>CM060987.1:51400056-53800056 GCA_030765065.1 Deroplatys truncata
TTTTAAAAACGCCAAGAAATCATAAAAGGAGAATCCAAACCGTGTGACGCCATTAAATTGGACTGCCTGCCATGTTCGTACTTCTATTACTTTCTCTACTACGTATAGTTAGGTAGGGGAAGTATTGTATTCCACCCAAAAATTCGATACCGAGATTTCACCGGAAATACATGTTTTGGGACCCCCTGAATCCAAAAAAATTTTTTTTGGAAACATGTCCGTGTGTGTCTGTGTGTCTGTGTGTGTGTCTGTCTGTGTGTGTGTGTGTGAGTCTGTCTGTGAACAGCATAACTCAGAAACGAACAGTCGGATAAACACCAAACTTGGTATTTAGGTTCAGTATCTTCCAAGGATACGACACGAAGGTTTTCAAGAAAATCCCCCACCCCGGATTACCCTTTACATGGAACATTTTTCGAAAATTTTAATTTTCTCACAAATGGCTCTAACGATTTTGATTAAAATATCATATGTTTAAGATATTTTTATGAGAAATAAAATGTATATCTTGAATTACCTGGGAATGTCTCCAAAAGTATTCTTCATTGTGAACGACTTTTGAATAACTGGTAAACCATAAGAGATAGACAAAATTTTACTACACAAAAATGTAGATCGCGTTAAAATACACAATTTATGTCATGTACATTTTTTTGTTGGGTGAACCATTTACGAGATATTGCTTGTTATTCCCTTAAATTTTTCAATACTTATTTTCTCAAATGGAAATTCGTTATTCATTTTTTTGTCTTGGATATGCAAAGAGTATTAATCTGTGGCAAAGGGAATGGTGCTGCACCTAGCAACCAGCTATTAAGAGATATGTATGTGCTTAAAGGCTACTGTTTTTTAAATTGCCCTTGTAAATATATTTTCCCCTTACATCTACAAGAAAATTAGCAATAAGGTAGAGTCTGCAAATGTTTATCTCGATTAACATGAAGCATATGGAGAATAAGAGTTTGTAAAAATAGTTTGTACAAGAGTAGAGAAAGTCATGTGAGTGTAACACAACAGATTTTCTTTTTTTGTGCTTCCACCTAGCGACACATTTGATGAACAGTGCCAAAACTAGTGCTTAAAAAGAAAATATCTGATCTGCTACATTCAAATGACTTTCTCTACCCTCTAGCCTTATTAGTATGTATACGAATTATTCTTACGAAAGATTATCTTCTTATCTATTTCTCTGTAATGAAGATAAACTGGAAATGGTTATATTACACATTTGATTATATATACAAAGGGAATAGCGATAGTCAAATACTTAAGAATTGGACGCTTTATGCTGGCCTTAAAATTCTATGCTGTTTGTATGCAATCGCAAGAAACAACTGATCGTATCGTAAGGACTTGAAGGAATGGCTATGTGTTGTAAAACCCAAACCATTAACAACGAATATTTCCGAAATAGCTAATCCCACAAAAAAGTTATTGAAATATATTGTGTGTTTTATATAGATCTACATTTTTTGTGTAGTACGTTTTCGTATATTGCTTAACGTTTACCAGTTATACAAGATTATAAAAAACTCCCTCCGAATGAAGTGGTCTTCACGGGCTATTCCCAGAAAATTCAAGGTATATATTTTATTTACAATGTAAATATCTTTAATATATGGTATTATAATCAAAATCGTATTTTAGAAAAACCCATGTTTTAGAAAATAATAAAATTTCGAAAACTCTTCCATGTAAAGGATAGGCCCGGGTAGAGGTATTTCATTGAAAATCTTCATTTCGCATCTTTGGAAGGTATTGAACGTATATACCAAGTTTGGCACTTGTCCGACTTTTCATTTTTGAGCTATGCTGTTAACAGACACACACACGCAGACCTTTTTCTAAAAGTGTTTCTTTTATTAAGTGGTACTCAAAACGTGTATTTAGTGTGAAATCCCGGAATTGATTTTTTGGGCATTATGCAATACTTCCCCTGCTTACTATAGATAGTAGAGAAAGCAAAAATTGCGTTGTCAGGAATGGGTTAGTAATGTTCAAACTATTTTATTGCTGAAGCAATGTTTTTGCCGTAATTACCTTTTGTTATGCACTACTTTGATCTTAAAAGAATTTTACTGTTACCTTGTACAAGATAAGATCTTTTCCTATCTTGCTTTAGTTGTTCCAGCTGATTATATCCGTGCTGAATTCCATGCCAAATTTCATACCTTTAACTAGTTTCTCGCTGCGAACTTCATAGCGAGAAATTAAGGACCTTCTATGATTTATGAATAAAAGATATGCTTCTACTCTGCGCAATAAATCTGCTTAGAAGACATTGCAAGAACCTGTAAATAGTACAAGTGTATTCAAGATAAGACGATAATTTCCAAGTAATTTACAACCAGCTTTAAATCATGCATTCGTTTACAAGGGTCTGTAAGCACGAAATACTTCGTATAGGTCAATTTATGCGTAATTTCAACGAAGAAAGTAAACAACAGGTCAGAATAGCCATATGCAGCAAAATGTACGATTTTAAGAACCGTTAAGTTAAGACAAGACAAAATTGACCAAAAGAACCTATTTTAGGAGTTTTGGGAATTTTAATAATTAATATTTGTACAAGTACATATTAAGTGTATAAGCTACTTAATTAATTTGTATATTAATGCATTTTACGTAGGATACATCTCCTTTCTTTTGTGTGTTCATATTTCCTAAATTACAAAAAGTATATTTAGGAACTCCTTGAAATGGAACTAAGGATGACCCTGATTATGCTCCTGGACTCTTCTAAATAAGTGAATGGGAAAATCGTGTAGGTAATACAATTTTAAATCTGTTTTTCTCAGCGTTAATATCAGTCTCTGAGACCTGTTGCTCTATTTGTTGTGATGTTGGCTTCACTGATTATGTTGCAACCTAACATCAAGCGATGCTCGTTTGAGTGTTTCTTTCTTATGTAAAAATATAGTGTTATAATTATTGCTGTATATTTACCTAGAATGCTTTGTAGAGGGATATTACTGTTAACGTTAAGTTTATTTTAGGTAGCTTTGAGTTGTTATTTACAAAACAAGTCATTATTGTTTTCTATATATTATTTTTAAAAAAATATGGCTCTGTGAGATATCAGAGTTTTCATTTCAGTTTGAAAAAGAATTATCGAAAGAAAACCAGAATATAAACTTTGTCAAGCTGAAGTTGGTCCAATGAGCTTTACAACAAGCAAATGTCAGTGATGATTACTAGGTTCAGAAGAGTCGTATGCTACAGAAGATGATGCTTTGACATACTCTAGTACTGGCGCAGTCTCAAACATTTATAAAAATAACTAAAAATATAGTTTGCAATGACAATAGATTCAAGATTATGACACAATAAACACTACAATATAATTTTGTAACAAGTGGTTTTTGCTTTAGAATTGTAATTTAATGTTTAAAAATGCTATTTTACAATCAAACCATCAAGCAAATATATTATATCTACAAAATTAAATAGAATAATATAATGAAGAATGTGTTACATATATGTTACCTATAATGTAATAAAATGTATGTTACCACTTAAGGGTTAATAATTTTTTTACATTCAGGTACACGTTATTAGTGCACTATAGAAACCACGGGCCTAATTTTTTTCTTATTAATAGCAGCTTAATAAGTGAAACTATGTACGGAATTCCCTTAAATATAAAAATTTTATTCTTAAAATATTTATCTTGATTCCTTTATTGCGGAAAAAAGTCGTTTTCGTTAGAGATCATATTTAAAAATTTAAGAGTTTTTTTTTTAATTTGACGTGGTAATTCTGTCATTTATTAGTGGGTATACAAACTATTTTTACTAAAGCTTATTTTCCTATTTACTGAACTTTAATCCAAATAAACATTTTTAGAAATAGTAACATTGTACATTTCGTTATAGATACAAAGGGAGCAGCGACAGTCAAATGTTTAAGAACTGGAAGCTATCCGCTGATCTTAAAATTCCATGCCGTTTCCATGCAATCGTGAGATACAACTAAATGATGAAAGGACTTCAATAACCAAGTAATGAACAATTCCAACCTTTCATAACCGATATCTTAGAAATGAGTTGTGACAAAAATAACTTATTTGAAGTAAATTGTGTGTTTTAAAGAGATCCAGAGTTTTTGTAAAGTACGTATCTGTCTATCGCTTAATGTTTAGCAGTTGTACAAAGTTATACAAAATTTCCTCCAGCTGAAGTGGACTTCACAGGCTATTTCCAGAAAATGTAAGATATACATTTTATTTGTCATGTAAATATCTTTAATATATTGCATTTTAATCAAAACCGTTAGAGCTATTTTTTAGAAAATCAAATATTTCAAAAAATGTTCCATTTAAATGGTAGCTTGGGGTGGGAAGATTTTCTGAAAATCTCGGTGTCGTATCCTTGAAATGTACTGAATGTAAATACCAAGTTTGGTATTTATCCGACTTTTAGTTCCTGAATTATACTGTCCACTCTCTCTCTCTCTCACACACACACACCACACACAGACCTTTTATTATAAATGTTTTTTACTTTCTCAACTACGTATAGTAAGTAGGCGAAGTGTTGTATTCCACCCAAAAATTCGGTACCGGGATTTCACCGGAAATATATGTTTTGAGACCCCCTGAATCCAAAAAAATCTGATGTGTTACAATCACATAACTTTCTCTGCTTGTACAAACTATTTCTACAAACGCTTATTCTCCATCTACTTCATGTTAATCGAGATAAACATTTGCAGACTCTATCTTATTGCTAATTTTCTTGTAGATGTAAGGGGAATATATATTTACAAGGGCAATATAGAAATACAGTAGCCTTTAAGCATATACATATCTCTTAATAGCTGGTTGCTAGGTGCAGCACCATTCCCTTTCCCACAGATTAATACTCTCTGCATATCCAGGATAAAAAAGTGAATAACGAATTCCCATTTGAGAGAATAAGTATTGAAAAATTTAAGGAAATAACAAGCAACATCTCGAAAATGGTTCACTCAACAACAAAAATGTATATGACATAAATTGTGTATTTTAACGCGATCTACATTTTTTGTGTAGTAAACTTTTGTCTATCTCTGATGGTTTACCAGTTATGCAAAAGTCGTTCACAATGAAGAATAGTTTTGCAGACATTCCCAGAAAATTCGAGATATACATTTCATTTCCCATGACAATATCTTAAACATATGATATTTTAATCAAAATCGTTAGAGCCATTTTTGAGAAAATTAAAATTTTCGAAAAATGTTCCATGTAAAGGGTAATCTGGGGTGGGGGGATTTTCTTGAAAACCTTCGTGTCGCATCTCTGGAAGATACTGAACCTAAATACCTAGTTTGGTGTTTATCGGACTGTTTGTTTCTGAGTTATGCTGTTCACAGACACACAGACACACACACACACACACATACACACACAGACACACACACGGACATTTTTCCAAAAATGCTTTTTTTTGGATTCAGGGAGTCTCAAAACATGTATTTCCGGTGACATCTCGGTATGAATTTTTGGGTGAAATGCAATACTTCCCCTACTTACTATACGTAGTAGAGAAAGTAAAACTGAATAACAAATTCCCATTTTAGAAAATAAGTATTGAAAAATTTAAGGGAATAACAAGTAATATCTCGAAAATGGTTCACTCAACAAAAATAATATATATGACATAAATTGTGTATTTTAACGCGATCTAAATTTTTGTGTAGTAAGATTTTGTCTATCTCTTATGGTTTACGAGTTATGCAAAAGTCGTTCGTAAGAAAGAATACTTTTGGAGACATTCTCAGGAAATTCAAAATATACATTTTATTTGCCATAAAAATATCTTAAACATATGATATTTTAGTCAAAATCATTAGAGCCATTTTTGAGAAAATTAAAATTTTCGAAAAATCTTCCATGAAAAGGGTACTCTGGGGTGGGGGATTTTCTTGAAAACCTTCGTGTCTCATCCATTGAAGATACTGAACCTAAATACCAAGTTTGGTGTTTATCCGACTGTTCGTTTCTGAGTTCAAGACAGACACACATAGACAGACACACACAGAGACAAACAGACACACAGACAGACACTCAGACACACACACGGACATATTTCCAAAAATGCCTTTTTTGGATTCAGTGTGTCTCAAAACATGTATTTCCGGTGAAATCTCGGTAGCGAATTTTTGGGTGGAATACAATACTTCCCCTACTTACTATACGTAGTAGGGAAAGTAATATGAATAACGATTTCCCATTTGAGAAAATAAGTATTGAAAACTTTAAGTGAATAACAAGCAATATCTCGAAAATGGTTCACTCAACAAAAAATGTATATGACTTAAATTGTGTATTTTAACGCGATCGACATTTTTTGTGTACTAAACTTTTGTCTATCTCTTATGGTTTACCAGTTATGCAATCGTTCACAATGAAGAATACTTTTGGAGACATTCCCAGAAAATTCAAGATATACATTTTATTTGTTATGCAAATATCTTAAACATATGATGTTTTAATCAAAATCGTTGGAGCCCTTTTTGAGAAAATTAAAATTTTCGAAAAATCTTCCAAGTAAAGGGAAAACCTTCGAAAATTTTAATTTTCCTAAAAATGGCTCTAACGATTTTGATTAAAATATGATATGTTTAAGATATTTATATGATGACAAATAAAATGTATATCTTGAATTTTCTGGGAATGTCTCCAAAAGTATTCTTCATTGTGAACGACTTTTGCATAATTCGTAAACCATAAGAGATTAACAAAATTTTACTACACTGAAAAGGTAGATAGCATTAGAATACAGAATTTATCTCCTATACATTTTTTTGTTGAGTGAACCATTTCCGAGATATTGCTTGTTATTCCCTTAAATTTTCCAATACTTATACTTTTTCTCAAATGGGAATTAGTTATTCATTTGTTTTGTCCTGGTAATGTAATACAAAGATAACCACATAGCAACCAGGTCTTAAAATATTTAACTATGGCTTAAACCTAGCATTTCCCTTGCATATACAAGAAAATTAGTAATAAGCTTAACATCTCGATATCTCGATTAACATGAAGTAGATGAAGAATAAGCGTTTGTAAAAATATTGTGTGCAATACAAGAGTAGAGAAAGCCATGTGGGTGTAACACATCAGACTTTTTGTTATTCAGATGTCTCAATTTCTTGACATCTCGGATTAGAACTTTTGGAATACAATAACCTACTTACTGTACGTAGTAGATAAAGTAATATACACAGTAGAGAAGGTAAAAATACTGGTTCGTATTGTTATAGGCTAAAGTTTGAAAGAGAACTGAGCAAATTTCAGGAACATAGCTTCAACATTATTTAATAAACCTTACCAGAATTCTTAAGAATATCTTGGGCGACACATGGAATCTGTCTTACCTTAAGTTTAACCCATACCCTCCCTTTTGCTTTCCTTACGGTAATTTTCAGAAGTCAGTTTTGGAGAACGAATCAATGTTAATTTGAATCTAGCCTCTTGTAAAGCCTTAAGCCGAGACCTCTAAGCAGCAGTTACATGCATTCCATATGAGTAAAGTCGCCAATTTCTTATTACGAATGCACACATTACTCACATTTAACCCATTAGGAATTGAAGAGTTTCTAGAGGTTAAATTAATTGAGTGGCTCAGTACAGCAACATATCAAGTAGTAGTAGTGGTATTTATTCCGTACTTAGTATTACATTAATTGCATAACACAGTCGCATGGGTCATAAGACCATACGTGCTCTCTAGAAAAATACCTGTTCTGTATATGTGACTTGCAGAATCGATCAGAAACAACTATGTTTATAATCACCACATTATATGCTTACATATAAAACTAAAAAATCTGATGTGTTACACTCACATGACTTTCTCTACTCTTGTACAATCTATTTTTACAAACGCCTATTCTCCATATGCTTCATGTTAATCGAGATATCGAGATGTCAATCTTATTGGTAATTTTCTTGTAGATGCAAGGGGGATATGGTAGCTTTTAAGCGATAGTCAAATATTGTAACGCTGGTTGCTATGTGGCGCATTCCATTCTCTTTGCATGTCCAGGACATAAAAAAATGAATAACGAATTTGAGAAAAAGTATATGTATTGGAAAATTTAAGGAAATAACAAGCAATATCTCGAAAACGGTTCACTCAACAAAAGAAATGTATATGACATAAGTTGTGTATTTTAACGCGATCTACATTTTTTGTGTAGTAAAATTTTGTCTATCTCTTATGGTTTACCACTTATGCAAAAGTCGTTCACAATGAAGAATACTTTTGGAGACATTCCCAGAAAATTCGAGATATACATTTCATTTCTCATGGCATTATCTTAAACATATGATATTTTCATCAACCTCGTTAGAGCCATTTTTGAGAAAATTAAAATTTTCGAAAAATGTTCCATGTAAAGGGTAGTCTGGGGTGGGGGGATTTTCTTGAAAACCTTCGTGTCGCATCTCTGGAAGATACTGAACCTAAATACCAAGTTTGGTGTTTATCCGACAGTTCGTTTTTGAGTTATGCTGTTCACAGACACACACAGACACACCCACGGACATGTTTCCAAAAATGCTTTTTTTGGATTCAGGGAGTCTCAAAACATGTATTTCCGGTGAAATCTCGGTATCGAATTTTTGGGTGGAATACAATACTTCCCCTACTTACTATACGTAGTAGAGAAAGTAAAAAACACTCTGAGACAGACACACATACACAAGTGCTCAAGCACCACATATATTTAAAGAAAGATTACATAAACACCTTATCTCTTAGTACACGTACTTCCATTAAGTATGTGCCCAAGCTTGGCCAGTTTTGACTGTTTAGAATCAAGTCCCAGCATGCTGTCCTCCGTCTGTTGGAAGCCAAAAATACTTCCGGTAGTAATTTTTTCCTAATACCCTCCGTCTGCACGCATGCTGCCAAAATATGCGTCCAATCTTGTTGTTCCCCGCATAATGGGCAAATCCTCCTGCCATCATCATCAACAATCTTGCGAGCTTTCCCCCCTCCCAACCTAAGCCATGCTATTCTCGTCCTCTGTTTTATACCTAATTCCAAAATATGTTTCCTTACCCCACCTAGTTTTATTTCATTTTGTAGTTCCAATGTTGATCTTTGTCTACATTCAGACTCCATTTTCTGCCTGTTTATATCACATAGTCGTCTTTTGACTTTTTTCACGGCACTGTGTGTTTTTTCATTACCCCTTTGCCAGATATATCAAGCGATACACATTTCAGTTGCCTTGCTTACTCGCATCGTTCAGTGCAGCATGTAGTCATATATGCGTCCGTTTTGTGCCGTAGATAAAGGACCCTTAAATTCGAATTATATGATCTTTCGTTACAGCATAAAAGTCATGTAGTCCAATGGAATCCACTGTCGCTGCCACCAGAAAATTGAAGTTCACGTATATATTATTTATTTTCTACTCCTGTTCCTATACATTTCCATCCATTCTTTATTATTTTATAAAATTTATTTTAATTACATCCCTGAGTAGGACAGCTAAAGAAGGTAATAAGGTATCTTTATTTGTGTCAAATTAATAAATTATTATAAAGAAACTTAGTGCATGGGCCAAGGGAGGCCATCCCTTTAATAATCTTAATCAGTTTTTAATTCAATGATCTATCTAATGTAAATTACAATAAACATGTTTCTTATGCCTACTCTGCTGCACCCTATGAAATGGATAGGCACAACATTGTAAATGGTAATTCCATCAAGCCACATATGACTAACCGGAAATATCTAGTTAATCGTTTCAAATGTCATGGAAAAAAACCAATGCATGGGAATAGACAGTAATTTGATTGTTTACTAAGTTTCAATGAAGGAGTTAAAACGTGCTAATGTGTTTATTGTAGGATATATTTACTTTATTTTGGAACTAAGGGTGTTGGAATGGGAAAAGGGGACAAAGAGTCGAAGAAAATTCATTCATTCATTATCTGTTTACCCTCCTCTTATATAGGACTTGCACCCCCAGGACTTACAGGCGGGTGCCTGGGGTCAGAGGCCCGTCGAGGAGCGGACACTCATGGATCAGACAGAACATCCAGGATGGGTGATCAGCCCGATGCCTGGTATGGGATGAAGGAAGTAGATGAAACGAAATGATGGTGAAATGAAAGGAAAGGTGATGATGGAGCAGTTGGTGGAATGAATGGCGGGGGAAACCGGAGAACCCGGAGAAAACCCGCCCAGACGCCGTTTCGACCACCACAAATCCCACATGCAGGTCCCTGGGATTGAACCCGGGCCGCCTCGGTGGGAGGCGAGCGGTCAAACCACTCGGCCACGGGCCCGCCTGAGTCGAAGAAGAGAGAAAGTAAATGGAAGTTGGAAGCAGGTGAGGAATGTTGTAGCGGGCCAAAGATAGATTGTGTTAGATTTCAAGAAGTATCGAAAGATTTTGAAATTTAGGAAGAATCGACTTGTAGGACACCAGGACGCCTGGTCAGCTTGGAAATGTGTATATTGGTCTTGAATCTGGGTCATGGGTCCAAATCCTCTTCGACAAGCCAAACCCACGCTCCACAGTGGCCCGAGACCCCAACCTAACTAGTTAACATTTCAGTCAGTGTCAAGGCAAGTTCTGCCAGCGGTTGCCAGGTAAGAGATGTGTGGTAGTATTTAAGTTCTTGCACGCACTACCTCTTTGCTGAGGGCACTTTTAGCGCTATGCCAAATTATCTAAGAATACAGATAGCAACTTTTTACACAACCCCTGGATCGTATTTGATGCCTTTTGCCCTTACTACTCCGCTATCCCCGCCATGTACCCTTCCACCGGTACCGACCTAGCCTACCGTCTCGGCTTACTCCCCCTGCTATAAGCACCCCCTGGAGCTGACTTCCCCAATGACGCTAAAGTATGTTAACACTAGAGGAAAGTGTTTATTGATTCACCATGGAAGTTTTCACTACGCTGTAACCAAAGAACTAACAGCAGATATAAGGCAGAAAATATTCAAAGATTATTACAAAATGAATCTCCTTTCATTATGAGTGACGTTAAATGTATTAAATAAACAGAAACAGTGCACTAGGGGTATTTCTTCAAGATGTAAGTATACGAGATGATAATGAGGACATTGTTGTATGCAAAACCTTTTTTAAAAAAAAAATTACAGATTTCTATGGTAAAATTGACGTTGTCTTGAAAAAGAAGCAGACAGGAGAGCCAACTGAGGACGGGCGTGGTTGTCATGAACCCCGTAATAAAACAGCTCAAGTGAACAAATTTGTTTCTGATTTCATCCATGAGTTTCCATCACACCATTCACACCACACCATGAAGGACAGTGGAAGTAGAAAATAGAAACCTCCAGGTTTGAATTTGTCTATATTATACAGGATGTATAAAGAACGATGTAAAACATTTGGAAATTGTTATTCTTCTCTTCTTTCCTTAATATTTTCAATAAGGAATTTAATTTGTTATTTTATATTCCTAAGAGAGAAACCTGTAATCAATGTGTTGCTTTCAATCAAAAACTGAAACGGACGTTATCTGAGGATGGAAGACAACAGACAATGAGAAGTAGTTGAAGCAAAACCAATATAAGAATCAATGATTTAGGAGATGGTATGCATAAAAACTAAGCAATTGCTTTTCCTACAAATTTGTAGGAAAATATAGCAAAAGCTTCGATAGATATGCATAATAATAAGTAGCAATTGCTTTTACTTTAGCAAAAGCTATATCATTCGCGCCAAGTTAAGTAAAAGCTATGCACATAGCAATTGCTACGATTGGTATGCATAACACCTAGGAATTGTTTTTGCTTCATAGCAAATGTTATGAAAAATTCAAGCCTGCCTCAATTGTGGCTTCGCTAGCCTATCAAAAGGTTTTTCGTAAGCATAAATGACTGCATTAATGAATATCCGGGAAAGGAAGGTCTACAAACCTAGCAGGACTCCCGAAGAACGGAATTTCAAAAAGTTATATCGATTTAGCAGTGAAAACGTTACGTGGTTAAGTGACTATTTTGTGGGAGAATATGATGAAACACGTGGTGGAGCTTTGAGCAGTCAGCAGAAAGTAGGAACATTTTTGAGATAAATAGGAGACCCCGGTATTCAGGTTGGCGTCGGAGAAGACATGGGTATATATCAAAGTACAGTGTCAATAACTGTCACATACGTAGCAAACAAAATTCGTCAAAAAACTCACCTCTGGGTGTCCTTTCCTTCAGATCAACAGAGTATGCACGATGCTAAGCTTCAGCGGCAGAGAAAATACAATTTTCCGTCTGCAATTGGTGTTCTCGATTGCACACATGTGAGGATCCCAAAACCACATTCATCACGCAGATGAATACGTCAATCGCAAAAGATATGTATTTATAAATGTGCAAACCAAGTGTAATGCTGAGGAATGTTTCACCAGTGTGGATATTCAGTGGCCTGGGTCAGTGCATGACTCACAGTGCACCGTGCACAATCAGTGTTGCCAACACTTCCTCGCAAATAATGGCTAGATGGTATCTTTAAAAAGGCATTCTTTAACAAAAAAAGGCTAGATATAATTGGAGTCTAAAACTATCCATATTTTGTTTGCTAAAGTTAAACCCCATTGAGACAAATTAAATTGAGTTTTATTTATGGACGCTCTTTAACTGCTATGGTCGTTAACGTCTCATTCTATATTGGACGTGAAAGACCGGAAATTTTGCTCACAGGCCTCTGTATCAGGCTTGAGGCTCTTTTACGTGCCATAAATCTACGACACGGGACCACTGGCTTTACTTCCCTTCCGAAGGAAGTAAATTTACGTATAGTAATAAAGCAATAAGTAAGGAATAAGTAAATCCATGCTAAGGATATTTACGCCCGAAAAAATCCATCGCCCTCCACCGGGTTTGAACCCGCGACCTCGGTAACCACTACACCACGGAGGGGCGACCCCATTAAGAGATTCTAAATATCATAATTTATTACATAATTCCATAATGTTTAAATACTGTAAAAGAATAAATTATTTAGTACAAAAATTGTAATGGAATGAGGTATTTTAGCTAAGCACCAACACCGTACGTTAAATATATCTGATATTGAGATATGAAATTTACTGAAAATATTTAGGTAAAATATGTAAAATCGACCAATTCTGTGTGCCAAAAATCATGGATTTGAGCGCATACTTTAGAAAGTCGACTTTATGATTAGTACACATTTTGATGACATGCTACGACTCATGATAACTACACAGGTGATAACACAACTACACAGGTATTGGGGATTCACCCTAATCATTTATTCCTTTTGCATAGCTAAAGCGCAGATGAAATTCTGCTTTTTAGGCTAGATTCTGGCTAAGGGTTTGCTTAAATGGGCTAGATTTCAGGCTATAAGCATTTTATGATTTTATATGGCTAAACGCTAGTGTAAAAATGCTAGATTTAGCCATAAAATGGCTAAGTTGGCAACACTGTGCGCAATAATGAAAAGAAGTATAAACACAGTTATGATAGCAGATGAAGGCTACGGACTGGCACCGTGGTTAATGATTCCATATCGCAATCCTGTTACACTGCAAGAAATTGCGTATAATAGACTTATAATAGCAGAACGGGTATAATCGAACGTTGTTTCGGACAGTTAAAGAAAAGGTTTCCAATTCTTTATTTGGGAGTAAGACTGAATTTAGCGCACACACCAACACTAATACAAAGTTGCTTCATCCTACATAACCTGGCCAAGTATTTTGTTGATGATCGTGATGATTTCGATGACTTGGACGGTGATGGGGGTGATTTTGAAAATGAAAATGGTATTGAAAATGGTGGTGGTGAAGCTGCAGTACGTGCAGAAGGAATAAGAAAGCGAAATGAAATTACTGAAATTATATATACTTTGTAAATCAGTTACACAAGTGAAAAAATCAAACAGACTTTAAATCCACATAATTTTAAAGTTCTGCTGTAAATGAAATATGGTTTAAAATAAAGTTTATGTGGCAGCTTTAGAACTAGTTAGTTTTGTTTTTGAGAAGTTATAGTTTTTTTGAAAAATACTCTATTTGTATTCTGGTCAACTTCAGCTGTTCGCTGATGAGTAATCTCTGATAATCGGCGGTGGACAATCCTCTGCTTTATTCAGTTTCAAACATGCTCTGACGCTTTGCAGGTCTCTCAGGTTGTTTAATTTTCTTTCTTGCCCTCGAAATTTCAGAAAGTGCGCGATATGTAATCAAAATGAGCCAAGAAAATTGTTTCTTTTAAAACATTACCTGTAATCTTGTTTAGTGATGGGTTGTTATCTGCTGACAGTAATACAAACAGTTGTTGCTGCCACTGATTCAGCTTAATTATTTTTTTTTTGTTTCCTCTTGCCTTCATGTCGGACTTTCTCTTCACTACAGTTTTCATATTACTTATTTTCTTTGTTATAAGTTTGGATTTCATTTTTTTGCCACAAAGCTCCTCAATTTTCATAATCGCTTGCCCAATCCCTTCCTCCTTTTCTTGCTTTATTTAACAACACCGGTTTGTCCTTCATTACATTCACAAACACATCATTAAACTCGTTGTCCACTTCTATATCAGAACCATGTGATGACATCTTACCAAATTTAATAAAAGAACTCGATTAAGCGACAAGAAAGTACAATAAAATGCACAGCACAGTTTGAAAGGGACGTGAAGTTCGTCTGCTTAGATGACGCAATCGGATGTGCGCATTCGCGCTAAGGGAATGATCACTTGGAGTGGCCTGGTAACGGCAAGCAATTCCTACGCAGAGCTAGCAATTGCATTTAAGCAAAAGCATGCACTTTATGCATATAATTTAGAGCAATTGCTTTAGCTTCCATCATTTGCTAGAGTGAAAGCAAAAGCAATTGCTTGGTTTTATGCATACCTGTCATTGTCTACTTTGAACTTGCATTAATTTATGCAATGTTTACAGTTACAAGGGATTGCTTATTATTTCTCTTCCCCTTATATTTAACATTCTGTTGTATATATAATGGGGAAGTATAATTTTCCACTATTTAATTTTTTGCCTTGTTACCTTTTTCCGTACTTCCTCCAATTTGCTTCACATCTCTTTTAACCACTTTAACCTAATTTTTCCTAAGTATTTTCCTGCTTTCTCCATATATTCATTTGGTCTTTTATTAAAAATCTTTTAGCTCCATTAGCCATTATTTTCCACTTCTCTAGTATTAAATTCTCTGTTCCTTTACCCGTGTGCTCTCATTCCAGAATATGTCAATTGTCATGCAATCCATTACATTTAGAACATCTCTCCCCTCTTCTTCTCCCTGTAAGACAACTTAAATTCATTACACCTGTGTTCGCCCATGCGTACCCCATCCTCGCCTCTTTGTGGCATACTTCGATGTATCTTTCTTTTCCCCATTCCGTTTTTAAGTATCTATAATCTATTAAAGACCTTTTTTCCTTGAAACTACTCATAATTTCTTGCTTTTCAATATCCTCCACTCTTGTTCTAATTTCTTTCCAGAAACTCTTACTTTTGTTGTTTCTTTCTGCCCATGTTTTCCCCGTTCCTATTTCCTCCAATGTTGTCTGTATATTGTGCATCCAAGTTTCTTTTTCCCCCATTTTCTCCTGTACAACCAAGCATTGCTCACTATAAGAAAGAAGATTCTCGTCTTCCATCTGCAGAAAACCATACCAACTCCTCTTTTGTCTACAAATTTGGCTTACTATAAACGGCAAATGTTTATCAGTAATTTCATCCGACGATGCCAAGAATGTGTTCGCGCAGGTGGACACCACTTTCAACAACACTTATAACAAGATTAGTACTCATTACATGTATTATACGTTGCTAATACTGGTAAGTAACGCGGTAGTTACGGAACTGAAAACCCCGCAGTGTAGTAAACTGTATGCGGATAACGCATTTGCGTGATCCGCGGCCTTGGCATAAAACGAAGGCACTGTAAATGCGGATGTGTAACACCCAAGAAAGAAAAACAGTGTTATTATGGTTTTCGAAACATCACATGACGTGGGCTGCACAGAAGAAGACAGGGAGAGGGGATGAGTTCAATGGAGGGTGAGAGAATGGAAAGGTAGGAAGAGGGGAGAGGGAGAGCAGGCGAAAAAAGAGGTAGAGGAATTTTAAAATGTGTATGTATGAGAGAGAGAGAGAGGGAGAGAAAGCGAAAAAAGAGGTAGAGGATTTTGAAAATGTATGTGAGAGAGAGATTGAATGGAAAGGAGAGGATAATCTCCGTATTTAACGTAATAATTTCATCAGAGCTGCACGGTTTACTGGTTATGGAGGTAATTATATGCGATATCTTAAGAAAACATCAAACATGTGAAAATCGAGTTTTAGCATTTGCTGTCCTAAATTTACTACGTTTTTGCCTCTGTGTACTCCATAAATTGTTCAGAAATACTGTTTATTTTATTCTGCATGCAGATCACTAGGATATCCATCCACGAATTGCTCGTATGTAGGATGTAACAAAACATATTGGAAATCTCTGGGGAATCGACATAGGACCTAAAAACAGGCAGTAAAGTTCATAATGAATATATGACCAATTTGGGTTAGTTCCTCAGTTAAGGACATTGTTTGTGGTTTACGTTGCTTGTTTTTAGGTACTCCATAAGCGCCCCAGGGCTTTCCCGCATGTTTTATTACAAGCGTGCTGCAGTGCGTACTTCAGTGGCATATCCTAACAGCATATACACCCTCTCACACAGGAAAATCGCCGGGTACGCAGAATGGAAAACTGAAGTTAAGTATTTAAAAATCCTATATGTAGTACTCACAGACTTTCCTCTGCCAATGACGAATTCTCAGTAATCCCTTTTACAAGTTGAGTGGTAGAGGTGGCCACCTTTAAACTGCTGAGAGAGTTTAGCGAGTTACTTAACAGTAGTCTAGCTCCAAGCATTTATATAGAAATAGTAATTTACAATGCTGCATCAAAGAAGCCACGTGCAGAACAAGCTTTGGGTCCTTGTGGTAGGTTATCATTACTACTCCAGAAAACAATTGTGTTCGCACTCTGTAACACACAATAATAGGTCATCGTCGTCTCTAACGTTCCGCATATATGGCCTATGACCATCCGGGTTCCACCATTCCACCAAACGAGGGCTGGACCCATTTCGAGGCACCCAGAGGGCGGGTGATGATGAGGATGGTGGTGGAATGAGAGAACCTGCAGCCGAACCATGTTGGATCTTGGGTACACTTCATATGAGTAACTCAGAGGTGAAGGCGTGGATGGTTCGACTTAAAATCGCCACCACAGAGCCGGAATCTAACCCCGAACCCTCAGAACGAGAGCTGAAAACAACCATTGCACTACTACGACGCACACACACATACACACACCACTACTGGACACACCAATTAAGCGTATCGTAATGGATGCGTAATGATAGCGTTGTTTATTACTGTCACACTTCTAAGCAGAACGATGATAGTAAACGTTGTCATTATTCTGTTTGACTGATTTGTCTGGCATACCCACCTCTTCTTGGTCAAGAAAATCTGATGTGTTACACTCACATGACTTTCTCTACTCTTGTGCATACTAGTTTTACAAACGTTTATTCTCCATCTACTTCATGTTAATCGAGATAAACATTTGCAGACTCTATCTTATTGCTAATTTTCTTGTAGATGTAAGGGAATATATATTTACAAGGGCAATATAGAAATACAGTACCCTTTAAGCACATACATATCTCGTAATAGCTGGTTGCTAGGTGCAGCACCATTCCCTTTGCCACAGAGTAATACTCTTTGCATATCTAAGACAAAAAAATGAATAACGAATTCCCATTTGAGAGAATAAGAATTGAAAAATTTAAGGGAATAACAAGCAGTATCGAATTTTTGGGTGAAATACAATACTTCCCCTACTTACTATATGTAGTAGAGAAAGTAAAAATTAAAGGCGATGCAAAGTGTATTTCACTAAGTGCTGTAATGTAATTATAAGAAATTATAAATACTCCCTAAAATACTCAATGTAAAATTCCAATCATCTTACCTACTTACTCATAAGGACTTTCTGGATCTTATTTGACCGGTTAAAGAATGAATTCGAGGCTTTTCATGCACTTTGCGGTCTCTCTTTTGGTATAAGATATTGTAGTAATCGTATTCTCTTTGAGCTATAGCCGGTTAACCACGCGGAGAGCTTTTACAAGCAAATTTAACTTCACAATTTCAAATAGTTTCTAAATTGAAATATTTTTTAATTATTCCAGGTTTGTAAAAACTTTTATAATTGAGTTATCCATGCAACCTTTCATCATTTATTGTCACCTCATTTCAATTTTTAAACGTAACTATCATCAGCTGTTTTAATTTGCTACAGAAAAAAAATTGACAAGAGTCGGGTGTTTTATTATTTTATTTTATGACATCTTGAGATAACTGAGATCTCTTTAATGTCGTTATATATCATTACACAATAATCAGTATTTTGTTCTTTTTCTTAATTTATGTTGCAAGTTCTTGATCCAATCTGGGACTTCTTTTGAAAGAATGTTATGTATTATCTGTTGAATATATTTGATTCATGGGTTTATTGTTCTTATTACTTCAATGGATTTATCACTTCTTGCTTTATAAAAATTCACTTCAACTTCGATAATTACATCAGCTTTCAAAAATTAACTTTATTAGGTTATTTTTAATTTCTGAAATGCCTAACTTTTTCCCTGTTGCACACAATTTTTACAAACCATTCTCAGTATTAATTTTCCATACCTATACTTCGTAACCATTCTTCCTCTGTATGTAATATTAATGATTGTAAATTTTGATGCCTAAATAAAACCAGTTCAAACATCTTATCTCTTCTAAATTTTAACATCTTTCACCTTATGTCATTCTGAACAATCCCCCACAGGTATCGAGAGTTGTGTAATGAAAGGCGAGAGCGCAGGCAGGCACTGTGTGGCGTTGCC
The DNA here is from genome assembly GCA_030765065.1 of Deroplatys truncata. Taxonomy (NCBI): domain Eukaryota; kingdom Metazoa; phylum Arthropoda; class Insecta; order Mantodea; family Mantidae; genus Deroplatys; species Deroplatys truncata. Next base: position 51,418,967 of record CM060987.1, read on the forward strand.
AGATGTACTACTTCAAGAAAGTTATGATTGTGCGGAAAAATCACTTTGATTTTACAAAATAAGTTGCGTGGTAAAATTGTTCCAGTTTCTCTTAAACTGTAGAAAATATTTAAGTATGATAATCAGAAGAAACGCAGATCAAAAGGGTGATTAAATTCCAACATAATAATTTTACGGCGCATCTAGTGTTCAGACATACTAAATGTTACAAGGTAGAAGGATAAAACTCTAAACATATATACCACTTTCAACTTTATATTATAGGATTCATTACAATAAATGCTTTTATAGATATATTTTCAAGCTAGGCAGTAAATCTTCACTTGCAGGCACGATCCAAAAGAAGAAGTAGGCGGTTGATATTTCAAACCAGTTTTTATTTATAACCAGCTCACGTAGAATAAAAGGATATTCACGCATTCCTAAAGATGAACTAACGAACTACGACTTTGGAAAATAAAAATATGCAGAAAAAATATATCGGAAATGACTAATTCTATAAAAAAGACTACAAATTACGTATTTTAAAATGTCTCTCTCTTGTACTATTTTTCGTTTAGTGGATAATACAAGACTAGAGAACTCCATAGTTTAACGAATACACTACTTCCCGAGGTCGCGGGTTCAAGACCTTCTGAGTGAAAGTAAAGCCGGTGGTCCCGTGTCGTAGATTTACGACATGTAAAAGAACCTCAGACCCGATAAAGAGGCCTCGGAGCAAAATTACTAGTATTTCACGCCCAATATAGAATGGGACGCTAAGGACCACAGCAGTTAAAGAGCGTCCATAAATAAAACTCACTTTTTTCACACACATACATATATGTATATATACATACTTATTGTAACCTGATACATTTAAAATTCTTAATTTATAATTGGTTATACACAATATAGCTACATCAAAAAGTTTAGGTAGTTTCCCGCCAGGTAAGCTGGATCACAATGCTGAATTCAGATGTACACGTTGTAGCTTGGGATCAATTGTTAGCATCAGGAAAACAGAAAGCCAAAATGTATTTTAAAGGCAGAGTAGAATAGAGTGGTGTATTTATTGATCTTAAACATTCAAAGTCATACATCATACGAGTCAGATAGACTGTACGTGTTTATATATGTCTCAGTCTCTATTTATCACATTTTAACACATTTAAAGTTAAGGGTATATTATAAGGCTTGCAAAGAAAAAAGCCAGAAAAGCTAAAAGCAAACACTACACAAAAAACAGAAGAATAAGAAAACGCTATTGTTTACATAACAAATATCTGCACCTAAAACACTGACCCTCCCTCCCACCCTTGTCCCAATTCCTAACACTCCGATTTGAGGTGCATAACCTTTTTTACTTTCTCTACTACGTATAGTAAGTAGGGGAAGTATTGTATTCCACCCAAAAATTCGATACCGAGATTTCACCGGAAATACATGTTTTGAGACCCCTGAATCCAAAAAAAGCATTTTTGGAAACATGTCCGTGTGTGTGTCTGTGTGTCTGTCTGTGTGTCCATCTGCGTGTGTCTGCCTGTGAACAGCATAACTCAGAAACGATCAGTCGGATAAACACCAAACTTGGTATTTAGGTTCAGTATCTTCCAGAGATGCGACACGAAGGTTTTCAAGAAACTCCCCCCACCCCAGATTACCCTTTACATGGAATATATTTCGAAAAGTTTAATTTTCTCAAAAATGGCTCTAACGATTTTGATTAAAATATCACATGTTTAAGATATTTTCATGACAAATAAAATGTATATCTTGAATTTTCTGGGAATGTCTCCAAAAGTATTCTCCATTGTGAACGACTTTTGCATACTGGTAAACCATAAGAGATAGACAAAATTCTACTACACAAAAAATCTAGATCGCGCTAAAATAAACAATTTATGTCATATACATTTCTTTGGTTGAGTGAACCATTCTCGAGATATTGGTTGTTATTCCCTTAAATTTTTCAATACTTATTTTCTCAAATGGGAATTCGTTATTCAGTTTTTTGTCTTGGATATGCAAAGAGTATTAATCTGTGCCAAAGAGAATGGTGCTGCACCTAGCAACCAGCTATTAAGAGATATGTATATGCTTAAATGCTACTGTATTTCTATATTTCCCTTGTAAGTATATTTTCCCCTTACATCTACAAGAAAATTAGCAATAAGATAGAGTCTGCAAATGTTTATCTCAATTAATATGAAGTAGATGGAGAATAAGCGTTTGTAAAAATAGTTTTACAGGAGTAGAGAAGGTCATGTAAGTGTAACACATCAGACTTTTTTTAAATGTGCTAATCGCTTTCCCCCCCAACCAGCAAGGTCCAACAAGCCTGATCTAACAAAGGAATCCGGCAAGTACCTTCTACTCAGCTGTTCTGTCTTAGTACAATGCGTCAGAATATGAACCCAAGTTTCTTCCTCTCTACACCAGGGACAGATTCTTATGCCTTCTTCCTTAATAAATTCAATCGCTCTCCATGATCCTAGTCTGAGACAAGCAAGCCGTTGTTTGCTGATTCTATTTCTGGACAAAATATATTGTTCGATACCACATTCTGTTTTTAATTTCGACTGTAAGCTTAATGATACTTTCTCATTGCCGTCTGTCGATCTCTATAATTGTAGTTTATTTACTTTTACCTATTTTATTCCTCTACCGCTTGCCTTGGACAGCGAAGCATTCTATTCGATAAAAAAATTCGAAATTGAGATTTCACTGGCAATATATCGATTGAGAACAACTTGCCTAACAAAACAGCGTTTAGGAAAAGGTCCGTATGCAAGAGACGTGTGCTCGTTATGTACTGTTTCTGTCTGTGAGTAGTACAAAAAGTCGAATAATAATTATAAAATAGCATACTTACGAGGGCTGATCAATAAAGACTGAGACTGATTTTTTTCTGTAGTTTCCTTGATAGTTTTATGTCTCTACCACGAATACTTGAAAAGAGCAGGGTTTTATGTATAATGTCCATAAGCGTCAGCACTCTCGTAACGGTAGGTTGGGAGTAATGCTGTATATTGTTGACCCTACTTGAATTTCGCATACCACAAAATGGAGGTGACACGAGAGGAGCAATACAGCGCAATAAAATTTTATTTTAGTTTAAATCATACAGCCTTGAAACTTTCGAAAAGCTAAAGCAAGCATACGGTGAAGATGCACTACCTCGTGCAACGGTGTTTATGTGGTTCAAGGACTTCAAAGAGTCCTCTGTGCTAAGCAAGGTGGGCCTGGTGTTTCGGAATGGAATTATTTACCAGCACGCAGTTCCCTCCCCCCTCACACTACTGTTACAGAAGCTACTACACGTCAGTATTGGCTACAATGAGGAAGTACATTACAAGGAAACGTCCAGAACATCATTGGAATGGGTGGCGATTTCATCACGACAACTCGCGGCCTCACGTCGCAAATCAAGTCCAGGAATTTTTGGCTAAATTCAACATTACCTGTGTACCGCATCCTCCTTAAAGCCCCGGTCTTACCCCCTGTGATTTCTTTTTAATCCCATTATTAAAGGTAAAGCTCCGGGACATTCGATTTGAGACCACTGAAGCAGTGCTAAAGAAAAGTGAGGTGATTCTCAAAGACCTGACAAAGAATGGCCTGCACCATGTGTTCGAGGACTGGCAGAGACGGTATAAAAAGTGCATTCAGTTAGGAGGGGACTGCTTTGAAAAAGATCATGTCAACATTGAAATGGAGTAAGAAATATCTGTGAACAAAAATCAGTCTCAGTCTTTATTGATCAGCCCTCGTATATTCCGTATATTTTAAAGATACGGGACGAAGATTATCAGGCATTTCCCTGCTCCAAACGTTTCATTGTTTAGTATTTTCTAAAATAACTCTAGCAATTTTTATTAAAACAGCATTTTGGAGATACTGCTTTGACAAAATAATTATATATTTTTATATATAACCTGTGAAGTCATTTTCATTGTAGTCTTTGAATAATTCTGAAACCATAGAAAGTACACAAAACCTTTATGAAAAGTATAAATTCCGTTAAAATATATAATTTAACTAAAAGTGTGGTAGATAACTATTTCAGAAACTTTAACTGTTGTTTGTTAAAATTTCCCAGTACGATTTTCAATGTCTTCGTCCTTCGTTTTCCTTTTCAACTCAATAAAAGAAATGGTTAGCATATCAACAGGACTTTTAAACATTTAATGCTTTCTCATCCTGCAAACTGTATATTACCACAGAGTTACCTTAGTCATTTCATTAATTGCAGGTAGATAGGAAAACGAAGATGTATAATTACAATTTGTACAATAGAACTAAAACATATGAGAATGGGTAAAGAAAGTAGTGTGAGTATTATAATACTGTTTTCATACTGGCAGTTTTCCCTCCCAATACATTTTATATCTTCAGAAACTTACAATTTACATTTTTAGATCGATTATAGGTTAAATAAACTCCAGTTGTAGTATACACTCATCCTGTACGTAAGTGTTGCACAGACACCAAAGCTAAGAAATTTTATTTTGGAACACCCGAGTGGCGCAGTTAATTAAAACTAAAGGGCACTTAATCAGCCTGGCCATCAAGAGAACAGCATGCTCTCATCCGGCCCCGCCTTTAACCCCAAGACCTCTGGTCTCGAATTCGATTTCGATCCTAAATATAGAAACTTTAGTTTAATGATAGAGAACCCATAGTATTCTCTATATAGTTTTAATATATTCATAAGTTCTGCCTCTAAGTTTTATTCTCTTTATATCTTCTGCATTTCGGTAGCAAACACAACACTCCTGAGCGTTTTTAAAGAACAAACTATTTTATTCCTTTTCTTTCCTCGTTTCATTTACAGGAAATTGAAGGAAGTGAAGAAGGAACGGTATACACATTTGAGACAAAATTGAAACTTTTATATATTTGTGTTTTCAAAAAGTACTCAACAGCGTTCTTTATACGATATAAATCACAATATGATGTTTGAGAACTTATACATATATGTTCAGTAAATTGTTCCCTGGCTCGCCTTATGCAAAAATCTAATTTTAACCCTAAGTGAGTAAATTTGGCATTAGAATAAGTGTAAGGAAGGTAGTACTGAAATAATTTACATTGCCAAATTGAGATTACTTTATTACACAAGTTTTGGTAAAAAAAAAAACTTGGAAGTGTTGAGCGTTTTAGATTGAAATAAACTGTTGTTCTTGTTTATTTAACTGCGGTTCAAGTCTCTATTCCAGCTCGTCATTTCATACCAGGAATAACCACACACAAAACTGTCATCATCTTCCTTTTGCATTACAGCACGCTTCATGAGCTCATTATTCAAATTTAAAGATGAATTCCGCTCTCTTTGGACTATGAATGGGAGTACAACTCATTGCAGAAAATGCAGGTTTCATTGGGCTGTTCTTCTAATCAGGAAGGTTATTCATTTTCAGTTTTCTGAGGTTTTTCTTTTTTGTGCGTATCTTTGCCCCGTCCTTTGTTTTATTTCCCTGCGTTTTTCTTTTTTTTCCACTATTGGCGTCATTTTCGTCTTTTTGCTTAGAGGTGCAGGAGAATTCTTTTTAACAGCTTTCTGTTTATCCTTTTCAATTTTTTCTTCTTGTTCTAGCTCTACTGCATACGGAGAGGCAGTCCGGTTGCAGTTTTATATTTCTTTCCTTTTTCGAACTCGTTCAACTTCTTGAGGAGGCAGTACGAGGAACTTTGGGGAAATTGGAACGACGATTGAGAACTCAATGATTGAGGCTGGTGGCTTCTGATGCTTGAGAGTCGTCAATGTAGAAGAGTTATGCTCTCTGAGTCGCCCTCAGACTGTTTGTTCGATTTAACAGGAAGAACTTGGGTTACCTCCCTATCAGTGGTTCAGATAGGTCATACAAATGATCTGAAAATATATTTCTGTTGAAGGGATAAATTTCAGTCTTCTCAAATCCCTTAAGGCTGTTTGCACAATGGCTGTTCGGGTAAAAGCAACACTGTAGAGCTTTGTTACTTAGTAAATAGCTACAATTCGTTCACGGTAAGCCATTGGTTATTACCTAACTTCGTGCTCATTGTAAGTGGCTAAAGGGCTCACAAAGGACACATGAAATGGTTGGACCTGATGAAATATATCGGTGGAAAACACAAAAATAATAACATTATATGCTCGAGCTAGGTTGATAAGCGTCCTGCGCCATAGCGTAGAGGGTTGAAGCATTCTGGCATGCGCGTGAGTCCATCCATGAGGGTGCGGATTTTTCGGCCAACTTAAGAACAGTGTCCACTCAGTATCGTGACGCATTGGAGGTATTCAAAGGATAACGGTCTGCAGATCACGAAAATCAACATCATGCCTAGGGGAGAAGGTGCGGACCACATCTCCCCGTTTCGGCTAGATGATCATTCACCTCAACCATGCGCATGTTGTCAGCAACGGGTTGATTGGGGCTCACAAGGACTGTCGTACCACAGATTATTGTCATTATTACCAATTATTATTAGTTTAATCAACTTCAAGCATTAAGCTTGTGCGTTATATTCATCTAGAATCAAGAACAGAGACTTATTTTGTGAATGACTGAAGAACTCAATAAATCGTTCCAACTAGAGAGAAATATAGCCTTTTTTATCCAGCCCCTTTCAAGCAAAAGACCCATCAACATGCAGTTTTCTCTTTTTCAATGGAAAACGAATGCTGGAGGCATAAACTGCATCGAAAAACTCCTACATGTTTCTGCAGTTATGAGAGTTCCTTGTTCTGTTGAGGACAAACAATGAAGTATTTTTTTTCCTCGAAGAGCCAAGACTTCGGAACGTTCGTTAGGACTGTCAAAAACACCGTTTCATCGACAGTTGGTATCCTTTGTATATTGATACCAACATATAAGCTTCCTAACTGTGACACGACTAAAACCCTTGGCAAAGTCAATAAGGTTTTCTCTGGAATCGTACATACACTCCTTTCCAGCCATTTCTATGGCTGTGTTGAAAGTATGCCAATTTCTTACAGCCAATTTCTGTACTAGTCTACGGACATCACACAGTGTTAGGCCAACACCAAGAAAGAATTTCCCGAATAACCCAAAACTTGGTGGAAGTGTAGAAGAGTGTGCAAGCAATAAGTGATTAGGTTTGCAGAGAGATGGGGTACAAGCAGGCCGAGCAGAGCCCTCTCGTGTCGGTCCGATAACGTCAGTGTTGCGCCCTATGTAATCAGAGCTGACAAGCAAGGTGGAAACAACAAAGTAAGTGCCAGTATGCCTCGTCGACGACAAAGGGCATGTGAGCAAATTTGAATGGGGCAGAATGATCGATCTCCGGGAAGCGGGTTTGTCATGCCGTGACATTTTAGCTCGTACAGGGCATTGTTGAGCGGCATAGCGGACAAACACCGGATGTGATGGTTTGGGTGCCATTAGTTACAACAACCGATTCCGCCTCCTATGAATTGAGGACACTTTAAACAGCAACCGGTACCTAACGATAGTTGTACAGCCTGAGGTACTTCCCCTGCTTCAGGACTCTCCACAGGTCACATTTCAACAGAACAATGCCCGGCCACATATTGCGAAGAATGTACAAGCCTTCTTCGAAAAGCGACGGGTACCATTGCTTCCCTGGCCTGTCGCCCATCGAACATGTCTAGGATATGGTTGGTCGGCACCTGGTGCGTCACGGTCCTCCAGTAACCAGTGTCACGGATTTGTGGCCTCAAATACAAACTGTGTGGAGGGAAATCTCTTAGGAACTCATTCAGAACCGTTTTGATTCAACGCAACGGAAAATAGCAGCTCTAATTGCAGTGCATGAGACCACACCGAATACTGAATATTAGCGCTCGAAGGTCATGTATAGATTTGAAAAGTTTATTTGTTACCAATCATGTACCTAAGCTGTGGTATTAAATTCATTGAATTCATGCGTTTCCTTCTTGGTGTTGCAGTTTTCACAAACGGCAGTGTATATGTATGACTCACAAGACACGTTTCTTCTTCATTAGTGAACACTGCGTTATCAACCTAAGCGTTTATCTGCAGCTAAGTTAGGTGTGAGTGTTGTTGGCGAAGAATGCTTTCTGATTCAATCCTGAAGGGTAGACTGAGGAACATTGAAGGCCTGAGCAGCCTGCTTATATCCCATTTTCTCTATCGCAACTGACCAGCTCTGAGACCAACTCTGCCTCGTGGCTTTCTGGGCAAGTCTGATGGGAGGCGAAGTGAGTTAAGCCATATTGTGTGAATAATCCAGAGTAAATCGTGTTAAAAGGTTATGCGTTTATAGAAATGCTTTGCACAATTTTAATCGACTTATACTGATGTTGTTTATTTAAATAAATTTCTGCGTAATTTGAATAAATATTTATTTATAATTCGAAAATAGTAATATAGTAAAAATCAAGAAAGGAAAAAACCTTGAACAAATCCTGAAAATATCAGCACTATCAAAATATGCATTATTTGCTTCCAAATCTCAACTGCTACTGCACAGGTTGACAACAGCTAGTTGCTGAGTACATTCCTGGTAGATAGTAGTGAGGGTACTGGATTTGACCCTATTTTGAATAATTTGGAACCCCTAATCAAGAAGTAAGATACTTTGGAAACAGAAAAAGTTTATCTAAAGTTTTTGGAAACAGTAGAGAAGGATTTCTGAAACGATTTGACAACTACGAAGGAAGGTAGGGATAAAAGTATGAGTTAAGTTTAAGGTAATACTATATTCCAATGACAATTATGACAATTAATTATTATTAAGAAAATTAAAATTGAGGTAGAGGATTAGAAATGCTCAGAAGGCCATTTTAGAATTATTGAATTGTGTCATTTTCGCCTCCCCCATGGTCATGGCTCATGCAACCAGCACGCCATAATGCTTCAGAGTGATGACGTCATTCATAACCAGAAATGGCAACATCCAAAGCTTTGAACAACATATCGCCATGAGTGACGTAGGACATCATCTCACTACGCAATGCATTATGGACATTCATCATTGGCTGGTTTGCGACACGCCACTGACGCTAGCGCTCTCACGCTCTCCGACGGTTCCAGCAACTCCTGGTTAGCAGAGACAAGCAGTCGCTTTTTCGCCATGGACCGAGGCTGAACAATTAGCCATCGTGAGAGCGAGGTTTTCGGCATAATTCACCAAGAGTTGTTTTGGCCTTTTCTAAATTATCTTTTACACTTTATTCGGTAATCTTTGAAATTTAACCTTTAACTCTTGTTGACTTTCTAAATTCTTGTATGGGAGAAATATTGACACTTGTATTTCATGTAACTTTATTGTATTCGTCACTTTGTTACAAAAGCTTTAAACTCATATGGCAACTTTAAGTGTACAAAGCGAAAGAAAATATCACATTGTATTTGAGCATAGTAATTTGTTAAACGAATGTTAAAGCAAATTCATCTGATCATTGTGAACGGATATATCACTTTAAAATGAATTATTAATCTATGTGTTGGTGAGTATTTCGTATTTTCTAGCTCCTAAGCAATAGTCCCTTTTCACGGTAACTTTCCCTCTGGGTATGGTAAACAAAATGCTGTAAGCAAATAGTGCTCAGTGATGCAGAACGTAGGGACTCGATTTTCGCTACACAACCAGGGTATATCGAATCAAGAAAATCCTAATGCTGTGTATTATATTCAGCTTCTTCATCTTCACTGTATGGATTAGGTAAACTGCCCAACGTCTCTTATAGCTTGTGGGTTATACTCTTGTAACATCAAAGGTAACCTAATCAAATGCTGTTTCCAATTCCCCTTGGACTCTCCAAATGTATGTTTTACTTTTCACATACTTAGTTCTTCCCGTTTATCTTCATTTCAAGAGAGATCTCTTCTTGTACAACCTTTTACCCTTCTCAGAAATCTCATTTCTGCTGCTTGTAGTTTACTTTTATCTTTCTCGCTCATAAACCAGGACTCCTGCTATGTATCAATGTTGAAACAGCCATTGTATTCTCAAATGTGATAAATAGCATGCATAAAGAAATACATATATTCACACAACAAAATAAACAGCCAATTTCCATGAAAACAGCTGCTTATGCTGATTTTGTGGAGTTCTCGCAAGGCACCTCCCAACCTGCTGCTGACATTCACAATTAGGCCCGCGAATGGATTGAAGACCACCCTATCGCTCTATCATACGTCCCTCCATTCTCAAGCTACAATTAACAAGATCAAGGAAACGTTTATAGGAAAGTGGCAAACTGACATTCAAAGGCTTGTGTGTAAACATCAGAAGCAAACTGGTAAGTGTTCTCGTGATACTTTTATACAACGGCTGATCAATAAAGAGTGAGACTGATTTTAGTTCACATATATTTCTTACTCCATTTCAATGTTGACATGATCTTTTTCAAAGTAGTCCCCTCCTAACTGAATGCACTTTTTATAGCGTCTCTGCCAGTCCTTGAACACATGGTGCAGGCCATTCTTTGTCAGGTCTTTGAGAATCGCCTCAATTTTCTTTAGCACTGCTTCAGTGCTCTCAAATCGAATGCCCTGGAGCTTTGCCTTTAGTAATGGGAATAAAAAGAAATCACAGGGGGTAAGACCAGGGCTTTAAGGCGGATGCGGCACACAGGTAATGTTGAATTTAGCCAAAAATTCCTGGACTTGATTTGCGACGTGAGGCCGGGCGTTGTCGTGATGAAGTCGCCACCCATTCCGATGATGTTCTGGACGTTTCCTTGTAATGTGCTTCCTCAGTGTAGCCAATACTGACGTGTAGTAGCTGCTGTAACAGTAGTGTGAGGGGGGAGGGAACTGCGTGCTGGTAAATCATTCCATTCCGAAACACCAGGCCCACCTTGCTTAGCACAGAGGACTCGCCCTTCTTTGAAGTCCTTGAACCACCTAAACACCGTTGCACGAGGTAGTGCATCTTCACCGTATGCTTGCTTCAGCTTTTCGAAAGTTTCAAGGCTGTATGATTTAAACGAAAATAAAATTTTATTGCGCTGTATTGCTCCTCTCGTGTCACCTCCATTTTGTGCTATGCGAAATTCAAGTAGGATCAACAATATACACCATTACTACCAACCTACCGTTACGAGAGTGCTGTCGCTTATGGACATTATACACGAAACCCTGCTCTTTTTAAGTATTTGTGGTAGAGACATAAAACTATCAAGGAAACTACAGAAAAAAATCAGTCTCAGTCTTTATTGATCAGCCGTTGTAGATTGAATCCTGAATTGTTAACTTTCTGTGGCTATAATATAAAAAGTGTTCTACTTAGAAGATACTTACTTGAACCCTTTTATCTTTAATTTATTCACGAAACACCATCCTGAAATGCCAACGCTCAGGGTTATGCACCCGAACAGAAATTGTACAAAACTGTCTGATTACTAGGGCTGCGACATCGGAGACGCTCCGAGGAGGAAAGCGTATAGAATGGGAAGGTAGGAATGTAGCGATAAGGGCTGACAGTGACCGTCTATACAAGAAGAACTACGCATGTCTTGTGAACATGTACTTTATTTCTCCAGTACTATTTATAACACATATACAGTTGGCCTTCATAACTGAAATGTACTTATCAAATCATTAATGCAAAACCTACATCACAATGAGCACATCGATAGAATTCTATGTCGTTTACTGCAATAAATTACAACCTGCAACTTTGTATCCTGTAGTTTATATAACGGAATATTGGCAGAAACAAATGCCGCGCATAGTTCTTCATTAATCGTTTGATTTGATGTAGGTGATTCTTGCTGTAGCAGCGTATCCTCACATTGTGCAATACAACGTTTGTATATTTCTTGTTGACATGTCTTCGCACCTTACTCGACCTACTATGCACAGAAGCAATAGTACTATTGCAATAAAGGTTTTCATTAATGACACAGAAAGCAATTTCCCCATACTTGTATGTAATTTTGCAACATTGTTGACTTTCTTACTCTTTCCCTTGGCATTTCGTCTATGTGAACACTTGCGGTGATAAACTTGACTAACCGTACAGGTAACCCTCTCGTTATAAACAGTCGACTACAGGACGCCTTAAACAAACGTAACGACTCCGATGTCGCATCCCTACTGTTTACCCTTGCTTAATCCAGATATTTAATTATTGCTTATTGTAATTGACTGTATAGCGCATTTAGGTAATTATGTATTGCAAACTCCATTAAGAAGATTAGACCAATTTTATTACGTAAAAGTACATACATATACACTGAATTTGCTATTTTAATTACTTACTATACTTGATATACTATGTCCAAGTTCCCTTCTTTTCTCTTTAGTCTAGAAAAAGCTCAATAATAGATTTTGAAGGTAACTGACTTAACCCGTATCGTGGCTTTGCTTATTTAGTAAATGTAAAGGACGGGCCCCCCTGCAACCGGGAACAGATCACTGCAAGTAGGCCATTTTGTTCCTACTGTGACTCTTAGGAGGGAGGGATGAGGGGAGAGTCCCGAAGGGCGACCAGACCAGGATGACGACGGACTCAAGCATGATCGGGATTCCTAACGCTTCCAGATGGAACGCATGCTACGCCGCAACCCACAAGCCTCTTAACCTCCGGCAGCTTCCCTGGTGATGCCCACTCGAAGGCGGGTCCTAACTGAGCAGTCTGGCAAGGACGCCAGGGAAGAAATCTCTACAAAGCGCCCATCCACCGCCCAGCCGCAACCTGCCGAACACCGTCGCCTGGTCCTACATCCCCGAAACAGATGATGGTACAGGAAATGTAGGGCTGAAAAGTCGTGGTGGAAGAGAAACCACCCAGCATTCCCCGAAGACCCGGGGAAACCACGAAAACAGAGCGGGTGTTCGCCAGAGCTCGAACCCTGGACTTCCCGAATGCGAGTCGCACACCTTACCGCAGTGCCACCTGCTCGGACTTTGTTTATTGGAGAAATCTATTGCACCCAATCATTATAGTTTTGGGTAGAGTTTGTATCTCAATATATGCTGCTGTAATATATCAGCAGAAACAGAGGTTTCTTTCTTCACAGAGAGTCCCTCAATCCCTCATTTTCTTTTTTTGGTCTGATTACTAGAGGGGACTCGGCACTGCTCCAGTGAGGACATTGTACCTATGCCCCACCAGGTGGCACTCCCGAGAGGGAGAAGAAGGTGAGAAGAAACACCAGACAGGCAGAACCATTTCGGCACAGCAATGTCAGAGCCCCTAAAGTTCCAGTTTGAAACCCCCGACAGAGGGCAGGTAGACCGGGAACCCCCGCTCCACACAGAGAGTCCAACACCCCTCTCAATAGGAACGGTCCGTGTATCCCGGCTACCAGCCGAAAGCTGAGGGATGGAGAAAATTCTACAGAGAGCATCCTTTTTCCCTGCCAAGCCGAACCGAAACGTCACCACTGACATTTCCAGTCCTGAAAATGAGCTAAGGGGGTGAAATATGAATGAAATTGAGGGACAGGAAATTCGGGGACTGAAAGAAACCACTTGCCTGACGATCCAAGGGTGGGCGGTAGCCGGGAATCGAACCCGGGACCTCCCGAATGCGATTCACACGCGTTACAGCTGCGCCACCTCGCTCGATCGCTCAAACTCGTACCACATGACGTAAAATTTCCATCGAGCAGTCCTATGGTTTCATTTTCCGGTTTCCATTTCTCTTTCTCGTTCAACCAATTATATTCATGAATGCCTACAGAATAGAACACTTCACATGAATATTGAATTGAAAACGTTTTGCTTTTATAGCAAGTGCAAATTACAAACGAGCTTCCATGAAACACTTGGGTTTATTACTCGAACGGTACACCTTTTCCAAAGTAATAATCCCAATGCCGAGTGTTTGTATTCAGCGCAGCACTTAGAGACAATGGATTCTGTGTACCGGAATATATGCAGCTTAAGCGCTTGCTGTGTATTTGAAATAATCCCTCTTAGTTATTACCATAGATATATCCTACTTCAACATAATGCATAAACGGAGTAACGTTTATATTGTCAACATTCTGGATCAGCATCTTATATCTTGTTCGTTTTCCAGAGTGATAGATGTAGCCGAGTATGCCAGCAACAGAGTCTTATTTTAACTATGGTTTTCATCAGTATGATCGAGCGGGATGGCTAAGGTGATAAGGTCTGTGGCCTGCATTTGGAATGTCGTGGGTTCGCTTCCCGCGCCGACCTTCCTGACCCATGGGTTTTTTCTAGGCAAATCCTGGGAAAGTTCATTACATCTTCTGTCCCTCAATTTCACCTATATTCTCATTACTCTCCACCTTTCATCTGTTTGGTCCGTTTCGGAGTTGAAAGTTTTAGTAGGAGCCTCAGTGTTTATCAGGGGAAAAGGATACTCTCTGTAATACTTTCTCCCCGGAATGGGAGCGGTCACCGAGCCCCCAGGCCCCCAGGGAATGTGTAAACCCGCAGAGGGAGGGCAGCCAGTTGCAGCAGCTGCCATCAGGGGAGTTTTAATCTATAAAAGGCAGGGCCCTTGTCCTCTGCCCTGTCGTTCCTCATAGTCCGACTGCCCTCTGTCTCCTCTCACCTTTCCGGGCGCCCCTTCAGGAGTTTCAGGTACAAAGGATCTTATAGGTGCTTAGTTCCCCTCCGTAATTAGTGCTATATCAGTATAGGTATTCTGAATTATATTTTAAAACAAAGGATTTGTATTCAGGACTTATTTGCACACGTTCGAGGTTATGTAGGAAAGGGACAATTTAGGTTGGTAATGAAATATTACCTCTGCCCTCTCCAAGCGTCACCATTATCCCCCAATTATAGATATAGGTGATTCAAAGGAGGGGTACAGCACGCGCGCTGCCATCTGCATAAATCTATTGCGGCTACCACCCAATAGTACGAATGGATGAAGTGTAAGAACCACAGGAGGCTAAACCTCGCAATCAGACAGTCAGCATCACACAGAGACGCGACGAAGTCCATAACATATGCAAGCTCGCAGACTCGTCCCACTGCTGGAGCCACCGGAAGAGGACTACGAGCGAGCCGTCAACCAAGCAGCCTTCTGTTTCCCACAGGGAGTACTCTTTCCATTAAGCATGCATCCGCGTCATCTGTCCGGCATCGTCATACACTACGATATTCAGAAGTACACCCGAAACAGGAGAAGGAAACGTAATGAAAGGGGAATAATGGAAAGGAAATCGTGGTAGAGAAGAAATCACCCCAGCATTCGCTTACCGACCCGAGGAAACCATGAAAAATTTAATCGAACCTGGAAGCTTCCGAATGCGAGTAGCACACGTTACCGCGGCGCCACCTCTCTCGCTCTCCCCCACATATAATTCTTTTCAGATTGATTAGTTATTTACCTCATCACAAAAGATGAGTGGATGGTAACACTGCCGAAGATTCCTTGGTTGGCTTCAACTTATCAAAACAGTTCACTACAAGGAGGAAAAACAACAGATTCTAATGTTAATTGACAGGCTGGTAAAAAATGTCGGAATGCTGTCTACAAAAACCAAAATATGTATCAGGAATGGGGGATGGTTTATTATCTACGACCTTTCTGCTATATTCCAGTGACAGTTCAACCATATTTTCTTCCGTCCTGGCTTTAATGCGTTAAAATACCTCTACCTGATAATGATGATATTAATAAGGCTTACAACAATAGTCCATATGTTTATCAGTGCTTTTGACTAACAATTACATTATGTGTAATAAATAATAATGAACCTTTTTATTAATTATTATTATTGCTGGTATTAAATACGTATATACCAAGTTATTTATTTAAATTGACCCAACAGTCTCTTTATTGACTATTTTACACCAAGAGGTTTTGGTTGTTTCTATGCCACACGATTAAGCATTCTTTGCTGCGCTGCAGCGCCGCTATACTTCAGATAAACGCTTGACATAGGTATTTTGACTATTCTACATTTTAACACTCCAGGTATTTATGTCTCACTCAACATTCCCTCTACGAGGCCAAGTATTTAATCCTATTATACTGCGCTAGTTTAGTTATTCACACCAAACATTCAGACCGTTTCTGATCTCTTCGCCCATAGTTTCACGTATATAATCGCTAATTGGTTCATTCCTGTTTCTTGGAATTTGTTTCAAGCCAGTTTTAGGGGAACACCTACACATAACTAATAACATATAGATATGTAAATAATCAAGATTCACATATATTAACAATCAATAAGCACAGACATACTAATAAATACAACAGATCATAAATAAAAGCGAAGAATTAAGTAAAGGTAAATAAATAGAATGGATGCAAATATCATAAAAACTGTAAATATCATTATAAGTAGTATACATTATAAAATATCGACATTTCTTGTATATAATATTGCAAAAACAGTTAAACAGGGAAAGACGAGCTAGCAACTTGGAGACAATTAGTAAGTGAGCTTTGTAACACAAGGCGTTGGAAAATAGCTGCAACGAGAGAGAGGACCGATGGTAGCAAGAAAGGGCAGTATAGTGAAATTCCTGGAAGCGTCAGTCGCAGAACAGGGAGCTGGATAAAATTAGAGACTGTAGAGAGAGAAAGTCGGCGTGTGAAAGAGATGGAGATAGAGTGGAAATTCCCCAAGAATCAAGTGAAGCCTGTCTCCTAAAAATTGGACATTTAACCCGAATACTATGCCAAGCCATGCCAATCAAAAGACACGATACAAATATTGGGCGTGAATGTTCGCGTAAGAACATTTTTGTATAAAAACAGCAGTGACACTCCTGCTTTACTCCTGATGGTGAGACGAGTCGCTGCATGTGCTATGTGTTGTGAAGGGTTAGAGAGATAACGTGTGACGATGACAAATAGGTTTCCCAAAACTTATTTAAATGGCGAGTGTATGAAATAACTCATATGTAAATAAGTGTTGCTAGCCACTTTACATTGTTTATTTGTGGTTTCTGGAATAAAATTCAGTTTTAAAGCCGAACACGTGTTCATGATTTGCCTTCACCCACACCGATGCAATTGCAACGAGCGGCCGGCAGACATCAAACCCAGGACGCTCAGATGCCCAGAGGACTCACGCTTAAGGTACTGTGATCAGCGCGCACCCAATACACAGTCACAGAAGTGATAATGACTTTATGGAGCCTAGTGTTACTTAATATGGAAGAAAAAGAACACTATTGCAGTGTACGGCAGTAGGCCATTTTCTCTGCACATAGAGGTACCAAGCGGACGTTTTCCACGTTAATGAGCGGTAACCTTTGTGAACCATTAGACGTGTTTGTTTACAACTTGCCACTAATTACTCCAACTTAACGTGTGGTATTGTCATATCCATGCTTCTGAACAACTCTCCCTTAGTTTCTAGGCTTTATACTTACTCCAGGAAGTTAAAAGCATTAGCCCCCTTAATTCTGCCCTCAACTCTTCCATGGCTCCACGAAACATAGTAGAGTTAAAGGGGCAGTGCGCATTTATTATGTCAGGCGATACGAGGGAGAGAAGGGGTCTGTTAGCGTGACAAAGCTGACAATGGGGAAAGGGGTAAGCACCAGGTTGATGTCCCTTGTTTACTCCTTTATTTGTTTGTTACGTTGTTGATAACTTCCTGCATATGTCTGCATCATTTTGTGCATATTTAACTTGCTTAACTCAATTTAGCACATATTATGACGGTAGTGTTGCTTTAAAAAAAAAAACAGATTTATTTTAAAATCGTAGAGATTGTAACAAATTGTAATTTCTTATTAAAAGTGGTAATTATTTTTGTAGCCAGAGTAATATTCATTCGGAAATCCAGACAAACTCTATCCATTTTAAAACGGCGTTTATTGAAAATTATATATTCCACTTTATATTAAGTGTGCATAAGAGCCCAGTTGGAGGCTGTCGTCCTCCGTGGTGTAGTGGTTACCATGCTAGCGTTTTGTTCCAGAGGTCGTGGGTTCAAACCCGGCGGAGGGCGATGGATTTTTTTCGGGCGTAATATCCTTAACATGGCTTCCTTCGGGAGGGAAGTAAAGTTGGTGGTCCCCTGCCGTAGATGTATGGCACGTACAAGAATCTCAAGCCTGATAAAGAGGCCTCTGAGCAAAATTTCCATCTTTCACGCCCAATATAGAAAGGGATGCTAAGGACCACAGCAGTTAAAGAGCGTGAATAAATAAAACTCAATTTTTATTTTAGTTGGAGGGGTTCTGTTTGAGTGTTTTTATTAAAGAAAATCACACTGTTTATTTTATGATGATGCAAGTGACACCTTAACAAATGGAAAACCTTATAACCATCAAATCAATCATTTTAAAAAAAGAACATTAATTTTGAATGCAATAATATGAACTACCAAGCAAACCAAAATTAATTGTTGTTTACCTTTACAATTACAATGTATATTAGGGAGGGGCACACCTAGCGAACTGCATCCTATATAGAACCATTGTGGATACTAACCCCCAGGAGGAAGGGATGAAGTAAATGAATCACATGAAGCTACAGGCCGCAGATAGACATGTCACAGAGACGCGCTGAAGTCTCTAACAGTTCTACGCTCGAAAACCTAAACATTAAATTCAGTTTATTTATGAACGCTCTAACTACAATGATTCTTACCGTCTCATTCTATATTGGGCGCGAAAGCCCGAAATGTTTCACAAAGACCTCTTTATCAGGCTTGAAGTTCTTTTACGTGCCATAAAGCTACAACACGGGATCACCGGTTTTACTTTCCTTCCAAAGTAAACCATGCTAAGGATTTTTACGCCTCCCAAAAAAAATCCATCGTCCTCCGTCGGGTTTGAACCCGCGGCCTCGGGAACTAAAGATTAGCATGGTGCTCCTAGACTACGGAGGATGGCGCGCTCGAATAACCGTCCTACTGCTGAAGCAGCCAAGAGAGAGCCATGAACGATCCATTGACCGAGCAGCCCTGTAGTATCCACAGAGATTACTGTTTCCTTTGAACAAGCATCCGTGTCACTTGTCCGGCACCTCCATACGCCACGAAACCTAGAAGCACACCTGAAAAAGGGAAACGATAGAAATGAAAACATAGTATATGAGAAACCACCCCAGCATTTGCCTACTGGCCAGGGAAAACTATGAAAAGCTCAAGGTCACAGTGGGAAATTGAGGGGAATTGAAGTCGTCCGCCGTGGTGTAGTGGTTACCATGCGAGCCTCTAGTTCCCGAGGTCGCGGGTTCAAACCCAGCGGAGGGGGATGGATTTTTTCGGGCGTAAAATAGCATGGCTTTCATCGGAAGGGAAGTAAAGCCGGTGGTCCCGTGTCTTAGATTTATGGCATGTAAAAGAACCTCAAGCTTGATAAAGAGACCTCTGAGCAAAATTACCCGTCTTTCACGCCCAATATGGAATGGGACGCTAAGGAGCACAGCAGTTAAAGAGCGTACATAAATGAAACACAATTTTATTTAATTTGTAGGAAATCGAACTTGGGACCTTCCGAATGTGAGCCTTACAACGTTACCTCGGAGCCCTCTCGCTCGGTTGCCATTACCATTCCTAACGAACACATAAAAGAGTCAACACTCGGCTACTCGATCAGGATTTCGCACTATATAGGTTAAAGTTTAACGTTTTCATTTATACTGAAATTATTTATCCTCCGAATTGTATTAACGTCTAGGGATGTAAGGACTTTTCAACAATATCCCCGGAGTACTTTTATTTTAAATGGAAATTAAGGAATTAAACAAAACAAACGACATCAGTGTTGCATGCCAGGATTCGTTTACTTGCAATGACTTTAATGTTATTTAAGTTATTCTGTCCAAAAAAATCTGTGTTACATTCACTTTCTCTATTCTCTGTATCTTACTAGTGGTCATAAAAGTATTCTTACAAAACTTTATATTCCTATCTACTTCATTTTTATCCAGATAAGCATTTCCGGAAATACCTGCATTATACATTTCGTTATAGACACAAAGGAAACAGCGATAGTTCTTGTTTTAGAACTGGACACTACACGCTGGCCTTAAAACTATTTCCATAACATCGCAAAAAAGCAACTGAAAATCGACAGGACTGGAAAACAATGACAAAGTATTGAACAATTCGAACCATTAAAACGGATATCTCGGAAATGGGTAATGCCGCAAAAAAGGTTATTTGAAATAAATTGTGTCTTAAAGAGATCTATATTTCTTCTTGTGGTATGTTTCTCAACGTTTACCAGTTAAACGTTCTTCCGAAGAAGCGAACTCCACAAGATATTCCCAGAAAATATTCCCTGCCTGGGGTCAGAGGCCCGTCGAGGAGCAGACACTCATGGATCAGACAGAGCATCCAGGATGGGTGATCAGCCCGATGCCTGGTATGGGATTAAGGAAGTAGATGAAACGAAATGTTGGTGAAATGGATGAAAGGAAAGGTGATGATGGAGCAGTTGGTGGAATGAATGGCGGGGGAAACCGGAGAACCCGGAGAAAACCCGCCCAGACGCCGCTTCGTCCACCCACTTCGTCCCACATGCAGGCCCCTGGGATTGAACCCGGGCCGCCTAGATGGGAGGCGAGCGGTCTAACCGCTCGGCCACGGCGCCGCCCATATATTTCATGTTAATCGAAATATGGAGATGTGAATCTTATTGCTAATTTTCTTGTAGATGCAAGGGTAATACGGTAGGCTTTAAGCATAGTCAAATATTTTAAGAGCTGGTTGCTATGTGGAGCATTCCATTCTCTTTGCATTACCAAGACAAAAAAAATGAATAACGAATTCCCATTTGAGAAAAAGTATAAATATTGGAAAATTTACAGGAATAACAAGCAATATCTCGAAAATTGTTCACTCAACAAAAAAAATGTATATGACATAAATTGTGTATTTTAACGGGATCTGCATTTTTGTGTAATAAACTTTTGTCTATCTCTGACAGTTAAGGGCATTTATTAACTCACAGGACATCATTTGGAATAAATGTAAGATTTTCTCTAAATTAATAAATGTTATTGAAATATTTTGCTTTATAACCAAATACAGAAATTAAAATCAGGGTATTTCCAACGTTTCTATGAACGGATATGAAATTTACACTGAAAGATTACAATTTATTAGAAAATATAGAAAAAACAGTACTCTAGGTTATGAATATGCTGCAATCTACACTCACGCTCCTTACAAAATTCATGTACGTACTTTCTGTAGCATTATCATAATATTCATCCTCATTAAATGTGTCTTCAGATCCAACAAGTACATAATGAAGTTGACAGTATCTGGTTTTATGTACTTTATCAAAGACTTGACATCATCCTAAAATTAATTAATACATTTCTGTAAAGTATAGCACAATAACTTGTTCAAAAAATAGGTCTACATACCTGCATGAACTGCTTGTCTTCTTACTACTGTATTAACATACTCCTTCTCTTCCCTTAAAGATTGTTACATGCGAAACTAGGTCAAATTTGTTCAGTTAGACAAAGGTAATTTATCTCTATTTTCCTTTTTCTTGTGCTTTTTTTTTGTTTTCTTTTTCTGTAGTTTATTTGTCACCATACTTGTATCTTAAATATGCATGTAAGGTCAATGACCCATGCACTAAATACTTGTGTAATAACTTCAATAATTTTAAACCAATAAAGATACCTTATCTATCTACTTTTCTTCCACTCGCTCTCGTTTCGTTTTCTTTTACCTTTAAATGTACTGCTGTCATCATGAGTTTCAACGGGATCAGCTATCGGCTATTTGGTGACGGTTGATGAGAACTCATGAACTTCCCATGTCTATGACTTGGTATTCTCTTCAAAACACTACAACATTCAGTTGGATTGTATAGGGGAGTAAATGGAAAGCAGGGTACTTCTTTTCATCGCCGGATGCAGCGCACTTCAAAACAGAAGATGGTGCAAAAAACCGCATTTCATAAAAATATAAACTTGGGACGTTTTTTAAATCACCCTTTCAATTAAATCGCGACAGCAAAAATCACACCAACAAACATACATCGGAAATAGATAATTCCCAAAAGTTATTTAAAATAAATGGTATTTTTAAATACATTTATGTTTATAGTGTAGTATGATTTTGTCTACCTCATGGTTTACATTATATAAAATCATAAATACCTTCCGAATATAGTGGTCTTCACAGGCTATTCCCACAAAATTCAGATACACATTTTATTTGTCATGTAAATAATATTGAATACATACTATTTCAATAAAAATCGTTACAGCCATTTTGGAGAAACGATAAAACGTCGAAAAAATGTTCCATGTAAAGGGTACTTTAGGTTGGGGAAAATTTTCTTGAAAATATCCATGCTGCATCTTTAGACGATACCAAACTTAAATATCAAGTTTAGTATTTATCCAAGTTTTTGTTTTTAAGTCACGCTGTTCAGACACACACACCGTCACGTTCTTTTTTTTTCTAAAAATACTTGTTTTTTTATGATGTATGGGGTCTCAGAAAAGTAGCAGGAAAAATGTATTAAAACTGTGTGCTAATAGTAATTTGTATTGCCCTAAAGTTCACATATCGTGGAGTTAAACGGTTAAGAAAGTAGAAAAACTAAATGGTGATGCATGCCTAACGTATGTTATGAGTAGCGTTCCACACTTATGTATTTTGTCCCTTTGTTTATAGCTGTAGGCCTTGTATAATTGCCTATTTGCATAGTGTGTGCCTTTTCGTAACTTATGAGCCTATTCTGGCTTTTTTGTGTGTGTGTTTGTTTATTTTTTCTGTAGTGCAAACCTTTACAAAGAATTCGCCTATCGTAGTTTCATTAGTTTTGTTATTGGGTTTATTTATTAACGTGATGTTAAGCTTGTTATTGTAATTAATCTTTCGCGTTCTGAGCCAATGAGCCATTGTTGGCAACAGACCTGAGGAAGTTTATAACACCGGCATTATTCCTTTCCAACAATGCAAACATATATGGCTTTATTATGTAAAGTAGATTTTTTACTTTTTGCTACTAAACTGTTAGGTGTGGTCGGGTGCATAAAAAGAATCTGATGTGTTACACTCACATGACTTTCTCTATTCTTGTACAAACTATTTTTACAAACGCTCATTCTCCATCTACTTCATGTTAATCGAAATAAACATTTGCAGACTCTATCTTATTGCTAATTTTCTTGTAGATGTAAGGGGAATATATACTTACAAGGGCAATATAGAAAAACAGTAGCTTTTAAGCACATACATATATCTTAATAGCTGATTGCTAGGTGTTGCACCATTCCCTTTGCCACAGATTAGTATTCTTTGCATATACAAGGCAAAGAAATGAATAACGAATTCCCATTTGGGAGAATAAGTATTGAAAAATTTAAGGGAATAACAAGAAATATCTCGAAAATGGTTCACTCAACAACAAAAATGTATATGACATAAATTGTGTATTTTAACGCAATCTACATCTTTTGTGTAGTAAAATTTTGTCTATCTCTTATGGTTTACCAGTTTACCAAAAGTCGTTCACAATGAAGAATACTTTTGGAGACATTCCCAGAAAATTAAAGATATTTTATTTGTCATGAAAATATCTCAAACATATGATATTTTAATCAAAATCGTTAGAGTCATTTTTGAGAAAATTAAAATTTTCGAAAAATGTTCCATGTAAAGGGTAATCTGGGGGTGGGGGGATTTTCTTAAAAACCTTCGTGTCGCATTTGGAAGATATTGAACCTAAATACCAAGTTTGGTGTTTATCCGACTGTTCGTTTCTGAGTTATGCTGTTCAGAGACAGACACACAGACACACACACGGACATGTTTCCAAAAAATGCGTTTTTTGGATTCAGGGGATATCAAAACGTCTATTTCCGGTCAAATCTCGGTATCAAATTTTTGGGTGCAATACAATACTTCTCCTACTTACTATACGTAGTAGAGAAAGTAAAAAGTGCCGATATGAGGAACCGCGGTTTAAGTTGGCAATCAATAATTTAAACGCCTCTGCCGCGCCTTCCATCCCTCATTCAGTTACACAGGTTAATGCTTGAATGCCGAACCAATAAGAGCCGGACTCATTCAGGGGCTAGTGTGGACAACCTTTAGGAGGCATATTGTTTCAACTACTCAGGTGACATCCAACGATTCTCCACCTCTTTCATTGCCCAGCTAGGCCTTTCTTCATAGAGGAATACTGGCGTTTCGGACTTCACCAGTTAGAGGATACCGCACCTAAGGCAAGCGCGGAACACAAATGATGAGATTCTGCCAACATTCAAGAATGGAAGACACTAAAAGTAACCAAAAGCATCGGCACGTTTTATTTTTTCCTTTTTTGGCACTCCACTGTACATGTTTCTCCAGTAAAACTGTAGACAAATATTTAGTTGTAAACTGTTTCTTTCAAATTCTCTTAAACTTTTTTATTTGGAATAGAAATTTATTGGAATTACTTACTTCACCTGAATTTATTAATTTAACTGAACCGCATAGGCAAACAGCAAATATTATGGATGTACTAGATTTGGTGCGGTTAGTCATAAAAAATAATAGTAACTAAAGAGTGCAAATTTAAACAAATAGTGTTTACGCTCCATTTGGAGAATAGTTAAATTTAGTACGTTTAATAAATGAGATATGACTATTTTATATCTTATATTTCTATATTGTTCTATCGTGTCAAAATGTGTTTTTAAGTGTAAATGAGTATATGATTGTGTCTACTTCAATGGTGATCATTGTTGATAGTGGCTATTTGGAACTTGTAGAGCCTTATTTGCTTGCCTATTTACGTTTTTTAGCATCTATTGTGCCGGGTTCTAGATATGAGGGGGCTAAGGATCCGGGACAACTTAAGAGTGAAGTAAAATTTACTGTGCGTCGAAAAGGATAGATTGAGGTGGCGCATTGAAGTGTTGTTTACCTGTGAGGCCCTGTATAATCCGCTTCGTAACTAGAGGTACTAGTTGTCCACGATATGAATGCTCTTGATGGAGGATACCAATGTGTTTTTTTTTAAATGTTATTTATTGACGCTTAACTGCAAGCGGTTGTGTTACGACATACATATTATAGAAGAATACAAAAATGTGAATATAATGCAACAATGTCATTGTAGTGCAGTATATGCGTACTAACCAATTGATTCAACATTATACAAAATGTAATTGTTGTACAGTCACAGGTGGTTATACAGTGATGTGGAGTGAACAAATTTAAGGATAGCTTGGATAGTTTTCGGGTTCTTGAATACTTGGAAGATGAACTGTTATATTTTACTGTTTTTTTTTATTATTTTATGCTGGACATTCTGTGAAAATGATGGTTAAAGCTTGATGGCAATTTTGACATTCAGGTAGCGGATCCTTGCGGAAAATGCCACTATGTGTGAGTCTTGTGTGGCCAATTTTGATAATCAAGGCCTGAAATCAGAGAGGAGTGAAGGGCAAGGCGATAGGTGAATGTACAGTGGCACAATTAAAACATACTACATGTGCAGGCCTCAGCCTCACTAGTAAACGCAACTCAGAACTGCGGACGTTTACTTTATCTGACTGTCCTCCCATGCCCACCCATTTGTTTCGTAACCGCTATCTCCTCTTCCCACCACAAACATTCATATCGTGACCGTCTAGTAATTGACGCAGGTAATTCTTTCAGCCCCACGATTAGGCGCTATATGACGCAGCCACGCTACGCCCTCCAACCACTACCTTTGCCTCACGGATGCTGCTTGTCTCCTCCCAGTTGGTTCTTCTTTTGCCACGGCTGCTCCAGCATGAAACCTTAACCTCAGGGTATGCGTGGGTGTGTACAGAGAAACAAACAAACGCTGTCTTGGAATACTTTTATTCACTATTTAAAATAATACTTTAGGTTTGCCGATCACTATTAAATGCATACGAGGATACTTTGTCTTTTCCAAGACCGAAGAATATTAACTACAGCTAAGCGTTCTACCCTCTAGCATGTTCGCCACCATTCTTCTCCACACGACGAGAAAGTCGTCCTGCACTCACCAGGCACTCAGGCAGACTGATCTACCCACGCTACTACAAGGAAAACCAACGCCTAAACTTCCCCTCTCGTCCCTCAACTCCTTCGCGTCATGAAGCCACGGGTGGCCTTCACCAGGCTAAGTGCAGCTGTACTCGGCTGTTTACCAGGAAAAACTTGCTTCAATGGTATTTACCCTTTCTACCTGAGGCTGGTCATTAATTAAAGCTGTGCCTGTCTGGTCTTTCTGTCGCTTTTAACAGTCAACAATTTTCACAATGCTTCTCCTTTTTATACATACACTGATTTTAAATATAATATTACTTATTTTATATCGCTATTCTTCTCAGAATATTATGATAAATATTGCCGTTATAATTCCGGCTTCATGATGTAATATATATTTATTGTGTTTAACTGAATACAAGACATAAGTGGTATTGGCATTCAGCTCAGGCTCATTTGCAACTCTCCCACTCGTGAGAACTTATACATTTACAACTTTATTCTTACTTCTAATTATTAACTATATTATGCTCTAATTGTTTCTTTTCACTGTGCATAACCATTTGCTTCTCAATTTATTCATAAACACTTCAACCTTCTCATAATCCTTCATAAATATTTCCTTCACTGCAATGTTTGGTTCAACCTTTGACCATTTGTCACTTATCTGTTCCTTCCTCCACTTGTTTGTGGCCCTAAATTTAAACAGTATGTGTACTAGATCGTCTGCTCTCCACATAAGGGTATTGGTTTTGTGTTATTTTCTTTAACCTCCACGCTCCTGATATTAACCATGCTTTCTCTTGCTTCTTTCTACATATTCCTCCCTTCCCCATGTTGACTTTAATATTTTTTACTCTATTAAAGAAGACTTTTCTGATGTTTCTCCAAACATTTTTTGTATTTTCATATCCTCTCTCTTACTTCTTTCCAAAAATTTATTTAATTATTCTCCATTTTCCACCAAATAGGATGGATTCTAAGATGTTCTTCAAACAATACACCCACTCTCTATTTTTGAAACTTTTTTCCTGAAATTCTAGACATTGTCTTACTATATTATTTTCTTCTAGGTGTAGTATTCTGTACCAATACTTCAATGCCCTCTCCATAACCTTACCCTTGTTAGATTCTCTAGTCCAGTACAATACATTGTGTCTCTCATTCGATGTATGCGTAGTAAATAAGAAAGCGTATTGACTTCTTTGTTTACATCAGCAGTACTTGTTTACGGAACTCTAACTCATACTAACTTGTCCCTGATCCTTAAGTTGTAAGAGAGACGCTTCGGCAGAACCTGACCTGGTGACATAGAGGAGTGAGTTTCAAAAGTGAAAAAAAATAGCTGCATGTAATAAACAAACGCCCGCTAAGAGCAGAAACAGTTTAATGATCTGAGTGCTCTTTGGTACCACATTGTTAAAAGCGTGAGCGAACACTCAGTTATGGAAAAAGTTAACAAAACTGTGTAACCACACGCTAGTACAGCCTGTTGAAGGAAACCAGTTAGACACAACAGCGCCAGTTAAACTATTTTATTTTCAGGGATCAGTGAGCTCAGTTGATTACGGACACATTGGCAGCGGGCCACTCTGGGCATCATTAGTGTCAAATGTCCGCAGCTTCGAGAGCGCTGCCTCTCATTAACAAAATGTTCAAACTACATTTAAAACAGGAACAACCAAATTAAAGGCCACTAGGAGACCAGCTGTTGAAGCTCAAAACTTCATATAATGGAAACGACAACATAGCTCACTAGAGGTCATTAGTAGAGGTGATAATGAAAAACCATAACATTATGGCTCTGTTCATGTAGTACCCATATTCATTGCGATTTATTGATACGTCATTTCGCATCTCGGGCCAAATAATAGTTTGGTTCAATTAGTATTTTCCTATGCAAAACTGCTTACTAAAAGCAATGCCAGGCCAAGTTCTTAAGGTAGATTCAATGCGGCAGGGTGAAATAAAATCATTAACAATTAGTATATTTGTTTGTAACTTTCGCGGTATGATTAAATGTACGTTTAACATTGCCTAAATTAAGTTGTACGCTTAATGTATTTTCTTCAAAATTAGTTTGAAATTTTTTTATTTTTTTATTATTACATATAATTATTTGCAATTAATTATACTTTTAAAGACCTTAGCCTGCTCTTGGCAGGCTTTTAATTTAATTTTATATAATTCATGGGTTTTAAGAAACCCATAAACACCCAGCAATGAAGTACTTGCGATTGAAGGTCGCCTCTGAGATTGACATCTCTAGTGAGATACCTTGGTGGTCTGTCTGAGAAACAACTTCAGTCAATTGGGGAATTCATTGTCCCTACGGCATATTTTTACAGTAGCTCAACGGTTTAGGTAACTGTACGGAGGGCGGCAGAACCGAGTTCAAATTCCGGCTGTATTATTGAATTTTTCAGTTGAGTCCATATTAAAAAATCTGATGTGTGACACTCACATGACCTTCTCTACTCTTGTACAAACTCTTATTGTCCATCTATTTCATATTAATCGAGATAAACATTTGCAGAAACGATCTTTTGACATGCAAAAAGTATTACATTTTACACATAGCGACCAGTTATAAAAATATTTGACTTTCGCTTAAGGCATACAATGTCCCCCTTGTTTTGTATTTGCAAGGCCAATATAGAAATACAGTAGCCAAAGGCAAGATGGCCAATTGATTATTTAATACGTTTTGAAAGGAACTGAATTTTGGATTAAGAGAAAATGTTTTTGAAGTTAGAAAAAACTAAACAACAAAGAGTGATAAACTCCTAAATATATAATAAAATATATATGCCAGTGACAGAAATAGTATTAACAAGAACCATACAAAATACATAATACATTTCTATAGAACATTTCTAAGTCGAACCAGGAGGTAATTACTTAAGAGGTAATAATAGAAATGAATCTTAGGATAACGAGGAGATAAACTAATATATATATATATGTATATAGAGAAGGTATTGTTCTTGGAGTTTGTTTATTTATTTCTCTCCACATATGGACGTCAATTTTTAAGAAGATTGTTTGTTACGTAATATGCTGCTACGTATGAGAAGCCGATTTTGAAGATGTATATTTTGTTGTTTCGCTCCAAGTTAAAAAAAATATTTAACTTTTATTAAACCGCTTCTATACATATTATTTATGTTTGTTTTTGCCTCGGCTGCGTCAGGATTGTTTTAGAGACACGTTTCTCTTAGGCAGGGTGTTGAGCGACAAGAATGTAGGCTTATATAGATTTTAAGTTTAAATTCACTTCTTTTTATTAATCTATGACACAAATTTAATAGCACTACACTGATATTAAGAGCTGTGAGGTTCTTTTATTTAATACTTGCACGTTGTTAACGCGTATACATAATTTTCGTTTCACACGAATACGTAATATTTCTTTAGAGAACACATCTTCCATCCGGTCACTACCAAGGTCTGCAGGCAACTGAACATTTTTCAACCGTCCAAACCCGTAAACTTCTGTATTTCAAGTCTCTGATTGGCTAATCCTATTCCAATAGAATACTTGCATTTTACTAAAACTTTTTCTAGCTGTTGATTGGCTATTTTTAAACTGTCACAAAATTTACATTATTGCTGCCCTAATCATGACTAGTAACATTTAAACTCTCAAACTCATTATTGCGTCAAGGTTACCTCATTGTTCCCTCATTACTAGCAACATTAAACTTATTATTCTCACAGCTCTTACATTATCAAAGTACATAATGTATTCACATAACATTATTAAACATGTTTACAATAATATAAGCATTTGCAATGACTGTTACATACATTTTTTTATAAATTATTACATACATATTGCTTCAAGGCGTTCTGTTATTGAATTTACATATTATATAATTTAATTGACATTATTCAATTGTTAAAAATACTGCCTCAATATATATATATATATATATATATATATATATATATATATGTGTGTGTGTGTGTATGTGTGTGTGTGCGTGTGTGTGTGTTTCACTCACATCACTTTCTCTATTTTTGTACAAATTATTTTTACAAACGTTTATTCTCCACCTATTTCATGTTAATCGAGATAAACCTTTGCAGAAACTGCAAATCGTATTGCTAATTTTCTTGTAGATTCAAGAGTGTGGTAGGCTTTAAGCGATAGTCAAATCTTTTGCTATGTGAAGCGTCTCATCCTCATTGTATGTCCAGGGCATAAAACACCTGATAGCGAATTCCCATTTGAGAAAAAGTATGAGTATTAGAAAATTCAAATAAATAACAAGGAATATATCGGAAGTGGTTCATTCCACAAAAAAGTTATATGACAAATTGTGTGCTTTAACGAGATCTACAATTTTTTGTAGTAAAATTTATGATATACATTTCAATTGCCATAAAATACCCTAAATATATGATATTTTAATCAAAATAGTTAGAGTATATTTGGAAAAATCAAAATTTTTAAAAAACGTTCCATGTAAAGGGTAGTCTGGGGTGAGGGGATTTTCTTGAAAATATTCGTGTCACATCTTTGAAAGATACTGAATCTAAATACCAAGTTTGGTATTTATCCGATGTTTCGTTTTTGAGTTATGTTGTCCACAGACACACATCCAAACGGACACACACGGACCTTTTTGTAAAAACGATTTTTTTATTCAGAGGGTCTCAAAACAAGCATTTCTGGTATCGAATTTTTGGGTGGAGTGCTATACGTAGTAGAGAAACTAAAAAGTAAACAAAGGAAACTATAACAGCAAGCATCACTAGTATTCCTTTCTGGAGCCCAAAAGTTTTAAAAATATCAACAAAAAGCGTGGTATATTCCCCATGAGCTTCTGATTACAACACAGAGTTCTAGATGACATTTAGCCAAGACTGTCAAGTCATTAGCGTTGCAGTTTGTACGCACCAGCTGCTTCGATGGTTTATGGGAATCATAGTATAAAGTATCTAAATTTTTTAAGCTTTAACACCGAGTCAAAAAAAAGCAAGATTCACGATATCTGAGAAAAACCTTCAGGGGTGCTTGGATCAATAGGAAACTGATGTTAAAGTGGAGGAGAAGAATGCAAACCCTTGCACCACTCTGGCCCTATGTTGAAGTAATTAAAGCAATTAACAAACTCATAAAATGGACCATTTGCTCTGCTAATCAACTTGGAAGCTTCATCTGCTGGTTCAAAGCAAGTCTACATTGTGGTACGAAGAGCACAAAAGCAGATGAAGGAATTTTAAATGTGATGTGAATTCAACAAGATTCACTTAATGTTCCAGGAAATGCAATAACCTAACCATATGAACTCTCCACTACAGGATAGAATAATTTCATGTTTAGAAATATAAAACTTATTCTCAGATACAGTATTGCGTTAACAGCCGTGATCTGAAAAAGGTATTTCTATCCTTCCTATATAACCAACAGTTATATATAACGCAACGCTTGAATTAAAAAAAACTGTGTGTTACACTCACATGGCTTTCTCTACTTGGTACAAACTATTTTTACAAACGCTTATTTTCCATCTACTCCATGTTTATCAATATAAGCATTTGCAGAAACTATCGCATTGCTAATTTTCTTGTAGATGCAAGGGGAATATGGTAAGTTTTAAGCGATATTCAAATCAAGAGCTGGTTGCTATGTGCATTTCATTCTCTTTACGTGTCCAGAACATAACAAAAAATCTGATGTGTAATACTCACATTACTTTCTCTAATCTTGTACAAACTATTTTTACAAACGCTTAATCTCCATCTACTTCATGTTAATCGAGATAAACATTTGCAGACTCTATCTTATTGCTAATTTTCTTGTAGATGTAAGGGGAATATATATTTACAAGGGCAATATAGAAATACAGTAGCCTTTAAGCACATACATATCTTTAATAGCTGGTTGCTATGGGCAGCACCATTCTCCTTGTCACAGATTAGTCCTCTTTGCATATCCAAGACAAAAAAATGAATAACAAATTCCCATTTGAGAAAATAAGTATTGAAAAATTTAAGGGAATAACAAGCAATATCTCGAAAATGGTTCACTCGAAAAAAAGGTTTATGACATAAATCGTTAGGTATTTTTGAGAAAATTAAAATTTGCGAAAAATGTTCCATGTAAAGGGTAATCTGGGGTGAAGAGATTTTCTTGAAAACCTTCGTTTCGCATCTCTGGAAGATACTAACCCTAAATACCAAGTTTGGTGTTTATCCGACTGTCCGTTTTCTGACATACAGACACACACAAGATACACACACTGACATGTTTCCAAAAATGCGTTTTTTTGTTCAGGGGGTCTCAAAACATGTATTTCCGGTGAAATCTCGTTAACGAATTTTTGGGTGGAATACAATACTTCCTCTACTTACTATACGTAGTAGAGAAAGTAAAAAGGTAACAAATTCCCATTTTAGAAAAGGTATAAGTATTGGAAAATTCAAAAAAATAACAAGGAATACCTCGAAAATGATTCACGCAACAAAAAAAAAAGTCTATGACATATATCATGTTTGTTAACGCGATCTACACTTTTGTAGAAAAATTTTGTCTATCTCTTACGGTTTACCAGTTATGTGAAAGTCATTCATAATGAAGAGGACCTTTGGGTACATTCCCAGGAAATTCAAGATATCCATTTCATTTGCATTTAAAATATCTTAAACATATGATATTTAATGAAAACCGTTAGAGACATTTTTGAATAAATAAATAAAAATTTTCGAAACTATTCTAAATAAAGGATAGTTTCTGGCAGAGAGATTTCCTTGTATTCAGTCGGCCTCAAAATATGTATTTCTGGTGAAATCTCAATATCGAATTTTTGGATGGAATGCAATACTTCCCCTACTTACTATACGTAGTAGAGAACGTAAAATGTATTCATATTATTTTTTCTGCTCATTACCATTTATACAAATTATTGACTTAATTTATTTCCACCTGATCATGTATATGTAGGTACACAGGAGCATACAGGTGTCAAGTTTTTAAGTCAGGCTGGTACATGCTAGTATTCTTGGTATTTAGGTTCAGTAGGTAGGTACCTTTCAAAGATGCGACACGAAGATTTCAAGAAAATCTCTCCAGGTGAGTCTACCCTTTACAAAGTATATTTTTTGAAAATTTTTATTTTTCAAAAATGGCTCTATCGATTTTCATTACAATATCGTATATTTAAGGTTTTTTATGGCAAATGAGATGTATATCATGAATTTTTTTGGAAATATCCGCAAAAGTCCATTATTCTGAATGACTTTTTCATAACTGATAAACAGTAAGAGATACACAAAATTCTACCACACCAAAATGTAGAGCTCGTTAGAACACTTCAATTTGCGTCATATATATTTATCTGTGGAATGAACCATTTCCAAGGTATTCCTTGTTGTTTGTTTAAATTTTCCAAACTTATGCTATTTTTCAAATGGGAAATCGTTATTGGTTTATTTTGTCCGGACATCAAAGAGAATGGAATGATCCACATAGCAACCAGCTCTTAAAAAATTTCACTCTCGCTTAAAGCCTACCCTTTTTCCCTTGCACCTAGAAGAACGTTAGCAATTACAAATATTTAACTCGATTAACATGAAGTAGATGGAGAATAAACGTTTGTACAATGTTTATTACATATATTTTTCATGAAAAGCAAAATAGGTTAACAGTTCAAAATAAATTGTTTAATGTGATGGAAAATGAAGGAGCGACAGTGACTATTTCGGAAATAATTAGTAGCACATATAAGTTACCGCATATGAATCATATTCTAACGAAATATACATTTTTGAGAAAGGATAAACATTTGTCTCTTATTGTTTCCCACTTGCATAAAACTGAATGTGAATAACGAGCACTTATTGTTTATGTATAAAATACTCATTTTATTTCTCATATTAATATCTGAAAAGTAATATTTAATCAAATAAATATGGCCATTTGGGGGATTTTAAAAGCAATAAAAGCTTTTCTATACAAAGGATGAGAGAACTTGTTTGAAAATTTAGCCTTATGTTCTTAAAGATTTAAGAACAAAGGTTCATTTGCATTCAGGGTACCTCAAAGTGTGTGTTTCTTACGAAATAGAATGACAGAATTACTTTTGGGTTGAATACAATGGTTTGCCTACTGTAGATAAACTGAAAAGACAGTAAAAACCTTTGAAGTATATTGTACTTTCATGCAATCTCATTTAAAGCATTTTGAGCATATAAAAATGTTTCATACAGAATAACCACTACCTAAACAACATCTATGCCAATTACTCAACGAAGTGATCTATTTGGAAATAACTTACGTATCGACATTATAATTTATTTAATTTAGCTTTCGATTCCTGCTCTTTATAATCTGACGTTCCCAAATATAAATGTAGGATTGAATAATAAAATCAATATAATTAATGAACATAACCCAATGACAGTGTCAGGAAACGGTGTATTTATTAACAGCTAAACTAGCCTGGACAGTACCCTCTTGAATATCACTGAATTATGTACTGGTCTTTGAAGAAGTAATCCGAGGTAGGGAATCCAGGAATCAAATTTAGATATTTATAGCGTGAAAATGTACCAATAATACTGAGAGGGATGGTTCAGGCGGTAGCGTCTGTGCCCCGCATTCGGGAGGTCCCGGGTTCAAATCCGTGGGTCGACCAATCTGACTGAGGATTTTTCGTGGTTCCCCTCAGTCGGCAAGGTCATTTAATACCACGACCCAAAGTTCCATCTTAAGCCTAAAACAACAGTAAAAATTAAAAGTATATGGTAGTAGCCAGTACTGTGCCATCTATTCACAGACGATGAAATCAGTTGGACTGGCCGGCACTCTAATGCCATCTGCACGGAATGAAGCAGAATATACAGTTGTTATGCACTATGGATACGTGTCAAAGCTGTCTTCAGCCTGTCACAGAAGCAGAGATACAGTTGCTATGCACCAAGGTCTCTGTGGTCGCGTGACGAAGCAAGATGGTATGTTACAAGGACGAGACCTAGAAGGCCAATTGTCCGCCACACATCGATCCACGAGTTATCTACTAACAGATCCGTCGCGATGTAACCATGTATTAAAGCGACGTAAACTAAATGCATTAATAATAATAATGTACCAATAGTGCAACGTTAAATTGTTAAACCCTATTCATTAGTTATTAATTTATGAGTTTTGCTTCTATTACTGAGGAAGAATGAAGTCATTTTACATGTAACATTAAAGATTTCTTTGCGGTATGGACAAGATGTAAACAATTATACAGGATGTTCATGAAATGAGTGCAGACTTTTATGAGGACTTTAATGAGTATTTTCGTTAAGACAAGAAAGCAATAAAATGGCAAAGCAAGCATTTGTTCCAAGTTTTTCCTTACCTGTATATTGCAATAAAAATAAACGCCCTTAAGTAGGTTATATTTTACTGCAAACAATTTGGGAGTACAGATCCGCGCGCTTTTCATGAACTTGTGTATTCGTATTAGCATACTTGAATGCCCTAACGCATTGTGATCATATAAATTTACGTTAAAGTCAATTTTAACTATAAATGGATTTGTATATTATCAACTAAAGTTTCCCCTTTTAGGAAACCATGAAAGATAAATTTTCTTATTCATATTGCATAGTATTTTAGTTAATATTACAAGGATTTTACAGTAAAATTCTCTCCTCGTTGAGTAAACTAACACATAATATTCGTGCTGCAATCATTTACAGGAAGTACTTCGTAACAATTGATGCTTGTGAACGATCATTTTTGTCTAATATTTCTGAAGATTAATAATCTATAGCTTATGTTTATAATATATGTATTTGAATAATTAAAAAGCTTACTGTAGTAAAACTTAAATTTTAAACAATATATCGTACATATGAGATTTGTCCAAGATTGCAACATAATGACATTATTACATATTTATTTAGAATCAAAGGAACATTACTGCTTCATATTACTGAGCACCTAATATTCACTAATGGCAATGTTATAGTAATATACAGAATACAACGTAAAGCCATGAGTTAAGTTTTCATTAAACAGTCCAGATAATCTGACAATGTGAGGAGGAGGGGGAAGAGAGGAATTAAAAGGAAACATTTCGTTGCTTTGGAACAACTTCTAACAGACAGAACTGAGGGAAAAAAGATAATGTGTCCTTTGGTATTGTAATACTACTATCTTTAGATAGCCGAGCGAGAAGAATCCGCGGTAACGTACGGGACTCGCATTCGGGAGGTCTTGGGTTTTTCATGGTTTTCACTGGTCGATAGTGAATGCTGGGGTGTTTCTCATCTACGACGATTTTCTTTCAATCACTTCCCTTTCATTACATTTTCCTTCTCATCTTTCAGGTGTGCTTATAGGTTTCGTGGCGTATGGCGGTGCCGGACAGATGGCGCAAATGGGAGGTTCATCGCCCTCTCTGGGCAGCTCCGCCAGCGGGACATGTCTTCAAGTCTGAAACTGTTAAGGACTTCCGCGCGTCTCTGTGGCATGTCTACCTACGGCCTGTAGCCTTCTGTGGTTCCTTACTTCAAGCCCTAGTGCCACCTGGTGGTTCATAGGACGATTGAAAAACGAAAAGTTCTATTTTTACTGCTGGAGTTATTGAGCCCCACAACTTTAAGGCACGTTTTCTCAGAACAAGTATGTAGTAAGTTACAACCATCTCATTCCAAAGCAACGATTTTGAGAACTACCGCACTAATTCAATGCATTTCATTTATTTCGAATGCAGGAACGTCTTCGATCGATCTGATGACCTCTGAACTTTCAGATAGACAGCACCAAGGGCAAGACATGTCCAAATGTTTTCTCAACAAAAGTTGTAGCTCCGATTCGCAAGGATCTTCCCGGGTTTCGATTACTCATCACATTCATTTTATTGTGCTCCGTGATAACCCTTAGATAGCTTCTGGCGCCCGTAGTTCCAGTCTAGCCCGTCTATACGAGTCGCAGTTGATGTGATGATATCCCGTCTCTACGTATGGGAGTTGTTTTGCACTTCGAGTATAACCAGATCCCAGCCATCCCGTTTTATATAACAGCTTCCCTTCATTCTGACTCATCTTTAACTACGGAATATTATGCAAAAAGTCTTGTTTTACATTCACATGACTTTTTCTACCCTCTATTACTTATTAGTACGTATACAAACTAGTTTTACCAAAGCTTATTTTCCTATCTACTTCATTTTAATCCAAATAAACCTTTGCAGAAACAGCTACACATTTCGTTTTAGATACAAAGAGAACAGCGACATTCAAATGTTTAAGAACGCTATATGCTGGCATTAAAATTCCATACTGTTTCCATGCAATCGCCAGAAACAATTGAATGGTGAAAGGTCTTTTTAAACAGCATGGCTTAAAATTGGAACTTCTAACACAGTGCACACGAGCTAAAAGCTTTAGATTATCGCACTTATCCTTTGTACGTACACATGTTTAATAACTGGTCTTGGTATGATTAGGTCTTACTTTTCATTATGTCCTTTTACATGATTAATTTCTCATGGCGCTCGCATTATCTGTTCACAATACAAATCGCCATAGTTCAATTTATCGCAATTCGTTGTAGAGTTCGCCTATGTATTATATTGGCAGCTTTCTTTGATCTAAAACGTTACTCATTTATATATTCTATCTAAATATTAAATGGCGGAAATTATGAATTCAGAAGAAACTGAAAAGGGAGTGAAATTACAGAAGCAGCAGAAAGAATAACACTTGAAGTACTTACCCAAAAAAAAATCCAGAAGGCTTCATTGACCAGTGAAAGGCAAAACATGGTGAAAAGAATTTCACTGAAAATGACTGCTAGTGAATCAACAAAACATCAAAACATCTGAGATCTCGCTTTTTTCTTTTGCTTCAAGAACCGCGTTCTAAACGTGATCTTTATGAATCAATTATTGATATTTTAGAAATTTGAGCTCTGTCTAAAAATTAGTATATGCATACGTGTTAAAAGTTGCTTTATTTAGTTCGTAGAATTGACAAACAAAGGCCGTAGGTCGCAGCGTGTAGCTGGTAGCGGGATAGTACTCTCCGTTTCAAAACCAGAAGTAGGTCAGCGCGTAAAAATCTATTTTACTTTTCATGTGTAGATAAAGGTTATCAAGGTACTCATGATCTGAAAATCCTGACATCTCGTAAACCTTGTGCTGTGCTATGATTATCCACTATACACACCCCGGGTTCTTTGGTCATTAAACCTGTAAGTTTCAATTCGTAGTACGATGTTACTCTAGTAATGACTCAACTTCTAGAGGAGCTGACATAAACCTGGTGTGCTTTTCTGTCAGCGACCGCGATACGCTGATTGCAGGACGAAGGCATTACTTCCATACTGTTAATGTAGTCCAATAGCTACCAAGTTGTACTTGTCATTTCGCGAAAACTTTACACCACCCCAGTCTAGCCCATGTTTGTTTGGATCAAGGCTCGTGTGGGAAATAAAACCGGTAGTATCCCACCTCGCAGTTCAGGTATGCTGTTTTGTCTACGTTTGGGAGCGGTTCTCACGCTGACCTACCTTAAACTAGCAACGTTGCCTATGTCTCTAATCGGATTACGTCTGCAAAACGGTATTCGGAAAATGATTATTTAAAAATCCTGTATGTTGTCACATAGTTACTACAGAAACTAGGTCAGAATTAGGATACTCCACCCTTCTAACAAATAACAAACTACTATCTTCATACATTCTCGTGGAATAAACCATCTAATTTGGAAAACCAGCATTTTTTTCTGAAAAATGCCTAATCACAGAACAAAATGCTATTATACTTTTTTGGTTGTAATACCTCTATGAAGTATACATAGAAGGAACCTTAAGTTACCTTCCATCCTGTAAATTTTAAAGATACAGAATGGGCTATGAACTGTGCGAAAAGTTACAGTAGTAAATAAAGGTTAATTCAGATGATGTATAAATGCGTACAAAGGGAAAAGAGTCAAGTTGACATTAGAAAACACTTATGTTTTACAATCGCATGCTTTCTCCGTCCAATATTATTTATTTTATATTCACCTATTCTACAAAAATTTGTTAAAATAACTAATTTTTCCACCTACTTTATGTTAACCGATATAAACGTATGCAAAAATGGTTTCATTAATCTTTCTTTGCATATACAACGGAAACACAGGAGACTGAAGCGATAGTCAAATGTTTAAAAACGAGTTACTTTCAAACTCCATACACTTTGCAAGACACCGCGAGAAAGAAATTAACACTGACCTAGAACTTCAAAACATTTAAGGTGCTTTAACGATTTTGATTAAACGCCGTATATTAAAGATATTTGCAGGGAAAATAAGTTTTATATCATGTTTTTTCTGGGTTTAGCCTGTCACTTTCAAAATAAAACTTTCTGAGATAGCCACTTCATTCGAATGGAGTTTTCTATAATCTTGTATAACTGGTAAACGTTACGCGATAGACGAAAATATACTACACAGGGAATATAGATCTCTTTAAAACACACAATTTATTTCAAATAACCTTTTTGTGGTATTAGCCATTTCCGATATATCCATTATTAATGTTTCGAATAGTTCAAGGTATTCGTTTAAAGTGTTGTGGATTTTAAGTTGCTTCTGGCAATGTCATACAAATAATGTGGAGTTTTAAGGCCGGCATATAGCGTCCTGTTCTTAAACATTTGACTATCGCTATTTCCTTGGACCATTTAAGTTCAGACTGTGCAATAACTCCAAAACTAAGCGTTGTAGAAATATATGTATTTAATAAAAGTTGCTTGATATTATAGAGGAAAGTAAATGTCATTAGTCATGTTTTGTTTGGAGGACGTTATGATGGTCACTTTATGGTCAATTTAATATTTTTAAATGGGAAACTACCTAAAACGGCCATCATAACGTCCTCCAAATAAAACACGACTAATGGCATTTACTTTCCCCCCCTATAATTTCAAGAAACGTTTATTCATGCATTTCTTTCTACAAGATTTACTTTTGGAGATATTGTACAGTCTCAACTTAAATGGTCCACCCTACATAACGAAATGTGTAATGTATCAATTTCTGCAGGTTTATCTAGATTAAAATGAAATAGAGAAAAATAAGTTTTGGTAATTTTGATACCCACTAATAAACGATAGAGGGTAGAGAAAACCATATGCATGTAAGATATCAGATTTTTCTCTTAGTCTCCCAATATTCCTCTACCAATAGGTTTATAAATTTGGCCGATTAATATCCTATGTACCGATGTTTGATTGTTTTTTTTTAATATCCTCTCTTCTTATGTTGTCAGGTGATGTTGATCGCAATAGTGATCTGAAATTCTCTTTTACGCTGCTTCTATCCTGCGTTTGTCTGGCTTTATTAACACCTAAACATTCACTGCCATATATGAGAGTTGGTGAGGATATTACTTTATGTACTTTTAGTTCAACTTATTTACTAACTGAAACGGTGATTACAAAAAAGACCCAAGTCCAAAGAATAAAATTTTCAGAAGAGACAAGAAAATAAATGTTTCTCAAAATGCTTGTACAAGCAAAATGTGCTTAACTCTAGGTAATATATGGTCCGTATTTATAGAAATTGTGAATTTCTTAACCCTGTTAAATGGTGTATAAAGTGAGTGGCTTGGGACGTTTTTAAACTCATAGGACATCATTTGGAATAAATATAAGATTTTCTCCAAATTAACGAGCGTTATTGAATTATTTTACTATATATAAAATGTAAAAATTAAAACCAGAGTATTTCTAACCTTCGTTTGAACAGATATGAAATTTGTATGAAAGATTACACTTTATTAGAACATACAGAAGAAAAACGTACTCTAGGTTATGAATATGCTGCACTCTACATCGGCGTTCATTTGCTTATTTTCTGTAACATTATTATAATCTTCATCTTCATTAAATATTTCATCAAATCCATAATAACTTTCAGTTAAGTATAACACAATAACGTGTTCAAAAATAGGTCTACATACCTGCATTAATTGCCTGTTTGGTGCGCTTCAATCTTCTTACCATTAATATTGTGTCGCATTAATAATTTTCGGGGTTACATTGTCACTGTTATTGCCAGACATATTATGGTTCTACATCGTCATTACCGAACACATTGTTGTTTACATCGCTCCTGGCTGGTAGCTTTGCTAGCCAGAGTGGTGGTGGGATATAGCGTCTGTCTTAGTTAGGATTCCGTGAGAAGCGGATCGCGTGTGCAAGCCGACTTTTGGATCGGTGGACATCACTCAACTTTCATAGTTAATAATGTGCGAACTCTAAACGGTTGGGAAATAAATCTAGTAATTGGACTTTTGCTATGGATTTTATACAATGAAAAATTCCACGCCTTCCTCTTATCCTCCACACCACGTTTGCTCCTCGTAGGCAAGTCAGTGTACGTTCCCTCAATGTACGTGCTGGGTACTAGAAATTAATTTAATTTTCATGTGAACTTTTAGGCCTCTACCCAGCATGTAACAATATACCCAGTACCTTCCCTTCTAGACTGTTATGACAGCCTCCAGTTCCCGAGGTCGCGGGTTCAAAGGGCGATGGATTTTTTTCGGGCGTAAAATTCCTTAGCATGGCTTCCTTCGGAAGGGAGGTAAAGCCGGTGGTCCCGTGTCGAAGATTTATGACACGTAAAAGAATCTCAAGCTTGATAAAGAGACCGCTGAGCAAAATTACTGGTCTTTCACGCCCAATATAAAATTGGACGCTAAGGACTACAGCAGTTAAATAAAGCTCAATTTCATTTTTAATTTTTTAGACTATTGCATTTTATTTTTCTTCCACCGCTCTCATTTTCTTTTCTTTTATCTCTAAATGCACTATCGTCGTCATAGTTTCCACAGGATCAGCTAACTAACAGCTGTTTCGTGAGACCAACAACTTCCCATGTTTATGACTTGGGATTCTCTTCAAACCACTACAACATTCAGCAGCAATTATATAGGAGAGTGGAACGGTTCTTCTTTCCTTCACTAGATGCGGCGCCTTCAAAGGCGCCGGCCCTCGTAGCCGTGGTCGCTGGAGTGGTCGCTCCGACGCTTCGCCAAGCTGAGGGTCGCGGATTCGAGTCCCGCCACGGGCATGGGTGTTGCGGAAATAGGCGGTATGAAAACAGTAAAACACAGTAGCATAAACTAGGTACAACAAGGGAACTAAAAAAAAAAGATGGTGGTGGTGCAAAAATAAAGTATTTCGTAAAAATAGGGACTTGGGACGTTTTTGAAATCATCCGTTTCAATTAATTTTCCCAAACATCTTCCAATTTTCCTATTCATTGCGTTGTGCTGGAGTAGATTGTTTTCAAATATTCATTACTGTTCTATACTGAAATTTCGCCCAACGTTATATATACGTTATATTACGAGTGTCAGCCAGGTGAGCCGTGTATTTAAGCATGAGTGAATGACAATTAATCGTCTCTTTGCACATTTATGAAGACTCTGCTATTTATTTGCACGGTTTAGCTGGTTCTGTATGTTTCTGTAGAACAAAATGTGCATGAAATTGTTTCTGATGAAAAGGATGTAGGTATAAAAATGAGGTCTTTTTATGAGTAAGCTTAGAATAGCTCTGAAAATAAATAACAATAGGTAGAGAAAGGTGTATTACCGTCATATATCTACATTTTACTGTCTCTACCACAAATCTACAGAGAAAGTATGGTTTTCCAACCAAAAATTCAAATAGAGCTTTCATCAGAAATACGTGTTGTTTCCCCAATCTAAGAAAAAGTGTGTGTGTGTGTGTGTGTGTGTATGTATGTAAAAATAAGCATCACGGAGGGCCCCCGGAACCGGTGCAGAGCACCGCACGCAGGACATTCGGCTCATTGTGCTTCTAACATGACTTCTGGGAGGAAAGAACGAGGGGAGAGACCCGAAGGGCAACCAGACGGGCGCAAGCATGGGCAGGATCCCTAACGTTTCCAGATAGAACGTATCCGAATCCGCACAGTCCCTATCCACAAGTCAAGCAACCTTAAAGGTCCCCCGGAGCGGAACCGTACGCTGAGGAGAGATCTAACTGAGCAGTACCTCAGCGGCGCCAGCAAAGAAACCTTTACAGAGCACAAGCCACCGCTCAGCCGCAACCCGCATAACACCGTCGCCTGGTCCTACAACCCTGAAACAGATGACAAGGAAGATGATGGGTACAGGAAATGAGAGAAAGGAGAGTCGTAGTAGAAGATGAACCACCCCAGCATTCGCCTGGCAACCCGGGAAAACCACGAAAAACCCATGGAACAGAGTGGGTGGTTGCCGGGGATCGATCCCGGGATCTCCGGAATGCGGGCCACAAACGTAACCGTCTGAGCTATTCCGCAGTGTGTGTGTGTGTGTGTGTGTGTGTGTGTGTGTGTGTGTGTGTGTGTGTGTGTGTGTCTGTAACGGAGAACAGCATAATTTAAAAACGAAATTTCCCAGTATTTATTTTGCATTTCCCGAAGATGCGACACGATTTCAGGAAATATTTCACCAAAATACCCTTTATGTGGAAAATGTTTGTTTTTCAATTTTCACAAAAATTATTCCAACAATTTTGATTATAATAGCACATAATTGCGATGTTTGTATAATTAATAACAAAGTATAACTTGAAATTTATGGGTATAGCCTGTGAAAATCTCTTCATTCGTAATGAACTTTGTATAATATTGTATAAGTGGTAAACAAGAAATACACAAAAGTTATCATACAAAAACATA
This sequence comes from Deroplatys truncata, assembly GCA_030765065.1. Classification (NCBI taxonomy): domain Eukaryota; kingdom Metazoa; phylum Arthropoda; class Insecta; order Mantodea; family Mantidae; genus Deroplatys; species Deroplatys truncata. The sequence goes on from CM060987.1 coordinate 51,462,453, forward strand.
TAGATTTCTTTAAAACACACAAACCATATGAATATTATTATTTTTGAGGCATTAATCATTTCGGAGATGTTCGTTTGCCATTATTTGAATTTTCCAATAGCTATGCTTTTCTCAAATGGGAATTCGTTACTCGTTTTTTTATCTTCTGGACATGCAAAGAGAATGAAATGCTTCACATAGCAACCAGCTCTTAAAAGATTTGACTATCGCTTAAAGCCTACCATATTCCCCTTGCACCCACAAGAAAATTACCAATATGATAGTTTCTGCAAATGTTTATCTGGATTAACATGAGGTATGTGGAGAATAATCGTTTGTAAAAATAGTGTGTACAAGAGTAGAGAAAGTCGTGTGAGTGTAACACATCAGACATTTTTTGATTCATGGTGCCTCAAAACATATTCTATTTCTGGTGAAATCACGACATGGAATTTTTGGGTGGAATGCAATACGAAACTTGCTATAGGTGAGTAGTAGAGAAAGTTAAAACGAGCAAATTACGCAAAAGCTGTTACAGGTTAAAAAATCTTATGTGTTACACTCACATGACTTTCTCTACTCTTGTACAAACTATTTTTACAAACGCTTATTCTCCATATGATTCATGTTAATCGAGATATCGAGATGTCAACCTTATTGCTAATTTTCTTGTAGATGCAAGGGAAATATGGTAGGTTATAAGCGATAGTCAAATCTTTTAAGCGTTGGTTGCTATGTGGCGCATTCCATTCTCTTTGCATGTCCAGTACATAAAAAAAATGAATAACGAATTTGAGAAAAAGTGTAAGCATTGGAAAATTTAAGGGAATAACAAGCAATATCTCAAAAATGGTTCACTCAACAACAAAAATGTATATGACATAAATTGTGTACTTTAACGCGATCTACATTTTTTGTGTAGTAAACCTTTGTCTATCTCTTATGGTTTATCAGTTATGCAAAAGTCGTTCACAATGAAGAATACTTTTGGAGAAATTCCCAGGAAATTCAAGATATACGTTTTATTTGTCATAAAAATATCTTAAACATATGATATTTTAATCAAAATGGTTAGAGCCATTTTTGAGAAAGTTAAAATTTTGGAAAAATGTTCGATGTAAAAGGTAATCTGGGGTGGGGGGATTTTCTTGAAAACCTTCGTGTCGCATCTCTGGAAGATACTGAACCTAAATACCAAGTTTGGTGTTTATCCGACTGTTCGTTTGTAAGTTATGCTGTTTACAGACACAAAGACACACACACGGACATGTTTCCAAAAATAATTTTGAAATTTGGATGATCGGAAAATCTAATACTATTAATGGATAAACCGATTAAGATACACTGTTCATAAAGCTGACAATTGATGTCTCGCATTTTAAATTCCCTCAGCACATCGTCGTTTATAATCTAATTTCGCTTTTCTCTGTGACTATATAACTAGATTAAATAAGAAGAGAATTGACCCGGCCTCCCGCAGATTAGTCGCTCTAGACCGCTACAGCGTCTGGCGAATTTACACGCTTTTAGAACATGATGAAGGGATCTCCACTTGGTAATAAATAATATGACCCAGTTGAAATGAGGATTATAGTATTGCAATTTCCTTAAGTATTTTCTGTTACTAAATGCTGGTTTCCTGAGGCATTATAATGCTCTTTTTATTCTCTCTGCCAATTGCATAGATAGATAATCGATATTCCACGGGAAATGCATGTTTTGAGGTCCTCTGAATCCACCAGAAAGCATTTTTACTTTCTCTACTACGTATAGTAAGTAGGGGAAGTATTGTATTCCACCCAAAAATTCGATACCGATATTTCACCGGAAATACATGTTTTGAGACCCATTGAATCCAAAAAAGCATTTTTGGAAACATGTCCGTGTGTGTCTGTGTGTCTGTGTGTGTGTCTCTGTCTGTCTATGAACAGCATAACTCAGAAACGAACAGTCGGATAAACACCAAACTTAGTATTTAGGTTCTGTATCTTCCAAGAATGCGACACGAAGGTTTTCAAGAAAATCCCTCCACCCCAGATTACCCTTTACATGGAAGATTTTTCAAAAATTTTAATTTTCTCAAAAATGGCTATAACGATTTTGATTAAAATATCATATGTTTAAGATATTTTTAGGCAAATAAAATGTATATCTTGAATTTCCTGGGAATGGCTCCAAAAGTGTTCTTCATTCTGAACGACTTTTGCATAACTGGTAAACCATAAGAGATAGACAAAAGTTTACTACACAAAAAATGTAGATCGCGTTAAAATACACAATTTATTTCATATACATTTTTTTGTTGAGTGAACCATTTTCGAGATATTGCTTGTTATTCCCTTAAATTTTTCAATACTTATTTTCTCAAATGGGAATTCGTTATTCATTTTTTTTGTCTTGGATATGCAAAGAGTACTAATCTGTGGCAAAGGGAATGGTGCTGCACCTAGCAACCAGCTATTAAGAGATAAGTATGTGCTTAAAGACTACTGTATTTTCATATTGCCCTTATAAATATATATTCCCTTACATCTACAAGAAAATTAGCAATAAGATAGAGTCTGCAAATGTTTATCTCGATTAACATGCAGTAGATGGAGAATAAGCGTTTGTATAAATAGTTTGTACAAGAGTATAGAAAGTCATGTGAGTGTAACACATTAAATTTTTTAAAAAAGGTGAATTTACGTCTCTTTTGCTCTGTCTCTCTCTCTCTGTATTTGTATGTATGTGTATATCATACCTCACAAACGAAAAGTCGGATGAATATCTTCCACAGATGCGACACGAAGGTTTCCAAGAAAGTCCCCCAAACCCAAAATACCTTTTACATGGAGGCTTTTTCAAAATTTGTTTTCTGAAAAATGGCTCCGACGATTTTGATTAAAATACCACATATTAAATACATATACACGGCCAATGAAACGTATATCTTGTATTTTCTGGCATTAGCTTGAGAATTTCGGTTCATTCGGAATGCATTGTATATAAACTTGAATAACTGGAAAGTTTTGAGCGATAGATAAAAACGTACAACACAAAAAGTGTAAATCGCTTTGAAATACACAATTTATTGCAAATAACCTTTGGTGGCATAAGCCATTTCCGAAATATCCGTTATTGGTGGGTCGCATTGTTCAATACTTTGTCATTCTATTAAATTGCAGTCAACATTCAGTTGTTTATCTCGGTTGCATGGAAACAGTATGGAACTTTAAGACCAGCATATAGCGTCCTGTTCTTAAACATTTCACTATCGCTGTTTTCTTTCTAGCTTTAACGAAGTGTGTAATTTAGCTATTTCTGCAAAGTTTATCTTGATTAAAATGAAGTAGATAGCAAAATAAAATTTCGTAACAATAATTTGTACATCCATTAATAAACTATAGAAGGTGGAGAAATCCATTCGAATGTCTTCTTATGCATTAGGTATAAGCAACAGTTGGAAGCTTGTGTTCTTAAGCATACATATGGCTCTGCAATTTATTTTATTATACTCAATATTGGCCACTTACTCTTTTGTCATCTTATAAGTTGTTTAATAATTAACATTGAATTACAATACTATCTTTTAATAAATAATGGATAATAATTAAATAAAATAAAACGAAACGCTATTTCACTTGATATTTTAATGCAGCGCGTACAGCAAGTGCATATATGTACCACGGCAGGCCATATGACCCGCAGATAGAATTCTTAATCGTAGGGAAATTACACCACGAAATAAAACATTGTTTTTAGACAATTTGAACTAAAACTAGAACTTTTTACACAAGAGACACCAATTAAACGTTGTACTGCATCACACTAACGCGATAAAAAATTTAAGCCAATCCATTGTAACCAACTTTAGTTTCAAGTCCAATCACATGGCCATTACCCTTTGTATTAACACATTTTAGTAAATCTACTTGATTTGATTAGCTTCTACATTTCATTATATCTTTTTACGTGATTAATTATGTATGACGGCCGCATTATCTGTCGAAATACGTTATCCAGTTAACCTATTCCTTATATTGGCATCGTTATGCTTTCTTTAATCTGAATAGCTATTCTGTTATCTATGACTCGAATAATCGATAAAGTGGTGGCAGGTATGAATATGGATGAAACTGAATTCCAAGAGACGAGCGAAATTCTGCGAAATAGCATATAGCATATAATCGCTTCCTTAACTGATGTAAGGTAACCACTGCTAGCAAATCAACAAAACATAAACATATCTATGGTAGAATATAAATAACATAAGACTTCTGACACTTCTTGGAGGGGTATGTTTCTATGGTAACGTCCTCTCTGCTGCTGTTCTAGCACTAGGGTGCCGCCACCCTCATTTCTCTTCACCTACAAGCTGACCTTGAGGAGTAACACGTTGCCATGTTGACGTGGTTTACTACAGGTCACTAGCTTACGTCCCAGCAAGCTGTTTGCTATTCGACGCGCTGCTAAATAGCTGACACAATTTTTAATACAACCTGGCAACGCAGCTCTCCCATTTCTCCGCATAGACTAAAATGTCAGGAGTTTCAAGTTGTTTAAGAAATAGTGTATGCCACACATGTTGAAAGTGACTATTTTGTTTGCAGGATTTTTACACTCGGTCTATGGTCTCATTTTGCAAATATTCCTATTCGCAAAATAAAATCCTATTCTTAATACTTGTTTCATAAAGAATTATTATGCAACAAGTGAGTAATTTTGATGATTATGGTACGAATGAGCGTTTGTTGCATGGACGTTAGTGAGTGTGACAATTTTTGCGAGTGTCATATTAGGATATTTCAAGATTTGGATGCACCATTTTATGCATTCTTATCATTATATATAAATTGTAGAAAATAAATAATGAAGTAATTCGGCATCCATAGCTGACATAAGTGACAGCGTCTTGACATGTTCGTAAATAAAATGTTAGCTTCTCTCCCAGCATCTAATTAGATGTATTAAACCGAAAAGTACGACAGGCACTTGCATGCATTCCCTTCTTGGAAGAGAAGTCAGCAGGTGTTACAGACTGTAATGTAGCCTATTATCAGCATACCATGATAAGCAAGTATAAAACCAGATGTTAATTATTCTATTTTTAATCATGGAAAGAGGCTTTTGTATCTTCGTTAGTCAGAGAAAATAATATCACAAAATGGTTTCATCTCTTTATAACCCACAACAACTTGAAATCCTGGTACGATGTCATTGCTATAGGAAATACGTTATCTCTGTTATTGCCATGCGTGCCATAATGAACCAATTATGCACGATATTGAATGCACTAACAACCTGTTTATAACGGCAGGGTTGCATAAAGTAATTGAAGAAGAAATGTGTAAATACTGCAGATCACTGTGCGAAAGCATTATCTTATTCTGAAGTTACTTCAATTTAAAATGTTTTATTATTCGAGTACAATGAATTCCATTTGAGTTTTTCAGAATCAGTGCTGTTGTTATGCGCGGTGTCACGGTTAACTGAATAGACATAAATATGCTTACGCTTCGAATAAATGGTGTGTTGAAAACGAATATTGCTTTTATTAACATGTGGACTAACCTACTAAATGCCACTTTAGTATTTAGTATTCATTGATTCATAATCAATTGTGAATTTCAATTGATGTAATTCGAATTGCAGTCAATTAAAATGTGATAAAACCATTCACCTCTTTCTATGTAGAATATGCCGCTGATGCAACAACCCATATCAGTGTCTGTTCTCCCACCACTTCAGACTGATTTTTAGCTATAAATGTGCCTCAGTAAAACTAGTTTTATACATCCTGTGATAAGTTTATTATTTTAAAACTGAAATAGTGAATCATAACACCATATTGCGAAAATAATATAGAAAATACATGCGTTGAAATTTGCGTTGAATACCTTCAATACGTTTAAAGTACTGCGACAGCTATAGTTTTATTTTGCAAGTATACTATAAATACAATATAATAAAGTTGGAGATATTCGGAACAATTGTTTGAAACTAAATCCATGCAACTGGCTTTTGAATTCTTGCGAATAATTTACCGGATTTGTATGCAAGTAGGGGTTTGGTGATATGATGTTTAGGGAAATTATCACCTCATATTCGACACGTAGGTGGATTATGTAAATCATGCTGATACCCGCATACGAAGTGCTGGATAAAGTACTAGTCAGCATACTTCTGGATATTTAAGTTTCGAGGTTTTTGACTGCTGGGATCTGGCAATTACTTGCCTAGCAGGTTTCTGTGACAGTCAGCACTTTAAATTTATTTTGTGCTAAGTTAAAACTTCGACGAAGTCCCTAGGTACGCCGAATTCTTCCATCACCAGGTAAACCCAAAAGCTAACTGTCTCCCTCTTGTAATGTAGTTTAGATTAGTTATTTGAAAGACTAATCAGAATTACATGTTTAATGTGTCACCCTTTCATCACCCCTCCAGCTACCCGCAATGTATAACCCTTTTGATGAAGTACTGTCCTCGTCCCATCTGGTACAGACGTCGATATGAACAAAATGATCTTACGTCACATCTGGTGGAGCCGCCAAGAGCTCGTGACATCTAGTGGCGTCGCCGTATTGTCAAATAGGGGCGACGTCACATCATATCGCAGTACCGAGACTGCACATAGATGCTTACTTAACCGTACATCTTAAACCGAATAATATCCAATGACCAGAATCATTACTACTTTGAAGAAAATTGCAATCCAGGATGCAAACACAAGCATTAATATACTTTCCAGTCACTGATGTTATTTGAGAATAACTTTAGATCAGTTCTCTACCAATAGTTTCCAATATTATACCGTGTATATTTTAACCAAAAGCTGGATTTATATTATGCTTATAAAATAGCTTTTGAACAGTAGGTTGGACGACATACTTAGCAGGTACTTTATTTCCTCTGGAGTGGTGTACGGCTTGGATGCGACAGTAGCTTCTTGGAGGATTTAGCTCAACTATGTGACTCTCGTTCTTCACTCTGTTATCACGCATCGGGCACGATACGGAAACAACAAATTGGTTGATATATTGTTAGTGTTTGGCAGACAATTACGGCAGCCAAAGGTTTCCGGTTAAGACTGTTTTTTCATCATCAATTGGAATTGCTGCGAAATCAGCTGTGGTCGGCTGCATGCTTCAAATCGGCCACTATGCGTGCAACAGAAACATCTGTGCTTGTAAATGCCGTAAGAAAAGCTTTCGTCGCATATGTTTATGCATGTTTGAATTTCCAGTACATCACAATAAAAGCCCTGCAGTGACCGGGAACTGGCCACCCAACCTACTGCTCAGCATCTATCCCAGTCACCGAGTACAAATACTCTTTTGTGATGTTTTGAGCTGATGTCTCTCAAAGATTCAGACGTAAAAAACTTGCATCATTATATGTATACAGATAATGCATTAAATATTACAAAGTCTAAATTGTTATGTATACAGTGTGGACAATTTAAGTTGAGGCTGTACAATATCTCCCAAACTAAGCGTTCTAGAACGCAATGTCTTGAATAAAAGTTACTTGATGTTACTTTTGTTTATTTGGAGGGCGTTGTGTTGGTCATTATAAGGTAAATTTAATTTGATCCCAATTAGAGGTTCCCATTTAAAAAAATTAAATTAATCTTAAAACCATAACGTCCTCCAAACAAAACACGACCAATGGCATTTATTTTCCCCCATAATATGAAGCAACTTTTAATAAAGACATTTCTTTCTACAACGCACAGTTTTGGAGATATTGTACAGCATCAACTTGTATGGTCCATCCTGTATATCACGGGCAGAACCTGATGAAGTTTTAAACTTAAGGACTCTCTCTTGCCGTAAAAATAGGACGTGCAGCAAAACTAAATGCCGGGAGGATCTTGTCGATTCCAGGAGTTGCTTCAGTAAATGAACAACATGAATTTCATTAAACAAACCTGCATAGATCGTGTTTTCAGGGCTTTCAACATGCACGAAGCACAGAGAATATAGCGCTATTACTTTTATAAGCGTTATTGACTTCTATAAAGCGCTTGTTACAACGGATAGATATAAATTATGGAGAATAAAACAAGACAGTATTTCAAAACCCGATTAGAGTCGCATGAAGTTAATATTTTAACACAAATTACAGTAAAGGAAAGAAGCTGGATAAGTAACACCCACACTTTTATTCACAAGTTGTAAAAGGCCTAAGTAATAATAATTTAACTTGCAATGTAATGTAATCTTATTCGAACACTTGGCAGTTCTAATAAAAATAAAACTGGATTGCAAGGATCCATGTATAATTTAGTGTTATAAAAATATAATCGGTTCAACGAAAATAATATAATTACTTTAAAGAACTAAAATATCTACCTGCAAAAATAATTTAATATAACATGTTATAAAAAGTTAAGTAACTTACATATTTGCTTTGTTCAATAACCTACAATAAGCCCATTGACGTAGAAATTTTTCAGATTAAAAAAAGTTAAATGTAATCCAAGAATTAATAGATATTAGTGTATTAAAATTTTAAACAATGATGGTCCTATATTAAACTATAATTCGGAGACTAGGGTGCTATTAAAGGGGAATAAACAACTGAACTAGCAGAAATGAACTTACTTAGATCAGTGGCAGACTACAGCTTAAAATAGGGGAAAATTAAAAAATAGAAGAATATAAAGAAATGCAAAAATAGCATATCGAAAGAACTGAATCACAAAAGTTTCAATTAACTGCTTCAAGATAAGTCCCCCCCCTATGATAAAAGAAACAAGGATCGCTCAAAAACCTTTGGTCAGATATTTTAGATACTTAGACCTAAATCCTACTTCAGATTTCAAAGTCGTGATGTGTTTGATGATGACTTACAGTTTATAAACTGCTATTGTTCAAGTAGGATACATTTTTGGGCGCATTTTTCTGGATTAAACTGCCTTTGAGAGGATATTGATACAAACAGCAACAGCAACGGCAAACTAGCAAATATTCCAGTAGTATCTGAATTCCCAATTTTTGGTATATGTGCCTCTATGCGCATACGAGCTTTTTTTTAGTTCCATTTATACCCCGCCTTTAACTACATTGATCTTATCAGCGGCATTTCCTTTGGAACTTATTGTCTATATGTAATAGTGTTAACTTGTATTCTCTTATATTTGGGTTTCAATTGCTAGATCACACTCACATTCACACTCTGTGTAGGGTACGGAATAATCTTGGCTAGAGATTATTCCCTATCCTCCGGGAATCGAATCCAAGACCCTTCTCACAGCAGGCGGGTGCGCTACTGACGGAGCTACGGGACCAACTATAATGTTATCTTATACACATGGCAATTGTTACGTATTAGAACAATATCTAGAGAAAATTGAAGAACCTATTCACACATAACTGTTCCAGATCACAACCACATCTCCCAAATGAAAGGCTGGATGCATCCTAATGGCAGACGATGTATCCTAATGGTATGAAGTAACATACAGTACCAGCCGCTGACAAACTAATACGATAGCTCATTAATGTAATAAGATATATAATTCAGCTTCTCATTATCAACACATTAACAATTTCTTTCTTTAATATTTTGTTCCAAGTTTTACGTGTTACTTATTTTCTTTGCTGATATTGTACGTATAATAACTAAGAGGATGTTAAAAACACATATATGCATAATGTATACATCGTAGAGAACAAGTATATAACGTTATATTACATAAAATGAGAGCGAAAGGGCATTGTTAGCTATATAACCGGTAATAAAAATTATGAGAAATGCAGTAGTATTTACGTAAGCATGTAACGAACCTTGGATTCATAATCAAGGCAATGGAAGTCTGTAAACATATATATATGTAACATAAACTGTTATTGGATGTTATTGGACAGCAACACCAATCAGGTACTTTGATAGATGTCTATAATCCAAATACGTACGCTAAGAAAACGGCTGAAGGGAACTCTAACAGAAGCTTGTCAGTCTTCGAGCGGGAAGGTAGTGTATAATCTCGTCTCTAAGTAGATACTAAAACTACGTATTTTAAGTCCACCATTCATACATATTTTAACATGACAAAGGTGATAGGGAATTGTGAATATTTACATGTTGTTTAACTAAAATACTTGTGTGCAAAATATTTCAACATTCTCCATACCTAACCTTGACAAGACACAATTGCTCTCCGGCACAAATACAGCAGTCGTGGAACAATTATAAAATAATAATTACAACATACTAACACACACACACAGGAATACAGATATACGATCATCAGATTCGAGTCTACGAGAACGTCGTGGTGTATCACAAGTGTACGGACATCAAGATAACCTACAGCTATGTAATACAGCATCCATCATCTCCCAACGGTCCATCATCAACTTAGTGGAGTCTTACCAAGGAGAAACCGCTACAGGTAGAAATGATTGACTCCTCTCGGGGGAGAAAAAACTGCTTGCAGTTCAGACGGATAAAGTCATCCATTTCATCAAGAATGTTGGAAACCAGAAATACTGACCCACATAACATTTATAGTCCATATTATTATCCATATTACTATTTATATTCATCCATACAAAATATAGGTATTCAACATTTTATTAAGCAAATAGACATTGCAATACTAAACTGCTCAATTTCAATTTTGAGAAAATGTCTCAAAGTCATGATTTAATCATCGGTAAATATACATTATTGTATCTTTATAATATTATGCTTTATGATAGATTCTAAAATGTTCCCTTTTACGTTTATTGTATTTAATTTTATTCGTTTATGCACAATATTTAACTGTTAACATTTATTCATTATAATAATACCCTCTGTGGTTCTTTGGTAATCCCCAAATTATAAATTAGGAAAGTTATAATTTAATTCCACTGAATATACATATCAGAAACATTTTGTACCCTCTGGTAAGATAATGAATACTCTATCCAATACGCGGTATTCACAGATCACCATTCATTTCTTGAAGCAATGCTTTACAGTTGTGTTCCGGTTGTGTTGGTTGCATGTTGCAAGTGTTTAAATGGTGCTATAAACTTTAATCAGTTATGATTTGCGACTTTGTATATATATAATCATAATGTACATCACGTGTGGTGGGTATAAAACTCTGCAGACGGGAGTGAGATTCGAACATGCAACCTCTTTATTAGAATCTCGCTGCCCTAACCCCTGGTACACAAAAGCACAGATGTCTGATTCATGAAGGACGGGACTAGTATCATTATAATTACTATTATTATATTCAAATTGTAAACATAATACTATACGAACTACATAATTGATAATAGTTCTTAGTGCCCCATTCTATATTGGGAATGAAAGACAGGAAATGTTTCTCAGAGGTCTCTTTATCAGATTTGAGGTTATTTTACGTGCCGTAAATCTACGACACGGGACCGCCGGTTTACTTACCTTCCGAAGGAAGCCATGCTAAGGATTTTTATACCCGAAAAAATCCATCGCCCTCCGCGGGTTTGAACCTTCGACCTCGGGAACCAGAGGCTAGCATGATGTCCCTAGACTCCGGAGGATGACAATATTGTGGCAGTATTTTATATCACAACAATGTAAATGCCAGAGTGATTATAGTGTAAATAAGCATTATTGTATGACATTGATTTGAGATGTTTGTTAATTATAAGCATTGTTAGGAAATAAGTTTACACGGCCTCACTGAAACTGACAATAGGAGCGGGTAACAATGAGCGAGGGGGTGAGTTGTTTATTGATTAGAATAGGCAAGCAAATGACGTCAGATTACCGCCCCTTTCTTAGAAATTGAGGGAATATTTTCCTAGAGCATATGTGTTCGTAATTTTTATTGGATATAAAAATAGACGCTAATGTTGGCGCGTTTTATTAACCAATAGCAGCTCGGTTATAATCTTTAGGCATATCGGGTGAGGGAGTATAAATTATGAAGCCGAGAGACGGGTAACGCGCAGTTTGACAGAATAATTCACAAGGCAAACGTCGTTCAGTCCAACAGAAGCACTCGCGGGTAATACGTCGTGCAGTCCAACAGAATCTCTCGCGTCTTAAAGTTAGTTATAAATGTGAAATACACGAATAAATAATGTGCGGCAAATAACTGATTATAGTTACATTCTAAAATATAGCAGTTTCAGTCGGGCGTGTATCAAGAATAATTATGTGAAATGAATAAAGTGTGACGGCAATAAAAGTGTAAGAACAAATTCTTTTATCAGTGTTATCTTTTAGTAACAACTCCTTTCCGTTTACACACCCTGTTCAAGAGATATGCTCGACTGGCTGAGTAATAATAGCTAGCCGGAACACAATGAACTCAAAATGCAAAATAATAAAACAATAACAGGCGCTCAGCGAAAGATAACACGAGATTACCGCGACAAATTGGCTCCCAAAAGTGGGGCAGATAAGCATGAGGCATTTTCAACTAAAAAAAAAATATTCTACTTCAATATACAAAAACAGCTTGCCGGTTAGATCGATGTAACAAACAAAGCTAAATGTTAGCTCGCCAAATGTACTTTCCTTGTACGCGATTTCAGTTTTAGCAATACCTACAAGAGTCAAATAACTGAAAGAGAGGCAAGTATGCAATTCTACACAATGCAATGATAGGGATATAGTTTACCATTCCTGCTGTTGCCATTTGGATTGCCTATTCGAACAAAGTGGAGGCAATTTGGTAACACCTTGTACAAAAGTGTATGATTTTTATAAACATATTTTGAACACCACCAAGGATTCTGCCGATACTGTGGTGAAACGCAGATAAGCGGATCAATTCTGACTTCATCAAATGGCGATATATTCCATCGTGAACAATACCTACTCTTTATTTAATAACATGCCAGAACTCCATCTAACCTAGTACCAGATGACAGTAGTGGAAAACCTAAGATGATTCCCTTGAAATTCTTCTTAATTTAGGACAACGATCTGCTTGTTTCAAATGCCTTATAAAATGCTTATTTGCTGGTGATAGATTGTTTTCATCGTGTTGGCTGTGTTCCCACTGGTCGTGGTGTGTCCGATTTGAAGTTCATTGCAAGTTTCGGGAGCCGATTTTCATACTTTTTTATTAATATCGTATTTGCATTCTTTTCTCAAACATTTTAATCATCTCTTAACGTTTGTAATTCCATATAGACTCCTATTTCTTTATTGGTAGTTTTATCATACACTGTACACCCTGATTTTAATTTCATTTATTCTAGCAAGTTACTGTTCTGTTTTCTTTGTGTCGGCTCTTGCTTTCGCTGCATGCGTTAACACTGATCTGACAAGTTTTATACAGTGCGATCGTTTTATGGTGAGGCCACGCATTGCGCGTATGTGTGCTCCGCACACTGTCTATTACAATAGGGGTTTTTCGTTCCGTAACTCCCGCATTGCTTACTCACGAATGATAGTAACAAGCACTATAATGAGTACTAAGTTTGTTATAGTGGTGTTGGAAGTGGTGTCCATCTGCGTGGTCATTCCTAGCATTTTCATTCACAGCATAAGTTCTTCTACGTAATGTTCATAGCTTGTTTTTATATTGTCCCTAGGTTCGTCCATGGTGTGAGGATTGTTCCAATAAAAATTTTATTTAGGGTTCCGCACAAATAGATGCAGCAATTTCGTTAATTTATTTCTCCCTTCGTTTTCGCTTCTTAGGTTTAGCGTTTAGCGATCCCGTTGCTCTAAACGTATTAACGGTATATCTAACGTTTTTCTTCCTGGAACTGAAATACCAGGAAATTTATACTAATAGTGTCTACGTACCTGTCTACATGATTCGGTTTTTGCGTATACATCGTAAATAAAAATTCGTTGTTCAATCATGAATTTGTCGGCAGGCATTGCAGTGGATTAATAATAACAAAATATTAACTCTCTAAAGCAAATCACACACAACACAGATATCTTGAATAAACTTTCATGTTTAAGATGCACAATGTCAACTCTTTTTACAGCACGAAAAACACAGCATTTACTGAAACACAGCTGATAAAGATGACCTTGAACGCGTCATGCGCCGCCAGTTGCGCATCGTAAAAATACCGAGGCTACTGCAGTACAGCGTGGTTCGCATATAGCCGGTCTGTGGCCTCACTTTAAGACGCCCGCACTGTATATTCTGGTTTTGCTCTCCTTGCTCATATATTTATTTCTCCAAATAATGTACCTTAATGCTCCTGATATCATCGACGATTTTCTTACCTGTTGATAACGTTATGCAGTTACCACCTTTTCTTATAGTCTCCAATATCTGCTGTTGAATCTGCTGCCGGCTGTTCCAGTGGTAGAACTATGAGTACTTTCTCTCAGGGTATGCGTGGGTGTATTGTTAAAGTATAATATCAATTTAAATGGACTGAGAAATTTAGTGTGGTCTAATACTTGAGCCTTTGAGGCGAGTTGCCAACCTTTTGAAGATAAAGAACGAAACTGATTATGAATCGTAGCACTCGAAACTATAACAACTGAATTATTATAACCGCTAACTTCTGCAGTATCAGTTTTATGATTTGAAATAGCTGTTTCTGGAATAAAAGAAACTAGAAGGTAACTTGCCGCGAGTCGTTAAAATGTTTATCGGCGAGACCTCTCACAATAGCCGCGAAATCTTACTCACACAAACGCGTCACTAAGGGCTTAAAATATCCCACGAGCAGTCCATACGGGTGACCGTACCAGAGAGAGTAACTGTCTGATTTAAAACTGCACGCCATTATTACCTTTAGCTCCGCCTACATATTACTCCCCCTTCCAACTTTACATTTTGCCCGGGCTAATAGCAAACTCTCTTCATGTTAGTAACTCAGTCTTTCACTTTTCTCAGAATTTCTTTTGCCTCTCTAATTTACAGAATTGACCTACGTGCATGCAAACGTACTGATCTTATAACCTATATGAATTCCCCGAATCTTTAAGCTAATGCGTTCATTATTCTCGGCTGATACTAATGACTTTCGATAACCTGACTTCCTAATTACCATCTTCTTTCCGGAATACATTTTGACTCAAGTTTATTACGTTGTACATTGATTTAATATACGGAAAATGTTTATTGCAAGTATTTCTCTATTTTACTATTATTCCTTTATTTAATTATTTATATACTCTCGTCAATAATTACGTATTACCGTGATTTAACTCCAGCAATTAAGTCCCTATTGCTAGCAACATTAACACTAAATTAATTTAAACTCGTTACTTGCTCTATATTGTTAGTGCTTATTGCCAGTTTATATCTATCGGGTTCTTTTGATATTGATTGTAGTAAAGTGAATGGATTAGTTGGCGATTGCGTTTTCGTTGCAAGAGTTCCTGACATTAACGTATAAATAAATCGAAAAGAGTATATCAGCCTATACTGATTTTATAGCGCTGACTAGATACTCACTGTTGGAGTTGAAGCAAATACATTGGCTCTGCAGGACTGTATCAGAAAAGAGCGTAAGGGATTGAAAAGAAAATACCGTACTATCCTTTGATCTCACAAATCTACGCCGACTCTGGGATACGTACTAGTTTATATCACTCCCACCAATGATCTCCACGAAAATAAAAAGGCAGAGAACGACAAAGGAACATATACGAAAAACCTCTCATGCTAAGGGAATCTTCTCCCATTTTTGTTTTCTCCGTTTATCATCCTTTCTCTTATGTTCCTTAGGGAACAAAAAGATACATTAAGAGTAAATAAAATACAAATATAATTTACTTAGAAAGGTTTAAAATTAACTGATGTACTTCTGCAACTGACAACACGTGGTTTATTGTATGCTTGATACCTACTTAAACGAAATTGTAGATGGTAAATAAAACATATTACGTTACCAGAAATTAATGTTGCACTTCCTCAGCACTTTACCCCAAATTTCAGGCAGATACTTACCTAAAAACAAAATAAAAACAAAGTTAGTGGTTATATATGATATCAAGGCAAAACAAAACAGCAACTTTAATTAAAAGTTCATCAAGCAGATTTAGAAGCAATAGGCGCTAAAAATTAATATAGGCAGCATACAGGCACTAAAACAAGTTCAAAATAGGCACTAATATAGGTACTACAGTACTCATAAGCATTGAATTCGGCATAATTATTTATTCCTTCACCACTTAAAACACATTTGGCGTGGTAGAACAGTAGAGAAATATCAAATAGCTGTATATCATAGATTAAATTCACTTATAGGCACTATAAGTTTACTCCAGTAAGCATGAAACTTATATATACCAAGTCTACGATTCTAAGCAAAGGAACAAAATGGTCAAATGCCGAGCTCAGTCATAAGCAGGCTAAGGATCCGGTAATTATATGCTTTCTATGAAAATAAAATAATGGAATAAGAAAATGCATTTCGAAATTAAGCTTATGCGCTGATAGACATTTTGATTTAAAAATTATGCTTGAAAAAAACGCAGAGAATTCAGATCACTCTAACATTTATTGATTTTACAAAGACTTTAAAAAGTATCCAGAAAACAATTATTTGAAATTGTTGTAGATTATGATTTAAATCTGCTAATGTATCCTGAAAAGGACCATCAGTAATCAGTTTTTCCACTGATCTCTGAAAAATACAACTTAGAAATTTCACTTAGTAAAAGCAAAGTAATGAGATCTGTTAGAAAAAATCTGACTTGTTACACTCACATGACTTTCTCTACTCTTGTAAAACTATTTTTACAAACGCTTATTCCCCATCTACTTCATATTAATCTAGACTATATCTTATTGCTAATTTTCTTGTAGATGTATGGGGAATATATATTAACAAGGGCAATATAGAAATACAGTAGCCTTTAAACATAGACGTTACTCTTAATAGCTGATTGCTATGTACAGCACCATTCTCTTTACCACACATTAATTCTCTTTGCATATCCAAGACAAAAAGATCTGATGTGTTACACTCACATGACTTTCTCTACTCTTGTACAAACTACTTTTACAAACACTTATTCTCCATCTACTTCATGTTAATCGAGACAAACATTTGCAGACTCTATCTGATTGAATTATTGAACTGAATAATTGAATAACTGAATAATAACTGAATTATTGTCAGTATACCAATACAGTTACATGTAATCATATAATTAACCTTAAATACTGCATATCATTTTACGCTGTTTATTAGTAACATCGATTTTGATTATTAGGCAAGCATAAAGACATTCATGCATATCTTAATTCTATTTACCTCGCTTATGAATTTCTTAGTATCAAATTCCACAGCCTATAGCTCAGTTTGTAGCTACTAATCGACCATGATATGAGTGCATTCAGTGGGAAGAGGAAGTAAACAGTAACAGAACAAGTGGGCGGGGCACGGAAAGACAGCCAGATAACGTTTCGAGTTGCATTTATTAAAAAAGCCGAGGCCTGCAAAAGTAGTACTGTTTTCGTTGTGCAATTGTACATTCCCCTGAAGCCTTGTCTCCCACTCCTTCTGATCCCCAAACCTTGATGACTTTAGGCAAGTCAACAAAAACATGGCGCTCTCCTCCAAGCGCACCCAAACCTTGGTCGACTAATATCCCATACCACTTTAGGCGTATAGATTTTCTAACACCATAAGGGTAGTTTGCAACATATGGTAAAACTGCATACAGGCGAATTTTAAAAATCAATTCGCTCAATAAGATCCTTTTTCAAGATTAAACTGCTTACTTATTATCCCAATAAATATTGCTACCACGTCTTCCAAACGCTCATGTATTTATTACAAACAAATATTCAAACTCTGGTAGCCTGTCTTCACTGACTTAACCAATTATTCTCATGCAGAAATACACTGGAAAGGAAGCAAGGCAAAACAAGTGAAAATGTCGTTTGCTATTTAAATATTTATCGGTGCACTTAGCAATGAGAGGTTGCGGCCAAGTTAAGTTCAAAACATAATTTAACACTTTTCAGCGTTGGCGTCTAACTCGGATCCTCCGACATAACCTCTGATAGTTGTTCACAGAGCCGCCAGAGTGCGACTTGCCACGACTTAATGACGTGGCACAAAAGGCATCCACTCTGAAAGACTTGAGCAAACAGTTTTCACCGAAACAAAGAGGCCTGGATTTACCATTTAAGGGACCGTGGCTCACCGCAGGTTTCCCAACCACTTCACAGCAAGGCAATTACTTCACTTTGAGATTAGCAAGCAACATCGCGTGTCAACAGCAAGCGTTCTATAACACAAGATTGGTAGGGTGCTGTAGCAAACACACTCTACTGTATTTGCACCTACAAACTTTGCATAGTTCTTACTAATATTATTAGAAGAAATTTACAATTTAAGATTTATTAATACGCTTTATTTTGCATAAAGCTCACAGAATAATGAAACGCTGTGCATTTGTTAGAGACACGTTTCTCTTAGCAGGGTTGTGGTGCGGCAAGAATGTAGGCTTACACAGATTATAACTTTAATTACTAATGCACCATATGTGAGCGTGTGGTTGGTGCCAAATGCTTACAATTTATTTTTAGTTCTTTACACCCGTACACATGAAATGAAATAATGACAACTGGGAAATGAAATTTGGCAAGGAAACGTGCCAGTCTTAAGAGTAATGTTCCTCTCCGGCATTTTCCAGTTATATTGACTGAGGCAGTATTTTTAACACTTAAATGATTTCAGTCAAATTATATAACATGTAAATTAAATAACAGCCCGCCTTGAAGCAATGTGTGTATGTAATAATTTGTAAAATGTATATAACAGTCATTGTATATGCTTATATTATTGTATACATGTTCAACAATGTTATGTGAATGTATTACGTAATTTAATAATGTAGGAGCTGTGAGAATAATAAGTTAAAAGTTGCTAACAATGAGGTAACAATGAGGTAACCTTGAGGCAATAATGAGTTTCAGAGTTTAACAATACTACTTGTGATTCTTGGAAGCAATAATGTAATTTTAGTGAGTTTATAAAATAATCAATCAACAACCAGAAAAAGCTTTAGTTAAATGAAGGTATTCTATTGGACTAGGTTTAGCCAATCAGAAACTGAAATATAGCAAAATTTTTAAATACAGAGTTCAGTTGCATCTAGACAGCGCTCAAAACCGGACGTGTTGCTTGCAAACAGCGTTCCTAACCGGACGCGAGGCACATCCTCGAGAGATTACGTATTCGTGTGAGACGAAAAATAAGTTTACGTGTTAAAAAGTGCAAGTAATTCATAAAAGAATCTCACAGCTCTCTATATCAGTGAAGTGTTATTTAAATCGTATCAAGTATTAATAAAAGGAGTGAAGTAAAAGTATAATCTGTGTAAACCTACATTCTTGCCGTACCACAACCCTGCTAAGAGAAAGGTGTCTCAAACAAATACTGACGCAGCCGAGACAAACATAAATATATAATATTTAAAGAAACTGTTAAATTACAAAGCTAATATTATTTTTAAATTTGGGGCAAATGCCACCTGAAAGCACATTTCGGGCGAAGGCTACCGGAAACTGTTTACTATACGTGCGGTTGCAACTACTACAAGTTCGGCTCCCCAACAGTAAAAATATAATACAACTCCTAAAATATTCCTTTCTCATGACTAAGGAAAACCTGAAAAATACATAATTCATGAGTCCTTGACTTGACCACCTCGGCTCCCATGTCGTTTCAACTGCTTTCATGACCAACTAATGTAGAGCTCCTAATCCCGGTTCGTCAAGAACCGGAATTTTATGTGACAATAATTGGACATGACAAAATCAAATTTTGTGAACTCTCTTCGGCAATGGTTTGTATATACCTTCCAATTTAAATGAGTAAGGAAAATAGATTTAAGGAAGGAAAATGCTTATATTACACAGTTTAAAGGGGATGTGAACAGTTGAAAGATGAAATAAATCGCTAAATGTCAAAGTGCTCCATTTTATTACCACTGCGCATGTGCGGAAGAAAGTGCCAATCCATAAGTGCTAGCGAAAGCCGCGAAAATAGCGATTTTTAGTTTTTCTTCGTTAAATCCCGTATACATAATGTGTCATAATATTATTCTTCCTTGCGGTTTAGCATCATAGATCCTGTGGCTAGCCTCTAGTTCCCAAGGTTGCGGGTTCAAACCCGGCGGAGGGGGATAGATTTTTTTCGGGCGTAAGAATCCTTAGCATGGCTTCCTTCAGAAGGGAATTATTGCCGGTGATCCCGTGTCGTAAATTTACGGCACTTAGAATAACCT
This sequence comes from Deroplatys truncata, assembly GCA_030765065.1. Taxonomy (NCBI): domain Eukaryota; kingdom Metazoa; phylum Arthropoda; class Insecta; order Mantodea; family Mantidae; genus Deroplatys; species Deroplatys truncata. The sequence continues at coordinate 51,482,583 of CM060987.1, forward strand.
CAAGCCTGATAGAGGCCTCTGAGGAAAATTCCGATCTTTCACGCCCAATATAGAATGGGAATCTTAAGGACCACAGCATTTAAAAAGCATCCATAAATAAAACACAATTTAATTTAATCCTAAGCCTAGGCTCTCCCATCCTCCGAATGCCGAAACTGCTTCACTCCTTTACTTATAAAAAACATCCCTCGGCTATTCTTAGGGCCCTTATTCATGTAAAGCTCGCTGGGATTTTCACTCAGAAGTTCGCAGATCTTTCGTATGAACAGTACAGCCACTGAATGCATACTAGCGGCCAAACTGTGAACTAATTCTGGAAGGTAAATTTGGAACAAAGCCTGTCTATTCTCCTTCACATCTTCCTAAGATAGAACAGAAGGTATTCCTACACTTTGAGGCAGTATTTTATATCACAACATTGTAAATGCCAGAGTAATTGTAGTGTAAATTAGCATTATTGTATGACAATGATTTGAGATGTTTGTTAATTATAAGCATTGTTAGGAAATAAGTTTACACGGCCTCACTGAAACTAACAATAGAAGCGAGTAACAATGTAGCGAGGGGATGAGTTGTTTATTAATTAGAAGAGACAAGCAAATGTCGTCAGAGTAGCGCGCTTTTCTTTAGAAATGGAGGGAATATCTTCCCTAGAGCATATGTGTTCGTAATTTTGATTGGATAAAAAAATAGACGCTAATGTTGGCGCGCTTTATTAACCAATAGCAGCTCTGTTATAATGTTTAGTCATATCGGGGTGAGGGAGTATAAATTCTAAGCAAGAAACAAGTATTGCTCAGTTTAATAGAATCATTCACGGGTTACACGTCGCGCAGTTCAACAGAATCATTCACGAAGTACACGTTACGTAATTCTACAGAATCTCTCGCGTCGTAAAGTTAGTTACAAAAATGTGAAATAAGCGAATTAATAATGTGCGGCAAATAAGTATTTATAGTTACATTTGAAAATATAACAGTTTCAGTCGGGCGTGTATCAAGAGTAAATATGTGAAATTAATGAAGTGTGACGGCAATAAAAGTGTAAAAACAAATTATTTTATCAATGTTATTTTTAGTAACAACTCCTTTCCGTTTACACACCCTGTTCAAGAGATTTGCTCGACTGAGTAATAATAGCTAGCCGGAGGACAAAGAACCCAAAATTCAAAATATTTAAACAATAACAGGCGCTCAGCAAATAAGATAACACGAAAGATATCGCGACAAGTTTTATAAATTTCTAGAAGCCAAACTAAAGGAGAGAACATTTGCATTTTAATACGTACAAAAACAATAAACAGTAATATGTTCCCTTTTTCTGGCAGTCAGCCAAATTCTGCATTTTATAAGAATTATAATTTTTAGAAAACTGTACTATTTTCTAAGTTCTTATGTGAAGTATTCTCAGCATTAACTCACATGGATTGGCAGGGCAGAATATTCTTGTAATATCTGAAAATATAATTCAAATATTACTTAGCAATGTAGAAATAATCTCTTGAAAACTGAGGCATTCACCACGAATTGCAGCAAAAGGTACATTATTCGTGATGTCCGCAATTTATTTCTCCTTTAGTATAAATTATTATTTCATGGGCTAATCTGCTAAATACACTTAAGTTAATTGTGAAAATATCACTTGTTAAATAGTTGCAAATTGTTGAAATTCTCCAAACATTATAAAATTCATATTGAAAATCGTCAGAAATCGTAAACTGTATTAATGTTTAATTGTACACATTAAAATGAAATGTTCTCTTCATTTGTTTGATTGCTAGGATATGGACTCTAACTACTTACCTATAGTAAATTGAGGAGGTAATGCATTCCAACCAAAAATTCAATACTGAGATTGCACCGTAAATACAGGTGTTTGGAGCTCCCTGAATAAAACAGTCTTATGTGTTGCACTCACATGACTTTCTCTATCCCTGCACAAACTATTTCTACAAACGCGTATTCTCCATATACGTCATTGTTAGTATAAGTATTCGAAAATTCAAACAAGTAACAAGGAATATATCGGAAATGGTTCACGCCACAAAAAATGTATATAACATAAATTGTGTTTTAACGAACTTTATGTTCTTTGTGTATAAAACTTTGTTTCTGTCTTACGCTTTATTAGAATGAAGAGGACTTTGCGGGACATTCCCATAAAATTCAAGATATATATTCTATATGTCCTAAAAATATCTTAAATATTCATTCATTATCTGTTTACCCTCCTCTTATGTAGGACTTACACCCCCCAGGACTTACAAGCGGGTGCCTGGGATCAGAGGCCCGTCGATCAGACAGAGCATCCAGGATGGGTGATCAGCCCGATGCCTGGTGTGGGATGAAGGAAGTAGATGAAACGAAATGTTGGTGAAATGGATGAAAGGAAAGGTGATGATGGAGCAGTTGGTGGAATGAATGGCGGGGGAAACCGGAGAAAACCCGTCCAGACGCCGCTTCGTCCACCACAAATCCCACATGCAGGTCCGTGGGATTGAACCCAGGTCGCCTCGGTGGGAGGCTAGCGGTCTAACCACTCGGCCACGGTGCCGCCTACCTTAAATATATGATGTTTTAATCAAAATCGTTAGAACCATTTTTAAAGAGAATCAAAATTTTTCGAAAAATGTTCCACGTAAAGGGTAGACTGGGGTGGGAGATTTTCTTGAAAATCTTCGTGTCTTATCTTTGAAAAATACTGAACCTAAATACCAAGTTTGGTATCTGCCTGTCTTTTCGATTTGAGTTATGCTCTTCATACACAAACATTCACATACACAGACCTTTGTCTAAAATGCTTTTTTTTATTCAGGGGCCTCGAAACATGTATTTTCGGTGAAATCCTGGTACCTAAATTTTGAGTTAATTAAATAAGACGAATATATACTACTAGGTATGTTATTATCTGGAATTCTTTATTTAGGAGCAGAGCTTGTACAATGAGTGTGAGGGGGATTTGCAGTAGATAAGTAATTCACATACTTCTTCTTCATCAAATAATGGAATCCAATACCTTCTCTATCTATGTACGTGGTAGAGAAGGTAAAAAAATCTGATGTGTTACACTCATATGCCTTTCTCTACTCTTGTACAAGCTAGTTTTACAAACGCTTATTCTCCATCTACTTCATGTTAATCGAGATGTTAATCTTATTGCTAATTTTCTTGTAGATGTCAAGGGAATATATATTTACAAGGGCAATTTGAAAATACAGTAGCCTTTAAGCACATACATATCTCTTAATAGCTGGTTGCTAGGTGTAGCACCATTCCCTTTGCCACAGATTAATACTCTTTGCATACCCAAGACAAAAAAAATGAATAATGAATTCCCATTTGAGAAAATTATTGAAAAATTAAAGGGAATAACAAGCAATATCTCGAAAATGGTTCACTCAACAAAAAAAATGTATATGACATAAATTGTGTATTTTAACGCGATCTACATCTTTTGTGTTGTAAAATTTTGTCTATCTCTTATGGTTTACCAGTTATGCAAAAGTCGTTCACAATGAAGAATACTTTTGGAGACATTCCGAGAAAATTCAACATATACATTTTATTTGTCATAAAAATATCTTAAACATATGATATTTTTATCAAAATCGTTAGAGCCGTTTTTGAGAAAATTAAAATGTTCGAAAAATCTTCCATGTAAAGGGTAATTTGGGGTGGGGGGATTTTCTTGAAAACCTTCGTGTCGCATCCTTGGAAGATACTGAACCAAAATACCAAGCTTGGTGTTTATCCGACTGTTCGTTTCTGAGTTATGCTGTTCACAGACAGACACACAGACAGACACACACACATATATGTTTCCAAAAATGCTTATTTTGGATTCAGGGTGTCTCAAAACATTTATTTCCGGTGAAATCTCGGTATCGAATTTTTGGGTGGAATACAATACTTCCCCTACTTACTATACGTAGTAGAGAAAGTAAAAATACTCTTAGAAATAGGCCCGGCGTGTATCTTCTTTCTGTAAACAGCAGAAATCACACGAAGATTTCAAGAAATACCGCCACTCCAAAAAAAAACACCATTTACTTGGAAATGTTTCTCTTATTTTTTACCCTCTTAAAATATCTCTAACAATTTTGTTTAAAATACCACATTTTAAGATATTTGCAAGACAAGTATAGGTCAATGTTTTCACCAGACCTGAGGAGGAGAAGGTAGTCTAGGGTGGGAGAGAACGCCTGACAGTATTCCCCATGCGTGGAACAACAGGTAAGTGTAAGCTTCGCAACCAAAGCAAAAATGTAAAATGTACACCTTTTCAAAAGTTGTACTGCTCACAGATACACCGGTAGATTCTGCTTTCTAAAGTGACTGTCTTTGATCTAGAGTCTTAAAGTAATTATACACATTGTATATCGCTTCCCATGTCTGAGAATGTGGAACTTTACTTCCACCCAATTTACTTTAGCTACATGTAAAGTAACACAATAATTATTATGCACGCGACTCTACTATAATCACTCGGAACGCATGGTGATGTCACCTTATCTCACGTGTATATACGCGCCTGCTACTCTGTTACTACTGACCCAACACCCACCCTCCTAGAAGACAATAGACTTGTCCAGCTACTGCGCATACAGATAAGCGGGTCCAGTACAAAAAAAATCAGCATTTAATATGTACAACTCAAATATTTTGTTAATAATCTGTGAGGTCCTCTTTATTATGAATCACTTTTGTAAAACTGGCAAACCGCAAGAGACAAACAAAATCGTACTACACAAAAAATGAAGATCTCATTAAAGCACATAATTTATGTCAAATATTCTTTTTGGGGGGGAGGTTAACCATTTCCAATATATTTTAGATTATCTTTTATATTAGTTGGGTTTTCAAACACTTATACTTTTTTCAAGCGGTAAGTCCATATTCGGTTTTACTCGTGGTTATGCAAAGAGCAAAGAATTTCAAAGCCAAGATATAGCGAATACCTTTTCAAGAATCTGACTATCGCTTTAGTCTATAGTATACTTATTATAGCTACAACGAAATGTGTAAATGCGCAATGAAGCTTTATGCCTATTAATAAAAAGTAGACAGAATAGTAGATTTTGTAAGAATAGTATGTAGAAGAGTGAGTAAAGAATGCAATGTGAATGTAACAAATCATAATTTCCTTTTCTTTTTACTTTCCCTGCTACGTACAGTAAGTAGGGGAAGTATTGTATTCCACCCAAACATTCGATACCGAGATTTCACCGGAAATACATGTTTTGAGACTCCCTGAATCCAAAAAAACCATTTTTGGAAACATGTCCGTGTTTGTATCTGTCAGTGTGCCTGTGAACAGCATAACACAGAAACGAACTGTCGGATAAACACCAAACTTGGTATTTAGGTTCAATATTTTCCATAGATGCGACACGAAGGTTTTCAAGAAAATCCCCCACCCCAGACAACCCTTTACATGGAACATTTTTCGAAAATTTTAATTTTCTCAAAAATGGCTCTAACGATTTTGATTAAAATATCGTATGTTTAAAATATTGTCATGAGAAATGAAATGTATATCTCGAATTTTCTGGGAATGTCTCCAAAAGTATTCTTCATTGTGAACGACTTTTGCATAACTGGTAAACCATAAGAGATAGACAAGTTTTACTACACAAAAAATGTAGATCGCGTTAAAATACACAGTTTATGTCATATACATTTCTTTTGTTGAGTGAACCATTTTCGAGATATTGCTTGTTATTCCCTTAAATTTTCCAATACTTATACTTTTTCTCAAATTCGTTATTCATTTTTTTATGTCCTGGACATGCAAAGAGAATGGAATGCGTCAGCGTTAAAATATTTGACTATCGCTTAAAGCCTACCATATTCCCCTTCCATTTACAAGAAAATTAGCAATAAGATTGACATCTCGACTAACATGAAGCATATGGAGAATAAGCGTTTGTAAAAATAGTTTGTACAAGAGTAGAGAAAGTCATGTGAGTGTAACACATCAGATTTTTTTAAGTGGCAAAGGAATGTTTGCTCTACGTTCTTCGTGCTTTGCTCACTTAAACCGTGGAGGAGCCAACTAGTGAACTCTTCCGGACGTAAGACGGGGAAACTGCAAACCCTAACACAAGGTGAAGGACCATTTAAGTTGAGACTGTACAATATCTCCAAAACTAAGCGTAGTAGAAAGATATGACTTTAATAAAAGTTGTTTAATACTATGGGAGAAGGTAAATGCTATTAGTCCTGTTTTGTTTGGAAGACGTTAGGGTGGTCATTTTAGGGTCGATTTAAGTTGACCCTAATTTTAGGTTCCCATTTACAAAATTAAATTGAACCTAAAATGACCATCGTAGCGTCCTCCAAACAAAACACGACTAATGGAATTTACTTTCTCCCATTATATCAAACAACGTTTATTAAACAGATTTCTTTCTACAACGCTTAGTTTTGGAGATATTGTACAATCTAAACTTAAATGGTCGACCCTGTATATAACACATACAAATCAGTAACACTCCGTTTCAGTTATAAAGACTTCACTGGTTTTACATTTATCGTAATAAAGAGCAACACACCAAAATATATGTATACATATATATTGAGCTTAGACATAATACATAATATTGCCACTATACAACAATGGGGTTTACACTAAATAACAATTTAACAATAACACTCCCGGAAACATGGGCGGTGCCGTGGCCGAGTGGTTAGAGGCTGCCCGGGTTCAATCCCAGGGACCCGCATGTGGGATTTGTGGTGGACAAAGCGGGGTCTGGGCGCATTTTCTCCGGGTTCTCCGGTTTCCCCCACCATTCATTCCACCAACTTCTCCATCATTACATTTCCTGTCATCCATTTCACCATCATTTCGTTTCATCTACTTCCTTCCTCCCATACCAGGCATCGGGCTGATCACCCATCCTGGAGATTCTGTCTGATCAATGAGTGTCTGCTCCTCGACGGGCCTCTGAGCCCAGGCACCCGCCTGTAAGTCCTGGGGGTGTAAGTCCTACATAAAAGGAGTTAAACAGAGAATGTATGAATGAACTACCGGAAACAAAGGTTTGCGAGTGGAACATGCTACACAGTTTACTTGGCGGAACTCGTCACATCAGATAAGATTCCGCGACCTAAAATAACCTTGGTATCACTGATACAGGTCTTCGTAAACATTAACGATTCCCCTAGCACTTGAAAACATCTGAGGGAAACGCACAATTGCCATTAACATCAAAATTACAGCCATTAGCTGGTCTCTAATATGTGTAACCATTTAAACACATTAAGTACTAACACTTAAAATGAAGCACAAAATGAGCACAAACATTGTAACTGTAACAATTCAAATGGGCCACAGAGTTAATACAATTTGAATTAAGCCTGAACCTTTAAAACGATTTGAACGAACAATGAAACAATCTAGCATGAAGGACTCCAAATTAAAGTACACCACTACGAGAAAATACAGTTAAGTCTAAAAGGTCATTTGATGGTAGCGCTAGTTACAAACTTTCAAAGCCTTAAAAGGATGACAACCAAAATGCAACAGCCAAAGCCGCAATGAACAGATATCCTATACAAGTTATGATACCGGCGTGTATGCCATAGTAGGAAAATTACCCCCAGGACTAGTACACACTGTTCGAAAGACGAGCACCAACTACCAGAGACAAAGCGAACGTCAGCTAGCTAAATTGAATCCGCGAGAATGACGCCAGCGTAGCGGAAAAGGGAAACAGTTTCAAACAGCACAGACGCCACTCTTGAAAAGGATATGAATTATTACCAAATGCAAGCCTGCCGAATCGGCATAAGCTGTTTAGCCTTTGTATTCAATACCTTTTCATTTTTACTTTCTCTACTACGTATAGTAAGTAGAGGAAGTATTGTATTCCACCCAAAAATTCGATACCGGGGTTTCACCGGAAATACATGCTTTGAGACACCCTGAATCCAAAAAAAGCATTTTTGGAAACATGTCCGTGTCTGTGTGTCTGTCTGTGTGTATGTGTTTGTGTGTGAACAGCATAACTCAGAAACGAACAGTCGGATAAACACCAAACCTGGTATGTAGGTTTAGTATCTTCCAGAGATGCGACACGGAGGTTTTCAACAAAATCCCCCCACACCAGATTATCCTTTACATGGAAGATTTTTCGAAAATTTTAATTTTCTCAAAAATGGCTCTAACGATTTTGATTAAAATATCATATGTTTAAGATATTTTTATGACAAATAAAATGTATATCTTGAATTTTCTGGGAATGTCTCCAAAAGTATTCTCTATTGTGAACGACTTTTACATAACTGGTAAACCATAAGAGATAGACAAAATTTTACGACGGAACAAATGTAGATCGCGTTAAAATACACAATTTATGTCATATACATTTTTTTAGTTGAGTGAACCATTTTCGAGATATTGCTTGTTATTTCCTTAAATTTTCCAATACTTATACTTTTTCTCAAATTCGTTATTCATTTTTTTTTATGTCCTGGACATGCAAAGAGAATGGAATGCGCCACATAGCAACCAGCGTTAAAATATTTGACTATCGCTTAAAAGCTACCATATTCCCCTTGCATCTACAAGAAAATTACCAATAAGATTGACATCTCGATATCTCGATTAACATGAAGCATATGGAGAATAGGCGTTTGTAAAATTAGATTGTACAAGAGTAAAGAAAGTCATGTGAGTGTAACACATCAGATTTTTTTGTCTTGTATATGCAAAGAGTTATAATCTGTGGCAAAGGGAATGGTGCTGAACCTAGCAACTAGCTATTAAGAGATATGTATGTGCTTAAAGGCTACTGTTTTTCTATTTTGCCCTTGTAAATATATATTCCCCTTACATCTACAAGAAAATTAGCAATAAGATAGAGTTTGCAAATGTTTATCTCGATTAAAATCAAGTAGATGGAGAATAAGCGTCGCATCTTTGGAAGATACTGAACCTAAATACCAAGTTTGGTGTTTATCCGACTGTTGTTTTCTGAGTTAAGCTGTTCACAGACAGACACACGGACATGTGTCCAAAATGCTGTTTTTGGATTCAGGGGGTCTCAAAACATGTATTTCCGGTGAAATCTCGGTATCGAATTTTTGGGTGGAATACAATACTTCCCCTACTTACTATACGTAGTAGAGAAAGTATTAAATTGAGTTTTATTTGGACGTTCTTTAACTGTTGTGGTCCTTAGGTTCCCATACTATATTGGGCATGAAAGACCGCAGTTTTCTCAGAGGCGTCTTTATCAGGCATGAGGTTCTTTTACGTGCCGTAAATATACGACACTGAGTCACAGCTTTACTTCTCTTCCGAAGGAGGTAATGCTCAGGATTTTTACGCCGGAAATAATCCATCTCTCCGCAGGGTTGAACCCGCGATCTCAGGAACTAAAGCTAGCACGGTGTCCACTACACAATGGAGGACTATATACATACCTAACAACAAAGACGTTTTACATGAAATAGTTTTCTGTAACTGTCCATTAGTTGTTATTATAATATTATCTAACTTAAAAACTATTTTGATGATTAGAGTAGAGTAAGGTAATGGGTTAAAAGTAAGTTAAATCACGATGCTCCTAAGCTTTATCACGAAACACAACGGTAATTTACAAAAAATAATTCTCTATAACTCCCCAAAAGGTGCCAATGCAATATTTACTTATCCTAAAGAACCACTCTATGATAGATATACCACTTGAGGTATAGGAACAAAGGTATAGGGCAGCTTATACTGTTGCTGAGGTTATTTGCCAATGTTACGTGCAATATTTTCTTATTTTACTTAACCTAATAAGCCACTCTGTTAATTAGAGTAAGAAGGCTATGTAACCATTAGCTAAATTATACTATAGGAATTCATAACATTATTATGACACACAAATCAGTTTTAGATAGATGAATACCTTCCAATAACTACAATAGTAAATTAAATCTGAAAAGCCACTATCTGATAGTTACACAAGATTAAGAAGGTTGTGGATCTATAGAAAGTTCGTTCTTACGGCTGCTATGACTATTAATTATCAAGGTTACGAGAATACTAAGATTTAGTAGAAATTATGAACAGGTAAATATTAATTATTGTTGCTTGTTACCGAGTTCTTGGTAGGGCTGAAGTTCTCTGTTCTGATGGCCCTGATCTGTTTGAACACAGACGCTTTGTTGTAATTTTCCTGACAGAAGCACAGCACTTTAGCACCACATATAGATCGTACTTACACTTGGGTACAAAAATTAATTAAAATTAACTCTTGAACGGTGTATACTATTAAATTAAAACCAATTCACGTCCTCATGTGCAAATGCAACGCAACTAAACCTTTGTCACTGTCATACTGCCTATATCAATACTAATTCAGGTAGCTCAGGCCTTTTCTACTAGGAGGCATTGAACAGAGCCTACAACGAGGAAATGAAAATAATTTAGGAATGTTCGAGGGCTGAAATGCAAACATTTCCGGTATAATTGTAGTATAACAAAAATAACTTTATAAAAAAATCAAACTCTGACTTACTAAAATATTTACAAAAACCCACTACTATTAAATTCGCTAGTAATCACTCTCTAAATTTAGAATACAGTTTAGAATAGGATAGGACTAGAAGCGGCGGGGGGAGGAACTTAGCACCTCGACCTATGTAGTCTTTTGTGCCTAGCCATCTGACGGGGCGCCCTTAGGAGTAAGGGATGAGGTGAGAGGAGGAGAGAGCGGTAGGACCAGAAGGCACGACAGTCGAAGGGCTGGATCCCAACCATTTACAGATTTGAACTTCCCGGATGCTGGCTAGTGCAGTCGGCCCCTATCCCCTTGTGGGCTTACTCATCCCCTGGGACGCCCGGGACCCGGAGACCGCTCGCAGTCCAGGGCACGAAGGTTTACTCAGAGCATCTTTTTTCCCTGTCATGATACATCGAGATCTCCCGCCGACACTTGCAACCATGAAAGAAACCAAGCAGACCAAAGGTGAAATTAAATGAGAATGGAGACGAAATGGAGGGACAGGAAATCCGAGGAATGTAATGATCCTTCCCAGCATTCGCCTGGCGCCCCGGAGAAACTCACAAAAAAATCCATGACTCAGTAAGGTCGGCCACGGGTATCCAACCCATGATCTCCCGATTGCGGTAGAATACAGTTTAATATCTTCAATTTATCATCCAGAGTCAGCAAAAAATGCCTAGCCTTGTTTTCCACATTGGATTTGCACAGTGTAATATTTCATATACGAATCCTGACAATCGTTGTATATATAATTACAAGCTCTCATAACAGGAAAGCTTTAGCATTTTGAGGTACGCGAAAACGTTTTGACAAAATCTGAAAGTTGGGACCTTGTGTGCCTGAGTGACCAGTATTCAATGACAACAAACACCTCCTAGCAACACAGAGGTACTGTCACAGCGTACACTTGTGTTACGTTTGTTTACAGTATATCTATGGCTCCAGTCGACCGCAGGGCACACCGGACCCCAAGTTACAAAACTTCATTATGACATACACACCGAGAGTATGTCCTTTTGTTTTAAAAAATGACACTAAATGAAAGCATTGGTGTTTTTCCCAACTTAAATACAATTCTCAAGAATGAGTTAGGTTTAAAATAAATTCAAAATCTATAGTAATCTGTAGTCACCATGGCCCATTTTATCAGGTAGTAGGTAATTTGATAGATAACACTCGCTGCCCGGGCATTATCACATTGACGAAATACTCATTGTGACCTCGAAGCAAAGAATTCTACGAGTAAAAACCAACCCATTCTCCGAAGCAAAAACAAAAGAAATAAAAATATTAATTAAATATATTATATAATACATAAACAATAATAAAACAAACATGTATTCGTCTCAACTTTAAAGAAATTCTAGCAGTCAAATTAATGGAGGGAAAAAATCTAATTTTTTTATATAAAGATCAAATGGTAATACAGTTAACGTGTTTTGGCGGCTTTTCATATCGTTCATTTTATCAGATTTATAAATTTTTTAAATATATGTCAAAATTGCACCCTTTTGTACGTGCAAAATTATCTTACATGCATTTGTTTTGTGCATTATTTGATTTTGCGGTAAAAATAGGATTTTATTATACGGCGGAATATAATGTCAAAGTTGGGAGATTTCAACGTTTTTGCCTTAATTCAACTTTTTCGGCTCACTATTTACGACTTCATGAAGTTATTTCTTCACCCCTTTAAATCAAATGTCGATGTGTGTGAATGTTGCACAAAATATTGCGATACTCAATGCATGCAAGATAATTTTGAAAAAACCACGTACAAAAAAGGGCAATTTCGACGTATTTTTTAAAAAATTATAAAACTAATAAACTGAACGATCTGAAAAACTGCCAAAACACGTAAGCTGTATTACTATTTGATCTTTATGTTCAAAAAAGTTAAATTCTCCCTCATTAAATTGTCTGTTAGAATTTTTTAAAGTGCAGACAAATACTTTCTTGAGCCGATGTATATACGTGTGTGTGCATATAATGTAATTGCTTTGGTGGTTGAGATTTCTTTTTATTAAAAGTTTAATTTTGTTTGTCCTTGCAGGCTACTCATTCTAGCCTCTTGAATTATGGGAGGTTATTCCAAGTCTTTCATACATAGTAATATAAATAGAACTAATAAAAAAGTCTGATGTGTTACACTCACATGACTTTCTCTACTCTTGTACAAACTATTTTTACAAACTCTTATTCTCCATCTATTTCATATTAATCGAGATAAACATTTGCAGAAACGATCTTTTGACATGCAAAGAGAATTACATTTTACACAGAGCGACCAGTTCTAAAAATATTTGACTTTCGCTTAAGGCGTACTATGTTCCCCTTGTTTTGTATTTGCAACGGCAATATAGAAATACAGTAGCCTTTAAGCATAGACATTACTCTTAATAGCTGGTTGCTAGGTGCAGCACTATTCTCTTTGCATTATACTAATGTTCTTTGCATATCCAAGACAAAAAAATCTGATGTGTTACACTCACATGACTTTCTCTACTCTTGTACAACCTATTACTTTCTCTACTACATATAGTAAGTAGGGGAAGTATTGCATTCCACCCAAAAATTCGATACCGAGATTTCACCGGAAATACATGTTTTGAGACCTCCTGAATCCAAAAAAAGCATTTTTGGAAACATGTCCGTGTGTGTGTCTGTGTGTCTGTGTGTGTGTGTCTGTGTGTGTGTCTGTGTGTGTGTGAACAGCATAACTCAAAAACGAACAGTCGGATAAACACCAAACTTGGTATTTAGGTTCAGTATCTTCCAGAGATGCGACACGAAGGTTTTCAAGAAAATCCCCCCACCCCAGACTACCCTTTACATGGAACATTTTTCGAAAATTTTAATTTTCTCAAAAATGGCTCTAACGATTTTGTTTAAAATATCATATGTTTAAGATAATGCCATGAGAAATGAAATGTATATCTCGAATTTTCTGGGAATGTCTCCAAAAGTATTCTTCATTGTGAACGACTTTTGCATAACTGGTAAACCATAAGAGATAGACAAAATTTTACTACACAAAAAATGTTGATCTCGTTAAAATACACAACTTATGTTATATACATTTCTTTTGTTGAGTGAACCGTTTTCGAGATATTGCTTGTTATTCCCTTAAATTTTCCAATACTTATACTTTTTCTCAAATTCGTTATTCATTTTTTTATGTCCTGGACTTGCAAAGAGAATGGAATTCGACACATAGCAACCAGCGTTAAAATATTTGACCATCGCTTAAAAGCTACCATATTCCCCTTGCATCTACAAGAAAATTAGCAATAAGATTGACATCTCGATATCTCGATTAACATAAAGCATATGGAGAATAGGCGTTTGTAAAAATAGATTGTACAACAGTAGAGAAAGTCATGTGAGTGTAACACATCAGATTTTTTTTACAAACGCTTATTCTCCATATGCTTCATGTTAATCGAGATATCGAGATGTTAATCTTATTGCGTTTAAGAGCTGGTTGCTATGTGGAGTATTCCATTCTCTTTGTATTACCAGGACGAAAAAAAAATGAATAACGAATTTGAGAAAAAGTATAAGTATTGGAAAATTTAAGGCAATAACAAGCAATATCTCGAAAATGGTTCACTCAACAACAAAAATGATTATGACATAAATTGTGTATTTTAACGTGAGCTACATTTTTGTGTAGTAAAATTTTGTCTATCTCTTATGGTTTACCAGTTATGCAAAAGTCGTTCACAATGGAGAATACTTTTGGAGACATTCCCAGAAAATTCGAGATATACATTTTATTTGTCATGAGAATATCTTAAATATATGATATTTTAATCAAAATCGTTAGAGCCATTTTTGAGAAAATTAAGATTTTCGGAAAATGTTCCATGTAAAGGGTAGTCTTGGGGGGATTTTCTTGAAGACCTTTGTGTCACATCTCTGGAAGATACTGAACCTAAATACCAAGTTTAATGTTTATCCGACTGTTCGTTTCTGAGTTATGCTGCCCACAGACTCACACACACAGACACACACACGGACATGTTTCCAAAAATGCTTTTTTTGGATTCAGGGGTCTCAAAACATGTATTTCCGGTGAAATCTCGGTATCGAATTTTTGGGTGGAATACAATACTTCCCCTACTTACTATACGTAGTAGAGAAAGTAATAAACGGCTTTGACAAAAATGCTTTCATAATCCTTTATGTGGATATATCACATCATTCGCGCAGAGGAAACATAATTGTGTAGTACCTGTGCAACACAAACCCGCAAATAACTTCTTTTATTTCGTCTCTCTTATGATGCTGTATTTAAGCATGTTCGGGTCAACACGTTCATCGTAAACGCGTGCTGTTTCTAACAGGTAACTTGTACTTGCAGTTAAGGTATATAATCCTTGTATTGGTTGCAATGTTAGTAATTGTTCTTATAATTTGCAATAACTTCAAGCTTATTATGCAGCAGAAATGTTTTAAAACTACAACATTGTAATGATGTAATTAACTATGAATTGTTCCTGGGAACTTCCATTTCAATATGTTCATTAAAATTTTAAGGATCGTTAGCCTCAGGACATCGAGGCAGTTATCTGTACCAGAACAATGCAATAATAATGCATTATAAATAAATATGTTTAGGAAATGTATTCTTGATGTAATGATAATGTTAATTATATTTTTTGTGATTCTTAGTTTACTATATATGTTATCAATATTTCTGATATATGACGCAAGATTATTTCAACTGGACACGATTTTACGTGCAAGAACTTGCTTCACACAAAAGTGAGGGGAAACTTAAAAAATTACAAAGAGCTTTTGTGGAGAGTGCAAGCTAGAAAGCCATAAGTTGTCACTCTAGAATTCACAAGCCTGGGATTCCAACATTGTCTTAAGTCATGCGACTTTTGAGAAGCCAATAATGAGGAACTAACCTCCCTCCGAGATTTCTTAAATTTGATAAATTGCGCGACTAGTCAGCCAATTCAGAATCTTAGAAGTAAAACACGGACCTATCAACTATCATCCTATATAAGCTAATGTCTGGAAGACACAACATAAACATTCCGTTTCAAAACTGTAAGTGTAAAGATATAGTGCAAAGCATATCGTGTGCGCGAATTTAACTACTTTAAAGTGAAAGTATTTGTGTTAATTCACCTAACGTTAAAATTACGAACGTCAGAGGAACAATTCTGCGTTCATACAAAAGCGTGACGTAAGAAACAAAGAAATTTCGAGTGGTAAAGAGGTTTCAAGGTAGTGTTATGTGAAAGTAAATAATCTTCAGTGAACAAAGTGTGCGCGCAAAATAACCATCCAAAGTCCAACAAAGTGGAAAAGCGTCACTTATTGCTATCAGAACCATTGTAAAGTACTATTGCTGGAGGAGTCACATTTTCATGCAAACTTATCTTCAGTAAACACCATGAATTCAAGCTTGTAGTAGATGGTTTGTTGTATTGTTATTTTTAAATTATTTGCACCACGCTTTGGGCGTCAATTTGAAGTAGGTTGTATTGAAGGAGTTGTATTATAGTTCAACTGTTGGGGAGCCGAACTTGAAGTAGTTGCAACCGCACGTATGGTAAAAAGTTTCCGGCGGCCTTCGCCCCAAATGTACTTTCCGGTGGCCTTTGCCCCCAAATGTTTAAAAAATATTAACTTTGTAATTTGACCATTTCTTTAAATATTACATATTTATGTTTGCCTCGGCTGCGTCAGTATTTTTTTTAGAGACATGGATGTCTTAGCAGGGCGTAGTGCGGGTGAAGAATGTAGGCTTACACAGATTATAATTTTTAATTCACTCCTTTGTATTGATTATTGACACAATTTAAATAACACTTCACTGATATAGAGAGCTGTGATATTATTTTATTAATTAAACACGTAAAACTATTTTCGTTTCACACAAATACTTATTAAATTTCTCGCGTCCGGTTAGGAACACTGTCAACAACCAACGCGTCCTGTTATGAGCGCTGTTTACAAGCAACTGACTTTGTTTTCTACCGCCTAAACTTGTAAATTTCTGCATTAAATTTTCTGATTGGTTATTCCTAATCCAATAGAATACTTTTATTTAACTTAAGCCTTTTTCTGGTTGTTGATTGGCTATTTTATAAACTGTCACAAAAATTACATTATTGTTGCTCCAATAATGACTAGCAGCACTACTAAACCTTCCTACTCATTATTGCCTCAAGGTTACCTCATTGTTACCTGATTGTTAGCAACTTTTAACCTATTATTCTCACAGCTCCTACATTATTAAATTACGTAATACATACAGATAACATTATTACATGTATACAATAATATAAACATATACAATGAGTGTAATATACACTTTTTATATATTGTTACATACACATATTGCTTTAAGGCGGGCTTTTATTATATTTTATATTACATAATTTGACTGAAATCATTTAAGTGTTAGAAATACTGCCTCAAATTTAATTAGTGCCTTTAATTCCAGCAAGTCTTCTTATGAGGCACACCCTTGAGGTACACATATCCAGTCTCATGCTCAACAATATTTATCAACAGCCGACAGCATCCATGGACAAAGAAGTTCAAATGCAGCAGCTAGAATTTAAAGACACGACCTCGTAACAAGCCTACTCAACTAGTAATTACAACTATAATACTTCTATTTAACCATAACAAAAGCGATTACTTTGAGTTAGGCAAATTTATGTTGTCCAGTTCGTCATTTATGCTGCATAATTAATGATGATAAATAACAATCGACAAGATGGATGACGCGACAACATAATGTTTAAATTAAACTCTAGCACGCATTACTCCTTACCTAAGTAATTAAACAACGATAAAGGACTTAGCTGCATCGCTGTTGGGAAATTTAATAAAAACAAAAGGGGTAACAGTACTAAAACAAATTGCGTCCGGTCTTTGCATCCTCTCGTTACAAAATTTATCTACTGAACCGTGTATTGGTAAAATCAGTATCTCCTGATGAAAGGCGGAGTTTCGATTTGGAATGACTCACACCGCCGTTCTTTTATGAATGATTCATATTCAAATCAAACTCAAAATCGTTTTTGATCGTTCGAGTTGAGACAACCCTTGATAAAAGAGATATGTCGGGTGACTTGACAATTTTATAGACCCTGGGCTCATTTGTGCATCTATTTCACCCATTCATTCACCGTTTCTATAGACCCGAGTTGTTAAAGTCAGTATTGTGCACTTAAAAAAACTGATGTGATACATTCACGTGACTTTCTCTACTCTAACGTTTATTAGTGGATATAGAAACTAGTCTTGCTAAAGCTCATTGTTACATCTACTTCATTTTAATCCAAATAAACTTTTGCAGCAATAGCTACATTACTCATTTCGTTATAGATACAAAGGAAACAGTGATAGTCAAATGTTTAAGAACTGGACGCTATATGCTGGCCTTAAAATTCCTTACTGTTTCATGTAATCGCGAGAAACAACTGAATCCTGACAGGTCTTTAAGACAATGGCTAAGTATTGAACAATTGGAAACATTAACAAGGGATATCTCAGAAACGGCCGATGCCACAAAAAAGTTATTTGAAATAAATTGTGTGTTTTAAAGAGATCTACATTTCTGCGTAATACGCCTTCATCTAGCGCTTAACATTTACTAGTTATACAACATTATGCAAAGTTTTTTTCGGAATGAAGAGGACTTCAAAGCTACTCCAAGAAAACTCAAGATAAATGTTATATATGTAACACAAATAGCTTTAATATATGGTATTTTAATTCAATCGTTAAAGCCATTTTTATAAAATGAAAAATTTCGAGAAATGTTCCACGTAAAGGGTAGTTTGGGGTAGGGCAATTATCTTAAAAACGTTCTTGTCGCATCTTTGAAAGATACTGAGCTTAAATACAAAGTTTAGTGTTGATCCGACTTTCTACATTTTTCTAAGATGCCTTTTTTCGTATTTAGTAGGCCTTAAAATATGCATTTCCGGTGTAATCTCGGTGTCTAATTTTTGGGTGGAACTTATACATGGTAGAGAAAGTAAAAATATTTTCATCATTACGATGCTAAAAGTTATGTTATTTAAGAGGAGGTTAAACCCCTATCCCGCCAATACTAAATCTCCTGACTTCATGATCCATGATTTCAGAAACTAATATAGGCTGAAAAGGCTGAACCTTTTGTAGAATGTAGATGCATGCATTCTAAGTACACTGATTCTGTTTTATCCAAATTGTATATTTATTAAGGAAGATAGGATTAATTTATTAATTAGAAAATCCATTGCTTAAAATTTATTAGCAATTACTTTTTTACTTTCTCTACTACGTATAGTAAGTAGGGGAAGTATTGTATTCCACCCAAAAACTCTATACCGAGATTACACCGGAAATATATGTTTTGAGGCCCCCCTGAATCGAAAAAAAGCATTTTTGGAAACATGCCCATGGGTGTGTCTATGTGTCTGTGTATCTGTGTGTGTCTGTGAACAGCATAACTCAGAAACGAACAGTGGGACAAACACCAAACTTGGTATTTAGGTTCAGATCTTCCAGAGATGCGACACGAAGGTTTTCAAGAAAATCCCCCACCCCAGATTATCCTTTACATGGAACATTTTTCGAAAATTTTAATTTTCTCAAAAATGCCTCTAACGATTTTGATTAAAATAGCATATGTTTAAGATATTTTCATGAAAAATAAAATGTATATCTTGAATTTTCTGGGAATGTCTCCAAAAGTATTCTTCATTGTGAACGACTTTTACATAACTGCTAAACCATAAGAGAGAGACAAAATGTTACTACACAAAAAATGTAGATCGCGTTAAAATGCACAATTAAATATCATATACAATTTTGTGCTGAGTGAACCATTTTCGAGATATTGCTTGTTGTTCCCTTAAATTTTTCAATACTTACTTTCCCAAATGGGAATTCGTTATTCATCTTTTTGTCTTGGATATGCAAAGAGTATTAATCTGTGGCAAAGAGAATGGTGCTTCACATAGCAACCAGCTATTAATAGATATGTCTATGCTTAAAGGCTACTGTATTTCTATACTGCCCTTGCAAATACAAAACAAGGGGAATATAGTACGCCTTAAGTGATAGTCAAATATTTTTAGAACTGATCGCTATGTGTAAAATGTAATTCTCTTTGCATGTCAAAAGATCGTTTCTGAAAATGTTTATCTCGATTAATGTGAAATAGATGGAGAATAAGAGTTTGTAAAAATAGTTTGTACAAGTGTAGAGAAAGTCATGTGAGCGTGACACATCAGATTTTTTTAAAAAATAATCAAATTATTTACACCAAAGCAACTCTACAAGAAAACCTAGAAATTGTTTTTATTAACCTAAATTTAATGTATCTATAATGAATAATTACTGTGAAAATGGATAATTTATACCTGAAAATACGATTCACAGAAAAAGCTGTTCAAAGCAAATACGGAGAAACTGCATCATAGAATAGAGGGTGTGAATAATCATCACGTGCTTCGTACAAATGATATTTTAGGTGAACTTATTTACAAGCTAAGGATCCTTAGCAACCAATGCATGTGCAATCTTACTATAGAACTCTTAAATACAGTACGGCTGATGTAAACAAAGACGCCAATGAGTACCTTAGTTGCTACTGCAAACAGTACAGTCTAGTGTTGGTGGACACGTACATCGAAGGATAGACAAAAGTGTATTGTAGTCACGAAGCGGATGTACACGACTTCACAGGTAAACTAAACCTCATGTGCCATCTCACTCTAGCCTACTCGATGCACAGTAAACTGCGCTTCACTCTTAAGTTATCCCGGATCCTTAGCCTACGAGATATTAGTACACTCGCTTCCATTTATGCCGTCACCGCAGCTTTGGGAGGCAGTCTACTGGCCTTTACAGGTGGAAAATTTATAGCATGCAGGAGATGTGTGTATCTGTTTACCTTTCCGCGCATTCAGTGGTGTCCTGTTTTACGTGCACATTTAGAATTATATAACTTACATTACATTATAACTTATATTATATAACTTACATTACATTATAACTTATATTCCATAACATATATTCATATGTGAAGTTTTATAATATAACTTTAAGCAATGGCTTTACTCATAATCACTTATCGCATCCACGTTTAAATATATAACTAAATAAATCCCTGTTTTCCATAATATTTCCACAAAAAATTTAATTGCAACATAATGTAAAATTGAAATACACACTACCTTTTACTCTCAAGGGGGACACATTTACTATACATTATTTTAATGATGTTACAATTAAAATATTTTTCAATGGAGATATTGTGAAAAACATGGTTTTATTTAGTTATGTATTTAAACATAGTTATAAGTGATGACGATTAAAGCTATGGCTTAAAGTTATATATTACAGTGAATAATTCACAGTTGTGCACGTAAAACAGGACGCCATTGCATGTGGTAAAAGGTGAAGCAGATACACACACCTTCTCCTTGATATAAATACTCCACCTATGGAGGCCAGTACAATGCCTCCAAAAGCTGCGGTGACGGTATAAATGGAAGCGAGTGTACTATGAAAATCACATACAAAGATTTGGTTCTCATAGAAGAAACTCAAGGATTTGTTCTATTACCAAGGGTATTCGGTACAGGACTCTCTGATAACATTAAGTCTATAATCCAGTTTCTCCCAGATATTTTGTGGTATTGGAACACTGATTTGAAGAATGAGCGAAAATAGACAAAGTGAACGTATATTAAAGGTGTCACTTGGGTAGCCTTTCTTCTCGTTTCTCCTTTTTTCCCGCATGCAGAAAAGAAGAAAACGGAAGGAAAAATAAAGATAAATGGTTGTTCACAAATGAGGAATGTGTAGGACCGTAACTTCATCACCACTAACAATGTGTTCAATTCCTAGTTCACTTAATGTTAATGTATTCTAACTTCGCTATGAAAATGTGCTGGTATATATCTATTGGAAAATGTTCTGATTGAAGGGATTTATCCAGATAGTAAAGTCCACCACAGAAATCGATAACAAAATATACCATGACATTTTTATGCTTCATTATCATTAGACCTAGGACAAATATCCATTGAGCGAGGAATCAACATAACTACACCCTAAGTAGTACACGTGACGTCATAGTGAATACACGGACCCAGTGCTGCACAGTCGACAGTCAGTAGTTCGCTTGCGTTACTGGTATGATAGAGTTACTCTGTATTTAACTTCTGTTCTACGCCTGACGCTACTGTTTACACTTCCAGGTTACTTATGGCACCGCCTTCCACTCGCCCCACTATCTATACAAAGTCGCTGCGCGCACACATTATAAGCCAAAGGATATTTGTCCTAACTCTGATTATCATAAAACAATAAAGGAGTCAAAGAATGCTACGTAGGGTTGTGAACTACCTCACATAAGTTCTTGAATTAGGTCTATCTTCTGATTCTATTAAATATAATTTTGAGAACTTTCTTTTTTTCAACGTTTCCTCCAAACGCAAACAATTTTTCGTAATTCTGTGTGAGTTAGAAGTATTTTTCCCGAGAAGCGTAAACACCATTGTCACGTGTCACTTCTCTGTTCTATCTCTTCCACCATTGACATTATCTCAGTGTAAGTGAGAGTGGGTCAACCAAGCAATTCATTCTTATGAACCAATGGAGCAGAGGACGCCTACGAGATATAACCATAAGGAAAATAATGTGCTTTTGGGAGAAAAGTATTACTCAAGTGTCTGGTAAAGCCAAACTATCTTTACTGAATAAAAACCTCAAGTATCTTCAAACATGTCAGTAAATCTGTTTTCTTTAACCAGGATGGAGTACTTGGTATAGCAGATACACTAGGAGAAGCTATAACACTAGAAACAACCTTTGCCACAAAGGGTAAAAAATCTTATGTGCTACATTCATATGACTTTCTCTACGGTCTAGCGCTTATTAGTGGGTACACAAATTAATTCTTAGGATTTATTTTCGTATCTCCGCTTTAATCGATATAAAACTTTCCAGAAATAGCTGCATTAAAGAAAATAGCAATAATCAAATATTTAGGAACTAACGCTATTTACTGGCCTTAAAATTCCATGCTCTGTGCGTGCAATCACTAGAAATGGCTGAATATCGAAAGGACTTGAAAAGAATGACAAAGTATTGAACAATTCGGACCATTAATAACGCATATTTCAGAAATGGCTGATGCCAAAAAAATTTGATTTGAAATAAATGTTATGTTTTAAAGTGATGTACATTTTTGCGTAGCACGTTTTCGTCTATCTCTTAACGTTTACCAGTTATACAAGATTAAACAAAATTTCTTCGGAATGAAGGATATTCTCAGAAAATTAAGATATGAATTTTATTTGTCATGTAAATATATTTAATATATGATATTTTGATCAAAATCTTAGACATTTTTATAAAATCAATTTTTTTTAAATCTTCCATGTAAATGGTTGTTATATAAATTGTTTTCACAAATACTGCTCGTAAGGTTTCCTGCTGTACATAATTTCATGATAGTCTCTAATTCTATATCTTGAAGTACCAATAAGCTTTGGGTAAGTTGGAAAGATTACAATTACATACCCAACTGTACTATCAGTGCAACATATTAAGTTATCATTTATCAACTTAAGAATGGCCATACAACCCGGTTCACAAACACTTTAGCAATTACAATTTCAAACGCCATATCTCGGCTACACAGAAACTTCCTGCTCGGCCTATCCAAAAACCCCAGTATAGAGCTAACACACAAACGAAAGAGCAGGATTATTTTAGAAATACGGTCAGAAAATATAATAACCAGGTAAGTTACATTAAAGAACCATGAATATGTACAACCGGTGTAACCAAACTTAACCTAGCGGGCCGCCGCACAGCACGTAACATTATTCCAGAAAACAAATCGACGTTTTCGAAGCACAGATCGCCAGAAATCAACTGGAGACAGCAGAACCATCCACTAACTCACAAATAAGAGTTGTAAAACTAGGCTATCATAAGTAAGCGTAGACTTCAATAGTTTTCCTAGTAGAGTTGATCAGTTAAGATCCTACCCGTGTTACCTGTACGTTAGGTGTGTGGCATACCTATCGGGCGTTACCTCATATCGATCGCTTTGTTTACGTCTGAGGTCAGCGATTTCTGACTAGATTCTTCTAGAAAACGGAAGCGTTGAGCTCTGAGCCTTCTAGAAACTGAGTGAGGGTGTATAAAGGGTCATTGAACCTATGGAGCCTTATTATGCGTCCAGCGTTCTTCAGCTAGCGTCATCGTTCAGAAGTGTGGGAATTGTACAATACAAGAATCATCAAAAACAAGACAGAAGCCACTTTTAAGTACTGCGGAACCATAATGCAGTGGCTACTCGTCTACGATATCACCTTCAGAAGTGTAGACTGTGTCCACAGTTTATCAAACATGTGGCTCAGGAACCTTTACAGAGAACAGAAAAATTTCGAGGACCACTTCTGAAACAACTAATGAAACGTCGATGTCTACTATGTCTGCGACCTCACCTGGTGAGCAATCTAGTCTCTCGAACGCCACATCATCAGTTTCATCGTACACTCTTACAACAATTTCTGATAGATACGCAGACGAAGTCGTCACTAGAACTGTCTATGCTTCTGGAGTATCGTTATCTATGCTAGAGACCCAATACAGAAGGAAAGCTTTACATTAAGTTCGTGCTGGCTACGAGCCACCTAACCACGATACTATGGGTACAATGTTGCTCAACGCTAAATATCAAAGTACTCAGGCTGTTTTTACAGATAAAATTAAACGATCAAATACTCTCGCCTTAATTTCTGATAGATGGACAGATGCTTTCGGACACGAAGTGATTAATTTCATTGTTACGATACCAGAACCAATTTTCTTCAAGAGCATTCATCCTGGTAAGTGCAGAGAAACAGCAAAATTTATCGCCTCAAGCCTTATCACAGTAATTAATGAAATAAGGGACGAAACGTTCATAGCAGTGATCACCGACAACGCAAGGAATATGCAGACTACCTGGAGAATAGTATAAGAACAGTACATGCGTATAACTTGTGTAGGATGTGCTGTTCATAGCCTCAATCTGCTCACCAAAGACATCATGGCTGTACCTGTACTCCAGAAGCCCTTCCACCTCAGTAACAAAATAAAGGATTCAAATACTCTGTTGGAAGCGAAGCAGAAAAAAAAGTACGGGGATTCGGCTGTAACTTCAATAACTTCCCTCACCAACTCGTTGGGCTGGAGCTTTAATAAGTTTTGAGAGCGTGATAAAGAACAAGGAGATATGCTAGAATCCATTGTTTCTTTCAGTTAGTTGCGATAATGCAGTAAGAAGCGCTGTGTAAAGGACACATGGGAGAAACTTGAACAAGCTACGACAGTGTCTACTGCCGTCATCCAACATAAAGCAGACAATGGCCTGATGCCAGATGTGCATCATAGCTCCATGATATCTGCAATTAAACACAACAAGATTCACCTGCAAGCCTACCCATGCTGCGGCAAATCTGTCAGTTCCACGGCATAAAGGCACTAGTCTGAATACTGAATATGCAAGCAATGCATTGCAGCTCATCAGCTCTTTGTGTCAATTGTTGGGATATGAAAGAGGACGTATGCTAGCTAATATAGCTGAATTCAGCGCTTGCGATGGTTTCTTCTCCTCAGATAGTATATGGACTGCTGCTGAACATGTTTCAGCTTGTACCTTGTGGAAAGGATTGCGTAGCAGTGATCCGGGGAGTTCTCTCGCCTGCAAACGCCTCAGTATACCATTATCAACAGCTGCAAGTGAGCGCAATTGGTCAGCGCATAGTAAAATTAGAAAAACAGCGTTACTCCTGCAACAACCAAAAAGTTAGTTTATGTGCAGTGGAACTTACATTATATGGAACACAATAAATCTGTGTCTTCAAAAACTTTTGAAAGCTCCACTCAGTATACTACATTTTAGACCAAAGATATTGATAGTGATTACGAGTAATGTTATTTTGAACCGAAAAGTACAATTTTAATTTTGGACACAGTGACTAAAGTCATGATCACAGTTTTTGGCGATCATTATGTTTGAATTGCTCATCAATTTTTACTATCTCTACTACGTATAGTAAGTAGGGGAAGTATTGTATTCCACCCAAAAATTCGATACCGAGATTTCACCGGAAATACATGTTTTGAGACTCCCTGAATCCAAAAAAAGCATTTTTGGAAACATGTCTGTGTGTGTGTGGTGTCTGTGAACAGCATAACTCAGAAACGAACAGTCGGATAAACACCAAACTTGGTGTTTACGTTCAGTATCTTCCAAAGATGCGACACGAAGGTTTTCAAGAAAATCCCCCACCCCAGATTACCCTTTACATGTAAAATTTTTCGAAAATTTTAATTTTCTCAAAAATGGCTCTAACGATTTTGATTAAAATATCATATGTTTAAAATATTTTCATGACAAATAAAATGTATATCTTGAATTTTCTGGGAATGTCTCCAAAAGAATTCTTCATTGTGAACGACTTTTGCATAACTGGTAAACCATAAGAGATAGATAAAATTTTACTACACAAACAATGTAGATCGCGTTAAAATACACAATTTATGTCATATACATTTTTTTTCTTGAGTGAACCATTTTCGAGATATTGCTTGTTATTCCCTTAAATTTTTCAATACTTATTTTCTCAAATGGGAAATCGTTATTCATTTTTTGTCTTGGATATGCAAAGAGTATTAATCTGTGGCAAAGGGAATGGTGCTGCAGCTAGCAACCAACTATTAAGAGATATGTCGATGCTTAAAGGCTACTGTATTTCTATATTGCCCTTGTAAATATATATTCCCCTTACATCTACAAGAAAATTAGCAATAAGATAGTCTGCAAATGTTTATCTCGATTAACATGAAGTAGATGGAGAATAAGCGTTTGTAAAAATAGTTTGTACAAGAGTAGAGAAAGTCATGTGAGTCTAACACATCAAATTTTTTTAAATCGCTGTATATGTGTTATTTTATTTCCCTACCAATGCCACAAATACTACCGGTAATCGTGCCTTTTACTACGGCATTTATTTACTGTGCCAAAACTACCGTACATAATTTTGGTAGAGCGCAACTCTACTCACGAACAAATGCGAGCAAAGTACGTCAACATCAATCCTGGGTTACGCCTGCCAACTATTCTAATAATGAACTCATATCAATGCGCGTAATACGAATATGTGTAGGAGTTGGAAAAACACAGCACAATATGATACGATAAATCTCGAAATGCCAGCTTGGCTCCTCATTGGAATATGTATTTTCTCTAACAGAGAAAAGGAAAATAAAAGTGTCTCTCTAGTCTGTAAGAGATGTCTTAATTGCAAATTATTTTTCAGACACTTCAACTCTAAACTTAAATCTCAATTACACCTTCCAGATTGTCTTAGGAATGCTAAATAAACGCCCATGAGTACTTCTAGGTTAGATGGCAAATTATAAACTATACCAGCTATCCAACTGCAACAGGTTTCCAACGAAGACTGTAACAAGCTATCTAGAAGCACATTGGATAATAAACTACTCACGGTGTACCGATCGTAAAACATTAACGTTTATGTGCACTATAATTGTTCAAATATGCAGTCAATACATAGGAGTGTTGCTAAGCTAGATAATTAGGATCTCAGATCTGGGTATCCTTGAAGGGCCCTCAGTTCCTGCAAAGTAACCCTTCATTGCCCATTAATGTTTACTTTGTAAAAATTTTACACCAACGGTGCTTTTAAAACTATCGCCTTTCAATTCTTTTCTTGCTGTTTTGTTTAATAATTACCGAGCGGGATGGTCCAGGCGGTAACGTCTGCGGCCCGCATTCGGAAGTTCGTGGGTTTGTTACCGACATTCCTTAACCATGGGATTTTTCGGGGTTTCCCCGGGTCGCTAGGCGAATACTAGGAAGGTTCATTGCATTCTTCGAATTTCCTGTCCCTCAATTTCACCTCCATTATCATTTCATTTCATCTGCTTGGTCTGTTTCAGGATTTAAAACGTCTGCGTTGCATAACAAGGAAAAGGATACTCTACGTAACATTTCATCACCCGAAATGCGGGCGGTCTCCGCGTCGCGGGCCCCCAAGAAGATGTGCAAGCCCGCAGGGGGGAGGGGAGCCGATTACACTAGCTGCCATCCGGGAGATTCAATCCGTAAAAGGTAGGGACCCTGCTCTCTGCGCTGTCTCCTCTCACCTCAACCTTCCTTCCCGGGGCACCCTGGCAGGGACTTCAGGCACAAACGATATTGTAGGTCAAGGTGCTATGTCCCCTTCCGCAGCTAGTCCTGCCCCTACTTAATGCTTCAAAAAATGTAACAAACTGCATTTATGATGCTCAAATACAAATTGTTTAGATGTTGATATGAAGATATTTTGCTGCATCTTTCAGTCCGATGCTTAATGCCATAACTTGAGAATTATTTACATAGCTTCCCTGCCATAGGATATCCACGGCTTTGACTTTATTTATGCATGGCCTCTTATTGATTAAATTGTGTTTATTTAGCACATTCAATTAATAACTCTAGTTCAATTACACAACCTTTTAAAACCTTCCTTAGATAACTCAAGAGTAAAAATGCAAAGCTGTAAAATTCACTGGTTATTTCCCAATTGTGCGATCAAATATTAAACGAGATCAGTTCAGTTATTTAGACATAGACAGCAAATATATAGACGAAATTACTCCTTCAAATAGATAAAAAGCGATTAATGTGCACGTATTACCCACAAAAGGCACAGCATGGACTTTCATGACCACTGAAGTTGGAAGGTACCACAGAGAAACTATACATATCGTATTTAACAATAGCCTATTAATGCAATGCATGAGTAGCATACACACTATTCTTGAACTACATAGTAGCTTGGCAGGTTGCCAGAGGAACCGTTGATTAAAGTTATCCCGTACTTTCAGGAGAAAGCTGTTTCATGTGATCAAATCATACACCGGAAATGCTGCTGCCAAATTGCCTTACACTCTTACCACCTGCTGCCAGTCAGGAAACCCTATTACAGCTGAGCGTCCTCACATCTGTTACAATTAGCATCACAGTGCAGACGGCGACTGCCTATTCATGAAATCATTATGATGTCATGGCTAAAGCATTGACATGCAACTGCATTGTACTGTAATCCCTTGAGATGCTTGTACAATAGCCAAAATACCCTTAGGTTTCAACTCTGACATAAATAGCCCATTATACGATCAGATTTATCTGTGCCAACCATGTTTGCATCGACCGACTTTCCATTGGATCTACACGTTTAGTTTCATCTTCTCTAGCTTTTATCTTCGGGACCAAAACTAAAATTTGAAGCCAGTTAAATACATGAAAGCCCACTAAGCTGCATACACAGGCACTCCATCAAGTGGAACAAGTGACCTGAAAGAGTTGTATCACACTATCGGTCCCAGAGACTACAAGCCTAGTTTTCACATTCTCCAATCTCAGCCTTGCTTGCGTATACTGTTTAATTAAGCACTCCTGAGTGTAAAAATGATCAAAATAATGTTTTTGACTTAGGAGTTTAGATACGACCTTGTGGTTGACGTAAATGAACCTATGCTAGCATTATACTGTTCTTCCCTCTCGCTCTATTGCTTTACATCCTGTTCTAAGGGTAATTATGCTTTCTTTCCCGGGACAATAAACATTACGCGAAGTAGCATCAGTAATATATTACAATGTTACACGCTGGGTAGAAGCATAAAGGTTCAAATGAAAAATTAAATTAATTTCTAGCACCCAGCACATACATTGAAGGGACGTATACTCACTTGGTCGCGGAGGACTGATGTAATGGCTAAGAGGAAGGCCTGGTTTTTTCACTGTAAAAAATCCATAACATAAATCTACTTACACATTCCAAGATTTATTTTCCAACCGTTTGGGATTCTGCATTATTAAATATGAAAGGTGAGGGGAGATTTTCACCGATCCAAAGGCCGGCTTACACGCGCGGTCCGCTTCTCTAGGAATCCTAAGTAAGACAGACGCTATATCCCCACATTCGTGGCTAGCAAAACCTGCCAGTCAGGAGTGGTCATCCCAGTCAACATGAAAGGAAAACAACAATATGTCTGGTAACGACAATGAAACCCCCAAATTATTAATACGCCACATCATTACCGCATCAAACAAAAGATTTATGATCACACTTTCAATAAGTAAACTTGTAAAACCTGCATACAGGTAAAACAATATAATTACGACCATACACGTGTGAAACTGCACTTGTTGACAATACTTGTTGACTGCTGGTGTTACACTATTTGCATCGTAGGTAAGAAGCTCCCTAGTCCACTGCATGCTTGCAATTCAAGGACAGAGCCATTCTCCTGAGTCAACCACTGTAACGAGGATATTTTTAAAGTATGGTTCGTTATGCAGTTCATTAACAACTGTTGAATATTACTAATTTTTACTTTCTCTATTACCTATAGTAAGTGGGGGAAGTATTGCATTCCACCTAAAATTCGATACCGAGATTCCACCGGAAATACATATTTTTATGTGTCCTGAATCCAAATAAAGCAGTTTTGAAACCGTCTGTGAACAGCATAACTCAGAAACGAAAAGTTGGATAAATACCAAACTTGGTATTTGAGTTTAGTATCCTTCAAGGATGCGATATAAAGATTTTCAGAAATTTTCCTACCCCAGACAACCCCTTATATGGAACATTTTTCGAAAATTTTTATTTTCTCAAAAATGGCTCTAACAATTTTGATTTAAATATCATACCATTAAGCTATTTTATAACAAATAAAATGTACAATTTGAATTTTTTGGGAATGTCCATAAAAGTCCCCTTCATTCTAAATGACGTCAGGAAAGTAATGACCCAGGAAAACCACGAAAAACCCATGATTCAGATTGGCGGTCGCCTATAATCGAATCCAGGACCTCTCGTATGCGAGTCATACAGTTACCGCAGCGCCACCTTGCTTGGTAAGAGCAAGCCATAGCTCTTATTGTTGGCAAGAGAGGTCAACCCAGACTATACTCTTCTACAACATTCATGAAAGGGTTGGCCCGGTAGCTCGGTAGAGCACCTGCCTGCTGCGCGAGGGTTCCCGGATTCGATTTGAAGTGGAATAATTGTTGGTAGTTGGAAGATACTTCATGTTTATCTGCACCACGTATGGGAGACAATTTGTCGCGGTCACTTCGTGTTATCTATTGCTCAGCGCCTGTTATTGTTTTACTACTTTGGATGTTGGGTTCATTGTCCTCCGGCTAGCTATTATTATTACTCAGTCGAACATATCTCTTGATCAGGGTGTGTAAACGGAAAGGAGTTTTTATTGAAAGATAACACTGATAAAAGAATTTGTTTTTACATTTTTATTGCCGTCACATTTCTTTAATTTCACATATTATTCTTAATACACGCCCGACTGAAACTGTTATGTTTTCTAATGTTACTATAATCACTTATTTGCCGCACTTTATTAATTCGCGTATTTCACATTTATAACTAACTTTACGACGCGAGAGATTCTGTAGAATTGCGTAACGTGTACTTTATGTATGCTTCCGTTGAACTACGCGACGTATAACCCACGAATACTTATGTTAAACTGAACGACGTATTACACGCGAATGCTTCTGTTGGACTGTGTGCCACCCGCTTCTCGGCTTTAGCTTTTTATACTTCCTCACCCAATATGCCTAAGATTATAACCGAGCTGCTATTGGTTAATAAAACGCGCCAACATTAGCGTCTATATTTATATCCAATCAAAATTACGAAAACATATGCTCTAAGGAAGAAATTCCCGCCATTTCTAAGAAAAGCGCGCCAATCTGACGTCATTTGCTTGTCTCTAATAATTGATAAACAACTCACCCCCTCGCTCATTGTTGCCCGCTCTTATTGTTAGTTTCAGTGAGGCCATGTAAACTTATTTCCTAACAATGCTTATAATTAACAAACATCTCAAATCAATGTCATACAATAATGCTTATTTACACTACAATCACTCTGGCATTTACACTGTTGTGATACAAATTACTGCCACAGATTCCCGGTTGGGGTGGGGAATGTTTCTCTAGCCAAGATTATTTCCTATTCTCCCCAGAGTCTGGAAGTATGAATGAGAGTGAATGTGTGTATGACCTAATGATTAAAACCCATAAAGTGCAAGACACCCAACGACAAGCGAATAAGACTTAACGACATTGCCAATAGCCAATAAGTCCCAAAGTAAAGCCAGCCAATAAGGCCAACGTAGTTAAAGGCGGGTATACAGGTAAAGGTACGTATAAGGAGGGCCCACAGAACCGGGACAGAGCACCGCACGCAAGCCAGTCGGCCCTTTGTGCTTCCAACGTGCCCTATGAGAGGAGAGACCCGAAGAGAGAACACATCTGAATGCCGACGTAAGCAGGCATGGACAGTATCCCTAACGTTTTTAGATCGAGTGCATCCGACGCCGCACAGTCCCTGCCCACAAGCCACCAGCCTCCAGGGTACCCCGGAGGTCCTACACCCCTGAATTAGATGACAAGGAAGATTATGGTTTCAAGAAATGAGAGGAAGGAGAGTCGTGGTAGAAGATGAACCAATTCGCCTGGAAACCCGAGGAAACCACGGATAACCCATGAGCCAGACTGGGCGGTCGCCGGGTATCGATGCCGGGATCTCCCGAATGCGGACCACAGACGTAACCGCCTGAGCCATCCCTCTCGGTAAAGGCTGGATATAAATGGAACTAATAATAAGAAGAAGATTCACGAGAAAGTACACACTTTGCGGAGTGACAGAAGCATTTTAGTAAGCATCCACAATTTCATATAGGAAAGATGAAGTCAGCAAACTGACAAAAGCATTAGTATCGCTAAAACGCAGATAGTTTTCAATAATTAATGTCGCGAAATGTCGGCTAGCAAAGCTGACTTCAAAGGAGTAAGCATAACTTCGTAACAAGAAATATAAAAGTTTCAAAAATTGAACAAGTAAGCGATAAAGTACATCGTTGATTATTTCCGGAAAACATCCAAGCAAGATAAACTCAAAATTAATTTGCAGAGTCTCAGAACAGTTTTACCAGCGAGTTTAGCAGCCGGAAGAAGAACCAAGATGGCGGCGACTACGAGAAAATACGTCACAGCGAGAACGTTCGCATAGTTTCACATCAAATATTCGCAAAGCTCATTATTAAATACTATATAAAGTGACGCATCATAATTATATAAACATATTTTAATTGAAACTTTGCAACTGAAAGAAGAACAGGTCACTCTCAAATCAATTTGTATTTGCAAGGGCTATATAGAAATGCAGTAGCATTTAAGCATAGACATATCTCTTAATAGCTGGTTGCTAGGTGCAGCACCATTCTCTTTGCCACTGATTAATACTCCTTGCATACCAAGACAAAAAAGCCGATGTGTTACACTCACATGACTTTCTCTACTCTTGTACAAACTATTTTTAAAACGCTTATTCTCCATATGCTTCATATTAATCGAGATATCGAGATGTTAAACTTATTGCTAATTTTCTTGTATATGCAAGGGGAATTGTTAGGCTTTAAACTATAGTCAAATATATTAAGAGCTGGTTGCTATGTGGAGTATTCCATTGTCTTTACATTACGAGGACAAAAAAAATGAATAACGAATTTCAGAAAAAGTATAAGTATTGGAAAATTTAAGGAAATAACAAGCAATATCTCGAAAATGGTTCACTCAACAAAAAAATATATGACACAAATTGTGTATGTTAACGCGATCTACATTTTATGTGTAGTAAAATTTTGTCTATCTCTTATGGTTTGCTAGTTATGCAAACAATGAAGAATACTTTTGGAGGCATTCCCAGAAAATTCGAGATATACATTTCATTTGTCAAGAAAGTATCTTAAATATATGATATTTTAATCAAAATCGTTAGAGCTATTTTAGAGAAAATTAAAATTTTCGAAAAATGTTCCATGTAAAGGGTGATCTGGGGTGGGGGGATTTTCTTGAAAACCTTCGGGTCGCATCTCTGGAAGATACTGAACCTAAATACCAAGTTTGGTGTTTACCCGATTGTAAGTTTCTGAGTTATACTGTTCACAGACACACACACGGACATGTTTCCAAAAAGGCTTTTTTTATTCAGAGGATCTCAAAACATGTATTTCCGGTGAAATCTTGATATCGAATTTTTGGGTGGAATACAATACTTTCCCTACTTACTATACGTAGTAGAGAAAGTAAAAATTGCACAAAATAGTTTTATGTGCAAAAACTATTTGAACATTTAGTTACAATTACATAACATGGCTTTTGTTCTTATAGCCTTTTAAAGCTTCAACTTGTGTGCCTTTAAATTCCCTTGATGAGCACGCGAGTTAATGATATGCATTTATTCCTACTGCCTTGTATCGAGCTTAATTTTCTTATATGTTCGGAGCGAGTGCAACACGGAAGTGTTGCACTTGCATAACTTTCTCTACTCTTCTACAAACTATTTTTACAAACGCTTATTCTCCATCTACTACACGTTAACCGAGATCAACATTTGTAGAAACTATCTTATTGCTAATTTTCTTGTAGCTGCAAGAAGAATTTGGTAGTCTTTAAGTGACAGTCAAATCTTTTAAGAGCTGGTAGCTATGTGGAGCATTTCATGCTCTTGTCCAGGACATAAAAAAACGAATAACGAATTCCTATTTGAGAAAAATATTAGAAAATGTAAACAAATAACCATTAATATGTCGGAAATGGTTCACTCAACAAAAAGACATATATATGATATAAATTGCGAGTTTTAACGAAGTCTACATTTTTTGTGTAGTAACATTTTATCTATCTTACAGTTTACCAGTTATGCGAATGTCATTCAGAATGAAGAGGACTTTTGAGGACATTCCCAGAAAAATGAAGATATACATTTCGTTTCCCATGAAAATATTTTAAACATATTTTAATCAAAATCGTTAGAGACATTTTTGAAAACAACAAAATGTTTTAAAAACATTCCATATAAAGGCTAGTCTGAGGTGGAGAGATTTTCTTGAAAATTTTCGTGTCCCATCCTTGAAACATACTAAACTCAAATAGCAAGTTTGATATTTATCCGACTTTTCGTGCTTGAATTATGCTGTTCACAGTCTAACAGACACAGACACACACAAACACACGGGCATATGCTTTAATTGAACTCAGGGTACCTCAAAACAGGTATTTCGGTTGAAATTTCGGTATCGAATTTTTGGGTGGAATGCAATACTTCCCCTACTTACTATACGTAGTTGGTTTTTGCTATACTTTTAAATTTGCCCAAAATAATATGACATAACTAATTCGACCACTGAGGATAAATTGTTACAAAAATTATATTTTGATAAGAACGATTTTGTCACTTTTGAAGCAGTATACGTACCTTACCCACTTCTGATATCATTATCTTGTAGCTCGTGTTGTCTCGTGCGTCAGCTGCTGTATTGGTAGAGCTATGAGTACTTTCTCAGGGATTGCGTGAATGTGTTGTGAAAGGACAACAACAGTTTAAATTGATTGAGAAGTTTAATGTGATCTAATACTTGAGCAATTGAAGCATATTTCCGGCCGTTTGAGATGGATTAGACTGACTCTGAATTGTGGCATTATAAATTGTAACAACAGGATTATCATACCTGCTAATTTTAGCAGTGTTAAAATTACGGTTTGAAATAACTGTTTCAGCAATAAAATAACTAGAAGCTTAACTTGCTGAGAGTCGCTAAAATGTTGCTCGGAAAGATCCCTCGTGATAGACACGAAACACAAGCTCGTCACCGCGAGCTTAAATAACACACGAGTCGTCACAATACCCAGGGTGACGAATGTATGCATGAGCATCTACATAAGCACAAGAGTTACTCTCGGATTTAGATTACTCGCCTTTTTACTTTCTCTACTACGTACAGTAAGTAGGGGAAGTATTGTAGTCCAACCAAAAATTCGATACCGAGATTTCACCGGAAATACATGTTTTAAGACTCCCTGAATCCAAAAAAACCATTTTTGGAAACATGCCCGTGTGTGTGTCTGTGTGTCTGTCTGTGAACAGCATAACTCAGAAACGAACAGTCGGATAAACACCGAACTTGGTATTTATATTCAGTATCTTCCAGAGATGCGACACGAAGGTTTTCAAGAAAATCCCCCCACCCCAGATTACCCTTTACATGGAACATTTTTCGAAAACTTTAATTTTCTCAAAAATGCTCTAACGATTTTGATTAAAATATCATATGTTTAAGATATTTTCATGACAAATTAAATGTATATCTTGAATTTTCTGGGAATGTCTCCAAAAGTATTCTTCATTGTGAACGACTTTTGCATAACTGGTAAACCATAAGAGATAGACAAATGTTTACCACACACGAAATTTAGATCGCGTTAAAATACACAATTTATGTCATATACATTTTTTTGTTGAGTGAACCGTTTTCGAGGTATTGCTTGTTATTCCCTTTAATTTTTCAATAATTTTCTCAAATGGGAATTCGTTATTCATTTATTTGTCTTGGATATGCAAAAAGTATTAATCTGTGGCAATGGGAATGGTGCTGCACCTAGCAACCAGCTATTAAGAGATATGTATGTGCTTAAAGGCTACTGTGTTTCTATATTGCCCTTGTAAATATATATTCCCCTTACATCTACAAGAAAATTAGCAATAAGATAAAGTCTGCAAACGTTTATCTGGAATAACGTGAAGTAGATGGAGAATAAGCGTTTGTAAAAATAGTTTGTACAAGAGTAGAGAAAGTCATGTGAGTGCAACACATCATATTTTTATTACTTAAGCGCCACCTACTTTAGATCTTCCACTCCTCCCAACGTTATTTTATGCCCGGATCTATACCTAATAATCCTACGTTTGCGTGTGTTACCTTGTTACTAATAAGCCTGGCTAAAATCTCAGAAATATCTTTCACTACTCTTTTCCACAATAGGCCTACGTGACTGTAAACGTACTAAATTTAACTTTAAACCGGATTCCCAGAAACATTAAGCCATGTGTTCTCTTCTTGGCTGATACTCATGACTTTCGATAACCTGGCCTCCTAATTGCCTTCTTTCCGGAAGAATCTTTAAACTCAAGCTTATTGCATTATACATTGATTTAATATACGGAAATTGAATATTGCAATTATTTCTTTATTTAATTATGTATATGTTCATGTCAATAATTACTATAACAATTTGAAGATTTAAAATGTTTTCCTGAAACAACAAGAAGAGTGAAAAAATGGCTATACTGCTGTTTTATACAATAGTATTCTAAAGTGTGATATTGTTTTATGTTTACAGGATTACCATTTCTGTATGTGTGCAACACCTCTGGTATGATAAAGCTGAAGCCGGAATTATAAGCGCAATAATTATTATAATAATCTGAGAAGGATAGTGATATAAAATAAATAATAGTATATTTAAAATCAGTGTATGTATAAAAAGGAGAAGCATTGTGAAAATTGTTGACTGTAAAAGCGACAGAAAGACCAGACAGGCACAGTTTTGTTAATTAGGGACCAGCCTCAGGTAGAAAGGGTAAATACCGTTGAAGCAAGTTTTTCGTGGTAAACAGCCGAGTACAGCTGTACTTAGCCTGGTGAAGGCCACTCTCTAAGCATCATGACGCTAAATTTGAGGGGAGAGTGGGGAAGTTGAGGCGTTGGTTTTCCATGTATTAACGTGGGTATATCAGTCTGCCTAACTGTCTGGTGAGTGTAGGACGACATTCTCGTCGGGTGGAGAAGATTGGCGGTGAACATGCTAGAGCATAGAACGCTTAGCCGTAGTTAGTATTCTTCGGTCTTGGTAAAGACAAAGTAACTTCGTATGCATTTAATAGTGATCGGCAAACCGCAGTATTATTTTAAATAGTGAATAAAAGTGTCCCAAGAGAGCGTTTGTGTGTTTCTCTGTACACACCCACACATACCCTGAGGTTAAGATTTCATGCTGGAGCAGCCGTGGCAAAAGAACCAACTGGGAGGAGACAAGCAGCAACCGTGAGGCAAAAGTATTGCTTCATTGTTGGAGGACGGAGCGTGCCTGCGTCATATTGCGCCTAAACTTGGGGCAGAAAGAATTACCTGCGTCAAAGCTAAGTAGTTTTTTTTTAACTACTGCAGATATCTGCATGAAATTTAAAACACACTTATATTTGTGATAGAATACTACCAGTTGATAATAGTAAAATTATACTTTTCAAAATGTTATTAAGAGAAGATATGATCATCCACTGGATCGAGAAATGGCTGAAAAGCAAAAATGGTTCTCTAATTATTCTCTCCCACTGTACAGGATAGGTTAAAATGTAAATACATGTGTCCAGTTTTCAGCTCACTCAGATAATGTCAGGTCCTGGAAAATTCAATGCATATTTCGAACGATTCAAGATTGCAACCATAAATAACTCTTCTTGCATCTGTACAGAAGATAATATAACTGCATAATATCTTCTTTTTTCTACTTTTTAAAATGAATCGTTATTTGTTAAAACCACACTTAATTTATTGTTCTAATACCTTTCAGAATTCTTTTAATGATTCTTTGATTTCTTTCAAGAAACGCTGCTCGTTATCGTTTTATAAGCTCATTAAATATGTATTTAAATACCTGTAATCATCATTGAAATACCTGTTAATGTTCATTTGATATAACTTTAATGTTTAATTGTTTTAATAAAATTCAAATACTTAATTTGTGCATTATTTAAAACCGGGTTGTTCTCCTTTGGAGATTAATAAATAAATAAATAATTGTGACACAACAACAGATGACAAAATTTTGAAAACATTCAGATAAAAACTGCAATAATTGGAAATTTCACATATTCTTACCCACAGGCTTCAGATTATATCCATGATGAAACAGGTAAGTGTATCTGCTTAGTAATACTGAGGATTGAGTTGGAATCTGGATTGGGAGACACTGTGTGTGTAAATCTTTTATCCAGGATTGCCCTTTATCCTGAAAACACGAAAATGTAGGAGAATGGGCAATGGTTTATTATCATTTTGTTCATCATCTCTGCAGATCTGATGTAGTAGCAGATACGTTAAAATATAGAACAATAGAAAGGACAGTTTCCCTTTTCCTTTCGAGAATCTGATTACAGGCAAGTAAATGACAAGCTAGCACAGAATTATGTGTGACGGTGGGCACCTGCAAGGGCATAAAAGTTCTAATCCAATCTGTTCTCTGCAGTTTCCACGTTTCGTTACACAGAAGGCCAGTTTTATTATTTAGTCAACGCCCAGGTGTCTCACTGGTGCAGATTAGAAGACAGGAAGGTTTTACCTACCGTATCTGCAAGAAGCTCTGTAATGAATCTTCTAAAAGTGCTCTCGAGTATCAATTTCGAATTATACAAAATTCAATAAGAATGAAAAAATCTGATGTGTTAGACTCACATGACTTTCTCTACTCTTGCACAAACTATTTTTACAAACGCTTATTCTCCATCTACTTCATGTTAATCGAGATAAATATTTGCAGACTCTATCTTATTGCTAATTTTCTTGTAGATGTAAGGGGAATATATATTTACAAGGGCAATATAGAAATACAGTAACCTTTAAGCACATACATATCTCTTAATAGCTGGTTGCTAGGTGCAGCACCATTCCCTTTGCACAGATTAATACTCTTTGCAAATCCAAGACAAGAAAATGAATAACGAATTCCCATTTGAGAAAATAAGTATTGAAAAATTTAAGGGAATAACAAGCAATATCTCGAAAATGCCTCACTCAACAACAAAAAATGTATATGACATAAATTGTGTATTTTAACGCGATCTACATTTGTTGTGTAGTAAAATTTTGTCTATCTCTTATGGTTTACCAGTTATGCTAAAGTCGTTCACAATGAAGAATACTTTTGGAGACATTCCCAGAACATTCAAGATATACATTTTATTTGTCATGAAAATATCTTAAACATATGATACTTTAATCAAACGCTTTAGAGCCATTTTTGAGAAAATTAAAATTTTCGAAAAATGTTCCATGTAAAGGGTAATCTGGGGTGGGGGATTTTCTTGAAAATCTTCATGTCGCATCTCTGGAACACTGAACCTAAATACCAAGTTTGGTGTTTATCCGACTGTTGGTTTCTGGTTTATGCTGTTCAGAGACAGACACACAGACAGACACACACACACGGAACTGTTTCCAAAAATGCTTTTTTTGATTTCAGGGTGTCTCAAAACATGTATTTCCGGTGAAATCTCGGTATCGAATTTTTGGGTGGAATACAATACTTCCCCTACTTACTATACGTAGTAGAGAAAGTAAAAATCTTATGCGCTACATTCGCATGACTCATTTATTAATGGTATACAAATTATTTTTACGAAAGCTTTTTTCCTATCTACTTCATTTTAATGAATATAAACGTTTCCAGAAATAGTTATATTACACATTTCGTTATAAATACAAAAGAAATGGTGAGTCAAGTAGACGCTATATGCTGGCTTCGCTATTTCAGTACAATTGCGAAAAACAATTGAATATCGACACGACTTTAATGACAAGTATTGAACAATTCGAGCTATTAATATGGAGTAGCTTGTACCACAAAAAAGTTATTTCAAATAAATTGTTTGTTTTAAAGAGATCAATAGTTTTTGTGTAATACGTTTTCGTTTATTGCTTAACGTTTACCGTTATCAAGATTATTCAAAATTTCTTCCCAATGAAGAGGCCATCGCAGGCTATTCCCAGAAAATTCAAGATATAGGTTTTATTTAGCATAAAAATATCTTTAAGATATAGTATTTCGAAAAAGTTCCAAGTAGCTGGAGGTGTGGGGATTTTCTGAATCTTCATGTCGCTTCTTTGGAAGATACTGAACTTAAATAATAAGCTTGGTGTTTATCCCACTTTTCATTTTTGAGTATGCTGTTCACAGATGCACAGACGTACTCAGGTACCTTTGCTAAAATTTTATTTTTCTGGATCCAGGGGCTTAGGCGGTGCGTGGCCGAGTGGTCTCACCGAGGCGGCCCGGGTTCAATTCCAGGGAACCGCATGTGGGATTTGTGGTAGACAAAGCGGTGTCTGGGCGGGTTTTCTCCGCGTTCGTTCTCCGGTTTCCCCCGCCATACATTCCACCAACTGCTCCATCATCACATTTCCTTTCATCCATTTCACCAACATTTCGTTTCATCTACTTCCTTCCTCCCCGTACCAGGCATCGGG
The DNA here is from genome assembly GCA_030765065.1 of Deroplatys truncata. Taxonomy (NCBI): domain Eukaryota; kingdom Metazoa; phylum Arthropoda; class Insecta; order Mantodea; family Mantidae; genus Deroplatys; species Deroplatys truncata. The sequence continues at coordinate 51,523,306 of CM060987.1, forward strand.
CTGATCCCCCATCCTGGATGTTCTGTCTGATCCATAAGTGTCTGCTCCTCGACGGGCCTCTGACCCCAGGCACCCGCCTGTAAGTCCTGGGGGTGTGTAAGTCCTACATATGAGGAGGTTAAACAGATAATGAATGAATGAATGGATCCAGGGGCTTCAAAGCATGCATTTACCGTGAAATATTGACACCGAATTTGTATTAAACTAAAAAAAGTATTCTAAATATCATCTCAATAATTAGAATATATAAGTAAGACAGTATTGTTAGAATACTATTTTATAAAATATAATAATGATGAAAATTTGCTCTTGCAAAGTTTGATTAGGACAAGACAATTTCCTTGCTCACCTAAAATACTCATATTTATTACTTAAATGCGAAGTCATTTATTTCTGTGAGCTTTCTTTTGCGTTATACAGTTATTCAACTGAGAAATAAGAGTTAAAATATTTTCTATATCTCTTAATCGAATTATTGAAGAAAAATGTTACACACGCATGACACTCTCTACCGTCTATCGTAAATCAGTGCGTGTACAAACTATTCTTAAGCTTATTTTTCTATATACTTAATTTTAATCGAGATTTGTAGAAATAATTATAGATACAATATGAGGTTCGCATTCGTGAGGACCGCCTACTCTGACATTAGGTTTTTTGTGGTTTTACCTGACCAATTGGAGAATACCGGGGTGGTTTCTCATCTACCTCGGTTTATTTTCCCTTTCATTCTGTTTCCTTCATATCTTTCAGGTGTGCTTCATGGATTCGTGGTGTATGGCGGCGCCAAACAAATGGCACAAATGTTGCTCAAAGGAAAGCGTACTCCCCGTAGCGCTAAAGGGCTGCTTGGTCGATAGGTCGTTCAATGCCCTCTCTAGGCAGCTCCAGCAGTGGGAACTTGGAACCTGGAATTGTTAGGGATTTCCAGTCGTGTCTATGGCCAGCCTGCCTGCGGTCTGTAGCCTCCTATGGTTCCTTCACTTCATCCTTACCTCCTGGGGGTGATAGCCACAATAACTATGTTATAGATTAAAGGAAATAGCGATAATTATATCAGCACATTCGCACACAAAATAGACCTTATTCTGCGTTTTTATAAGTACATTTGTAGTAAATATTGATCTTGAGATTTAAAATATAGTAGCACTACTGTACACAAATATACCGCACAAGTCGAAACCAGTGATAACGAAGCGTGTTCTTAAAGTCCGTTTTAATATTTTGCGCTGCAGTCGCGATTTCAGCCATGCACGATAAGTTCCTCCATTCATTAGGAAGCCAGATGTAGCTGCGAGCGATCGTCACTTCATGCTTTATTGTTGCTAGAGCGTTTCAAAATGTTCAAAACAATTGAACGACCCGTCGACTGTGAAGTCAGATCAGTGATTCAGACTTTCAATGCGGGAAATGTTACACCAGCAAACATTCATCACCAACTGTGTGAGGTTTATGGAGAAACAAAAATGAGTGACAATACCTGGTCACGCACAACCAACAAACTCAAGATGAAATCGCATCATTTGGGTGTGAACAATTCGACCACCCTCTCTACAGTTCGGATTTGGCACCAACATTTCAACGACGATAATGTTGTGAAACACGAAGTACAGACTTTGCGTTCATCACAGGCGGCATCATTCTTTAACAAAGGCATACAAAAATGGGTGCCTCATAAACGGCAATACCTATCTGAAGAAGTAGTATACGTTATAAGTACTAATTGGTAAAGTATTTGGAAAATAATGTATTACGTTTTAAAATATGATGTGTTACACTCACATGACTTTCCCTACTCTTGTACAAACTATTTTTACAAACTCTTATTCTCCATCTATTTCATATTAATCGAGATAAACATTTGCCGGATCGATTTTTGACATGCCAAGAGAATTACATTTTACAGATAGCGACCAGTTCTAAAAATATTTTACTATCGCTTAAGGCGTATTATGTTCCCCTTTTTTTGTATTTGCAAGGACAATATAGAAATACAGTAGCCTTTAAGCATAGACATATCTCTTAATAACTGGTTTCTAGGTGCAGTACCATTCTCTTTGCCACAGATTAATGCTCTTTGCATATCCAAGACAAAAACATGAATAACGAATTCCCATTTAAGAAAATAAGTATTGAAAAATTTAAGGGAATAACAAGCAATATCTCGAAAATGGTTCACTCAACAAAAAAATGTATACGACATAAATTGTGTATTTGAACGCGATCTGCATTTTTTGTGTAGTAAAATATTGTCTATCTCTTATGGTTTACCAGTTATGCAAAATTCGTTCATAATGAAGAATACTTTTGGAGACAATCCCAGAAAATTCGAGATATACATTTAATTTGTCATGAAAATATCTTAAACATATAATATTTTAATTAAAATCGTTATAGCCATTTTTGAGAAAATTTAAATTTTCCAAAAATGTTCCATGTAAAGGGTAATCTGAGGTGGGGGAATTTTCTTGAAAACCTTCGTGTCGCATCTCTGGAAGATACTGAACCTAAATACCAAGATTGATGTTATCCGACTGTTCGTTTCTGAGTTATGCTGTTCACAGACACAGTAACACACACATGGACATGTTTCCAAAAATGTTTTTTTTGGATTCAGCGGGTCTCAAAGCATATATTTCCTGTGAAATCTCGGTATCAAATTTTTGGGTGGAATACAATATTTCCCTTACTTACTATATGTGGTAGAGAAATTCAAAATGTATCGATACTTACTTTAAAAACACGCTTCCTATGTTTCTTGAATAACGAAATATCCATATCATGTTCCTGGATTTCATTTGCCGGATCTTTTAGTTGTTTATTTTTAAAGATCTCTATCACAAACCCGGTTTTAATGTAACTCGGTGAAGTCAATGCTCCCAGGTGGAACTCAGCGCTTTAATACCAGAAAATGAAAGATAAGACAGCCGGTGATGTCACCTGAAGACAGGGCTGAATCGGGATGGACAAAATGCAATGGAAAGAGAATTTATGATAAACTGAAAGAATTGTGATAGTCTATTAGGGCAGAAATTTATAGTAAGCATAAAAATAATAATGTTGATTTTTAAGTAAAACTATATTTCAAATGTGCTGTTACAGGAAATGATTCTATCTTCAAAGTAATGATCATTAGATTCTACAGTCCTGCGCAACCTTCCAGCGAGGTTTGCTATCCCGCACAGGTACCAATTTCTGGTTTTTGATGCGAAGAATTCGTTGATACCCATTTCACTTCTTCAATGTTTTCAAAATTTCTTCCACGTAGGAAATGGGCTATGGACCTAAACAGATAGTAATCTGATGGCGCAATATAAGGCCTATATGCTGGATGTGGTAGCAGTTCGATTCCTTTCAATTCCTGAATTTTATCCATTGTTCTTTGAGCTATATGAGATCTCGCTATATTGAGCTGCTGCAAGAGAACTCTGATTCTATTAACTAATGCCGGATACCTCTGTCTGAAAACTTGATGAACTCGTTCCAGTTGTTGAGAATAAAGTTCCGTATCACTGCACGTCCATTTTGAATAAATTCCTAGTGAATCATACCTTCAAATTTCTAGTCTCATATCATTATTTTGGGGCCGAACGAAATCGTATCGAGTCGGGTATCGAGTCACTGTTTCGAGTTGCCAGGGTTGCAGTAATACACCCACATTTCATCACATGTAACAGTTCTCCTGATATATCTATCATCTCAGGGATTAGCGATAAGCTCACGACACGTATCCGCTCTACGTTGAGCTTGATCAGGTGTCAGTTCATGTGGTACAAATTTACAGCTGCTGAACTATTTTTAAGTGTTTTAATATGGCGATGTATGGTATATTTTCAAGCACTAGGTTCTTTTGACATCCTACAAGTGGTGGATTTTCTTCCAAAACTCTGCGTGTATTCTCAATATTCCATAACTTGTCGCGGTATCTTTCGTGTTATCTTATTTGCTGAGCGCCTGTTATTGTTTTACTATTTTTAATTTTTAGTTCTTTGTCCTCCGGCTAGCTATTATTACCCAGTCGAGCAAATCTCTTAAACAGTGTGTGTAAACGGAAAGGAGTTGTTACTAAAAGATAACACTGATAAAAGAATTTGTTTTTACAGTTTTATTGCCATCACACTTCTTTAATTTCTCATATTTACTCTTGATATACGCCCGACTGAAACTGTTATATTTTCAAATGTAACTATAATTACTTATTTGCCGCACATTATTAATTCGCGTATTTCACATTTTTTAACTAACTTTACGACACGAGAGATTCTGTAGAATTGCGCGACGTGTAACCCGTGGATGGTTCTATTAAACTGCGCGTTACCCGTCTCTGGCTTCATAATTTATACTCCCTCACCCCGATATGCCTTAACATTATAACAGAGCTGCTGTTGGTTAATAAAGCGCGCCAACATTAGCGTCTATTTTTATATTCAATCAAAATTACGAACACATATGCTCTAGGGAAGATATTCCCTCCATTTCCAAAGAAAAGCGCGCTAATCTAACGTAATTTGCTTGTCTCTTCTAATTAATAATCAACTCATCCCTTCGCTCATTGTTATCCGCTCATATTGTCAGTTTCAGTGAGGTCGTGTAAACTTATTTCCTAACCTACTTATAATTAGCAAAAATGTCAAATCATTGTCATACAATAATGTTAATTTACACTACAATCACTCTGGCATTCACAGTGTTGTGATATAAAATACTGCGTCAAACTTGGATCTTCCAGAATGTTGTAAATCTTTAATGTTTTCGTCTCCATTATTGAAACGCTGGAACCATCGTTGTGCTACTAGCTCATTAGCGACACCTTCACCTTTGAATTCACATATTCTTCGAACCGCGGCATCAGTTTTATAATCTTGTTTTCAGTAGTGCTTCAGAAGGAAGGACTCTAACCTCAAACTTTGTTGCCTCCATTTAAAAATCTTGTATTACCAACTACTTGCTGCCAACATGTAACAATACGGAACAATATCTATAGCATCCTATAAATAGTATTGAAAAAAATCTGATGTGTTACACTCACATGACTTTCTCTACTCTTGTAAAAACTATTATTACAAACGCTTATTCTCCATCTACTTCATGCTAATCGAGATAAACATTTGCAGACTCTATCTTATTGCTAATTTTCTTGTAGATGTAAGGGGAATATATATTTACAAGGGCAGTATCGAAATACAGTAGCCCTTAAGCACATACATATCTCTTAATAGCTGGTTGCTAGGTGCAGCACTATTCCCTTTTCCACAGATTAATACTCTTTGCATATCCAGACAAAAAAATGAATAACGAATTCCCATTTGAGAGAATAAGTATTGAAAAATTTAAGGAAATAACAAGCAATATCTCGAAAATGGTTCACTCAACAACAAAAATGTATATGACATATATTGTGTGTTTTAATGCGATCTACATCTTTTGTGTAGTAAAATTTTGTCTATCTCTTATGGTTTACCAGTTATGCAAAAGTAGTTCACAATGAAGAATACTTTTGGAGACATTCCCAGAAAATTCAAGATATACATTTTATTTGTTATGACAATATCTTAAACATATGATATTTGAATCAAAATCGTTAGAGCCATTTTTGAGAAAATTAAAATTTTCGAAAAATCTTCAATGTAAAGGGTAATCTGGGGTGGGGGGATTTTCTTGAAAACCTTCGTTTCGCATCTCTGGAAGATACTGAACCTAAATACCAAGTTTGGTGTTTATCCGACTGTTGTTTTCTGAGTTAAGCTGTTCACAGACACACAGACACACACGGACATGTTTCCAAAAATGCTGTTTTTGGATTCAGGGTGTCTCAAAACATATATTTCCGGTGAAATCTCGGTATCGAATTTTTGGGTGGAATACAATACTTCCCCTACTTACTATACGTAGTAGAGAAAGTAAAAATATAAGCATATATACATAAAGCTTTCTCGATGTTGCCTAATTATTCTCGTTTGCAAAACCTCCTGTTAAAGAAATGTTCACATTTCCGAATTTATTTTGTTTTATAAATAGATGTGGATTCTAGAATAGTACATGTAAGCTATAATTTTATATGCACTTAATTTTTGTTTATCGAAATTAGCGAATATAGGCAAGTATTCCCTAAGTAAGTAGAATAATCGAACTACCCCAATAGTAAATGATCACTTCAGATTGGTGTTAACACTTCTCCAATCAAGTAACTTAGAGGATTGTGACTGTTTTTTAACTTTCTCTGCTACATACAGCAGCAGAAGTATCGCATTCCACCCAAAAAATTGATACTGAGATTTCACTGGAAATACATGTTTTGAAACCCCTGAATTAAAGATCACATTTTTAGAAAAAAGATCCGTGTGTGTTTGTCTGTGAACACGAAAAGTTGGATAAATACCACATGGTATTTAGGTCCAGTATCTTCCAACGATGCAACACGCAAATTTTCAAGGAAATCCCCCCACACCGGAAATCCCTTTACATAGAAAATTTTTCGAACATTTTTATTTTCTCAAAAATGGTTCCTAAGATTTTGATTAAAATATCATGCATTTTGAATATTTGATGACAAATGAAGTGTATATCTTGAGGAATATCCCCCAAAATCATCTTCATTCTGAATAATTTTTGCATAACTGGTAAACCGTAAGTGATAGACAAAGTTATACTACATAAAAAAAATCTGATGTGTTTCACTCATATGACTGTCTCTACTCTTGTACAAACTAAATTTACAAACGCTTATTTTCCATATGCTTCATGTTAATCGAGATAAACATTTGCAGACTCTAACTTATTGCTAATTTTCTTGTAGATGTAAGGGGAATTTATATTTACAAGGACAATATAGAAATACAGTAGCCTTTAAGCATATACATCTCTCTTAATAGCTGATTGCTAGATGCAGCACCATTCCCTTTGCCACAGATTAATACTCTTTGCATATCCAAGATAAGAAAAATGAATATCGAATTCCCATTTAAGAAAATAAGTATTGAAAAGTTTAAGAGAATAACAAGCAATATCTCGAAAATGGTACACTCAAGAAAAAAAATGTGTATGACATAAGTTGTGTATTTTAACGTGATCTACATTTTTGTGTAGTAAATTTTCTCTATCTCTTATGGTTTACCGGTTATGCAAAAGTCGTTCACAATGAAGAACACGTTCCCAAAAAATTCAAGATATAAGTTTTATTTGTCATATTAATATCTTAAACATATGATATTTTAATCAAAATCGTTAGAGCCGTTTTTGAGAAAATTAAAATTTTTGAAAAATCTTCCATGCAAAGGGGCATCCTGGGGTGGGGGGATTTTTTTGAAAACCTTTGTGTCGCATCCCTGGAAGATATTGAACCTAAATACCAAGTTTGGTGTTTATCCAACTGTTCGTTTCTGAGTTATGCTGTTCACAGACAGACACACACACACACACACACACAGACAAACACACAGACACACACGGACATGTTTCCAAAAATGCTTTTTGTGGATTCAGGGGGTCTCAAAACATATATTTCAGGTGAAATCTCGGTATCGAATTTTTGGGTGGAATACAGTACTTCCCCTATTTACTATACGTAGTAGAGAAAGTAATATAGATCTCGTTAAAGCACACAGTTCATGTCGTATACACTTGTTTTGTCCAGTGAACCATTTCGGAGATATTCCTTGTTATTTTTTGTATTTTCCAATACTTATGTTTTTTCTCAAATGAGAATTCATTAAAGCAACCAGCTCTTCAAAGATTTCTATCACGTTCCCTTGCACCTACAAGAAATTTGGCAATACAATAATTTCTACAAATGTTTATCTCAATTATCATGAAGTATATAGAGAATAAGCGTTTCTAAAAATGGGTTGTACAAGGGTAGAGAAAGTCAAGTGAGTGCGACACATCAAATTTTGTTATTTTGTTTTAAAATGATGTTAGAAGGAAAGATTTGCTCATAGGCTTTATTTATGAATGAAATAGTTGGTTGTAATATGCAGTTGTTATAACGTCATAATGTCTGTATTAGTTATTGTTACTGACAATACTTGAATTATGAAAAACACAAAAATCAGCATAATATTACGACGTTTCGCTCTACCTTCCGTTTAGACTTTGTATATCATTGTGTTCCTGAACATACAGAACTAACTATTCGCTTTTACGAGTTTTCCCCAATAGCAACGCTAGCCCGCATAGGCATTCTTTCCAGTTACAAAAATGCATTACAATGGAGCTTTAAGAAGACTTAAACGAGTTCTGCCGAGTTTATGCAAATTCCCTGACCTCGTGTCAAGTTATTTTCTGTTTTCTTGGTTGAATTGTATATCGTCCTGCATCAATCTTAAAATGCATGCAGCATTTTTATATGATCACTCAAGTCACATCGTAAAATTTGAACCTCCCGAAATGCAAGCTGAATGCGAAATCACAAAGCTATAAGATGGTGAGTGTACGATAAACGGTTTAGTGCTGTGGAAGTATTTCTGAGACATTTGTTGCTTCTTACTGTTTAACCCTTACGTGTAAAAGAGCTTTTGTAGCCGGTTTGCTATAAGGAAACAAAACACTTTATGTATAAAATTTGTTGCAGATGAATAATGTTACGTAAGACATAGCCTCTCGCGTTCCTTCAGTTAACGGTTAATATAAAGGGTATTACAAAGACCTATAGCTTAAAACGTTACTGTTTATGTTGTGAAATAAACGTCAAATTAGGTTTTGACCTATATGGTTATGCGGAAACTCTGCAATCATTATTCACAGCTTTCCCAAGTGAAGGTATCCCAGCTGCAACAAAACAGGCTTCCTTCTATAAAAAATCTGATGTGTTACACACACATGACTTTCTCTACTCTTGTACAAACTATTTATACAAACGCTTATTCTCCATCTACTTCATGTTAATTGCGTAAACATTTGCAGACTCTATCTTATTGCTAATTTTCTTGTAGATCTAAGGGGAATATATATTTACAAGGGCAATTTGGAAATACAGTAGCCTTTAAGCACATACATATCTCTTAACAGCTGGTTGCTAGGTGCAGCACCATTCCCTTTCCCACATATTAATACTCTTTGCATACCCAAGACAAAAAAATGAATAACGAATTCCCTTTAGAGAAAATAAACATGTCTATGTGTATGTCTCTGTGTGTGTCTGTGAACAGCATAACTCAGAAACGAACAGTCGGATAAACACCAAACTTGGTATTTAGGTTCAGTATCTTCCAGAGATGCGACACGAAGAAGTATTGAAAAATTTAAGGGAATAACAAGTAATATCTCAAAAATGGTTCACTCAACAAAAAAAAATGTATATGACATAAATTGTGTATTTTAACGCGATCTACATTTTATGTGTAGTAAAATTTTGTTTATCTCTTATGGCTAACCAGTTATGCAAAAGTCGTTCACAATAAAAAATACTTTTGGAGACATTCCCAGAAAATTCAAGATATACATTTTATTTGTCATAAAAATATCTTAAACATATGATATTTTAATCAAAAACATTAGAGCCATTTTTGAGAAAATTAAAATTTTCGAAAAATCTTCCATGTAAAGGGTACTCTGGGGTGGGGGGATTTTCTTGAAAACCTTCGTGTCGCATCCTTGGAAGATACTGAACCCAAATACCAAGTTTGGTGTTTATCCGACTGTTCGTTTCTGAGTTATGCTGTTCACAGACACACACAGACAGACACACAGACAGACAGACAGACAGACAGACACACAGACACACAGACACACAGACACACACACGGATATGTTTCCAAAAATGCTTTTTTTGGATTCAGGGGGTCTCAAAACATGTATTTCCGGTGAAATCTCGGTATCGAAATTTTGGGTGGAATACAATACTTCCCCTACTTACTATACGTAGTAGAGAAAGTAAAAAATTAATAACGAATTCCCATTTGAGAAAATAAGTATTGAAAAATTTAAGGGAAAGCAAGCAATATCTCGAAAATGGTTCACTCAACAACAAAAATGTATATGACATAAATTGTGTATTTTAACGCGATCTACATTTTTTGTGTAGTAAAATTTTGTCTATCTCTTATGGTTTACCAGTTATGCAAAAGTCGTTCACAATGGAGAATACTTTTAGGGACATTCCCAGAAAATTCAAGATATACATTTTATTTGTCATGAAAATATCTTAAACATATGATAATTTAATCAAAATCCTTAGAGCCATTTTTGAGAAAATTAAAATTTTCGGGAAATCTTCCATGTAAAGGGTATCCTGGGGTGGGGGGATTTTCTTGAAAACCGTCGTGTCGCATCCTTGGAAGATACTGAACCTAAATACCAAGTTTGGTGTTTATCCGACTGTTCGTTTCTGAGTTATGCTGTTCACAGACAGACACACAGACACACACACGGACATGTTTCCAAAAATGCTTTTTTTGGATTCAGGGGGTCTCAAAACATGTATTTCCGGTGAAATCTCGGTATCGAACTTTTGGGTGGAATACAATACTTCCCCTACTTACTATACGTAGTAGAGAAAGTAAAAAAGAAAAAGAAGCTCTCTGCTTTTCTAACTGTGTATTTCTTAATATTACGACTAAACTTGAATTATTAAAACGTTATCAAACTATTTTACTCTGCATTTATTTAATTTTGGAATCAATAACAATAAGGTACAAAGTTGAAAGCTCTGTATTCGCACTCTTGAGCAAATAATTAAACTAGAAGTAAATTTGAACTAGCTGGTGCTGTAGCATCCTGAAAAAAAATAAATATTCAAAGTCTGTAATTTATGAAAACCTTTTGAAACTTCGGTCTCAGCAAAGGAAATTACTATGGTTTTTGTTATTACGTGCTAAAATATCCCTATCATTACTATCTCGTAAAGATAGACTTATTCAGAATATTTATTTTGACATATTTCGTTCTATTAAAACAATCTCCGCAACTTCTGAGCCACTTTTGGCCACTAAATCGAAAAATCTTTCACAACCTCATAATATAACTACCTATTAATGTGTTACATTCACATGTCTTTGTTTACCCTCTATCGTATATCAGTGGGTATAAAAATTATTCTTTGGAAAGTTTATTTTCCTGTCCACTTCATTTTAATTGAGATAAACCTTTGCAGCAATAGCTACATTAGATAGATCTTTACAAATGCAAAAGAAACAGCGAGAGTCAAACGTTTAGGAACTGTAGCATATATGCTGGCCTTAAAATTCCATAGTATTTCCAAGATATCCCCAGAAATAGCTGAAAATCGACCGGACTTAAACAAGAGTAATAAAAGCATTGAACAAACAATTAACAACGGATATCTCAGTAATGGCTTATTTCACAAAATAAGTTATTCGATATAAATTGTGTGTTTTAAAGTGATCTACAGTTTTTGTGTAGCACGTTTTCGTCTATCGCTTAATGTTTACTACACAAGATTATACAACGTTCCTTCCAAATGAGGAGGACTCCAAAGGCTATTCCCAAGGAATTCAAGATATATATTTTATTTGCCATGTGAATATGATTAATGTATGGTATTTTAATCAAAATCATTATAGCCATTGTTAGTAAATAAGAAATTTCGAAAAATGTTCCATGTAAAGGTTAGTATCTTATTAACCATTGTCTTGACAGATATTAAGGGTGAAATTTGTACGGAATGGAAGGTACCGTTTCGGCAAAATATAACGGCTAATATATACTAGCAAAATGCTATTTTACCTTTCTGATATTTTACTTTTCTCGCTTTCCGGCTATGTAAATGATAACGCCGCAAGCTAACGGTATTCTCACTACACTTGCTAACGGCCTGTGTTATGTCCAGCCAGCTGGCCTGTTCTCAGAGGCCAGTTGTCAGATGTAAATAATGTAACACCACGTCAACCCTTATTCGTGGCCGAGCGAAACGAAATGGAATGTTCATACACATGACAGGTGTGAAAACTACTGATGTTCTCGTTCAAGTAATAATGAAAATCCATATTTTGCATAATTAAAGAATATAAAAGTAAAATAATTCGTATCTGTGCGTTTCAGGATTAAAAAGTTTAAATTTTTCTAAATAAGTACATGGGGAAAAATTTGAATGTTACGCGCACACGACTTTCTCCACTTTTGTACAAACTATTCTTACAAACGCTTATTCTCCATCTAGTTATGTTAATCGAGATAAACATTTGCAGAAACTTATTGCGAATTATCTTATAGGTGCAAGGGGAATACGAGCGGCACTATTTGTGTTTTGAGCCTAATAATTAAAAAAGTAATTTCTTATTGAAAACTGCTTTATTATTTTTCAAAATATTCTCCTTTATGATCAATACATTTTTGCATCCCTTTGAACCATTTGTCAGAGCATTTATTCCAGTCTTCTTGAGACACCTACAAAGCATGGTTTTTGAAGGCATCAACGGCTTCTTCTCCCAACGAAAATCGTTGGTCACGCAATTTATTCTTGATGCTCAGGAACAAAAAGAAGGCATTTGGTGCCAAATCAGGACTGTATGGCGGATGACCCATCAATTCTATTTTTTGAGCCTTCAAATACTCTGTTGTTAGACGAGATGTGTGTGCGCTCGCATTGTCTTGATGAAGAACAATCCTACGGTTCTTGTTGGTTTTCCTTACTTCACCGAAGACTTCTGGCAAACAAATGGTTGTGTACCATTCGGCATTGACCGTTTTACGTTCCTCTAAAGGCACTGTTGCCACATGGCCAGTTTTGCTGAAAAAGCAGGCGACCATTTGCTTCGAAGTGCTTTGAGTGCGAACAACTTTTGTTGAATTTGCTTCATCTTGAAACACCCATACAGTCGACTGCTGTTTACGTTCCGGCTCATACGCATAGATCCATGATTCGTCACCTGTTACAATCTTATATACGTCTTTTGAGGCACCGCCATTGTATTTTTTCAGCATTTTTGTACACCAATCGACAGAGCATCTTTTTGAGATTACGTCAAATTATGTGGGATCCAACGAGAGGAAACCTTTTTCACGGCTAAATAATCATGCAATATTTTATATATGCCTAGGGTTGCCTCAATCTCAAAATATGTCGCATGACGATCTTTCATTATTAGGTTTTGCACAACATCAATGTTTTCTGGCACAGCTGATTTTGGACGACCTTCACGAACTTCATCATTGAGCGAACGGCGGCCACGATTAAATTCGTTATACCAGCGTTTCACAGTGGCAAACGATGGAGCTTTGTCGCCAAATGTGGAAGTTAGTTGATCGATGCACTCTTTTCTTGATAATCCACGTCAAAGTCGTAATAAATCATTGCATGAACATTTTAATGTAAAAAAACAGATGACGCTGTATTGACAAAATGTTTGAAGTAGATTATGGTGAAAAATGTCAAACTTTCCATTGGAAACGTCAGATGGCACCTACGACATTCGGGGTTGCCAAAGGCTCAAAATATACCCTCGTATGGTAGTCTTTAAGCAACATCAAATCTTTTAAGAGCCGGTTGCTATGTGGAGCATTGTATTCTGTTTGCATGTCCAAGACATAAAAAAGAGTAACGAAAGGTATAAGTAATGGAAAATTAAAACAAATAGCAAGGAATATCTAGGAAATGCTTCACTCCACAAAAAATTGTATAGTTTAATGAGATCTACATTTTTTATGAAGTAAAATTTTGTGTACCTTTTACGGTTTTCCAGTTATGCGAAAGTCATTCAAAATAAAGAGTATTTTTGGGGACCAGAAAATTCGTTATGTATATTTCATTTTCCATAAAAATATCTTAAATATATGATACTTTAATCAATATAGTTAGAGCCAGTTTTGAGAAAATAAAAATTTTGGTAAAATGTTCCATGTAAAGGGTAGTCTGGGGTGAGGGATTTTGTTGAAATTTTTGGTGTCGCAATCTCCGTATCCGTATTTTCGTTTTTGAGTTATGCTGTTCACAGACACACATCCACAAAGACCGTTTTCTTAAAATTATTTTTCTGGATTCAGGGGTCTCAAAACATATATTTTCGTAAAATCCCGGTATCAAATTTTTGGATGGAATGTAATACAACCCCTACCTATTATACATAGTAGAGAAATTAAAAATATAAAAAGGTGATAGTGGGGCTTTACAGCTCACAACTACGAAGGCCCCCACAAGATTATACAAATTGTCCCAAACAAAACATATCAGGAATGGAAAATCATTTTCCTTACCGAGTTAAGACAGCACTGATTCCTTTAAACAAGGAAACAAAGCAATAAATATTTAGTTAAGTAAAAGCAACAGTTTTTCTTAAGTAAGGTACACGAAAATGAAATATTGTAGATTGCAGAGCCAAATACAACAAAGGATATTGTCATAAATTAAAGCCCATAGTGTTCCCTAATTAATAGTATAAGCAAAATATTTGTGTTGTTTATTAGGTAAAAATAAAAGTTATAATTTCCCGAAATAAGTGAAAATACTAAATTTTTCTAAAACAGAATTTGGGAAGCGAAATATTCGTTTCCATTGGAGAGAAAAATGTACAACTAATTCACCCCAATGGAATCCATTTTTGGAGTTTTACCTAATAAAAAATACACGGATTAACATGCATTAAACTCCACAGATTTACAGATTTCTCTAAATGCATTTAAAGCAACTCAAAACAAAAATACTCTAAATAATATTGCTAGGATATTATGAATAGTCAGCCATCTACTGTTTCGTTCCAGTTTGTGGTAATTCAATACAAACGTTTGAAAACAATTTTTCTCCGTTTTTAATGGAGTTATACATTAATGAGGAAATTTTCAGTGCATTATGCTATACCTGTTCATCATGTGAAACAATCTTTCTCAGCGGGACGGTGCGAGTACTTTCCCTAAACGTCCGCAACTATAATGTACGACACTTAAATTTGGCATCAATTGAGACTAGTTGAAACGATAATGTAGTAAAGGAAGTTGAATATATACATATTTAACAAAAGGTGCTCGAAATATCAGCACCGCCAAGAACATTTCTTGAAGTCGCCCTAACAACATAATTCTTTTCAATTTCGTGGTCAGCTTAAAGACACATTGTTTTAGTTTCTCGGAAGTTTATAAATTTCATAATACCTCCTTTCAAATGCAGATTACAATCAAGTGGTCTTTCACTTGATTGTAACTTCTTTCTGCCATTGTGAAGCACACAACAAACCGCGTTTTCGCCGTTAGTGGTTCCGTTTAGCTTGAAATTTACTGTTTTCATGACATTTTAACGTTAATTTAAATTATAAACATTCAGAATTAAAAATAAAGTGAATCACTCAAAATTTGTTCAGATAATGTTTATATGCCAGTAAAAAGTCAGTCATTAACTTCGGCTGGTTAATAAAAGTTTTGCTTGCACACATTTTTTACTTTCTCTACTACGTATACTAAGTAGGCGAAGTATTGCATTCCACCCAAAAATTCGATACCGAGATTTCACCGGAAATACATGTTTTGAGGTGCCCTGTATCCAAAAAAGCACTTTTAGAAAAAGGTTCGTGTGTTTGTGTCTGTGAACAGCATTACTCAAAAACGAAAAGTTGGATAAATACCAAACTTGGTATTTAGGTTCAGTATCTTTCAAAGATACGACACGGATATTTTCAATAAACTCCTCCTACTGCATACTGCCCTTTACATGGAACATTTTCCGAAAATGTTGACTTTCTCAAAATTGGCTCTAACGATTTTGATTAAGGTATCGTATATTTAAGATATTTTCATGAAAAATAAAATGTATATGTTGAATTTTCTGCAAATGTCCTCAAAGGTCCTCTTCTCTCTGAATAGCTTTTGCATAACTGGTAAACCGTAAGAGATAGACAACATGTGTCTACACAAAAAATGTAGAGCTCGTTAAAACACACAATTTATGTCATACATTTTTTTGTGTGAAGTGTTCCATTTCCGAGATCTTCCTTGTTATTTGTTTGAATTTTCCAAAACTTAACTTTTTCTCAAATGAGAATTCGTGTTCATGTCCTGGACACAAAAAGAGAATGGAATGCTCTACATGGCAACCAACTCTTAGCAGAACTTTCTGCAAATGTTTATCTCGATTAACATGAAGTAGATTGAGGATACACGTTTGTAAAAATAGTTTGTACAAGAGTAGAAAAAGTCATGTGAGTGCAACATATCAGATGTTTTACACTTATGTAAAATGCATGGATCTAGGGACATGGCGATCCCATCGCCCAGTCGCTTTTAGTGCAATCAGCTGTCGGAGCATTGGCGAAACAGCTTAGGAGGAAATGACCAAATCCATCTAAAGAACTGAGGATGGCATGTCCAGTTTCTACTAAAACTAACTTTTATAAATAGAAAATAAACACTGAGTAAATGGTACCCTGTGTAGCAGACAAGTTAGTCTGGAAAATCCACTCTCTTCTGAGGAAAGCCCTTTGGGGAGAGATCTTTTAGAACCAGCTCGTTGCTATACAGAATCCACCAAAAGGAGAAAGAAAATTATGGAGTTTGTCTAGAGGAAAAGTTGAAACTTAGAACAAAGCTTTATGAAATATACGCTGTGTGTACAAGGATACCAGAGAAGAAAACACAGAGTTTCAGGTAATACCAGAGAACAAACGGAGACAAATAGGGCTCCTGAATGCGAAGGTTCCACGCCCGATATAAATGTATTACCTATCTTTATTCTCTGGTGTAGGACGTCATATGTCTGTCCTTGCAGACGTTTCAACCATTCTTTGGCTAATGCGTTGATGGACCGAACAGGATGGCTCAGGCGGTTACGTCTGTGGCCCGTATTCGGAACGACCCGGAATCGATTCCCGGCGACCGCCCGCTCTGTCCTATGGGTTTTTTGTGGTTTCCCAGGTCGCCAGGCGAATTCTGGGGTAGTTCATCTTCCACCACGACTTTCCTTCCTCTCATTTCCTGTGCACATCTTCTTTGTCATCTGTTTCGGGTTGCAGGAACAGGGGCTGCGTCACTGTGGTACCGCTCAGTTAGTCTCTCCTCAGCGTGGGACTCCGCTCCGCGGGACCCTGGAGATTGGTGGTTTGTGGGCTGGGAACGGGCGTTGGGACCCCGTCCTTGTTGCGTTCGTGGGCATCCGGTTCTGATCAGCCCTCGAGTCTCTCCCCTCATCCTTCCCTCCCAAGGACACGTTGCAAGCACAAGGGGCCGACTGCTCTTCGTAGGATGTTCTGCCCCGGTTCCGGGTTCCCTTCGTGACACGCAACTTTATCTTTAATACGTAGAAGCTCGTCTAAGAGTAGCGAAACTTTGCCTAGAGAAATCGAGATAATAAAATAGAACTAGTTACTCTACAATGAGAAACGTAGAAATGAGTAGGAGTTAATGAGACAAGCAGAACGTATCCTTAAAATGAAAAGACCGTAGGAAAAAGGAAAGCAGGTTGGAAGACAGAAATAAGAGACAGAAAAATTAAACAAAATGGAGAGAAGAGAAGGGAACAAAGACAACCAACCACCGGCCAATTACTTCGAGCGGAATAAATGATTACAACAGATTGCAATAATTTATAATTCCAATTACAGTTAAAGAATGCTTTAGAAGAATGCTGGGGCCTCTCTTCATTTTCTTTCAGGTTTGTAGGACCAGTCGTGATGGAGGTAGTATGCGACGGATGTGCTTCGAGGAGTAAACTATTTCTTCCCTGTAACGAACTTTCTGCCTGAACCTCTCCACCAGGATAGGGGAGCTTTGAAGGAACAGAAGTTAAATCTGTAAAAGTTAGAGATCCCGCTGCGATGCGCCTGCGGTCAACAGATCCAGCAACCCTTTGTACTCCCTTGCCCCATCCCTTCCTCCCAGAAATATATGTAGTAGGCCTAATAGACTAGCCTTGTCCGGAATGCAAAAGTTCGCCTCCGCTTCTACCCCTATCTTGAATATAGTGAAAAGGGCCGAAACCTGAAGTTTTAATGCAGTGATTTTATATTATTGCATGAACAGTACAATACACTTGGCAGAATAGCTCAATGTAATAATTCCTGCTTAAAGTGAATCTATTTTTAAGGTGAAACTTCTAGAAGACCACTTTTACTAAGTTGTATGTATGCAATGTACTCGGTAGTATACAGGCTGGACCGTTTAAGTTGAGATTGTACAATAGCTCCAAAAGTAAGCGCTGTAGAAAGAAATTTCTTGAATAAAAGTTGCTTGATATGATGGGGAAAAGTAAATACCATTAGTCGGGTTTTATTTGGAGAACGTTTTGATGGTCATTTTAGCGTAAATTTAATGTAGGGTCAATGTAGGTTCCCAAATAAAAAAATCTGATGTGTTACACTCACATGACTATCTCTACTCTTGTACAAACTATTCTTACAAACGTTTATTCTGCATATGCTTCATGTTAATCGAGATATCGAGATGTTAATCTTATTGCTAATTTTCTTGTAGATGCAAGGGGAATTGGTAGGCTTTAAGCGATAGTCAAATATTTTAAGAGCTATGTGGAGTATTCCATTCTCTTTGCATTACCAGGCCAAAAAAATGAATAACGAATTCCCATTTGAAAAAATCTGATGTATTACACTCACATGACTTTCTCTACTCTTGTATAAACTATATTTACAAACGCTTATTCTCCATATACTTCATGTTAATCGAGATAAACATTTGCAGACTCTATCTTATTGCTAATTTTCTTATAGATGTAAGGGGAATATATGTTTACAAGGGCAATATAGAATTACAGTAGCCTTTAAGCATTCCCATTTGAGAAAATAAGTATTGAAAAATTTAAGGGAATAACAAGCAATACCTCGAAAACGATTCACTCAACAAAAAAAATGTATATGACATAAATTGTGTACTTTTAACGCGATCTACATTTTTGTGTAGTAAAATGTTGTCTATCTCTTATGGTTTACCAGTTATGCAAAAGTCGTTCATAATGAAGAATACTTTTGGAGACATTCCGAGAAAATTCAAGGTATACATTTTATTTTTCATAAAAATATCTTAAACATATTATATTTTCATTAAAACCGTTAGAGCCATTTTTGATAATATTAAAATTTTCGAAACATTTTCCATGTAAAGGGTAAGCTGGAGTGGGGGATTTTCTTGAAAACCTTCGTGTCGCATCTGTGGAAGATACTGAACTTAAATACCAAGTTTGGTGCTTATCCGATTGTTCGTTTCTGAGTTATGCTGTTCACAGACACACACACACGGACATGTTTCCAAAAATGCTTTTTTTGGATTCAGGGGGTCTCAAAGGATATATTTCCGGTGAAATCTCGGTATCGAATTTTTGGGTGGAATACAATACTTCCCCTACTTACTATACGTAGTAGAGAAAGTAAAAATTAAACTGACCTTAAAATGACTATCATAACCCCCTACAAACAAAACATGATTAAGGGCGTTTACTTTTTCCCTTAATATTAAGTAAACTTTATTAGACATTTCTTTTTACAACGCTTAGTTTTGGAGATATTGTACAAGCACAGCGTAAATGCTCCACCTATATATACATGGAGAATCCCCTTTTAGCGTGCGGTCAAGTAGTATCTGTACCACCCAAGTTGGAATTGCATCAAAGGAGATCTTGCAATAAAAGGATAAAGTAATATACGTTTTGAACGGAGGTAACTACTCCGAACGGCAACTCAAAGACTATATCAATATAAATAGATTATGGGTACACCTTCTACACCTCGCACACTGCGATCTACGTAGATCAATTGTGGCCGCAACTTCCCAGGATGAAGGGATGAAATGAAGGAACTACAGGAGGCTACAGGCTATGGAGACGCCGGGAAGTCCCTCACAATTCTAGGCTTGAGGACCGTCCCATACCTTTTTCACTCAAAGTTTAAAGGTGAAGTACACAACACTTATGGCCGTGTGCACCATCCTCGTTAAACCAACCCTTCAGGGACCTTCAGCTTACCGCGCTAAGAACCAATGTTCACCGCAGTTAGGTGACCGTGGTTACCTGGCGGACGCTCACCTTGGTTGAGCGCACCGTTCATTGCAGGTAAACTCCACTGAACGCACCCGGATGTACATCATGTCGTCTCTTTTTCACTCGTTCTACCTTTTTGCTGAAGCGCATGCAAGTAATTCAGCGTGCAATGGCGGAAAGCAAAAGCAGACCAAAGTTTCTCTATTATGTTATTAATTTTAACGTACAATTCTAAAGAAAAGACAGAAAATACAGGGATAGAAGTAATAACTTTAAGATGGACACGTGGGGAAAGTTGGCCTTACAACTGATTAGAAAAAGGTGCAGAACTTTAAAGAATTTTTTTTCTTTCCACACTGACTACAATCCAGTTAGCTTAGTCCATATTCGCTCACTGAAAGGCAGACAGAAAATAGAAAGAAAAAAATCTGATGTGTTACACTCACATGACTTTCTCTACTCTTGTACAAACTATTTTTACAAACGCTTATTCTCCATATGCTTCATGTTAATATCGAAATGTCAAGCTTAATGGTAATTTTCTTGTAGATGCAAGGGGAATATGGTAGGTTTTAAGCGATAGTCAAATACTTTAACGCTGGTTGCTATGTGGCGCATTCCATTCTCTTTGCATGTCAAGGACACAAAAAAAAATGAATAACGAATTTGAGAAAAAGCACAAGTATTGGAAAATTTAAGGGAATAACAAGCAATATCTCGAAAACGGTTCACTCAACAAAAGAAATGTATATGACATAAATTGTGTATTTTAACGCGATCTACATTTTTCTTGTAGTAAAAGTTTCTCTATCTCTTATGGTTTACCAGTTATACAAAAGTCGTTCACAATGAAGAATACTTTTGGAGACATTCCGAGAAAATTCAAGATATACATTTTATTTCTCATGAAAATATCTTAAACATATTATATTTTAATCAAACTCGTTTTAGCCATTTTTGATAAAATTAAAATTTTCGAAAAATGTTCCATGTAAAGAGTAATCTGGGGTGGGGGGACTTTCTTTAAAACCTTCGTGTCGCATCTCTGGAAGATACTGAACCTAAATACCAAGTTTGGTGCTTATCCGACTGTTCGTTTCTGAGTTATGCTGTTCATAGACACACACACGGACATGTTTTCAAAAATGCTTTATTTTGGATTCAGGGGGTCTCAAAACATATATTTCCGGTGAAATCTCGGTATCGAATTTTTGGGTGGAATACAATACTTACTATACGTAGTAGAGAAAGTAAAAATTAAATTGATCTTAAAATGACTATCATAACCCCCTACAAACAAAACATGATTAAGGGCGTTTACTTTTTCCCATAATATTAAGTAAACTTTATTAGACATTTCTTTTTACAACGCTTAGTTTTGAATATATTGTAGAATCCCCTTTTAGCGTGCGGTCAAGTTGCAATTGCATCAAAGGAAATCATGTAATAAAAAGATAAAGTAATATACGTTTTGAACGGAGGTAACTACTCCGAACGGCAACTCAAAGACTATATCAATATAAATAGATTATGGGTACACGTTCTACACCTCGCACACGGCGATCTACGTAGATCTATTGCTGCCGCAACTGCCCAGGATGAAGGGATGAAATGAAGGAACTTCAGGAGGCTACAGGCTACGGAGACGCGCAGAGGTCCCTCACAATTCTAGGCTTGAGGACCGTTCCATACCTTTTTCTCTCAAAGTTTAAAGGTGAAGTACACAAACTTATGGCCGTGTGCATCATCCTCGTTAAACCAACCCTTCAGGGACCTTCAGCTTACCGCGCTAAGAACCAATGTTCACCGCAGTTAGGTGACCGTGGTTAACTGGCGGACGATCACCTTGGTTGAGCGCACCGTTCATTGCAGGTAAACACCACTGAACGCACCCGGATGTACATCATGTCGTCTCTTTTTCACTCGTTCTACCTTTTTGCTGAAGCGCATGCAAGTAATTCAGCGTGCAATGGCGGAAAGCAAAAGCAGACCAAAGTTTCTCTATTATGTTGTTAAATTTAACGTGCTATTCTAAAGAAAAGATAGAAAATACAGGGATAGAAGCAATAACTTTAAGAAGGACACGTGGGAAAATTTGGCCTCACAACTGATTAGAAAACTGTGCTGAACTTTACAGATCTTTTTTTTTTCTTTCCACACTGACTAAAATCCAGTTAGCTTAGTCCATATTTGCTTACTGAAAGGCAGACAGAAAATAGAAAGAAAAACCTATATTATTCCCAAACAATACTTGAACCCGGAACCACGAGAATAGAAGGCGTACACGCTACCCCGACACCATGGTGACGACTTCAAACTTTAGACATCGGCACTGACCTCTTCAGGTCACCGGATTCCTATATCTGTAAATAAAGTACACAGTATTCTTGAAAATGTACTAATTGCATAAATACTTTCATTACGCCCCTTATTTCTGCCTTGTTCATAGAACTATGCTTCAGCTCATATAATTATGATATGTAACGCCGTGATTGTGTGGATTTTCGTTACGTCTTGGGTCGGGATATTTAAGGCACCTGTCGCAAAAGGAAAAAAAATGAAATAAAATAAAAGGTCTTTAGCATTAAAATTTGCAAATTACATTAAAGTAACTTTATCAGGATGTATTCATTGGCGAAAATGGAGTGTATCTATTCGTTGGGAATTCTAACCTATACCGTTCCGCCATTTTAACATTTCAGCACAAGTAAAGTTGAAAATAATCGGCGAAAACCGGCCGTTCATGGCCGGTCAGATTTAACCGCGGTAAAATCCTCGATAAACTTTTACCGGCGTCGATGCACCACAAATGACCGTTCACCGCGCGAAGTCCACATTTTACCACGGTAAAATCTTGATCGAGAATGGTGCACACGGCCATTAATGTAGCACTCCACCAACCACATGGAGGATAATGGGAACTAAGTACCCGCGGAAGGAAATTGCTTCAGACAGTATGAGAATACGGTACACTGCGCAGCTTGCGGATGATTAGTTTTTAAACATTTTATGTCTTATTTCTATATTTTGCCTTACATCCTAAACTTCTAACACTTAATACTAAGAGTAGACAAATGAAAGTTATACCTGAACAGTTCGGCATCTGTGATTAAAGGTACTGGATTAAACTGTTATTAAATTCAGGTTTTAGAAATCATTCATTTAATGACTCATATCAGTATGCCAATTTTTTGTTTTAACCTTTAATTCAAAGAGTTACGAAAATGATTAGCACTATAGGTTACAAAACACAACGCAAAAATAAACGCGATCCAAGCAATCCCAGAAACTATTCTGCGTCACTAACAAAGAAGTTCAATATTGCTAAACAACAGACAACCCTATTAGGTGGACACTTTTCATAGAATTTGTTAAAAGCATTTAACAAAATTGTCTTCTTTCCATTTTCAGCGTTTATGTTTTCCACAGTGGTAGAAGATTCTCAGCCATGACACTCTCGAAATTAATATTCTCCTAATACGTGGCAAAGAGTATACTGACGGCTTGTTCGGAAACCAGTAACGAACTGCAGCGCCTGGACATTGACTCTTAAACACTTTGCTATAACGGTTGTCATTAATAGACGAATCGGAACTGACATTTTGTTTCATAAATTGAGCTGTTATAATAACGCGTCTTTTAAATTTCTCCGCACAAGAATATGCACAAAATGTTTGTATCTGAATCGAACTGTTTTATGTAGAGGAAGAGACAACATGCTAAGAAAAGTTGTACTTTGCCCACCAGCCAATGAGGTGCTCTCTCTTGTCACGAGGTTTTGTTTACAACTGCCTTAAACTTAAACTGAAACCACTTTATAGAGGGCGATGAACGACCCGTCGACCAGGCAGGCCTCTACTATCCACGGGGAGTGCTGTTTCCTTTGAGCAAGCATCTGTGTTATCTATCCAGCACCGCCATACGCCACGAAACCTAGAAGTAATCCTGAAAGATGAGAAGAAAACGGGAAGTTATGAATAGGAAATCGTGGTGGATGAGAACCAAACTAGCATTCGCCTACCGACCAGGAAAACACACGAAAAACCCAAGGTCAGTGTGAGCGATCGACGGGAGTCGAACCCCGGACCTCCCGAATACAAGCCTCAGACATTAACGTGAAGCCATCTCGTTTGGTAGTCGAAAACTATCCTGGTATTACTTTTTAAAACCCGTAAGTTCAGTTTTGGTCATCCCTGAGATATTGCAAAATTTGGCAAAATAGACACGAGATTTTAGATGTAATCCGACAGTGGGAAGAGTAATGAAAAATGTAGGCACTATAATTACTAACTACATTCTACAAATGATATTAACTGGTATCTGCAAATGAAAACAAAGATGAGAAAATTGCGAAGTAATTAATTTTCACAGCAGTTATTTATGGCAATGAAAGTTGGATAATGAGAAAAACAAAGTGACGCAAGAAAAATTGACTCCCTTAAGTCTTCGTATCTTAAGCGCATCATGGAAATAAAAAAGAAATGGGACAAACGAAAGAGTTATTACAAATAAAGCCCACACAGTCTTTGAAAGAGACAGCAAAACAAATGAAACTTGGGGACATGATGTGAGCCAATAGCTCACATTGGAAGGAAATAATGTTGGGATATACGACATGATGCAGGAGATTGGGGGGAAAACCGAGGACACATGGTTACATGGGGTGAAAAATGTAGTGGACTCTGCTGGGTGGATTTGCGAGGAATAGTGAGGGATGCTGGCGTCAGTAGATAAAGCCGTCAAACCTACACATGCAAAAGAGGGAGAACAACGCTGTAAATCTTACGAATCTAATAAACCCGAAATACACCACGATTCAAAAGCAAAAGCTGTTTGTGGGGCATAGTTTATAAAAGCAAATGTAACATTCTTTATAGCGTCCTGGATCTTTTCATTTGTTCTTAGGCATTCTAAAAAAAAGTTCTGAAAGTTTTACCTGTTTCTCCTACTTATAGTATTAACTGCTATACCGAATTTGAGCTTGTAATTCCGTTAATTACAAGTCAACTAAAAAGGTTCATTTTCTATAAAGTGTTATAATGACCCAAATTTTTAAAGATAAGTAAATAAATTCGAAATAGTTTCCTTATAAACGGTTTAATACCTGGTATCGTTTTTTACTTTCTCTAATACGTATAATAAGTAGGGGAAATACAGTAGTGTCCACCCAAAAATTAGATTACGAAATTCACTGAAAATACACCTTTTGAGGCCCCCTGAACCCAAAAGTAGCATTTTTAGAAAGCATTCCGTGTATATGCTAATGAACAGCATAATTAAAAAACCAAAATTTGGATAAATACCAAACTTGTATTTAGGTTCAGTATCTTTCAAAGATTTTCAACAAAATCCCCCATCCCAAATTACACTTTTTTAGGAACTATAAAAATAGCTTAACTGCATGCAATAATAACGTTTTTAGTCCTCTTAGGTCACTAACTTGGAAAATTATGTATAATGTTTCCGTATATAAATTCTCCTTTTATGATTCTTTGGAATCCTAAATCACGTCTACGTTAAACTATGAAATAATAAGCTTCCATAAAGGTATTAGGAATTAATTGTAGGTTTCCAAACATGGGAATATTTTCCATCTTTCAAAAAATAATGCAGAAGTTAGTTGCAGCTACAAAAATTACAAAGGGTAGATATTAAACTAAATGCTATAAGTGACATTCCACTCCATTCCTCATCCCGCTTGGTGTTGGCACGGAGCCATAGAATACTCGAGTTGTTCCTAACGATAAGCCCCCCACGCATTCAGGCAGGCAGCTGAATGTTAAGAAACTTTGGGTGGAACAGAGAGGCACTGGGGCATTATAGATACGCGTTGTTTCCTACATTTGAAATCTGTCTTCAGTAATAGAGTCCATAGGGTTCGTAACAGGCAGAAAATGTTGGAGACAATTCTGTTTTAAATAAGATTTGTCAATGGAAATTAAGCTATTATTACTAAATTATGTTTATTTATAAGAAATGTTTGTCACAATATAATATAAAATATAGAAACACAGAGTAACGAAGTTCTATGAAATTGTAGAATGTCAGGGATTGATGTTTATAAAAATGATATATAAAGAATAAATCTAGAAATGTACAATAGTAGTGGGCCTATGGGTAAAAATGTAGTGACATAGAAAACCGTTCTTTCTTTTAATTAAGAAGAATTTGAAAACAGAATTGGTGACTGTAATTTTTGTTCTATTTTGAAATTGAATGTGGCCACAGGAGAACCAAATGTGAACAGGTAATGGCTGATAAATCCACAGTTTTGTTTTATGCAAGTAATTTGTTTAATTTTTAGAAATTTGGATATTTATACGATAGTCTGTCCCTCACTAACCCCCTATTCTGCTATGACGCAGGTAACACTCTCTTTAGCGCCCTTCAATCATGGAAAAAAGCGGGACCTGGAGAAAAACTCTAGCCCTCCAATGCCTATTTTAATTTAAGGTGCACCACACTAGATATCGGCGTTACTCAATACACAGTTGTTTTCATAATATAATCCATTTAAAGACACTTTTAAAAGCCAAATATCAGAAGCAAATACAAATTCACGCAGCTACCTTCATTAGAACCTTCATTTTCTGTTCCTGATAACTTGGACATTTCTGTTTCCGATTATACTTCGTTCAGTGTTTTTTGAGACAGTGGAGAGGGGAAGGTAAAAGCCGACTGCACGCGCCCAGTTGGCTACGTGTGGCGGCTCTTTGTGCCAGCTGCGCACCGGCCGCGCGCATTCCCTATCTCCCTCTTCTACTGTCTCGAAAGACACTGAACAAACAATATACCCTGCTTCCCTAGCATCAGTGTGATTCAAGTTATCAACATAAAGTTATACGTTATCAACGCTAATATACACCACAGAATTTCTATATATGATTCATTTTGAAAATCCTAACAATTATATAATTATATCAGAAACTGCTCACGGCTGTGCAAATTCAAAGATAGTTATATAGAAGCCTTCAGCCGCCATTACGGTAAATATGGCGTTATATTACGACTAAGGCTCGGAAGCAGGGACCTTGTCAGCCTAAGCGACCGATATTCAGTGCCAACAATCACCTCTTACCACCACAGAGGTACTGTCACTGAGTATAGTCCATCTTATAATTAGACTGACATTGCAATTAGGTGTTCACAACAGTAAAGCGGAAACAACTCCTATCACATGATTTACTCCACATGGAAAAGATATTCTGATGGCTTTGATTGGCTAAAGTTAGACATGAATGGATTCCTACTGGATGGAGTTGGGGTAGCAGCAAATTCAGCTTCAGCCAATGTGACATCACTCATTGATTCAATTAGCTGCACAACTGCGTCACCTAGTAAGTACCTTAAGAGCTAGGGGAAAATTTAGAGCAATGTCAATTTTAAGATCTAGCGGCCACCTCAGGAACTACTAGGATTCATTTTTCAGATCAATTCCTTGCGACAGAACTGCAAGTTCACATCCTATTCAGTAAAGTTATCAGTTGCATAGATCCCATAACTGAGCACCGTGTTTCCAAGGTACAGAGCTATTGTCAAACTAGAAGAATGGGCCGAGGTGCTGGGCATTACGATGTTAGCCACTGCCAACAATCCCGACGAATTTACAGGAAAAAGAACTTACAAATAAGCTTAACTGGTCGTTTGGAACCCACTGAGTTTAATTATTGTGGTATCAAATTCTTAAGTATTTCTTTATTAACCTTTCCGACAGATCTGTCGCTCTCTTGTGCACAACTCTTTCAAGAGCATTCGCTACATACTTCAAAATGTTAAAATGTTAGCAAGACAGAATACTAGCGATACAGAAACACCACGAGTATCGTTACGCCAGATTAGCAGAAATATTTGCCTGTTGTACAGATCATGTCATGCGTCAGTAAAGAAAATATCCATGTAAAATAACACGACTTGCAAGAAATTGACTTGCCAGGCTGTATCAATTTTAGCACATCATGAGGCTCCCTCTCCGCGGTGCTCAATGTAGCCCTCATTCTCTTAAACATCGAGATCATGGATTCAAAATAACCAGCGGGAATCCGAATAAACATGATCACCCAGTAGATATAACGTGGCTACTTCCCATTCTTCAACTCATTCATAGCAAATACTAAAAAGGCATGTGATCGTCCTATTTATTATCTTTGTACGGAAGTATTCGTGATTCAAACAATACAGCACATTATCCGCATTATTTCAATCAAATAAAGAGCGAAGCCTTCTCTTATCGGTATTGTTTTCAGCATCTTAGATGCGACGGAAATCTGTGTTTAGAATATGCAATAATATAGATTGTGTTGAAATAGAATATTTGTTGGAAGTTGGAAGATGCTTCATGTTTATCTGCCCCACATATGGGAGCCAATTTGTCGCGGTCACTTCGTGTTATCTATTGCTGGGCGCCTGTTATTGTATTACTGCTTTGAATGTTGGGTTCTTTGTCCTCCGGCTAGCTATTATTACTACTCAGTTTTTACACTTTTATTACCGTCACAATTAATTAATTTCACATATTGACTCTTGATACACGCCAGACTGAAACTGTTATATTTTCTAATATCACTATAATCACTTATTTACTACACGTTATTAATTCGCGTATTTCACATTTATAACAAACTTTAAGACGTGAAAGATTCTGTAGAATTGCGCGACGTATAACGCGTGAACGATTCTCTTAAACTGTGCGACGTATAACCTTTGTATGATTCTATTGGACTGAGCGACGTTTACCTCGTGAAATATTCTGTCAAACTGCGCGACGTGTAATGCATGAATGATCCTGTTGAACTGGACAATACTTGCCTCTGGCTTAAGCTTTTTATACTCCCTCACCCCAATATACCTAAAGATTATAACAGAGCTGCTATTGGTTAATAAAACGCGCCAACATTAGCGTCTATTTTTTATCCAATCAAAATTACGA
Organism: Deroplatys truncata; assembly: GCA_030765065.1. Classification (NCBI taxonomy): domain Eukaryota; kingdom Metazoa; phylum Arthropoda; class Insecta; order Mantodea; family Mantidae; genus Deroplatys; species Deroplatys truncata. Next base: position 51,552,093 of record CM060987.1, read on the forward strand.
ACACATATGCTCTAAGGAAGAAATTCCCTCCATTTCTAAGAAAAGCGCGCTCATCTAACGTCATTTGTTTGTCTCTCCTAATTAATAAACAACTCACCTCCTCGCTCATTGTTACCCGCTCCTATTGTCAGTTTCAGTGAGGCCGTGTAAACTTATTTCCTAACAATGCTTATAGTTAACAAACATCTCAAATCATTGTCATACAATAATGTTAAGTTACACTACAATCACTCTGGCATTCACATTGTTGTGATATAAAATACTGCGTCAGTGTCTCATACGTAATGTCGGTTTTTAAGCAAAACTTTATTTGGAACGTTTTCTGACTATAAATTAAACCACTCTTCAAAGTAGAGATCATCAGATTCTATGGCCTTTAGCCATCTTTAAGCGAGGTTTACTATTCCGCGGCGATACCAGTCTCTGGTTTTTGATGCGAAGAACTCGGTAAGACCCATTTCCACAGCTTCAAAGTTTTCGAAACTTCTTCCACGCAAGAAATGGACCATGGATCGAAAAATATGGAGGCGCAATATCAGGGCTGTATGGTGAGTGTGGTAGCAGTTCGACGCCTTCCAATTCCTGAATTTTGTCATGGTTGTTCGTGCAGTCTGGGGCGTTGTATTGTCCTGTTGCAAGAGAACTCCATTTCGGTTAACTGATGCTGGGTATCTCCGTCTCAAAATTTCATTGAACTTTTCCAGTTGTTGAGAATAAAGCTCCGCATTGACTACACGCCCGTTTGGAACAAACTCTCAGTGAATCACTCCTTCGAAATTCCACCAGACACAACATTACTTTGGGGCCGAACTTTGACAGATTGACGGGGACTCAGCCACTTTTTCGAGGCGTCAGGGTTGCAGTAATAGACCCATTTTTCATCACATGTGACAATCTATGGGATTACCGATAAGCTGACGACAGATATCCACTCTACGTTGAGCCTGTTGAGATGTCAATTCATGAGGTACAGATCTACAGCTTCTGTTTGATTTTCCAAGTTTCTTAATCTGGCGTTGTATGGTATCTTTTGATGAACCAAATGCTTCTCACAGCCTACGAGTACTTTTTTGCAGATTTTCTTCCAAACCTTTGCGTGTATTCTCAATATCCCATGGTCTAGGTCTTCCAGAACGTGGTATATCTTTAGTGTTTTCTTCTCCAGTGTTGAATCGTTGGAAACGCTCACTAACGACACCTTCTCCTTCCACTTCACGTACTTTTCGTGCCCGGCAGCAGCTTTATAACCTTGTTTCCAGTGGTGCTTTAGAAGGACTCTAATCTCAGACTTTGTAACTTCTATTTTGTGATTGTGTATTAACAACTGATGGCTGACACGTTCTCATAATGAACGCAACACTAGCCATTGCATCCTGTAAATAGCATTGGCGAACCAAAAAACGAATTCTATCTTATAAAACACCACACTTAAAAACCGACATTGCTTATGAGACAACATAATAAAATTGGGAGATAACAGGGAAGTTACTCTAACAACACTACTGTCAACAGATGTAATTGCTGTATTACTATAATCTGGTTTAAGAGACCATTACTTGCTTTTCAGCCGTAAAACTCTTACGTTGCCACACCCCTGTTTTTTAAAGGTGAATGGACATCGTATAAACTCCAAAGTAATATTATCTACTCCAGAACATTAAACAGCACCTAAATTATTTTTTAATAAGGACCTTAGATTTAGCCTCCTCCAAAGCGGGAACCTACACCCAGCACACTATAGTGGCGTTGGTGTTGGACACATGTTGACCTCTCTCTCAAAATGCACCGACTTAAAGTCTGCTTTATTATATTGTAACGTATCATTATATTCCTATATTTTGGTTTATTTCTATAAGGCTAAAACGTCATGCTGAGGGAAAGTCAGTGAGTGACCTTCAATATCAGACTTCACACTTAAAAAACGTTCACAGTTTCTCGAACCTTTTGGTATCCTCTCTTCCTATCATAAGAGAACTGTACAACTTACCTCGTTATTAGACACTGCGGAAAAACGAAACACACACATGTACCATTATGTGAAACCAAACTTACAGGAAGCAAACTTCCATGTGAGGGTACGATGCATAAAAGTTTTAGATTGCCACATTTGATTTATAACAAAATATTATGAATATATTAGTTATTGTAACGCAAAGAAACGCTCTCTCTACGTGAAGTATTAATTTTCACATACCGCAGCTCCGCTCGCCTCCCTCGGTTAACTGCAAAGATTCTTCTCCCTCCCTCTGCAGCGTACGTATAATGAGTTTTTAGAAAAGGCAGTTTTCTGTAGTGTCATTAAAAATTAAAACACAAAGAAATAGTTAAATGGTACGCAAATTCGTACCTGTTCCTTGCGGTTGTAATGCATTTGTAACTAAGTTTAAAACTCTTATGTGTTACACTCTCCATTCTTGTACCAACTATTCTTATGAACGCTTATTCTCCATCTACTTCATGTCAATCGAGATAAATAATTGCAGATCTTATTGCTAATTTTCTTGTAGGTGCAAGGGGAATGTGGTAGGCTTTAAGCGATAGTCAAATCTTTTAAAAGTGGTTGCTATGTGGAGCATTCTATTCCCTTTGCATGTCCAGGATATAAAACACAAATAACGAATTCCCATTTGTAAAAAGTATAAGTATTGGAAAATTCAAACAAATAACCAAGAATATCTTGGAAGTGGTTCACTCCACACAAAAAATGTATATGCTATAAATTACGTGTTTTAATAAGATCTACATTTTTGTGTAGTAAACTTTTGTCTATCTCCTACGGTTTTCCATTTATGCAGAAGCCATTCAGAATGAAGAGAACTTTTGAGAACATTCCCAAAATTCAAGATATTTGCCATAAAAAATATCTTAAACATATGATACTTTAATCAAAATTGTTAGAGCCATTTTTCACAAAATAAAAATTTTCGGAAAATGTTCCATGTAAAGGGTAGTCTGGGTGGGGGGATTTTGTTGAAAATTTCCGTGTTCCATCCTTGGAAGATAGTAAACTCGAGTACCAAGTTTGGTACTTATCCGACTTTTGTTTTTGAGTTTTGGTGCTCACACACTGACAGACACGCAAACACACACAGGCATGTTTTCAAAGAGGCATTATTTGGATTCAGGGCACCTCAAAACATGTATTTCCGGTGAAATCTCTATATGGAGTTTTGGGTGGAATGCAATACTTCTGCTTAGTATGCGTAGTAGAGAACGTAATAAGGGCTATTTAACAATTTGTAACATGATGAAGGATACAAAATTATCAGACAATAGCATGGTATACTTTGCATACGCACATTAATATCCTGTACCGTTGAAAGAAGTTTTTCGTACTTAAAAAGCTGTTTAAGTGATCGACGCCGACTTTAGATATTCGATAATTTAAGAATTACCGGACATATTGTTGCTTTTGTCACACCTGAACGGGAGTTTTTGCTAGCCACGAGTAGTGGGGATAGGGCGTCTGTCTAAGTATTCCGAGAGAAGCGGATCGCGCGTGCAAGCCGGCTTTTGGATCGATGGACATCTCCCCTCACCCTTCATTCTTAATAATGTAGGAATCCCAAAATGTTGGGAAATAAATCCAGTAAGGTGTAAGTAGATTTGTGTTATGGACTTTGTACAGTGAAAACCCCACACCTTCTTCTTAACCTCCACACCACGTTTCAGTCCTTCGCAGCCAAGTAAGTATACATCTCCTCAATGTACGTGCTGGGTACTAAAACTTAATTTGATTTTGCATGTGAACCTTTAAACCTTTAACCAACATATAACAATATCAGCTTCGCCGGTGTGCCGCAATTTCGTCACGCAGAAGTTCCTTTACATGCTAGTAAATCTGCTGACATGGGACCGTCACTTTTAAGCACATTTAAATAGCATCGGTCTAGCACGGTTTGAATTCGCAAGCTTGGGATCAGAAAACTAGCGGCTAACCAAATAAGCCATCCACACTGACTCAGTTGTGTTCCCAAGTGTTTATAACTTATAGTCCTGTTTCAAAAACAGTTAGATTTTTAGTCGTTACTATGCGAAGCAATTCACCGCCGATTCGTCAACTTTGTAGCTGAAAAGAGTTTTGCTATAATGTAAATGAAGAATATATCAAAAGTTTATTGTTGAAAGAACGGGCTGAGCATATTTAATGATAAATCACTGCCACACCTCCATTCGAGAGCAACGCTTTGCACAGTTGAGCGTGCGAGTTTTAATTCGTGCACCAGCTGGTAGATACCGTTACGCTGGAATTATGGAACATTTGGCAGAACGAATGAAAGGGAAACTGAAATAGTGCCAGAGCAAATCTTCCCAGCTGCAACGCCATAAATCTCGTATCCAAGAGGGACTGAGCACAAATTGCTGCGTGAAAGCGTCTATTAGAGACAGGTTTCATTATTTTTAGCCTTTTAGCTTACGTGCACCATGGGACGGCTCAGGTGGTAATGTCTGTATTCCCCATTCCGGAGGTCCCGGGTTCAAACCTCTGGAGCCAACCAATCTGACCAAATCTATTATCCCTTTCATCTTCTTCTTTAACCGATTACCCTCCTGTTTGTAGGACTTACAAGCCTTTGGTTAGTAGCCTGTAGAGGAGCAAGCAAACTCTGGATCATAGCATATCCAGGATGGGTGATCATCCAATGCCTGATATGGCGGTGAAGAAGTAACTGAAATGTAGTGATGAAAGGGATGATAGGAAAACAGCGGATCAAAGTATCCAACCCAGCATTCGCCTAGCGTCCGAGGAAAACAGTGAAAAAATCCTTCCGTCAAATTGGTTTGAACCGGGACCTCCCGAATGAGGGCCACAGACTTTACCGCTTGAGCCATCGTCATCCCTTTTATCACTGTATTTCATCGCCTTCTTCTTAACCGCCATATCAGGCAGTGGGCTGATCACTCAGCCTGGATATGCTATGGTCTAGAGTTTATTTACTCCTCGACAGGCTACTTGCCTAAGGCATTGGCGTGTGACTCCCCTTGAGGGTGTAATTCCCTTAAACAGGAGGGTAAATCTAAAGGTTCGTATCACGGAGGGGACCCGGAACTGGGGCGGAACACCGCGCGCAGGACAGTCGGCGCAATGTGCTTCCAACGTGACCCCTGGGAGGGAATGATGAGGCGAGATACCCGAAGGGTGACGAGATCGGGATTCCGACGGGCGCAAGCGTGGACGAATTCAACGCCGCACGGTCCCTGCCCATAAGCCACCAAACTCCAGGGTCTCCCGGAGCGGAGCCTCTCGCTGAGGAGAGACCTAACTGGGCGTACCGCAGCGTCGGCAGAGAAGAAACCTTTACAGATGGCAAGCCACCGAACAGCGTCGCCTGATTCTACAACCCTGAAACAGATAACAAAGAAGATGATGGGTACAGGAAATGAGGAAGGAGAGTCGTGGTAGAATATGAACCATCCCAGCAATCATCTGGCGACCCGGGGAAACCACGCAGAACCCATAGGCTAGAGTGGGCCGTCGTCGGGGATCGATCACGGGACCTCCCGAATGCGGGCCACAGACGTAAGTGCCTGAGCCATCCCGCTCGATTGGTTGGGTAATCCCCAAACAGAATTTAGTAGGGTAATCCGAAGGAGAAGAAGCTTACAATGTGGCAATAATACAGAAATACCCTCCAAATGTTCTGGGACCAAAAAAATGGTTGATTTGAAACCGACGTCTAAACATCTTCGTCTTCAGGATAAAGTGATTGAAATGGAAGTTCGGATATCCACATTTATAGTGCAAGAAGAGTGTTTTGGGGCTGAAATTTACAGAAAGTTTCGTTCCGCAATATTCCATATTAAGCTCCTACGTTGGGTAAACTGTGTAAGGAAGTTCCCGGGGTACGACCCCTCAAAATGATCGGTGCTATAATTTCAAGTATAAGTAATTATTATATACATAATGCAAAATTGTCATATTATTTATCTCAAGTTCGCAGATACAATAACATAGCATCAAATAATGTACGGCACAATAAAAAGAACACTTAAAACAAAACAAGGTAAGAGACAAAATTAAAATTCTGTAAGGAAATGACCATACCATTTTAACCTATTGAGTGAATCATGGACTTTAATAACAAACGAGCAACAAAATATACCGACTGCAGAGATGAACCTCTTAAGAAAAGTAAACGGTTATACACTATTGAATAAATACAAAGGAAGAAATAAAAGCTGAAATGTATTTTTTTCCTTTAATGAACAATACAACCAAATAGATACATCATATTAAAGTAATGGTAAACGAAAAATCTGATATGTTACACTCACATGACTTTCTCTACTCTTATACACACTATTTTTACAAACCCTTATTCTCCATATGCTTCATGTTAATCGAGATATCGAGATGTCAATCTTATTGCTAATTTTCTTGTAGATGCAAGGGGAATATGGTAGGTTTTAAGCGATAGTCAAATATTTTAAGCGCTGGTTGCTATGTGGCGCATTCCATTCTCTTTGCATGTCCAGGGCATAAAAAATGAATAACGAATTTGAGAAAAAGTATAAAGTATTGGAAAACTTAAGGGAATAACAAGCAATATCTCGAAAACGGTTCACTCAACAAAAAAATGTATATGACATAAATTGTTTATTTTAACGCGATCTACATTTCGTGTGTAGTAAAAGTTTGTCTATCTCTTATGGTTTACCAGTTATGCAAAAGTCGTTCACAATGAAGAATACTTTTGGAGACATTCCCAGAAAATTCGAGATATACATTTCATTTCTCATGAGAATATCTTAAACATATGATATTTTTGAGAAAATTAAACTTTTCGAAAAATGTTCCATGTAAAGGGTAGTCTGGGGTGGGGGGATTTTCTTGAAAACCTTCGTGTCGCATATCTGGAAGATACTGAACCTAAATACCAAGTTTGGTGTTTATCCGACTGTTCGTTTCTGAGTTGTTCACAGACACACAGACACACACACGGACATGTTTCCAAGAATGCTTTTTTAGGATTCAGGGGGTCCCAAAACATGTATTTCCGGTGAAATCTCGGTATCGAAATTTTGGGTGGAATACAATACTTCCCCTACTTACTATACGTAGTAGAGAAAGTAAAAATAGTCTAACAAACAATAAAATACAAACTGAAACGTTGACGATAAATAGGACGACCTAGGAAGAGGTGGTTGGAGTGAAGACGGAACAGGCAGCAAGCCTAATCTTTGATAGAGAAGAAGAGGAATTAATGGAATATTTAATCAATAAGCAGCTTAAATATCCTCGCTTAAATAATCCTTTAGAAGAAAATCTTTAAACACAATTAAAATAAATTAAAGATAAAGTCAGAACTCTTCAAGCTTCAGGAATTACTGTTTTTGTAAAATGGTTATGACAAAGCCACAAAACATGTGGAGTTACTCTGCTGCTTTAACTTTAACAAATACTTTTAAACAGCTTTAACTTAACTAAATGCAGCAGTTCAGCTTGAAAATCGCTAAATACTAACCTAACCTTGAGGCAGTAATTTTAACACTTAAATGATTTTAGTCTGGTTATATAATGTGTAAATTCAATAACGGCCTGCCTTGAAGCAATATGTGTATGTAATAATTTGTAAAATGTATGTAGCAGTCATTGCATATGCTTATATTATTGTATCCATGTATAATAATGTTATGTGAATATATTACGTAATTTAATAATGTAGGAGCTGTGAAAATAATAAGTTAAAAGTTGCTAACAATGAGGTAACAATGAGGTAACCTTGAGTAAATAATGAGTAAAAACGTTTAACGGTACTAATTGATTCTTGGAGTAACAATAATGTAATTTTAGTGACAGTTTATAAAATAGCCAATCAACAACCAGAAAAAGCTTTAGTTAAATGCAGGTATTCTTTGGAGTAGGATTAGCCAATCAGAGACTTGAAATACAGAAATTTACAAGTTTAGACGGTTTAAATGAATTCAGTTGCCTCCAAACAGTGCTCATAACCAGACGTGTTGCCTGCAGACAGTGCTCATAACTGGATGCGTTGCTTGTGCGCCCTCGAGGGATTTAATACGTATTCGTGTGAGACGAAAAATAAGTTTACGTGTTAAAAAGTGTAATTAATTAATTAAAGAATATCACAGCTCTCTATATGAGTGAAGTGTTATTTATCAAGTATTAATAAAAGGAGTGAAGTAAAAATTATAATCTGTGTAAGCCTACATTCTTGTCGCACCATAACCCCCCAAAGGGAAAGTGTCTCTAACAAATATTGACGCAGCCGAGGTAAAAATATATAATATTTAAAGAAACAGTTAAATTACAAAGTCAATATTACTTTCTCTACTACGTATAGTAAGTAGGGGAAGTATTGTATTCCACCCAAAAATTCGATACCAACATTTCACCGGAAATACATGTTTTGAGACCCCCTGAATCCAAAAAAGCATTTTTGGAAGCATGTCCGTGTGTGTGTGTCTGTGTGTCTGTCTGTGAACAGCATAACTCAGAAACGAACAGTCGGATAAACACCAAACTTGGTATTTAGGTTCAGTATCTTCCGGAGATGCGACACGAAGGTTTTCAAGAAAATCCTCCCACCCCAGATTACCCTTTACATGGAAGCGTTTTCGAAAATTTTAATTTTTTTAAAAATGGCTCTAAAGATTTTGATTAAAATATCATATGTTAAAGATATTTTCATGAAAAATAAAATGTATATCTTGAATTTTCTGGGAATTTCTCCAAAAGCATTCTTCATTGTGAACGACTTTTGCATAACAGGTAAACCATACGAGAAATACAAGATTTTACTACACAAAAAATGTAGATCGCGTTAAAATACACAATTTATATCATATGCATTTTTTTTGTTGAGTGAACCATTTTCGAGATATTGCTTGTTATTCCCTTAAATTTGTCAATACTTATTTTCTCAAATGGGAATTCGTTATTCATTTTTTGTCTTGGATATACAAAGAGTATTAATTAATCTCTGGCAAAGGGAATGGTGCTGCACCTAGCAATCAGCTATTAAGAGATATGTATGTGCTTAAAGGCTACTGTATTTCTATATTGCTCTTGTAAATATATATTCCCCTTACATCTACAAGAAAATTAGCAATAAGATAGAGCCTGCAAATGTTTATCTCGATTAATGAAGTAGATGTAGAATAAGCGTTTGTAAAAATAGTTTGTACAAGAGTAAAGAAAGTCATGTGAGTGTAACACATCAGATTTTCTTTTTTAAAACTTGGGGCAAAGGCCATCTGAAAGTACATTTGGGGCGAAGGCTACCGGAAAGCGACTATACGTGTGGTTGCAACTACTACAAGTTCGGCTCCCCAACATTTGAAATATAATACAACTCCTTCAAAATCGGCTTTTCCATACGTAACAAACTATCTACTTCAAATTGGCGTCCATACGTGGAGCTAAATAAATACAACTTCTACAACAATATAACATCTTCAACCTGAACTCCCTCAAATTTAATTATTAACTTAAAACATATTGCAAAGAATGTAACTTTCAAAATCTTCGCAAAACTGCATAATACAAATAAAAATATGTGCTCTAATATATTCTTACGGCTTTCTCTACCTCTATCTTTATTAGTGATTATACAAACTCTTCTTACCAAAGCCTATTTTCCTCCTAAGATAGAAAGAGAACAGTTATAGTCAGATGTTTATGAACTGGACGCTATATGCTTGCCTTAAAATTCCATACTCTTACATGGAATCGCAAGAAACAACTGAAAATGGATAGGAGAGTAAAAGAATGAGAAAATATTGAACAATTAGAAGCATTAATAACGGTTATCTCGTAAATAGCTTATGCTATAAAAATCTTACCTGAAATAAATTGTGTTTTAATGTTAATCTATATTTTTTGTGTAGCACATTTTCGTCTGTCGCTTAACGTTTACCAGTTATACAAAATTATACAAAATTTGTTCCTAATGAAGAGGTCTTCACAGACTATTCCCAGAAAATTCAATATATACACTTTATTTTATGTTAACATATTTAATATATTATATTTTAATAAAATTGGTTAGACCCGTTTTTAAAGCAATAACAAATTTCGAAATATGTTTCACATATGTTTCACATAAAGAGTAGTGTGGTTGGGATGATTTTCTCTGAAATGTTCGTTTCGCATCTTTAGAATATACTGTACTTAAATACGAAGTTTGGTATTTATCCAAGTTTTCCTTTCTGAGTTATGCAGTTTGCACACACTTGAGCATTTTTTTAAAAAAAAGTTTTTTATTCAGTGGCCTCAAAACATGTATTTCCAGAGAAAGCTCGGTATCGAATTTTGACTGGAATGCAATACTTTCTCTATCTAGTATGTACGTGGTGGAGAAAGTAAACAGAGAACCCAGGACACCCAAGAAAGATGTGTTCTTAAGATCGGAACGAGTAAGATCTAATCCTAGATGAAAAAGAGGAAGGATTTCCAAAGATGTTACTCCAAGGAGGTTACTAGATTCTCCTACGTTTGTATAATTTTCCGGAGAAAGTGCCTAGAGTCGTTGTTCACTCGAGTGTTTGGTGGTAGGAGAGTCCATTATATATCGGCGGAGTAGTTCGTGAAGATTCGGTGCTGTTTCGACTGCATTATTAAGAATCTCAGTTAAAAAGCGTCTCCGGTATAACATTTATTCCATCACCTTTCGAAATACAAGTTTTAAATAAACAATTTTCGGTGCGTTTTAGAACGCAAAAAGTTGGCGAGAATGGGGTGAGCCCAATCCTTGTTGTGGTGTCGCCGTCTTGCGCCCTCAGTGCTCGCTTCTTATCGATCCAGTCATCGGAACTCTCGGGTATATAGATTGGAAGCACCTGTTGTACCTCTGATCGAGTTAATTGTTATATTGACAACACGCAATTGTATCCAAGTATATTAGTAACTATCAACGTAATGGCTCCCGCTAACCAATTTAGAGAAACTAATATAGTAGGTTGATACACACGCTACTGTAGTGCAACGAGTCAATGTTGCGAAGAAAAGCTAATAAGAGATTTCGACATAGTGTTTAACGACAGTTTGCATGCGGCAACTGTGGAAACTGATGATACATATAATGACAATCGGGAAAGAAAATTTGGGTCTAAGTTTGACACTCCCCGGCATTTGAGGACTGGGAAAAACCTGGAAAACCTGGGAGGATGGTTTTACAGGGATTTGCACCGCAGACCTCCATTCAGTGTGTTAACTTCTCGGCTACCTGTTACGGTTTTCACATGGACATTTTAGCACATTATACATACAGATGTGGTAAAATTATATCAAAAGTAAATTGTTAATTATTATAGCTAAAGCATTACTAAATATCGATGCCGGTAATAGTGGTTTCGTTTTCTGCTCTCGTGCTGAGGGTTCAGGTTCAATTCCCGGCTCTGAGGTGGCGAATTTAGGTCGCCTTCACCTCTGACTTGCTCATGTTATGTATCCCCAAGGACAAACTTGGTTTGGAGTACACGATAAAAGCTGTAGGTACTCTCAACTTCATCCTCATTATCACTCTACCATTGAAGGCAACGGATTCCGTTCGCTGAGTGCCTCCTCTTTATTTTGATCCCCCAAAGGGGAACGTTAGAAACAGCGACATTATTAAATATGAGAAAATATGACGTCTAAATGCATAGTACACATTGTTTTTAGCCTAGTAACAAATTTTTAATTTTTGGTGTACGTATTTCTTGGTAAATACTTTACAAAATTACTTACTTTGCTAAACGTTTACTAATGTTTCTATGACAGCAGTATTTGCAGAAACGTTAATTTTTAGGAATTTCTGGATATAGCAGCCTAGTTGTGCATTGGTGTAGTAATTGTTGGCTGGCCATTTAGATTCTGATGAAAGAATCACGCAAAAGTTTGAAAAATTATGTTATTTTATTGCTGCTGCTGCATGCATGTAATCCAAAATAGTCAAAAGAGTAAATTTGTAAACACCTAAATTTGGTAACATAAGCATGTTTCATTTTAAAGTACATAATTGGCGAAAGTTATAGTCATTGGCAGGTGTACTCTAATAATTTGACCACGCCTGTATAAATAACGTTGTATTGGAGTCCAAAAAGTTTCGAAGGTTTCAATTACTCATTTATTTGAGGGGGGGGAATGAACAAGCCAATAATCAGGAAAATGATTCCGAAATTCACCGCATATTAGAGTATACAATCTCCAACATTTGTATTGCGCTGTTCCATTGTACACCATTCCATTATTGAACCTGGAAGGCACACCTTGAATGAACACCCATTTTAAATCATTACGAGTAGATTTAAAAGCATTTCAGCACATATCGCCCCACCCTTAATCCCGATAGTTACCCCCTTGAAGTGCGTCCAATTCAAATTTCAAAAATCTTCTACTAAAGTAATTTATCAGATCCACTCTCACTCTCGAGAGTTAACGTAATGCTGCACGAAAATCCTAACCAAGGGCACTCGCACTGCTGGAAGTACAGCATCTGAAGATATATAAGTTTATGCCATTAGCACAAATTTGTACTGGCTACATACTTGTATGAAAGATTCTGTAAAGTCCCTTATACACGATCAAGCTTTTTTATTCAATGCAAGAGTTAACAAGAAAATTGTGAAATATTTTTACTTTCTCTACTACGTATAGTAAGTAGGGGAAGTATTGTATTCCACCCAAAAATTGGACACCGAGATTTCACCGGAAATATATGTTTTGAGACCCCCTGAATCCAAAAAAAGCATTTTTGGAAACATTCCGTGTGTGTGTGTCTGTCTGTCTGTCTGTGTGCCTGTCTGTGTGACTGTCTGTCTGTCTGTCTGTGTCTGTCTGTCTGTCTGTCTGTCTGTGTGTGTCTGTCTGTCTGTCTGTGTGCCTGTCTGTGTGTCTGTCTGTCTGTCTGTGTCTGTCTGTCTGTCTGTCTGTGTGTGTCTGTCTGTATGTCTGTGAACAGCATAACTCAGAAACGAACAGTCGGATAAACACCAAACTTGGTATTTAGGTTCCGTATCTTCCAGAGATGCGACACGAAGGTTTTCTAGAATATCCCCCCACCCCAGGATACCCTTTACATAGAAGATTTTTCGAAAACTTTAATTTTCTCAAAAACGGCTCTAACGATTTTGATTAAAATATCATATGTTTAAGATATTTTTATGACAAATAAAATGTATATCTTGAATTTTCTGGGAATGTCTCCAAAAGTATTCTTCATTGTGAACGACTTTTGCACAACTGGTAAACCATAAGAGATAGACAAAATTTTACTACACAAAAGATGTAGACCGCGTTAAAATACACAATTTATGTCATATACATTTTTTTGTTGAGTGAACCGTTTTCGAGATATTGCTTGTTATTCTCTTAAATTTTTCAATACTTTTCTCAAATGCGAATTCGTTATTAATTTTTTTCTCTTGGATATGCAAAGAGTATTAATCTGTGGGAAAGGGAATGGTGCTGCACCTAGCAACCAGCTATTAAGAGATATGTATGTGCTTAAAGGCTACTGCATTTCTATATTGCCTTTGTAAATATATATTCCCCTTACATCTACAAGAAAATTAGCAATAAGATAGAGTCTGCAAATGTTATTCTCGATTAACATGAAGTAGATGGAGACTAAGTGTTTGTAAAAATAGTTTGTATAAGAGCAGAGAAAGTCATGTGAGTGTAACACATCAGATTTTTCAATAGTAAAAAAATTGAACAAAGCTTGACAAGACTTTGCAACAGTTGATGTCATAAATATATATTTACAAGTTGTCCCTTTGCCAAACTGAAACCCTTCAGAACACATTGGTAATTTATCACGCGCAAAGCAATTTACTATTTGCGTCACGGTATAAAAATTTGCAATGAAATATTGTTTTCTACTAATACTATATAGCACTTTCACGTGTTACATCCAATGAAATCACATTACAATTATGCAATAAAATGGAAATAACCTCAGCTGATATGTTAGCCACACTATATAACATTGCATTAATGCATATTTAGTTCGGAAATCTGCCTGATAAGTGTTTCTTCATAAGCCTTCAACTACTTCATCTCGTTGTGGTAATCCTAGGGAACCCTCGATGTACAGACATGGCGAGCTTATGTATAGCCTAATCAGTTCGTATACGACATACCTTGCCGCGTAGCCATTTCTGTTTAGTTTTTGCTTTCAGCCATATTGCAGGTTTTGTAACACACTGTAAGTAGTCGCATTTCATTGGCCAAAGCCATCAAATCATTGTCAAATCTTTGACCATTTAGAGCATGTCCTTATTTGCTTTCAATGCCTTCAAAGACTTTAAAGGTATTGAAAGGAATTAGACAAGATAAGTTTTGAAGCTGTAACAACTCTTAAAAGGTCTTATAAAGCATTCAATTTGGTAAAAATTTGTTTGTGTGCAAGGAGCTTTAGAATGTGACTGCACATATAAAACCATGTAACACTATAAAGTTATATCTACATCGAGTGTTGGAGATACTCAGTTAAGCTGTAGAGGTAAATATAACTTTTCAGCCAGTCCAGCTTGCTGGAGCGCAGGCAGGCAAGTCAAATGTATGTTAGCTTTGTTGGGGCAGCGCTTCATTTTTCTCCAAGTCTGGCAAAACCTATACTGTATCATGGCGACTTACATTCTTTGTAAGTACTTTAAGTCCCGGGCTTTTAATTTCAACCACTATTAGGTCAATTAATGGAATTAATTGTTCTTTCACACAAGCCATGTGTTGGACAGGGTTGGAAAGGTAGAATCAGATGACTGAAAAATGTAAGTCGCCATTGGGCTATGACATCTCAATACAATTTGAGATCTCCTTGTGGTTTACCGGGAAAAATGCGAGTCAGCTGCAGAATTTAATGGCGTGCCGGCATGTTGTCATGGTAGCTCAGTGGTTAGAGCAACCGGACGGAGATCGGGACATATGTGGTTCAAATCCCGGCTATGGCGTTGAATTTTTCAGTCATCTGATTCTACCTTTCCAACCCTGTCCAACACACGGCTTGTGTGAAAGAACAATTAATTCCACTATATCATATTGCTTTCTGGATTTTTTGGATAAATAGTTCTAGTGTTATTATTTATTCCATTCAGTTTCTTCTGAATTCATAATTGCCGCCATTTAGCCTTTAGATAAAACAATAACAATTTTAGGTCAAAGAAACTCAAGGTTGCCAATATAAGGTATAATTTAACTCCACAAATAATTACGATAAATTGAAGTATGACGATTGTTTGTGAACAGATGCCACCATGAGAAATTAATCATGTAAAGTAAAACCTAACCAAACCAAGTCGAGTTATTAAACATTGGAAATACAAAGAGTAATTACCGTATGATTGGACTTAAAACCAAAGTTGGTCACAATGGAATGATATAAAAATTTTAATGTAAAGCTTTTAGTGTTAAAAGTTCTACTTTTAGCCCATGCTGTCTAAAAATAGTATTGTGTGTGAAGGCCGTTGTCTTTTTGATACCGTTGTTGATTTCTGCTGCACCTCCTTTGGGATTTTGTATTGGTCAGAACCTGAAAGTCAATAGACGAAATACACAAACCTACAGCAAATAATCACGCCACACGAATAGCACACTCCAGGCGAAGTTAACTTCCCCCCGCTTGCTGCGGAGTTGCTAGGGGCAAGCAAACTTTAAGTGGAATCTATACACCTCTAGCCACGCTAGTCACATTTTCCAGAACGCGATCCCCAAATGCTCATCAATATCAACTTAGTGTCACATACGAGTGCCACTCTTTATACAGGGTGTGCAGTCTTTGAAATATATTAATGCTGTAGTGCTGAAGTCGAATGCGAAGTAAAGGCTGGTTCACAACCAACGAGAACGTTAACCAGAACGAGAACGAGAAAGTTGAAATACATGTATTCAAATGGGAATGTTCACAACCGACGGGAAGCCTTCCCGGGCCCCGGGAACGAATAGGAAGAGTTGCTGAACTTTTAACTTTCTCGTTCTCGTTTCCGGGCACGGCATATTAGATCCCTATTGTGCGTATTAGACTCTTCACCCTAAAGGTTGTTTTAGGCGGCCGTGACATGAAACAGCCAATAGTGCTCTCGACAGTCGCAAGCTGGAAACATGAAAGTGTAGGAATTAGTAGTAAATGTGCTTCCTAAACTCATCCCGACACCCACAAATCTAATCAGCGTTGGTTCCTCTGGAAAAGGGGTCATTTGTAGTTTGTTTATATGCAACTCAAAACTGGCTATTACCTAAAAACAATGTCAAAAGCTACAAAGAACAATAAACAATTTCAATTTATGCCATTAAATAAAGAAATGAAAGCTTGGCATAACTAGAGGGATCGGAAATGTAATGGATATGCATTTAGATAATGTCTACTCTATCGAATTTTGACGTTGACTTGGCTAAATTGGAAGTAGGTGAAAAATTTCATTGGTGAGTTAAAAACAAATGAAATCCCAATGCGCAAAATCCACTTTCACTTTGTGATCGATATGCATTCTCGTTCTCGTTACCGGGCTGTTGTGAATCAATATCTTGCATGGTGCATTGCTTCCCGTTCTGGTTACCGTTCTCGGGCGGTTGTGAACCAGCCTTAAGTGTAACATTGCAGTAAACTCGTACATTATCATCACTGTCGCTCCTGGAAGCACACAGCGTATTGTTGCACTATACGAGTAGTAACAACTTTCACTCTCGAGAACGTATTCCACAAATATCTCTCTTAGGTCCGATCAGATTAGAGTTTGTCGTAAAATATTGATCTCAGAGCAACATCTAAGTTCAGTTTTGATCAGAATTCATAACAGCACTGCTCAACAACAAACAAATGAATGTCAGTAAAAGCATGTGAGCATACATTTTTACTTTGTCTACCACACATTCCTAATAGATAGAGAACGTATTACATTCCACCCAAAAATTCTATACCGAGATTTCAGTGGAAATACATGTTTTGAAGGCCCTTGAATAAAAAAAGAGAATGTTTTAGAAAAAAAACGTCCATGTTTGTCTGTGAACAGCGTAACCCAAAAATGAAAATCGGATAAACGTCAAGCTTGGTATTTAAGTTCAGTACCTTCCAAAGGTGCGACATGAAGACTTTCAATAAAAATCTCTACACGAAACTACCCTTTACATGGAACATTTTTCGAATTAACGATATTGTTTAAAATTCCATATATTAAATATATTTACATAGCAAATAAAATGTATACCTTGAATTTTCTGAAAATAGTAATAAACGTCGTCTTCATTTGGAAGGAATTTTGTATAATTTTATATAACTGGTAAACTTTAAGCGATAGAGAAAACGTACTATGTACACAAAAATGTAGATCTCTTTAAAACACACAATTTATTTCGAATAACTTTTTTGTGGCATAAGTCATTTCCGAGTTATCCGTTATTATGGTTCGAATGGGATGGAAATATTATGGAATTTCAAAGCCAGCGTATGGCATCCAGTTCTTAAACATTTGACTATGGCTATTCCCTTTGTATCTATAGCTATTTCAGCAAAGGTTTATTTGTATTAATATGAAGAGATAGGGAAATAAACGTTCGCAAGAATAATTTGTATAACGACTAATAAACGGTAGAGGGTAGAGAAAGTCGTGTGAATATGACATCGGCTAACAGAAAATTAAACGAAACTCGAAAATCGAGATGCTAGCTGGATGTTGGGAATGTTTCTAATTCAGGCTTATTCACTATCCTGCCCAAAATTTCATGTATGAATAACACGCACCAAAAGAAACACAAACCCAACGATTAACACAACAAGCCGACGAATGTCAAGTGGGCAGCGCTCTGCCTTCTGCGGCGGGGAATTTTTCTTTAATTAGAATCTTTCCCTAGCCTCCGTAGAGTCTGGAAGTATATATGTGGGAGTGAATATGAGTGGGTTTAAAATTATAAAAATGCTTTTAAAAAATCTTATGTGTTACACTCACATGACTTTCTCTACTCTTGTACAAACTATGTTTACAAACGTTTATTCTCCATATGCTTCATGTTGATGGAGATGTTAATCTTATTGCTAATTTTCTTGTAGATACAAGTGGAATATGGTAGTATTTAAGCGATAGTCAAATCTTTTAAGAGCTGGTTGCTATGTGGCGTATTCTATTCTCTTTGCATGTCCAGGACATAAAAAATGAATAACGAATTTCCATTTGAGAAAAAGTATCAGTATTGGAAAATTTAAGCGAATAACAAGCAATATCTCGAAAATGGTGCACTCAATAAGAAAAATGTTTCAGCTAAATTGTGTATTTTCACGCGATCTACATTTTTTTGTGTAGTAAAATTTTATCTATCTCGTATGGTTTAGCAGTTATGCAAAAGTCGTTTACAATGAAGAATACTTTGGAGACATTCCCAGAAAATTTGAGATATACACTTCATTTGTCATGAAAATAGCTTAAACATATGATACTTTAATTAAAATCGTTAGAGCTGTTTTTGAGAAAATTAAAATTTTCGGAAAATTTTCCATGTAAAGGGTAATCTGGGGTGAGGGAATTTTTCTTGAAAACCTTCGAGTTGCATCTCTGGAAGATACTGAACCTAAATACCAAGTTTGGTGATTATCCGACTGTTCGTTTCTGAGTTATGTTGTTCACAGACACAGACACACACATGGACATGTTTCTAAAAATCCTGTTTTTGGATTCAGAGGGTCTCAAAACATGTATTTCCGGTGAAATCTCGGTATCGAATTTTTGGGTGGAATACAACACAATACAAGACAATAGCGTACTCACTGAATTATGTCCTTAATAGTAGTTTTCTGTGTATAAATGCATGTAACCAATTTTGTATTGTATGCTAATTCAGAAATTGTTGCGGTTTGACATTCTCCAATTGGCAGCAATCTTTTTATCTTGATAATGGCACAAGTTATATACTATATTGTTAGTCAGGACTAATAATAATAATTATTTATATTATTTTTTTGTTTGCCATTTTACGTGACCATATTTTGCGCTGAAAACTTTCTTAAGAGAATTTTCTATCAATAGAAAAACAAATATCAGCACTTCTTTATTCTACAACCGTGAAAATCGAAACCTATATATATATGCAAGAATAATAAATATTTCCATGCGCTATATTATCTCACGTCTTGAGTTCTGATTTGTTTCTGCTGGATTCACAGATTTTGGTCACTGGAGTAGGTAAATGCAATGGCTGAGAGTGAGTCGCCAAGCCAGACTATCGCAGAAACGTGATTTAGTGTGTCAGTTAAATCAGCTTCACTCACAATTCAGTTAACGCTGCATGTTACATGAGTACCTCTACTCCTTCCATCATTGTTTTGCATGTTTTCATTTAGACGTAGGAGTCTAGAATGTTGCACTCGCCTATAGGAAAAGCAGTTAAGGTCTATCAAGGACTATAATCCCACAACTCTTTGGGGACTCTTGCGAGCAATAACGTGGTCTCTTATTCCTTATCTGGCATCAAGTTAAACGCAACAACTTTCAATAATGCAAAACTTAAAAGTATCGAAGGTTTATCTCAAAATACTCACATACTTCAATACCCCTTTTATCGAGGTCCTATCCCTATTAAAAAAAAGCTGATATGTTACACTCACATGACTTTCTCTACTCTTGTACAAACTATTTTTACAAACGCTTATTCTCCATATGCTTCATGTTAATCGAGATATCGAGATGTCAATCTTATTGATAATTTTCTTGTAGATGCAAGGGGAATATGGTAGCTTTTAAGCGATAGTCAAATATTTTAACGCTGGTTGATATGTGGCGCATTCCATTCTCTTTGCATGTCCAGGACATAAAAAAAAATGAATAACGAATTTGAGAAAAAGTATAAGTATTGGAAAATTTAAGGGAATAACAAGCAATATTTCGCAAACGGTTCACTCAACAAAAGAAATGTATATGACATAAATTGTATATTTTAACGCGATCTACATATTTCGTGTAGTAAAATTTTGTCTATCTCTTATGGTTTACCAGTTATGAAAAAGTCGTTCATAATGAAGGATACTTTTGGAGGCATTCCCAGAAAATTCGAGATATACATTTTATCTGTCATGACAATATCTTAAACATATGATATTTTAATCAAAATCGTTAGAGCCGTTTTTGAGAAAATTAAAATTTTCGAAAAATGTTCCATGTAAAGGGTAGTCTGGGGTGGGGGGATTTTCTTGAAAACCTTCGTGTCGCATCTCTGAAAGATACTGAACCTAAATACCAAGTTTGGTGTTTATCCAACTCTTCGTTTTTGAGCTATGCTGTTCACAGACACACAGACACACAGACAGACACACAGCCACACAGACACACAGACAGACACACACACGGACATGTTTCCAAAAATGCTTTTTTGGATTCAGTGAGTCTCAAAACATGTATTTCCGGTGAAATCTCGGTATCGAAATTTTGGGTGGAATACAATACTTCCCCTACTTACTATACGTAGTAGAGAAAGTAATAAGTGTTAAAGAATCTATATTGAACGAGTCGTTTCAAAAGTAAAGAAATAAAGAAAGAAAAAAAGAAACAAGCCAAAGGCAAAAGCGCCGAGATGGTCACAGATGTTAAAAGTAACATATTAACGCAAAATTGAAGTATAAGTAGGCTACATATATTTAAAATTGAACCAGCATACATATGGCTATAACTTCATGTGCGTTTATTATCTGCTCATGTTACTTCCTCTGAATCTCTAGTTTCAAGCAACTCGCTGAACTCGGATCAGATTGTTTTGTCTTAAAATTTTATACAAACAAATAATAAAAAATGCTGATGTGTTGCACTCACATGACTTTCTCTACTCTTGTACAAACTATTTTCACAAAGTATTCTCCATCTACTTCATGTTAATCGAGATAAACGTTTGCAGAAACTTATTGCTAATTTTCTTATAGGTGCAAGAGGAGTATGGTAGGCTTTAAGCGATAGTCAAATATTTTAAGAGCTCGTTACTGTGTGGAGCATACCGTTCTCTTTGCATGTTCAGGACATAAAAAACGAATAACAATCCCATTTGAGAAAAAGTATAAGTATTGGAAAATTCAAGCAAATAACAAGGAATATCTCCGAAATGGTTCACTCCACAAAAAAATCTGATGTGTTACACTCACATGACTTTCTCTACTCTTGTACAAACTATTTTACAAACGCTTATTCTCCATATGCTTCATGTTAATCGAGATAAACATTTACAGACTCTATCTTATTGCTAATTTTCTTGTAGATGTAAGGGGAATACATATTTACAAGGGTAATATAGAAATACAGTAGCCTTTAAGCACATACATATCTCTTAATAGCTGGTTGCTAGGTGCAGCACCATTCCCTTTGCCACAGATTAATACTCTTTGCATATCCAAGACAAAAACAAATGAATAACGAATTCCCATTTGAAAGAATAAGTCTTGAAAAATTTAAGGGAATAACAAGCAATATCTCGAAAATGGTTCACTCAACAAAAAAAATGTATATGACATAAATTGTGTATTTTAACGCGATCTACATTTTTTGTGTAGCAAAACTTTGTCTATCTCTTATGGGTTACCAGTTATGCAAAAGTCGTTCACAATGAAGAATACTTTTGGAGACATTCCCAGGAAATTCAAGATATACATTTTATTTTTCATGAAAATATCTTAAACATACGATATTTTAATCAAAATCGTTAGAGCCATTTTTGAGAAAATTAAAATTTTCGAAAAATGTTCCACGTAAAGGGTACTCTGGGGTGGGGGATTTTCTTGAAAACTTTCGTGTCGCATCTCTGTAAGATACTGAACCTAAATACCAAGTTTGGTGTTTATCCGACTGTTCGTTTCTGAGTTATGCTGTTCACAGACAGACAGACACACAGACAGACACACAGACACACACGGATATGTTTCCAAAAATGCTTCTTTTGGATTCAGGGGGTCTCAAAACATATATTTCCGGTGAAATCTCGGTATCGAATTTTTGGGTGGAATACAATACTTCCCCTACTTACTATACGTAGTAGAGAAAGTATAAATGTGTAGGACATAAACTGTGAGCTTTAACGAGCTGTACATTTTGTGTTGTTATTGTTGTTTTTCACCAATGGCACTGGGGATTAATTGATCTGCATTATTTTCCCTCTGGCTTCCCAATATAAAGTCTGTAAGTTATCACTTTTAAGGCCTTTGTATTTGGCAAGATGTTGTTTGTTCAGGATGACATTTTCTTCACGAGAGTGCACTTGGGTGTAGGTAGGCTTCGTATCTTGTAGAGGTGTTCTGCGAGGCAATCGTGGCCAGTTGCCATCCTAAATAAGGTCACTGCAGTCTTCCTTGGCATTTTTTGTATATCAGCTCTATCTTTAATAGTCTTATAATCTTTATTCTTTAATTTATCTTCTTCATCAAGTCTATGCTGTCTTTTGAAATGTTGTTTAATGTTATTTAATTGTTTATATATTTCTATTTGTCCTACAGGTTTTATTTGTTGTATTGCACCTTTCTTTGCTAATTGATCCGCATGTTCATTGCCCAAAAGTCCAACATGAGCTAGGATCCATTGTAGAGTGACATGATTTCTAGGTTCAACTGCTTTAATTAGGCTTCTTTTGCTATGTACATTTTCTATGCAGAAATATCTTGTCTATCTCTTACGGTTTACTCGTTATGCAAAAGCCATTGACAATGAAGAGGACCTTTGGAGAGATTGCCAGGAAATTCAAGATGTACAGTTTATTTGTCATGGAAATATCTTAAATATATGATATGTTAATCAAACCGTTAGAACCATTTTTGAGAAAATCAAAATTTTCGAAAAATGTTCCATGTAAAGGGTATTCTGGGTTAGAGAATTTTTCTAAAAACCTTTGTGTCGCATCTTTGAAAGATACCAGTTTGGTATTTATCTCACTTTTCATTTTTGAGTTATGCTGTTCACAGACACTCACTCGGACCTTTTTCTAAAAACCTAGATTCAAATTGAACCCATTTTCGAGACCTACTGCTTTATACCGAGGCTACCGAGTGGTATGGCTTAGGCAAGACGTCTGTGGCCCGCATTCGGGAAGTCCCAGGTTCGATTCTCGGTGCCCGCTCTGACCCATGGGTTCTTCGGGCTAATGCTGGAGTGGTTTATTTCGTCTCCCGAATTTCCTGTCCCTCCATTTCGTTTCATTAATCATTTCATTCATCCTTCAACCCGTTTGATCTGTTTCGATGCAAGCGTGGCAGGGAAAAGGATGCTCTCTGTGAACTTTCAGATTGCCTGGGCGTCTCAATGTGGAAACTATATGGATCACTCCTGGCTCCGGCCGCCCGGTGCCTCACTTCACCTCATCCCTCCCTCCGATGCATATCCCCCTGGATCGTGACGAATCTCCTCCACTTCACAGTCCAATGGGCCTTTCGAGGCCTTTATCAATAAAGTCACATATTATCAGCAATGTTCTTACTTCTGTGAGCGTTAAACTGAAGATATGAGCGTAATATCATATGAGAGAGGAGGGGGAGCTAGTGACCAATATGTCGGGTGTAACACTGTAGTGAAGCCGCATCGCTGTTACTCCTGAGAGATACATTCATATTACTACACTACATTTTCGCCGAAAAAGATGGTTCGCTCGCATTTGGAGGTTCCGGTTCAACTCCCATTGAGCCTGTAACTCTGACTTTGGGATTTTTCGTGGTCGTTCCTCTATCAGGAATTTCCTCTCCATCATTTCCTTTCCCTGCAGTTTCCTTTTATCTGTTTTACCCTTCATAAGTTTCAGGCAACGGCGGGACAGGATCGCTGGCATCGGGATTGGTTTCATTCTGTAATAGTTAGGGATGCCACCCTTGCTAGCGTGCATCGTCGTCCGGATCTGGTCCCCTTCATGTCTTCCTCCTAGGGGTCACGTTAGAAACAGCCTACTAGTGGCCTAACTGCGGTACTGAGCTGCAGTAACTGGGGATCCCCTCCGTCCAGTATACAACTATACTATATCATATTTACAGTTGACGCACTCACTCGAGAACGCAGTGCCTGGCTGTGAATTATTCAACTTAGTGTTATCTGATAACAATGTCAGCGTGATGCTCATGTCAGCATGAGGATATGTCAGGCGTAATTCAGTACCACGGCCACCCCCTTCTCTCTATCTCTCTCTCTTGGCAGGAATGTAAAAAATAAGTGTATCAAATCAGAATATTCTTTTATTACTTTCTGTACCACGTACATAGTAAGTACAGAAAGTATTGCATTTCACCCAAAATTAGACACCGAGCATTTACCGTAAATAGTGTTTTGAGTTCCCCTGATTCCAAAAAGAGCATTTTTAGAAACGAAAAGTCGGATAAATACCAAACTTGGTATTTAGATTCAGCGTCTTACAAGCATGCGACACGAGAACCTTCAAGAATATCTCCTAACTCCAAATTACTCTTTACATGTCCGATTTTTCGGTAATTTTTATTTTCTAAAAATGGCTCTTAACAATTATGTTTAAAATACCATATATTAAAGATATCTACATGGCAAATAAAACACATATCCTGAATTTTCTGGAAGGTATACGTTTTATTGTGAAGAATTACATTTCTTCATAAAAATGTAGATATTTGTAAAACACACAATTAATTTCAATTAACTTTTTTGTGATATCAGCCATTTCCGAGATATCCGTTGTGACTCGAATTATTCAATACTTTGACATAGTTTTAAAGCCCTATCGTTCTTTAGCTCTTTCTCGCGATCCCCGTAAGGGGGCGGGGTTCCAGCCCCTTCAACTGTATGGTGCGGGCGCTGCATACTCTTAGCTCTCGTGCTACTTCTGACTTTACTAGAAGTACGTCGGGACGAACGTCTGAGCCACTCCCGTTAGGGAGTTATTCGGATTGGGTTGGACTCGGTGGAACAGTGGTTCCCGATACACATAGGAGGTTGGGTACGTCTGGACGGTGACGGCCAGGCGGGATTGTGAGACGCTTCAAGGTCTTCCGGTTCCGCCCTGGAGCCGGTAGAGTGTGCTAGGTTCACTGCAGAGCGTCATGTGAATGCAACACATGAGATTTTTATAATAATGCCTGTGTGTGCCTATGAATATCATAACTGAAAAAGTATAAACTTTGATTTAAATGCATCGGCATACAAAGGTGCAAATAAAAGGTATTCAGTGAAATCTCTCCACTTCAATGCACCCTTTGCAAGTTTGGTGTTTATCCGACTGTTCGTTTCTGAGTTATGTTGTTCACAGACAGACACATAGACACACAGACACACATACGGACATATTTTCAAAAATGCTTTTTTTGGATTCAGGGGATCTCATATCACATATTTCCGGTGAAATCTCGGTATCGAATTTTTGGGTGGAATACGATACTTCCCCTACTTACTATACGTAGTAGAGAAAGTAAAAACCTGATGTGACACATTCACATGACTTTCTCTACCCATATCTTTATTAATGGGTACACAAACTATTATATCTAAAGCTAATTTTTCTATCTATTGCATTTAATCCAAATAAACCTTTGCTAAAATCTACATCACAAATTTCGTTATAGAGAATAGCAATAGTCAAATGTTTAAGAGGTGGAGGCTGACCTTAAAATTGTATACGTTTCATGCAATCGCGAGAAACAACTGATAAACGATGGAATTAAAAGAATGACAAGTGTTGAACAATTCGAACCGTTAACAACGATATCTCAGAAACGGCTTATGCCACAAAAAACCTTATTTTAAGTAAATTGAGTATTTTAAAGAGATCTACATGTGTGGCATGATTTCGTCTATCGCTTAATGTTAAAAAGTTATACAAGATTATACAAAATTCCTTCCGAATGAAGAGGACGTTCTAGGCTATACTCAGAAAATTCAAGATATACATTTTATTTGTCATGTAAATGTCTTTCATATATTTTATTTTAATCAAAATTGTTAAAGCCATTTTTTAGAAAATAAAAATTTTCGAAAAATATTCCATGAAAAGTGTAGTTGGGGTGGGTGTTTTTCTTGAAAATCTTTGTGTCACATCCTTGGAAGATGTTGAACTTAAATACCTTTGGTATTTATCCAACTTTTCATTTCTGAGTTATGTTGTTCAAAGTCAGACAAGGCACACAAACACACACACGGATATGTCTCCGAAAATGCTTTATTTCGATTCAGGGCGCCTTAAAACACATATTTCTGGTTAAATCTCAGTATCGAATTTTTGGGTAGAATGTAATAGTTTCCCTACTTAATATATGTAGTAGAGAATGTAAAAAGCGTACTTCCTGCACTCTTTGGAGTAGAGAGGTAAACTTTAGCCCATCTTTTAGGAGACGTTTTTCTGTACAAATCGGTACTACCGTTAGGAAGTATGCTCAAGAGCCATGCGGTTTCTTTTTTTGAAAATACACGAGACTATTTTCTATATTTCTTTTCTTTAACAACTTTTTCTACGAAAGACGTTTTTTGTTATAAATGATTCCGTTTTCTTAGAAATTACTGACGACATTTAAAACAACTTCTAAGTGATGTATGAACCCTATGGTGGTGTTAAAATGTTTGATTATTTTGTAAGAAAAATAATTTTTCATAAATTTTAATCAAAAGTTGGTATAATTATAAAAAATAATCCTTTGGAATAATACTATTTTTTATTTTAGATATATTTTGTTTGCAGTATGAACAAGTGCTCTCATCGTGTTGAAAGATGCAATCGCCATCCCCGAAATGCCCTTCAACAGTGCTTAAAATATCAATGTAGGTCTGCACTGTGATCGTGCCACGCAGTGTTATCTTTAGCTGGATTTTATTCAAAGGAAGTGATTTTGGAAGTTATTTATTAAATAAATTTAAATATATTCACGTATATCTTATGTACATGAATATATTTTTGTTTTTTAACAAACAAACTTGCTGGGTAAAAGTAGAACTTAGAAGGGCAATTTTCTATAATCTGCAACAACTTCACTCTGATACCTTAAATAACTGCTGACATAATAGGAAATGAAATTAGCTTTTTAACATTGGCGGGATATCTTCTCTTAATGTGAAAACGCCTATGGCAAAATAAAGTAACTTTAATACCACAATAATTTGCAACAGTTGTTATCATGCATATAGTGTGATGTCTTGCTATCCCATCCGTAGTATCAAAGAATGCAGATAATAGATGTAGAATTTTGTGCGCAAATTAAAAGCAAATGGAGGAACTGTGACTCATAATGAATGAAAAGTGTGACCGACAATTTTCTTGATGTAGGCCTTGCAGAGCGCCAGGGACCCACCCACTCCTGGGCTGCAGGCACAGCTGCACCGTTTCCATGGTTACACGGACCGCTTCTTCTGCCCTAGCTACCACACGTACTACAAGTTGTACACGAACCCAGCTTCCAAAAGGGCAAAGGTTACCATGGTAAATATTATGGCGTTTCGTGGTATGTTTAGATGATATACTCTCGAGGCGCAATGGCGATTTCAACAACTGTGTACGTATTGCTGGTGGAGTGTCCGTTTTATGAGTGCGTTTGCAGATAAATCTCCGATAATGTGCCAAACACGGTTTGGCCGCCTTTTGTGTTGTGAAATACTCTCTTTCCTGTTTCGCCCTCTCTTTTTATGGCTCGGTTCCAATTGCAGCTGAACACAGTGGTATAGCCCGCCTTCTTTCAAGATAATGGGAATTTACAGATCTTCCTTTCATTGGCTGTTATTACCAGCTGAAATAGCTAAATTCTAGAGAATTTGTGCTTCAATGAACATCCTTAGCAAAATGCCGTGCACACAGGCTGAGATTCTGAAAATTATAGCATTTTAAAGATATATCTGGCCCATAAAAAAAGCTATTTCTTTCTCTACTCGTACCTATTAGGTAGAGAAGGCATTGCATTCCAGCCAAAAGGTTGATATCCAAATTTCACTGGAAATACAAGTTTTGAGGCCCCCTGAATAAAAAAGCAGTTTGAGAAAAAGGTCCAAAAGTCGGATAAATACCAAACTTGGTATTTAGGTTCAGTACCTTCCAAAGATACGAAACGAAGATTTTCAAGGAAATCCCCCAATCCAAAACTACCCTTTACGGCAATATTTTTCGAAATTTGTGATTTTCTGAAAACTGTGCTACACTCACATGACTTTCTCTATCCTCTCTAAACTTATTAATGGGTTTATTATTCTTACGAAAGCTTATTTTCCTATCTACTTCATTTTAATCGAGGTAAACCTTTCCGGAAATAGCTGTATTACACATTTCGTTACAGATACAAAGGGAGTAGAGAAAGTCAAATGTTTAAGAACTGGATGCTATACGCTGACCTTAAAATTCCACACAGTTTCCATGCAACCGTGAGAAACAACTGAATGTTGAAAGCACTTAAAGAGAATGATCAAGAAATGAACAATTCGAACCTTTAACAAGGATATCTCAGAAATGGCTTATTCCATAATAAAACTTATTTTAAATAAATTGTGTGTTTTAAAGTGATCTACATTGTCTGTGTAATAAGTTTTCGTCTATCACTTAACGTTTACCAGATATATAAGATTATACCAAATTCCTTCCAAATTAAGAGATCTTTATAAGCTGTTCCCCTAAAATTCAAGATATATATTTTATTTGTCATGTAAATATCTTTAATATGTTATTTTAATCAAAATCGTTTGAGCTACTTTTTACGAAATAAACCATTTTGAAAAGTGTTACACATAAAGGGTAGTTTGGGGTGGGGATTTTGTTGAAAATCTTCTTGTCATGTTCTTAAAAAATACCGAATTTAAATACCAAGTTTGAGGCTTATCCAACTTTTCGTTTTTGAGTTACGCTGTTCAGACACACTTTTTCTAAAAATGCATTTTTTTGGATGCAGGGAGCCTCAAAGCATATATTTCCGGTGGAATCTCATCGAATGTCTGGGTGAAATACAACATTTCCCCAACATACTCAACCCTTATGACCCTCAAATGACCATCCATAGATGGTCAAACCATTCATTACACACTTCGTACACAGCCATTCAGAATTTTCGTTATTTACGTTGATTTAAGAACAATTAAAAAGTGCTTTATACAAAGTTGTTTAGTTTTTTATGAGGGGTGAGAAAACAACTTAAAAAGCTAGGTTCCCATTTAAAAACATTAAATTGACCCTAAAAAAACCACGAAAATGACATTTACTCTCTCCCATAATATCAAGTAACTTTTATTCAAGGCATTTATTTATACAAGCTTAGCTTTGGAGATATTCTACAGTCTCAACTTAAACGGTCCACCCTGTATATTTAATGAAAATATTCACTACAATTTTTTACTTTCTCTGCTGCGTATAGTAAGTAGGGGAAGTATTGTATTCCAACCAAAAATTCGATACAGAGATTTCACCGGAAATAAATGTTTTGAGATCCCCTGAATCCAAAAAAAGCATTTTTGGAAACATGTCCGTGTGTGTGTCTGTGTGTCTGTATGTCTGTCTGTCTGGGTGTCTGCCTGTCTATCTGTGTGTCTGTCTGTGAACAGCATAACTCAGAAACGAACAGTCGGATAAACACCAAACTTGGTATTTAGGTTCAGTATCTTCCAGAGATGCGACACGAAGGTTTTCAAGAAAATCCCCCCACCCCAGATTACCCTTTACATGAAAGATTTTTCGAAAATGTTAATTTTCTCAAAAATGGCTCTAACGATTTTGATTAAAGTATCATATGTTTAAGATGTTTTCATGACAAATAAAATGTATATCTTGAATTTTCTGGGAATGTCCCCAAAAGTATTCTTCATTGTGAACGACTTTCGCATAACTGGTAAACCATAAGAGATTGACAAAATTTTACTACACCAAAAATGTAGATCGCGTTAAAATACACAATTTATGTCATAAACCTTTTTTTATTGAGTTAACCATTTTCGAGATATTCCTTGTTATTCCCTTAAATTTTTCAACACATTTTCTCAAATGGGAATTCGTTATTCATTTTTTTGTCTTGGATATGCAAAGAGTATTAATCTGTGGCAAAGGGTTGCTGCACCTAGCAACCAGCTATTAAGAGATATGTATGTGCTTAAAGGCTACTGTATTTCTATATTGCCCTTGCAAATATATGTTCCCATTACATCTACAAGAAAATTAGCAATAAGATAGAGTCTGCAAATGTTTATCTCGAATAACATGAAGTAGATGGAGAATAAGCGTTTGTAAAAATAGTTTGTACAAGAGTAGAGAAAGTCATGTGAGTGTAACATATCAGATTTTTTAAACAGCATGGCCTAAATTAGAACTTCTAACACAGAGCACACGAGCTAAAAGCTTTAGATTATCGTACTAGTGAGATGATATTCAAATGATCTCACTAGTACATATTGGTTTCAAATCCAATGACATGGCAATTACTCTTTGTATTTGTACATGTTTAATAACTCGACTTGGTTTGATTAGGTTTTACTTGTCGTTATGTAGTTTTACATGATTAATTTCTCATGACCCTCGCATTATCTGTTCACAATACAAATCGCCATACTTCAATTTCTCGCAACTCATTGTAGAGTTAACCTATATGTTATATTGGCTGCTCTATTTTATATAAAACGTTACTCATTTATCTATCCTACATAAAAATTAAATTATTTAACATGTTCCTTGCTTGTTGTAAGGCAAAATATTGCAAAAATAATGTCTCTGAAAATGACTGCTAACGAATCAACACATGAGTATATCTGACATCTTGCTTTTTAATGTCATTTCTCTTGTTTCAAAAACGCGTTCTAAACGCCATCTGTTAGTTTCAGGAATCACTACACTATTATTTATATTTTACAAATTCGAAGGCTGTCTAAAAAATGTGATGTGTTACACTCACATGACTTTCTCTACTCTTGTACAAACTATTTTTACAAACGCTTATTCTCCATTACTTCATATTAATCCAGATAAACATTTGCAGACTTATCTTATTGCTAATTTTCTTGTAGATGTAAGGGGAATATATATTTACAAGGGCAATTTGGAAATACAGTAGCCTTTAAGCACATACATATCTCTTAATAGCTGGTTGCTAGGAGCAGCACCATTCCCTTTGCCACAGATTAATACTCTTTGCATATCCAAGACAAAAAAATGATTACGAATTCCCATTTGAGAAAATAAGTATTGATAAATTTAAGGGAATAACAAGCAATAACTCGAAAATGGTTCACTCAACAACAAAAATGTAATGACATAAATTGTGTATTTTAACGCGATCTACATCTTTTGTGTAGTAAAATTTTGTCTATCTCTTATGGTTTACCAGTTTACCAAAAGTTGTTCACAATGAAGAATACTTTTGGAGACATTCCCAGAAAATTCAAGATATACATTTTATTTGTCATGAAAATATCTTAAACTTATGATATTTTAATCAAAATCCTTAGAGCTATTTTTGAGAAAATTAAAATTTTCGAAAAATGTTCCATGTAAAGGGTACTCTGGGGTGGGGGGATTTTCTTGAAAACCTTCGTGTCGCATCTCTGGAGGATACTGAAGCTAATACCAAGTTTGGTGTTTATCCGACTGTTCGTTTCTGAGTTACGCTGTTCACAGACAGACAGACACACAGACACACACACGGACATGTTTCCAAAAAGGTTTTTTTTTGGATTCAGGAGGTCTCAAAACATGTATTTCCGGTGAAATCTCGGTATCGAATTTATGGGTGGAATACAATACTTCCCCTACTTACTATACGTAGTAGAGAAAGTAAAAAACTGTATATGCCACACGTGTTAAAACTGGTTTTATCCCTTGTATCATAAAACTAGTATTTTTGGTTCCTGTGACTAGACAGGACTCACCGAGCCAGATGACCTCATGGTGACGTATGAGGCGTTTACTCGGGAGGTTCCGGTTTCTTTTTTCGTACACCGCCCAATCTGACCTCGGGGTTTTCGAGGTTTCACCTGTCGGTAGTCGAATGCTGGGGTCGTTTCTCAACCACTATGATTTCCTTTACATAATTTCCCTTTCATTCCGTTTCCTTCTCATATTTCAGATGTGCCTCTATGACGGTGTCGGACAGATGGTGCGGATGCTTGCTAAAAGGAAAGATTACCCCTCGTGGGCAGTAGTGGGTTGCTTGGTCGACGAAAATTGATTTGAATTGGGTTTTCATTTATGAATACTCTTTAATTACCATGGTTCTTAGTTTATCATTCTATACTGGGCATGAAATACCGTATATTTTGCTCACAGGCTTCTTTATCAGGTTTGAGGTTCTTTCACGTGCCGTAAATCTACGACACGGGACCATAGGCTTTACTTTCCTCCCAAAGGAAACCATGCTAAGTATTTTACGCCCGAAAACATCTATCGCCCTCCGACGGGTTTGAACCCTCGGGAACCTGTAACCTCGGGAACTAAAGATTAGTATGGTACCCCTAGACCGCTTGGTCGACGGGTCGTTCGTGCACTCTCTGGGCATCCCAACCAAGACGGGTTTTCGAGTGGAACTGTGAAGGGACTGCCGCGCGTTGCTGTTGCCTCTGACGTTTACACTGTTTGGTGTGTGGTTGAAACGTTGGGCGCCATTTTGGTGCGGTAGTATTTCTCATTTACCACAAGAAACAACTGAATAGCGACGGCACTTTAAATAAATGACAAAAGTATTGATACGTTGGGCGTCATTTTGGTTTGGGATTATTGGATTGGACTCGTTGGTACGGGTTAAAACAAGTTAGGTACTATTGGTGTGGTATTGTTGGGTTGGAGGGATTGTTGTGGGTGCGGGGCGTGTGTAGCCTCCGTGGTTCTATCACTTCGTCCCTTCCACCTAGAGATGGTAGCCACAATAGATATCTACAGCTATGACCCAGGATGCGAGGTGTCCCTCCTCCGTTGTATAACCTATACCTTTACTACAGTCTGGTCCGTTTTAGTTGTCAGAAAAGTAAAACGGTATACTGATGGGCTATTTAAGTTGTAACTGTACAATATCTCCAAAACTAAGCTTTGTAGAAACAAATAACTAATAAAAGTTTGAAGCCAGAATTATAAAGGCAATAACTATCGTAATATTCTGAGAAGAATAGCGATATAAAATAAGTAATAATATATTTAATATCAGTGTATGTATAAAAAGGAGAAGCATTGTGAAAATTGTTGACTGTAAAATGGACAGAAAGACAAGGCAGGCACAGTTTTGTTAATTAGCCTCAGGTAGAAAGGGTAAATACCATTGAAGCAAGTTTTTCCTGGTAACTAGCCGAGTACAGCTGCACTTAGCCTGGTAAAGGCCACTCTCTAAGCATCATGACGCTAAGTTTAGGGAGACAGTTTGAGGGAAGAGAGGGGAAGTTTAGGCGTTGGTTTTCCTTGTATTAGCGCGGTGGTGAAAGTCAGTCTGTCCTGAGTGCCTGGCGAGGACGGGACGACATTCTCGTCGAGTTGTGAACATTGGCGGCAAACATGCTAGAGGGTAGAACGCTTAGCTGTAGTTAATATTCTTCGGTCTTGGTAAAGACAAAGTAACTTCGTATGCATTTAAAAGTTTTAAAGTATTACTTTAAATAGTGAATAAAAGTGTTCCAAGACAGCGTTTGTGTGTTTCTCTGTACACACCCACGCATACCCTGAGGTTAAGGTTTCATGCTGGAGCAGCCGTGGCAAAAGAAGAACCTGCTGGGAGGAGACAAGCAGCAACCGTGAGGCAAAGGTTGAAGGACGTAGCGTGGCTGCGTCATATTGCGCCTAAACGTGGGGCTGAAAGAATTACCTGCGTCAAGTTGCTTAGTATTATGGGATAAAATAAATGTCATTAGTCGTGTTTAATTTGGAGGACGTTGTGATGATCATTTTAGAGTCAACTTAAATTGACACTAAAATGACCATCATAACGTCCTCCAAACCAAACACAGCTAATGGCATTTACTTTCTCCCATAATATCAAGGTAACCTTTATTAAAGAGATTATTTCTACAACGCCTAGCTTTGGAAATATTGTACAGACTGAACTTAAATGGTCTCAACACAACTCTGAGCAGTTTGCTATAATAAAAGCAGAGAGTATGTAAGTTGAACATGAGTGATGTTTCTAACTTCGCCCTTGTGACATGGCAGTGCTATCATGCTTAGGAGACAAAATGGTGGCGCTCAGTGTGTCATATGGTATACGAACTTTTCAAATGTAACACGGAAACAGCAAACTTTGAGACGTTAGTATGCTCTATCACATTAAAATATTAACTGGTGTATATTCTAGGCGAATGGTCTCGAACAGGAAGCATGA
Source organism: Deroplatys truncata (assembly GCA_030765065.1). Taxonomy (NCBI): domain Eukaryota; kingdom Metazoa; phylum Arthropoda; class Insecta; order Mantodea; family Mantidae; genus Deroplatys; species Deroplatys truncata. The sequence continues at coordinate 51,586,238 of CM060987.1, forward strand.
TAGAAACAGGGAGGAAGATATTTGGCAAGTCATGACTTAGAACCCATGGAAGTCATTCCATCGCTTATCAACACAGCAGAATATGCCATAAAGGTAAAGGTATGTATCATGGAGGGGCCCCCGGATCCGGGCAGAGCAGCGAAAGTCGGACCTTTTTGCTTCCAACGTGACCCCTGAGAGGGAAGGATGAAAGGAGAGACCTGAAGGACGATCAGATCCGGATGTCGACAGGCGCAAATATGGAACGGGGCCATAATGTTTCCAGATAGTACGCATCCGACGCCACACGGCCCCTTCCGACAAGTCACCAACCTCCTGAGTTTCCCGGAGCCCCACGTTGAGCGGTACCGCAGAGAGGCCAGAGAAGAAACATCTACAGAGCGCAAGGCATCGCTCAGCCGCAACCCGCCGAACACCGTCGCTGGTCCTATAACCGCGAAAAGATGACAAGGAAGATAATCGGTACAGGAAATGAGAGGAAGTAGAGTTGTGGTGAAAGATGAACCACCCCAGCATTCGACTGACGACCTGGAGAAACCACGAACCACCATGAGCCAGAGTGAGTGGTCGCCGGGAATTGATCCCAGGACCTCCCGAATGCGGGACACAGCGTAACCACCTGAGCCGTCACGCTCGGTCTGAATACGCCTTATAAAATGTTTCGAAGGATTGATAGGCGGTACCTTAAGATGTTACCATACCATACTCAGCAAAAACAAGCTAATTATGGAGCTCGTCTCAAGTTTGCTGATAGAGGCAGGAGGCGGACGATCAGTGGTTAAATCGATCGATGTTCATGGACAAAGCACATTTCATGTGAGTGGTCGAGTCAACAAGCATAACTGCATTATTTGGAGAACTTAGAACGTATATGTCTCATATGACACATTTCACATACCATACGGCACACTGAACACACCGTTGTGGCGTAACCACCATTTTGTCTCCCATGCACGATAGTGCTGCCATGCCACGCGGATGAAGTCTCATGTATCACTCATTGTTAACATCCATCTTTTCCGCTTATATTATAACAAACTACTGAAAGATGTGTGCATTAACCTCATATATACATAAAACGTTTTACTTTTCTGACATCTCAAACAGATTTACCACCTGAATCGAAGAGTTGCACTAACAAGACTTTCTCTACTCTTGTAAGAACAATTTTAAAAACGCTTATTCTCCATCTAATTCACGTTAATCGAGATAAACATTTGAGAAATTATCTTATTGCTAATTTTATCGTAGGTGCAAGGGGATATGGTAGGCTTTAAGCGATAGTCAAACGTTTTAAGAGCTGGTTGCTATGTGGAGCATTCCATTCTCTTTGCATGTCCAGGACATAAAAAAGTCTAATGTGTTACACTCACACGACTTTCTCTACTCTTGTACAAACTATTTTTACAAAAGCTTATTCTCCATCTACTTCATGTTAATCGAGATAAACATTTGCAGACTCCATCTTATTGCTAATTTTCTTGTAGATGTAAGGGGAATATATATTTACAAGGGCAATATAGAAATACAGTAGCCTTTAAGCATAGACATACCTCTTAATAGCTGGTTGCTATGTGCAGCACCATTCCCTTTGCCACAGATTAATACTCTTTGTATATCCAAGACAAAAAAAGAATAACGAATTCCCATTTGAGAAAATAAGTACTGAAAAATTTAAGGGAATAACAAGCAATGTCTCGAAACTGGTTCTCACTCAACAAAAAAAATGTATGACATAAATTGTGTATGTTAACGCGATCCGCATTTTTTGTGTAGTAAACTTTTGTGTATCTCTTATGGTTCACCAGTTATGAAAAGTCGTTCACAATGAAGAATACTTTTAGAGAAATTCCCAGAAAATACAAGATATACATTTTATTTGTCATTAAAATATCTTAAACATGTGATATTTTAATCAAAATCGTTAAGAGCCATTTTTTGCGAAAATTAAAATTTTCGAAAAATGTTCCATGTGAAGGGTAATCTGGGTAGGGTGGATTTTCTTGAAAATCTCGATGTTGCATCGTTGGAAGATACTAAACTGAAATACCAAGTTTGGTATTTATCAGACTTTTCGTTAATGAATTATGCTATTCACAGACAGTCAGGCACATAGACACGTTTCCAGAAATCTTTATTGGGATTCAGGGCACCTCAAAACATGTACTTTCGGTGAAATCTCGATATTGAATTTTTGGGTGGAATGTAATACTTCCCCTATTTACTATACGTAGTAGAGGAAGTAATAATGTATATATATATATATATATATATATTAATACATCCAATCCTGCAGCATAATGTTTATGCAGTTAATAATAATTATCTCAAGTGAAACCAGGTCTCTCCGACTGAACCTTAGTCCTCCAATTTATTTACAATCTTAATGCAAGGGTTTACGTTGATCTCCAAAGCAGTAAAAAGAGTTAAGCTGATTAAGATCCGAAACTACACTAGCATAAGTGAATGAAGGATAGTTCATCGCTCAACTGTACATTTTAAACTCTAAGCGAGCATAATATTATTTGAATGTTGTTAGGACTTCGATTTTCTTGTATTTTATAACGTTTTAGTACATTTTAATCTTGCATTACGCGTTTTACCTTATTAATAAAACATCACGAGTCATTTTGTGTGTATGTTACAGATAAAGTATAAAATTCAGGCATTATATAGAATGCCTGAGAATTGCATAAAATGCTGGACCATTTTTGGCAAAAGTATAAAATTTGTACTTTGTGTTATACCTTACCTAGGCATTGTATATATTGCCTGGGTATTATGCACAATATCAGACTCTGTCACGGTAATGTATATAAATAAAACAATCTGATGTGTTACACTCACATGAATTTCTCTACTCTTGTACAAGCTATTTTTACAAATGCTTATTTTCTATCTACTTCACGTTAATCGAGATAAAAATTTTCAGACTCTATCTTATTGCTAATTTTCTTTCGATGTAAGGGGAATATATATTTACAAGGGCAATATAGATATACAGCAGCCTCTAAGCGCATACATATCTCTTAATAGCTGGTTTCTAGGTGCAACACCATTCCCTTTGCCACAGATTAATACTCTTTGCATATCCAAGACAAAAAATGAATAACGAATTCCCATTTGAGAAAATAATTATTGAAAAATTTAAGGGAATAACAAGCAATGTCTCGAAACTGGTTCTCACTCAACAAAAAAATGTATGACATAAATTGTGTATTTGAACGCGATCTACATTTTTTGTGTAGTAAAATTTTGTCTATCTCTTATGGTTTACCAGTTATGCAAAAGTCGTTCACCATGAAGAATAGTTTTGGAGACATTCCCAGGAAATTCAAGATATACATTTTATTTGTCATAAAAATATCTTATACATATGATATTTTAATCAAAATCGTTTGAGTTATTTTTAAGAAAATTAAAAGTTTCGAAAAATGTTCCATGTAAAGGATAAACTGGGGTGGGGGGATTTTCTCGAAAACCTTCGTGTCGCATCCTTGGAAGATACTGAACCTAAATACCAAGTTTGGTGTTTATTTCACTGTTCGTTTCTGAGTTATATTGTTCAGAGGCACACACACACGGACATGCTTCCAAAAATGCTTTTTTTGGATTCAGGGGGTCTCAAAACATGTATTTCCGGTGAAATCTCGGTATTGAATTTTTGGGTGGAATACAATACTTCCCCTACTTACTATACGTAGTAGAGAAAGTAAAAAAATATTTCAAAGAAAAATTCAATATTCCCTACCGTGCATAGAAATTTTTTTTACAAAAAATTGTAAAAGACACAAACAATAACTAAATATATAAATAATAGGTCAGAAAATTTTAAAAAACCATTCTGATAACATGAATATTTTAATGTGCAAAATATACTTTTAAAGGAATGAAGAGCAGAGAATTATTAAATTACCAAAATCAAAGGTCCCTATTTGTTGCAACAAGGGAGAGATGAGTGACACTTAGAATTGCACTGTATTTTATTTTTCACTTTATATTTCGGCAGTTGGTCTTGCACATGTATCTGGCCGTCTCCTATAGACTGAGAAGTTGTGGCTGTTCGGAGTGCGTGTTCATGATTTGGGACCTCTTCAAGTAGCACTAATTCCTTTGCACACACCGTGAACTGCGACTACGAATAAAGCTGTTTCAGAATCCCATTCACTGTTCCTAGTTGGTAGACGCCATCTTTAGACACCTTCATCACAACTGCCAACACATTGCGAGAGAAACCTTTTCCTTTGTCAGGAATGTGAACCCGAATAGTATCTCCTAAATTGGCGGAAGCAAATTTGTTGTCAGAGTTTAACTTCGTCTTGTGAAATGTCTGATTCTCGTGTAGAAATCTGTTGCGACATCTTGACCTAAGGAAAATACCGGTCTACTTCGAGCGAAAAAGCCAATGTGCTACACAACAATGTCATAGTTGGAATTGAAATACGAAACACTGGTCTGCTTCGAGCGAAAAAGCCAATGTGCTACACAACAACATCATAGTTTGAATTGAAATACGAAATACTGGTCTGCTTCGAGCGAAGAAGCCAATGTGCTACACAACATCATAGTTTGAATTGAAATATGAAATACCGGTCTACTTCGAGCGAAGAAGCCAATGTGCTACACAACAACATCATAGTTTGAATTGAAATACGAAATACTGGTCTGCTTCGAGCTAAAAAGCCAATGTGCTACACAACAACATCATAGTTTGAATTGAAATACGAAATACTGGTCTGCTTCGAGCGAAGAAGCCAATGTGCTACACAACAGTGTCATAGTTTGAATTGAAATATGAAATACCGGTCTACTTCGAGCGAAGAAGCAAATGTGCTACACAACAACATCATAGTTTGAATTGAAATACGAAATACTGGTCTGCTTCGAGCGAAGAAGCCAATGTGCTACACAACAGTGTCATAGTTTGAATTGAAATATGAAATACCGGTCTACTTCGAGCGAAGAAGCAAATGTGCTACACAACAACATCATAGTTTGAATTGAAATACGAAATACTGGTCTACTTCGAGCGAAGAAGCCAACAACATCATAGTTTGAATTGAAATACGAAATACTGGTCTGCTTCGAACGAAGAAGCCAATGTGCTACACAACAGTGTCATAGTTTGAATTGAAATACGAAATACTGGTCTACTTCGAGCGAAGAAGCCAACAACATCATAGTTTGAATTGAAATACGAAATACTGGTCTGCTTCGAACGAAGAAGCCAATGTGTACACAACAGTGTCATAGTTTGAATTGAAATACGAAATACTGGTCTGCTTCGAACGAAGAAGCCAATATGCTACACAACAACATCATAGTTTGAATTGAAATACGAAATACTGGTCTGCTTCGAGCGAAGAAGCCAATGTGCTACACAACAGTGTCATAGTTTGAATTGAAATACGAAATACTGGTCTACTTCGAGCGAAGAAGCCAATGTGCTACACAACATCATAGTTTGAATTGAAATACGAAATACTGGTCTGCTTCGAGCGAAGAAGCCAATGTGCTACACAACAACATCATAGTTTGAATTGAAATATGAAATACCGGTCTGCTTCGAGCGAAGAAGCCAATGTGCTACACAACAACATCATAGTTTGAATTGAAATATGAAATACCGGTCTGCTTCGAGCGAAGAAGCCAATGTGCTACACAACATCATAGTTTGAATTGAGATACGAAATACTGGTCTGCTTCGAGCGAAGAAGCCAATGTGCTACACCACAGTGTCATAGTTTGAATTGAAATACGAAATACTGGTCTGCTTCGAGCGAAGAAGCCAATAAGCTACACAACAGTGTCATAGTTTGAATTGAAATACGAAATACTGGTCTGCTTCTTGCGAAGAAGCCAATGTGCTACACAACAATGTCATAGTTTGAAATGAAATACGAAATGCTGGTCTGCTTTGAGCGAAGAAGCCAATGTGCTACACAACAATGTCATAGTTTGAATTGAAATACGAAATACTGGTCTGCTTCGAGCGAAGAAGACAATGTGCTACACAACAGTGTCATAGTTTGAATTGAAATACGAAATGCTGGTCTGCTTTGAGCGAAGAAGCCAATGTGCTACACAACAATGTCATAGTTTGAATTGAAATACGAAATACTGGTCTACTTCGGGCGAGGAAGCTAGTGTGCTACACAACAATATCATAGTTTGAATTGAAATACGAAATACTGGTCTTCTTCGAGAGAGGAAGCCAGTGTGTCACACAACAATGTCATAATTTTAATTGAAGTATGAAATAATGATCTACTTCGAGAGAGGAATCTGTGTGCTAACAATGTCATAGTTTGAATTGAAATACGAAATACTGGTCTACTTCGGGCGAGGAAGCTAGTTTGCTACACAACAATGTCATAGTTTGAATTGAAATACGAAATACTGGTCTACTTCGGGCGAGGAAGCTAGTTTGCTACACAACAATATCATAGTTTGAATTGAAATACGAAATATTGGTCTACTTCGGGCGAGGAAGCTAGTGTGCTACACAACAATGTCATAGTTTGTATTGAAATACGAAATACTGGTCTACTTCGGGCGTGGAAGCTAGTGTGCTACACAACAATATCATAGTATGAATTGAAATACGAAATACTGGTCTTCTTCGAGAGAGGAAGCCAGTGTGTCACACAACAATGTCATAATTTTAATTGAAGTATGAAATAGTGTTCTACTTCGAGAGAGGAAGCCGTGTGCTACACAACAATGTCATAGTTTGAATCTAAATGCGATATAATGGTCTACTTCGAGAGAGGAAGCTAGTGTGCTACACAACAAAGTCATAGTTTGAATTGAAATACGAAATACTGGTCTACTTCGGGCGAGGAAGCTAGTTTGCTACACAACAATATCATAGTTTGAATTGAAATACGAAATATTGGTCTACTTCGGGCGAGGAAGCTAGTGTGCTACACAACAATGTCATAGTTTGAATTGAAATACGAAATACTGGTCTACTTCGGGCGAGGAAGCTAGTGTGCTACACAACAATATCATAGTTTGAATTGAAATACGAAATACTGGTCTTCTTCGAGAGAGGAAGCCAGTGTGTCACACAACAATGTCATAATTTTAATTGAAGTATGAAATAGTGGTCTACTTCGAGAGAGGAAGCCGTGTGCTACACAACAATGTCATAGTTTGAATGGAAATGCGAAATATTGGTCTACTTCGGGCGAGGAAGCTAGTGTGCTACACAACAATGTCATAGTTTGAATCTAAATGCGATATAACGCCTACTTTGAAAGAGAAAGCTAGTGTGCTACACAACAATGTCATAGTTTGAATCTAAATGCTATATAATGGTCTACTTCGAGAGAGGAAGCTAGTGTGCTACACAACAATGTCATAGTTTGAATCTAAATGCGATATAATGGTCTACTTCGAGAGAGGAAGCTAGTGTGCTACACAACAATGTCATAGTTTGAATCTAAATGCGATATAATGGTCTACTTCGAGAGAGGAAGCTAGTGTGCTACACAACAATGACTTTGAACTTAAATAATAAATATTATAAAAATAATACTTTTCCGTTTCGGTTTTGTCATTCTGTAAAATGCCTAGGAAATGTGTAAAATAATTTGTATTTCATGCTCTACCTACACAGTTTAGTCATTATACAGAATCCCGGTTTTCAAACTTTGCAGGTAACATGTCTATTAAACGCACGAGGTTTAACATTCGTTCGTGGATTAATTCACACAAGAATTGAAATATCAGTTTAATGTATTCTACATGTGACAGTGTAGCATCAATTTGGTGCTATAGCTTATCACTTCCTTTCACCTTTGTATATGGTATTTCTCTTTGTCTTTTTACTTTCTCTACTACGTATAGTAAATAGGGGAAGTATTGTTTTCCACCCAAAAATTCGATACCGAGATTTCACCGGAAATACATGTTTTGAGACCCCCTGAATCCAAAAAAAGCATTTTTGGAAACATGTCCGTGTGTGTGTCTGTGTGTCTGTCTGTGTGTCTGTGTGTGTGTGTGTGTCTGTGAACAGCATAACTCCAAAACGAACAGTCGGATAAACACCAAACTTGGTATTTAAGTTCAGTATCTTCCAGAGAAGCGATACGAAGGTTTTCAAGAAAATCCCCCCACCCCAGATTACCCTTTACATGGAGCATTTTTCGAAAATTTTAATTTTCTCAATAATGGCTCTAACGATTTTGATTAAAATATCATATGTTTAAGATATTTTCATGACAAATAAAATGTATGTCTTGAATTTTCTGGGAATGTCTCCAAAACTATTCTTCATTGTGAACGACTTTTGGTAAACTGGTAAACCATAAGAGATAGACAAAATTTTACTACACTAAAGATGTAGATCGCGTTTAAATACACAATTTATGTCATATACATTTTTTTGTTGAGTGAACCATTTTCGAGATATTGCTTGTTATTCCCTTAAATGTTCCAATACTTATTTTCTCAAATGGGAATTCGTTATTCATTTTTTGGTCTTGGATATGCAAAGAGTATTAATCTGTGGGAAAGAGAATGGTGCTGCACCTAGCAACCAGCTATTAAGAGATATGTATGTGCTTAAAGGCTACTGTATTTCTATATTGCCCTTGTAAATATATATTCCCCTTACATCTACAAGAAAATTAGCAATAAGATAGAGTCTGCAAATGTTTATCTCGATTAACATGAAGTAGATGGAGAATTAGCGTTTGTAAAAATAGTTATACAAGAGTAGAGAAAGTCATGTGATTGTAACACATCAGATTTTTTTGAAAATGGATATTGTGGCAAACACATGTAGAGTTAGGTTGGTATGCCTAACATGGAATCGGCCTCCCAGAATGAGGTCGGTATCCCTGTTCGTTCCGGAAGGTTCAGCTCAAATGTTGGCAGCTAGATGTTGTGTTTGCATATAAAATGATTGGAAATAAACTGGTCATCTCTTTACAGCAAGACTTCTTAATTCAAGGAAGAGTGTCTTGTGCTCTCTGCCTCGCGGCAAGGATGAGTTTTAAACGATGACTTCTTTGTGAACGACATGTAAGGTTAAGGTAACATCTTTTGTTAATAAAATTGTCATTGGTTAAATTTTATGTTTCCTTCTTTTAGGCTTCTTTACAGATTCAAGCATCCCTATATTGCCATCCTTAGTTTCGCATGCTTAGCGAGTTTCGGCCCCCCTCCCGTTGTCATGGCTTTAAATATGGAAAGGTTTGGTAATTTCTTGATTTAATTTATAGTCGTGGTAATATGTGTGGTATAATATGTTTCGCTTATTATGAGGTTTCAGAAATGGATAGCAAAATACGTCGTTTAAAGTTGTTAAAATCGGCTATTAAATATTGATGTAGGCCTCAGGAGAAGGGACCTTGTTTTAAGAAGCGCTTTACATCAGAGCAACTTGTGTACATTGAAACGCCTTTCCATAGAGCGTGAACCTTGGTAGTACATTTCAAAACATAAAATAGGTTTGCACCTTGTCCAAAAGACAGACTAAGGCACATGTGGCGCTTGGTTTCTTAAAGCCTGGAATATTAACAATTCAAACATTTAAAGAGCACCATGAATTGGAGGAGTTCGTATTCCATAATACCATGCGTTTCACTTATAGCCGGGCCATAGATTGTGTATATGCGTAGCTCGTTTACACCGCAGTGGCCTCGGTATGTCTGAGGTAACTCACCACCGCGGGCAATTCACTCAACATGGCAGGGGTGATCGTTAACTGTCAGTTGCCACCATCTTTTGTGTTGTATGAAGTAGTTGTTTCCCCACTGTTAGAAACCAAACTTGTAGTTGATTATTGTTGTGGTTGCACCACGTATTGCCGGAAATATGTTTCTTAGAGTGTTCCCCCACGTACGATACAAACTTTACGGTGGCCTTCGCCCCACGTTCACTTTTTTCGATGGCCTTCGCCCCCACATTTAAAACTTCAACTTTGTATTTTAATGTTTATTTAAATATTATACATGTATGCCTCGGCTGCGTCAGTAGTAATTTTCAGAAAACGTATCTCTTAGCACGGCTGGTACGGCTAAAGAATGAGGCTTACACAAATTATAATTGTATTGTACTTTGTTTATTAATCCTTCACACGAATAAATAACACTTTACTGATGTATCCTACTATAGAGCTGAAAGATTATTATTATTTGTACTTTTTAACACGTAAACCTTATATTATTCTCACCGCAATGAATTTTTATGCCTCATACTGAACACGTACCATACCGATCTAAATGGTACCATACCTTCTAGCGTCTACCACCTGAATTTGTAGTTTTTTCTATTTCAAGTCTGATTGGCTAAACCTATTCCAATAGAATACCTTTATGGAAATTTCAACTCTTCTAGTTTTTGACTGGCTATTTATAAATTGTTTTAAATATTACATTATTGTTCCAAGAATTATTAGTAGCCTTTATTAAACTTTCAAATTTATTGTTGTCTCAAGGTTACCTCATTGTTACCTTCTTTGTTAGCAACTTTTGGCTTCTACTTTGTAATTTTGTTTGCTACGAAAAGCAGCTTGCTTTTATTCTCACAGCTCCTACATTGTTAAACTAAATAATACATTCACATAACATTATTATACATGTACATAATAATATAAACATAATACATTGACCGTTACATATACTTTATATATTATACACATTTTGCTTTAAGGCGGGCTGTTATTATATTTGATATTATATAATTAGACTGATATCATTTAAGTGTTAAAATATTGCCTCATGTAAAGACTAGAGCTTGTTCATTGTGCATCTGAAAAGTGAACGTTTATTCATCACATATGTATTGTTTATAGATAACATTAGATTATTCTTAATAGTCCAGCAAACTGCTTACCAAAGAATTCGCGCTTGATCAAAGTTTTATGTGTAATATATACAAAGAAAACGAATTGTGTAGAGAGGAGACATTTCCTGGTGCTCCAGGTAGAGAAATTATTAGATGTCTGTTTAATAAGTTTGGGACAACGGGATCACTAAACCTTGTAGCGGTTCTTTCGTGGTATCTCCCCCCACGATGACGCGCCACTGTACGCCGAGAACCCCACTAAGTTAATGATGATGGACCCGTTGAGAGATGATGGATACTGTAGGTCGTCTTGATGCCCGTACTCATGTGAGTATCACGACGTTCTCGTAGACTGGAATCTGATGATCGTATATCTGTATTCTTAAGTGTGCGTTAGTATGTTGTAATTATTATTTTACAATTATGAAACGGTTTCTGTATTTTTGAGTCGGAGAGAAATTGTGTCTTGTCTAGGTTACGTATGGGGAATGATAAAATAATTTGCGCACACTTATTCTGTTAAATATTTCACTTGTATTTTAGATAAACAACATGAAGTAGTTCACAAATCACTATTACCTTTTTCATGTTAAATATGTATATCTGGAAGACTTTAAATACGTAGTTTTAGTGTCTATTTAGGGACGAGTTTATACACGACGTTCTCGCTCGAAGTCTGACAAGCTTCCGTTAGCGTTCCCTTCAACCATTTTCGTAACGTACTATTTGAAATACATCCATGTATCAATGTACCTGATTTGTGCTACTATCCAATAACAGTTGATGATGATATATATTATATATATATACATATGTGTGTGTGTGTGTGCGTGTGTGTGTTTACAAACTCACTTATAAATCCAAGGTTCGTACATGCTTACGTAAATGCTACTGCATTTCTCGTAATTTTTATTACTTTCTCTACTACGTATAGTAAGTAGGGGAAGTATTGTATTCCACCCAAAAATTCGATACCGAGATTTTACCGGAAATACATGTTTTGAGACCCCCTGAATGCAAAAAAGGTATTTTTTGAAACATGTCCGTGTGTGCGTCTATGTGTCTCTGTCTGTCTGTGTGTCTGTCTGTGTGTGTGTCTGTCTGTGAACAGCATAACTCAGAAACGAACAGTCGGATAAACACCAAACTTGGTATTTAGGTTTACTATCTTCCATAGATGCGACAGGAAGGTTTTCAAGAAAATCCCCCATCACAGATTACCCTTTACATGGAAAATGTTTCGAAAATTTTAATTTTCTCAAAAATGGCTCTAACGATTTTGATTAAAATATATGTTTAAGATATTTTCATGACAAAATGTATATCTTGAATTTTCTGGGAATGTCTCCAAAAGTATTCTTCATTGTGAACGACTTTTGCATAACTGGTAAACCATAAGAGATAGACAAAATTTTACTACACAAAAAATGTAGATCGCGTTAAAATACACAATTTATGTCATACACATTTTTTTTATTGAGTGAACCATTTTAGAGATATTACTTGTTATTCCCTTAAATGTTTCAGTACATTTTCTCAAATGGGAATTCGTTATTCATTTTTTTGTCTTGGATATGCAAAGAGTATTAATCTGTGACAAAGGGAATGGTGCTGCACCTAGCAACCAGCTATTAAGAGATATGTATGTGCTTAAAGGCTACTGTATTTCTATATTGCCCTTGTAAATATATATTCCCCTTACATCTACAAGAAAATTAGCAATAGGATAGAGTCTGCAAATGTTTATCTCGATTGACATGAAGTAGATGGAGAATAAGCGTTTGTAAAAATAGTTTGTACAAGAGTAGAGAAAGTCGTGTGAGTATAAGACATCAGATTTTTACTGCTTGTATAGCTAACAATGGCATTTCCCTCTCATAATATATTATATGTGTTATAACGTTATACACTGGTCTCTACCATGTGTACATAATGAATATGTGCGTTTTTAACATCCTCTTAATTATTATACGAACAATATTAGCAAAAAATACATAACACGTAAAACTTAGAACAAAATATTAAAGAAAGAAATTATTAATGTGTTGACACTGAGAAGCTACGAATTAGATATCTTATTACGTTAATGAGTTATCGTATTAGTTTGTCTGTGGCTAGTACTGTATGTTGCTTCAACCTAAGAAGTAAAGAGAAATGTTCTAACGAAGCAACAAATTTACGCATTTGGTGTATCACTCAAACGGTATCCAAAAAAGCCTTTAAAACGCGTTGCGCAGCAAGTGGGCATTTCAAAAATCTCTGTTCATATAGCTGCTAAATATTTAAAATTTAAACTCTAAAGGAGTGACTGTAGTTCATGTATTACAACCTCGTGACGACGAGGAATGCTAGGAATGCCTCTATGCAGATGAATACCACTTTCATACCACTTATAACAAGGTTTGTGGTCATTATAGTACATTTTACTGTTACTCATAAGTAACGCGAGGGCTTTAGATAGCAAAAACACTCCCAGTGTAATAGTGCGCGGAACACGCAGGCGTAACCTGCGGCCTGGAATTATAAAGAACGCACTGTATCTTTTGGAAACTTAAATAGCTTGCATTTTTCATCAACATATCTTTCAGAATACATTGTCTTTGGAATTTGTCTTAAATTTTTAACTACCAAAATTATAGACGGAATGTTTTAATACATTAAGAATTGAGAATATAGCTTCCACAGATTGCAATAGTGTTTTATCTGGAATCTTAATTCTTATAGATAACAGTGAGTTTATGTTACACCATGTATTGTGCTATTCACATGGGAAGTTAGAGTAATTTAGAAATGCGACGCTTAATCAACAAGTTAGCAACAAGCCTGTGTGAGGGTATTTTGATAGTATTGCGTGAACATCACCAGTTCATCACATTATTTAGTTTAACTATCTTCCCAACTCCCAGCGGCACCTGGATTTGTTTGAGCAGGCAGAGCTAAACAGTATTTCCATGGAGAGAAAGGGTAATGCAAGCGCGCTTGTTACCAGTGATGTATTTGTGACCCGACTCATTTGTTAAATGAGTTTCCTGAAGACAGTTAAGCGATTTGTGAACACGGAAAAAAGCCCCTGCGATGCTACACTATACAGCATACCACGCTGTAATTAATTTATTTCGTTAATTTTTATGCATCAAAATGAGTATGCGCATATGTTTTTTATATTTTCTATTAGGTATAGTAAGTAGGGGAAGTATTGCATTCCACCCAAAAATTCGATACCAAGATTTCACCGGAAATACGTGTTTTGAGGACCCTTGAATCCACAAAAACAATTTCAAAACAACCTACGTGTGTGTGTGTCTAACAGCATAACTCAAAAACAAAAAGTCGGATGAATACCGAACTTGGTATTTAGGTTCAGTATCTTTCAAAGATGCGACACGAAGATTTTCAACAAAATCCCCCCACCCCAGACTACCCTTTACACGAAATATGTTTCGAAAATTTTGATTTTCTCAAAAATGACTAACGATGTTGATTAAAATATCGTATATTCAAGATATTTTAATGGCAAATGAAATTCATATCATGAATTTTCTGAGTATGTCCCCAAAAGTCCTCGTTATTCTGAATGACTTATGCATAACTAGAAAACCGTAAGAGATAGACAACATTTTACTAGAAAAAATGTAGATCACGGTTAAAACACACAATTTATGTCACTTTTTGGCCGAGTTAATGATTTCCGAAATATTCCTTGTTCCTTCTTTCAATTTTCCAACATATACTTCTTCTCAAATGGGAATTCGTTATACTTTTTTTTTGTCGTGGACATTCAAAGATAATGGTAATGCTCGATATAGCAGCCAGCTCTTAAATGATATGACTGTCGCTTAAATCCATTTTCCCCTTGCACCAACAAGAAAATTAGCAATAAGATAGTTTCTGCAAAGATTCATTATTAACATGAAGATATGGAGAATAAAAGTTTGTGAAAAGTTTGTGCAAGAGAACAGAAAGTCATGTTACTGTATCACATCAAAATTTTAAAGTACTGTCGCTGGTCAGTTGTTTCTTGCGATACCATGGATAAGTGTGAAATTTCTAGCACAACAATTCACTATCAATGCTTTTTTTTGTATCCGCCTTGCACCTACAAATAAATGTGTAATTAAGCTATCTCTGTAATGTTTCACTCAGTTAATATGAATTGGAATAAAAACGTAAGCTATAAGTAAGAATAGTTCGTAATAGCTCTATAAAAAGCTTCTGCAAAGGTTTATTACGATTAACATGAAGTAGATGGAGAATAAACGTTTGTAAAAATAGTTTGTATAAGAGTAGGGAAAGTCATATGAGTGCAACACATCAGATTTTTCTCTACTGTTAGCTATAGTAGTCCACCCAAAAATTCGATATCCAGATCTCACCGGAAATACATTGTTTGAGGAATCCAAAAAGCATTTTAAAAAATGGTGACCATTATAACTCGAAAATGAAATCTCGGATAAATACCACGTCACATTGACGTTCAGCATCTTTAAAATTTGTCCATGAAGACTTTCAAGAATACCCCTCTCACAAAATTGTCCTTCAAATGAAAAAATTTTCGTTATATTTGGTCTTCTAAAAAAATAGCTCCAACGATTTGGTCTACAATAGGTGCATATAACAAACATAGTGTATATCTTGAATTAATTGAGAAAAGCTTATGAAGTTCCCTTTGTCCTGAATTAACTTTATATAATTTTGTGTAATGGTAAACCATAAGTGACGAACAAAAATTGTATGTAACTATACCACACTTTATATAAAATACATTTTTGTGGCACAAACCGTTTCCTAGATATTCGTTGTTCTTGATTTTGAGGCAGTATTTTTATCACTTAAATGATATCAGTCTAATTATATAATATAAAAATTTAATAACAGCCCGCCTTAAAGCTATATGTGTATAATATAATATAGAAAGTGTATAATACAGTCATTGTATTATGTTTATTTTATTATGTACATGTATAAAAATTTTATGTGAATGTATTACGTAGTTTAACAATGTAGGAACTGTGAGAATAGAAGCAAGCTGCCTCCCGTGGCAAACAGAATTACAAAGTAGAAGCTGAAGGTTGCTAACAATGAGGTAACCTTGAGACAACAATAAATCAGAAAGTTTAAAAAGGCTAATAATAGTTTTTGGAACAATAATAGTGTAATATTTAAAACTGTTTATAAATAGCCAATCAAAACCTACAAAACCTAAAAGTTAAATAAAGGTATTCTATTGTAGTAGGCTTAGCCAATAAGAGACTAGAAATAGAGAAAAGGTACAAATTCAGGCTGTAGACGCTACAAGAAAGCGTACCCAAGTAGTTTGGTTCGGTAGGGGTTCAGTGTGAGACATGAAAATTCATTGCGGTGAGAATAATATAAAGTTTACCTGTTAAAAGTGCAATTAACAATAATCTCACAGCTCTATATTGCGATATATCACTGAAGTGTTATTTAATCGTGTGAAGGATTAATAAAGGGATTGGAGTACAATTATAATTTGTGTAAGCTTTGTTCTTTAGCCGTACCAGCCCTGTTAAGAGATACATGTTTTACAAATTACTATTTTCCATTTAAATATGTTTAATGTGTGGTATTTTAATCAAAATAGTTAGTCATTTTTATAAAATAAAACATTTTGAAATTGTTCCATATAGAGGGTAGTTTGGAATAGGGCTATTTTGTTGGAAATCTTCCTGTCGAATCTTTCGAAGGTAATAAACTTGATTGGACGTTTCGTTTTTGAGTTATGCTATTCACAGGCGTGCAGATTTTTTTCTGAAAATGCTCTTTTTGTATTCGAGGTACCCCAAACATATATTTCTGGTGGAATTTTTAAGTGGCTTGAGAGGACACAGAATCTGAATTTATTGCAGCGCATTTGGTACATATATACCTATGGCCTCAACCAACTTTGGTAGTTAGCACTGATTCTGCCGATCGCGAAACATGACGCACAAAAACTAGAGCAACTCATCGGTTTCTTTTTATGGTCTGGTAAGGTGTATCGGGTGAGCAGACCTCAACTACTCTTGCCACCCTCTAAAGGCGGATGTGGATGGTTGACATCGAAAAGAAATGTATAGCCTCATTGGGGAAGACTGCCGTCCGGTCCTTGTGTGGAGATGGTTCTTCTATCGACAAAAAGTTCTGGGAGGAACAAGTTCATCACCCGCATGTGGTACTCCCAGGATTCAAGCAAATTGTTCATCACCTTCAGCGCATGCTGGACACCAACGATGAGATCTCCGCGTTCGAGTGTACCGGAGCCAATATCGCCTGTTAACTTTGTTTCCTTTTACTCCTAGGATTGAAGGGAAGCATAGTCGAAGATGGAAGATTATCTGGCAGAATGTCTTCTGCAAATATGTTCCAACTGATTGGCAAGAGACGACCTATGAAGAGACCATACCGACGGCAGAAAAGCTCTGGCGACATGGAAGAACACTATCTAATCAGTGTGCAGACCTTGGAGCAGCGGATTGCTTTCTGTCGGCAGGTTGCTGACATCTGGATGGTGCTCAGGAACCACATATCCAGGTGGTACCAACCAGAGACCCCGCCAGGCCTTGCGGAACTGCAGCGCTTGGAACTTCGCTTCCAGAATACGGCCCTCCAGCGCTGTGTGATTTGGTTGGTAACGGGAACGTTACACTGGATCTTTAAACAGAATGTCTACAATGTAGCAATGAGGATGGAATGCTTTGGCTTCTTGAGACAGGAACGGTGGAACAGTTAATGCTGTTGTAAAAAAAATATACAAAAAGGACATTAAAAAAACTAAAAAAGCCTCTGACCGTCGGGGTCCCACATCAGTCCTATGGTACAGCTTAAGATGCTCTCTTCCACCAGTAGTGTATGTTCTGCAGTATTTTGTTTTCATACCTGTAATAGGTGCAAACATGTACAGCTTCCAGCCGACCTCGCCATCTAGAGAAAGTGGCTTTGTCGGCGGGGAGCATTGACCTAGTTATTACGTAAATCGGCATCTCTGTACGTAGATCGGTCTTCGTTAGAAACTGCATGTCTACCTATAGTCCGTGTGTGAATAGCTGAACTGGTAAAACGAAGCGACGTGTGAGTACAAAACCTTATATTTAAGTTTCATGATTCCAAAGACGCGACGCTAAGATGTTTAAGAAAACCTTCCCCTTCCCCAAATAAAAAAAAATTAAAAAAACATAGCAAATGCAGTTAGTCTATCTTCTCCAATAGTGTTCCTAAGAAATGTTTTAATTCCTTTCAGTGTGAACAAACAGCGTTCAGATTCACTTTTTGTTAAAGGCAGAGTAATGGCTATTTTCAAAAGCTTTAACACTTAAGAAAAAGTGGAAGAAATATTATTAGCTCTAAGATATTGTAGAAATTTTACAGAACCACCAATATTCCTGAATTCTGCTCTTGAATAGAGCACTGAAAGTTCTGTATGTAGCTTATCCTTATCAAAAACTGGAAACATTTTTATACATTCACTGAACACATTTTCTGGAAATATTGAATTAAATTACTCAAACTGCGATTCTTGTAGCAGGGAAGACACAGAAAAATGTTCTCTAAACTGGAAGCGGAGATTCAATTGAGACAGCATCACATCACATACTTCCTTGGCTGCGACTCTGGGTTTGAAACAATTTTTCTTTTGTGTGAGTTTTCTGCTCCAAATCACAGGACTCCACTGTGTTTCTTACTTTTATAATTTCAGCAGTGAAAGTAGATATATACACTGGAACTTTGGCAGCATCCATGTTGCGATTCTGTAGCTGATTGTACAGTATTTCTACATGAGGCATAATTAAATGGAAATAATTAAGCCAGAAATAAAACTCATTGTTTTAAAGATACCCCAATATAGCAGATGCCTCATTTATTGTCGCACTGCTTGAAGTCTCTGATTCTGACAAAATTTGAAAACAAAAACAAACCAAAAGAAAGTGGAAAGCAATATCCTCTCTACCTACTAGGTAAGTGGTAGAGAAAGTAAAAATTAGCCTATGCCTTCAGCCAATAGATAGTAATCACAACGATAATTGTGTAAATATACTATACATAATTACACCTACAACATTACGAGTTTGACTTCAAAGATACATTTAACACAGTATGGCGAGAAATTCTACTATACAAGATGAAGACATATGGCATATCAGGCCACATGCTAAACTGGTTTCAAACCTTCCTATCCCAAAGATGGTTTGCAGTACAATACAAAACAGCCACATCTAAATGGAAACAAACGAGAGTTGGACGACCTATAAGTTTTTTTACAAGTGCTATTCTGTTCAAAATATATACAAACGACTTAGCAGATATACTAAAGAAAATAGGTAACATATAAGTAGGAACGATTGCTGATGACGTGGTCATATGAACTTCAGAAAAGAACATAAGATCTGGAAAACATTGCAAAGAACTACAAGTAACAATGGAGAATACAATCATAACCCTAGAACATTGGACTAATGACAACAATATGGAAATAAATACAGAAAAACTCAATATCAACTACTCACAATGCAGCCTAAAACAGAAAATATATGCCTGCAAATCAACAACAAAAAACTACAAGAAGCAACTACACCAACGTATCTAGGGATAGAATTAGATCAAAATCTATCAATGAAAGAACATGTAAACAATGTAACGAATAAAATAAACAAAAATAATAACATTTTAAAACGTTTAGCAGGAATAAAATGGGGTGTAAATATGGACCTGCATAATAGTATATATAAAACAAACATAAAACCTAACATATTATATGAAGGAGAAGTATTAGCAACAGTAAACGAGACTTAAAAGGAAAATAGAAATTTCACAAAATAATTCACTAAGAATAATAAAGGAGCTGTAAAACCAACACCAATTACAGTACTACAAAGCTTCACAAAAAACATAGTTATAGAATTGGAACATGAGATAAAAGCAATTACTCTAGCACAAAAACTGCAAGTCAATACAAACAGATACAAATGGCACCACGGAGCAGACACTATAAGTAATTTGAAAACGCAAATAAACTTCAGAACATTATTAATACCCTAAAATACAAGAATATAATTACAACAAATATAATAGCAACAGAGGTAACGAGTCCAATAGAATATATTGATATACAATATCAGAATAACCTGATATATACAATACACAAACAAAACAATATACCAGATGAAATGAGAGCCATAGCAATAGCTACGGAAAATGAAAGATACCCAGAAAAAGAATGGCTCAGAATATATACAGATGGATCCCTCATCAATAAAGAAATGCCGGTGCAGGAGTATACTGTAAACACTTTGCATAGTATCTAACATTAGATGAAACGTCAAGCCACTGTGATAGAGAATTAATAGCTATAAAACAGAATTACAGAACATTCTATATAGACTATACATACAACAAAAAATAGTAATGTTATTAGACTCAAAATCAGCCATAGACGGGGTAGTAAATTACAATAATAAAGCTACAAGAAACCTAATTAAAGCAGTTGAAACTAGAAATCATGTCACTCTACAATGGATCCCAGCTCATGTCGAACTTTTGTACAATAAACATGCGGATCAATTAGCAAATAAAGGTGCAATACAACAAATGAAACCTGCAGGACAAATAAAAATAAATAAACATTAAATAACCTTAAACAACATTTCAAAAAACAGCAGAGACTTGATGAAGAACATAAATTAAAAGATAAAGATTATAAGAATATTAAAAGATAGAGTTTATACACAAAAAATGCCAACGAATACTGCAGTTGCCTTATTTAGGATGACAACTGGCCACTCGCAGAACACCACTACAAAATACTTGAAAGCCAGAGGAAAAATGATGCAGATCAATTAATCCCCAGTGCCATTGGTGAACAACAACATTACGAGTTGGTAATTTGTGTTCTTACCACACCATCTCTGCAGATAAGTTATTATAGCAAATAACTGAGATACAAAACGACAAGAAAGAGACCGAGGCAAATCAACATCATCAATACACGATGTATACAACACACTATGTTCTTCAGTTCACAAGGAATACTTATCTCAAAATAGCAGCACAATTTCTACTTCGTTACCCATAAACGCACTACGTTGTTCGCTACTACTACTGACGCCTGAAAACACTGCACACCGCAACACAGGTGCGACAGAGATGTTGCCGGAAAATTTAGAAGAGGATATGGTTGTTGCGAAAGCTTAAGTAGAGAACGTGAATATAAAGCACATGTAGTTTTAGTAAAAAAGCTTCTTTCATATTACATGCCCCATTGATGTCAGCAATATATTTTCGTTTTTACTTTCTCTAGTACGTATAGTAAGTAGGGGAGGTATTGTATTCCACCCAAAATTTCTATACCGAGACTTCACCGGAAATATATGCTTTGAGACCCCCTGAATCCAAATAAAAGCATTTTTGGAAACATGTCCGTGTGTGTGTGTGTGCCTGTGAACAGCATAACTCAGAAACGAACAGCCGGATAAACACCAAACTTGATATTTAGGCTTCGTATCTTCCAGAGATGCGACACGAAGGTTTTCAAGAAAATCCCCCACCCCAGATTACCCTTTACATGGAACATTTTTCAAAAATTTTAATTTTCTCAAAAATGGCTCTAACGATTTTGATTAAAATATCATATGTTTAAGATATTTTCATGACAAATGAAATGTATATCTCGAATTTTCTGGGAATGTCTCCAAAAGTATTTCTCTATTTGAACGACTTTTGCATAACTGGTAAACTATAAGAGATAGGCAAAATTTTACTACACAGAAAATGTAGATCGCGTTAAAATACACAATTTATGTCGTATACATTGTTTTTGTTGAGTGAACCATTTTCGAGATATTGCTTGTTATTCCCTTAAATTTTCCGATACTTATACTTTTTCTCAAATTCGTTATTCAATTTTTTTGTCCTAGTAATGCAAAGAAAATAGAATACTCCACATAGAAACCAGCCCTTAAAATATTTGACTATCGCTTGAAGCCTACCAATTCCACTTGCATCTACAAGAAAATTAGCAATAAGATTAACATCTCGATATCTCGATTAACATGAAGCATATGGAGAATAAGCGTTTGTAAAAATAGTTTGTACAAGAGTAGAGAAAGTCATGTGAGTATAACATATCAGAATTTTATTAGAAGTTTTAAATGAAAATACAAGGGTTTTCTAGCTGATGAGCTATTCCACGTCGAACCTGCTATTACGAGCGGTTTTGCCGGTAAGGATTTTAGCGACTCACGGCAAGTTACGCTTAGTTTCTTTATTGCAGATACAGTTATTTTAAACAAAAAATTGATACTGCAGAAGTTAGAAGGTATAATAATTCAATTGTTATAGTTTCGAGCGCTACGATTTATAATTTTTCATTCTTTATTTTCAAACTTTCGGCAATCGCTTCAATAGCAAATATCAGATCACATTAGATTTCTCGGTCCTAAACTGGTGTTATCCTTTAAAATATACTCACGCAAACCCTAAGAAGGTACTTGTAGCTGTACCACTGGAGCGGCTGGCGTACGGGATAAGAGGACGAGCTACGAGATAACGACAGCAACATCAGAAGCAGGTAAAGTTTAGTTTAACAAAACCAGCGCCTTATCGTGGTACAAAACCGGCTTCAAAACCTGGCACCCATCGAAGTAACACGTTATCAAGAAGAATTAAATTCTAGCCACTCAGTTCTTGTGGAACCCATATATCGCGAAGATTTAAATAACTAAGCCTTCCTATACTAGGTTGAAATATGTTCGGTTCGTGTTCCATCTCTCGAGTTGTTACCCTGGATTGCTGGTGTTTGTTCAACCCTATTCGCAAGAGAGTTTCGGCAACTTCAATAACTTAGTCTTCAGGGTTTTGCGATGGACCTTACGATAAAACCGAATATCTCTATCAGGTATAAAAGGTACGGCAGGGGAGAAATGAAATAGAATGAAGGAAATAAAACATGGAGGTGTGTCTGAAGATAACCCAAAAACTTTCAACAAAATGCTCGTGTACCGTAGTTTCTCATTCTAAGATACCAAATACAACTAAATAAAACCATAGAAGAGTTTCCATCGTAAGCTGAGAGGTTCCTACTACTTAAATTTCAAAGTTTTCTTGTTTTATCGAGTTTCGTTTCATATTCCCCCCCCAAAAAAAAAAGAATTTCAAATGAAACCTCAAACTATTCTTCACTAGAACAAGCATATACGAGGCGTGTTTTTATGGTACGCACGGATATTTTTTTGTTAAAAATAACACAATATTATTCTCCAAATACTTTATTACCATTTACTACCTTACACTACTTCCCCACATAGCCACGAAGTTTTCACCACTTGTCCTAACGGGAAACCAGTTTTTGTATGCCTTCGTCAAAGAATGATGCCGCCTGTGATGAACAACTACTCTGCAGTTCTTATTTTACAATAACATCGTCTTTTTACTTTCTCTACTACGTATAGTAAGTAGGGGAAGTATTGTATTCCACCCAAAAATTCGATACCGAGATTTCACCTGAAATGCCAAACTTAAAAACGAAACGTTGGACAAATACCAAGCTTGGTATTTAGGTTCAGTATCTTTCAAAGATGCGAATATTTTAAAGAAAATCTCTGCACCCCAAACTACCCTTTACATGGAACTTTTTTCGAAGATTTTCAAGTTTTCAAAAGTGGCTAACGATTATGATTAAAATATCATATGTTTAAGATACTTTTATGGCAAATTAAATGTATATCTTGAACTTTCTGGGAATGTCCCCAAAAGTCGGCTTCATTCGAATGAATTTTGCATAACTGGTAAACAAGTAAACTGGTAAACGTAAGGGATAGAAAAAAGTTTACTACACAAAAAATGTAGAGCTCGTTAAAACACATAATTCATGTCATACACATTTTTGTGGAGTGAAGCATTTCCGAGCTATTCCTTGTTATTTGGTTCAATTTTCCAATACTTATACCTTTTCTCAAATCGTAATTCATTATTCGTTTTTCTTTTCTTTTTTATGTCCTGGTAATGCAAAGAGAATGAAATACTCCACATAGCAACCAGCTCATAAAATATTTGACTATCGCTTAAAGCCTACCATATCCCCCTTGCACCTCTAAGAAAATTAACAATAAGTTTCTGCAAATGTTTATCTCGATTAACATGAAGTAGATGGATAATAAGCGTTTGTAAAAATAGTTTGTACAAGAGTAGAGAAATTCATGTAAGTGTAACATATCAGATTCTTTTTATGTTTCATTTATATGCTGCCTTTAACATCTATGGTCATATTGACGGCTTTTTACCTTTGAAACAGTTGTTTATCAGCTATGATGCCCACTCTCTTTCAATTATGTTAATCTTTGGGTTGGTTTTACTTTGGTAATATATTAAATTCACACACACACACACATTCGCACTCTTAATT
This sequence comes from Deroplatys truncata, assembly GCA_030765065.1. Lineage (NCBI taxonomy): Eukaryota > Metazoa > Arthropoda > Insecta > Mantodea > Mantidae > Deroplatys > Deroplatys truncata. Next base: position 51,610,431 of record CM060987.1, read on the forward strand.
CTAGGGAGGATGGGGAATAATCGTGGCTAAAGAAAAATTTCCACCCTCCAACCGAGAATCGAACCTGAGTCCTCTGGATTTAGAAGTTGGCATGCTAACCACCAGACCACAGAGACAGCCATCATCGTTTAATTGTTTTCCACCAAGGAATTTCTTCAGATGAAGAAACAGATAAAAATCGCTTGGTGCCAAATCCGGACTGTAGGGAGGGTGGTCGAGTTATTCAGATCTAGAGTTTGTCTTTGTGTGGCCGAGTATTGTCGCTCATGATTGTTTCCCCATAAACCTCTCACAATTGGCGATGAATGTTTGCTGGAGTAACATTTCTCGCATGCAAGAAACGAATCACTTACCTGACTTCACATTCAGCGAGTCGTTCGATTGATTTGAACATTTCTAAACGTTCTAAAAACAGGAAAACACAAAGTTACGATCGCTCGCAGCTACGTCTAGCTTCCTAATGAATGGAGGAAGTGACCGCGTATGCTCAAAATCGTGACTGTAACACTTCAGCAGCAAAATATTAAAACGGTAGTTACTTTTAAAACACGCCTCGTAGTTGCATTTGAAGGAAATAGGTGTTGAAAAATCAAAGCATGCTAAAAACATAGCTGAAGTTTACAATTCCATAGTTCACAGCTCTTCTTTTGAAAGAATGGTTTCATATTTGCAATGAAAATATGTAATATTGCCTTTAGTCCTCCTAAGCATGTATCATACAAGTCCTCGTGTGAAAAACATTTACTTTAGAATTTACTTAACAAAAACAGTAAAATTGTCTGCTGCAACTAGCTCAGGTACTTGCAACTTACGTGAAGACACTATAGTCTACGTCAGTATGGCGAAAACGCGACTCGCGAGGCAGTGTGACTCGCAGGCGCAACTCCTTTTCTAGCCGTCTATTTATTTGTTTTCCTTGTGCTTATGAGTGGTGTAGTGCGTGTTGTATATTTGATGACTCGAGAGAGAAAGGTATTTTTGCCACCCTTGGTCTACGTGGTTATCCTTAAACTCCTGTAATTGATGGAAAAGCCCGACCTTTAATTTAGTTTCCAAACTTGAATTTGTATTTTTGTTATTATTTTATATATAATTAATTGAAATTAATTATAATTTTTACGGACCTTAGCCTGGTCTTGGCAAGTTTTTAATATAGTGTCAACAGAAAAATCAATGCCACAGTCTGGATTTGAATACGGTTCTGCGGCTCTCCGTGCAGTTGTTCTAAGCATTGGGGAACTCAATGTCCCACCAACATGTTGTCACAGTAGCTCAGTGGTTAGAGCAACAGCACGGGGAGCGGGATAACTGTGTTCAAATCCCGGCTGTGCCATTAAATTTTTCAATTAACTCAATATTAAAAACTTGCTAAGGTCTGTAAAAGCACGAGGGTGGTCCGAAAAGTTTCCGACCTCAACATGAAGATGGCAGCACTCGTAAATAAAAGCTGGTGAATTTCGTTACTCATCTGTTGACAGTTACTCACCAACGTTTCAGCCATTTTGGATGCTCAGTTGTTATGTAACAGTCGTTTGAGTGAGGTGATGTGAGTGTTTTTATGAAAATGCACAAAATCGAGTATCGAGCTGTCATTAAATATTTGTTTTTGAAAGGCAATACGCCTACGCAAATCAAAGATGAGTTGGATTCTGTGTATGGGGACTCTGCACCATCATTTTCCACAGTGAAAGTTTGGGCAGCTGAATTTTAACGTGGCGGAAAGAGCTTGGAGACGATGAACGTTCGGGACGTCCAAAAATTACAACTACCGACGAAAACATCGCCAAAGTTCACCAAATGGTGCTAGACGACCGCCGAATTAAAGTGAGAGAGCTAGCAGAGGCTATGAACATGTCAAAAGAACGTGTTTGTCACATATTATATCAACATTTACACATGAGAAAGCTGTGTGCGCGTTGGGTGCCGCGTTTGCTCAAAAACGTGTTCGAATGAACATTTACAAAGCGCTGTTGGCGCAGTTTAGGCGCAATAAATCCACGTTTTGGCGCCGATTAATGACTGTAGATGAAACTTGGAACACCATTATACGCCCGAAACAAAAATAAAGTCCAAACAGTGGACTGCAAAGGGGGAACCGGCTCCAAAAATAGCAAAAACTGTTTTTTCGGCTGGGAAAGTGATGGCGAATGTTTTTTGGGATATATAAATAAAATTAATATTCCCCCTAAATAAATTAATAATAATACATAAGAGAATCAAAATCTAAGTTATGGAGTTATTTGAATCGATTATCTTCAAAAAGGAAAAAACATTATAGGAGCATACTACGCATCATTACTTTACAAGCTGAAGGCAGAACTTGCGGAAAAACGGCCACATTTGCAGAAAAAGGAAATCCTGTTTCACCAAGACAACATACCGTCTCACACCTCAGCGGTTGCAATGGCGAAAATCCACGAATTACGGTTTGAACTGCTTGACCATCCGCCTTACTCACCAGATCTAGCCCCAAGCGACTTCTTTTTGTTCCCTTATCTGAAAATTGCGCTCGGAGGACAGAGATTTTCGTCAAATGAAGAGGCAATCACCTTCGTGAACAATTATTTTGCAGAGAAAAACGCCGAGTACTGTTTGTACGGGTTACAGAGATGGAAGCATCGCTGGGAGAAGTGTGTAGAGTTACAAGGAGACTATGTTGAAAAATAAAAAAAAAAAAAAAATATGAAAAAATGTCTTGTATCTTTATTAGGTCGGAAACTTTTCAGACCTCCCTTGTATATATAATAACAAAAGGTAAAACCTTAAAAATCATATAGCCACCACTGAAGTACTTGCGATTTCAGGTGGCCTCTGAGTTTGTCATCTCGAGGGAGATGCCTTGGTGGTTTGTCTGGAAAACAACTTGAGTCAATTGGGGAATTCAATGTCTCACCGGCAAGTTGTCACAGTAGCTTAATGGTTAGAGTAACCGCACGGAGAGCGGGAGAACCGTGTTTAAATCCCGGGTGGGGCATTGAATTTTTCAGTTGACCCTATATTAAAAATCTGAATCTGTGCTTCCATTGGGCATGTTCCCTTTGGAATTGTTCCTGACATTGGATGATCACTTCAGTGAGTTCCTTCACATATGAGCTAGAATTTCAAACCCGCTCAAGGGAGAGTTGATACCGAGCCTGTGGTTTTCAGGGCCATAGAAGGAGCAAAAACACTCCTAATGTTCAAGTGTTAACAGGAAAGGAAACTAAATAAAAAACGTAGGAGTAAAAACTTAGAATTCAGTAACGTTTCACAAGGCGGCGTGTAGGCGGGGGTTGGAAGGTTGAATCAGACATGAAAACCTCATTGTCAGGACCACGAATCTTAACTTACTAATCCGACGCTTACCATCATACTACATTTACCAATGTCTCGACTCTGTAAATTCATTAAACTTCCCTCATTTGACTCAGTACACTGACTAACATTCTAGGCGATCTCAGTTTTACATGTTTTACCTTAAAACAAGGCTGTAGATAAGTTTTAATTTCTGGATTTCTAATTAATCGTAACATAAGTGTCAATTTATCCAGTAATTGCATTTTCATGCCAACTTTTAATCGGCAGTCATTCTTGTCTACTTTGGAGTATACCTGAAACAGTTTTTCAAGAACTTAATATCCCCAACATAAAGGACATCTAGAAGATAATAGAAAACATAAGAAACAAGCATAAAGTGAATAACAATAAAGTTTAAAATCTGACGTGCTACATTCACAGGACTTTCTCTGTCCCTTATCGCTTATTAGTGTGTATAAAAGCCATTCTTTCTAAAGCTTATATCTAATACATTTTAATCCAAATAAAACCTTTGTACAAATGGCCAAGTTATACATTTTGTTATAGACACAAAGGGAATAGCGACAGTCAAATGTTTAAGATCTGGCCACTATATGCCGGTTTTAAAATTCCATAATGTTTGCATGTAATCGCGAGAAGCAACTGAATGTTGACAGGATTTAAGATAATGACCAAGAAATGAACAATTCAAACCTTTAATAACGGATATGCAGAAATTATTTATGCCACAAAAAACTTATTTCAAGTAAAGTGTGAGTTTTAAAGAGATCTGCATTTATGTGTAGTACGTTTTCGTCTATCGCTTGTCGTCCTCCGTGGACTAGTGGTACAGTGCTAGCCTCTAGTTTCCGAGGTCGCGAGTTCAAACCCGGCGGAGGGCGATGGATTTTTTCGGGCGTAAAAATCCTTAGGATGGATTCCTTCGGAAGGGAAGTAAAACCGGTGGTCCAGTGTCGTAGATGTACGGCACGTAAACGAACAAGCCTGATAAAGAGGCCTCTGAGCAAAATTACCTGTTGGAAAGGTAGAATCAGATGACTGAAAAATTCAATGCCATAGCCGGGATTTGAACCACGGATCTCCCGGTCTCCGTCCGGTTGCTCTAACCACTAAGCTACCATGGCAACATGCCGGCATGCCATTAAATTCTCCAACTGATTCGCATTCCGGTAAACCACAAGGAGATCTCAAATTCTATTGAGATGTCATACCCCAATGGCGACTTACATTCTTTGTAAGTACTTAAGTCCCAGGATTTATAGTTACAACCACTATTAGGTCAATTAATGCGAATCAGCTGGAGAATTTAATGGCGTGCCGGCATGTTGCCATGGTAGCTCAGTGGTTGGAGCAACCGGACGGAGACCGGGAGATCCGTGGTTCAAATCCCGGCTATGGCATTGAATTTTTCAGTCATATGATTTTACCTTTCCAACCCTGTCCAACACACGGCTTGTGTGAAAGAACAATTAATTCCAAAATTACCTGTCTTCGACGCCCAATATAGAATGGGACGCTAAGAACCACAGTAGTTAAAGAGGGTCCATAAATAAAACTCAATTTCTATCGCTTAACGTTTACTAGTTATACAAGATTATTCAAAATTTATTCCGAATGAAGTGTCATTACAGGATATTCCCAGAAAATTCAAGATATACATTTTATTTGTCATGAAAATATCATTAATATAAGGTATTTTAATCAAATCGTTAGAGCCATTTTTTAGTAAATCAAAAACTTCGAAAATGTTCTACGCAAATAGTTTAGGGTTAAAGAGTTTTCTTGAAAATCTTCATGTCGCATCTTTGGAAGTTACTGAACCAAAATACCAAGTTTGGTATTTATTCAACTTTGAGTTATGCTGTTCACAAGAATATACACGCACACGCGCGCACAAATATATGGACCACTTTCTATTTTTCTTTTATTCAGGGAACCTCAAAGCATGTATTTCCATTGAAATCTCGGTATCAAGTTTTTGGGTGGAGTGCAATACCATCAATGAAATAAACAATAAGCATTAGCGTAAAGCTAATGCACGCCAAAGAAATGCTTATTTTACTTAATCTGTAAAGCTCACTAGGGTCACAACGGGGGCTTTGAGTTTAGAAACAGCTTGTAACTCGTTGGTTGTATGCAGGCTTTGTACATGAATCTTATTCGTTTTCGCTTTGAAAAGTACTCTCACCTTCATATTTAAAAGCACTGTAGAGGGAACAGAATGATTCTAATGTAAGGAAATTTCCCCATCTCGACCAGGAATGTAACCCGCGATCTGCAGCGTTTCCTAACAACTACAACTTTTACTTTCTGTGCCACGTTCCTAGTATCCATTCCACCCAAAAGTTAGATACTGAGATATCATCGGAAATACATGTTTTGAGACCCACAGAATAAAAAAAGCATTTTATAAAGAGGTGCGTGTATGTGTATCTGAACAGCATAACTCAAAATTGAAAAGTCGGATACGTAATAAATTGGTACTCAAGTTCAGTATCTTCTGAAAGTGCGACACGAAGATTTTCAAGAAAATCCCGCTACCCCAGACTACTTTTACATGGAACATTTTAGAAATTTTTATTTTCTAAAAAATCACTAATATGACATTTTAATCAAATCTTATATATTTACATGACAGATAAAATGTATATTTTAAATTTTCTGGGAAAAGCCTGTAAAGTCCTCTTCATTCGGAAAGAACATTGTATACTCTTGTATAACTTGTAAACGTTGAGCGATAGAAGAAATTGTATTACACAAAAAATGTAGATCTCTTTAAGACACACGGTTTATTTCAAATACACCTTTATGGTGGCATAAACCATTTCCTAGATATTCGATATTAATGGCTCGAATTGTTCAATGCTTAGCCATTCTTTTAAATGGCTATAACGAATGCATAATGCAGATATTCTACTAAAGTTTATTTTGATTAAAGTGAAGTAGAAGCTTTATTAAGAGCAGTTTTTATACTCATTAATAAACGATTGAGGGTAGAGAAAGGAACATGAATGTATCATTATATTTTTCATTACGTTCGTTATATATTATATTATTCATCGAAAATTGATCTTGTAACTGCATGCTCAAAAGTGTGCGCTTGAAAAGGATTTACAATTATGCAATATGGACTTCGTTAAACCAACATGAGCAACAGCATTTAAATCTTTGTATTCTAAGTAGCAGCTAAAAACCGTTGCGAAGGAAAAGAAAATAATACGCTGTGTAACACTCCCATGACCTTGTATACAAATTTACATGTATGCCTTATGTGTAGATAATCTTAACTTAATAGGAGGAAACCAGTTTTTGTGTCTCCGTCAAAGAATGATGCCGCCTGTGATTAAAGCCTAGTCTGCAGTACTTGTTTCACATCATCGCGCGTGTTGTACCTTCTCTACTTACTATTGTAAGTAGGGGAAGCAGTAATCCCACACCAATCGTGACGTAACCCCCCCCCAAACAACCCCGTACTTTAAAACCACTTCAAACATTAACCTATGAACACAAGCCGGTTTGAGGAACGAAGAAAAAGGGAGAGTAAGACAAACATTAGGTGGAGTTTATAAAATAGTGAAATCTTCCGGAGTGGAAGGCCGTGGTCTATAGGGAAAATTGTTTACACCTAGTGTTTCGGCCAACACTTTGGTTACCATCTTCAAAGGCTAACACCCTGGGCAGCTCAGCAACAACTGTCGTTGAAATGTCTAAACACGATCGTATTATATGCCTGCCTGGAAATTTCATACCCCTTCCATGACATTGCGAGAAACAACTGAATGTTGCCAACGCTTCAAAACATGAATACAAAATTCAACAGCGGAATTTCGGAAATAGTTAATGCCATAGAAAATAGGTTATTTTAAATAAACTGTGTGTTTAAGAAGATTATGTATGTTATTTAACAGGTTTTGTACATATCTCATGGTTTAGAATGGTTCATTCTTACAGATAATTCTTAGAAAATTCAAGACGCAACTTATTTGTCATATAAACGTTTAAATATGTTATTTTAATCAAAATACACTGCCGTTTGTGAAAATTGCAACACCAAGGAAGAATTTTCCGAAGAACTCCAAACTTGGTGGAAGTGTAGAAGAGTGTGCAAGCAATAAGTGATTAGGTTTGCAGAGAGTTGGATACACGTAGGCCGAGCAGAGTCCTCTCGTGTCGGTCCGACCAGGTCAGTGTTGCGCACAGTGTAGTCAGTGCAGAGTGTCAAACAAGGGGTAAACAATAAAGTGAGTGCAGTATGCCTCGTCGAGGTCAAAGGGAGCCATATCGGCATGTGAGTGAGTTCGAACGGGGCAGAATGATCGGTCTCCGGGTTTGTCATACCGTGAGATTTTGGCTCGTATAGGCATGTTGCTACGACAGTGATGTGGGTGGAAGCAGTGGATAGATTAAGATCGTACGCAGCTAAGAGCGGTTACTGGACCACGGAACATGACCACAGCACGGGCTGACCGTCATTTTGTCCGCATGGCCATAACGGACCGTACAGCTTCATCCACAGTGTTGGCTCGACGCTGGAGCACTGCAACAGGTGTGAGCTTGTCTGCATTAACGGTTCGTCGCCGTCTGCTGCAGGTTGGACTAGTTGCGTGCATGTCATTACGTGGGCTTCCATTGTCCAGAAACCGCAAGCTCTTCCGACTGCAATGGGTACGTGAGCACCGTCACTGGGGTGCTGAGTGGCAAAATGTAGACTTTTCGGACGAGTCCCACTTCAACGTGTCCTACAATGATGGTCGCATACGTGTCCGGCGGTACCGTGGTGAGCGCAACCTGGAGGGCTGCATTGTTGAGCGACATGCGGAAAAACTGTAATGGTTTGGGGCGCCATTGATTACAACAACCGATCTCGCCTCCTACAAATTGAGGGCATTTTGAACAGCAACCGGTACCTAACGGTGGTTGTAGAGCCTTTGGTACTCTCCCTGCTTCAGGCCACTCCACAGGCCACAATTCAACAGGACAATGCCTGGCCACGTTTTCGTGGAATGTACAAGCCTTCGAAGGGTACCATTGCTTCCCTGGCCTGCACATTCGCCTGACATGTCACCCATCGAACATGTCTGGGATGTGGTTGGTCGGCACCTGGTGCATCACGGTCCTCCAGTAACCAGTGTCACGGATTTGTGGGCTCGAATACAAACTGCGTTGAGGAAAATCCCTCAGAAACTTATTCAAAACCTTTTTGATTCAGTGCCACGGCGTACAGCACCTATAATAGCAGCGCATGGAGGCCACAATAAATACTCAATATTAGGTCATGTATAGATTTGAAAAGTTTATCATTTGTTACTTGTCATGTACCTAACCTGTGGTATTAAATTCATTGAATTCATGCGTTTCCTTCTTGGTGTTGCAATTTTCACAAACGGCAGTGTAGTTGGAGGTATACTTGAAAAAATATTTCCATGTAAAAAGTAGTCTGGAGTTGAAGTGTTCTATTAAAACCTTTATGTGACATGTTCCAAAGGTAATAATAAACTTAAGGCAAAATAGTTATTTGACATTTGTGTGTTTTGTGTAGTAATTTCATTGCCCATCTCTTACGTACCATTTACACAAAATTCCTTCCGAATTAACAGAGCTTCACAGGCTATTCCCAGAAAACTAAAGATATAGATTTTATATGTCGTGACGCCTTGTCTTCAATGCATAATTATACTCAAAATCGTTAGGGCCATTTGGAGAAAATCAACAGTAAGTTTTCCATGTATATGGTAATTTGTAATTTGGTGTTGGGAGATCTTATTGAAAATATTCGTGTTACATTTTTGGTGAAGATATTGAGCTTCATTATTACCGGCATTTCATTCCTGAGTTATGCTGTTAACTGAGACATATGAACCTTTTCCTAAAAATGCTTATTTTGGTCTCAGGGAGTCTCCAAACATGCAATTCTGTTGAATTCTGGATATCGAATGTTTGAATGGAATCCCCTGCCTTCTAGGTACGTGGTAGGAATAATAGAAGTGGATTAGGAATGATCATCAGAAGAAATGATAAGTAAGCCTTATGATGCAGATCAGGAGAAGCTAGAGAGAGAATCACTGGACAATTTGGACAAAGATGGGCTCAACAGATATGTGATCGGCAAGCGAAATCCCAAACAGTGAAAGAAGAAGAGTTATTGAATCCTAATAAAGTGCAAGTACAAATTGCAGGTACTACTGCAAGTCACTTTTCAGTCTGACATCATGGTAATTGAGATCTTGAAGGTACTCAAAGCGTATCAGTCAAAGACAAATGTTCTATGCGCATTTGATCACGGTAAATCAGTGATGACGGTAGTACAGCACCAAAGCTCCGTGGTTCATCCCCGCCATGCGCCTTGGTACCGATTCTTTTAAATCAGATTCAGTTCTCCAAAGCCAGATGCATCTTTAAACTTGATCAGGAATTCATAACCATGATAGTCTGGTAGTTCATCTCGTGAAAACATCGATATGTCATTTAGAAGCGACAGTAATAATTTGGTGGATTCTTGTATTCATAGCGTTACCTTATATTCTACTTCCATTTTTCACGATTTTCCGCAGAGCTAATTTAATTTTCACCGCCATTCTACAATGATATATGTTGATGAAAATGTTCTTCCTGCCCATTTCCTGCGGTATATCAAAGGGTTCAGATGCAAATGAAGGAAGTGTGGGTGAAACGGAACATATTACCTACCTCCAGTTCGAAACATAACGTCTAAAACTTCTAATATTTGAATCTCCTGCTGGTCGACCAAGTGAGAGGGATCCGCGTTAACTTGTGAGGCTCGCATTCGGGTGGTTCCCGGTTCTATTCTGGTTGGGGCCACCACTCTGGCCATGGTTCTCCTTCTACCACGAATTTCCTTCATTTAGCTGTTGGTGTATTGCGGCAGGACAATGGAACTTGCGCTCTGAAAATATTTCTCCCTGTCGCTTGGTGGTAGTACTGGGACGCCTTCCTTCGGTCGTGTCTCGTCTATTCTCGGGATCCCCAGGTTGCGGGTGGCTATGTTAGGGAAAGCCGGTGAAGGATGGTGTCATACTGGAATCGTTAGAAATCCCGCTCTTGCTAGCGTACGTCATTGTTCGGATCTGGTAACTAGGTCTCCCCTACATCCCTTGGGTCACGTTAGAGGCTCAAAGAGCCCACAATGGCTTACTTGCGGTACTGTACTCCAGTTACTGGAGGCCCCTCTGACTAACCCTGACTCTGCCTTGCTGGTCCTTCTACTTATCTATCCATTCTACATGTGTAGAAAGGTCATTCTTGTGATACCTTGCTTAGATATAGGGGGGAATACACATAGAATTTTGAGTATCCTCAGACCAACGTATAATAAATTAATTCATTATATTTTGTCTCTATTGCTTACGTGGGATAGCCGGGGGAAGTGCTGTACTGCACCCAAAAGTTAATTGTTTACATCTTAGTAGGAATACCAGCTTTGAAGTCCTTTGTATAAAAAAACAGTTTTTATAAGCTTTTCCATATGGTGTGTGCATGTGTGTGTGCGTGTGTGTGTGCGCGCGCGTATGTACGCAAGTTATGTTTATAAACAGCATAATTCAACAATATAAATACTGAATTTTGAATTTTAAATGAAAAAATCTCTTAGAGAGCCAGGCGAGTATTTTTAAAAAATCCCCTTATCTAAAAACCCTTGATTTTAAACATTTTTCTTTGGTTTATATTTGTTTTAAAATGGTTGTAACGACTTCTTAAACTATCGCATGTCTGCGAGATTATCATTAGAAATAAATTAACGTAAATATGCAGTTTAGTTCATACGTTTTTAGATATGTTTTTCACTCTCTCTCTCTCTCTCTCTGTCTCTCTCTCTCTCTCTCTCACACACACACACACACAGAGCCACGGCACTATGACACGGTCCATAGTTAATACAAGAACAACTTTGACAATAAGCCATGGCCCTTGCTACATCCAGCAAGCTTCGTTACCGGCTTGAAGATATTTCCTCAGCTCTCACCAGGATGCGCGCTGTCAGCCAGGATAGAAGGCGCTATCGTCGCGGCAACGTCATCACACGTGACGTACTTCTGTGTGTGCCTCGAGGGTGAGCTAACGACCAAGAGAAGAAGAAAGACTTCGCCATACATTTTTACTGGAACAAGTCATATAGTTATCACTCTTTCCCTTGCCTCTTTCCCTTCCCTTTTCGACCACCGATTAAGAAAGACTTCGTTTTCGACCACCGATTGGGAAAGACTTCTTCGCGCTCTATCTCTTGGAAGCGACCGGCTCCACATACTTTCGGCTTTGTCAAAATTAGTTATATTATATTCTGGAAGTGTAGAGCAGTTAAATTATATTTCACTAGAGCGGGCTCATACGTGTTTTGTTATTTTGGAACTGTATTAAATTCGCAAACACGGTGCAGGAAGAACAGAACTTAAAATCTTTGAGAATATGGCAAGTGTAATTTCCTTTGCTAACATTGTTAAAGTTTTGCACTAATATATTTATTATTATTCTGCTACAAAAAGATTAGTGCCTTGATTATAAGGAAGTGTATTAAATCCTTGTATTAGTTCCTTCCTAACGTCATTTTCTATAAAGCAATTATTTCTCTGAGGAATATTTCATACGTGAATGTGTTCTAGAACAGGCCCAGCACATACTAGTTAATGCTTGTTATTCGCTGCGACTTGAACTCTGTTACTTTGCACATAGTCGACATAGTGGTTTAGGGGAATTTCAAAATTTTAAACATTTGTACCAGGAATGTGCATAACTGTTACAAAACTAACCATTTTTCTAAATGTTGTTGGGGGAGGGGGTAGGATACCGAAGACCAAATGAATTTTCAGTTACATATCCATACTAATTTTTGTAGTAAAGTAAAGTTTTTGCTCTACCAAATATAGATTAACAGTATAGAAAATAAAAATACGAATGCTACGTTGTATGCCTTTGAGATTTTTAGCCCTAGTTTGACGATACCTCCTCTTAACAGTTAACTCTATAAAGATGTGCATGTTAACATGCGTCTTCATAGAACATACTATACTGGGAGGTGACGGAACATTTGACACCAGATTTTCTGGATGGAGTACAATATTTTCTTCGCCAAATTAGATTAGCTGTAGAGAAAGTAAAAACACGATAACTGCGTTTCATATCTTTAGTTGCTATTTCCAGATACCTCTTCTAAACAATTAATTGTATTAAAGTATTCGTACTAATATGCAAGTATCTTCATACACCGTTCAATACTACTGCATTTCCAGAATAATTTTCTTTGGGAAAAATCTGGAAAAATAGTGGAACACCCCTTTCCAAATACTCGTAGTAGACAACAGTTTTGATGACAAACAGGCACCCAATTTGCGCTTCATTCCGAATGGTTGTCCTTAGCCAAGAAACAAACGAAGCCATTTGATGCACTCTCCCCTCTCGGAGTTTCGATACCGCACAAATTTTAACAAAGCAAGTCGTTAAATGGATTTCCGCAGGTCGGCTCCTGGCTGGAGAGTTGTTAAACTTCTGTCCAATATGAACAAATTCCCTATCTCACAGAGAAATACTTATAAAAACGTCACGTTTAACATGATACGGCTTTCTACACTCTTATTCAACAGATAGCAAGTAGGTTAAAATATAGGCTATTTACCGCGAAAATTGAAGACGTTATTTTGTTGTATTGTTATTTTTACGTTGTTATTTGCCCCACACTTTAGGAGCCAATTTGAAGAAGGTTTACTGGTTGGTTATTTTAGAAGAAGTTGTATTTTATTTCGACTGTTGGGGAACCGAACTTGAAGTAGTTGCAACCGCACGTATGATAAAAAGTTTCCGGTAGCCTTCACCCCAAATAATGTACTTCCGGTGGCCTTTGTCCCAAGTTTGAAAATATTAACTTTGTAATTTTGACTGTTTCTTTAAATATTATATATTTATGTTTGCCTCGGCTGCGTCAGCATTTATTTTTAGAAACATGAATGTTAGCAGGGAGTGTTGCGACTGAAGAATGTAGGCTTACACAGACTATAATTTTACTTCACTCCTTTTATTAATGCTTGACACGATTTAAATAACACTTCACCCGATATAGAGAGAGCTGTGAGATTTTTTTATTTAATTACTTGCACTTTTTAACACGTAAACTATTTAGATTTCTCGAGGACGCATCTAGCGTCTGGTTAGAAACGCTGTCTACAAGCAACTGACTTGATTTCTACCGCCTAAATTTGTAAATTTCTGTATTTCAAGTCTCTGATTGGCTATTCCTAATCCAATAGAATAGTTTTATTTAACTTAAGCTTTTTTCTGGTTTTTGATTGGCTATTTTATAAACTTCCACAAAAATTACATTATTGTTACTCCAAGAATGACTAGTAGCATTATTAAACCTTCTAATTCATTATTGCCTCAAGGTACCTCATTGTTACCAACTTTTAACCTATTACTCTCACAGCTCCTACATTATTAAATTACGTAATACATTCACATAACGTTATTGAACATGTATATAATAATATAAACATATACAATGACTGTAATATACACTTTTATATATTGTTACATACATATATTGCTTCAATGCGGGCTGTTATTGAATGTATACGTTATGTAATTAGAATGAAATCATTTAAGTGTTAAAAATACTGCCTCAAAATTACAGAAATTGTTTTTGTTAGGTAATGGCCTGTTGAGTAATACTACAATATTGCATTTTGTGGTTTGCAGAGGACTATATGACACCCAAATATTTAAAAGCCAGCATTACATATACCACTTAAAAGCTCGTGAGAAACAAATGTACGGTCACAAGATTTCTCAATGTAGAGTGGATCGGAGGAAGATGGGTATTTATTTATTTATTTATTACTTTCTCTACTACGTATAGTAAGTAGGGGAAGTATTGTATTCCACCCAAACATTCGATATCGAGATTTCACCGGAAATACATGTTTTGAGACCTCCTGAATCCAAAAAAAGCATTTTTGGAAACATGTCCGTGTGTGTGTCTGTGTGTGTGTGTGTGTGTGTGTGTGTGTGTGTGTGTGTGTGTCTGTGTGTCTGTGAACAGCATAACTCAAAAACGAACAGTCGGATAAGCACCAAACTTGGTATTTAGGTTCAGTATCTTCCAGAGATGCGACACAAAGGTTTTCAAGAAAATCCCCCCATCCCAGACTACCCTTTACATGGAAGATTTTTCGAAAATTTTAATTTTCTCAAAAATGGCTCTAACGATTTTGATGAAAATATCATATGTTTAAGATAATGTCATGAGAAATGAAATGTATATCTTGAATTTTCTGGGAATGTCTCCAAAAGCATTCTTCATTGTGAACGACTTTTGCATAACTGGTAAACCATAAGAGATAGACAAAATTTTACTACACAAGAAATGTAGATAGCGTTAAAATACACAACTTATGTCATATACATTTCTTTTGTTGAGTGAACCGTTTTCGAGATATTGCTTGTCATTTCCTTAAATTTTCCAATACTTACTTTTTCTCAAATTCGTTACTCATTTTTATGTCCTGGACATGCAAAGAGAATGGAATGCGCCACATAGCAACCAGCGTTAAAATATTTGACTATCGCTTAAAAGCTACCATATTTCCCTTGCATCTACAAGAAAATTACCAATAAGATTGACATCTCGATATCTCGAGTAACATGAAGCATATGGAGAAAAGGCGTTTGTAAAATTAGATTGTACAAGAGTAGAGAAAGTCATGTGAGTGTAACACATCAGATTTTTTATTTATTTATTAATTTTTTATTTATTTATTTATTTATTTATATATTTCCCGGATATACCAACCCGTACTACCACACGCTTGGCTCCATAATCTCTTGGTCCGATTTTCTGGAGCAAGGAAACTGACTCCGATCGTCCAATGTACTATCGAGAGCACGGAAACGTGCCGAAGCTTTTAGTCTCCTCTAGTATTTTTCTTTATTTAATGTTGGCAGAAACTCATCACTATCCCTGGGTGAGCTCTTATTCATTTGAATACACACATGCATTAGCCTATGAGCAAAGCTTGGACCTAGGCGAGCGACGAAAGGGGAGAGGTACGGAAACATTTCACCCAAATGACGGGTTCACACTAGTCCCTTCAGAGTATGTCTTGTATTAGTTTGATGTCAAAGGTCTACCACTTAAACATTGTCCTATATAAACAGGTCAGCTTCATGCTCAGGAGATATCTTCACAGATATCTCATTAGCCACTGCATATGTTTGGTGTCATTTTTCACTGAAAAAATTATTTTTTTTTAATTCTTGTCAGTGCAATTGGCACTACTATACTCTCTATGTCTGAACTTTACTCACATGTTATTTCTATTCAGCTCTACACTTTGGGTAGACATGATTTCAGAAAGAAAGTAGACAGGTACAGCTTTTTGTGGATAGCAAAGAATTGTATCTGTTTTGCAAGTTCAGTACGACTATATGACTGTACCCTGAGTGTGTTATGTCCACGAATCCAAACACGAAGCAATATCAAGTTTTTGGATGCTCTTACGACATTTCTTAAGTATGTCTGTACAAGCAGCACGCACAGCTTCCACATGCTGAAAGAGACCGCCCGATTTTTGGAAAAGAATTTTCTTATCAATTATTATAACAGGTTTTTCAATAGCTGTCTAATTATCTCTGTATTGAGGTGTTGCTATAGAGTACTGAGATTTCATCGGAAATACATGTTTTGAGACCCCCTGAATCCAAAAAAAACATTTTTAGAAACATATCCGTGTGTGTGTGTGCCTGTGTGCCTGTGAACAGCATAACTCAAAAACGAAGAGTCGGATAAACACCAAACTTGGTATTTAGGTTCAGTATCTTCCAGAGATGCGACACGAAGGTTTTCAAGAAAATCCCCGCACCCCAGACTACCCTTTACATGGAACATTTTTCGAAAATTTTAATTTTCTCAAAAATGGCTCTAACGGTTTTGATTAAAAAATCATATGTTTAAGATATTTTCATGAGAAATGAAATGTATATCTCGAATTTTCTGGGAATGTCTCAAAAGTATTCTTCGTTGTGAACGACTTTTGCATAACTGGTAAACCATAAGAGATAGACAAAATTTTACTACACAAAAAATGTAGATCGCGTTACAATACACAATTTATGTCATATACATTTCTTTTGTTGAGTGAACCGTTTTCGAGATATTGCTTGTTATTCCCTTAAAGTTTCCAATACTTATACTTTTTATCAAATTTGTTATTCATTTTGTATGTCCTGGACATGCAAAGAGAATGGAATGCGCCACATAGCAACCAGCGTTAAAATATTTGACTAACGCTTAAAGCCTACCATATTACCCTTGCATCTACAAGAAAATTACCAATAAGATTAACATCTCGATTAACATGAAGCATATGGAGAATAAGTGTTTGTAAAAATAGATTGTACAACAGTAGAGAAAGTCATGTGAGTGTAACACATCAGATTTTTAATGGAAGTAACGCCAGTTTAATCTTCAATTTTGTACAGATGTGTCATGCACAACAAATGCATTCACTTCACTATAATTGTTAATTAAGTTTAAAGTATTCTAGTAGTTATCAAAATGAATATTAGGAATATTTTTTAAAATCTTAGGTTCAGTCTTTCCTCCTTGACGCACTTCTGCTGAGTTTTAGTTTTTTATGAGTACAATTAAGCACATATTAAAAAACAAAGTTAGTAAACTTCCTCTCCTCTAAACTGACGAGTACGCTTTTTCTGTTTCCTGCTGCTTATGCTTCTCATCCACTGTTAATTTCTCCACCGTATACGTAGTAGGTAGAGAAGGTATTCACTTCATCCAAATTTCGACATCCAGATTTAACCGCAAATACACGTTCTGGGACTCGTGTAACTTGTAAACGTTTAATATGTCTATATCCAACTTAGTATTTAAGTTCAGTATCTTCCATAAATACAACACAAGCACTTTCAATGAATTCCCCCACCCCAATTGCCCTTTACATTGAAGATTTTCGAAGTTCTTTATTTTCTCAAAAATGGCTCTAACGTGTTGATTAAACATACTTATATGACAAATAAAATGTATATCTTGTATTTTCTGAGAATTGTCTGTGAACTCCTGTTTGTTTTGAAGGAATTCTGTATAATATTGCACAACTGGTATAGCATAGGCAATAAACAAAAATGTACTACAGAAAAAATGCACGATTGCACGAAACAGTATGGACTTTAAGACTAGTATATAGCAAAAGTTAACCATCACTATTACTTTCGTATCTATAACGAAACATGTAATATAGGTGTTTCTGCAAAGTATTATCTCAATTAAAATTAATTAGATGGAAAAATATGTTGGTAGGAATAACTGTATAGCCACTAATAAACGATAGAGGGTAGAGAAATTCATGTGAATGTAACGCATTAGCTGTTTTGTTTTGGCTCGGCATTAATGTGTTTATCTTACTTAATATTAACATATGATGGTGATTAATATGTTCACTGCAATAGGAATTAAAACCCTTTGCATTCTACTCACGAAGAAAGAATAACTTTCTCGAAGAAAGTACTATATTATGTTTGAATCCACAACAAATCTTAATAATCTCTTCTGAATATTTTAAAAATGGTTCTAATCTTCAAAGTAAGGACCATTAGATTCTACAATCCTGAGCCACCTTTCAGCGAGGTTTGCTATCCCGCAACGGTACCAGTTTTTTGGTTTTGGATGCGAAGAATTCGTTGATACCCATTTCAATTGCTTCAACGTTTTCATTGAAGTAGGAAATGGGCCATGGATCTAAGCACATGGTAATATGATGGCGCAATATCAGGGCTATTTGCTGGATGTAGTAGCAGTTCGATTCCTTTTAATTGCTTAATTTTGTTCGTTGTTCTTTGAGCTGTATGAGGTCTCGCACTGTCCTGCTGCAAGAGAATTCTGTTTCTGTTATCTAATACCGTGTACCTTTGCCTCAAAACGTGATGACCTCGTTCTAGGTGTCGAGAATAGAGATCCATATTAACTGCACGTCAATTTGTAACAAATTCCCGGTGACTCCCACCTTCAAAATTCCACCAGATACATCATTATTTTGGGGTCGAACCGACATTTTTTAACGACAATGTTTGCAGACCGATGGATATTGAGCCACTGTTTCGAGGCGCAGGGTTGCGGTAATACATCCATTTTTCATCATATCTGACAATTCTCCTCGTATATCTATCATCCCAGGGATTAGCGATAAGCTGAAGACAGATATCCACTCTACGTTGAGCTTGATCAGGTGTAAATTATGTGGTATAAATATCTGAACGATTCTTGGTATGGTATCTTTTGGAGCACCAAGCTCTTCTGACAACCTCCGAGTGGTTGTCTGTGGATTTTCTTTCAAAACGCTGAGTGTATTCTCAATATCCCATAACCTGGGTCTTCCAAAACGTTGTAAATCTTTAATGCTTTCGTCTCCAGTGTTGAAATGCTGGAACCATCGTTGTGTTGCTCGCTCACTGACCACACCCTCACCTTCGACTGCACATAGGGCGGATGAATAAGTACACGAGTTTGACGATATATAGCATTCTAATTACAGGTTTATTTGCACTTAAGTCTTACATCTATTCTAGTTATAATCGCATAAATTCGTCATTGATTTCTTAGAAGATTGTTGAGAGCGTCTAAAATAAGCAGATGTGTGTTGCTTCGTAGAAAATAGAGAAAAGTGTATTTCGTGTTCTGATAAAGCACTACTTTTTGCGTGGTAAAACGGTGAAGGAAACGGAAGAAAAGCAGAACAAGTATTATGGGAGTTCTGCTCCATCACATGGCATGGTTCTCACGTGGTTCAAGAATTTCGATGTGGGTGTTCAAGCACAAGAGATGCCGTGCCAGTTGAAGTCACAAGGGAAGAAATGGTGAACAAAGTTCACGATATTGTATTGGAAGACCGAGTGAAAATTCGTGAGATAGCCAAGACCGTAAACCTTTCGAGTGAATGCATATATAACATTCTGCACGAATTTTTGGGTATGAGAAATCTGTCAGCAAGTTGGGTGCCGGGATTACCCACAGATGAGAACAAGTGGAATCGTGTGACCATATCACAGGGATGTTTGAGCATGTTCCAGCACAATCCATATGAGTTTTTGCGGCGTTATATCACGGGTGATGAAACTTGGATCCAGTACTATCAACCTGAAACCAAACAATCAAAGCAGTGGATTTCCTTCGGCGAACCTACTCCAAAGAAAGCGAAACGCAATGAAGGGGAAATGATGGAAAGGGAATCGTGTTTTTTTTTGTTTTTTTTCGAGTGGAGGAGCAAATGATTTAGTCACTAACCCCAGCCCCGATGGGAGTCGGGACTGAGAGTGTGGGAATCTCCGAGCGTCGGCATACCCACTAAAAACTCCTCCACCGGATTGGAAGGAAAAGGTTTGCTGCGGTACCGCCTAAAGCACCCGCGCAGTCCGAGATGATGATTAGAACTGGGCCGCAGTGCGGTCGCCAGTGGAGTAAGGATGTGTGCTAGGAGACAGGCTTGAGCAAGGCCCAGCCTGCCCCCTAGCGAAGTGAAGGAGAAGATAGTTGGGATTCCTGGTGGTAATGTGGTTAATGGCGTTTGGGTTTTCGGGGAGGATGTGGATGGGAAGAGGATTGGGAGGGGTGTGGCAACACATGGGATTCAAGGAAGTTGCGGATCAGGATGTAGGCTTCATGTAGGTGGTCGTAGTGGCTGTTGAGTTCCCTGAAGTTCTTGGAGATTGAGTTGTTGGTGCTGGTCTGTAGCTCTCGAATCCCCGCAACTGAAGCGCCGAGGGCGCCCAGTCGCGTGGACCGGTCGTCGCTATCGTCGGTGTATGGCTCGACAAGGTGGCTCTCGATTCTTCCCAGCTTGCGCTGGGTCGACGCGAGGAGACCATCTTCGTCTTGGAGCTTGTTGATCTTGTTGATGAGAGCAGTGATCACCCTGGCCGAAGTTCGCTGCTTGGCCTCCACGGCCTAAAGGCGCGTGAAGGATGCACGGCTCAGCTCAGCCAGTTGTGAGGTGAGGTCCTGTATGCCTGCCTGTATGGCTGACAGGAGGCGTTGAAGTCCATGGTGCGTAGTTTCGTCTATGAAGCCGCTGGTCAGGTGCTGAGCCCTCCCCGAGGGCTGCGTCAGGTGGTCTTCGGAAGTTGCTGGTGTCGCTGTTGGTTCTGGCGTCGTTGACGGTGCTGGTGTCGTTGAAGTTCCTGGTGTTGTCTTAGGTCTTGGAGGTTGTCTGCTCCGGGGATACAGGGGGCAATGTGCCTGCCCTGTGAAGTGTGTGTTCCCGGAGCAGGTGGCGCAGAAGCGTCGGCGTCGTCTGAGGTCGTGTTGGGTGCAGGCTGACGTGAGGGAGCCTGACCCACAGTAGTGGTATCTGGGCGCAGCGTTGCAAGCTTCTGCTGTGTGCCAAAAGACACAGCAGCGTCGGCAGGGCACCGGACGATCACCCCTTGTGGCCTCTGCGCGCAGGGTCCTCCCAAGGAGAGGTAGACCTGTGGCTTTGGCCGCTTCCACGTCCGATGCGGCTTCCAGATGCAGGCGGACCAGCAATGTTGGGCCTCTTGCAGAAGAGATGCGTGAGGCCCGTATTGCCGAGCGCCAGTGTTTTTGTGCCGCTTCCAGCACATAATGAGGTGACAGGTCTCTTGGCACACCACAGATCACGACGCTATAGCGTCCATCTATTTGCGTGTGCGCCGGCGGCGATTGTCGTCCCAGTTCAGATGCTGGGCGAGCGGATGGTGGCGTAGGTGGGTTCTCCGGCGGTGAAGAGGCAGAAGTAGCGGTGACTGGCCGCTGGGCTGCATTCATGGGAGAAGCCCGGTCAGTAACTGGCGGCGTCTGCGTCGTGGCGGTGGCCATCTTCGGCCTAGAAGGCTTAGTGGCCGGGGCAGCTACTGGCGGCGTCTGCGTGCTCGTTTCCCGAGGAACCGAGGCGGCGGCGGTCTGCGTCGCAGTACAGGCCAGCTTCGGCCTAGAAGGCCGAGAGGTCTGTGTCGCAGTGGATGTCAGTTTCGGCTTTGGAGGCCGAGGCGATCCTGATTGGGCCGGCTCGGGAAAGGGGGCGGAGCCTGCTGCGGCCCGCTGCTCCCTCTGTAGTGGCGGCGGAGGTTCGGCGGTTGCCGGTGGGTCTGCGGTGAAGCCTGTGTCCCATTGTCGTGCCCAGTTGTTCCTATCGGCGTTGAGGTGCATCCTGCGTGGTCTCTGGAACAGAGAGCTTCGTACCGGCGGAGCTGACATCTCGAGGTGATCCGAATCGTGGTAGAGAAGCAACTGCCCAAGTATTCGCCTGCGGACCCCCGAGGAAACCAATATACCATGGGGATTGCATCCGGGACCTCCCGAATGCGAGTCGTATACGTTATCACAGCGCTACCTCGCTGTTTCCCTCACATAACTTCTGTCAGACCCTTCTTATCATTTAACTTTCAAACTGGTGTCTAGATGATACAGTACATTAACGGTTTAAAGCAAATTCCGACGTATAAACTTATTAAACGCCATTTATAGCTGAAAACTGAGAGGAAAAAATATAATCTGACTGGCCGGAAAACGCTGCTTTTAGATGCTAAAGCATGTCATTTTGCGAACTAATCAGGGGTAACAAACAGGAATTATTGAAAAAAAAGTTGCAGAACTACAAGGGCTGCTGAACAGTATAGTATGTTTCCTAATTTTAGTATTCTGAAGTACTGCTGAATAAGCCGATGATATGCGTAGACGTCCCTCTGGCAACGCGAGAATAATTCGGTTGCAGAAAGTTATTTTCGCAGCTCATTTTTCTTCGGTAGCACGTCAAGCAGACACGTCCTTCCCGGAGGATTGATTGAGGCAGTCAGGACCATCTCCAGACTTGATTTCTATCTTTGGGATGGTTAAAAGACACAGTATATCAAGATCGTCCCAGAACAAGAGATGACAAACAGCGAATCCGAGAGACCTGCCAGTCACTTGACTGCTCCGAAGTTTTAGGAATCACTGACAGTGTTACAGGAAGAATACTTTATGTGTTGCACAGACGGTTTGAACACTTATAAAAATTAATGACATTTTACAACCTTTTTCTAACATATCAGCATTAATTATCAAATTAATTACGTTATATTAACGTATACCTTTCTCCTTGAAAGAGCATAAATTACTAAAAACATTTCCTACGAAAGTTGTTTGTTTTGAAGAGTTCTATTTAATGATGCCCTATTTGACCCCATTCCCATTTGAAATTTAAAATAAAACTAAGCACTACCTGGCGGCGCCGTGGCCGAGTGGTTACACCGCTCGCCTCCCACCGAGGCGGACCGGGTTCAATCCCAGTGATTTGTGGTGGACGAAGCGGCGTCTGGGCGGGTTTTCTCCGGGTTCTCCGGTTTCCCCCGCCATTCATTCCACCAACTGCCCCATCATCACCTTTCCTTTCATCCATTTCACAAACATTTCGTTTCATCTACTTCCGTCATCCCATACCAGGCATCGGGCTGATCACCCATCCTGGATATTCTTCTGATCTATGAGTGGCTGCTCCTCGAAGGGCCTCTGACCCCAGGCACCCGCCTGTAAGTCCTACATAAGAGGAAGTAAACAGATAATGAATGAATGAATGAATGAATGAATAAGCACTACCTTCCTTCCAGTCTGGTGGATGATTGATGAAATCAAACTCATGTGAAAGCTATCATGTACTTCAGTTAAAATACGTCTGTCTCGAAAATGTTAATGCTGTTGTTTGTTTCAAAATAAATTACTGTTACGGGTGATTTGGCTCGCCCTGCAAAAATTCTTGTGTGTAACATTCACATGAATTTCTCTACTCTCTATCGCTTATTAGTGGTATACAAATTATTCTTACGAACGATTATTTTCCTATCTACTTCATTTTAATCGAGATAAATCTTTCCGAAAATAGCTACATGGCACATCTTGTTATAGATACAAAAGGAAAAGCGATAGTCAAAATTTTAAGAACTGGACGCTATACGATGCCTTAAAATTCCATGATCTTTGTGTACAACGCGATAAATAACTGAATATATAAAAGACTTGAAAAGAATGACAAAGTTTTGAACCATTAATGGCGGATATCTCGGAAACAGCTGATGCCACAAAAAGTTATTTGAAATAGATTGTGTCGTTTAAAAAGATCTACATTTCTGGTGTGGTACGTTTTTGTCTATCGATTAACGTTTACCAATTAAACAGGATTACACAAAGTTCCTTCTGAAGGAAGGAAGATAAACATTTTATTTGTAATTTAAATATCTTTAGTATGTAGTATTTTAATCAGAATCGTTAGAGCCACTTTTAGAAAATGAACATTTTGAAAATTGGCCATGTAAAGGGTGCATAGTATGGGTTGTGGGATTTCGTTTTTGAATTCAGACACACACACTTTTTCTAAAAATAGTTTTTATGGATTCAGGGGCTTCAAAACATGTATTTCCTGTGAAATCTTGGTATCGATTTGTTTAATAGAATGCAATATCTTCTCTACCTACTAGGTAAGTGGTAGAAAAGTAACATTGCATTTAATATGAATGTTTAGAATACATTAAGTTGAAATAAAATAAATCAGATTTAAATATATATTAATATCGAGTTGGATATTATACATTATTTACGCATTAGTCTAATTATTATTAAATAAATCAACTCATACTAAATGAATATATTGTAACCCATCCTTGCGAGTTGCTGATTGGTCCCGGTAACTTGTAACACTGCAGTTATCTTCTTGCTACCTTCCCCTTTTTAATGCACCTTATGTTGAAAATTACACATAAACGAAAGTTTAACTTGTTATGATACAGTAACCTTACGAGGTACAGGCTTGCCACCTTCACGGAATCCATTCCTAAGTCTGCGTCTTACTATCTTTAGATGACGCATTCTACCAGTTCCTGTGGTCTGCACTGGCCTTTAGCACTCCAATTACAGCGTCTCAATTTTGTGCTTGGATAACCACATTGTGCATATTTCGACTTCTGAATGTGGTAAGACAAACGTCCACAATGACCACACAATGCGAGTCTCATTACGTTATCAAAACTGAACGTTCCCTTGGTCATTTTCCTCTGCTAGACACATTACCAGCTTTTGGGGCCACTCTGTACAGAGAATATTTCCCGTTGTCTATTTGCGTAGAATCTACTTTACCTTCCTTGATTAATTTTATCTTCTTAGCTTTCCTAAATAACTACTGATCTCCTTATATCCTTATCTGATTATAATTTTAACAAGTTTCTCCAATTTTATCTATTGGCAAATTCTTCAACCTTAATTTTCCCTCATTTTTTCCCTCATTCTAAAATTGTCAATATTGTCAATAATTGTCTTCCATTTCGCACACTGGGAATTTAATTTTATTACCCATGCATTACCTTCAATTCCTCGTAAATGTTCAGTGCCTTATGTGTTTAAAACTACACAGCGATCTCTGAATTTTAATATCATCAATTCTTAATTTAATGTGTTTCCAAAAGCCTGATTCTTTAATTCTGTCTCTACAAGTCATCCCCTTACCAATTATTTCCAAAACGATGTTAATTCTATTAATTGCTATGCTGGAAAATCAAGCAAATATGTTTTTCATCTAAGCCCTTTAACCTAAATCAATATTTTTAATTTCTCAGCATTTGTTTTTCCTTCATTCTCGACACTTTCTAATTCTGTCTGTGCAAACCCATTAGGTGAGGATTCAGGAGTCGCAGAATATGCTTACAAAAGTTTCTGTAAATCAACTCCTCTTTTCTCCAGCCCTCCTCTATACTTCCTCCATTCATCCCGTACAACATTTTAGCCTCGAGTGCTGCTTGTGTACTCAACCCAGCCATTTTGTGTGTAATTTATGTTTCCAAGCAACTACTTCCCTTTGTGTTCTAAAATATATTACATTTTAAACAAAACCGGCAAACCCATTTTCAGAAATCCTCCTTGTTTAGAGTAGGAAAATCTTCGCCTGGTATTCCTTAAACAGTGTTTCACTCAAGTAATATTTGGAATGTATTAAAATTTAAGTTTCTACTTTCTCTACCACGTACCTAGTAATAGAGAAGGTATTGTATTCCACCCAAAAATTCTAATTCGAGATTTCACCGCAAAGAAATGGCCCCTAAATCCAAAAGAAGCAGTTTTATAAGACGCTCTCCGCGTAAGTGTGAACGGCATAACTCTTCTTCTTCTTCTTTATCTGTTTAACCTCCTCTTATGTAGGACTTACACCCCCCCAGGACTTACAGGCGGGTGCCTGGGGTCAGAGGCCCGTCGAGGAGCAGACACTCATGGATCAGACAGAGCATCCAGGATGGGTGATCAGCCCGATGCCTGGTATGGGAGGAAGGAAGTAGATGAAACGAAATGGTGGTGAAATGGATGAAAGAAAGGTGGTGATGGAGCAGTTGGTGGAATGAGAGGAAACCGGAGAACCCGGAGAAAACCCGCCCAGACGCCGCTTTGTCCACCACAAATCCCACATGCGGGTCCCTGGGATTGAACCCGGGCCGCCTCGGTGAGAGCGGTCTAACCACTCGGTCACGGCAAAAATTCGGAGAAATACCAAACTTGGTATTAGTACAACATGCTTCAAGAAAATCCCCCACCCCAAACCACCGTTTGCATAGAACCTTTTTCGAAATTTATTTTCTCAAAAATGCCTGTAACTATTTCGATTAAAATACCATATATTTAAGGAATTTACATGTCAAATAAAGTGTATATGTTTTCTGGGAATAGCATTTGAAGTCCTCTTCACTCGGTAGGAATTTTACATAGGTTTTCTGTTACTTTTAAACTTTAAGATACAGACAAAAATGTGCTACACAAAATATGAAGATCTCTTTAAAACACGTAATTTATTTCCAATAGCTTTTTTGTGGCACCAACTATTTAAGAGATAGGCATTTATTATGGCTTGAAATATGTAACATTATCAACTTTTAGCTCTCTACCCCGTACATTGTAGGTAGAGAAAGTATTGCAGGTCCGTGTGTGTGTGTGTGTGTGTGTGTGAACAGCGTGACTAAAAATGGAGACTCGAATAAATACCATACTTGGTATTTAGGTTCAGTACATTCCAAAGATGCTACACGAAGATTTTTAGGAAAATTCCCCCTCCCCAAACTACCCTTTACTTGGACCATTATTCGAAATTTTTATCTGAAAAATGCCTCTAACGATTTTGATTAAAATACCGTATATTAAACATATTTCAATTACAAATAAAATATATATCTTGAATTTTCTGCAAATATCCTTTACAGACCTCTTCATTCGGAAGGAGTTTTGTATAATCTTGTATAACTGATAAACGTTAAGCGATAGACGAAAACATACTCCACAAAAAATGCAGATCTCTTTAAAACATACAATTTATTGCAAGTATCGTTTTTTTTATTTTTTATGGCATCAGCCACTTCCGAGACATCCGTTATTAACAGTTCGAGTTGTTCAATACTTGGCCGTCCTTTTCAAGTCCTGTCGACTTTCAGCTGTGTCTCGTAATGTCACTGAAAGAGTATGGAACCTAAGTCCAGTTCTAAAACATTTGACTATCGCTATTTCGTTTGTATCTATAACGAAATGTGTAATGAAGCTATTTCTGGTAGGATTTGTTTCGATTAAAATTAAGTATATAGGAAAATGAACTTTCGTAAAAATAATTGGTATACTGACTAATAAACAACAGGGATAGAGAAATTTATTTGAATGTAACACATTGGATTTTTTAAAATTGCTGCCGCTATTCCGTGGCGAAGTAATGGAAAGAGTATGGAATTTTAAGGCTAGTATATTGCAACTCGATTCGGTTTTGTCTATCCTCTTTGTATCTGCAATGTAATGTGTTAGGTAGCTCTTTCTGTAAAACTTTATCTTAATTAACATAAAGTAGATATAAAAATAAGCTTTCGTAAGAATATTTTGCAGATTCTACATAAAAAAATTCTGATGTGTTGCACTCACATGACTTTCTCTACCCTTGTATAAACTATTTTTACAAACGCTTATTCTCCATCTACTTCATTTTAGTCGAGATAAACATATGCAGAAACTTATTGCTAATTTTCTTGTAGAAGCAAGGGGAATATGGTGGACTTTAAGTGAAGAAGATTTGTTGCATGTTGCTGCTATGTATGGAAAGCCAGTTTGAAGAAGGTGGTATCTTTACGTTATTCTTGCACCACGCTTTGGGAGTCAATTCTAGATAGTTTGTATTATAGGAGTTGTATTATATTTCAACTGTTGGTGAGCCGAACTTGAAGTTTGTTTGCAACCCGGTACCCGGTTTCCGGTAGCCTTTGCCCCAAGTGTACTTTCAGGTGGCCTTTGCCCCAAGTTTAAAAAAATATTAACTTTGTAATTTGACTGTTTCTTTAAATACTGTATATGTATGTTTGCCTCGGCTGCGTCAGTATTACTGTTAGAGACATGGATGTCTTGGCAGGGTTGTGGTGCGACTAAGAATGTAGGCTTACACAGATTATAATTTTACTTCACTCCTTTTATTAATGCTTGATACGATTTAAATAACACTACACTGATATAGAGAGCTGTGAGATTCTTTTTATTAATTAATTACACTTTTTAACACGTAAACGTATTTTTCGTCTCACACGAAAACGTATTAAATCTCTCGAAGACGTGTCTCGCGTCCGGTTAGGAACACTGTCTGCAGGCAACTGAATTGATTTCAACCGCCTAAACTTGTAAATTTCTGTATTTCAAGTCTCTGATTGGCTATTCCTAATCCAATAGAATACCTTCATTTAACTAAAGCTTTTCTGGTTGTTGATTGGCTATTTTTATAAACTATCACTAAAATTACATTATTGCTTCCAAGAATCACAAGTAACATTTAAACTTTCTAATTCATTATTGCCTCAAGGTTACCTCATTGTTAGCAACTTTCGACCTATTTCTCACAGCTCCTACATTATTAAATTACGTAATACATTCATATAATATTATTGAACATGTATACAATAGTATACAATAATATAAACATATATAATGACTGTAATATACACTTTTTATATATTGTTACATACACATATTGCTTTAAGGCGGGCTGTTATTGAATTTGCATATTACTATATTATTAGACTGAAATTATTTAAGTCTTAAAAATACTGCCTCATAAGTGATAGTCAAATCTTTTAAGAGCTGGTTGCTATGTGGAGAATTTCATTCTCTTTTCATTTCCAGGACATAATAGAAAAACGAACAACAAATTCCCATTTCAGAACAAGTATAAGTATTGTAAAATTCGAACAAATAACAAGGAATATTTCGGAAACTGTTCACTTCACAAAAAATGTTTAGGACATAAATTGTGTATTTTAAGAAGATCTACTTATTGTGTAGAAACATTTTGTCCTCTTAGGTTTACCAGTTATGCAAAAGCCATTCAGAATGAAGAGGACTTTTGGGGGTCATTCCCAGAAAATTCAAGATATTCATTTGTCATGAATGAGAGTATCTTAAATATATGTTAATCAAAATCGTCATAGGCATGTTTGAGATAATCAGAATTTTCGAAAAATGTTCCATTAAAACCGTAGTCTGCGGGGAAGGAATTTTCTTGAAAATCTTCGTATCGCATCCTTAGAATATAGTAAATTCAAATACCAAGTTTGGTATTTATATGACTTTTCGGTTTTGAGTTATGCTGTTCACAGACACGCACAGAAACCTTTTTTCTAAAAATGCTTTTTATTTAGGGTTTTCAAAACATGTATTCCCTGTGAAATCTTGGCATCAAATTTTTGGGCGAAATGCAATACTTCCCCTACTTACTCTACGTAGTAGGGAAAATAATAATCGATAGCTGATGGAGAAAACCTGTGAATGTAATACGAGATTTTTAGTGTGTGTGTTGCATGCTTATCAGCGAAACGCCATTTGGTACTTGCTCATAGTTAAATAAGATGAACGTCAGACACCGGAAGGCCAACAAAATGCTTTGGGATCTCAGCCCTTATTGGAAAACTTCCCGTGTGTCCTGGAATGTGCAGGAACTGATAAGCTCTCCGTCTGCATGTGGTTTACGACAGAAGCCTTTTATTTGGTTCTGCGTTTTATCCTAGAACATCCTTGAAGAAATATGCATTAATGCTAGTCTTGAAGAGGAACAAAGAAGGAAAGAAAGCCATTGAAATGTGAAAATAGCAGCTATAGCACTGCAATTTGATTAAGCGTATACCTGCCTTGACACTGCATACCTACTCTCTGCATGAGCCCAGGATAAACAATAATACTTTCTTCACGTTGAAACCTAACAAGTAGGTATGGGTTTGAATATTGTCAAATTTAAATGGCAATGGTTAATGCCACTCAAATGTATATACTTTAAGGAGGTCCGCAGTTTTGTTCTTGTAATTTTAGCTCTTATCTTCTGCTGTAGTGTTATATAAAATTCAATAAGTGTAAATAGTACCTTTAGAACGTTTACAGAAACCTGAAGTTATATACTTTATTTGCTGTTATGTTTCTCAAACACGTAGCATTTTAAGGAAATTCCTTAGAATCATTTCTAATTTCTTTTTTTTTTCCATTTAAGGGTTCTTGATGCTAAGTATTAGTTTCTTCATTAGTCTTTTCCCTTGATGTTCACATACACACAAACACACACATGGACCATAAAAGTGTCTGTTTTTACTTTCTCTACCACGTATAGTAAGTAGGGAAAGTATTGCATTCCAACCAAAAATTCGATACCCAGATTCCACCGGAAATACATGTTTTGAGGTCCCTGAATTCAAAAAAGCACTTTTAGAAAAAGATCCTTGTGTTTATCTGCGTCTAAACAGCATATCTCAAAAACAAAAACTCGGATAAATACCAAAATTCGTATTTAGGTTCAAAGATGCGATACGAAGATCTTTAACAAAATCTCCCACCCGAGACTTCCGTTTACATGGAACATTTTTTGAAAATTTGTATTTACTCTAAAATAGCTCTAACGATTTTTATTAAAATATTATATATTTAAGGTATTTTCATGACAAATAAAATGTATATCTTGAATTTTCTGGGAATGTTCCCAAAATTCCTCTTCTTTCTGAATGGCTTTTGCATAACTGGTAAATCGCAAGAGATAGACAACACTTTTCTACACAAAAAATGTATGTCCTGTTAAAACACACAATTTATGTCATATAGAGTAATTCCGGGAGAGATGGCGCACTTTTTGCATTTAGTTGCAAAAAATACTTTTGGGGGATAGAAGATTGAGATTTTGTGCACAAAACACCCTTAAGCAATTACTTGCCATAACATTAACGTTTGAGGCTGAGTATTTAATTACTTTATGAACATCTTAATTTTGAAATATGCAACACTGCGCCATTTCTACCTTACTGCTTGGGAGAGTTGGTGCATAGCATGGGATAGACGGCGCACAAAATTAAATTCATTTATATATTGATTTAACTTCACTATTTTATTCACAAAACAAAGTTACTACATAACAAGATATTCATTTTCATTTCCTAAGCAATTTGTCTCATTTTGATTTGTTCACCATGCTCTTTTCTCTCACTACATCTCTGCCACACGCGTTATACAAGCCCACTGTTTTGTACATTGTACAGTTCTCGTGTAACCAGTTCATAAACTTCACACATTTTATCCAGTCATCTTTCTTTTTACTTTCTCTACTACGTATAGTAAGTAGGGGAAGTATTGTATTCCATCCAAAAATTCGATACCGGGATTTCACCGGAAATATATGCATTTTTGGAAACACGTCTGTGTGTGTGTCTGTATGTGTGTCTGTGAACAGCATAACTCAGAAACGAACAGTCGGATAAACTCCAAACTTGGTATTTAGGTTCAGTATCTTCCAGAGATGCGACACAAAGGTTTTCAAGAAAATACCCCCACCCCAGATTACCCTTTACATGGAACATTTTTTCGAAAATTTCAATTTTCTCAAAAATGACTAACCATTTTGATTAAAATATCACATGTTTAAGATATTTTCATGACAAAAGAAATGTATATCTCGAATTTTCTGGGAATGTCTGCAAAAGTATCCTTCATTGTGAACGACCTTTGCATAACTGATAAACCATAAGAGATAGATAAACTTTTACTACACAAAAAATGTAAATCGCGTTAAAATATACAATTTATGTCATATACATTTTTTTGTTGAGTGAACCATTTTCGAGATATTGCTTGTTATTCCCTTAAATTTTCTAATACTTTTTCTCAAATGGGAATTCGTTTTTCATTTTTTGTCCTGATAATGCAAAGAGAATGAAATACTCCACATAGCAACCAGCTCTTAAAATATTTGACTATCGTTTAAAGCCTACCAATTCCCCTTGCATCTACAAGAAAATTATCAATAAATTAACATCTCGATAACTCGTATAACATGAAGCATATGGAGAATAAGCGTTGGTAAAAATAGTTTTCCCAACATTCAGCACATTTATTTGTATCTGATGATGGAGGGCCTTCTTCACCTTCACTTGGTTCGTTAGAACTGATCGTTCTTTATTTATTTCTATGCACTAGCATAGACATACAGACAGACAGACACACAGACAAGTTTGTACAAGAGTAGATAAGGTCATGCGGGTGTAACACAGCAAATTTTTTATCTACTTCTTGTTAATACAGATAGAGCTTGGAAAGGTAGCATCATGTTGAAAAATTCAATGCCATTGCAGGGATTTTAACCATGGATCTTCCAGTTTCTTTTGATTACACTAACTAAGCTGTCTCTGCAAAAAGCCAGCATATTAAATTCCCAAAATGACTTGGGTTGTCGGTTAATGCCATGTTGGCGTGGTAGCTCAGTTGGTTACAGCAAGCAGATGCAAACCACAAGATCCATGGTTCAAACCCTGGCTATGACATTGAATTTTTGGATCCGATTCTACTTGTCCTGCACACGACCTTTGTGAAAGGACGATTACCAATACCTTCTATACTGTTGTACAAACTATTTTTTCCACACACACACACACGCACACACGCGCACACGCGCACACACACGCACACGCGCACGCGCACGCGCACACGCACACACATGCGCGCGCACGCACTCACACTAGTTTGTACAAGAGTAGATAAGGTCATGCGGGTGTAACACAGCACATTTTTTATCTAGTTCTTGTTAATACAAATAGAGCTTGGAAAGGTAGCATCATGTTGAAAAATTCCATGCCATTGCAGGGATTTTAACCATGGATCTTCCAGTTTCTTTTGATTACACTAACTAAGCTGTCTCTGCAAAAAGCCAGCATATTAAATTCCCAAAGTGACTTCGGTTGTCGGTTAATGCCATGTTGGCGTGGTAGCTCAGTTGGTTACAGCAAGCAGATGCAAACCAGAAGATCCATGGTTCAAATCTTGGCTATGGCATTGAATTTTTGGATCCGATTCTACTTGTCCTGCACACGACCTGTGTGAAAGGACGGTTAACAATACCTTCTCTACTCTTGTACAAACTATTTTTTCCAGTCAGACAGACAGACAGACGGACGGACGGACGGACGGGCGGGCGGGCAGGCAGGCAGGCAGGCAAGTTTGTACAAGAGTAGATAAGGTCATGCGGGTGTAACACAGCACATTTTTTTATCTACTTCTTGTTAATACAGATAGCTTTCTTTCACTTTCCTTTATTTCCTTTTCTTCTCTTTCCTTAAGAATACATTGATTTTTCTTCAGGTTCTCGAGTGAAGTCAGTATCAATGCGGATTGCTTCCTCGTGTTGAGGTTTTTGGCAACAGCTTTGGAAGAGCACTCATTTCAAGAAGAATTTTAGTTGGAGTAAAACTTTCAACAGAATTGGAGGATAAATCAGTGATTTTTGAGGAGTTTTAGGTGTAGACGCTGCAGTTGCTGAAGGCTGATGATCATTTGGAATGGTATCTGCAATGTAAAACATGAGGATTCAGATACCACATTTCTTGAAGCAACTGACTGCTTTGCCTACGGAGGCAGCTTTCTTCCACGCGGTGCCCAAAAAATATTCTATTTTTGACCTTGTCAGCCCATGCTTTCCTTTGTTTTTCATTGCAATTTGTGTTTTATGATTGAAATACTGCTTCAGTGGACTGAAGAAAGCTTTGTCTAATGATTGTAAAGCATGAGTAGAATGCCTGGGTAAACACAACAAAACCACACCATTTTGATCAGCAATTTCCAAAAGTTCAAAGATGTACAGTGGGAACCATGTCCATCAACAATTAGCAAATTTACACCAGGAGATTTCTTCATCAAAAATATCTCTTTGAACCATTTAACAAAGAGTTCTGCATTTATATATCCCCGATATGCCTAAACATTATAATCGAGATGCTATTGGTTAATAAAGCGCGCCAACATTAGCGTCTATTTTTATATCCAATCAAAATTACGAACACATATGCTCTAGGTAAGATATTCCCTCCATTTCTAAAGAAAAGCAGGCTGCTCTGACGTCATCTGTTTGTCTCTTCTAATTGATAAACTCACCCCCTCGTTTCATTGTTACCCGCTCCTATTGTCAGTTTCAGTGAGGCCGTGTAAACTTATTTCCTAACAATGCTTATAATTAACAAACATCTCAAATCATTGTCATACAATAATGCTAATTTACACTACAATCACTCTGGCATTTACAGTGTTGTGATACTGTCTCACCACCAAGGTGGCCTGGGACCTGCATATGGTATTTGTGGTGGACGAAACGGCCTCTGGAAGGATTTTCTGCGCGTACTCCGGTTTCCCCCGTCGTTCATTCCACTACTTGCTCCATCATCACCTTTCCTTTCATCCATTTCGCCCTCATTTTGTATCATCTTCCCTCGCTGTCATTTCTGGCTACGGGCCGATCCCCCGTTCTGGGTTTTTCATTCTCTGATTCAATGTTCGTCTGCTCCTCTACAGGCTTCTAACCCTAGGCAAGGGTCATACGAGGAGAATAAGTCGACTAAGGAAGTAAGTACCATTAATTAATTATAAACATCAAAGTATACAGCAGTAATAGTAGACAATTCTCAAAAGTTAAAAAATTCTACAAGCGATATTTTGTTTTAACACATGCTGAGTTTAAAGTTAGCGGAGAGGCTCGCATTCGGGAGGTCCGGGGTTCGATTCCCTCTCTGACCTTGGGTTTTTCCTGATTTTCGTGGCCGCTGCTGTGTTTCTCTTACCACGATTTCCTTTCCATAATCCCCCTTTTATTCAGCTTGCTTTCAGGTATGCTTATAGGTTTTTTGGCGTATGGAGGTGCCGAAGAGATGGCGCGGATGTTATTTAAAAGAAAAAGTACTCCCCGTGGACACTAAAGGGCTGCTTGGTCGACAGGTCGATCATTGCCCTCTCTAGGCAGCACCAGCAGTTGAGTCTTCAAGCCTGGAACCGTTAGGGACTTCCGCGCGTCTCTGTGGCATGTCTGCCTGTAGTCCTTCCTCCTAGGAGTGGTAGCCACAGGTTGAGTGCACGAGCTGTCCACCTCCGTTGTATAACCTATACCTGAACCTACCCGGATTATTTAGGTAGCCATGTTACCGAAGAAAAAGATTAAATGAATATTAAATATCTGTTTCTGAACCAAGGTGCTCTACAGATATCCTAAAAGCGCAGTTCCTAGTGCAAGGTTTGAGTGCTCTAATAAAAATCTTTAAAGCCAATAAAATTATGCAATTTTCCTCGACAAGTCGTGAAATGTTTGCATTCATTCGAGTATTCTATTATCCTAGGCGCCTTTATTCTCTTCTAGCTATTCAATTAGAGCGCGATTATTTAATCCCTTCCAGCAAAATTGCTATTCGGAGCTGCTAATTGAAAAAGAGTTAAATCCGCTCTTCTCTGACGATAATGAAGAAGTAAATCCTCTTTACGCCGTAAATGAACTATTAACGTGAAGACAGAAGTGTCTTTCTTGTGCATAACAGAGCCATTTCAAGAAATAAGAAACCGTAATCTGTATCAACAAGTTCTCAGCAAGACTTAGAAAAGTTTGAACGTCTGTAGTTTTAGGTCGAAATCAATAGCATTAGGCAACATTTTGAATTACGTGAAAAAGTCTAGATCTCCACGTATACATAAGATAACGTATGAACATTTTAATTAAGCAATTATGAGAATTCATGTCCTTCTGTTCCTTATATCACATTTCTTTCTCTACTCCTATCATATACTTACATAGGTATTCTACATTCAAGTCCGACATACATGTGTTAGCTTATGAACGAAGGTCAGGTATAAGCGAGTGGCAAAAGGAGAGGAGAACGAGAAATTCTACCTAAATGGCTTGAGTCCACCTCGTATTGGTTTCATGACGAAAGCCTGGCACTCAAGAGTTAACTTATGATCACAGGTCGTTTTAAGGCTTAAGAGCGAAGGAAAAGCGGGGAGTAAGACAAACATTAACTGGAGTACTATAATCAGGCAAGGGCTACACGTAGCAGAGG
Organism: Deroplatys truncata; assembly: GCA_030765065.1. Lineage (NCBI taxonomy): Eukaryota > Metazoa > Arthropoda > Insecta > Mantodea > Mantidae > Deroplatys > Deroplatys truncata. Next base: position 51,646,119 of record CM060987.1, read on the forward strand.
CAATTTAGTATTTCCATATCAACATAAACCACTACGCATTCTTATCTTATATTCCGTTACGGAGGGGACTCGGCACTGATCCAAAGTGGATATTGTACCTATGTCCCGCGAGGGTGCGTCCCCAGGAGGAAGGATGAGGCCAGAAGAGAAACCAAGCGACCGGATCCAGGAGCGACGGTACAGCAATTATAGGGTCCCTATGTTTCCATATGTAGACACCCCGGCAGATGGACAGGAAGACTCCGCCGCACACAGAAGGGGGTTCGGAAACCCCAGCAGCCAGCCGAAAGCCGAGGGATGGAGAGAGATACAAAGAGCATCCTTTTCCCTTGTCACGCTGCACCGAAACACCATCGCCGACACTTCCGACTCTAAAAGAGACCAGAGGCCTCTTTATCAGGCTTGAGGTTTTTTTACGTGCCGTAAATCTGCGACACGGGACCACCGGCTTTACTTCCCTTCCGAAGGAAGCCATGCCAAGAATTTTTACGCCCGAAAAAATCCATCGCCCTCCACCGGTTTTGAACCAGCGACTTTGGGAACTATAGGCTAGCACGGTACCACTAGTCCACAGAGGACGACTATCAAAGTCTAGAATAATAACATCATTCATCCATCACTGCGACCTCCTAAGAGTATGACATATATCTAATCCTCTTACATCCGGTATACGATAGTATGTGTATCACACCTTTATAAAAGATAATAAGGATTATTTTAAAAATCCCCTTCCTGATGATTAATCTCACCTACGTGTACACCTTTCATGTAAAAATCATAAAGGTTTGAAATTTGGCGTTAATGGATATTAACCTTTAAGAGAAGTTCAAAACAAAACATCGAAACATGGTACGTGAATTATAACCTGCCAAGTTTGGTAAACGATACTGAATCTTGCGGCGGTACCCTGTGCGGCACGGGATTTGCAGGAATGGTGAGGGATTTACCTGGCCCTTGGATCTAGGATTAATTGTTAATACGACTGATTCATTTTCCTGCCCGTTTATTTCCCGTCATCGTTTTAAAATCTGACTCCTGATATTACCCACACGCGCATTTCTTTATTGCAGTGCTTCATACTATCGCCCCTATCCACCGGCACATGTTTTCCGAACCACCCCCAAGGAACTACCACGAAGAAGTAGTGCGTCTTCTCAACCCTCTTGGTTCTTTATTTCAAATTTCCTATCTCCCTAAATTACTACCTGGTTTCGGCCTTCTTTCTTATTGGATGCCTGAAACTATCGGGGGTTTGAGAACATTGACCCTTTTTCTACACATGTGATTTTCAGGCGACCTAACGGTACACTAACAAGGCGTATTGTCTTCTCATTTGGTTAAAATGAAGGAAAAACCATTCCACTTCCGGCTGTGATGGCACTGTCTTTTCAACCATATTCACCTGTAATGTAATATTCACCTACCAGTCTTATTTGATACTATTCCTACTGTTATTAACATTTATTGTACCTATTTTTATAATTTTATATTTATTTACGCATAACGTATTGCTTCAATCTGTAATTGACAAAGAGGCGCTCATTTGGTGTTCCAGTTTCCCATCAGTTGTTTGGTAACTGCTCTAGCATCACCTCCCATCAGTTTCCCTCTTCGGCAACGCGGATGGAGTCAGTTGAAAACAGATTGTGTGTGGAATTTAATCTCGTACTTTTGAGAGCAGTTTTGTTGTTGCATAAAGACAGCCATAGCCAAGTAACTTCAATATTATTCGTAATTTTTAGATATTCATAATTATTTTATCTACATTTTCTCTCTTGTTTATTATTTGTAGCGCAACTGAAAAGTCGAGACGCCCATGACGTTCTTATCCTAAGTACGTATTCCTTCTGTGAACACCCCCCTCGAGCAATGTGTAAATTAAAAAGCCTTATAACTACCTCGCCAAAAGGCGATCAAAACGACGTCCTGATTACGGAGAAATCAAAAGTCAACAGTGATTAAACAATTTGGAAATTCTATTGTCAAAGTACTGCATAACATTAGCCGAAGGTTCTTCTAATTCCTGGGGAATATGGTAATGCTTGCATAAAGTTTAATTCGAGCATCCCCCGCGTATAATAATCAGATATATTTAGACCTCCAGAGAGAAGACCCCAGTTTATTATGTTGTCATTAAAAGCAGTTTGTATCGCTGCAATATATTTATTTTCAATCTGCGCACTTATATTCGCAGTTCTTTGAAGAAAGGATGGCATACTGGCAGAGAGGTCTTCACGGGCTCGGGACAAGCCCTGAGGCCTAGGTCCGTCTCAGCCTGCGGGACGGGTTCGAGCTTAGTTTTAAAAATGTTGGTCGGGCTTTACAATAAAGACGAAGAAAACTAATTTATTACATTCAACTTATAGCAGAATTATTGACCTTTAGGATTAATAGTGTTATAAATACATGATAGAGAGTTAGATAAATAATTGCAATAAATAAAATTTACCGGGTAAGTTACGTATTGCGGAAAAGAAATTACTTCTAAGTCAGAGTAGCTAAGGTAGTTAGGTAACGTTGCTGCAGAGGTCGACGTGCCATGGCGGTACCGCGCAACGTCAGGCAGGCTACCTTGTAGGAATAAACATGCTATTCCGCGAATGTACGGTATTTGGCCTTTCAAATTCGCGAAAGTTGTTAAACACTTCCGATTACGAATTCTGGCGCAATTTATTGAATTATGGTTATGTTATCTGCTGTTACTTCTTCAATGTCTATCCTCTCCTCCAGAACTCCATCTTTCTTCTATATACGTCTTCCAGAACTCTTATCGTCCTTTCTTTTTACTTTCTCTACTACGTATAGTAAGTAGGGGAATTATTGTATTCCACCCAAAAATTCGATACCGAGATTTCACCAGAAATACATGTTTTGAGATCCCCTGAATCCAAAAAAAGCATTTTTAGAAACATGTCCGTGTGTGTGTGTGTCTGTGTGTCTGTGAACAGCATAACTCAGAAACGAACAGTCGGATAAACACCAAACTTGGTATTTAGGTTCAGTATCTTCCAGAGATGCGACACAAAGGTTTTCAAGAAAATCCCCTCCACCCCAGAGTACCCTTTACATGGAAGATTTTTCGAAAATTTTAATTTTCTCAAAAATGGCTCTAACGATTTTGATTAAAATATCATATGTTTAAGATATTTTCATGGCAAATAAAATGTATATCTTGAATTTTCTGGGAATGTCTCCAAAAGTATTCTTCGTTGTGAACGACTTTTGCATAACCGGTAAACCATAAGAGATAGAGAAAATTTTACTACACAAAAAATGTACATCGCGTTAAAATACACAATTTATGTCATATACATTTTTCTTGTTGAGTGAACCATTTTCCGAGATATTGCTTGTTGTTATTCTCTTAAATTTTTCAATATTAATGTTCTTAAATGGGAATTCGTTATTCATTTTCTTGTCTTTGATATGCAAAGAGTATTAGTCTGTTGCAAAGGGAATGGTGCTGCACCTAGCAACCAGTTATTAAGAGATATGTATGTGCTTAAAGGCTACTGTATTTCTATATTGTCCTTGTAAATATATATTCCCCTTACATCTACAAGAAAATTAGCAATAAGATAGGGTCTGCAAATGTTTATCTCGATTAACATGAAGTAGATGGAGAATAAGCGTTTGTAAAAATAGTTTGTACAAGAGTAGAAAAAGTCATGTGAGTGTAACACATCAGATTTTTTTCTATGCATTGATGCAAAACAGCATTTATTAAGGTTACAATTGCATCATAAAGGAGCAAGTATGTCCTTGGGCATAATTAGAGTAGCATTTATTTTTATTCACTTGCATTACATTTTTACTTTTTCTACTACGTATAGCAAGTATTCCACCCAAAAATTCGATATCGAGATTTCACCGAAAATACATGTTTTGAGGCCCCTGAATCCAAAAAGGCACTTTTAAAAAAAGTTCCGTGTGTGTTATTATGTGTCTGTGAACCGCACAACTCAAAAACAAAAAGTTCGATTAATACCAAATGTGGAATTTAAACTCAGTACCTTTTAAAGATGCGACACGAAGATTTTCAAGAAAATCCCCCCACCCCAGATTACTCTTTACATTGAACATTTTTCAAACTTTTTGATGTTTTCAAAAATGGCTTTAACGATTTTGAATAAAATTTTACATGTTTAAGATATTTTCATGACAAATGAAATGTATATCTTGAATTTTCTGAGAATGTCCCCAAAAGTCGTCTTTATTCTGAATGAATTTTGCATAAGTGGTAAACCGTAAGAGACAGACAAAATTTTACTACACAAAATATGTGGACTCGTTAAAGCACGCAATTTATGTTATACACATTTTTTTTTCTTTTTGTCCGAGATATTCCTTGGTTTTTGTTTGAATTTTTCAATTCTTATACCTTTTCCCAAATGGGAATTCGTTATTCGCTTTTTATGTCCAGGGCATGCAAAGAGAATGAAATCCTCAACATTGCAACCAGCTCTTAAAAGATTTGACTATCGCTTAAAGCCTACCATATTCCCATTGCACCTGCAAGAAAAACAGCAATACGATAGTTTCTGCAAATTTTGTTATCGTTTAACATGAAGTAGATGGAGAATAAGCATTTGTAAAAATAGTTTGTATAAGAGTCGAGAAAGTCATGCGAGTGTCACACATCATATATTTTACTACTTCATGGTAATTATTTAGTTGTATTAAATTTGTTTACAACTTCACGAAATTATTCTGTTGTATTAGTTTGTTAACTATTTCGCGGCACAGTTATTTAGTTGTATTATATTTGAAATTAATTGTTCTTCTACACAATACGTGTGATGGACAAGTTGGAAAGGTAGAATCAGACGACTGAAAGATTCAATGCTATTCGGTTGATGTTTACTACTTCGCGGTTATCATTTAGTTGTATTACATTAATTACTGTTTTGCGCTTCTGTTACCGCAGCGTATAACATTTTGCAACTCTACCAACTATTTCCATGTTTCGTATAGCCGCAGTGTTTTTTTCTGCTTTACATTTTGTACTTAACATTGCGCATTAATATCGTCAGCCATGACACATCGACCTGCACAACATTACCGGCAGTTAGGATCCCACGAACTTGGTCAACAACCATTAGCTCAAGGCTCAGGTAATTAGAACTCAGTACGTTAAGAAATCAGAGTTACATGAAAATGCACTAAACCAGTTCTGAAAGTTAGAAAGGGATTATTAGAATCTAGCTAGTTAAAGAGTAAAGGTTGGTTTCAGATGCTTAAGATTTGGCAATGTATAATGTAGGAACCTTGATGGGGTAGTCGTAAAGTTAATAAAAGAGCGTGTATTTCTGAAATTAGCGCCTTTTAGTTTACGGTCTTAGGGACTTACAGTATTTTATATTTCATGGAAGTGGTTTACTGTGAACAATTATCGGCAGTCCATAGCGTCTAAAGACCGCACACGGGCACCATATACGAGGGCTGATCAACAAAGACTGAGACTGATTTTTTCCTGTAGCTTCCGTGATAGTTTCGTATCTGTAACATAAATATTTGAAAAGAGCGGGTTTTTATATATAAAGTTGGTAGGCGGCAGCACTCTCGTATTTGTAGGTTGGTAGTAATGCTCTATTTTGTAGACCCCAAGTGCATTTCGCATACCAGACAATGGAGGTGATGCATTTTTTAAATCCATTATCACCGGTGATGAGTCATGGCTGCATCATTATGATCCTGAAGGAAAACAAGCCAGCACAGTGAGGAAATCGTCAGGTTCTCCAACACCAAAAAAGGCTAAAGTTGTTCCATCTGCAGGGAAAGTGGTGGTGATCACATTTTTAGACTGTAATGGAATGATTTACCAGCATGCAGCTCCCCCTCACACTACTGTTACAGCAGCATACTACACGTCAGTATTGGCTACACGAGGAAGCACATTGCAAAGAAACGACCAGAGCTTTCTTGGACTGGGTGGCGACTTCGTCATGACAATGCACGGCCTCACGTCGCAAATCAAATCATGCAGTTTCTGGCTCGATTCAACATTACCTATGTACCACATCCACCTTATAGCCCCTATCTTGTATCCTGTGACTTTTTTTATTCCCATCACTAAAGGCAAAGCTTAGGGGTATTCGATTGGAGAACTCTGAAGCAGTGCTCAAGAAAAGTGAGGCGATTCTCAAGGACCTGACAAAGAATGGTCTGCAGCACGTGCTCAAGGACTGGCAGAGACACTATAAAAAGTGCATTGAAGTAGGAGGGGACTACTTTGAAAAAGATCATGTAAACATTGAATTGGAGTAATAAACATCTGTGAAAAAAATCAATCTCAGTCTTTGTTGATCAGCCCTCTTACTTAACGGAATCTGAAAGGGGAGTCGTCATATAACATTACAGTGATTCACGGCAACTTTAGCTTCTAGTTTTTCTTACGGAAACATGTACTTTACTCAGTAAATTTAATACTTCTGAAGTTAGCAGATATAATAATTCCATCGCTCACTTTCTCGTGCTAAAATTCAGAATCAGTTTAATGCTTCATCCTTAAACTGTCAGCAACTCACTTCAAATAGTTTATCTATTAGCCTCCATTAAATTTATTTATAGCTGGTGTTTCTATCCTCTAACCCACGCACGCATACCCTGAGAGAAAGTTTTCCTACTTCACTATTGTAGCAGCTAATTGCATATTCATCAGCAGATATTAGCGGCGACATCAAAAGTGTCGTGGAGAGGTACGTGGTCACACCATAGCATTTATCGTCATATCAATATCTTAAATGTATGGCATTTTAATCAAAATCATTTGCGCCATTTTTAAGAAAATCAAAAATAATAAAAGCTTGTCCATGAAAAGGGAAAATAAAGACGAAAAATATAAATTCAGCACATTTTTGGTCCACGATGTGGAGATGTCAAATTGCATAATTATCGCAGTACATACACATCCATATTAATAGTGATCTAGATACAATGCAGAAATGCTCGCTTCGGGCATTTGCGAATAACGTTATAAAGGCTGCAAATTCCCCTCCCCCCGTTTATCCACACCCAGGACATCTAAGTACATAGTATGTAGAGAATGTCTTGCATTTCACTAAAAAATTGGATACCGATATTTCACGAAAGTACTTTTTTACAAAAAAAGTCCATGTGTGTGTGTGTGTGTGTGTGTGTGAGAGAGAGAGAGAGAGGGAGAGAGAGAGAGAGAAGCATAACTCAAAAACGAAAAGTCGGATAAATACCAAGCTTGGTATTCACTCAATTCAATTTTATTTACGGACTCACTTTAACTGCTGTGGTTCTTAACATACCATTCTATATTGGGCATGAAAGACTGGAAATTTTGCTCAGAGGCCTCTTTATCAGGCTTGAGATTCTTTTACGTGCCCTAAATCTACGACACGGGACCATCGGCTTTACTTCTCTTCCGAAGGAAGCCATACTAAGGATTTTACGCCCTCCGCCGGGTTTGAACCCGCGACTTCAGGAAATAGAGGCTAGCATGATAACCACTACACCACGGAGGACGACTATTTACTCGTAGGTTCAGTCTCTTCCAAATTTGCGACACGAAGATAATCGATAAAATCTCTTACCCTAAACTACCCTTCACATTGAACATTTTTCTACCCTCTACAGTTTATTAGTCTGTATACAAATATTCTTACGAAATTTATTTTTCTGTCTACTTCGTTTCAAATGAGATATACCTGTGCAAATAGCTGCATTACACATTTCATTATAAATATAAAGAGAACAGCGATAGTCAAATGCTGAAGTACCGGACGATATATGCTGACCTTAAAATGTCATACTCTTTTTGTGCAATAGCGAGAAACAATGAATGTCGACAGAACTTTAAAAAATGATAAAGTATTGAGTAATTTGAACCATTAATAATGGAATTCGGAAAATGGCTAATACCACAAGGAGTTATTTGTAATAAATTGTGATCTACATTTCTGGTGTAGCAAGTTTAACGATATAACATTCCCTTATAATGAAGAGGTCTTCACAGGCTATAATATTCAAGATGTAAATTTTATTTGTCGTGCAAATATCTTTAATATATGGTATATTAAAACATTTCCTATATAAAGGAATCGTATTGTCCCATCCTTGGAAGATACTGAACTAAAATTCTAAGTTTGGTTAACCGAATTTTCGTTCTTGAGTTATGCTGTTCACAGACATACACAGACTAGCACAGACGCACACACGCACTTTTTCTAAACCTTTGGTTCAGGGAGCTTCAAAACAGATATTTCCGATGAAATCTCGACATCGAATGTTTGGTTGAAACAGTATCTTCCCTACTTAATATACGTAGTTGAGAAAGTAAAAAGGTGCGTGTTCACTTAAAACAATAACGCTATTGCAACAGAAAAATAAATTAATCTTATAACCTATGTTAAATAACGGACACTAAATCGTTTAAACTCGTAACACAGAACAAAATATGTTTGCATTTATCTCTAAATTTTAGTGAGGTGTTTAAAGGTTTTATTTTAAAGACTTAGTTGAGTAAATCTGTTTTCCCTTTTTCAATACATTATGCTCTGCGTGTGTCCTGGAGATTGCAAATACGTATAAGTTTAGTAATAATTGCACTTGCTAGCTGATACGCCTATCCCTAATGCTTAGTGTAGTAAAGTGTTACCATGCTGTCACCTTAAATAACAAAGTAAAACTTGCGCCATAGATTAACAGTCCGATGTAGAATATTGTGTGCATGAATTGGCTTTATATATCCTCATTCCCGGAAGCGTCACATTTAGCCTTGCCTCAAGAGGAATAAATTAACTGGGGATAGTAAATCCATTATGTAAGTTGCGAGCGATTTGCAGAGACAAAACAATGTCACTAGCTGTCAACAACATACTGGGATACAAAACGAAACTTCATCTGATTTTACAACCATACACACTGTACCAAAACTACATTTATTTGTTATTTCTGGATGTTCTAACAAGAATTCACAATTGGAAAGATAGAATCAGATACTGAAAAACTCACTGTGATTTGAACCACGGATCTTCCGCTTTCGTAAGGTTGCTCTAATAATCTGAGCTACCTTGCCAACATGCCTTGGCAGGACATTAAATTCTCCAACTGACTCGCATTTTTTCCGGTAAACCACAAGGAAATCACAAGTTGTTTTGAAAAATTAAATTGAGTTTTATTTATGGACGCTCTTTAACTGCTGTGGTCCTTAACGTTGGTGAAAGACTGGTAATTTTGCCGAGAGGCCTCATTATCAGGCTTGAGGTTCTTTTACGTGCCGTAAATCTACGACACGGGACCATCGGCTTTACTTCCCTTCCGAAGGAAACCATGCTAAGAATTTTTACGCCTGAAGAAAATCCATCGCCCTGGGCCGGGTTTGAACTCGCGACCACTACACCACGAAGGACAATAAACAATTTGAGAGGACCTGCCCCAATAACAACTAACAGTGCCGTAAGTACGTCAAGTCCCGGGCTTCATACTTTAACCACTATTAGGTAAATTACCGTACCGGCATGTTGCCATGGTAGCTCAGTTAGAGCAAGCGGACGGAAACCGGAAGATCCGTGGTTCAAATCTCGGCTATGGCATTAAATTTTTCAGTCGCCCGATTCTACCTTTCAACCTTGTCCTACACACGGCATGAGTAGAAGAACAATTAATTCCAAAAATTCACAATGTCATGACACTATCTGTTCTATATGTTTTTTTTTTTTTTGTAAGTTTCCAAAAGGCCAAAGTATCTAGCATGTAAAATACTTCTTTTTTTTAATATTTTAGGTAGACGAAAACGTACTACACAAAAAATTTAGATTTCTTTTTTTATTATTTTTCTTTTTTTTATATTAGCCTGCATTTACGCCGACATTTTTTTCTTAATTTTTGTTGTTAATATTTATTTATTTATTTATTTTTCGTATATAAATAATGTAGATCGCGTTTTTTTTATTTTTATTAGCCCGTCTTTTTTTTTATTTACTGTTGATTCAAATGCTCTGTATCTAACTTTTGTTTATTTATTTATTTATTTTATTTTATTGTTGTTGTTTTTAGCTTTTCTGCAATGTATTTATTGATTTACTTTATTTTGGGCTAGGTTTTAGGAGAATATGGAAACTACTACACAAGAAGGATAGATCGCTTTTGTTTGTTCTTCTTCTTATCCCTATTCATAGCATATGCCCTCCTGCAGTGGACACTTAGAGCTTCCTTAAATGCGGGAGATCCAAGGCCAAAGTGGTCCTTTTGTCCAACTCCCAGCGTTCCTTCCGGATAAATCTCTGGAAGGCCTGTATATTCACTGCGTCCCCAACTTTTAGTATCCAAAAATAGGTGGCAAAGATGAGCCAAGTAAGGGCATCTGTCAGTTACTTGTCACCGTGCTTGAATTCGAGATTCAGATAGACCTCCCGTGGAAAAAAAAAATCCATCGCCCTCTGCCGGGTTTGAACTCGCACGGTACCACTAGTCCACGGAGGACGACATATGTGCGAATGCTTCTATTAACGCAATTTGAAGGACACCATTACGGCCTTTTTCTTGTAATAAGTTAACCGGATTCGGTCTCAGTAATCCATCATTGTGTTGTATGCAAGCAACAAACGCATTCAACACACACTTGATAAATCCCGTTAGAAGTAGTTTATATAATACAGTGTGTCCATAAAAATACTGCCATACATTGAACTGCTATTGCGTCACTTTGGAGAATCGTAATTAGGTGAAGTTGGTGACATTCGAAAGAAAAACTCAAATATTTTTGTTCATGTCAACAATGGAAAACAATGGACGGGAATCAAATACAGAAACTAAGTTCACGCAAGTTTGTGATTAGTCGATATGGGCTCATCGCTGCATACTTAGCAGGCAGGTTACAATTGAATGTTTGCTTTTAAAATTGTGTTGTTATCAAAGAAGTTTTAAGGAGTTATGGCGAACCCACAAGAACGTAGTTGGTGTGTTTTGGAATACATAGCATGCAGAGTCTGGTACAGGTTCAGCGTGCTTTTAGGGGAAGGTTTCAACATCAAGCTCCTTCACATACGTCAATTTTGAAGTGGTACCGTGATTTTGTGGATCGTGGCTGCATACGTTATCAAAGGAAAGACCATCCAGAGAGACCATCTGTCAATGCGGGAATTGTGGTAGTCCCAAGAAGTGTGTCCGTAGAGCTAGTCAGCAGTTAAACATTCCTAAGTCCACCGTATCTAAGATCCTGAGTACGCGACTGAAGTTTCACCCCTACAAACTACAATTGCTACATAAGTTGAAACCTGATGACCCTGCAAAACGATTAGATTTCTGTGAACATTTATTAGTACTAATGGAGGATAATGAAAATCTGTCAGAAAAAATAACTTTTAGTGAGAGGCAACATCCCACGTTAGTGGAGAAGTGAACGGACATAATGTTAGGATTTGTGGGAGCCAGAATCCACATGGCACTTTGGAAGTAGAAAGAGAAGACTCCCCTAAAGTAAATGTCTTTTGTGCCTTATCGAAACGTCAAGTCTATGGCCCTTTTTCTTTCGAGAGGCCCTGTTAAGGGTCCAACTTATCTTGACATGCTCACTGAATGGTTAATTCCACAATTGGAAGAAGAAGATGACGAATGTATTTTTCAACAAGATGGAGCATATTCTCACCGGTATGTCATGTTAGGGTATATCTGAATAAATGGCTTGCAGGAAGATGGATTGGACGTGCCGGAAATGATGATAATGTCTTCTACAAGTGGCCACCGAGGCCACCTGACCTGACGGTCTGTGACTTCTTTTTATGGGGTTACATAAAGGGTTGTGTCTATGTTGTCGCGGTATCTGTTCGTGTTATCTTATTTGCTGAGCGCCTGTTATTACTTTCTCTACTACGTATAGTAAGTAGGGGAAGTATTGCATTCCACCCAAAAATTCGATACCGAGATTTCACCGGAAATACATGTTTTGAGACCTCCTGAATCCAAAAAAAGCATTTTTGGAAACATGTCCGTGTGTGTGTCTGTGTGTGTGTCTGTGTGTGTGTGTGTGTGTGTGTCTGTGAACAGCATAAACGAACAGTCGGATAAACACCAAACTTGGTATTTAGGTTCAGTATCTTCCAGAGATGCGACACGAAGGTTTTCAAGAAAATCCCCCCACCCCAGACTACCCTTTACATGGAACATTTTTCGAAAATCTTAATTTTCTCAAAAATGGCTCTAACGATTTTGATTAAAATATCATATGTTTAAGGTATTTTCATGACAAATGAAATGTATACCTCGAATTTTCTGGGAATGCCCCTAAAAGTTTTCTTCATTCTGAACGACTTTTGCATAACTGGTAAACCATAAGAGATAGACAAAATTTTACTACACAAAAAATGTAGAACGCGTTACAATACACAATTTATATTCATAAACATTTTTTTTGTTGAGTGAACCGTTTTCGAGATATTGCTTGTTATTCCCTTAAATTTTCCAATACTTATACTTTTTCGCAAATTCGTTACTCATTTTTTTTATGTCCTGGACTTGCAAACAGAATGGAATGCGCCACATAGTAACCAGCGCTTAAATATTTGACTATCGCTTAAAACCTACCATATTCCCCTTGCATCTACAAGAAAATTAGCAATAAGATTGGCATCTCGATATCTCGATTAACATGAAGCATATGCAGAATAAGCGTTTGTAATAATAGTGTGTACAAGAGTAGAGAAAGTCATGTGAGTGTAACACATCAGATTTTTTTTATTATTTTGAATTTTGGGTTCTTTGTCCTCCGGCCAGCTATTATTACTCAGTCGAGCAAATCTCTTGAACAGGGTGTGTAAACGGAAAGGAGTTGTTACTAAAAGATAACACTGATAAAAGAATTTGTTTTTACACTTTTATTGCCGTCACACTTTATTGATTTCACATAATTTCTCTTGATACACGCCTGACTGAAACTGTTACATTTTCGAATGTAACTATAATCACTTATTTGCCGCGCATTATTAATTCGAGTACTTCACATTTTGTAACTAACTTTACGACGCGAGAGGTTCTGTAGAATTGCATAATGTGTAATTTATGAATGCTTCCGTGTAACGCGAGAGAGATTCTGTAGAACTGCGCGACGTGTAACTCGTGAATGATTCTGTTAAACTGCGCGACGTATAACTCGTGAATGATTCTGTTCAACTGCGCGTTACTTGCATTTGGCTTCAGAATTTATACTCCCTCACCCCGATATGCCCAAACATTATAACAGAGCTGCTATTGGTTAATAAAGGGCGCCAATATTAGCGTCTATTTTTTTATCCAATCAAAATTACCAACAGATATGCTCTAGGGAAGATATTCTCTCCATTTCTAAAGAAACGCACGCTAATCTGACGTCATTTGTTTGCCTCTTCTAATTGATAAACAACTCACCCCCTCGTTTCATTGTTATCCGCTCCTATTGTCAGTTTCAGTGAGGCCGTGTAAACTTATTTCCTAACAATGCTTATAATTAACAAACATCTCAAATCATTGTCATACAGTAATGTTAAGTTACACTACAATCACTCTGGCATTCACAGTGTTGTGATATAAAACACTGCCTCAATGTAGCCTCATTGTCTCAAAATCTGCAAGTATGCAACTTCGTATCACTGCCATCATCCAGTTCATTTCATCAAATATGTTGGAGCGTTTGTGTCGTAAATGGGAATATCGCCTTGATGTCTGCAGCATCACTCATGGGGGCCACATTCAATGTCTATGAGGTATAGTAAAACATATTTGAGTTTCTGTTTCGAATATCACCAACTTCACCCAAATACGACTATCTAAAGCGACTCAATATCAGTTCAAAGCATGATAGTATTTTTATGGACACACTGTACTATGCCCCTTATGTATGGTAACTTGCAGGTGCAAACATTCCTAGTTAGTTCAGTGTAAAAGATTTTGCAGTCACAATGAGTAAGGGTTATGCTGTGTCTGTTCTGTCATATGCTCTTATTGCTTGTCAATGAGAAACTACGAGGGGCACTATTTATATTTTGAGCCTTGGCAACCCTGAATGTTGTAGGTGACATCTGGGTTTCCAATGGAAAGTTTGACTTCTTTTACCATAATCTACTTCAAACATTTTGTAAATAGAGCGTCATTTATTTTGTTTACACTAACTTGAAAATTGTGTGTCAACAAAAACATGGAATTAACTCGTGAAAATACTCGTGCAATGATTTATTACGACCTTCGACGTAGATCATCAAGAGAAGAGTGTATTGATCAACTAACTTACACATTTGGCGACGAAGCTCCATCCTTTGCCACTGTGAAACGCTGGTATAACGAATTTAATCGTGGCCGCCGCTCGCTCAATGATGAAGTTTGTGAAGGTCGTCCAAAATCAGTTGTGCCAGAAAACATTAATGTTGAGCAAAAACTAATAATTAAAGATCGTCATGCGACATATTGTGAGATTGAGGCAATCCTAGGCATTGGTTCTACCAGCATATATAAAATATTGCATGATTATTTAGCCGTGAAAAAGGTTTGCTCTCGTTGGATCCCACATAATTTGACGCAATCTCAAAAACATGCTCGTGTCGAATGGTGTACAAAAATGCTCAAGAAATACAATGGAGGTGCCTCAAAAGACGTATATAAGATTGTAACAGGTGCGAATCATAGATCTATGCGTATGAGCCGGAACGTAAACAGCGGTCGACTGTATGGGTGCTTCAAGATGAAGCAAATCCAACAAAAGTTGTTCGCACTCGAAGTACTTCGAAGCAAAGGGTCGCCTGCTTTTTCAGCAAAACTGGCCATTTGGCAACAGTGCCTTTAAGGGAACGTAAAACGGTCAATGCCGAATGGTACACAACCATTTGTTTGCCGAAAGTCTTCGGTGAAGTAAGGAAAACCAACAAGAACCGTAGGATCGTTCTTCATCAAGACAATGCGAGCGCGCACACATCTCGTCTAACAACAGAGTATTTGAAGGCTCAAAAAATCGAATTGATGGGTCATCCGCCACACTGTCCTGATTTGGCACCCAAAGACTTCTTTTTTATCCCGAACATCAAGAATAAATTACGTGAACAACGATTGTCGTTGGCAGAAGAAGCGGTTTATACCTTAAAAAACCATGTTTTGGAGGTGTCTCAAGAAGACTGGAATAAATGCTTTGACAAATGGTTCAAACGGATGCAAAAGTGTTTTGATCATAAAGGAGAATATGTTGAAAATCAATAAAGCAGTTTTCACTCAGAAATTATTTTGAATTAATTATTAGGCCCAAAATATAAATAGTGCCCTTCGTATAATTAATTCACTAAACCCCTACCTCCTTTCGGTAGCTACAACAAAATTCGCACCCAAGATCTACTCCAATCGAAATTAGTAGCGCAATATGATATATTGTTATATCTGTCGTTGCTAGATTTTAGAATTTGGTTTCACTCAGTGGTCCTACGGTTTTGGAACAACCATCCATATTCCGGCCTCAGATTTAACAAATCATGAAGAAGTAGTAGGAAAGTAAGTTTGGATTTACTCTGAACCGTCAGACATCTTCATTTGGTAATGCTACAGTTACATGGGCTTCATCCCTCTTTCGAAAAAAAATGAGTGCTGCTATGAAGGACATAGGAAAAAAGCAGAATTTTATTCGAAGAAAAATAATAATAAATGGTTAAATTTCCTTATTAACTTCTTTATATAGTTAAACCTTTAAGAGAAAACTTTTAATCCTAAATAAAAAATCTGATGTGTTACACTCGCATGACTTTCTCTACTCTTGTACAACCTATTTATATAAACGCTTTTTCTCCATCTACTTCATGTTAATCGAGATAAACATTTGCAGACTCTATCTTATTACTAATTTTCTTGTAGATGTAAGGGGAAAATATATTTACAAGGGCAATATAGAAATACAGTAGCCTTTAAGCACATACATATCTCTTAATAGCTGGTTGCTAGGTGCAGCACCGTTCCCTTTGCCACAGATTAATACTCTTTGCATATCCAAGACAAAAAAATGAATAACGAATTCCCATTTGAGAAAATAAGTATTGAAAAATTTAAGGGAATAACAAGTAATATCTCTAAAATGGTTCACTCAACAAAAAAATGTATATGACATGAATTGTGTATTTTAACGCGATCTATATTTATTGTGTAGTAAAATTTTGTCTATATTTTATGGTTTATCAGTTATGCAAAAGTCGTTCACAATAAAGAATACTTTTGGAGACATTTCCAGGAAATTCAATATATACATTTTATTTGTCATAAAAATATCTTAAACATATGATATTTTAATCAAAATCGTTAGAGCCATTTTTGAGAAAATTAAACTTTTCGAAAAATCTTCCATGTAAAGGGTACTCTGGGATGGGGGGATTTTCTTGAAAACCTTCGTGTCGCATCCATGGAAGCTACTGAACCTAAATACCAAGTTTGGTGTTTATCCGACTGTGCGTTTCTGAGTTATGTTGTTCACAGACAGACACACAGACATGTTTTCAAAAATGCTTTTTTTGGATTCAGGGGATCTCAAAACATGTATTTCCGTTGAAATCTCGGTATCGAATTTTTAGGTGGAATACAATATTTTCCCTACTTACTATACGTAGTAGAGAAAGTAAAAATAAAAAATGTAATGACAAAGGCAAAATTATTTTTCGAAACCGGCCTTCAGGTATTAGGAACAGTTCCCTTTTATAATAATTCCAGAAGTCATACGGTAGTAACAATCAACAATTAGGTAGCACCTCTACATATTTTTACTCTTATCGTAAAGAATTATGTTTATATTTGTCAAGTTTCCCACTCATACTGAAAATCCTCCAAACTGCCTTCTATCGAACAATTTTCAACTCCATTTCCCATTGGGGAGAGTTTTTGCATTACGCTCCCTAAAAGGATGAACGCAAATCATTTATATTTAGGCAAGT
Source organism: Deroplatys truncata (assembly GCA_030765065.1). Taxonomy (NCBI): domain Eukaryota; kingdom Metazoa; phylum Arthropoda; class Insecta; order Mantodea; family Mantidae; genus Deroplatys; species Deroplatys truncata. The sequence continues at coordinate 51,663,011 of CM060987.1, forward strand.
TATGGACAAAACTGCCCTATTTGTGCTGAGAATATTCCGAATTGCCCTCCGCCAAAAAATGTCTCGCCATCTATTGCGATGGTTTTTTGTGACACCATTCAACGGTATTTTTACTATCTCTACTCCGTATAGGGAGAAACATTTTATATGGAGATTTCACGGAAATACATGTTTTGAGGTGCCCTTAATCCCAATAAGGCATTTTTGGAAACATTGTGTGTCTGTGAACAGTATAACTCAAAACCGAAAAGTCAAATAAGTACCAAAATTGGTATTTGGGTTTAGTATCTTCCAAGGATGCGACTGAGCATTTTAAATAAAATTCTCCCACCCCAGACTACCCTTTATATAAAACATTTTTCATAAATTACGACTTTCTCAAAAACTGCTATAATGATTTTGATTAAAATATCATGTGTTTAAGATATGCTCATGGCCAATGAAATGTATATCTTGCATTTTCTGGGAATATCCCCAAAAGTCTTCCTCTTCTAAATGGCTTTTGCATAACTGGTAAACCATAAGAGATAGACAAAATTTAACTACACAAATATGTAGATCTCGTTAAAACAAACAATTTGTGTCATACACATTTTTTTTGGGTGAACCATTTCCGAGATATTCCTTGTTATTCGTTTGAATTTTCTAATACTTATACTTTTTCTCAAATCAGAAATAGTTATTAGTTATTATTTATACCCCGGATATACAGAGAATGGAATGCTCCACACAGCAACCAGCTCTTAAAAGATTTGACTATCGCTTAAATACTACCATATTCCGCTTGCACCTACAAGAAAATTAGCAATAAGATGCTTTTTGCAAATGCATATTTCGATTAACATGAAGGAAGCAGAATAATTTTCTGCAAATGTTTATCTCGATTAGCCTGAAGTAGATGGAGAATAAGCGTTTGTAAAAAGAGTTTGTTCAAGAGTAGTTAAAGTCATGTGAGTGCAACACATCAGATTTTTACATTATTTATGGAATTTCTGTGCCAAATTCGATTAAATTCGATGCAACAGAGTAGGAACTTATACATGTATTGATATTTATAATTATTATATCAGCCTCCGAAAACTTAAATAAACGAACATTTCTAAAATGACAGAAGCGTTTTGACGTAATTCAATGAATTTTACATTTTTGAGCAGTATGTTTTTAATCCGGCGCCTCCCACCGAGGCGGCCCGGGTTCAATCCCAGGGACCCGCATGTGGGATTTGTGGTGGACAAAGCGGCGTCTGGGCGGGTTTTCTCCGGATTCTCCGGTTTCCCCCGCCATTCATTCCACCAACTGCTCCATCATCACCTTTCCTTTCATCCATTTCACCATCATTTCGTTTCATCTACTTCCTTCCTCCCATACAAGGTATCGGGCTGATCACCCATCCTGGATATTCTGTCTGATCCATGAGTGTCTGCTCCTCGACGGGACTCTGACCCCAGGTACCCGCCTGTAAGTCCTGGGGGGTATAAGTCCTACATAAGAGGAGGTTAAACAGATAAAGAAGAAAAGAATAAGAAGAAGTTCTTAACTTACCAGTTTACCAGTTACCAGAAGTTTACCTGTTATAAAAATTCATTTAGAGTGGAAGCACTTTATGTAATATATTTTATTGTTCATGCATATATCTTTAACATTAGTGTTTTAATCAAAATCGTTACAACGATGGCAGTTTGGAATGGAGGAGTTTCTTAAAAACCTTCGTCGATCTACATATTTATAATCTGAAAGAAACAATTGAAAGAAATAAAACAACTGTTATTCGCATGTTCAAAGGATGGAACAAATCCTAACTCTAAAAATATGTTGCATCAAGGACGAAGAATTTATATAACACGAAGACGTTGGAGAGACGATCTGCTACATACTTCACTGCGGAGCTGAATGGACCAATAGACCCGTGCCGTGATGAAGATGACGATGCAGATTTTTATCTCATTTTTCGTTTGAGCTGTGCCGTTTAGAAACTGAGAGAATCACATCAATATCTGTCTCTTTCTGTCTCTCTCTCTCATTTTCGACGTCTAGTCCATCTATTCCGTCCTCCTATTATAGGTTACAGTACACATCAGCAACTATGGGTACTTAACAGCTTGTAGGATTGAATTCCTTGCGGAACTTTAAGTAAGATTTAGTGCTATTATCTTAATCTGCTTGATTATTTTTTCCACTACCATCCAATCATGCCTCACCATCATTAGGGTAAATTTTTAAATCATAAAGAATGTAACTTAGTCTTACAATACACAAAGCAAACTGGTACCACATATTTCCTGCTTTTTTTTCAATCCTCTCAATCAGGGGATGCCAAATTTTTCATAGGGGTCACATTAACCGTTAGAGAATAAATTGCAGGAAAATCCACATAAGTTTAAGATAGGAACCATAAATTCACAGATAGCATTAGTTTTCAAACACAGTATTTCACTGAACTAAAATCTACACTTAAGATATTAATAATATATGTGATTAAGTGCTTAACAAATAATGAGTCTTTCATTCATAGTCTCATGACAATATACAGTTGAGTTGAGACTGTGCAGTGTCTCCAAAACTAAGCTTTGTAGAAAGAAATGTCTTTAAAAAAATCTGATGTGTTACACTCACATGAGTTTCTCTACTCTTGTACAAACTATTTTTACAAACGCCTATTCTCCATCTACTTCATGTTAATCGAGATAAACATTTGCAGACTCTATCTTATTGCTAATTTTCTTGTAGATGTAAGGGGAATATATATTTACAAGGGCAATATAGAAATACAGTAGCCTTTAAGCACATACATATCTCCTAATAGCTGGTTGCTAAGTGCAGCACTATTCCCTATTCCACAGATTAATACTCTTTGCATATCCAAGACAAAAAAATGAATAACAAATTCCCATTTGAGAAAATAAGTACTGAAAAATTTAAGGAAATAACAAGCAATATCTCCAAAACGGCTCACTCAACAACAAAAATGTATATAACATATATTGTGTATTTTAACGCAATCTACATTTTTGTGTAGTAAATCCTCTTATGGTTTACCAGTTACGCAAAAGTCGTTCACAATGAATACTTTTGGAGACATTCCCAGAAAATTCGAGATATACATTTCATTTCTCATGACAATATTTTAAACATATGATATTTTAATCAAAATCGTTAGAGCCATTTTTTGAGAAAATTAAAATTTTCGAAAAATGTTCCATGTAAAGGGTAGTCTGGGGTGGGGGATGTTCTTGAAAACCTTCGTGTCGCATCTCTGGAAGATACTGAACCTAAATACCAAGTTTGGTGTTTATCCGACTGTTCGTTTCTGAGTTATGCTGTTCACAGACAGACACACAGACAGAAGGACAGACACACAGACAGAAGGACAGACACACAGACAGAAGGACAGACACACAGACAGACAGATACACACACGGACATGTTTCCAAAAATGCTTTTTTTGGATTCAGGGGGCCCAAAACATGTATTTCCGGTGAAATCTCGGTTTCGAATTTTTGGGTGGAATACAATATTTCCCCTACTTACTATACGTAGTAGAGAAAGTAAAAATGTTTGTTCCCGAGTACGAAACGCAACTTGACCCTCAAATGACCATCCATGCATGGTCCAACTATATACCGCTTTCTTCCTACACAGCCACAACAAATTTTGATTGTTATTTACGTTGGTGTAAGAATAATTGCAAAGTGCTTTTTACAAATACAACATAAAAAGTGTATGTTGCCATTTAAAAAAATCAAATTGACCCAAACTGACCATCATAACGTCCTCCAAACAAAACACGACTAATGGCATTTACTTTCCGCCAACATATCAAACAACTTTTATTCAAGACATTACTTTCTACAACGCTTAGTTTTGGAGATATTGTACAGTCTTAACTTAAATGGTCCACTCTGTATATTAACACCTGTTACATGAAATATTTTACATTAATATCAGTTTATATTCAATGAAAAGAATGGAATTGACGTTTGTATTTCTAATTTTGTGCTGTCCATCATTATAACGGAATCTAAACGTTTATCACTCATAGCATTCCTAAATTTTTATTTGAAATATTTCATTTTGAAAACGTTTTCACAGATATACATATGTTGATATGAGCAACCTAGTGTAAAGTCTTTCAAATGAGGAAATGTGCCACTCCGCAGGCAGTTTTAAAAATCAACCAAGTGAACTTCCTTGTATTTTCCCTTCAATCCTTTGAAATTCGTGAATAAGTTCATCTTATATAGGCGCATCGTTTCTTATTTATAATTTTTATGCGGGCCAAACAAAGGTAGCTCGTGGGGTTCACCCCCCCCCCGCGGGCTGAAGTTTGGTAAAACCTGCTTTAAGTGATATTCTTTCATGTTACTATTTAATTCCTTATTTTTTAATTCATGTCATTGCTTAATTCCTTCCTTTGGATTTAAACCGCAAGGATCACTTCAGAAATAAAGCTTTGTAGCGACAAAGCTTGATCTTGAAACTAATTGTATCATCATCCTGAGTCGAGCTGCTGAGCACATAATAAGTTTAGATGAACCAGTAAATACAGAACAACTCTAAATTTGTAAATAGTTTAAATGGCAAACTTCGTTGCTATAGTGTTTTTTGTTTGTTTGTAGGACATTAAAATTTAAAAGTTTGTTATTTTGCGCACATAGAACACGTATTTAATACAGGCCCTTATTGAAGGGCTGGAAGAATGAAATTTTATTACGAAATATTATTAACAAGTTTGTAATCAGAGCAGCTACCAACGCAATGATTATTTTTTGTTGTCGGATACGCGTTATCAACATTGCGATGTATTCACTTGTTTTGCGATACATGAGGAGACAGAAATTACTCTGAATAGTATAATATGTACTTATTAATGTTATGAATCAAACCTATTTTTAGATCTATAAACTCAAAACGCTACTTGAATATTGTAACGAATGACAACACCCGTTATCACTTAGGCATTTAGCGTATCACCTACGTTACACTTAGTCAGTTTTGGCACACACACGGAACACCACACAACCGATCCGTCGAATAACAACTCACAGTTGAACTGCTGAGAGCTGAACTGCACTGGCACTGTCCGGTTTTTACTTTGCAACTTCTTAACTAACAGAATTGAATTAAGCTGCCCTGTCCGGATAAGAGCAGCTCCTTTTACAGACTTACATACAAAGCGGAACGTTCTAGAAAGGTAGGTTACTAGAATTGGTCCAAAGGAATCTTCTGGAAGAGTCATTATCTAAATTTCAGGGAAGCGACACATAATGAGCTAGTTACGCGACTATTATTCTGAAGGGGCCGTTCTTAGGCGCGCCCAGCAGTAAAGTAGGCGAGCGCTCGCACCGCCGGCTTGTAGGTACTCACACGCGCGGTCACAATATGATAAACTCAAGTAAAATGAGTTAGTATTGCTTACACAACAATACGAGTATCTAGTGCATATTGCAAGGATAAAAATCAACGCTTTGGAATGCAACTTTAAGACAGTCTATGTCAGCTGATTAGTCTCTGTATTACGACACCTTGACTCCCTCATTAATTGCAAGCTTTAGATGAACCTCTACACATACTTCTGTCAGACATAACTGGAAAACCCTCACTGATAACTTATTATAGGCATTGTAGTGGAATGCTTCTGCTTGAAAGATAAAGCACAAGCACTTATCGTATGATCTAGTAATGATTTTCCGTATAAAAATATTTCTCCTCACCTGAACTTAACATGGAAGAAATCATCTCAGGAGTCAATAAATGTGCGCGCGCGTATTTTGTGTGTTTGTGTCAACAGTTGAATCAGAAATTAAATATAGGATCAATGTCAACCTACTTACTCCAGCATCTCATAAGGTCTCATGGAATACCGATCTTTTAAACAACGATTACAAAAAAAAATAACTTTGCAAAATGACAGCCTCTCAAGGCCTCGCAATTCTCACTTAATTTTGTATAACTGATAAATTATCAGAGATAAATATAAGTTTATTATAAGCACCTTGTGTTCACTAAAATACACAGTTGGTGCCAAATACGCTTTTATCGCACCATTTCTTTCCGAAATATTAATTGATGTAGGTTAAGGTTTTACAAAGTATAAGATTCCTTTGTATTATTACTTATAACATTTGAGTTTTGACAGGGCTAAGTGTGGTATCTGCAATTTGCTTGTAATCAAGACTGTATCTCCAAACTTGAAACATTCTAGTTGAATATTTATCGTGACTAAATAACTCGGTAGAGGAATCGATTATAGGTAAAGGCACATTTCACGGAGGGACACTACAAGTAGGCCGTAACGGCCCTTTTTGCTTCCAACGTGCCTCCTGGCAGAGACCCGAAGGGCGACCAGATCCGCATGTCGACGGGCGCAAATATGAACGGAGTCCCTAACGCTTCCAGATTGAACGCATCCTACGCTAACCGGTTTCACCCAAAAGCAATCAACCTCCAGCGTCCCCGGGGAGAGCCAACTCAGAGGAGAAAGTTAACTGAGCAGTCCCCCCTGCGACGTCACCTAAGAAACCTCCGCATTGCACAAGCCACCGTCGTCTGGTCCTAAAATCCTGAAACAGATTTAAATAAAGATGATGGTACAAGAAATAAGAAGGAGGAGAGTGTTGGTAGAACATTAATCACCCTAGCATTTACCTGTGGACTCGGGGAAACCACGAAAAACACATGTGCCAGAGTGGGCGATGGCCTTCGACCGAACCCCCCGAATGTAGGCTACACACTTTGCCGCCTGAGCCATCTCACTCGGTGATTCCTATATTAGTATATCAGATACATTGCGAATACCGACACTGTTGATTAAAGCACGGACACGTGAACGAGAGGTACGTGTTTCTAATCCAGTCAGGGTCGTATATCCCTAACTAATACTTTCTCTACTACGTATAGTAAGTAGGCGAAGTATTGTATTCCACCCAAAAATTCACTACCGAGATTTCACCGGAAATACATGTTTTGAGACACCCTGAATCCAAAAAAAAGCATTTCTGCAAACATGTCCGTGTGTGTGTCTGTCTGTGAACAGCATAACTCAGAAACGAACAGTCGGATAAACACCAAACTTGGTATTTAGATTCAGTATCTTCCAAGGCTACGACACAAAGGTTTTCAAGAAAATCCCCCCACCCCAGATTACCCTTTACATGGAAGATTTTTTGAAAATTTTAATTTTCTCAAAAATGGTTCTAACGATTTTGATTAAAATATTATATGTTTAAGGTATTTTTATGACAAATAAAATGTATATCTTGAATTTCCTGGGAATGTCTCCGAAAGTATTCTTCATTGTGAACGACTTTTGCATAACTGGTAAACCATAAGAGATAGACAAAATGTTACTACACACAAAATGTAGATCGCGTTAAAATACACAATTTATGTCATACATTTTTTTTGTTGAGTCAACCATTTTCGAGATATTACTGGTTATTTCCTTAAAATTTTCAATACTTATTTTCTCAAATGGGGATTCGGTATTCATTTTTTTTTGTCTTGGATATGCAAAGAGTATTAATCTGTGGGAAAGGGAATGGTGCTGCACCTAGCAACCAGCTATTAAGAGATATGTATGTGCTTAAAGGCTACTGTATTTCCAAATTGCCCTTGTAAATATATTATCCCCCTACATCTACAAGAAAATTAGCAAAACGATAGACTCAGCAAATGTTTATCTCGATTGAAATGAAGTAGATGAAGAATAAGCGTTTATAAAAATAGTTTGTACAAGAGTAGAGAAAGTCATGTGAGTGTAACACATCAGATTTGTTTTCAGATTTTTCTCATTTCCCATAACTCGGGAATGCCGGGTAGGTACTCTAAGCTTAGGCCTGGAACGTTTGCTTCCCAAATTTTCTTTCATAATTATCATATCATTTCATTTCATGTATCATCAGTGTCCATTGCTTGTGGTAAGAACGGGCGTTAAATAGAACAAACATTGTGAATTGGCAAAGATAAAGTCGTATGACTGTTACCATCAGAAGCTTAAAGACACTGAAAATGTTTTTTTTTTAAAAAAATCAGTGGAAATTGTTAATGACTTCAGCAACAGAAAGTCGCTCTGGAATTGGATGTTCCACTCCCATCGTTTGACATGGGTAAATGCTTTCACCCCTAGCTCATGGGAGCGAAGACAGGATGATGCATCTTGTGTGCTGGAATTCCATGTATGTATGCCTTAATCTCCGCTTTATAAAACACAAAGGGATTGGACAACTTTCTGAAGTATTAAGGATATTGACCCGGGTACCAGATATGCCAGTAAAAACATTACAGACCATGTATGAAGCAATGGTTAGGTCCCCATTACTATACGGCAGTGAAGTGTGGGGATGGGAGAGGGTGGATAATGTAAATAAAATACAATGCAATTTTTGGAAGCGCATTCTAGGGTTGGGGAGGGGTACTTCAAACTACGGAGTTCTTCGGGAGGTAGGATGCTGGGAAGATGCCGTATTTGCTAAACTAAACGTAGTTAGGTACTGGCTGCGAATAATTAAAGGTGATCAAACAACTCTGAGAGCAATATGTTATCGTCATCAAATGAACAACATAGAGCATCCAAAATGGTGGTCGGCGAGGTTGCAACGCGAATTATCAAAAATTGGCTTAAATGATATCTGGCAAAGGGGCAATGAAAATACACACAGTGCCGTGAGAAAAGTCAAAAGACGACTATGCGATATAAACAGGCAGAAAATAGAATCTGAATGTAGACAAAGATCAACATTGGAGCTACAAAATGAAATAAAAACTAGGTGGGGTAAGGAAACATATATTTTGGAATTAGGTATAAATCAGAGGACCGGAATAGCATGGCTTAGGTTGGGAGGGTGTAAAGCTCGCAAGATTGTTGATGACGATGGCAGGAGGATTTGCCCATTACGCGGGGAACAAGAAGACTGGACGCATATTTTGGCAGCATGCGTGCAGACGGAGGGTATTAGGAAAAAACTATTACCGGAAGTATTTTTGGCTTCCAACAGACGGAGGACAGCATGCTGGGACATGATTCTAAATAGCCAAAACTGGCCACACTTGGGCACATACTTAATGGAAGTACGTGTACTAAGAGATAAGGTGTTTATGTACATTTTTCTTTAAACATATGTGGTGCTTGAGTACTTGTGCGCGACTGTGTGTGTGTGTGTTTGAGTGTGTGATTCAGAGTGGTTTTTTTCAATTTTATATGTATGTATATAGTGCGGTGATTATAAAAAAATAGTTGTTTTCTGGTTGATACTGCAAGTCACGTATACAGACCAGGTATTTTTCTAGAGAGCATGTACGGTCTTATGACCCACGTGACTGTGTTATGCAATTAATGTAATACTAAATACTTAATAAATACCACCACTACTACTACTACTATGCCAGTGTAGGGTCTGTATACATGCAGCGTGTGTGGCTGTGCGTCTCTTCCAGGTTCAATGTATTTCGTGAAATTCCGCGCAAGTAGCTTTCTGTTCAAAGCTCCAACTGGAATGTCATCTGAACGTATTGACATTGGTTGATGCTGCATGTGCGGGGATACCCACATGTCACATTCCAACAAGATAGAGCGCCCTATTCTTTCACCGTGAGATCCGCAGTTGAACAACCCCAGGACGTTGATATGATCACGATCAATGAGTTCCGGTGGCATCCGCAGTCAATACATCTAATTATCTACTGCGGTTCATGTCGGGCTACAATAAAGACGTTTATACAACCAGTTTAGGTAATGAAGGTATATTATCATGCTACAATTAAGATTTGATGAATCCCAATTATAGTATGCGCTGAAGAGTTCAAGAGAAAGGGGGAGCATGTCCAGTTTTGGTAGAATTTAACTAGCACTGACATATTAGCATATCATAAGATGTTTCAAGTCAAGATACCTACAGGTGAAGACTGAGGCTAGTAACCAAAAAAAGCGCCTGCCTGAAGAGACACCAAGATTTTCTAGAGAAACTCTTTCCCGCAGATTCAAAATGTATTAATAAAGTAAATAACACTGTTTTGAAAATTTGTATTCATCTGGGAGCTGAACATTATTTCGTCTGTATTGCTGCATCTTACAAGGTAACTTATTTTTTTCGAACTAAGCTAGGAATTCTGCACCTAATTTGTAGAAGGAAACCTTGACATGTCGAAATATTTATTAATAACACTTCCGGCTTGAAGTTGGCATAACGTTCTCATAAAAAAATATAAATAATATTCGGGCTAAACAGGTACTAGAAGTGTAGTTCCAATTAGTGTAAACCATGGAATCCTCCAGCCATAATAAATGAATATGAATTATATTTAATTTCAGTTTTAGTTGTTTTAACTAGTATTACAAAAAGTGCTCAAATTCCAGAAACCAAATGCTCTTAATGTATCTCTGTAATGGAATGAATAATCGTACATTCCTTCACTGTTACACAAGATGTGATCTGTTAAAATGGAGCGTGACTTTGGAAGAAAGAAGTTTAAATCGAATGCTTTCTTATATATTGACGCAGCCACACTACGTCCTCCAACAATGAAGCACTATCTTTGCCTCATGGTTGCTGCTTGTCTCCTCCTAGATGGTTCTTCTTTTGCCACGGCTGCTCCAGCATAAAACCTTAATTTCAGGGTCTGCGTGGGTGTACAGAGAAACACGAACGCTGTCTTAGAACACATTTATTCACTATTTAAAATAATACTGCGGTTTGCTGATCACTTGTAAATGCATACGATGATACTTTGTCTTTACCAAGACCGAAGAATATTAACTACAGCTAAGCGTTCTACCCTCTAGCATGTTCGCCACCATTCTTCTCCACACGACGAGAATGTCTTCCCGCTCTCATCAAGCACTCAGGGCAGACTGAATTTACCCACACTGCACAAGGAAAAGCAAGCTACTTACTTCCCCTACTCTCCCCTCAAACGCTCGTCGCAACACGGAGTCCTGAAGCCTAGAGTGGCCTTCACCAGGCTAAGTGCAGCTGTCCTTGGCTGTTACCAGGAAAAACTTGCTTCAATGGTATTTTACCCTTTATACCTGAGGCTGGTCCCTAATTAACAAAACTGTGCCTGTCTGGTCTTTCTGTCGCTTTTAACACTCAACAATTTTCCAACGCTTTTCCTTTTTATACATACACTGAAATTAAATATTTTATTACTTATTTTATATCGGTATCCTTCTCAGAATATTATGATAATTATTGCCTTTATAACTCCGGCTTCAATATGATCATATTACAATCAAATGGAACAATGTGTCTGTGGGTACTTGTCCCTCTTTAATATCCACTTACAGAATCGGTTTCCACAGGATACCACAACACAATTTGACTCAGGAATCCATTTAGCTAAAACCTTCCAGAACACGAAATTACACCACTGCTGAGGCGAAGTGGGGATCTTACTGCAGATAACACATTGTATGTGTATTTCTTCAAATTATTAACTTCCGTGAGTTTAACATGAGGTTAATGAGGGTACTCTACAACTGATTTTATCTATAGAGTGTGTACTGCCTTGTTGGTCGTGTTAGTGTTTTACCGGATCTGAGTTTTACAACAAAATCATGCCGAAGAATATCAGAAGAATTCAAAATGGAATTTATCGAAGCTGATGGCATCATTCTAAGATGTCTGCGATGCAAATATTGCAATCGATGACAAGAATTAAAGAAACTGAATAAACCAGCACATCCAATACTGCAAACATATAAAGAGAATTGAATTTCGCAGGTCGAAATCTAAGCAAATTACTCTGATATACGCCTTCGTTTCAGAATCTAAAAATCAACGATCACTGAAGGAGTTCATTGAGGATCTTGGTATAAATCCAGCCAGGAATTCAAATCCTCAAGGTAATTCAGCATTATAATTATTCCTTGACAAGTACACGCAAGGCCAATACCGGATGAGAGCACTCTGAGAAAAAGTTACATACAGCGAATTTATGAGAACGACTTCGAGGCAATAAAAGAGGCGGCCGGCAAACATCAAGCGGGACTCATCTTAGATGAAACTACTAACAGCTGTAAGGATATATTTTGAATGTGTTGGTATTTCCATTATCTGGTGAATGGGTAAAACCTGCTTTTTAAAATGTATAAGACAAATACCTGCACAATAATGCAAGCATTCAATGACTCATGTATGAACCTGTGACCAGGAGGCATACAATACGAAAATTTAAACTTATGCTGACAGATAAATCACGCTACATGTTTTCGGCTTTCCAACACCTGAAGGGTATGTGCCCCATATGACATTTATTGCACATGGTCTACACCGTATTTCTGAAAGTATCAGGGGGATTACTGCAAGGTAAATGACTTCATTGCTGCTCTGAAGAAGATTCTGCTGAAGGCTCCCAGTTGAATCGGTTTTACTTAGGGGTTGGTGTAGGGAGGCGTGGGATGATGAGGAGTCCCCTCTGGCTCCTGAGGGGTGCTCACGATGATCTGTATATAATGGATGCAGTAAATTTTGAATTGCTAGATTTGAATTTATGCGCCGCTAACGCAGTTGGTAATACAAACTTAATTTCTGGCGTGACAGAAGTGTATTTCTTGGCGAATAAATTCTTATTCAGTGATTATTAAGGTAACATTCTGCGCGTAGATTTTTAGAATATTGCTGGCTAGCTTTGTGGCGATGATAATTCTTTTCTTAAGATCTATTCATGTTTGGAAATGTAAGATATTTAAATTATATGCATAATAAATTGGCTTTGGCTAGAATGTGTTTTATTTCAAGTCTGATGTGTTTGTTCATGACGAACAGTTCATATATTCCTGAATCAAATAATTTACTTACACATTTAATAGAATGCTTCTTAACTTTCTTTGTCTTATGATGAATTTTTAAATATATTTTGTCTGTTATATTTAGCTAATTCGCTTGGCGAAGCCATATAAATCTTTAGCTTTTCTAGTGAGCGTTTACTTCTGGATGAAAAGTTTTGTAATATTTTAAAAAATTGAACGTTTTTTACTCAAACCTTACTTTGTTGCTACCCATAGTAAAACATATACACTTAATTTTAACAATTCGGTTTTAAAAAATCTGATGTGTTACACTCACATGACTTTCTCTAATCTGGTACAAATTATTTATAAAAACGCTTATTCTCCATCTACTTCATGTTAATCGAGATAAACATTTGCAGACTCTATCTTATTGCTAATTTTCTTGTAGATGTAAGGGCAATATATATTTACAAGGGCAATTTGGAAATACAGTAGCCTTTAAGCACATACATATCTCTTAATAGCTGGTTGCTAGGTGCAGCACCATTCCCTTTCCCACAGATTAATACTCTTTGCGTATACAAGACAAACAAAATGAATAACGAATTCCCATTTGAGAAAATAAGTATTGAAAAATTTAAGGGAATAACCAGTAATATCTCGAAATGGTTCACTCAACAAAAAAAATGTATATGACATAAATTGTGTATTTTAACGCGATCTACATTTTTTGTGTAGTAAAATTTTGTCTATCTCTTATGGTTTACCAGTTATGCAAAACTCGTTCACAATGAAGAATACGTTTGGAGACATACCCAGGAAATTCAAGATATACATTTTATTTGTCATAAAAATATCTTAAATATGTGATATTTTAATCAAAATCGTTAGAGCCATTTTTGAGAAAATTAAAATTTTCGAAAAATGTTCCATGTAAAGGGTAATCGGGGGTGGGGGGATTTTCTTGAAAACCTTCGTGTCGCATCCTTGGAAGATACTGAACCTAAATACCAAGTTTGATGTTTATCCGACTGTTCGTTTCTGAGTTATGCTGTTCACAGTCAGACACACACACAGACAGACACACACATAGACACACAAAAACACAGACACACACACGGACATGTTTCCGAAAATGTTTTTTTTGGATTCAGGGGGTCTCAAAACATATATTTCCGATGAAATCTCGGTATCGAATTTTTGGGTGGAATACAATACTTCCCCTACTTACTATGCATAGTAAAGAAAGTAATAAATAACATAGTAATAAAAACAGCATTTTTACAGTTGTAGCTCATACAAAACGTATTTAATTTGAATTTTATTTTATTGTTGCTTATTTATGTTTTAACAAGAGTTATTTTACTGTGAATTCTATCCTTTTCATCCGTTTTCTTTAAAGCAATTTTTTAACGTTATTTAATTTTCTATTTTTATCTTTTTGTTAGCCATAAATCTAATGTTTAATTATTTATTTTAAAACATATAAATGCTTTATGCAGATATCAAGACATAAATGGTATTTCACATAATAATAATAATAATAATAATAATAATAATAATAATAATAAACAATTATGCTTCATAATGCAGATATAAATATATCACATGAATTTTTCTTATCCATGCCATTGGATTTCATTCCTTTGTCATTGCTTAGTAATTTCAGTTTGTTCTTATCTGCTTCATAGTCATCAAGTTTTGTACCAAGAAGCGTGTTGGCTTCACCTTCCACAGTTTCCTGCCATCACAAAGTGTATACGATGCACAGTTTTACTTTGATGAAATAAAATGCATTATGCGTGTTCTAGACTCAATGGACGCAGAAGCCATCAAACAGGCCCAGCAATTACTCAACACAAAGACCTAGAATTGTAACTTTCTGCAGTGCAGGGTTACAAGTAATTGCCTCGTGTAATTCAGAGTTGGGAAGAAGGTATGGAGAAGAAGGAACAGTGGAAGAAGTTGATGAGTGTTAGGGACAACCATGATGGATTTTCTAAAGACAAATTCTAATTATATTTGAAGAACAATCCAGACGTAGAAACCTTTGAAAATTTGACTGAACGCCCTTTACGAGTGCTAAAAAGATATATTTCATTAGTTTCTGTAGATGTCGAGGGATTTTCTCTGTATATAAGGATCTACTGATCTCAAAGCGTCAGCGACGTACTGTGAAAAACTTCAACATATTGTGTTTAATCCAATATAACAAGTTCAGTAATTATTATACCGCAGTAAATTGGATAAAGCTGGTTCCAACATGGTTTAAACCTAAATAAAGTCATCTCAACAACACCTTTTTTACACATTTTATATTTATTTTCAGAATCCTCTTCCTCCTTTTCTGAATATAATCTCTGTTCTAAAATTCTTTTACTAATAATGAATAACATATTAGAAAACATTTAAAATTCCCTCTAAAGAAACTGTACAATACAATATATAAGCCACGACTTAATTTAAACCTCAGCATAAAGCCAAGTATAACAAAATTACTTATAACTTCTTTCTGAAATACAATCCGGAAACTAAACATCCGCCCCATATCGCTGAAAGCGTTCAACTGTGCTACAAAGACAAGCACTCAGTGTTAAATGAGGATGAAAGCTTTATCGGAAAAAATTATTAGGCCACGCATGTAAGAATGTGTTCGTATTAGGGCACACAGGAATCATACAAGAAAGAGTACTGCGTAAAATGTACGAAAATTACTTGGAGTGGAGTAACACAAGCATGTATTCTCTCACCAATACATTGCAATACTTAACTGAAGTGTTTAATAGGTTGAAGTTCATGCACCTAGTATAGAATATATTTCCGTATTCATTCTGCTGTAAGCGGATGATCTAATTTTAATGTCCACATTAACTGGCGGGCTGCAAAGGGAAGTAGACATGGGGCGATTCATGAACGAATCGCATGAATCGTGTCAGTCTTAGCATGAATCGTCGTTCAAAGTGAATCGTAAGAATCGTGGTTCAAAATGAATCTTAAGAATCCTGCATGAATCGTGGTTCAAAAAGAATCGCAAGAAACGTGCATCAATCGTCGTTCAAAAGGAATCGTGATCAGGATATTCTCGATTCATTCTCGCTTGCGCTTTGTTTACTACTCACTCTTAGCTTTGGCCTCCAAGCCGAGCCCGGACGAATGCTGCCGAGTGAGTACGATGATGAGCAGGGAAGTTACCAAGCATTGTGATGCTATATCACAGTATACGCAAACAGAAAAGCATCGCAATAATATATATTGCCGAGTTCTGTCGATTCATAGTAGTAAATTGCACAGTTTGAAAGATTCGTTAGAATTTATAATGTGAATTGGTAGATCAATACAATTCTTTGATATGCTAATGGCATAACCTACTAGGAGTATCGAGTTCAGCCGAGAAAGATTAATTCTTAAAAACAAATTGCGTAATTAGCTGTAAAGCGCAGTAAAATGAATCGTAAGCATTGCCAATGGATGAACAGAGGCTGCAGCACGTGGTATAAGGAATAGAAGTAATTTCCATTACTTTACTGAGAGATCTGATACACAGTATTGCATGATTACAGTGTAGTAAGTAGGTATTATAATATGCAAAATGGAGGAAAAATAGGGAATTTTTGAAGTCTTGGTTTGAATAACATTTTAAAATTATATAACTTAAAAGCTTAAATACAGGTTACGCATAGTACGGGGAGATCAGTCACTTGAACGTGCGGTGTTTTCAGGGAGCAAGTACGATAAGAGTGGGATAATGTTGGGCAACGACATTGCTCAAGGGCTTAGAAGAACTTTGTTACGTATGAGAGACCGAGCGAGGTGGTGGTGCGGTAACGTCTGAGACTCGTATTCTCCAGGTCCCGGGTTCGATCTCAAGCGTCCGCCTACCATGCCCCATTGGTTTTTCTGGTTTCTCCGAGTCGGCAGGCAAATGCTGGAATGGTTCATCTTCTACCACAACTCCCCTGCCCCTCATTACCTGTACCCATCACCTTCCTTGTCATCTGTCCCTCTGGGTTTTTGTGGGTAGTCGCTCCTTCGGGGGAGGCTCGGGCCCAATGGGCGGGCTCGAGCGGCGTTGGAGGCATTCAGTCTGAAAGCAGGGACACCGTCCGTGCTTGTGCCCATCGTCATCCGGATCTGGTCGCCCTGGGTCTCTTCCCTCATCCCTCTCTCCCAGGGGTCGGATGGCCGGCTTGCTGTGCTCTGCCCTGGTTTAGGAGCCTCCTTCCGTTCGTCAGTACTTTTATCGGTACTTTTTGTATGAGGGACTTGGAACGCAGTGGATGGAAGATAATTCACATACGATTCCATGACATTGATAGACAACATTGGAAGTTCGCAATGTGCGGTTAAACTTCCACTCAACTTACAGTATCAAATGTGCGAGGTTGGGGGAGAAAGGCGTATTTAGATGATTGTACACGAGAACAAAGTAGCGGTTTAGCATGGTTAAGATTGGGCGCGTGAAAACTTAACAAATTAGTTGATGTTCACTCTGCAATGAATGAGAAACATTGAGTCATACTCTAGTAAAGGCCAGAGAAACAAAATTATTCAGTAAGCAATATTTAACATCACAGTTTCAATAGAGAAATGAAGGCTTGCCTGAATGTAATGTGGTACTCTGTATATCAAACTAAGGGCGTGTCTGTCTAGGATTCGCCAAAGGAAGTTAATTGCTTTAGAGTACGGAGGGGAAGGTACATAACATTATATTTAACATGAAGTACCTTTCTGATTACATTTCAGCTTAATTCATTCTTATTCTTTTTTTTTGTATCTGTAGTTAGTATTCACTAATTCTGTGTTAATACGCTTTGATCTAATGTATATATTTAGTACTGTCCTCTTATAAAATTCCAAAGACAGGAAAAGCATATATGACCATGTGATCTATGCGATTATTTTATTTGCTAGAGCAGTAAGAAATTACTTGGCAATGGAAGTTCTTCTACTCCCATTACTACCTTCTTGCTACCTTTATTTTTACTTTCTCTACTACGTATAGTAAGTAGGGGAAGTATTGCATTCCACCCAAAAATTCGATACCGAGATTTCACCGGAAATACATGTTTTGAGACCTCCTGAATCCAAAAAAAGCATTTTTGGAAACATGTCCGTGTGTGTGTCTGTGTGTGTGTGTGTCTGTGTGTGTGTGTGTGTCTGTGTGTGTGTGTGTCTGTGAACAGCATAACTCAAAAACTAACAGTCGGATAAACACCAAACTTGGTATTTACGTTCAGTATCTTCCAGAGATGCGACACGAAGATTTTCAAGAAAATCCCCCCACCCCAGACTACCCTTTACATGGAACATTTTTCGAAAATTTTAATTTTCTCAAAAATGGCTCTAACGATTTTGATGAAAATATCATATGTTTAAGATAATGTCATGAGAAATGAAATGTATATCTCGAAATTTCTGGGAATGTCTCCAAAAGTATTGTTCATTATGAACGACTTTTGCATAACTGGGAAACCATAAGAGATAGACAAAATTTTACTGCACAAAAAATGTAGATCGCGTTACAATACACAACTTATATCATATACATTTTTTTTGTTGAGTGAACCGTTTCCGAGATATTGCTTGTTATTTCCTTAAATTTTCCAATACTTATACTTTTTCTCAAATTCGTTATTCATTTTTTTATGTCCTGGACATGCAAAGAGAATGGAATGCGCCACATAGCAACCAGCGATAAAATATTTGACTATCGCTTAAAAGCTACCATATTCCCCTTGCATCTACAAGAAAATTACAAATAAGATTGACATCTCGATATCTCGATTAATATGAAGCATATGGAGAATAGGCGTTTGTAAGAATAGATTGTACAAGAGTAGAGAAAGTCATGTGAGTGTAACACATCAGATTTTTTTTAATGGGAACATATAATTAAGGTCAATTTAAGTTGACCATAAAATGACCATCACAAGGTCCTCCAAATAAAACACGACTAATGGCATTTACTTTCCCACATGATATCAAGCAACTTTTATTTATGACATTTCTTTCTACAACGCTTAGTTTTGAAGATATTGTACAATCTCAACTTAAATGGTCCACTCTGTATAGTAAGTGGAATTTTTCGCAAGGTTCTCAAAGGTTCTAGAGCTATTTTGACACACGTTTTGGTAGAGGGAGGAAGAAAAAGCTTCCAGAAGCTTCTAGTTAACTACCAATAGTGCACCTGGTGTTTACGCTGGCGAACGGACGTTATCTGACCGCCCGGTGCCGACCTCCCGATAAGCTTGTGCCATAGCCCCTGTGTTACAATGTGTATAAGTTTCAATATTCTTGCAGCAGAATCAGCTATGTATGGGATTTGATGCGCATACCTAGGTAACAACCAAACCTGGAAGAGAAGCCTCTCCCGCATATTTGGCCTCCATCTCGGCTAAGCTGCCGACACACGTGTTTATCAATGCTTCGGGGATACTTTTCTATTGTCCATTCCAAACCAGAGTTCCCTCTGATGTAAATAGAAGCACGTGCTACGGCTTGTCACGAACCCAAGAATATACTCTTACGCCAACGTAAGTAGTTCCTTAATTCATGTATTGTATTATGAAATATTAGAGCAGGAAAGGTATAGAACTGCACATTTTATTGCGGTTATCATAAGAACTCATCGTTAAAGGTAATGGATATATACTAGCTGTTAAGATATTACAAGATATGATTTTCGCCTGCTATTGCGCTAACGCAGAGAGCATCTTGCTTGTTAATACCAACCAAATGCACGACTGCCACTCTCTTACATACACAAGAAATGCAGCAATGAATTCCCAGAGGTGCTATCTGAGTACCGAATAAACACTTTGCGTAACACAGGATATATGATAAGCGAACAGTCATTCATAATACACTAACACACATATGCTCAGCTCAGGTCAAATCTTGTGATTTAGTCAGTTGGTATTTGAGCTCACATGGCAGAGGAAGGTGCGTGTAGTGCGAATAAACTGTTCAAACACAGAAGCGGGAAAGAGTTAAAAAGTGTCTAAAACAAACAATACTTCATATATTCAACTCACTATTACAAAAATACCCGACACTTGCATTATTGCACATTACGAAACTAATGTAGGATTTTACAGGCGTTTCAGTGAGAAGTGTAACGAAAGCGAGCAGGGAATATAAACAGACATAATACAACATAGAAGAGGATAAAATGTGGGAACTTGTTTTAAGCGCGACAGTGCTGTGGAATTGTGGATAAGCTTGTCATTATTTTGGAGAGTAGTTCTGATTCTGATATGGCAGCTGAGTCATCTTCGGAGGATTCGGATTTGGGTGTTGCATCTTTGCCCGAGGATTGTGATTAACGTAAGTAAAATGTTCATTGCCGCATATTTATAAAATCGATTGTTACCTCAGGTTGCATTTTGAACTATGATTCTCACGCAGGGCGCCTTTTTATAGATTAAATAGTGTTCAACAAGCACGTGGGAGGGTAACAAGCAGACATTATGGGCGGGGATTGCGAACTAGTTTCGCGCGGATAATACAAAGCATTTGTTTTCAGTGAAAGGTACTCTGGTTTGGAATGGACAGTAGTGCTATTGCGCGGCCCTGTTTACAGTCGTGCAGCACTACTGACATAAATATTTCTGGCACAAAAGAAAGTCCTCTACATTCTGCTACCTTTGGAAACTCTTATAAATGTGAGGCTGTTAGTTTTTCTAGTAAATCTCCAGAATAACATGTGCTGCTATTTGCAAATATGAAGTGAACATAGATTCTATAACTATATGAGGTCATACATCACAAAGATCTGATTCAGAATGATGCCGGTTATTAACAATAGTTATTTTACAATCTGAAAATGCCTGCATTGTTCGTTCATATGCTAAAACTAAGTGCATCGACAGCAAGTTGTAAACAGTAGATAAATGCCTTTCACTTTAATTACACACTCTACTTTCATTATACATGCATGTAATTACAGTAAATGAAAACGCAAAACAGATATTGCAAATGTTTCTTGTAATCACATTTTAGCGTATTTCGATATTGTGACGGTATGAGCACATTTTGGGAGTCCAGGGGATCTGCAACACAAAAAGGTTAAAGTCCCTGCAATGTAGGTAAGAAAGGAAATAATTTAATTGGGATGTGTGGGAAAAAAAGGGGCATATCCAGACTATTACATCCAATCGAAAGTAACGCCTCCTATTTATTTTAATGTAAATTACAACAGATACAGAAAGCAGAATGACACAGTTAAATAAAGCAAGATTTCAGCACTATTCGTTATGCACTTTTGCCAACGATGAACAGGAGCTTGCATACCACACTCGTAAAAATCTCAACCAACTGAGACTAGCTACTATCTTACATCTGTGATAACAGCATCTGAAACTGGAAAATGTTGGCCACGTGTGCATCTTTCATAGGTCCAAAGAGATGTGAAGTTCGAAGGTGCTAAACCAGGACTGTATGCTGGATGTGGTAGAACAGTCCAACCAAATTTGGTAATGAGCTCCATGGTCGCAAAACTGGTGTGGGGCCTTTGATCTTCTGAAAGCATCCGCGTGACCTATCTCGTACACACTTTGCGATAATTAAGGTTGCGTAACACATTGTCTAAGGCAAGGGTGGCGAAAACGCCTTCCTTCGGCGAGTCACCAAATATTCAACACGCACTGCATTACTCAGCAGCATGTGAAAAACAAACGGACGGTTGCAGAGAGGAAACGGCGCCTGTGAGTCAAAGTGATTCGCGAGTCACATTTTCGCCACCTCTGGTCTAAGGCATTACAGCCGACATTCAGCTCTATACACAATTCCTTAATCATAATCCGTCGATCATTACGGATAAGTTGATTGAGACGCTGTTCATTATTTGCTGTGACAGCCGAGCAGGGTTGAGCAGGGCGTGGCTTGTCCTGCACATCCTTTTCACCACTTTTTAAACGCTGTACCCATTACTCACATCTACTGTATGGTCTCCATGCACCTTTAACAAGCGTAGATGGATTTCAATTGGCACAATTTGTTCAGCGTTGAGGAATTCAATCATACATCTCTGCTATGTACGGACCTCGATGTCAGTAGCCATTTTGGAACGCTTCCCTGCTGCTGCTATTTGTCGGCTCAATGAAACTAACAACATGCTAGCGAGAGAGTTCAACAATTAATACTATATCAACATAATCTGGCTCGGACACTCAAAGGCAACACAAAAAAATTGTGAGGCATTACTTTCGGATTGACCCTCGTATCTTTCAGATAATTACATGGGTGGATGCTTTTTACTTTCTCTACTACGCATAGTAAGTAGGGGAAGTATTGTATTCCACCCAAAAATTCGATACCGAGATTTCACCGGAAATAGATGTTTTGAGACTCCCTGAATCCAAAAAAAGCATTTTTGGAAACTTGTCTGTGTGTGTGTCTGTGTGTCTGTCTGTCTGTCTGTGAACAGCATAACTCAGAAACGAACAGTCGGATAAACACCAAACTTGGTATTTAGGTTCAGTATCTTCCAGGAATGCGACACGAAGGTTTTAAAGAAAATTCCCCCACCCCAGATTACCCTTTACATGGAAGACTTTTCGAAAATTTTAATTTTCTCAAAAATGGCTCTAACGATTTTGATTAAAATATCATATGTTTAAGATATTTTCATGACAAATAAAATTTATATCTTGAATTTTCTTGTCTCCAAACGTATTCTTCATTGTGAACAACTTTTGCATAACTGGTAAACCATAAGAGATAGACAAAATTTTACTCAACAAAAAATGTAGATCGCGTTAAAATACACAATTTATGTCATATACATTTTTTTTGTTGAGTGAACTATTTTCGAGATATTGTTTTTAATTCCCTTAAATTTTCAATACTCATCTTCTCAAATGGGAATTCGTTATTCATTTTTTTGTCTTGGATATGCAAAGAGTATTAATCTGTGGCAAAGGGAATGGTGTTGCACCTAGCAACCAGCTATTAAGAGATATGTATGTGTTTAAGGCTACTGTATATCTATATTGCCCTTGTAAATATATATTTCCTTTCATCTACAAGAAAATTAGCAATAAGATAGAGTCTGCAAATGTTTATCTCGATTAACATGAAGTAGATGAAGAATAAGCGTTTGTAAAAATAGTTTGTACAAGAGTAGAGAAAGTCATGTGAGTGTAACACATCAGATTTCTTAAGATGTGTGCTTTGTAACGAATACATTCAGGTCCAATACATCAGTTTTAAATACGCACACTGTGCCCTATTTTATAATAATTACTTTTGTGATAAAATCTGAAGTTTAATCTTTCAAATAACCCTTCCCTGAAATACTGCAGCCTTCTGCTGTAAATGTAATATTTAAGTATTGCAGTGTGCCTCCTACTAATCCGTCAAGGCAATATAGCAGACGCTTTACCATGATTTGAAACGTGATAAATTCACAATTTATGATAATTTTTATTAATTTTCAAAGCGCTTCAAGCGAAGTTTGGAAAGGTTACAATAGGGCAGAATTATTCAGAGCTATAATTGAAATGTCCGGGTACCGTATATACAAAAATGTATTGGACGGGAGAGCGTCATTAGCCCGAGCGCATTAATTACGTTTTATACGAATTTGGAAATGCGAACAACGTGGTTTAAACGCCGAATTCTCATTACGTTTCCTTGTATCGATTTTTGACTAAATGAGTAAGATCGCTTTCTCAAAATAGCTAAAACATCACCATCGTTATTTTGTTTCACAGTATGTTTCATGCTAACAGCGTGAGGAAAGCAGTAGTTTACCCTTAGATAGCTATTTTCTATACTGCATTGTAACCATGTACACAAGAATAACCCTATACTGAAATACTTCAAATATCAGGATAGTATTTCACAACAGTGTTATAATTACAGGGTAATCATTGTGCCATACCATGTTGCACTGAAATATTGTAGGTTTTATAATCATTGGACTAAGAATAAATATACGATAGAAATTCTGGTTTACGTATTTAACTTAATTCTAAGAGTCTTCCAAACTCAGTTCTCGTAAAACAAAGCAGCAGGACTTCAAATGTATATATTGTCCTGTAGTGAACGGATGTTTACGTTAGCCTTAACATAGATTCCAGTATTTATTCAGATTGATTCGATTTCATCATCACTACCATTTCTGCAGATGGGGAGATATTAAGGCCTCCTAGGAACAACTTCTTGATATTTTCATTTTACGTTTGCTGCCTTCTTGCTCTTCATACATTCTTTGGTTTGTTTGTTTGTTTGTTTGTTTTTTTAATTTAGATTACTTTCGGCTCTCATTCTGCCCGTGCGTTCTTTACTTTTTCTAATACGTATAGTAAATATGGAAAGTATTACATTCCACCAAAAATTCGATACCGATATTTCATAGGAAATACATTGAGGTGCTCGAATCCAAATAAATCATTTTGGAACATGTCCATATGTGTGTCTGTCTGAACAGCATAACTCAAAGACGAAAAGTCGCATAAATACCAAACTTGGTATTTCAGTTTTGCTCTTCCATAGATGCGACACGAAGGTTTTCAAGAAAAACTCCTCAACTCAGACTACTCTTTATATGGAACATTTTTGAAAGCTGATTTTCTCAAAAATGGCTTTAACAATTTTGATTAAAATATGATATGCTTAAGATATCTTCATGGCAAATGAACCGTATATCCTGTATTTTATGGGAGTGTCACCAAAAGTCCTCTTCATTCTAAATGATTTTCGCATAACTGTTAAACCCTAAGAGGTAGGCAAAATTTTCTACACAATAAATTTAGATCTCGTTAAAACCCATAATATATGTCATACGTTTTACTTTCTCTACTACGTATAGTAAGTAGGGGAAGTATTGCATTCCACCCAAAAATTCGATACCGAGATTTCACCGGAAATACACGTTTTGAGACCTTCTAAATCCAAAAAAAGCATCTTTAGAAACATGTCCGTGTGTGTGTCTGTGTGTGTGTCTGTGAACAGCATAACTCAAAAACGAACAATCAGATAAGCACCAAACTTGGTATTTAGGTTCAGTATCTTCCAGAGATGCGACACGAAGGTTTTCAAGAAAATCCCCCCACCCCAGACTACCCTTTACATGGAATTCATTCATTCATTCATTATCTGTTTACCCTCCTCTTATGTAGGACTTACACCCCCCAGGACTTACAAGCGGGTGCCTGGGGTCAGAGGCCCGTCGAGGAGCAGACACTCATGGATCAGACAGAGCATCCAGGATGGGTGATCAGCCCGATGCCTGGTATGGGATGAAGGAAGTAGATGAAACGAAATGTTGGTGAAATGGATGAAAGGAAAGGTGATGATGGAGCAGTTGGTGGAATGAATGGCGGGGGAAACCGGAGAACCCGGAGAAAACCCGCCCAGACGCCGCTTCGTCCACCACAAATCCCACATGCAGGTCCCTGGGATTGAACCCGGGCCGCCTAGATGGGAGGCGAGCGGTCTAACCGCTCGGCCACGGCGCCGCCCTTTACATGGAAGATTTTCGAAAATCTTAATTTTCTCAAAAATGGCTCTAACGATTTTGATGAAAATATCATATGTTTAGGGTAATGTCATGAGAAATTAAATGTATATCTCGAATTTTCTGGGAATGTCTCCAAAAGTATTCTTCATTGTGAACGACTTTTGCATGACTGGTAAACCATAAGAGATAGACAAAATTTTACTACACAAAAAATGTAGATCGCGTTAAAATACAGAACTTATGTCATATACATTTCTTTTGTTGAGTGAACCGTTTTCGAGATATTGCTTGTTATTTCCTTAAATTTTCCAATACTTATACTTTTTCTCAAATTCGTTATTCATTTTTACTTTCTCTACTACGTATAGTAAGTAGGGGAAGTATTGCATTCCACCCAAAAATTCGATACCGAGATTTCACCGGAAATACATGTTTTGAGACCTCCTGAATCCAAAAAAAGCATTTTTGGAAACATGTCCGTGTGTGTGTCTGTGTGTGTGTCTGTGTGTCTGTGTGTGTGTGTGTCTGTGTGTGTGTGTGTCTGTGAACAGCATAACTCAAAAACGAACAGTCGGATAAGCACCAAACTTGGTATTTAGGTTTAGTATCTTCCAGAGATGCGACACGAAGGTTTTCAAGAAAATCCCCCCACCCCAGACTACCCTTTACATGGAAGATTTTTCGAAAATTTTAATTTTCTCAAAAATGGCTCTAACGATTTTGATGAAAATATCATATGTTTAAGATAATGTCATGAGAAATGAAATGTATATCTCGAATTTTCTGGGAATGTCTCCAAAAGTATTCTTCATTGTGAACGACTTTTGCATAACTGGTAAACCATAAGAGATAGACAAAATTTTACTACACAAAAAATGTAGATCGCGTTAAAATACACAACTTATGTCATATACATTTCTTTTGTTGAGTGAACCGTTTTCGAGATATTGCTTGTTATTCCCTTAAATTTTCCAATACTTGTACTTTTTCTCACATTCGTTATTCATTTTTTTTATGTCCTGGACATGCAAAGAGAATGGAATGCGCCACATAGCAACCAGCGTTAAAATATTTGACTATCGCTTAAAAGCTACCATATTTCCCTTGCATCTACAAGAAAATTACCAATAAGATTGACATCTCGATATCTCGATTAACATGAACCATATGGAGAATAAGCGTTTGTAAAATTAGATTGTACAAGAGTAGAGAAAGTCATGTGAGTGTAACACATCAGATTTTTTTATGTCCTGGACATGCAAAGAGAATGGAATGTGCCACATAGCAACCAGCGTTAAAATATTTGACTATCGCTTAAAAGCTACCATATTCCCCTTGCATCTACAAGAAAATTACCAATAAGATTGACATCTCAATATCTCGATTAACATGAAGCATATGGTGAATAGGCGTTTGTAAAAATAGATTGTACAAGAGTAGAGAAAGTCATGTGAGTGTAACACATCAGATTTTTAGAAATAGGTCCGCGCGTGTGTGTGTCTGAAAAGCATAACTCAAAAAGGAAATGTCTGAGAAATACCAAACCGGGAATTTAAGTTCAATAGGTGGCTTAAAAGATGCGATACGATGATTTTAAAGGAAATCCCCCACTCCCAACTACCCTTTACATAGAACACTTTTCAATTTTTTTTGATATTATGAAAATATATACATTTTGTTTGTCATGTAAATATCTGTAATATATCGTATTTTAATCAAAATAGTTAGAGCTATTTTACGAACACCAATAATTTCGAAAAGTCTTCCATGCGAAGTGTAGTTTGGGTGCGGTAATTTTTTGAAAATCTTTGTATCACACCTTTGGAGGTTACTGAATCCAAATACCTACCTTTTCGTTGTTTCGTTATGCTGTTCACAGCCTCACACAGACACACACACACACACACACACACACACACACACACACATGGACCGTTTTCTAAAGTGTTTTTTACTTTCTCTACTACGTATAGTAAGTAGGGGAAGTATTGTATTCCACCCAAAAATTCGATATCGAGATTTCACCGGAAATACATGTTTTGAGACCCCCTGAACCCCAAAAAAGGCATTTTTGGAAACATGTCCGTGTGGGTCTGTCTGTGTGTCTGTCTGTGAATAGTATAACTCAGAAACGAACAGTCGGATAAACACCAAACTTGGTATTTAGGTTCAGTATCTTCCAGAGATACGACACGAAGGTTTTCAAGAAAATCCCCCCACCCCAGACAACCCTTTACATGGAACATTTTTCGAAAATTTTAATTTTCTCAAAAATGGCTCTAACGATTTTGATTAAAGTATCATATGTTTAAGATATTTTCATGATAAATGAAATGTATGTCTCGAATTTTCTGGGAAAGTCTCCAAAAGGGTTCTTCATTGTGAACGACTTTTGCATAACTTTTAAACCATAACAGATAGACAAAATGTTACTGAACAAACAATGTAGATCGCGTTAAAATACACAATTTATGTCATATACATTTTTTTGTAGAGTGAATCTTTTTCGAGATATTGCTTACTATTCCCTTAAATTTTCCAATACTTATACTTTTTCTCAAATTCGTTATTCATTTTCTTTATGTCCTGGACATTCAAAGAGATTGGAATGCGCCACATAGCAACCAGCTCTTAAAAGATTTGACTATCGCTTAAAACCTACCATATTCCCCTTGCATCTATAAGAAAATTAGCAATAAGATTAACATCTCGATTAACATGAAGTATATGGAGAATAAGCGTTTGTAAAAATAGTTTGTACAAGAGTCGAGAAAGTCATGTGAGTGTAACACATCAGATTTTTTTTTTATGTCCTGGACATGCAAAGAGAATGGAATGCGTCACATAGCAACCAGCGTTAAAATATTTGACTATCGCTTAAAAGCTACCATATTCCCCTTGCATCTACAAGAAAATTACCAATAAGATTGACATCTCGATATCTCGATTAACATGAAGCATATGGAGAATAGGCGTTTGTAAAATTAGATTGCACAAGAGTAGAGTAAGTCATGTGAGTGTAACACATCAGATTTTTCTTCTTCTTTCTTCTTTTTGTTCGAGTGACCATTCTCTTAGATATTCCTTATTTGTTTAATTTTCCAGCACTTATACTTTTTCTCAAATGGGAATTCTATATTCGTTTTTTATTTTGTTTTTTTGATTTGTTTTGTTTTGTTTATATCCTGGACATACAAAGAGAATGGAATGCTCCATTAAACAACCAGCACTTAAAAGGTTTGACTGTCGCTTAAATCTTATCATATTCCCCTTGCACCTATAAGAAAGTTAGCAATACATTTCTGCAAACGTTTATCTCGATTAACATGAAGTAGATGGAGAATAAGGGTTTGTAAAAATAGTTTGTACAAGAGTAGCGAAGGTCATGTGCGTGCAACATATCAGATTTTAATGGAGAAATCTGGAGGTCGGAATTATGCATCCGATTTATGAAGGAAAGGAAGCGGCGGGGTCACCAGGCAATTATAGGGGAGCAACTTGGCTTCCTATTATGGGGAACGTCTGCAGCAGAATACTTTTCGAAAGGATAAAAACATGGGTGGGGCGGTTTAATATAATTTCAAAATCTCAAGCTGGATTTAGGGAGAGGTATAGTACTGTAGATAATATGTTTATTTTGGGTACACTAAGAGCAAAACGTATGTCCAATAAGCGGGAAAGTTTGCGTTGTGCCTTGTTGATTGAGAGATTTTAACTCTACAAATTGTAACGCAAATTAGAAGCTAGGGATTATCGAGCATGATGATTAGAGCATCGCAGGCTATGTATCATAGAGTGGAATTCTGCGTAAAGTATAATGTGAACAGCGTTTCAGGGAGCTTCGAGTGCCATAGAGGTGTTAGGCAAGGCTGTCTTTTATCACCTCTGGGGGCGTGTGAGATCAGTGGCATTCGGATCCCAGTACTTTTATATGGAGACGATATGATTTGTTCTCCACTACTGTGGAAGAGTTGCAAAAGAGACTGGACAAATTATAGACGTATTGTGATGAATGGCTACTGACCATCAATCTAAATAAAGTGAAAACAATTACTTTAAAAACAGCTTGCTACAACAATACTATAGAACTGGTAAAAAGTATAGATTAAAGTTCCAAAACTACGATAACCATCATTTTCAATCCTACAGCACCTTCAATGTTTGAAAGCTATTCTTATCTTATTTTTAATTCCTTATACATAATATCCCAACATTTGACCAACAATGTTCACTTACATGGTAGAAACTGGCGAATATTATTGGGTACCTTAAACCTTACTGCAAACCCCTTACTACAAATCTGAACCATTTGGTTAATCTGATCAATGCTTTGGATACTTAAGTTGTATTTTTCAGCGAAAATAATTTACTCAGGATTCAATATTACTTTAACCCTTCTTTAGAAATTCCTCCGTGCAATGCCATGTATGAAACTACTAAATTGCATGAGTGGTAATGCAATTACTATCCGCACACTAACTTTAATTTTTTGTAGGTTGCTGTATCGGTTTGTGCGCGCGCACGTCGACGTGTTGTTCCTTTGTCTCCGCTTGTGGAATGTTTGACCGTTATCACTTCACTGAGTGTTGCATTGTGCATAATAAGCATTGCTGCACCCCTCATCGTTTGCATCAAAGAAGAAGAGCGTGCAGTTTTCCGTTTTTTGTCGTTTGAAGGTGCACCAGGAGGCAAAATTCATTAAAGACTTTTCGCACAATATGGGCACAATGTTTACCATGGCGAAATGTGTACGAATGGATTGAAAAGTTTGAAAATGATAGGACAACAGCTGTGAAAGACGAGGAAAGAGCAGGACACCCATTCATATCCACTAGTGACACCAACAAAGAGCAAGTCCGTATCCTAATTCAGAGAACGGAAGATTGACTCGAAGTGGCAAACCATATCTTTTTTGGAGCACTTAAAAATGCCTAAGGGCTATCGTTTCACTACAAACCAAGAAGCAAAGCAAAGCGGTGCATACATAACTTACTACTCAACCGAAAAACTTTTTTCTGAAGGCATCGAAAGCTTGTGCAGAGATGCACCACGTGCATTGAGAAGCAAGGGGACTACGTTAAAAATGAGGTAACTGTATGCTTCTATTATTTGAAACCGGAATTATAAAGGCAATAATTATCATAATATTCTGAGAAGGATAGCGATATAAAATAAGTAATAATATATTTAAAATCAGTATATGTATAAAAAGGAGAAGCATTGTGAAAATTGTTGACTGTTAAAAGCGACAGAAAGACAAGACAGGCACAGTTTTGTTAATTAGAAACCAGCCTCAGGTAGAAAGGGTAAATACCATTGAAGCAAGTTTTTCCTGGTAAACAGCCGAGTACAGCTGCACTTAGCCTGGTGAAGGCCACTCTAAGCATCATGACGCTAAGTTTGAGGAAAGCGTTTGAGGGGAGAGAGGGGAAGTTTAGGCGTTGGTTTTCCTTGTATCAGCGTGGATAAATTTAGTCTGTCCTGAGTGCCTGGCGAGTGTGGGACGACAGTCCCGTCGAGTTGTGAACATTGGCGGCGAACATGCTAGAAGGTAGAACGCTTAGCTGTACTTAATATTCTTCGGTCTTGGTAAAGACAAAGTATCATCGTATGCATTTACAAACCTAAAGTTTTATTTTAAATAATGAATAAAAGTGTTCCAAGACAGCGTTTGTGTGTTTCTCTGTACACACCCACGCCTACCCTGAGGTTAAGATTTCATGCTGGAGCAGCCTAGGCAATAGAAGAACCAACTGGAAGGAGACAAGCAGCAACCGTGAGGCAAAGGTATTGCTTCATTGTTGGAGGACGGAGCGTGGCTGCGTCATATTGTTATAATAAATTTTAAAAAATTATGTGCGGATACTTATTGGTTTAACCTTGAAGTTTCTAATAAAGTGTCATTTCCTTACTGTATCGAAACTCCAACTATGGTTAACATGGTAAACCCACAATCATAAGGAAATACATCATTTGCGTAAATAACTATTGAATGGTTTTCCATTGTCTTTACCCACCTAGTTTATCAATGTAATCAATCCCTTTGCCAAAGAAAGTCATTCACATGACATTCTTTACCCTTTATCATTTATTAATGGGAATGAAAACTCATTTTACGAAAGTTTATTTTCCTATTCAATTAATTTTAATCGAAAAAGCCTTCGCAGAAGTAGCTACATTATATTCTTTGTTATAAATGCAGAGGGAATACGAAACAACTGGACTATATATACTGGCCTTAAAATTTTATACTCTTTCCATGCTACCGCTCGAAACAACTGAATGTGTTAGGCTTCAAGAGAATGACAACAAATTGAACAATTTAAAACATTAATAACGGATATTTCGGAAACGGCTGATGCCAAAAGAAACTTATTTGAATTAAGTTGTGTGTTTTAGAGAGATTACATTCTTTAAGTAGTACGTTTTCGTCTGTCGTTTAACAATATTATACAAAATTCCTTCCAAATAAGAGGTCTTCAGAGGCTATGCCCATAAAATTCAAGATATATTTGTTAATTGTTATCTAAATAGCTTTAATATATGCTATTTTAATCAAAATATTTAGAGCCAGTTTCTGGAAAGTAAAACATTTCTAAAAATGTTCTATGTAAAGGGTGGTTGGGTGTGGTGAATTTTTTTGAAAATCTTGGTTTCGCATCCTTGGAAGATACTGAACTCAAAGACGAAATTTGATATTTATCCGACTTTTCGTTTTTGAGTTGTGTTGTTCACAATGAAATGCGGATATTTTTCTAAAAATCTGATGCAATGCATTCATATGTCTTTCTCTACCCCTGTCATTTATTAGTGAGTATAAAGCTTATTTTTACATCTACATGATTTATGCAAATAAACGTTTGCAGAAATAGCTACAGTACATATTTCTTTATAGATACAAAGGGAACAGCAAAAATCAAATGTTTAAGAACTGGATGTTACACGTTGGCCTTAAAATTCATACTGTTTCCATGTAATCCCGAGAAACAATTGTCATGCACATATCTTTAATGTATGGTAACTTAATCAAAATCATTAGAGGCACTTTTAGAAAACAAAATCTTCGAAAAATGTTTAATGTAAAGTTCAGTTAGGGAGATTTTCTATAATATCTTCGCTGCACCTTGGAAGATATTGAACCTAAATAGCAAGTTTTGTACTCATCCGACTTTTTGTTTTTACTTTCCTACTAGTGTAGTAAGTAGGGGAAGTATTGCATTCCACCCAAAGATTCGATACCGAAATTTCACTGGAAACACATGTTTTGAGGCCCCCTGAATACAAAAAAGTCATTTTTAGAAAAATGCCCGTGTACGTGTTTGTGTGTTTGTGTGAACAACATTACTCAAAAATTAAAAGTCGGATAAATACCAAACTTATTATTTATATTCAGTGTCTTACAAAGATGCGACAGGAAGATTTTCAAGAAAATCCTCTCCACCCCAGACCACCCTTTACATGAACATTTTTCGAAATTTTTGAGTTTCCAAAAAAGGCTGTAACGATTTTGATTAAAATATTATATGTTTAAATATTTTCATGGCAAATGAAATGTATGTGATGAATTTCCTGCCAATGTCCCCAAAAGTCCTCTTCATTATGAATGACTTTTGCATAACTAGTAAACCGTAAGATAGACAAATTTTTTTACCACACAGAAAGTGTAGATCTCGTTAAAACACACAATTTATGTCATACATTTTTTTTTGTCGAGTGAACAATTTTCAAAGATATTCCCTGTTATATGTTAAAATGTTTCAATACTTATATTTTTTTTCAAATGAGAATTCGTTTTTTGCTTTTTTTATGTCCTGAACATGCAAAGAGAATGGAATGCTCCACATAGCAACCAGCTCTTAAAAGATTTGATTATCGCTTAAAGCCCACCATATTCCCCTTGCACCTACAAGAAAATTAACAATAAAATAGTTTCTGCAAATGTTTATCTCGATTAAATGAAGTAGATGGAGAATAAGCGTTTGTAAAAATAGTTTTTACAAGAGTAGAGAACGGTATGTAGGTGTAAAACATCAGACATTTTAGTTATGCTGTTCACAGACACACACGTGCATTTTTCAAGTATTTTTCTCTAAGTGCTTTTTTGGATTCAGGGGACCTCAAAACATGTATTAATTCGCTGTCGAGTTTTTGGATGGAGTGCAATACCTTCTCTACCTATTATGTACGTGGTAGAAAAAATAAAAGTTATTTAATAAACATCAGCCTCATGGTTATACTCGCTACACTCTGCAGCGTTAAGTCACATAATGTCCCTAGACACGTTATCGTTCCTAGAAAGCTCACCGCCACATGTTGCAAGAAGCTCGCTAAATTTGTATTGACGTTTTGCATCTATCAATCATTTAAAAAAGAATCTGTGCGCTGCTATTCACATTTGCAAATTTCTCAATGCGTCTTCCATCCATGTTCTGTCTGTCAAACCAGCTGTCTGTTCCCTCGACAGGTTCCGCATATGTGGACCTAGGCAGAGCGAAAGGTCGGTCACACGCATCTCCGGTGCTCTGCCACGTCGTATCGATCACTCAAGAAGACGGCGAATTTCTTCCCCAAGGCTACAACTCTTCTAGTCTCACAGAAGCAGGACTCAAAGTCGGTGCAGCAGAGACAACAACGTCTTAGGTCAGTTTGCCTTCAGTCGACATTAACCTACAAACTTAAATGCTATACACAGGGTTATACAAAGATCAAAACGCTAACTTTACAGTAATAATAACTAGAACACGGATTCTGATGACGTTATCTTTTAATTGTTGCATCATAAACATTTCTAATGTGTGCATATATCCTAATCATTGAACTCAGAATATGAAAATTATTTTGTAGCTAATGCATTTACTGTTACTAGGGCATCTTTGTCGATTTTACGCTATTATTTTGCCATTTTCTTGCCTTTTACGTCCTTATTTAATCATTTTATTGCATTTATATTGAATATATAATGATTTTTATATTGTTAATATTTTATTTAAGGACAACTTTTACAAAAATCAGAAGAAACAAGGGTAACCTTCTACATCCTATACTCGCATTCTTTGAATTAAGATCTGCTTACATTCATATTTTTCTTTCTTTACTTTCTACCATTTATTAATGAGTATAAAGCTATTCTTACGAAATTGTATTTTTCTATTTACTTCATTTTAAGCGAGACAAACATTTGCATAAGTAGCTACATTACACAATTCGTTATAAATGCAAAGGGAATAGTGATAGTCAAATATTTAAAAACTGGCCTTAAAATTCAACTCCTTCCATGCAACCACGAGAAACTAGGACAGGACTTTAAAAGAACCACAAAGAATCGTACAACTCAAACTATTAATAATGATATCTCGGAAATGAATGATGCCACAAAGAAGGATATTTGAAATAAATTGTGTGTTTTAAAGAGCTCTAAGGTTTTTGTATAATGCTTTTTTCAAATATAGCTTAACGTTTACTAGTTATACAAGATTGTATTAAAATCATTTCGAATGAAGAGAACGTGACAGGCTATTTCAAAAAAATTCATTTTATACATTTTATTTTTCACGTAAATATATTAATATATGGTGTTTTAATCAAAATCTTTAGAAGAATTTTGGAGAAAATCATCATTTTGAAAATGTAACGGATAGTTGAGTTGGGAATATTTTCTGGAAAATCTTCGTGATGCATCTTTGGAAGATACTGAAGTATTCATCCAACATTTTATTTTTGAGTTGTGTTGTTCACATTCACAGACACATGGATCTTTTTTCTAAAACTTCTTAATACGGAAACTTCAAAACGTGAATTTGCACTGAAATTCAGTATCGGATTTTTGGGTGGAATGCAACACCTTCTCTACCTCCTAACTGCGTGGAACAAAAAGCAAAAATCACATTCCTATTTAAAGGTCAATCTGGTAAGGGTTGCTTGAGGATGGAGGTGTGACTATTGTCAGGAGTGCAGGTATCACTACGGTCATGAATTCATATCCAAACTAGGGATGAGACAGGTCAGTTTTCCAATTTCGGGTTAATGAGTACTTGCAGTTAAGATGCTATTGATACAGGTTGTGAAGTTCTCTTTATTCGCTATGAACTTTGAATAATCTGAGAACTCAAAGAGTTAATTCTGCAGTAATGTAAAATATGCTTCAAAAACCAATTTCTTTTCAGATTCTTCAAACCAAAGCATGACACATATTTTTAATTTATTTTCTAAATAACTCTCATATAATTTTTTTGTATTTCTGCAACAGTTATATTCATGTATAAATTAATTTATGAATTTATGTACACTAATTTTCCTTAATTGATTAATCAGTTATTACTTCCTCTACTACATACAGTAGTTAGGGTAAGTATTGCATTTCACCCAAAAATTTTATACCGAGATTTCCCCGGAAATATATGTTTTGAGACCCCCTGAATCCAAAAAAATGCATTTTTGGAACCATGTCCTTGTGTGTGTCTGTGTGCCTGTGAACAGCATAAATCAGAAACTAACAGTCGGATAAACACCAAACTTGGTATTTAGGTTAAGTATCTTCCAGAGATGCGACACGAAGGTTTTCAAGAAAATCCCCCCACCCCAGATTACCCTTTACATGGAACATTTTTCGAAAATTTTAATTTTCTCAAAAATGGCTCTAACGATTTTGATTAAAGTATCGTATGTTTAAGATATTTTTATGAAAAATAAAATGTATATCTAGAATTTTCTGGAAAATGTCTCCAAAAGTATTCTTCATTGTGAACGACTTTTGCATAACTGGTAAACCATAAGAGATAGACAAACTTTTACTACACAAGTAATGTATATTGCGTTAAAATGCACAATTTATGTCATACACATTTTTTACTTTCTCTACTGCCTATAGTAAGTAGGGGAAGTATTGCATTCCACCCAAAAATTCGATATCGAGATTTCACCGGAAATACATGTTTTGAGACCTCCTGAATCCAAAAAAAGCATTTTTGGAAACATGTCCGTGTGTGTGTCTGTGTGTGTGTGTGTGTCTGTGTGTCTGTGAACAGCATAACTCAAAAACGAACAGTCGGATAAGCACCAAACGTGGTATTTAGGTTCAGTATCTTCCAGAGATGCGACACGAAGGTTTTCAAGAAAATCCCCCCACCCCAGACTACCCTTTACATGGAAGATTTTTCGAAAATTTTAATTTTCTCAGAAATGGCTCTAACGATTTTGATGAAAATATCATATGTTTAAGATAATGTCATGAGAAATGAAATGTATATCTCGAATTTTCTGGGAATGTCTCCAAAAGTATTCTTCATTGTGAACGACTTTTGCATAACTGGTAAACCATAAGAGATAGACAAAGTGTTACTACACAAAAAATGTAGATCGTGTTAAAATACACAACTTATGTCATATACATTTCTTTTGTTGAGTGAACCGTTTTCGAGATATTGCTTGTTATTTCCTTTAATTTTCCAATACTTATACTTTTTCTCAAATTCGTTATTCATTTTTTTATGTCCTGGACATGCAAAGAGAATGGAATTCGCCACATAGCAACCAGCGTTAAAATATTTGACTATCGCTTAAAACCTACCATATTCCCCTTGCATCTACATGAAAATTACCAATAAGATTGACATCTCGATATCTCGATTAACATGAAGGATATGGAGAATAAGCGTTTGTAAAATTAGATTGTACAAGAGTAGAGAAAGTCATGTGAGTGTAACACATCAGATTTTTTTTGTTGAGTTAACCATTTTCGAGATATTGCTTGTTATTCCCTTAAATTTTTCAATGCTTATTTTCTCAAATGGGAATTCGTTATTCATTTTTTTGTCTTGGATATGGAAAAAGTATTAATCTGTGGCAAAGAGAATGGTGCTGCCCATAGCAACCAGCTATTAAGAGATATGTCTATACTTAAAGGCTACTGTATTTATATATTTCCGTTGCAAATACAAAACAAGGGAAACATAGTACGCCTTAAGCAATAGTCAAATATTTTTAGAACTGGTCGCTATGTGTAAAATGTAATTCTCCTTGCATGTCAAAAGATCGTTTCTGCAAGTGTTTATCTCGATTAATATGAAATAGATGGAGAATAAGACTTTGTAAAAATAGTTTGTACAAGAGTAGAAAAAGTCATGAGATTGTAGCACATCAGATTTTTTAAAATTTATTTTCTAAATTATCTCACTCATATAGTTTTGTTGTATTTCTGCAACAGTTATATCCATGTATAAATTAATTTATGAATTTATGTACACTAATTTTCCTTAATTCATGAATCAGTTATTTTTGTAATTATTATGTGATTTTTTAATCATTTTAGAGTTCCTTATAGATCATTTTTCAAACAGTTTAGGTCATCAAACTCCGAGCACTGATCATGGAAAAGCATCATAACTCAGTTGCGAATTTATATGACAAATTAGCAGAATATGCTTTATATGCAGTATTATTAAACTTAAAACCAGTTCTAATGTTGTTGTAGCACATAGACTTGTGCTTATTAGATAGGGATTTTATAGCACTGAAAACTGTTCTTCTGCTATGATGACTAGTAAACATCAATAAACGAAGCAGAAATACACAATGCCTTATACACCTTATACAGAGTGAACCATTTAAGTTGAGGCTGTACATTATCTCCAAAACGATTGTAGAAAGAAATGTCTTTAATGGAAGTTGGTTGATATTATGGGGGAAAGTAAATGCCATTGGTCGTGCTTTATTTGGTGGAGTTGTGATGGTCATTTTTGGCTCCATTTAATTATTTTAAATGGAAACTGCATTTTTTATGTTCTTTTCTCACTCTTCATAAAAATTAACATCATTTATAAAAAGCACTTTGCAATTCTTCTTACACCAAAGTAAATAACAACGAAAATTCTGAATGGCTGTTTACGAACAGCACAGTGGATGGTCACTTGAGGTTCAAGTTACATTTCGTAATTGGGAACCAATATTCTTTTTCCTTATTTCTCATACCAAAATAAACAGATTTTTATAAATCATTTTCTAATGAGAAAATATTAAATTTAAGAATAAAAACATTCATATTGTGGAAAACCGCAAAAACTGAAAGTGAATCACTCTCAAAGTTGCCTTCCATATTTTTAAATTTGCCAATTACATAAAACATCCAATTGGGTAACGTTACGCCTCCCAGTAATCTTAAACCACTTTTGTTTTGTTTGTTTACAAAAAGTTAAAATATTCATATGTTTCGGATTACCTGAGTTGTGAATGACGACACAGGTCTATGGCGTTTTCTATTTTGGAATATTTTATTTGCTTTTTCGAAGTCCATTAATTTCAATTTTTACCAGCTGCCCGTTGAAGTATACTCTATTCCTTCAACCATTTTTTTATTTACTTATTACCATTCTAGAGCAAGTTGAGATTTCCTATTAAAAATCTGATGAAACTAATGTTGAACATCTTGGACAAAATCCAGTGACGTCTGCTGGCATACTTTTCTAGTCCCCATGCAAAGATCTCTGGAATCTTAAAACTTCGAAGGAGTGATGAGTGAAAAGCAATAGGAATATACTGTCTCTACTGCTTAGATACCTAAGGAAAATTTTTATACGTGAATCAGACACTATAAAATTGTTAGACGAAAATTTCCAAGAAAAATATCCCCATTCAAAGCAGCGCTTTACAGCAATAAATTGTTGCTTTTTTCAATTGTGGTTCTAAGGATGTTTTAAATATAACATATGTTTTAGATATTGCTTTGAGAAATAAACTATAATACTTCAATTTTCTGCAAATCGTCAGTGAAACACTTCATTCTTATGGAACTGCATGCATTTTAAGAAACCATAACAGATAAACAAACTATTTCTACAGAAAAATGTTAAAATAAATTATATTAAATAAAAATGTCTGACCTTAATTTTCCCCGAAATGCTGATATTTGTTTGTTTGAATTTTCTGATATTTTAAGTAATACCGACCGATGTGATCGTTTTCACTAACGTTGAGCTCATAAAAAAGACTAAAAACAGGCCTACACAAAACAGTTGATTACAACATTGGTCTCCAGGTTCTTCTGTGTACCTATCGATGCTTAGAAATGGTTTCTGCTAAGGTTTATCAAGATGTGCTGGAGATGGATAGAAAAACAAGGTTTTGTACGAATTGTGCCAAACTGACCCTCCCCGGAGAAATATACAGTAGGCGACGGGGCTGTACTAAAGGAAAGCGGTCATGTACGGCAACAGAAGGGAAACGACTAGCGTAGTACTTCTCAACGAGTCGACTACAACAATAAGAATGGGAGAAGTTGGTTTGACTCAAGCAGTACGTCAGGCGATTGTGGTCGTTGTCTGCGCAGGCGCTGGATCACGCTCAGCTTTCTTCAAGGCTGGTCAGTCTGTCTTCGACGATAAGCGAGATTGCGAGAAAAACAACAGGACAACAGTTAGATAGAATGCATTCAGCATGGTAATTCTAAATTCACTTTCGGCTTAA
This sequence comes from Deroplatys truncata, assembly GCA_030765065.1. Lineage (NCBI taxonomy): Eukaryota > Metazoa > Arthropoda > Insecta > Mantodea > Mantidae > Deroplatys > Deroplatys truncata. Next base: position 51,702,661 of record CM060987.1, read on the forward strand.
CATATTCAAAATTCCTTCACCGGGAAAGGATTGAGGGTCGGATCTATAGACTTATTGTGGTTGGTCTGAAATGTGAGAGCAGGAAGCAATTTGTAACTATTGTAATTAAATGTAAAGCATTTAAGCCGTAAAGCATGTAAAGAATGGTGAACGAAGAAGGGTTTGTTAATTGTAATGGTTCATGTTATTGAAGTGTCAGTTCATTAAAAGAAAGAAATTCGGCTTGTTAATTATTTTGTGGAATATCTTTTGAAATAACAATCTGCCAGTATTCCTGATTTAATTCACCTCCTCTAGGGTTAAAGTACACGTTTCAGAATAATCGTAGAATATCTATGAAAATAAATAATAGTAAATGAAGGAAACCTTGCGATTGTAAGACATCAGATTTTTCCCCATTAGAAAAATTTTAAAACCAGGTATGATGAGTCTTTCTGTGGCAAAATTGGAAGAAGTCGAGCTAAGATGAGCTTAAGGATTCGCGATAACATAGCAATAGCTTTAAACGCATGGGATGGACCCTAGACAGTAGTTGTAGTAGTTAACAAGTTGTGTAGTGCGGAAACTATGTTACAACTAAGTGAGGAAAAAGCGACTGAATGCCTTTGAAATGTGGATGTGGATATGGAGGAGGATGGAACATGTGAATGGACGCACAAAATAAATAAGGAGAGTGTTTTAAGAAGATTGGGCGAAAGAAGAACAAGGCTGAAACTTATCAGAAGTGGGAAGAGCAATGGACTGGAAAATTGGATGAGCAGAAACTGCTTGTGTGGAGACACCGGAAGGAACAGTGAATGGGAACTGAAGTACCAAATTACACACTATATTAAGATGAATGTTTCATATACGGAAGCAGAGTGGAAAGAAAGAAAGAAAAGAGAGAATTACTCATTGACTGTTTGTTTGATAATGTTCATTTTAATCACAGATATAGATTATGCATTATTTTTGTCACTTTAATCTTTTGGGGCATATTGCGACACATTTTCGGGGTCTGTGGCCCACATTAGAGAAGCCGTGGGTTCGATTCCCGCGGCCACCTTCCTGAACCATGGGTTTTTTCGGGAGTTTCCCGAGGATGATAGGTGAATGCTCGGAAGATTCATTACATCCCACCAATTTCCTGACCTTCATTTCACCTCCATTGTGATTTCACTTCAGCTTTCATCTGCTTGACGTATTTCAGGCTTGAAAGTGTCGGCGACTCCTTTTTTTCTGGTTTCCTTCTATTTGTTGTAGTTTCATTTTATTATTATTATTATTATTATTAATCTTGCTTATTAAGTGTATTATAACAGCACGTACAGTCTGCAGGTCCGTGCGATTGATAGGGATCTATGTATTTACACCGTTATGTAAATAAACACATTCATTCATTCACTTTCTTTACTTCTGTTCCTTGTTTACAAAAGCGTTTCCTTCTTTTGGTTCTGAAATTCCTTTTCTACTGTTGTAAATGTTCTAAGAACCATTAATTCCGTTAATATCCCTAAAGCTTTCAGCATTTCCAAGTAGATAATATTTTCAACCATCCTTATGTAATGCTTAAACATTGCATTTATTCTACCATTTTAAATCAAAATTCCATATTTTACTTTCCCTACTATGCATAGTAAGTAGGGTACGTATTGTATTCCATCCAAAGTTTCGATATCGTGATTTCACGGGAAATACATGTTTTGAGGCCCCTGAATCCAAAAGAGGAAAGCATTTTGAGGCAATATTTTATATCATAACATGCTGTGAATGCCAGAGTGATTATAGTGTAAATTAATATTATTGTATGCACATGATTTTAGATGTTTGTTAGCCATAAGGACTGTTAGGAAATAAGTTTGCACGGCCTAACTGAAACTGACAATAGAAGTGGGTAACAATAAACCGAGGGGGTGGGTTATTTGTCACTAAAAAGAGAAAGCCGAAATTGACGTCAGGGCAGCGTGGCTTTTTTAGAAATGGAGGGAATATCTTCCCTAAGTATATATGTTTGTAGTAGTGATTGGCTGAAGTGAGCGCAATTTGGTAACCAATAGCATCTATATTATAATGTTTAGGCAATTCGAGGTGAAGGAGTATATATTCTCGAGCCATAAGCAAGTGTCGCACAGTTCTGAAGAATCTCTCACGAGGTGCACGTCGCAGATTTAGTTACAAAAATGTAAAGTACGGGAAGTAATTGGTGCGCGGCAACTAAAACGACTGTAGTTACATTCGGAAATATCACAGCTTCATCCAGGCGTGTATAAAGGTTAAATATGTCAATTATTAATTAAGCGTGATGGCAATAAAAGTCTAGATTCAAATTTTTTATCAGTGTTATCTTTTAGCAACAACTCCTATCCGTTTACACACCCTGATTAGAGACACGTGTTCGAATGAGTTATAATAGCTAGCCGGAGGACAAAGAATCCAAATTTAAAAATAATTAAACAATAAGCTCCCAACAAATAAGATAACGCAAGCCATTGGGAACTGCGACAATTTTTAGAAAAAGGTCCGTGTGTGTGTCTGTGTAGCATAACTCAAAAACGAAAAAAGTGGGATAAATACCAAATATTTTCAAGGTATTTTCATGAAAAATGAAATGTATACCTTGAATTTTCTGGATTTGTCCCAAAAATTCCTCTTCATTTTGAATGGCTATTGCATAACTAGTAAACCATAAGAGGTAGACAAACGTTTTGTACACAAAAAATGTAGATATTGTTAGAAAACACAATTTATGCTATATACATTCTTTTGTGGAGTGAACCATTTATGAAATATGCCTTGTTATTTATTTGAGTTTTCCAATACTTATACTATTTCAAATGGGAATTCGTTATTATTTTTTTTAATGTCCTAGACTTGAAAAGATAATGGAATGCTCCACATGCTCCACCTTAAAATATTTGACTATCGCTTAAATCCTACCATATTCCCCTAGCACCTGCAAGAAAATTAGCAATAAGTTTCTGCAAATGTTTATCTCGATTAACATGACGTAGACGAAGAATAAGCGTTGGTAAAAATATTTTGTACAAAGTAGAGAAAGTCATGTGAGTGTAACACATCAGATTTTTTGTTCTTGTCATCACATAGCTACAGTTAAAATGTTTAAATATTGTAATCTTATGGGATATATTATTAATTATGAATTAATGGCTCAAATATTTATTTATATTAATATCATAACTATCAAAATATGAATACTGTTATATATTTGTATAACTACGTATCAGGTAGTTCACTAGTATTTACATATTGATTTTAGGCATTCTTACAGTTTATGTGCAACCTAGTAACATGTGTTTCAGTTACTTTCAGGACAGAACAGAAATAATTTCATGGTTTTAAGTCAATGTTAGGCAGACTGGTTTCAAATTCCGAACATGGAATTTAATTTCTCAGCCTGATTTTACCTCTCTACACTTAGCCTACATACGATATGTCTGGAAGAGAAATTGATTAAGTGATTTACCTAATAGGGTTAACTAGAAGTCAGGGTCTTAAAGAAATGAAGAAATTAAAAATTGCCATTGGGTACGAGTGCTATCTGAAAATAAATTTGACAACGCTTTGTGGTTTACCGGGAAATGCGAATCAGTTGGAGAATGTAATGTCGTGCCATGGTAGCCCATGGTAGCAACGGCCGGTAAGCCAAAGATTCGTGGTTCAAATACCGGCTATGACAACTTTAGCCTACACACGGCACGTGTGAAAAAATCTGATTCGTTACACTCACATGAATTTCTCTACTCTTGTACAAACTATTTTTACAAACTCTTATTCTCCATCTATTTCATATTAATCGAGATAAACATTTGCAGAAACGATTTTTTGACATGCAAAGAGAATTACATTTTACACATAGCGATCAGTTCTAAAAATATTTGACTATCGCTTAAGGCGTACTATGTTCCCCTTGTTTTGTAATTGCAAGGGCAATATAGAAATACAGCAGCCTTTAAGCAAATACATATCTCTTAATAACTGGTTGCTATGTGCAGCACCATTCTCTTTGTGACAGATTAATACTCCTTGCATATCCAAGACAAAAAAATGAATAACGAATTCCCATTTGAGAAAATAAGTATTGAAAAATTTAAGGGTATAACAAGCAATATCTCGAAAATGGTTAACTCAACAATAAAAATGTATATGACATAAATTGTGTATTTTAATGCGATATATATTTTTTGTGTGGTACAATTTTGTCTCTCTCTTATGGTTTACCAGTTATGCAAAAGTCATTCACAATGAAGAATACTTTTGGAGACATTCCCAGAAAATTCAAGATATACATTTTATTTGTCATGAAAATATCTTAAACATACGATATTTTAATCAAAATCCTTAGAGCTAATTTTGAGAAAATTAAAACTTTCGAAAAATGTTCTATGTAAAGGGTAATCTGGGTTGGAGGGATTTTCTTGAAAACCTTCGTGTCGCATCTCTGGAAGATACTGAACCTAAATACCTAGTTTGGTGTTTATCCGACTGTTTCTGAGTTAAGCTGCTCACAGACACACACACGGACATGTTTCCAAAAAAAATTCGATTCAGGGGGTCTCAAAACATGTATTTCTGGTGAAATCTCGGTATCGAATTTTTGGGTGGAATACAATACTTCCCCTACTTACTATACGTAGTAGAGAAAGTAAAAACAATTAACATAGCATATGAGTGCTATGCGAGTGACTAAGATGTGTGTTGGGACAGTTCTATGGAGAGATCCATACCTAAATAGCATACCTAGTCTTAAATGCGATTTATCTTAATAAATAAAAGGAAGGGTGTAGAGCCAAGGATATGAACCGAATTTTCGCAACCACGGAGTTGGGTACGTTGAGTAAAACACAGTATGCTCTATTGGTTGAATCACGAAGGACTGCTTCGAAGCGCTCTCTCTCTCTCTTTCTCAACTAAAACGCCATTCCTTCTTAAATACAAAGACTAAAGCCAAGAGAAGAATTGTTCGAAATTCGTCTCATTTAGCTGCTTTCAGCACCTGAAACTACACTATACGCGCCAAACCTAAGATCGGCAATAGAACAAAGCAAACCTATTGTCTATTCACTTTTGTTTTAGCCAAGGGAAAGACTTCCTTGCCTAAGTATACGACTTTTGGCTGAGTGGAGTCTACCTCTTTGAATGAAAAACTGTGACGTTTCACTTGAGCGACTTGTTTTAGGCTCGTTTCAAATGGGACACTGGTGACGGTCGCCAGTGACGGTCACTGAAAGAAATGCATTCGTTTGAATTGAAGCATTCACTCCGAAACACTGGGTTATATGAATAAAAAAAATCTGATGTGTTACACTCACATGACTTTCTCTATTCTTGTACAAACTATTTTTACAAACGCTTATTCTCCATATGCTTCATGTTAATCGAGATATCGAGATGTCAATCTTATTGCTAATTTTCTTGTAGATGCAAGGGGAATATGGTAGGTTTTAAGCGAGAATCAAATATTTTAACGCTGGTTGCTATGTGGCGCATTGCATTCTCTTTGCATGTCCAGGACATAAAAAACTGAATAACCAATTTGAGAAAAAGTGTAAGTATTGGAAAAGTTATGGGAATAACAAGCAATATCTCGAAAACGGTTCACTCAACAAAAGAAATGTATATGGCATAAATTTTGTATTTTAACGCGATCTATATTTTTTGTGTAGTAAAATTTTGTCTATCTCTTAGGGTTTACCAGTTATGCAAAAGTCGTTCACAATGAAGAATACTTTTGGAGACATTCCCAGAAAATTCAAGATATACATTTCATTTCTCATGACAATATTTTAAACATATGATATTTTAATCAAAAGTGTTAGAGCCATTTTTGAGAAAATTAAAATTTTCGAAAAATGTTCCAAGTAAAGGGTAGTCTGGGGTAGGGAGATTTTCTTGAAAACCTTCGTGTCGCATCTCTGGAAGATACTGAATCTAAATACCAAGTTTGGTGTTTATCCGACTGTTCGTTCTGAGTTATACTGTTCACAGACACACAGACACACACACACAGACACACACGGACATGTTTCCAAAAATGCTTTTTTGGATTCAGGGAGTCTCAAAACCTGTATTTCCGGTAAAATCTCGGTATCGAATTTTTGGGTGGAATACAATACTTCCCCTACTTACTATACGTAGTAAAGAAAGTAAAAATAAGTATATAGTATATGCTTCATTTTTTCAAGTAAATACTCGGTTTGGCAAGATTAAAACCTTCTGAGTATCTACTTGATTTTGATAATATACTCAAGTAATGGAAGCAGAGTATAAAATACTCACACCTCCATCTTACAAGAGTATTTGGTATGAATAAAAGCTAGTATACTCTCAGCTTTATGAGTTCATTCTCCTCTCAAGCTGAGCATGGTTAGATGCATACTCACCTCTGAGTAGATACTGACTTTTTTTACTTAAAACTAAATATAAAGAGAATGGCACATTTATGAGCTGTATAGTACGCATGGAAAAGTTACAAACATAACCATAGGTATTAAAGAAGTTTAAAAATCCTACATTGTTTCAGAAAAACATAACCTTAAATAACATTGAAAGTAAACTTTATTAATTAACCTTTAATTAACCTTACTATGTAAAGTGTTAACTTCAAAATCCAGATACCTACTCATAATTTATAAGAAAACTGTTTCATAATATACCTAAACAGTGCAAATATCCTGAGATTCTAAAAGCAGTCTGATGAGTTCATCCAGCACCTCATGAGTTATTACTTTCCAATACACAATTATCCCTTTCTGTTTGCTTGTAACCGTTTTACTTATCGGTTTGAACATTCAAGGAGTTTCAAAATCCGGTACTGCTGCATGAAAACATAACCTAGAAGTATCATTGAAAGTCATATTTATTAATTGAGGTTACTTTGCAAAATCCTAAACCCAAAATTCAGTTGCTTAAGAAGTTAGGTTCCTTACAACAACACTGTTTCGTAAAAAAGAGTGGTGTAAACATCCCAGGATTCTAGAGACAGTCTGATTTGAATCAGCACCCGGCAGATCTGCATACGTTTATAATTACGACTTTAGAATCCGTGAACATTTTCTTTTTGCGTGATTTATTGATGATAGACATTTTCCTATTTCATTTTATTTGTTGTTTTTGCTAATTTCATTTACAGCTATACTATTGTATGTGTTGCTTCAATTAATGTTTAATTTCTTGAAGGACCTAATATTTCTCATAACATTTCTGCTGAAACTTGTTATAAAACACGTATAATTCCTGAGCAGTTTTGATGGGACAGAACGAAATACAACAAAATCTACTAATCTAATTCAGAATGTCAAACAACACAACACCACACACTCAATAAAGCTAGTATACGGCCAAAGAGTGTAGATAGCACGAGTATATACTCACATTTAAATGAACAAATGGCTGTGGGGATGAGTATATACTCGTGTGAGGTGATAGGCTTTTATTCTTATGAAAACGAGTATGTTCTCATTGAGCTGAGTATACCACAGAAAGTGTTCATACTCATGAGTACAAACTATGAGTAAGTACTTGCTTTTTATTCATATGACCAACTATAGTGACTTACCCAGCCACTGTGTCGCAGCAGTGTCTCACCCTGACCACATGTGCTGGGCGCAGCACTGTGTTCAGAGCAGTCTCCGTCCGACATGCATTGATTTGAATTGGATTGTTTACAATGGGATACTGATCACAGACACAGCATTGCAGATTTGCGAACAAAAAAGTCTTTGAGACAAGCAGTCATTTTTGTAGTATACTCGAGCACAGTGCTGTACGTTATGGGAGTCATGAGTTTAGATTTGATTATCACGGCAGATTTTATAGGCTAAGTATAACGTCGCCCTGCTATATGCGATATCAATTTGTTGTGCTGCTGGGATAGTCTTTCTTAGTAGATTTACTCTTTCGTGTTTCCTGTAGTTCATCAAATGAAGGTTTTTACATTGAAGCCGGAATTATAAAGGCAATAATTATCATAATAATCTGAGAAGGATAGTGACATAGAATAAGTAATAATATATTTAAAATCAGTGTATGCATAAAAAGGAGCAGCATTGCAAATTGTTGACTGTATAAGCAACAGAAGGACCAGATAGGCACAGTTTTGTTAATTCGGGACCATCCTCAGGTAGAAAGGGTAAATACCTTTGAAACAAGTTTTTCCTAGTACCAGCCGAGTACAGCTGCAATTAGCCTGGTGAAGGCCACTCTCTAAGTTTGGTGACGAGCGCTTGAGGGGAGAGAGGGGAAGTTTTCTTTGTATTAGTTTGGGTAGATCAGTTTGTCCTGAGTGCCTGGCGAGTGTGGAACGACAGTCCCGTCGAGTTGTGAACATTGGCGGCGAACATGCTAGAGAGTAGAACGCTTAGCTTTGGTTAATATTCTTCGGTCTTGGTAAAGACAAAGTATCATCTTATACATTTAATAGTGATCGGCAAACCTAAAGTATTATTTTAAATAGTGAATAAATGTGTTCTAAGACAGCGTTTGTGTGTTTCTCCGTACACAACGACGCATACCCTGAGGTTAAGGTTTCATGAGCAGCCGTGGCAAAAGAAGAACCAACTGGGAGGAGACAAGCAGCAACCGTGAGGCAAAGGTATTGCTTCATTGTTGGAGGACGTAACGTGGCTGCGTCATATTGCGCCTAAACGTGGGGACAAAGAATTACCTGCGTCAACATTCGAAAATCGAAAAACAAATCCGTCATCTTGTCTCAGATTGTCATGCGGAGCGTAAAACAATCCTTTCTCCAGCCGATCACGCAGCAGTGTATGTACGTGCCTCCTCCTGCATAGAAGTACTAACAACAAAAGTTTCTTCGTACTCGAGTCCACTACTAACAATCAGTTGGCAATATTTGCGATGTCCGATACCAGTGACCTAGCAGTGTTCACCACAATCACTAGTGACCAAAACTAGCGACCGTCACCTGTGTCCCGATGTGAAACGAGCCTTAGGGACAGGTTTAGCTCTCCGCTAGCTAAAGCCTAAATGGTAATATACACATATACCAAAACAATCTGATGTGTTACACTCACATGACTTTCTCTACTCTTGTACAAACTATTTATACAAACGCTTATTCTCCATCTACTTCATGTTAATCGAGATAAACATTTGCAGAGTCTATCTTATTGCTAATTTTCTTGTAGATGTAAGGGGAATATATATTTACAAGGGCAATTTGGAAATACAGTAGCCTTTAAGCACATACATATCTCTTAATAGCTGGTTGCTAGGTGCAGCACCATTCCCTTTCCCACAGATTAATACTCTTTGCATATCCAAGACAAAAAAATTAATAACGAATTCCCATTTGAGAAAATAAGTATTGAAATATTTAAGGGAATAACAAGTAAATCTCGAAAACGGTTCATTCAACAAAAAAATGTATATGACATAAATTGTGTATTTTAACGCGATCTAAATTTTTTGTGTAGTAAAATTTTGTCTATCTCTTATGGTTTACCAGTTATGCAAAGTCGTTCACAATGAAGAATACTTTTGGAGACATTCCCAGGAAATTCAAGATATACATTTTATTTGTCATAAAAATATATTAAACATATGATATTTTAAACAAAATCGTTACAGCCATTTTTGAGAAAATTTTAATTTTCGAAAAATCTTCCACGTAAAGGGTAATCTGGGGTGGGGGATTTTCTTGAAAACCTTCGTGTCGCATCCTTGGAAGATACTGAACCCAAATACCAAGTTTGGTGTTTATCCGACTGTTCGTTTCTGAGTTATGCTGTTCACAGACAGACACACACGCGGACATGTTTCCAAAAATGCTTTTTTTGGATTCAGGGGGTCTCAAAACATGTATTTCCGGTGAAATCTCGGTATGGAATTTTTGGGTGGAATACAATACTTCCCTACTTACTATACGTAGTAGAGAAAGTAATAACATTTTGGATCGTGTGTTCTTCTTCCATTCAATGTTTAGGTCTTTCGACCTGTTCCGAAGCTAACTGGTCACCCCATCCCCTCCGTTGCCGTCCAAGACTTCCTCTTCCTGAAGGTCTGTAAAATAAAGCTTGCCGTGGATACGTTGAAGGGTCCATTCGTAAGACATCTTCTTTCCAACGTTTTTGGTACCTCTGTATTTCTTCATGAATGCTTTCTTCCATTATCTATTATCTTATTACAGTATTCCTAATCCCATCTCTTCTACTAATTCCCAACAATGATCGTAAAAATCTCATTTGGTTGCTTCCAATCTTGTCTTTTCCTTAGTTCTTAGTGTTCACGTTTCACAAGAGTACATCAGAGTTAGTTTGGATATAATATTGTGGAGTCTGCTTTATTTCCTTCCTCATGTTGTTACTAAAATGTCGTTTTATGCATTCGTTTAATCTATTCTATGTTAATATCTTAATGCAATGTTTAATAATACAAGAAAAATCCAGTGATGGGATGAACTGGGCTCAAGGAATAAGGAGAATTTTACAGTAAATAGGGATGGGTAACTTATGGGAGGAGAGAGACGGGTTAGTTAAAGGTTTCTGGAAAGAAGTGAAGAACAGAGTGGTAGATATAGAGAAACAAGAATTATTTCAAAGTCTGGAAGGAAAGAAAAGTTTGGAACTATATAGACAATTAAAGGTGGACTGGGGAAGGGAGATGTATGTGGATGTAGGTAATAGATTAATGAGAAAAGGTTGGGCCTGGTCCTGATTAAGTGCATATAGACTAAGGCGAGATAGGAAGGGGCGAATTTGAATAGATGTCCTCTTTGTGGAGAGGCAGATAATGATTTGCATTATATAATTGAATGTGAAGAAACTAAGTTGTGGAGAGATCAGTTTTTACCTAAAGAATGGGAGAATGTTAACAAAGAAGCACTAAAAGTTAGGATAATGAAAATACAAAAGGAGAGGGATATAAAAAGAATAGGAGAACGTATGGGGACAGTAAGAGAAAAATGGTTTAGAAAAATAAAGCAATATGGATATATTGTGACCCACCATGCTAAATAACCACGGTGTTAAAATGTATGATGTATCAAAGAAACAAAAAATAGCAACTCAAAGTAATGTATTCAAAATTGTAAGAATTTTATATAGCATTATGGAAATACATACATACATACATACATACATACATACATACATACATACATACATACATACATACATACGTACATTACATTACATTACATACATATTCTCTTCGGCATCTACCTTGGTGTTTATAACTGATATTTTTTTCCCAGATATTTTTAATGTTGAAACTTGTTCTATAATTTCTCTATAATAACTATTTTAGTTCTTCTTTGTTCTTTCCCTCTCACAGCCATGGATTTAATTTTCTCATCCCAGATTTTCATATTTTTTTTCCTATTTCGTTCAGTTCGTTTTTCAAGTCTGATCTTTGTAGTTCCATTTCGTTTTCTGCTAATATTATCCGGCCGTCTGCAAAAAGTCTTGTATTAATTTATACATTATTTATGGTTATCCCTTTTGGTTTAAATATCTCTCCCCATTCTTCTATAACTTTATATATATATATCGTAAATAGAATAGGCGACAGCGCACATCCCTGTCTTAGTCCTGCATTAACTACTGTGCTTTTACCCTTGACAGCTATAATTCTTTTGGAATTACCGTGTGTTATAATATATAACTATATAATAGGCCTTTTGCTTATTTATATGTTACATATGTTTTAAGAATTCACAAAATACTCTCCGCTATTGATTTACAACATTTATAAACATACTCCAAGATCTTTTAAAAACTTGAACTGTAGTTTTCAATAAGAATACTGATATAATTTAAACTCAGAGCACACATTTGAAAACGAAAATCAAATCAAATTAAGACAGGCTTGTTCCCTCTTTATGAATGATGCATAACTCCTTACCATTCGTCAGGGGATTTCTTTGTGATGCTAATTTGCACCCCGAGGCTCGTGAACTAGACAAACTCTAGATGATAGTGAGAGAATGATATGACTCACTCAGTCAATACAATGAAAACTGCTCATGACCAGCTTCCATTAGACTACAAAGAAACTCAGAAATGAATGACTTTTGCAGTGCATTCAGAGCAGGGAGAAGTGTGTGTTCCTGTGTGTCCGTCACTAGCCTTAAGTGGACTTGGCAACTGGGCCAAAGTACTCGTTCTATATTTGTCTCATGTCTCTCACAGAACTACACTTTTTATTCTAGAACTGATACACTGTCAACTATTGCTTGTCTCAGAGCTTCCTGTGCTTTGTCATTATACTGAAGTAACAGCATCGTTACCGAGCGAGTTGGCGCCGCGGTAATGTGTGCGACTTGCATTCGGGGGGTCCCAGGTTCAATTCCCGGCGACTATCCATTCTTACTCATGGTTTTTTCGGGGTTTTCCCGTATCGTCAGGCGAATGCTGAGTGGTTTATTTCAGCCCCAGAATTTCCTGTCCTGTGGGCGATGGTGTTTCGGTGCGGCGTGGCATGGGAAAAGGATGCTCTCTGTGAAACTTTCTCTTCCATACCTCGCCCCTTCGTAACGAGGTGTTGGACCCTCTGTGTGGGTCCAAGTTATCTAGATCTGCCTACCGTTTTTAGGGGATCTCAATCTGGAAACTGTAGGGCCCCTGTCATTTCTGTGCCGTCACTCTGATTCCGGCCTCCCGGTGTCTCCTCTCACCTCATCCTCCCTCATGAGGAGACCCCCTTGGGGGGGTTACAGGTACAATATCCCCACTGGATTACTGCTGAGTCCCCCTCCGATGAGAAAAATCCGATGCGATACACTCATATTACTTTCTCTACCCCGTATCGTTTATTTAGTGAGTATGAATGAATGATTTATTGTCTACTTGGAACTTACATGAAATTTATACAATGTTTGCAATACAATGGAGTTGCTTATTATTTCTCTTCCCCTTATATTTAACAATCTGTTGTAATATAATGGGGAAGTATAATTTTCCAATATTGTTTTGCTTGTTACCCTTTTTCCGTGTTTTTTCCAAATTGATTCACATCTCTTTTAACCACTTTAACCTAATTTTTCCTAAATATTTTCCTGCTTTCTGCATATATTTATTTGATCTTGTATTAAACATTTTTCTAACTTTTAGCTCTATTAGTAAATTTTTCCATTTCTCTAGTATTAAATTCTCCCTTCCTTTATCCGTGTCCTCGCATTCCAGAAAATAATTCCAATTGTCATGTAATCCATTACATTTATTAGATCTCGCTCCCCCCCCTTCTTCGCTCTATTAGACCACTAAAATTCATTACACTTGTCCTCGCCCATGCATGCTCCATTCTGACCTCTTTGTGGCATACTTCGATGTATCTTTCTTTTCCCCATTCCGTTTTTAAATATCTATTATCCTTTAATAACCTTTTTACACTAAAACTACTCATAATTTCTTACTTTTCAATATACCCCATTTAATTTTTAATTTCTTTCCAAAACTTTTACTTTTGTTGTTTGTTTCTGCCCATGTTTCCCCCATTCCGATTTCTTCCAATGTTGTCTGTATATTGTGCATCCAAGTTTCTTTTTCCCCATTTTATCTTAAGCATTGCTTTAGTATCTCATTTTCTTCCCGTAGCTTTATTCTGAACCAGTATTTGATTGCCCTTTCTACCATCCTTCCTAGTTCTGCTTGTGCTAACCCATTCGGTGAGTTTCTTGGTAATCCCAGGCTTATTTTGCAAAGATTCCTATGCGTTTATTAGTGAGTATACAACAATTCTTACTAAAGCTTATTTTTATATCTACGACGTTTTAATCCGAATAAACCTTTCCAGAAATAGCTACATTACAGAATTTCCTTATAGATGAAAAGGGAACAGAATAATCAAATGTTTTAGAACTGGATGCTATATGCTGACCTAAAATTCCATACTATTTTCTTGCAATTGCGAGAAGCCACCGAATGTTGACAGCAATTTAAGAATGACTAAGTAATGAACAATTCGAACCATCAACAACGGATATCTCAGAAGTGGTTTAAGCTACAAAAAGCTTATTTGAAGTAAATTGAGTATTTTAAAGAGACCTACATTTTTTGTGCAGTACATTTTCATATATCCCTTTACCTTTACCAGTTACGCCAGAAATATAATACAAATTTCCTTCCGAATGAAGAAGACTACAAAAGTTATTTGAAGAAAATTCAAGGTGTACATTTTATTTTTCATGTAAATATCTTTAATACATGGTAGTTTAATCAAAATCGTTAAAGACATTTTATATAAATTCAACATTTTCGACAAATGTTCCAAGTAAGGGATAATTGGAGTTGGAGATTTTTTGAAACTCTTTGTGTCACATCCTTGGAAGATGTTGAACTCAAATACAAGTTTAGTATTTATCCGACCTTTCGTTTTCGAGTTATGCTGTACACAGATACACACACACACACACACACACACACACACACACACACATGGACCTTTCTCTATAAATGCTTTTTACTTTCTCTACTACGTATAGTAAGTAGGGGAAGTATTCTATTCCACCCAAAAATTCCATACCGAGATTTCACCGGAAATACATGTTTTGAGACCCCCTGAATCCAAAAAAAGCATTTTTGGAAACATGTCCGTGTTTGTGTCTGTGTGCCTGTGTGTCTGTGTGTCTGTCTGTGAACAGCATAACTCAGAAACGAACAGTCGGATAAACACCAAACTTGATATCTAGGTTCAGTATCTTCCAGAGATGCGACACGAAGGTTTTCAAGAAAATCCCACTACCCCAGATTACCTTTTACATGGAACATTTTTCGAAAATTTTAATTTTCTCGAAAATGACTAACGATTTTTATTAAAATATCATATGCTTAAGATATTTTCATGACAAATGAAATGTATATCTCGAATTTTCTGGGAATGTCTCCAAAAGTATTCTTTATTGTGAACGACTTTTGCATAACTAGTAAACCATAAGAGATAGAAAAAATTTTACTACACAAAAAAATGTAGATCGCGTTAAAATACACAATTTATGTCATACATTTATTTTTGTTTAGTGAACCATTTTCGAGATATTGCTTGTTATTCCCTTAAATTTTCCAATACTTATACTTTTTCTCAAATGGGAATTCGTTATTCATTATTTTTGTCCTGGTAATGCAAAGAGAATGGAATACTCCACATAGCAACCAGATCTTAATATATGTGACTACCGCTTAAAGCCTACCAATTCCCCTTGCGTCTACAAGAAAATTAGCAATAAGATTAACATCTCGATATCTCGATTAACATGAAGCATCTGGAGAATAAGTGTTTGTAAAAATAGTTTTTACAGGAGTAGAAAAAGTCATGTGCAACACATCAGATTTTTTACTTTCTCTACTACGTATAGTAAGTAGGGAAGGTATTGAATTCCACCCAAAAATTCGATACCGAGATTTCACCGGAAATACATGTTTTGAGACCCCCCGAATCCAAAAAAAGCATTTTTGGAAACATGTCCGAGTGTGTCTGTGTGTCTGTGTGTCTGTGTGTGTGTCTGTGTGTTTCTGTTTGTCTGTGAACAGCATAACTCAGAAATGAACAGTCGGATAAACACCAAACTTGGTATTTAGGTTCAGTATCTTCCAAGGATGCGACACGAAGGTTTCCAAGAAAATCCCCCCACCCCAGATTACCCTTTACATGGAAGATTTTTCGAAACTTTTAATTTTCTCAAAAATGGCTCTAACGATTTTGATTAAAATATCATATGTTTAAGATATTTTATGACAAATAAAATGTATATCTTGAATTTCCTGGGAATGTCTCCAAAAGTATTCTTCATTGTGAACGACTTTTGCATAACTAGTAAACCATAAGAGATAGACAAAATTTTACTACACAAAAAATTTAGATCGCGTTAAAATACACAATTTATGTCATACATTTTTTTTTGAGTGAACCATTTTCGAGATATTGCTTGTTATTCCCTTAAATTTTCCAATACTTGTACTTTTTCTCAAATGGGAATTCGTTATTCATTTTTTTTGTCCTGGTAATGCAAAGAGAATGGAATACTCCACATAGCAACCAGCTCTTAATATATGAGACTATAGCTTAAAGCCTACCAATTCCGCTTGCATCTACAAGAAAATTAGCAATAATATTAACATCTCGATATCTCGATTAACATGAAGCATCTCGAGATTAAGCCTTTGTAAAAATAGTTTTTACAAGAGTAGAGAAAGTCATGTGCAACACATCAGATTTTTTTATATAAATACCTTTCATATGTGGTATTTTAAACAAAATCGTTAGTCGTTTTTTAGAAAATCAAAACTATCAAAACATGTTCCATGTAAAGGCTAGTTGGGGTGGGGAATTTTCTTGACAACCTTCGTGCGATCCTTAACTCA
This sequence comes from Deroplatys truncata, assembly GCA_030765065.1. Taxonomy (NCBI): domain Eukaryota; kingdom Metazoa; phylum Arthropoda; class Insecta; order Mantodea; family Mantidae; genus Deroplatys; species Deroplatys truncata. Next base: position 51,718,977 of record CM060987.1, read on the forward strand.
AATACAAAGCTTGGTATTTATACGACCTTTTGTTTTTGAGTTATGCTATTCACAGACACATGGACATGTTTCCAAAATGACTTACTTGGATTCAGGGCGCCTCAAAACATGTATTTCCGGTGAAATCTCGTTATCGAATGTTTGGGTAGAATAAATACTTCCCCTACTTACTATACGTAGTAGGTAAAGTACTAAACCTATGTAAGAATTGAACAGTGAAGGGTAGAGAGGGTCATGCGAATGTAACGCATACGAGTTTTAACACACATTATTTAAAAATCTTATGTGTTACACTCACATGAATTTCTCTACTCTTATACAAACTGCTTTTACAAACGCTTATTCTCCATCTACTTCATGTTAATCGAGATAAACATTTGCAGACTCTATCTTATTGCTAATTTTTTATAGATGTAAGAGGAATATATATTTACAAGGGCAATATAGAAATACAGTAGCCTTTAAGCACATACATATCTCTTATTAGCTGGTTGCTAGGTGCAGCACCATTCGCTTTGCCACAGATTAATATCCTTTGCATATCCAAGACAAAAAAATGAATAACGAATTCCCATTTGAGAAAATAAGTATTGAAAAATTTAAGGGAATAACAAGTAATATCTTGAAAATGGTTTACTCTACAACAAAAAATGTATATGACATAAATTGTGTATTTTAACGCGATCTACATTTTTTGTGTAGTAAAAGTTTGTCTATCTCTTATGGTTTACCAGTTATGCAAAAGTCGTTCACAATAAAGAATACTTTTGGAGACATGCCCAGGAAATTCAAGATATACATTTTATTTGTCATAAAAATATCTTAAACATATGATATTTTAATCAAAATCGTTAGAGCCATTTTTGAGAAAATTAAAATTTTCGAAAAATCTTTCATGTAAAGGGTACTCTGGGGTAAGGGGATTTTCCTGTAAACCTTCGTGTCGCATTCTTGGAAGATACTGAACCTAAATACCAAGTTTGGTGTTTATCCGACTGTTCATTTCTGAGTTATGCTGTTCACAGACAGACACTCACAGACATACACTCACACACAGACACTCACACTGACATGTTTCCAAAAATGCTTTTTTTGGATTCAGGGGTCTCAAAACATGTATTTCCGGTGAAATCTCGGTATCGAATTTTTGGGTGGAATACAATACTTCCCCTACTTACTATACATACGTAGTAGAGAGAGTAAAAAGTTAAATAAACAATTATAATAGAAGCTGCAATATGTAAACGCACTTTGAAACAAATTCAAAGCTTCACAGAAAAAGTGATATTTTAGGCTATTTTATTCTTAAAGGTCTTAGTAGTCTCCGTAGCACAAAAGCTTCTGAAACAAGAGAGTACACCTGTGCGGTATGCTGGTAGCACACAAAGCCAGAAATAATCAAAGGGAGCACAGCGTTCCTTTGAACACCTCTGACCGTCTTATCCCTCTGTTCTGTAGAAGAGAAACAACTTTATAGAGTGCATTACAATTCTGCGAGTGGGTTGCGGTAGGACGTCACCGTGTGGGTGTTGGGTGACGCCGGCGCGTCTTCCAGCGCTCTCTACCTTTCTTTTGTTTTCTTTTCTTCTCCAACTAGATTTATATTGCTTTGCTGACGGGACCCGAAACTTCGACCTTAATTCCAATGTAGTCTTATTCGCAGAAATGTAACATTAATTTAAAAGCTATTGACTTTATACTTAAGTTATGCACTCCATATATAAGCAGGTCAGGAAGCACTTTTAATAGCCTAGATATAATTCCAGTTGCAGAATTTATAGCTCCTTCAAGAGGTAACAGAGTTTATTAATAAAACTGAAACTGGGTGATGTTTATGCCCCAGCGATTTTCCCCATCAATTCTATTTTAATTATTTTCCGGTTTCTAATGGCACTTGCTTTTATCGTGATTTAGAAGCCTCTCCCTTCAGTATAAAAATAATAACCTGTTATATTTGTAGATATTATCTTGGATAATGCCACAGAATAGTTTTCGATGTAAACTCTGTTTTAACGATATCTACATTTTTTATGTACTAGACTTGTTTCCTTAGTTGCAGAAAATTTTAAATATAATTTTATGAATAACGTAAATATCTTAAACACATGTTACCTAGCTTAATAAAAATGATCATTTTTCCAAGTAAACGATAGTTTGAAAAGAAGTAACTTTGTTAAAAACTGCGCCCAGTCCAACACACCCAGAATCATTAACGTCGTAAAAAATCTCAAGGTACCCTACATGCATTTAGTTAAAACTAGAGTCGGGAAAAACTGACCAATTAAACGAGTTGCCTTTCAACAATCTACTATATTTAATATGAATAATACAACGAGTAAAAAAATTATTGCGACACCCAATAGTATCCCTTCTATTTTAGCTGTATAACTGAAACCTGAAACTGAAAATCTAATTTTATTTCCTATTGCTTTCTATAAGCCCAGTAAACTGCTATAAGTATTGTTTTATTAACTGTAACAACTGTATATTCGAATATTCACATAATTTTAGGCAAAATAAATACTGGGACACATAATTTTACGCCCTATTATACGTTTAAAATGCTCACTGGGGGGAGGCTAGCTGTAGGTAGTAAACAGTCTTACCTATGTAATCAAAACAAACAGTTCAGTTACACAAAAATGGGGCGTGGAGGTAATAATATGACCTTTGAGCAAAGGCAACTCGCCATGTTTCATTATGAAAAAGGTAGGAGTTACAGAATGATTGCCGATATGTTAAAAATAAAGAAGAATTAAAAGTTACGTAACTGAGAACAGAATCGACTTGATACATCAAACTGGTCGTCCAGAAACATTTACTGACCTAGAGGAAACAAATACTGTTAGGAGTGTGAAAAAATATCCTAAACTGTTAAACCTCAAACTGTATGCCGAGGTAGGCTATACTACTGGCAAGAAAGTAACCCCAGGCAGAAACCCAATGTAAATTAAAAAAATAGAAGGAAAATGCTGTAATATACAAAGGAGTTCATCCGTAAAGAAGAACACTGGTGGGAGAACGTTCTTTTTGCAGATAAAAGCAAGTTTAACATTTTTGGATCAGATGGAATAACAATGGTCCGGAGGAAACCTAATACGGAAATAGAAATAAATAAACTTTGCCGTACCACAAAACATGGTGAAGTATGATGGTCTGGGGTGGCATGGCGGCATCTACAGTTGGACAATTGGTTTCATCCAGGGGAAAAAAGGGATAGAAAGAAATACTTGGACCTTCTGAAGGAGAACCTACGCAGGAGTGCAGAGAAAATTGGTATCAGTGCTACTTTTAAGTTCTATGAAAATAATCATCCCAAACATACTTCCGGAGTTGTGCAAGAATAACTACTCTACAACTGTCTATATCCTTCATCGGTCTCCAAAATCAACGGACTTAAATCCATTGAGAATTTATGGGATGAATTGGATACTAGAGTCCGCAGTCAGCCAATATCTTCAAAGGAGTATCTGAAAAGAGTGGGCTAAAATTTGAACAACATATACTGCTAAATTTGTAAGCAGCATACCCAGTCGTCAGAGAGGTCATAAAACGCAGAAAAATTGCAAAAAGGTACTGAAACTTCCGGTTTGGTGCACAAGATAGACTATTTTTACTTTCTCTACTACGTATAGTAAGTAGGGGAAGTATTGTATTCCACCCAAAAATTCGATACCGAGATTTCACCGGAAATATATGTTTTGAGACTCCCTGAATCCAAAAAAAAACATTTTTGGTAATATTTCCGTGTGTGTGTGTGTGTCTGTGATCAGCATAACTCAGAAACGAACAGTCGGATAAACACCAAACTTGGTATTTAGGTTCAGTATCTTCCAGAGATGGTATTCAAGAAAATCCCCCCACTCCAGATTACCCTTTACATGGAACATTTTTCGAAAAATTTAATTTTCTCAAAAGTGGCTCTAACAATTTTGATTAAAATATCATATGTTTAACATATTTTCATGACAAATGAAATGTATATCTCGAATTTTCTGGGAGGTCTCCAAAAGTATTCATTGTCAAAGACTTTTGCATAACTGGTAAACCATAAGAGATAGACAAACTTCACTGCACAAAAAATGTAGACCGCGTTAAAATACACAATTTATGTCATATACATTTTCGAGACATTGCTTGTTATTCCCTTAAATTTTTCAATACTTATTTTCTCAGATGGGAATTCGTTATTCATTTTTTTGTCTTGGATATGCAAAAAGTATTAATCTGGGGCAAAGAGAATGGTGCTGCACATAGCAACCAGCTATTAAGTGATATGTCTAGTGCTTATATTGCCCTTATAAATACAAAAACAAGGGGAACGTATAATCAAATATTTTTAGAACTGGTCCCTATATGTAAAATGTAATTCTCTTTGCATTTCAAAAGATCGTTTCTGCAAATGTTTATCTCGATTAATATGAAGTAGATGGAGAATAAGAGTTTGTAAAATCAGTTTGTACAAGAGTAGAGAACGTCATGTGAGTGTAACACATCAGATTTTTCTTCAGGAGTCCCAATATTTATTTTACACAGAATTATGTAATTGTTTATGCATTTATATTTGTGCCCTTAAAGATATCAGAACAGAAATGTTATTTAATTCTTATTTTCTGTAAATAGCTTGTTATGCATTATGAATAATTTGTATGCTTTCTAATTATAAATTATGACCTTATCGAGAAAATAACTTAGAATTGCAAGTTGTCACAATTGTATATAACCACTAAAAGCCTCAAGGAAACTCCAAGTTACACGGCAAATTTAGTAAAATATACGAAAGCACAATTTCGACGTGAAGCATAGCAAACAATCTGATGTGTTACACTCACATGACTTTCTCTACTCTTGTACAAACTATTTTTACAAACGCTTATTCTCCATCTACTTCATGTTAATCGAGATAATCATTTGCAGACTCTATCTTATTGCTAATTTTCTTGTAGATGTAAGGGGAGTATATATTTACAAGGGCAATATAGAAATACAGTAGCCTTTAAGCACATACATATCTCTTAATAGCTGGTTGCTAGGTGCAGCACCATTCCCATTCCCACAGATTAATACTCCTTGCATATCCAAGACAAAAAAATGAATAACAAATTCCCATTTGAGAAAATAAGTGTTGAAAAATTTAAGGGAATAACAAGCAATATCTCGAAAATGATTCACTCAAAAAAAAAGTGTATACGACATAAATTGTGTATTTTAACGCAATCTACATTTTTGTGTAGTACAATTTGGTCTATTATAGTTTACCAGTTATGCAAAAGTCGTTCACAATGAAGAATACTTTTAGAGACATTCCCAGAAAATTCAAGATATGCATTTTATTTGTCGTGAAAGTAGGTTAAACGTATGATATTTTAATCAAAATCGTTAGAGCCATTTTTGAGAAAATTAAAATTTTCGAAAAATCTTCCATGTAAAGGGTAGTCTGGGGTGGGGGGATTTTCTTGAAAACCTTCGTGTCGCATCTCTGGAAGATACTGAACCTAAATACCAAGTTTGGTGTTTATCCGACTGTTCGTTTCTGAGTTATGCTGTTCACAGTCACACACACACACACACACACACACACACACACACACACACACAGACGCACTGATACACAGATACACACACGGACATGTTTCCAAAAATGCTTTTTTTGTTCAGGGGGTCTCAAAACATGTATTTCCGGTGAAATCTCGATATCGAATTTTTGGGTGGAATACAATACTTCCCCTACTTACTATACGTAGTAGAGAAAGTAAAAACTACAGTAATATATAAAAACTACCAGATCACTAAGCTTACAAATAAGATTCAAGATAATTTCGCGAATTCTTAATCATGGAGCATTTCAGGAAACAATTTATCTGAAATTTAGCTAAAGGCACGCTTCACGTCAACTTCTGCAGGAATAAACACTCTGCAACTTGGTCTTCTCGCAACATAACAAATTACAACAAAAGTCTGTCCACATTATCACCGTTTCCAAACGCACACATTTTACATACACAGTGATTTAACTGGGTTTGCAGATTATAAAAGTACTAATATATAATTTATGACTTGGAGTTAAAAGAGAATACTCTGTATTAAACAATTTTATAAAATCTAAAGATATTTCCAAAAAGAACCAAATAGAATTTGGAGAATTTCAACCTCTACAACCAAACACGTACCTGTAGCTGTGATACTAAAATTATTCGCACTAGAAAACTAAAACACCTTCGTTGCTCCGTCGTACAAGTCGAACTAACTCTCTCACTAGACGTCTGAGGCGACCAAAACAAAACGGGCATCACTGAAAACCTGGATCATCATAAGTGCTGAAAATTTCTCTTTAGCTATAGATATATCAAACGTAGGGGAGAAAAAACCGACATAACATTAACTCTTCCTCCGTTGGAAGATACCAAGTTTGTTATTTATCCAACTTTTCGTTTTTGAGTTATGTTGTTATAGACACACACACAGGAGAGTCAGCTGCGCCTATTTATTTTTGAATTTATGCAACGTGCTAAACGACAAATGTGACTTACGCCTTTTTTGAATGTCTTCTAATGGCTGATTCTCAAACACTGTATAGAGGAGGGATACATAACTCAGTGCAAAGTGTTTTACGGGACAGAATGTAATCGCTATGCATGTCGATGCAAAACAAAACATCCCACCCGTACACTGAGAGATTTAGCAAATTTTACAAACTTTTATTCTTTAGCATTCATCCATGCACCCCCTTGAAAACGCCCCTGAAGGAACAACCTATCGCATGCATCGGTTGATAGAACCATTTGAAAACAAAATGGCATATCTAGCAGGACGAACAATTTGATTTAAGCCATTAGTCAATGTACAGTCTTATCAAAAAATGCTAAGTATTAGGTAGATAATTTCTCTTATTTCACAAATTATGGCGTATTTCAGATCATACAGTAATTGTAATCACTGATGCAGTTTATTTGTTTGAACTAAAACTACCAAACCGAGCTCAAAACACTGTATGACGCTGCAAAAAGCGTGTAAAGATTCGAGGTGTGGTCTAGTTCTGTGATTACTAATTCGTATGGGAACCTCAGCTCGCAAGGTGGTTGCCTTAACACTGTGCCACTTTAATTCGGTTTCAAATCCTTGGGGTGAATTTCAAACTATTTATTACCTTTTGTTTTATCTCTCTGGGCCTATAATTTGATAATATGCTATAAATAACATTTTTGATAACATTATAAGTGTGTACAAAATAGAATAATCGTCATGTTTTCCACCGCAAAGTCCAAAGTATGCAGGCAGATTACACTGCGCATGTTACAGCATGCAACGTACACAAATGTGCATTGATGATGGGGTCGTCATTTTGAACATTTACTTCCTTGATGAAATCCGCGCTCTTTAACAATTTATTATTCTGTTTACCCGTGAACTTAGCACATTTACAACTCCTTTGTCAGTGGAAGAAATGAAACATAAAGTTTGAACATGAAACAAAAACTGTTAGATTTAATATCGCCAATATGCGCCCAAAAGAATGAAAGCTAACTACGTAACACGGTTTACAACAACCAGATACGGTACAGTTTATTGGGGTAAACATGATACACAATTATCTGATTGTAATTCGTATGCATTTGGCTCACAGAAGAGCCAGTAACAAAAACAAATAAATTAGTACACTAAAATGCAGAAAATAAACACAAGGGGAGAGAAGAAAAACCAAAACAATTTGATGTTTGCATCACATTTCAGCAACTAAACCACTCGGTCAGAACACATGCAGTGTGTTCCGCTCTTCGGGAAGAGGTTCCTCTAGATCCTTGCAAGCATTATATCCATGAAATGCTATCTTTTTTAAGGCTTTCGTAGCTCTTTGGTTCTCATTTAGGCCTTTAATCATTACTACTAGTTGCGTACAGTACCAAATAGAAGCGCAGAGCTACAATAACAGTTTGTTTGCTAAAAGGCTAAATGTTTTCACATTAGACTATAAACTGCGTGTTGCATAGTTACGAATACCCAGGGGCAGCTGACTCACCTGGTATATACTATGGACCTTTTATTGCGTTTGGGGAGTTCAGGAGCTTCAAAACAGTATTTCTGATTAAAATATTTATATCTAATTTTTGTATGGATTACAATATTATTAATACAGTATTAAATTAGTATTTTCCTTTTAATTGTGAATTTTTATTAAAGCGATATAAATCAATAAATAAAAAGTCTGATGTGATACATTCACATGGCTTAGTGAAGTTATACTACACCACATTAGTGGGTATGCAAACTATTTTTACTAAAGCTTATTTTCCTTCTACTATATTTTAATCCAAATAAACCTTTGCGGAAATAGCTACATTACACATTTCGTTATACGAGTAATAGAAAGGGAACAGCGATAGTCAAATCTTTTTGAACTCGACACTATACGCTGGCCTTAAATTCCATACTGTTTCCATACAATCGCGAGAAACGACTGAATGTCAAAAAGAGTGTAGGAGAATGACCAAGAAATGAACAATTCGAACCTTTAATAACGGATATCTCAGAAACTTTAAAGCACAAAAAATTATTTTAAATAAATTGTGTAGTTTAAGGAGATCTACATTTCTGTGTAGTATGGGGCCTCTTTAGTAGCTTTGGTGTTCTTTTACGTGTCTACGACACGGAACCACCGACTTTACTTCCCTTCCGAAGGAAGCCAGGCTAAGGATTTTTACGCCCGAAAAAATCCATCGCCCTCTGCCAGGTTTGAGCCAGTGGCCTCGAGAACTAGAGGCTACCATGGTACCCCTATACCACGGAGGACGAACCCCCCCCCCCCACACACACACACACAGATCATACATGGATTTTTTCTAAAGTGTACTTTTGGATTTCAGGAGGCCTCAAAATATATTTCCGGTGAAATCTCGATATGAAATTTTTTGGATGGAATATAAAGCTTTCTCTACTTACTATACGTAGCAGAGAAAGTAAACATTGTCTGTCAATAAGTCTGTCAGTCAATTTGAACATTACTCAAAAACGAAAAGAAAAATTCATAGTTGAGATAAACATTGTTTAGGGACAATCCTTTCTACGAAAAATATTTTTGTTAACTTTTTCTAGTTATACAAAAAGGCCTTCAACAGGTTTGATTAAAATAGCATATGTTTGAATGATTTTATTATGAGTAGCGAAATATTTATAGCCTGCAAGGTCTCCATCACACATAAACTATAAAAGATTGACAATTTATGACTTCAAAAATGATAACCAACTAGATAATAAAATTTATATTAAATAACTATTTTTTCATACAACAGCCGCGCCCGAAATATATAGTGTTTACTTTTAAATTTTGTGTATACACACACATACACGCACATACACACACGAGTGCATGACAACCAAAAGCAAACAGATGAATGCTGCTTCTGTTCTATACTGCCTCTTAAGTTCTATACTAGATAACTTAGAATTATTTGTAGAGGACAAAATAATCACGTTTTATATTAATAACATACTGTTTTAAGGGATTTATGTGAAGTTTTAAGGGATAGAAAACACAGTGTGAGATACTTCCCATAAAATTCTTTATGGCTGCTTTAGGAATGTGAGAATGTTAATTTATCAGATTCAGTCGTCGTTTCAATAGCAGAGATGGAAACCCGAAAGAATAAAACCAATCATGATATTGTACAGTTGGATTGCACACATTTCACAGCATATTTTAAACATACATTCGCCTCCATGAGAAGAGTTAACACAACAAACAAATCTTATGAATTACATTCGCATACTTTCTCTCTATCGGTTATTTTTATAGAACTACCACGAACTAATCCTGCTTAAAGCTTAAGATTTAATCTAATTCATATTGATTGAGTTAAACATTGCAGAAATACGAGAGTGGGTCAAAAAATAACGGGAATTATTTTTTTCTGTTCAAACACGCGCGCGTAAAATTTCACCAATCATGCTAACGGAGAGGTCTGACATGACTGATGCTGGGATATGTGCGACATTGTCCATATGATGTTCAGTTTGTCTGAGGGAGACATTGTGTAAGCACGTGTTTCAGTAACCCGACATGGATTTCAAGTTAGAACAATGAGCGTCAATTCAGTTTTGTGTTCTTAGGAATAGAAACACTGAAAATGATACAGGAGGCATATCAAGACCAAGCTTTATCAAAATCTGGCGTTTTTGAATCGTAAAAAAATTCCAAGATGATGAAAAACGTCTTGAAGATGCTCCACATCCAGAGCGGCCCTCACATCAAAAACTGAAGTAAACCTTTATTCCTTTGACGTCATATTGCAGGAAGATCGACGATTAATAACACTGAAGATTGCAGACATTATGCACATTTCCTATGGGTCAGTTGAAGACATAATTTGTAATGATTTGGACTACAGAAAAGTGGCAACAAAATGGGTTCCATGAGTGCTTCATGAGGAACAGATGTCTCATCGGGTCATGGCCTACCAGCAATGCATCGCAAGGCTTCAAAGGGAACCCAACTTTCTGGACAAGGTTGTCAATGTCATGAGAGCTGGTTTCATCACTACGATCTGGAAACCAAACAACAATGTGCACAATGGAAACATCCTTCCAGCCCAAGGCCAAAAAAGCAAAGGTGTAGCCAAATGCAGGGTAAGTAATGCACCTTGTGTTTTTCGACAAAATTTGGGTAATTTATGATCACATGGTTCCTAAACATTACGCAGTAACATCCTTAAAGCACAATTCAAGACGAAAATGTCTAGGAAGAGACAAGAACTTGCTGCCAATTGATGGATCCACCACCAGGACAACGCCCTGCTTATCCAGCCATAGCAACACAAGCAACAATCACTCAAATAGGTATCGAAATCATGTCCCACCCACTGTATTCGCCGGATCTAGCACTCTGAGATTTCTACCTGTTTCCACGAGTGAAACAAATACTTCCCGGGCGCCAATTTCAAACCCATGAAGAACTAAATTGTGTTATTTCGGTTATACTGAACAGGCTGCCAAACAAGGGCTCCTCTGAGTGTTTTGAAAAGTGGATAGAACGTTGGAACCAGTGTGTAGCCTGAAGCCGAAATTATGAAGTCAATAATTATCATAATAATCTGAGAAGGATAGTGATATAAAATAAATAATAAAATATTTAATTTCAGTGTATGTATAAAAAGGAGAAGCATTAGAAAATTGTTGACTGTTAAAAGTGACAGAAAGACCAGACAGGCACAGTTTAGCTAATTAGGGACCAGCCTCAGGTATAAAGGGTAAAATAGCTGAAGCCAGTTTCTCTTGGAATTTATGGGCACAGTTGCACTGGCCGGGATGTGAAGGTCATTAGAGGCTTCATGACTCTAAGTTTGAGGAGAGTTTTGAGGGGAGAGAGGGGAAGTTAGGAGTTTTTCCTCTTTGTAGCGCGGTGGTGAAATTCATTCTGTCCTGAGTGATCGGTGAAAGCGGGACGACATTCTCGTCGAGTTGTGAACATTGGCGGCGAACATGCAAGAGGGTAGAACGTTCAGCTGTAGTTAATAATCTTCGGTCTTGGTAAAGACACAGTAGCATCGTATGCATTTAAAAGTGATCGGCAAACCTTAAGTTTTATTTTAAAATGGTGAAAATAAAAGTGTTCCAAGAAAGCGTTCGTGTTTCTCTGTACACATCCACGCATATCCAGTGATTAAGATCTCATGCTCAAGCAGCCGTGGCAAAGCATAAAAAAAAACAACTAGGAGGAGAAACGCAGCAATCGTGAGGCAAAGGTATTGCTTCATTGTTGGAGGACGTAGCGTGGCTGCGTCAAGCCTCAGAAGGAGATATTTTGAAAGTTTGTAGTTAAATTCGAATAAAAAAATCATGGTATCCAACCAAAAATGTTTTCCCATAATATTTGACCCACCCTCGTGTTTTAATTACACATTTAATTGTAGGTGCAAGGCGGATACAGAACACAGCTCTGATAGTCAATTGTTGGGCTTGAAATTTCAAATTTTTCCATGGCATCGTAGGAAACAACTGACCAGCGACCGTACTTTAAAAATAATGACAAAGTATCGCAAAATTCATACCAATAATAACACATATTTCGGTAATAGCTCATATTACAGCAAAAATTGAAATAGATTGTGTGTTCTAAAAATATCTACTTATTTTTACTAGTTCAAGTGTTTGTGTATATATTATGGTTTACTCGCTAGATAAAATTATATGAAATTCCTTGCGAGAGAAGACGAACTTCAAGTGATATTTCCAGAAAATTCAATATACTGTATAAAGTTATTTGTAATAAAAATATCTAACACCTATGGTACTTTAATTATTACTGAGAAAATCAATGATTTCGAAAACTTTTAAATTAAAGAGAACATAGTTTGGGATAGATTTGTTTAAAAATATACCTGTCGCACCTTTGTAAAACGCTTAAGTTAAATACCGGCATAAATACCACGTACAAACATAGCAGATAGAAAAGGTACTGTATTCCACCCAAAAATACGATACCGAGATTTCACCGGAAATGCATGTATTGAGGCCTCCAAAAAAGCATTTTTAGAAAATGGTCCATATATGCCTGCCTCAAAAAAGTTAAATACCAAGATTGGTATTTAAGTTCAGTATCTTATAAGGATGCAACACAAAGATTTTCAAGAAAATCCTCCCACCCCAACTACCCTTTACGTGAAACTTTTTCGAAAATTTTTATTTTCTATAAAATAGCACTACCTATTTTAATTAAAATACTATATATTAAAGAGATTACAAACAAAAAGTATATCTTGAATTTTCTGGGAATAGCCTTTAAAGCTCTCTTCATTTGGAAGGGATTTTGTATAACCTTGTATAACTGGCAAACGTTAAGCGATAGACGAAAACGCACTTCATAAGCAAAAGAGATCTTTTTAAAACACATAATTTATTTAAAATAATTTTTGGGGCATAAGCGTTTCTGAGATGTCCCTTATTAATATTCCAATTACTTGGTCATTCTTTAAAGTCCTTTCAATATTCAGTTGTTTGTCGCGATTGCATGGAAACAGTATGGAATTTTAAGGCCAGCATTTGACTATCGTTGTTCTCTTTGTATTTATAACGAAATGTGTATTGTAGTTATTTCTGCAAAGGTTTATTTGAATTAAAATTTAATAGATAAACTTTAGTAAGAATACTTTGTGTACTCACAAATAAACGATGGAAGGTGGAGAATATCATGTGAATGCATCAAATCAGATTTTTATTTTCTCTACTACGTAGAGTAAGTAGGGGAAGTATTGTATTCCACCCAAAAATTCGATACCAGATTTCACCGGAAATACATGTTTTGAGACTCCCTGAATCAAAAAAAACATTTTTGGAAACATGTCCGTGTGTGTGTTTGTGTATCTGTCTGTGTGTCTGTGAACAGCATAACTCAGAAACGAACAGTCGGATAAACACCAAACTTGGTATTTAGGTTCAGTATCTTCCAGAGATGCGACATGAAGGTTTTCAAGAAAATATCCCTACCCCAGACTACCCTTTACATGGAACATTTTTCGAAAATTTTAATTTTCTCAAAACTGGCTCTAATGATTTTGATTAAAATATCATATGTTTAAGATATTGTAATGAGAAATGAAATGTATATCTCAAATTTTCTGGGAATGTCTCCAAAAGTATTCTTCACTGTGAACGACTTTTGTATAACTGGTAAACCATAAGAGATAGACAAAATTTTACTACACAAAAAAATGTAGATCCCGTTAAAATACACAATTTATGTCGTATACATTTCTTTTGTTGAGTGAACCGTTTTCGAGATATTGCTTGTTATTCCCTAAAATTTTCCGATACTTATACTTTTTCTCAAATTCGTTATTCTTTTTTTATGTCCTGGACATGCAAAGAGAATGGAATGCGCCAAATAGCAACCAGCGTTAAAATATTTGACTAAAACCTACCATATTTCCCTTGCATCTACATGAAAATTACCAATAAGATTGACATCTCGATATCATGATTAACATGAAGCATATGGAGAATAAGCGTTTGTAAAAATAGTTTGTACAAGAGTAGAGAAAGTCATGTGAGTGTAACACATCAGATTTTTTAGTTATGCTGCTCATCGATACAGAGAGAGAGAGACAGACAGACAGACAGACAGACGGACAGAATTACATACGGGCCTTTTTCTGAAGGTACCATTTTTGATTCAGGGATAAAGGTGGGGGTGCAGACGAACGGAGGGGCCCCTAAAATCAGTGCAGAGCACTGCAAGTAGGCCACATCAGCCCTTTTTGCTTCTAGTGACCCCTAGGAGGATGGAATGAGAGAATTAAGCTGAAGGGCGACTAGACCCGGATGACAACGGGCGCAGGCATGCCTAATGTTTCCAGATCAAACGCATCGGACACCGCCCGGGCCCAACCTCAAGCCACCGAAACACCGGACAGGGGCTAACTCAGAGGATAGATGTAACTAGCAGTCCCGCAAGGATTCCAGCGAAGAAGAAACCTTTACAGAGCGCAAGCCGTAACCTGCCGAACATGTCGCTGGTGTCCTAAAATAGGTGACAAGGAAAATAGTGGGTATAGAAAATGAGGACCAGGAAGATCGTGGTAGAGGACGAGCCGCCCCAACATTCGCCTGCTGATCCGTTGAATCCACTAAAAACCCATGGGTCAGAGTGCGCGGAAACTGGGGATCGAACCCCTGACCTCCCAAATGCGGGTTACCGCTACGCCATCTCGCTCGCTTAGGGCTCAGGGATCCTCAAAACATATAAAGTAAAAATTGCTGTCTAATGATCACACTATCGCATTAACCAATCAAAAGACTACGTCAAATTTCTATCACACGTAACGAAAGCATCACACTTCACTAGGAAGGAAGAAACAGAACAGTCTACGAACTAAAGGTGTGAGGTCAGTCAAAGTAAACGGTTTACCATTAGTCGAACAAATTGCGGTAGAGTCGAGAAGCAAATCGCCCCACCCCATATCCTCAATGTGCAGCTCGAAGCTCAGAACAAAGAAGGGAGGAAGGAAGGTGATAATGCGGGAGAGATCCCTTTTGCGAGGTAACTAAGCAAAGAAGTGAGCTACGATTCTGTTTGCCAAAACCCCTCTATTACGTTCTGCAGCCGTGCGTGCAGAGCCATTAGAAAATATGGCAACAAGTGTTAGATTTCAGGACTGTCCGGTAGAGTTATTATTTTCATTGCGTGTTTTGGAAAAGCGCATATATTTAGGAGCTTTATATAATAACTGGGTATCCAGAACATTAGTTATCCAAGCAACAAGTATTGTTGAGAAAAGGAAAGAAATTCATTTCCAAAAAAGTGGAATATAAACTTCCTCTGCCACTTGCATATGGTACACGACATATTACATTTCATACGATGCACACGCGCATCGTTTGTGAATAGCGCAGTTCAAAAATGAGAAGTCAGGCAAATACCAAATTTCATATCCAAGTGATACCGTAATTATTGACGGGAAGATATAAATAATTAAATAAAGAAATAACAGTAAGATAGAGAAACAGTTGCAATAAATAATTTCCATATATTAAATCAGCGTATAATGTAACAAGTTTGAGTTGAAATGTTTGTCTGGAAAGATGAAGGTAATTAGGAAGTCAGGTTAGAGAAAATCATTAGCCACAGCCGAGGAGAGAATTCATTAGCTGAAAGATTCTGGGAATTCAGTACGCTTGCAAGTCACGTTGGCCAGATTTCCGAAAAAGTTAAGTGAAATGTATTTCTGATATTTTAGCTAAGTCACATGGTAACAAAGTTAAGAGGTACACTTAGGATTTTAAGTATTGGTTGCGCGTGAAAGAACGTTGGAAGGGGAATAATATGCAGACGGAGCTAAAGTCAAGAAATAGGCGCGTAATTTAGAGCAGAGAGTTCGTTTTGGAGCGGCACCGGTACTTACATTCCTTCGTGCACACAGTTGTGCATACATTGCTCTCTCAGGTACCGTCACCGGCACATACTACTCGTGTGATATTTTAAGCGCGGTTGTGTAGTAGGATTTCGCGGCTATTGCGAGAGGTCTCGCCGATAAGCATTTTAGTGATTCACGGCAAATTGCACTACTAGTTTCGTTATTACAATTCGAGTGCTACAATTCAGAGCCAGTCTATTTCTTCATCTCAGGCGCTCAGCAACTCACTTATTAGTTCACTCAAATATTATTTCACAATAAATTTCGCAGTAAGTTTAAACTGGTGTTATCATTTTAAAATATACCGACGCATGCACTGAGAGAAAGACTTCACAGCTTACTACCACTGGAGAAGCTGCGCGTGAGAAAACAGAACGAGCTACGAGATCGTGGCAGCAGAATAAACAACAAAGCAGGTAAGTAAACGACATCAAAAGTGACGATCGTCGTTTCTATATCACAAATCAGGTTTCACACAAGGATAGAAGGTGAAAATTTACAACTTGGACAAGTTTTGGCTGCCATTTTCCCAAATTAGTATAATATTTTTATTAATACAACAAATATTCGAGATACTATCATAGCATTTAAAATGCCTATTATGAACTTTTTGAAAACTTTCTGTGAAGTCTCCCTCATTCTCACTGAGCCTAAAACTGCGAAATTATAAATCACTAATGATTAACAAACCATATTTGAGTAACTCGTATTTCACTTCCAAAAAATGGAAACAAAACTGAGCAAACCCAAATGTGCACACTGAGTGCACTGTAACACTTTTACTGACAGGCATGACACCTACATGAAGCCCTGTAATTAGTTCTTTCGGAGTGACACCTCCCTAAGGCATTGCAGCAAAGAAAAGTAAAAAGTGAAAAGATCCGACAATCTCGCTAGCTAGAGTTATGGATCCTTTCCTCGTGTGCCATGAGTACTAAGAAAAAAGCAATGGCTGCTGTTTTCGTGTTATCTACATCAAGTAAGTTGTAGACATGATATTTTGACAAGTGTCTAAAATCGTGTTTAATACTCGGTGATTAAACACAGACGAAAACACTGTTTAACCTACTTCGAGCAGCTTTCTTAACCGAAGAGCAATTTTGGAAGAGGAATTAACTGAACATTTCACAAACAATGTAGTAAAAGGGGTTAACGGATTATAAATATACAGTTATCACGAAATCATAATGAGAAATAAGCATTTCGTATATTTGGAAGATTAAGTGAAGCCAGAAAATGCATGACTCTCATCGACAAACTTCCAAACACGAAGTTTGAAGCGAGTAATTCTAGAGGCTTCCACCTCGTCGCGATAGGAGTTCCGGAGAGCCAATAAGCTGAGAGAATCTCTCCTCCATCTCTACATTCAACACATGCCAGTCGGCACCGCAGCTACGACCTGCCCAAGGGGGGACTAGCCATCAGAGCTGTTTGCCATATAGTTCTCTCCTTAGATCTGCACAGCTCCACGATATGGGGTATGGCTGGAGGGATATAGCTTCCCTCGAGGTTAGTGCAGAATGAGATATACCACATCGTTGATCATGTGGTAACTCTATACGTACCAGAACGTTGCAACTTTGAGATTATCTAGAGTCCTCATGGGAGAATAAAGGCACACGAAGTCGCCATACTGGAATCCGACAGTGTTTGTCTGAAGGTCTTATAGCGCCTTCATCCATTTGCTTGGCAGAAATTGGATGTCTTTCAGCCTGTCCATCCCGCCGACAACTGCACATATATAATCGTTGCAGTTTAGTCTGCATTGGGAGGCCTGCCAAATAACAGTCACACGGTATCCTTAGCTCCCATCGGAATACCGTGTTGTCAAGATAAACGCAGATACTGATACTTGGTAGGCCAAAAGGAACAATGTTACGCGTATATCCCAATCTCGATTATTACTAGATAATTAATACTTTCCGGCAACAGTCCTCTTGATATAGCATTTCCCCATCACGTCTAACTGTGGATGAAGGAGAGTGGTATGCGTCCCAAGATGCTGGAGTAGTCTTCCATTGGATTGGTTACAAAATTGACTTCCGAATCACTGTGAAGCAGCTGGGGTGCCCAAATTCGAAGAACATTTTGTTCACTAATGCATCAGCTACGGCCAAATCCTCTTGATTGGGAATCTCGTCGATCTCCGGCCATTCGGTGAAGTAGTCCATGACAAATTGTGGCAGTATTTTATATCTCAACACTGTGAATGCCAGAGTGATTGCAGTGTAAATTAACATTATTGTATGACATTGAGATGTTTGTTAATTATAAGCACTGTTAGGAAATAAGTTTACACGGCCTCACTGAAACTGACAATAGGAGCGGGTAACAATGAGAGAGGGGGTGGTTGTTTATCAATTATAAGAGACAAACAAATGACGTCAGAGTAGCACGCGTTTCTTTAGAAATGGAGGCAATATTTTCCCTAGAGCATTTGTGTTCGTAATTTTGATTGGATATAAAAATAGACGCTAATGTTGGCGCGCTTTATTAAGCAATAGCAGCTCTGTTATAATGTTTAGGCATATCGGGGTGTGGGAGTATAAAATATGAAGCCGAGAGACGTGTAACGTTCAGTCCAACAGAAGGATTCGTGGGTAATACGTTGTTCAGTCCAACAGAATCATACAAAGGTTATACGTCGTACAGTTTAAGAGAATCGTTCACGCGTTATACGTCGCGCAATTCTACAGAATCTCTCGCGTTGTAAAGTTAGTTATAAATGTGAAATACAAGAATTAATAATGTGCAGCAAATATGTGATTATAGTGGTATTAGAAAATATAACAGTTTCAGTCTGGCGTGTATCAAGAGTCAATATGTGAAATTAATTAATTGTGACGGTAATAAAAGTGTAAAAACAAATTCTTTTATAAGTGTTATCTTTCAGTAACAAATCCTTTCCGTTTACACACCCTGTTCAAGAATATGCTCGACTGAGTAGTAATAATAGCTAGCCGGAGGATAAAGAACCCAAATTTAAAAATAGTAATACAATAATAGGCGCTCAGCAATAAGATAACACGAAGTTACTGCGACAAATTGGCTCCCATACGTGAGGCAGATAAACATGAAGCATCTTCCAACTACCAACAAATATTCTACTTCAAATTATTTTGGCAGCGTTTCACCACGTGTGTCGTAGAGAATAACACTGGCACGTTAATGAAAATTCGTTTGAAGGGCGCTTCGATGTTATGCTGCTGCAAACAGTCCCGACTGTGTGTCGCTCCAGCTGCGCAAATCGCGTTGCTCCTGCTGCGCAAATGCCGCATTCCTTCCCCCTCTTCTCTACGTCGCTTTACTGATATAGTCAGTAAAACCGATGAAGTAGCTTATCCAAGATCATATTTACATATAGTACCCTCCGATGGTGCTGCAGAACTTCCTTCAATTTGTTCCTCGGAAGGACTAGCTGTCATATTTAGATTTTCCTGTCGTGGACCCTCTTACTAGCTTCAAAACACCATTCCTGACTACCAGTCACTGCCACTGCTTTCAACAACTCTAGCCTCAGCGCACCATATCCACCCATGCAGGTCGTTCGCCAGAATCTTTAGTCTTATGTCTCGGCCCTCCAATGGCTTACAGATCGTACCGTGACCGAGAATGAGGCTGCAACAACTTCCTTGGTCTGCAGTAGTTGCAGTTTTATGGACAGGTATTCGGAAAGTGCGTCTGCATTAGAGTATTCTTTTCTTGCCCTGCACTCCCGACGACATCTGCAAATCCTTTTGCAACTTTCTTCTACTTTTTCTCCTTTTTGTTCTTCCTCTGCTTCTGCGTTTCATGTTTTAGGCCATTGGTCTGTTTCGGTCTCATTTCCATCTTTCAATAGGTCTTTCTGTCGATCCTTTTGGTTAATAATCTGCCATCTTTCTTGGTAGTCTGCAGACATCTATCCTATTAATATGATCTTTCCAGTTTTGTTTATGTTCTTCTATAATTTCTCCTACTGGGATAATCTGTAGGTGTTCTCTTATTTATTCATTCTTAACTATGTCTCTTATATTTCTGTTTTATAACATTTCACTCCTCATAAGATATTACAGGTACGGCCATGATTTTATAGGACATATGTCCTCTTATTGTCTCAAATGTCTCTTATTGTATTTTTACTTGTGTATCTCATTATCTATACACTCAGTATCTTTATAACTTGCATTACATTCAAGCAAGTTAAAATTTTGCACTTCCCCAATTATTTATCTTGCATTACTACTTTGTTCTTATAAGATATTCTCCTTTCAATGCCATTATTTTCCTTTTATTTACAAGTATTTTCAGTTCATGGTTCTTCATGTGTTTTATTTAATTTATGGATAGATCTCTGAAGCTTATTTTGAATTATCTTTGTTATCATGATCGTTTGCATATAACAATACACTAAGATTTATTTTTGAATGAGTTGTGTTTCTTTCCATTTTATCAAAGTCTTATGGCGTCATCGGCAATGGGTGTAAACTGCACCGGTGTTTGTTAAAATAGGTTTTTACTTATAATATTATTGTTATTATTGTATTATAATAAAACTTTTTAATACTACTAATTAAATGTTTAGGATATCCTTTATTCTCCATTATATTTCACACATTTGCTGCTTTAACTCGATCAAAACTCTTTTCAGTATCAATAATAGCAATAAACGTTGGCAAATTATATTCTCTCATATTCCCAATTATTTGTTTAATTTTAAATGCATTGTCCAAAGATGGACCGTCCTGCTCGAAAACCATTCCGTTCTTCTAGCACGATTGGTTCTATAATGGGATTTAATTAGTCTTATAAGTATGTAATTTATAATCAGCATTAAGTGTAGTAATTCCTCTGAAGTTTACGGGATTGTTGCGATCAGCCTTTCTGAATACCAATTTCACTTTTGCATTTCACCAAGTACCCATGGTATTACTCCACTTATTCGGTATTTATTTATATTTATCATTTAATATTGCGGACTTTTTTTTCTTCTTCTCTCTCTCTATCTCTCTCTCTCTCTCTCTGTCTCTTTTTGTTGTTGTTTTTTGTTTCTTCAGTGTCTTTCTAGTTCTTCCAATGTTATGAAATCAGTTCCTTTATTTTATATATATATATATATATATATATATATATATATATATGTCATTTTCCTCTTTTTTGTACCCTCATACCAGTGATTTATATAATGACTAAGTTGCATTTCTTCATTTATTCGGGGTTTTTCCCCTTCTTTTCAATTTAATTGTATACACTGCCAGTCAGTAATTTCCAGACACCCGTGAAAGAAATGCATTCAGCACTTAGCTATAATTGCTATTTGTTTCATGTAAGTACAAGCAACCCAAAAATCACTGTATAGTATTACGATTTGAAAATTTACAAATTATCATCATCCAGATATGACGTACCACCGATGGTTTAGCCTTGGACCCACCTCAT
The DNA here is from genome assembly GCA_030765065.1 of Deroplatys truncata. Taxonomy (NCBI): domain Eukaryota; kingdom Metazoa; phylum Arthropoda; class Insecta; order Mantodea; family Mantidae; genus Deroplatys; species Deroplatys truncata. The sequence goes on from CM060987.1 coordinate 51,740,297, forward strand.
CTAATCCACGGGCGACATAGAGCACCCAGCGGGTACGATCCACCAGCATATTTCAGGCCGTGAAATAGAGCCTGCCGCTCCCTCCCACCGAGGCGGACCGGGTTCAATCCCAGGGACCTGCATGTGAGATTTGTGGTGGACGAGGCGGGGTCTGGGCGGGTTTTCTCCGGGTTCTCCGGTTTCCCCCACCATTCATTCCACCAACTGCCCCATCATCACCTTTCCTTTCATCCATTTCACCAACATTTCGCTTCATCTACTTCCTTCATCCCATACCAAGCATCGGGCTGATCACCCATCCTGGATGTTCTGTCTGATCCATGAGTGTCTGCTCCTCGACGGGCCTCTGACCCCAGGCACCCGCCTGTAAGTCCTGGGGGGTGTAAGTCCTACATAAGAGGAGGGTAAACAGATAATGAATGAATGAAAAATAGAGGCTGTCTTAACAGCAGAGAGCAATTCGACTCATACCGATGGTTGAGAAGGGGCAAAATTAATCCGCGAGAGTCCTCATTTATAATCAAATAAAAAATCTGCTGATTCTTTTAGAGAGAAACAAACATCTGCTTTCGTATATGATACTATCATTACAAATTTTTATGTGAGAAAATCAAGTGCTAAAGCTACAGAAAAAAATTCAACGAAACATGTAATTCTGTCATTTAGGTATTAAAATTACAGAACAATTACAAAGTATCAAAAAATTCAAAAGAATAATAAGGTTTATCTGGGAAATGGCTCGTGTTAGAAACAAAGGCGTAACTTGGTCATTTATTTCTTAGAATAAATGAACTGTTGGAACAAAATGAAAACGAAATGAAAGTAAAGACTATTATCACATTAAGCTTTAATGAGCCAATAAAACAAGTCAAGATTTTTTTCTTCTTTATGTTTATTATACTATTAGTTTCTTTAAATTGCCTCTGTATTCCACTTACTACCCTGAGCATCCGGAAACTTTTAACCAGCACTGTACGTCATGCTCAATGTTTCCTTCTAATTTTCCCAACTACATTATGTGCTTTCCGCATTAACCTCTTTGCTTGTATATAATTTTCTCTCACTTACTGTGTCTGGGTTTATAAATGTGAAATACGCTTCTTGTTTTTTCTTTGTCTTATCTATTTCTTCATTCGATATCTTGAGATCTTTTCTTCTATCATTATGTCTCTGTTTTTCCAATGGTACATCTTTTGGGTTATCAATACAGTTATCTATATTTTCCCCTTCATTATTTTGTCTTCATCTGTTACTGTTTTCATTTTTACTTTCTCTACTACGTACACGAAGGTTTTCAAGAAAATCTCCCCACCCCAGATTACCCTTTACATGGAAGATTTTTCGAAAATATTAATTTTCTCAAAAATGGCTATAACGATTTTGATTAAAATATCATATGTTTAAGATATTTTTATGACAAATAAAATGTATATCTTGAATTTTCTGGGAATGTCTCGAAAAGTATTCTTCATTGTGAACGACTTTTACATAACTGGTAAACCATAAGAGATAGACAAACTTTTACTACACAAAAAATGTATATCGCGTTAAATTACACAATTTATGTCATATACATTTTTGTTGTTGAGTGAACCATTTTCGAGATATTGCTTGTTATTCCCTTAAATTTTTCAATGCTTATTTTCTCAAATGGGAATTCGTTATTCATTTTTGTCTTGGATGTGCAAAGAGTATTAATCTGTGGCAAAGGGAATGGTGCTGCACCTAGCAACCAGCTATTAATAGATATGTATGTGCTTAAAGGCTACTGTATTTCCAAGTTGCCCTTGTAAATATATATTCCCCTTACATCTACAGGAAAATTAGCAATAAGATAGAGTCTGCAAATGTTTATCTCGATTAACATGAAGTAGATGGAGAATAAGCGTTTGTAAAAATAGTTTGTATAAGAGTAGAGAAAGTCATGTGAGCGTAACAAATCAGAATTTTTGTTTACCGTTTGACGATATAAATCTACAGTTAATTATTTTTGCAGCGTTGTATTTTATACATAGGGTCTCTTAGGTCCCTTCCTCATTTCTTATATAAGTTTAAACTTTCTCATCTTGACATAATTTTTGCAATTACCAAACAGTGATCAACTGATCACTGTATATACAGTGAGTCCATAAAAATACTGCCATACTTTGAACTGGTATTGCGTCGCTTTGGACAGTTGTATTTGGGTGAAGTTGGTTACATTCGAAAGAAAACATCAATATTTTTGCTATACCTCATAAGTAGGTAAATACAGAGAGATCGAGCACAGTTTTTTGCGTTTATATGGGAAAGGATAGAGAAAACGAGGCTAGATGGGGCGGTTCAAGGAGGAAAATGCGTTTATATGGGCGAGATAGGGAATACCAGGGTTGATGCTAGGCTAGTCAGATGCTAAAGGAGAGAAATACATTTATATGGAAGAGATAGTAGAGAGGTGTTAGGCTAGACAAAGGCTGTGGAGTAGAGTATGGTTTATATGAAAGGTATAGAAAAACGAGGACGGGTGTTAGGCTAGACAGAGATTGTGGAGTAGAGTGTGGTTTATATGAGAGGTATAGGAAAACGAAGAGAGCTATTAGGCTAGACACAGGTTGAGAGTAGAGTATTCGTTTATATGTATGAGAGGTATAGGAGCAGGAGGAGAGGTGCTAGGCTAGACAGAGGTTGAGTAGAGTATGGGTTATATGAGAGAGGTAGGGAACAGGAGGAGAGGTGTTAGGCTAGACAGAGGTTTAGGAGTAGAGTATGGTTTATATGAGAAATATAGGAAAACGAGGCGAGGTGTTAGGCTAGACAGAGGTCGAGGAGTAGAGTATGGCTTATATGAGAGGTATAGGAAAACGCGGAGAGCTATTAGCTTAGGAGAATTGAGTATGTGTTTATAAGGAGAGATGAGAAAACGGAAAGAGATCCTATGCTAGGATAGACAGGTGTTAAAGTTAGGTTAGATAGCAAACCAAGGAGTGATACTCAGCTAGAGAAGGGCAGGAGGGAATGCGCTTTATGAGAGGTAGGGGATACGGGGAGTGGTGTTAGGCTAGACAGAGGTAGAGGAGTAGAGTATGGTTTATATGAGAGGTATCGGGAAACGAGGAGAGTCGGTAGGCTAGACAGATAGTGAAGCAGTAGGAATATGGACTTATATACAGGAGAGATAGGGAATAGGAGGGGAGGGGTTAGACTTTGAAAGCGACTTTAGACGTGAACTTAGTGGTAAACTGTTTCATGCTAATGTTAGAACCCTAATTCTAGACATGCCCATCACGTAACCAATTCAGGGAAAAGGTGGCTGCTCAGGGAAAAAAGTGACCCACAAAGGGAAAACGTTGACCTGCAAAGGGAAAAACGTGACAAGCAAAGGGAAAAACGCGACCAGCAAAGGAAAAAAGGTGACCAGCAAAGGGAAAAAGGTGGCCAGCAAAGGGAAAAATGTGACCAGCAAAGGGAAAAAAGGTGAGCAGCAACAGGAAAAAGGCGAGCAGCAAAGGGAAAAATGTGACCAGCAAAGGGAAAAAGGTGGCCAGTAAAGGGAAAAATGTGACCAGCAATGGGTAAAAGGTGAGCAGCAAAGGGAAATAGACGAGCAGCAAAGGGAAAAAGGTGACCAGCAAAGGAGAAAAAGGTGACCAGCAACGGGAAAAAACGTTACCAGCAAAGGGAAAAAGGTGACCAGCAAAGGGAAAAATGTGAGCAGCAAAGGGAAAAATGTGACCAGCAAAGGGAAAAAGGTGGCCAGTAAAGGGAAAAATGTGACCAGCAACGGGAAAAAGGGGACCAGCAAAGGGAAATAGACGAGCAGCAAAGGGAAAAAGGTGACCAGCAATGGGGAAAAAGGTGACCAGCAACGGGAAAAATGTTACCAGCAAAGGGAAAAGGTGACCAGCAAAGGGAAAAATGTGACCAGCGAAGGGAAAAACGTGACCAGCAAAGGGAAAAACGTGACCAGCAAAGGGAAAAAGGTGTCCAGCGAAGGGAAAAAGGTGACCAGCAAAGGGAAAAAGCTGCCCAGAAAAGGGAAAAGCTAACCCACTGACACTAGCAGGTAAGTAATTCAGTTAGTATCACAGGGTAGGACAGATCCTGGGAAGCGAATATAGCATAGTTCCGTATGATGTTACAGGTAATTCAGAGAGTATCGAAGGTATTTAGGATAATTCAAGTAACATAGCTGTTTAGAGTCACTCAGCTAGTATCACAAGAGGCTACTTTCCAGGGGCAGGACGTATCATATGTGCATATTTTTCACAGGCAATTCAGCTAGTATCGGAGGGCATTTAAGCTAATTCAGCTGGTATTACAAGAGGCGAACTGCAACATAGCAGTGTATGATTTCACAGGTAATTCAGTTAGTATCGTAGGTATTTATGCTAATTCATCTAGTATCACAGGAGGATAGATTCCTGGGGTTGGGTATAGCATAGTTTCGTATTTCACAGGTAACTCAGCTAGTATCGTAGGTATTTAGCATAATTCAAGCGTCATAGGTGTTTAGAGTAATTAAGCTAGCATTACAGGAGGGTAGGTTCCAGGGTTGGTTATAACGTAGTTTCGTATTTTACAGATAGTTCAGGTAATATCGTAAGTATTTGGGTAATCAGCATAGTTTCACAGATACTCGTGATAATTTAGATCAGAGATTTGTATCACAGCTATTTAAGGTAAATGCAGGTGATTCAGGTTGTATCAATGGTATTTGAGTCATTTTAACAGGTAATTCATTTAGTATCATTGATATTTAAGGCAAACCAGATAGTATCACAGGTGCTCGTGCTAATTTAGAACAGGAATTCGTATCAGAGCTATTTTAGGTAATTTCACATGATTCGGGTAGTATCACAGGTATTTAAGTCACTTTAACAGGTAATTCAACTAGTATCACAGCTACTCATGGTAATATAGAGAGTAATTAGATTATAAACATTTCTCATCCAACGTAACAACAATTTACAGACTTTTTTCTAAATCTTACAAACTTATTATATGTTAAACACTTATTGTACGATGCGGAGAGGGATAAACTGCATATTGGTTCACAAATTGAAAAGCTTTGCGTCAACATACCTTTATTTTTTAGTTCATTGTAGATGTCTCTCCCCTTTTATCTAGGCTTGAGACTAGCACTAGGATTGCTCCTATTGGCAGGGTTACCACCTTCCCTTCCATCTTCTTCTTTCTTCATCAGGCGTCTGCTAGTTGCATATACAGCACACGGATAAACTTCATTTTTTAAGATTGTAGACTCACGAGAAAATCTTCATCTTCAACTTACATTCTCTTAAGCACTGTTTGTAATGGCGTAATGTCCATACGCATAGGTAGTTATTCCATCCTCAGCAATAATTATTTTATCATCAAAGGGATTCAATGCAATTTTATTCACTTGCACTGTGGTAAAAGCATACATTCGCGATAGGATTAGATTCATAGGTGTTCTGATGATTTCACAGGTTTTAAGACAGTCTGTATAGCTGTCAAACGAAATGTACTGCTTAATAGCGCTACGTTTTATACCTTTAATCTTTTTTATCATTGAGCCTTGAATATCTAAGGCATACATCTTAGGACGTAGTCCAACAAAGCGTAGGATGATTTTGCTATTAGCCTCATCTTTAAATTTTCCCCATACCTTCTTGTTCTGAGTAGAGTGGCATATATGATTGGCAGGGTAATCAGCTGTATCGAGATGCTCAAGAAAACGTAGCTTGTCCTGGTACACATCTTCAGTTGTAACACGATGAATGAACGAATCAGTGTCCATATACATAAGCTTCAGGTTTTCAGCTCCATAATAAGGCAACAACACGTCGTAATGATAGTTATACATTAATGTCTTGTAGATGTCCAACACACTCATACCAATGTATATACGCGTGTTGAATACAATCTGACGAGAGGCCATATGTACAGCAGCTAGATTAGCAGCATATATCGTCCTGTCGATAAACGTAGGCTTAGCGATCAGCTTCTCTAGAGTTTTTTCATTGGTCACCAGTCGTATGTCCATACGGTTACGCAGGTTCTCCATAGTTTTTCCAAACATGGCGTTGTTAAAGAGCTTGTAGAGATCCTTATCGAAGTCATTTGCAGCTTGTTGTCGTAGCCTGTTGTTAAATTCCACATAAGGTTTCAACCACCGAGACTGTCGGAATTGTAGCACACGATGAATTTTTGTTAATCGTAGTCCATGACTAAGAGCTTGCTTCAAAGCCATGTAATGCACTACATACTTCTTTCGAGGTCCAAGATGGGGTATCAGTTTCTTTGTAGATGCTTCCAATGGTTTCATACACTCAGGCAGGAAAGGTAGATCGTTGTGTAGATCGAGAAGTTCAGCAGGATACTCGATGTCGACTTCTAATATGCACCCATGAAGATCATCTTCTTGTAGTCTTTCTAAGTTGATTTCTTCAGGCGAAACCCACTGAAATCCACCAAAAGGAAGGGCGTGACACATTGCCCAGCCATATTGGTTATTAGCGTCCTCGTATGTGATAAATTGGGTTGGTCTCGTCGAATCAAACTTCTCCATATAAGTGTTATTAGCCTCAGCATACCGATGGGAAACTTGGCATAAACCTCCTCTTATACCTGATTCCACCATGAGCAGTTGATCATAATCGTGTAACAGCTCTAACTTAATTCCAGTATACAGTAACATAGCGTCCCATGTAAGACCTGGAGAGGTAAAATAATGGGCCGGATCGAGTTTATGTGTTTTGAGGGTTTGCTCTCTGAACGTCTCAAAGACGTCAGCTAGAAGAACTACATCCGAAGTTAAGTAGAGATCGCTGTACTCTCCCAGGTTTCTCACATTAAACAGCTACCATACATTTCTAGCATGATCATAGTCAGTATCAGTAATTTCTTCTTCATTTAATCTATTGTAGAAGGAGTCCTTAGGAGGCAAGCAGGTCTCGTTCAGGGCATCCCATGACGTAACAAAATCATATGGAAATACACCCTTACGGGTCATCAACTTCAATTTGTCTTCTCCAAAGTACTTTAGCGTTTCAGGATATGAGGTTAGATTTTTTACCAACTTATCCAAGCTTGTACTAAGGAATCGGAAACTGTCCACAAATTGAAGCTTTATATCTCCTACATACTTGGTGAATGAGATATAGCTTTCTTCAGAGTTAGGAATTACCTCCACACGTTCACTTGTACAACCCAGCTCCTTAACAATGAAATGAGAGTCATATCCGCTAAGGTTATGCATGAAGACTGGTATATATTTAGGTGTTTTACAGGCTAAATTACATTCATTATGAAGACTTCCACGATATTCACCGCTGATGTGATCATGGTCGCGTATTTTATAGTTCTCTTCTGTAAAGGATTTTCCACACAAGTAGCATGTCGTAGAAGACTCAAAATCCTTTTGCTGTTGATCCGTAAGTTTCAGAGGCTTAGCAGATTTGTATACGGCATCAATCATTTTTGCAAGAGATGTCAGGTACAGCATAAACTTCTGAGCAGCATCAGCACCACGATACACATAGGGTTGCTTAGAAAGACCAGTTTCGAGATGTTCAACACTGGATGTAGGCTTCACGTAAACACAGAAGCTCATTGGTGTGTGCTCTTGATAAGGGGTTGTATAGAAAGTTTCAGGATTGGGTATACACGTATGACATGGAGTGAGAATACTCTCAAAATCTGCATAGATGACATAAGGTACTTTCAGCATCCTCTCAACATTTTTAAACTGAACAATTGATTTCTCCTTGGTAGGCATAACTACCCTTGCAACACCATGTTGATTACAGATGGACACATGTTCTTGTAGTTTTTCCTGTCCACTTCGTCCGCACTGGCCATCAAAATGTGTAAAGCATCGCTTACAAGTATAAATCAGTCCATTATGGCTAGTTTTCTGACGTCGAACGAGTTTCTCAAAATTCTTTATATACACGTAGTGATGTTTTCCACTGCTGTCATTCAATAGTGGCAGGTCGCGGTGTTCAGGTAGTTCAATATCAGCAACCTTTATCGGATACACTTCGTGCTTCTCATCCAGCCCGAAAACGTTAATAGACATATTGTTAAGCTTCTCAAATTTAGGTATTTGAGAAAGTGGAGTAGGGTAGGAAACACAGCTGAAGTCGTACTTGTCTTGAAGTTGTTTGTATTTGTTCACACGCTGTGCATTCTTCCCTATGAATTTAGCTAATATAGAGTACATGAAACATTTCTCGTCGGTAAAGTTTGAATGTTTATACACGCTTCTTTAGCTCCGACAGATGACGGTAGTGGTATGTAGCTACTTCCTCGCAACGGGTTGTACTTGTTGATACGAAGTCGAACTCCTTCCAGAGCAAGCAAAGCCCAGCTGCTGCCTTAAGCTGAGACTCCTCCATTTCAGTCACCAATTTCTTGAATTTCACTTCCATCGTTGACTCCAGATCTGTTTCTAGGAAAACAGGATGATTCCGTGTTTTAAATGTTTTGTCACAGGTTTCTCCAATACTGTTAACAAATCGACACTCAGCCAGCAGATTAATTTTAACACTCTTATGAATGCTAAGCTCTTTATGCACAGCCTGGATTATACGTTGTTTTGCCTCTTGCAGATACATATTTAGGTCCTTAGCTGATTCGCATCGTATAAAATACGATTTCAATCGCCCTTCGAATGAAGTTTCATATTCTTTCATATCACAGTCCTCCATTGTTGACAGCAACTGATGTTTAGTTGGCTCTAATCTTCTTTTCTTCTGAGGGCTGCTTATTTCACATATATCTTCGTGTCGCTGTCCCTTATAACAATCTTTGAAGGTTACATTACAATGTTTACATTTGAAGAGCTTCTTGCAGCTCATCTCGTGTCTTCTCTTGTCATAACCTCGGAGGAACTTCTTCCCACATTTTCCGCATGCATATCCAGTAGCGCTTGGAATAATATCCTTATACGCTGAGTTATTCATCTTTATTCTTGATGTAATAACGTATTAATCACTGATCAATGAAATGTAGACCTCTTCACCTTGACACCACTTTAGAAAGCTGATTATTCTTGGAGTGAACACAATGTTAACACATCAAGACTAATTAGCACAATGAAGTCCAATGCTCTAGATCACCGTATTTATAGAGGGAGCACGAACCTTTTAGATCAATCATAAACTCGCTCCATAGCTACCTGTATATGTTTGCTCCACGCGTATTAACCTCACGCCCAGAGTCAGGATGTTTATGACGTCACACCCAGAGACAGGATGCCTTGCAGTATCAAACGCGTTTAAACTCGTCTCGTAACTACCTGTATGTGCCGTCACACCAACAAGAGAAGTATTCCCACACGCTCATTCAGTCAAATGTTCCATTCAAAGCCTACCACAACCACCACCACCACCGCCGCCACCACCGCTACCACCACTCATTATAGCAAAGCTAGCACAATCTCTATTATCACATCTATTTACTTAAAAGTAAAGGCTTCAAAGGTAACGTAGAAGATTTTCTCCCTTGTTTAGTTAAATGTATGTATATACTACATTATTTCACGTTTTCATTCCCTTTTCAATTCTTCCTTTCCATCTTCCCACAGAAAGACCACTACAATCACAAGCAAAGCAATTTTTCCGGAGTTACAGAGATCCTAAGCTTCTAGAATCGAACTCGGTAATACTTTTAATAAATGTGTTTTAGTAATTTAGCTCCCCCGCATCAGCATCTACCATTTAATCTTTACTCGAACCTGATATGATCCATAGGCTTGATGATATATGAAATCACCCCTTCGGGATTCAATCTGAGTACTTTAAAGTAGTTATTGTCATGATAACGATATTTAAGGACTAGATACTCTGTTTACGGTTTACTTGACGCATCTATCTAAACTAAATTACGAGTTATTAAATTTGCAAGTAAATTTCATTGAATCGGTATTCGAACCCAGAACACCAGGAACAAAATAATTTATAATATTAGCTTGGCATGTTAAACAAAGCTGTGTGCAGTTACGCTATCAATCTAAGTGATATATTCTAGTGTACAGAGGAAAATTAAGGAACTCATTAAAAGATGGGGAATCGAACCGGGCACAACTGATTGTAAATTATATAAATCATTAATTACTCATCATAGGAGCTGGCCCACTTAATATGCATGGAATGCAATTAATATTCTAATTAGCCCCACCCCCACTAATTAGCCCCCTCTCATTTCCCTAATACTGATTAATCGCTTATATCTCCTGAATGAAAAGAGATAGAACAATGGGATAAAAAGTAATCAATTCTTTGGACTGCGCCGCATCCTTGAGATATTAACCCGAGTTGGCCGGGATGCCTGGGTTCGAATCCTGGGAGGGATTTCAAATTCATCTTTTAATAACTCAGAGACTAATTAAGATAAAGACGTCAAATAAACTTTATTACATTTAAATCATTAGGTAGTTTCTTCTGAATGTATATTTGGGTACCTGGTATCCTGGGTTCGATCTTTAATTTTTAAATTGCCATTATCTCGGAAACTAAGAAAGGTAGAGGGATGGACCAAAGCATGTTTGATAGCTGTTATAATGTGTAATTAATACTGTATATAATTTTTAATCAGTTGTCTCTAGTTCGAATCCCGATCTTTTAGTGACTTCCTTAACTTTTCTCTATACTCTAGAATATAACACTTAGATTGATACTGCAACTGCATACAGCTCTTTTTAACATATCAAACTAATATTGTAAATAATTTTGTTTCTGCTGTTCTGGGTTCGAATACCGATAAAATGTAATTTAATTATAAATTTAATAACTCCTAAACCAATTAAGATAAACACGCCAAATAAACTTTGTTACGTTTATGTTGTTAGGTAGTATCTTATAGATGTGTAAATAGATACCTGACGTCCTGGGTTCGATCCTTAATGTTTACATTTTCATTATCTCGGGAACTAAGTGAGGTAGAGGAGTGGACCAAAGCATGATAGATAGCTCCTTTGATTGGTAATTATTTCTTTATATAATTTATAATCAGTTGTGCTTGGTTCGATTCCCCATCTTTTAATGAGTTCCTTAATTTTCCTCTGTACACTAGAATATATCACTTAGATTGATAGTGTAACTGCACACAGCTTTGTTTAACATGTCAAGCTAATATTATAAAGTATTTTGTTCCTGGTGTTCTGGGTTCGAATACCGATTCAATGAAATTTACTTGCAAATTTAATAACTCGTAATTTAGTTTAGATAGATGCGTCAAGTAAACCGTAAACAGAGTATCTAGTCCTTAAATATCGTTATCATGACAATAACTACTTTAAAGTACTCAGATTGAATCCCGAAGGGGTGATTTCATATATCATCAAGCCTATGGATCATATCAGGTTCGAGTAAAGATTAAATGGTAGATGCTGATGCGGGGGAGCTAAATTACTAAAACACATTTATTAAAAGTATTACCGAGTTCGATTCTAGAAGCTTAGGATCTCTGTAACTCCGGAAAAATTGCTTTGCTTGTGATTGTAGTGGTCTTTCTGTGGGAAGATGGAAAGGAAGAATTGAAAAGGGAATGAAAACGTGAAATAATGTAGTATATACATACATTTAACTAAACAAGGGAGAAAATCTTCTACGTTACCTTTTAAGCCTTTACTTTTAAGTATTGTGATAATAGAGATTGTGCTAGCTTTGGTATAATGGGTGGTGGTAGCGGTGGTGGCGGCGGTGGTGGTGGTGGTTGTGGTAGGCTTTGAATGGAACATTTGACTGAATGAGCGTGTGGGAATACTTCTCTTGTTGGTGTGACGGCACATACAGGTAGTTACGAGACGAGTTTAAACGCGTTTGATACTGCAAGACATCCTGTCTCTGGGTGTGACGTTATAAACATCCTGACTCTGGGCGTGAGGTTAATACGCGTGGAGCAAACATATACAGGTAGCTATGGAGCGAGTTTATGATTGATCTAAAAGGTTCGTGCTCCCTCTATACATACGGTGATCTAGAGCATTGGACTTCATTGTGCTAATTAGTCTTGAGGTGTTAACATTGTGTTCTCTCCAAGAATAATCAGCTTTCTAAAGTGGTGTCAAGGTGAAGAGGTCTACATTTCATTGATCAGTGATTAATACGTTATTACATCAAGAATAAAGATGAAAAACTCAGCGTATAAGGATATTATTCCAAGCGCTACTGGATATGAATGCGGAAAATGTGGGAAGAAGTTCCTCCGAGGTTATGACAAGAGAAGACACGAGATGAGCTGCAAGAAGCTCTTCAAATGTAAACATTGTAATGTAACCTTCAAAGATTGTTATAAGGGACAGCGACACGAAGATATATGTGAAATAAGCAGCCCTCAGAAGAAAAGAAGATTAGAGCCAACTAAACATCAGTTGCTGTCAACAATGGAGGACTGTGATATGAAAGAATATGAAACTTCATTCGAAGGACGATTGAAATCGTATTTTATACGATGCGAATCAGCTAAGGACCTAAATATGTATCTGCAAGAGGCAAAACAACGTATAATCCAGGCTGTGCATAAAGAGCTTAGCATTCATAAGAGTGTTAAAATTAATCTGCTGGCTGAGTGTCGATTTGTTAACAGTATTGGAGAAACCTGTGACAAAACATTAAAAACACGGAATCATCCTGTTTTCCTAGAAACAGATCTGGAGTCAACGATGGAAGTGAAATTCAAGAAATTGGTGACTGAAATGGAGGAGTCTCAGCTTAAGGGCAGCAGCTGGGCTTTGCTTGCTCTGGAAGGAGTTCGACTTCGTATCAACAAGTACAACCCGTTGCGAGGAAGTAGCTACATACCACTACCGTCATCTGTCGGAGCTAAAGAAGCGTGTATAAACATTCAAACTTTACCGACGAGAAATGTTTCATGTACTCTATATTAGCTAAATTCATAGGGAAGAATGCACAGCGTGTGAACAAATACAAACAACTTCAAGACAAGTACGACTTCAGCTGTGTTTCCTACCCTACTCCACTTTCTCAAATACCTAAATTTGAGAAGCTTAACAATATGTCTATTAACGTTTTCGGGCTGGATGAGAAGCACGAAGTGTATCCGATAAAGGTTGCTGATATTGAACTACCTGAACACCGCGACCTGCTACTATTGAATGACAGCAGTGGAAAACATCACTACGTGTATATAATGAATTTTGAGAAACTCGTTCGACGTCAGAAAACTAGCCATAATGGACTGATTTATACTTGTAAGCGATGCTTTACACATTTTGATGGCCAGAGCGGACGAAGTGGACAGGAAAAACTACAAGAACATGTGTCCATCTGTAATCAACATGGTGTTGCAAGGGTAGTTATGCCTACCAAGGAGAAATCAATTGTTCAGTTTAAAAATGTTGAGAGGATGCTGAAAGTACCTTATGTCATCTATGCTGATTTTGAGAGTATTCTCACTCCATGTCATACGTGTATACCCAATCCTGAAACTTCCTATACAACCCCTTATCAAGAGCACACACCAATGAGCTTCTGTGTTTACGTGAAGCCTACATCCAGTGTTGAACATCTCGAAACTGGTCTTCCTAAGCAACCCTATGTGTATCGTGGTGCTGATGCTGCTCAGAAGTTTATGCTGTACCTGACATCTCTTGCAAAAATGATTGATGCCGTATACAAATCTGCTAAGCCTCTGAAACTTACGGATCAACAGCAAAAGGATTTTGAGTCTTCTACGACATGCTACTTGTGTGGAAAATCCTTTACAGAAGAGAACTATAAAATACGCGACCATGATCACATCAGCGGTGAATATCGTGGAAGTCTTCATAATGAATGTAATTTAGCCTGTAAAACACCTAAATATATACCAGTCTTCATGCATAACCTTAGCGGATATGACTCTCATTTCATTGTTAAGGAGCTGGGTTGTACAAGTGAACGTGTGGAGGTAATTCCTAACTCTGAAGAAAGCTATATCTCATTCACCAAGTATGTAGGAGATATAAAGCTTCGATTTGTGGACAGTTTCCGATTCCTTAGCACAAGCTTGGATAAGTTGGTAAAAAATCTAACCTCATATCCTGAAACGCTAAAGTACTTTGGAGAAGACAAATTGAAGTTGATGACCCGTAAGCGTGTATTTCCATATGATTTTGTTACGTCATGGGATGCCCTGAACGAGACCTGCTTGCCTCCTAAGGACTCCTTCTACAATAGATTAAATGAGGAAGAAATTACTGATACTGACTATGATCATGCTAGAAATGTATGGGACCTGTTTAATGTGAGAAACCTGGGAGAGTACAGCGATCTCTACTTAACTTCGGATGTAGTTCTTCTAGCTGACGTCTTTGAGACGTTCAGAGAGAAAACCCTCAAAACACATAAGGTACATCCGGCCCATTATTTTACCTCTCCAGGTCTTACATGGGACGCTATGTTACTGTATACTGGAATTAAGTTAGAGCTGTTACACGATTATGATCAACTGCTCATGGTGAAATCAGGTATAAGAGGAGGTTTATGCCAAGTTTCCCATCGGTATGCTGAGGCTAATAACACTTATATGGAGAAGTTTGATCCGACGAGACCAACCCAATTTATCACATACGAGGACGCTAATAACCAATATGGCTGGGCAATGTGTCACGCCCTTCCTTTTGGTGGATTTCAGTGGGTTTCGCCTGAAGAAATCAACTTAGAAAGACTACAAGAAGATGATCCTCATGGGTGCATATTAGAAGTCGACATCGAGTATCCTGCTGAACTTCACGATCTACACAACGATCTACCTTTCCTGCCTGAGTGTATGAAACCATTGGAAGCATCTACAAAGAAACTGATACCCCATCTTGGACCTCGAAAGAAGTATGTAGTGCATTACATGGCTTTGAAGCAAGCTCTTAGTCATGGACTACGATTAACAAAAATTCATCGTGTGCTACAATTCCGACAGTCTCGGTGGTTGAAACCTTATGTGGAATTTAACATCAGGCTACGACAACAAGCTGCAAATGACTTCGATAAGGATCTCTACAGGCTCTTTAACAGCGCCATGTTTGGAAAAACTATGGAGAACCTGCGTAACCGTATGTACATACGACTGGTGACCAATGAAAAAACTCTAGAGAAGCTGATCGCTAAGCCTACGTTTATCGACAGGACGATATATGCTGCTAATCTAGCTGCTGTACATATGGCCTCTCGTCAGATTGTATTCAACAAGCCTATATACATTGGTATGAGTGTGTTGGACATCTCCAAGACATTAATGTATAACTATCATTACGACGTGTTGTTGCCTTATTATGGAGCTGAAAACCTGAAGCTTATGTATATGGACACTGATTCGTTCATTCATTGTGTTACAACTGAAGATGTGTACAGGACAAGCTACGTTTTCTTGAGCATCTCGATACAGCTGATTACCCTGCCAATCATATATGCCACTCTACTCAGAATAAGACGGTATTGGGAAAATTTAAAGATGAGGCTAATAGCAAAATCATCCTACGCTTTGTTGGACTACGTCCTAAGATGTATGCCTTAGGTATTCAAGGCTCAATGATAAAAAAGATTAAAGGTATAAAACGTAGCGCTATTAAGCAGTACATTTCGTTTGACAGCTATACAGACTGTCTTAAAACCTGTGAATACATCAGAACACCTATGAATCTAATCCTATCGCGAAAGCATGCTGTTACCACAGTGCAAGTGAATAAAATTGCATTGAATCCCTTTGATGATAAAATAATTATTGCTGAGGATGGAATAACTACCTATGCGTATGGACATTACGCCATTACAAACAGTGCTTAAGAGAATGTAAGTTGAAGATGAAGATTTTCTCGTGAGTCTACAATCTTAAAAAATGAAGTTTATCCGTGTGCTGGATATGCAACTAGCAGACGCCTGATGAAGAAAGAAGAAGATGGAAGGGAAGGTGGTAACCCTGCCATTAGGAGCAATCCTGGTGCTAGTCTCAAGCCTAGATAAAAGGGGAGAGACATCTACAATGAACTAAAAAATAAAGGTATGTTGACGCAAAGCTTTTCAATTTGTGAACCAATATGCAGTTTATCCCTCTCCGCATCGTACAATAAGTGTTTAACATATAATAAGTTTGTAAGATTTAGAAAAAAGTATATAAATTGTTGTAACGTTGGATGAGAAATGTTTATAATCTAATTACTCTCTATATTACCATGAGTAGCTGTGATACTAGTTGAATTACTTGTTAAAATGACTTAAATACCTGTGATACTACCCGAATCATGTGAAATTACCTAAACTAGCTCTGATACGAATTCCTGTTCTAAATTAGCACGAGCACCTGTGATACTATCTGGTTTGCCTTAAATATCAATGATACTAGATGAATTACCTGTTAAAATGACTCAAATACCATTGATACAACCTGAATCACCTGCATTTACCTTAAATAGCTGTGATACAAATCTCTGATCTAAATTATCACGAGTATCTGTGAAACTATGCTGATTACCCAAATACTTACGATATTACCTGAACTATCTGTAAAATACGAAACTACGTTATAACCAACCCTGGAACCTACCCTCCTGTAATGCTAGCTTAATTACTCTAAACACCTATGATACTTGAATTATGCTAAATACCTACGATACTAGCTGAGTTACCTGTGAAATACGAAACTATGCTATACCCAACCCCTGGAATCTATCCTCCTGTGATACTAGATGAATTAGCCTAAATACCTACGATACTAACTGAATTACCTGTGAAATCATACACTGCTATGTTGCAGTTCGCCTCTTGTAATACCAGCTGAATTAGCTTAAATGCCCTCCGATACTAGCTGAATTGCCTGTGAAAAATATGCACATATGATACGTCCTGCCCCTGGAAACTAGCCTCTTGTGATACTAGCTGAGTGACTCTAAACAGCTATGTTACTTGAATTATCCTAAATACCTTCGATACTCTCTGAATTACCTGTAACATCATACGGAACTATGCTATATTCGCTTCCCAGGATCTGTCCTACCCTGTGATACTAACTGAATTACTTACCTGCTAGTGTCAGTGGGTTAGCTTTTCCCTTTGCTGGGCACCTTTTTCCCTTTGCTGGTCACCTTTTTCCCTTCGCTGGACACCCTTTTCCCTTTGCTGGTCACCTTTTTCAGTTCGCTGCTCGCCTATTTCCCTTTGCTGTTCACCTTTTTCCCTTTACTGGTCACCTTTTTTCCCTTTGCTGGTCACGTTTTTCCCTTTGCTGGTCACGTTTTTCCCTTCCCTGGTCACATTTTTCCCTTTGCTGGTCACCTTTTTCCCTTTGCTGGTAACGTTTTTCCCGTTGCTGATCACCTTTTTCCCCTTTGTTGGTCACCTTTTTCCCTTTGCTGCTCGTCTATTTCCCTTTGCTGGTCCCCTTTTTCCCGTTGCTGGTCACATTTTTCCCTTTACTGGCCACCTTTTTCCCTTTGCTGCTCACATTTTTCCCTTTGCTGGTCACCTTTTTCCCTTTGCTGGTAACGTTTTTCCCGTTGCTGGTCACCTTTTTCCCCTTTGCTGCTCACATTTTTCCCTTTGCTGGTCACCTTTTTCCCTTTGCTGGTAACGTTTTTCCCGTTGCTGGTCTCCTTTTTCCCCTTTGCTGGTCACCTTTTTCCCTTTGCTGCTCGTCTGTTTCCCTTTGCTGGTCAGCTTTTTCCCGTTGCTGGTCACATTTTTCCCTTTACTGGACACCTTTTTCCCTTTGCTGGTCACATTTTTCCCTTTGCTGCTCGCCTTTTTCCCGTTGCTGCTCACCTTTTTTCCCTTTGCTGGTCACCTTTTTCCCTTTGCTGGCCACCTTTTTCCCTTTGCTGGTCACCTTTTTCCCTTTGCTGGTCGCGTTTTTCCCTTTGCTTGTCACGTTTTTCCCTTTGCAGGTCAACGTTTTCCCTTTGTGGGTCACTTTTTTCCCTGAGCAGCCACCTTATCCCTGAATAGGTTACGTGATGGGCATGTCTAGAATTAGGGTTCTAACATTAGCATGAAACAGTTTACCACTAAGTTCACGTCTAAAGTCGCTTTCAAAGTCTAGCCCCTCCCCTCCTATTCCCTATCTCTCCTGTATATAAGTCCACATTCCTACTGCTTCACTATGTGTCTAGCCTACCGTCTCTCCTCGTTTCCCTATACCTCTCATATAAACCATACTCTACTCCTCTACCTCTGTCTAGCCTAACACCACTTCCCGTATCCCCTACCTCTCATAAAGCGCATTCCCTCCTGCCCTTCTCTAGCTGAGTATCACTCCTTGGTTTGCTATCTAACCTAACTTTAACACCTGTCTATCCTAGCATAGGATCTCTTTCCGTTTTCTCATCTCTCCTTATAAACACATACTCAATTCTCCTAAGCTAATAGCTCTCCGCGTTTTCCTATACCTCTCATATAAGCCATACTCTACTCCTCGACCTCTGTCTAGCCTAACACCTCGCCTCGTTTTCCTATATTTCTCATATAAACCATACTCTACTCCTAAACCTCTGTCTAGCCTAACACCTCTCCTCCTGTTCCCTACCTCTCTCATATAACCCATACTCTACTCAACCTCTGTCTAGCCTAGCACCTCTCCTCCTGCTCCTATACCTCTCATACATATAAACGCATACTCTACTCTCAGCCTGTGTCTAGCCTAATAGCTCTCTTCGTTTTCCTATACCTCTCATATAAACCACACTCTACTCCACAATCTCTGTCTAGCCTAACACCCGTCCTCGTTTTCCTATACCTTTCATATAAACCATACTCTACTCCACAGCCTTTGTCTAGCCTAACACCTCTCTACTATCTCTTCCATATAAACGTATTTCCCTCCTTTAGCATCTGACTAGCCTAGCATCAACCCTGGTATTCCCTATCTCGCCCATATAAACGCATTTTCCTCCTTGAACCGCCCCATCTAGCCTCGTTTTCCCTATCCTTTCCCATATAAACGCAAAAAATTGTGCTCGATCTCTCTTTATTTACCTACTCTCATAGACACTAAATGGATCCCCCAGGAGTGACGCTGCAGACATCAAAGCAATATTCCCATTCACGCCACACACACGCTCCAACATATCTGATGAAATGGAGTAGCAGCAGTGATACGAAGTTGCACTTCTTGAAAGTTTTGAGACAATGCGGTATATAGACACAATCCTCTATGTAACCCCATAAAAAGAAGCCCCAGACAATCAAGTCAGGCGACCTCTGCGAACACTTGTAGAAGGCATTATCATTTCAGACACGTCCAATCCATCTTCTTGCAAGCCGCTCACTCAGATATTCTCGAACATGTAAATGCCAGTGAGAATGTGCTCCATCTTGTTGTAAAATAAATTCTTTGCCTTCTTCTTCTTCCAACTGTGGAAACCATTCAGTGAGCATTTCAAGTTAAGATGAACCCTTAACAGTGGCCCCTCGAAAGAAAAATGGGCCACAGATTTGAGTTTCGATACGGTACAAAACACATTTACTTTAGGGGACTCTCTTTCAAATTCCAAAATAGCATGTGTATTCTGGCCCCCCTAAATCCTAACATTATGCCTCCTCACTTTTCCACTAACGTGGAATGTTGCCTCATCACTGAAAATTATTTTTACCTTCTCTACTACGTATAGTAAGTAGGGGAAGTATTGTATTCGACCCAAAAATTCTATACCGAGATTTCACCGGAAATACATGTTTTGAGACCCCCTTAATCCAAAAAAAGCATTTTTGGAAACATGTCCGTGTGTGTGTGTGTCTGTATGTCTGTGAACAGCATAACTCCGAAACGAACAGTCGGATAAACACCAAACTTGGTATTTAGGTCCAGTATCTTCCAGAGATGCGACACGAAGGTTTTCAAGAAAATCCCCCCACCCCAGACTACCCTTTACATCGAACATTTTTAGAAAATTTTAATTTTCTCAAAAATGGCTCTAACGATTTTGATTAAAGTTTCATATGTTTAAGATATTTTCATGACAAATGAAATGTATATCCTGAATTTTCTGGGAATGTCTCCAAAAGTATTCTTCATTGTGAAGGGCTTTTGCATAACTGGTAAACCATAACAGATGGACAAAATTTTACTACACAAAAAAGTAGATCTCCTTAAAATACACAATTTATGTCATATACATTTTTTGTTGGGTGAACAATTTTCGAGATATTACTTGTTATTCCCTTATATTTCCAATATTTATACTTTTTCTCAAATTCGTTATTCATTTTTTTATGTCCTGTACATACAAAGAGAATGGAGTGCTCCACATAGCAACCAGCTGTTAAAAGATTTGACTATCGCTTAAGGTCTACCATATTCCCCTTGCATCTACAAGAAAATTAGCAATAAGATTAACATCTCGATTAACATGAAGCATATGGAGAATAAGCGTTTGTAAAAATAGTTTGTACAAGAGTAGAGAAAGTCATGTGAGTGTAACACATCAGATTTTTTAACAGATTTGCAGTATCTATCCTCCATTAGTATCAATAAATGCTCAGAGAAATATAATCGTTTTGCAGGGTCATCAGGTTTCAACTTATGCAGCAATTGTAGTTTGTAGGGGTGAAACTTCAGTCGCGTACTCAGGATCTTAGGTACGGTGAATTTAGGGATGTTTAACTGCTGACTAGCTCTACGGACAAACTTCTTGGGACTGCGTACAAATGTCTCCCGCTCTTGTTCCACAATTCCCGCATTGACAGATGATATTTCCTTTGATGACGTATGCAGCCACGATCCACAAAATCACCGTACCACTTCAAAATTGACGTATGTGAAGGAGCTTGATGTTGAAACCTTCCCCCAAAAAGCACGCTGAACCTGTACCAGATGCTGCATGCTATGATATTCCAAAACAAACCAACTTGTGGGTTCGCCATAACTCCTTAAAGCTTCTTTGATAGCAACACAATTTTAAAAGCAAGCATTTACCTGTAACCTTCATATCCAACAATGAACCCATATTGACTAATCACAAATTTAGTTCTGTGTTTGATTCCCGCAATCCCATCCATTGTTGACATTGTTGATATGCACAAAAGTATTTGAGTTTTTTCTTTCGAATGTCACCAATTTCATTTAAATTACCCAAGGCAACGTGGTGCCAGTTTGGAGTATGACAGTATTTTTATGGACGCACTGTATATATACAGAGTGGACCATTTATGTTTAGACAGTACAAAATCCTCAAAACTAAGCTTATAGAAAGAAATATCTTTAATAAAAACTGCTTGATATTATGGGGGAAGTAAACGCCATCAGTCTGGTTTTATTTGGAAGACGTTATGATGGTCAATAATTTAAATTGACCCTAATTGTAGTTTCCAGTTTAAAAATATTAAATTCTTAAATTTTCAACTTAAGTGGTCCTCCTACATGTATATAATCACATCATCTGTAGACTCTTACACCATATTACCATTTTCCATTACGTGTTATGTAAGCCATTTTACTGATCATAATCCTCTACTACTCTGTTGTATATTAATGTGTTTGATTTTTCTTAAACTACGAATTTATATTGTTAAATTACAAAATGCCATCAATAAATGCACATTTTTAATACTTGTTGTTTGTACATATATTTTTATATATTTTCAAGAGATCTGTTTCTAGTATAGCATTTAAATCTCCACATATGAATATACATGGGTTTTATTTGCGGAGTTCAACAGATTTTTTAAACGTTTATAAAATATTTCCATTATGCTTACTTTTCGTTCTTCAAGACTATGTACACCTATAATTGTAATGTAACTTTGCGGTATTTTAAATCTGACCATTTCATTAATAAACGCATACGATGAAAAGCTTCTTCTTCATTTCATATCTAATATTACAGCAATCCTGCTCTCGAGCGTTCTTCTATGTCTACTCCACTACGAGTTCCTGTAATCATTTAATATTGTGTGCCTCTTTATTTCCTTTTAGTTTCTGGCAATACTGCTGTATTTATTTATTTTGCTTTAGTTCTTTCTTCAATTCATGTTCCTTTGTACGCAAGCCTCTTGCACACTACGTTCATGTGTTAATTAAACCACTAATTTTCAGTAGTTCAGCCTTTTCTTTGCTGAGATTATATCCGTTAAATATATCCGGTTCCTCTCTATCGCTAGAGACTTCTGAGTATATTATTTCTTTTCTTTATTTCTTTTGCGAGCCCAACATCACTACTAGGAGTGTCTTTGGTTTGTCCTTTTTGTAGATCAGTCGCCATTAAAGGCCGTAGAGCCCCCTCTTCTTCATCTAACCCCTTAGTAATTTCGTCTTTCAGGGTTTTGAGAGAAATGTTTATTTCAGACTTTATCGAGTGAACGCCATGGCACAGTTCAGATTTAATTTTCCCCATTTCGTTCTTCGTTTCTGTTTTTACACTTTTTATTTCCGTTTCCATCTTTTCCATTCCGAATTTTACTGTTTATTTCAGTTCCCATCTCCACCTTTTCGGATTTCATTACCGTATTCCGTGCAGGATATCGTTTTCATCGGTTTCATTCGATTTTATGGTCTTTGTTTCCGCTAATAATAATTGTTAAAGTATTCTCTCAATCTGACGTTCAAATTTTGCTCCTGACACCAACGCGAATTTTTCCGCCCTTTTTCTAGTCACTATTTGGTATTTTCTGCGCGTAGCCCTCCATTTCGCAGGCACACAACTTAACGGTTTCTCTTTTTCGGTCACTCGCTAAAGAGTCAAACTCAGGACTCTCCTCTTCTCATGTAGACTCGCACGTAGCATGAACTCGCTGATCAAGCAGCAAAACAGGACTGGATCGAATACTAAATAGAGGCAGAGTTTAACCTTCCTTTTATATCCGAGCGAAGTCTTCTCGAAATTATGTCAGAAGGGGCGAAATCCTAGAGATTCCTACCCATTCCCTGATAGGAGTTGCGTAAGTTGACAGCATCTATCCACTCTATAAGTCGGGCAGACTCAGAGGCCAGAGGTGTTACAGCGAAATAATTTCATAGAGTGTGGACCAGTGAAGCCCAACCTTGTCTCTTATGAGCTAATGACGTCACATTGTCGCCTTACACCATCTCTTTAGTTTTGTGTTATGAAGCATTTTCCCTTCATTCAATCATTGATGGCTGGTCGCAATGGCATGTTACAAGGTAACCAAGCATTGGAGTTTGAATAACCCATAACCACATGAATACATCAGCTCCGCGAACAATGCGTGGGGATAAAACCACCCTCACTGTTTTGCTTAAGATTTGGAATCACTGGTGTAGACTTAAAGACAATTTTAGATACGAATTTATGATCCAAGACTAAACATAGCGCAGTTTTATAGTGTTAAACATTTTGGCATCATATACTGATAAGTCGGTGTTAAAGCTACATTTTGTGTTGGTTCAGAATGTATTCAAAACTGCTTTGCGAGTATAGATATATCGATTTTCGGCAGCGCACTATCAGTGTTTGCAGACTTAACCGCCTTCTCCTATTGTAGAGATAGCCTTTTAACTGCTCGTGTGGCCTAATGTATTCGAAAAAGCTAATTTTACGAATAGTGGGTTCGATTCTTGTCATGCAGCTAATTCTTGTGTGTTTACTTCTCTAACACGTGCATAGTAAGCAGAGAAGACTTTGCATTGCACCCAAAAATTACATATCGGAATTTTACCGGAAATATATGTTTTGAGGTCCCCTTAAATCAAAAAGCTATTTTAAAAATTTCCGCGTATGTATCTGTAGGTGTAAGTCTGTGAACAGAATAATTCAAAAACGAAAAGTCGGATAAACGCCAAGCTTGGTATTTAAGTTCAGTATCTTTCAAAGAGGCGACACGAAGATTTTCAAGAAATTCCCCCTACCCAAAACTACCGTTTACATCGAATATTTTTTGCATTTTTTTTCTAAAAAACGGATCTAGCTATTTTGATTAAAATATCATATATGGCAAATAAAACTATATCTTGAATTTTCTGGGAATAGCCTGTGGAGTCCTTTTCATTCGGAAAGAGTTTTGTATAATCTTGTATAACTGGTAAACGTTAAACGATAGATGAAAACGTAGTATACAAAAAACTTAAACCTATATAAAACACACAACAAATAAACTTGTTGGTTCGATTCCCGGCTGAAAAATGTGACATTTTATTTAGACAGGATTATTCCTTATCCTCCCTAGAGTATAGAAGTGTGAATGAGGGCGTGAGTGTCTGTAAATTGAATGTAAGAACCAAAAGTAAAATGCACCCAAACATTAATGGAATGGAATGTTGGTTTACGGTGCTCAACTACCGGGGCTATAAGCGCCGTTCTAAAAAAGAGGAAGGTAAAAGCCAAAGGTATACACAAAAGCTAAAAATCACAGCAAAATCTGAGGATAGGAATCAGAATAAAAGCAAAGTAAAAGTCAAAGGTAAATAGATATAAAGTGGAGAATAAAAATGAAACACCGAACGGCGAAGCACCTCAGGTAGAAACATTAAAAACGCAAGTGTAAGGTAGCCTCGGATAAAAACTTAAAAAGCTTATCAACCGCGTGAGGAGTGTCCACACAAGACCTCTGCAAGACTTGCCGGCAGCTGCAGAGCGTCCCGAAGACGCGCCAGGGAGGCGCACTCCAACAACAGGTGGCGGACCGATAGACATGCGCCGCACGCGGAACAAAGCGGAACAGAGTCACCTCTAAAGAGATAGGCGTGGGTAAAATTGCAGTGGCCAATACGTAAACGGGCCAAAATAACTTCCTCACGACGAGAAAACGACAAGAAGTAATCCAGGGAACAGGAAGGTCCTTCACTACCCTAAGCTTGTTGCCGCGGAGAGCCACTCACTCCTTGCGCCAGCACGAGAGAACCGCTCTCCGCAAAACAAGCCGAAGGTCCTCCGACGTTACCCGGGAGATGACAACACGGGTTGGATTGTCGTCGCCTTAGCCGCCAAATCCGCTAGTTCATTTCCAGTCAAGCCGACGTGACCAGGTAGCCAAGCACACTTCACGAAAACTCCAGAAGCGTATAAAACATGAAGGGCATCCTGGATATGCTCTACAAGAGGATGGTAATTGTACAGCTCACGTATACTCTGGAGTGCACTAAGGGAATCACATAAAATAAGGCTATCTCCCAAGTGGTGACGGCGCACGTATAAAATGGCACGGTATATGGCACACAGTTCAGCGCAATAAACGGAAGTGCCACCAGGAAAACCGAAGGTATGAGTTCCGGGCCCATGAACGTAAGCGCAACCAACACCGTTGGAACACTTAGATCCGTCGGTGTAAATAAAACTCCAGCCATGGTAGCCGGACAGAAATTCTAAAAAACAAGCCCGTATACTAGACGTAGGGAGCGTAGACTTCCGGTAAGCTGCGATCCCAAGATCAATGTGAGATGTCGCACGAAGCCAAGGAGGAAACACCCTCTCCCCGGTAGGGAACATGCTGGGCAGTTCAATACCGTGCTGTCGAAGAAGCTCCCGGAAGCGAGCATCTGAAGGCCTGGGATAAACGGAGCGGTCCCAATAACGTCCGTCCAGCGCGGCGTGGAAAAAGGAACCGAACGTTGGATGGGTTGGCATACAGCGAAGCGCACAGCCATAATTGCCGATGAGAAAAGCACGCAGATAACGCAATGGAGGTTCTGCCGACTCGGCGTAAAGGCTGAGAACTAGGCTAGTTGGAAACGCACCAATAGCTAAGCGAATGCCACGATTGTGGACGGCGTCTAATTTCCTCAGACTGATATAGGGGCGGATGAATAAACGACGCACCCATAATCCAACTTGGATCGGACTAGCGCGCGATACGGACGCAGCAAAACCGCCCGATCCGCTCCCCAAGAAGTACCATTCAACACCCACAAGAGACTTAGAGAACGATCACATCGAGCCTTCAACTGTGCAACATGCGATGACCAGCTAAGCTTCCTGTCAAACGTCAACCCCAAGAAACGCGCCTCGCCGGCGAAGGGCAGGAAATCTGGACCGAAACGGAGAGAAGGTGGAAATCGTCTCCTACGGCGCCAGAAGTTAACGCAGGTGGTCTTCTCAGTGGAGAAACGAAAGCCAGTTTTAGAACTCCAAAAGTGAACATTGTCCAAACATTACTGCAGGCGGCGTTCCAAAAACGACGTACGCTGAGAAGTACAGTACACGGCAAAATCGTTCACGAATAAACAGGACGACACCCCTGGTAGAACGCATTCGCAGATAGAATTAATCGCTACGGCGAAAAGTGTAACGCTTAGTACAGAGCCCTGGGGCACGCCGTTCTCTTGGACAAAAAGGTTAGAAAAAACTAAGCTGACCCGTACTCGGAAAACGCACTCCGTCAGAAACACCTGAAGGAACAGCGGCAAGCGTCCACGGAGGTTCCAGCGTGTAGGGAACGCATAATCCCTGCCCGCCAACAGGTATCAAAAGCCTTCTCAAGATAAAAGAAAATTGCAACGGTTTGACAGTTCCGCAGAATCCCGTTCATGATCTGCGTCGAGAGCGACACAAGGTGGTCTAGAGTTGAACGGCGTCGTCGAAAACCGCATTGCGTGTTGGACAGAAGGTTCCGAGTCTCCAGCCACCATACCAACCGTCCATTGATCATGCGTTCCATCACCTTGCAAACGCAACTGATGAGAGAAATGGGACGGTAACTGGAAAGGAAGGTGACGGTCCTTTCCAGGTTTCAAAATGGGAATGATGACGGCCTCTCGCCACTTATCTGGAAATGTGGAAGCAACCCAAACACGATTATAGAGTTCGAGCAGGACGGTCTTGCCCTCAGGAGGAAGGTGTTTTAACATTTGAACATGGACGCCATCGGAACCTGGCGCTGATAGACGCGAAGTGGAAAGGGCGTATTCCAACTCCGCCATGATGAAAAGGCGATTATAATCCTCAAGATTGCCAGAACGAAACGAGTAACGCTGTAATTCTACGCGATACTTGTCAATAAGGAACTCGGACGAATAAGAATCGGAGCTAGATACCTGAGCGAAAGCGCTGCCCAAAGTATTAGCCACGTCAAATGGAGCAACAACAGCTCCTACAGATGTGTGAAGACGGCGATGGGCAGATGGATCAGTTTACCGGCTACACGCCTGAACCTATCCCAGACGACAGAGGAAGGCGTGTGGTGATTAAAAGAAGTGACAAAGCGACTCCAGCAGGCCCTGTTGCTATCCCGAATAATTTGCCTACATTGAGCACGCAGTTTCTTGTACTGGATCAGGTTCTCCAGTGTAGGGCGACGCCGGAAAAGCCAAAGAGAACGCATGCGAGCACGAATGGCCGTTCGACATTCATCCGTCCACCAAGGGATCGGAAATCGCCGAGGGTGTTTGTTCGACCGAGGAACAGAGCGCTCAGCAGCAGAAAGAATAGTCCCTGTGAGATGTTGAAGTAAAAAAATCACAGAGTCGTGCTCATTACACGTAAACACAGCCAACTGGGAGAAAAGGCTCCAATTGGCTCGGTCGAAGCGCCAGCTAGGCAAACGGGTGGAACATACAGCTGGAATTAAGAGACTAAGAAGGCAAGGGAAGTGGTCACTAGAGTGCAAATCAGAGATGACATTCCAGCGAAAGGAAACTGCTAACCGTGGTGAACAAATCGCAATATCAAGATGTGAAAGAGTGTGGAAGGCGTCTGAAAGAAATGTAGGCTCCCCGGTGTTCAGAAGAGCGAGGTTAAAGCTATCTATAAAGTCGGCGATTAAGGTGCCTCTCGCACTAGCCCGAGATGAACCCCAAAGAGGGTGATGGGCATTGACATCTCCCACAAAAACAAAACGTGTGGGAAGCTGGGAAATGAGGTCGGCTAATTCTGTGGCCGAGATGTCGGCAGATGGCGGAAGATAAAGCGTACAGATGGTAAAGCGGAGGGACGGCATTTGAATCCGGACAGCAACCGACTGGATATCAGGTTGAATGGACACAGAGTCCACGAAAAGGTCATCTCTGATTAGCAGCATGGTGCCTCCGTGCGCAGGAATACCATCTTCTGGTGGAAGATCACACCACGCTGAGCGATACCATCCAAGTTTAAAGGCGTCTTGCGGACGGAGCTTAGTCTCCTGCAAACAAAGAACCAGGGGCTCGTACTCGTTGAGCAAAAGTTCAAGCTTCGGTCAATGGGATCGAATATCACGTATGTTCCAGTGTAGGATAGCTATTGTAATTAAAATAGAAGGTCGCAATCGGAAGAGGCGACTACGACGAGAACGGTGGACGAATTAATCGACACTTTTTCTTAGGTTGCGAACCAGCACCTTTAGGGAATGTTTTTTCCTGCCGCTTCTTCATAGGTGGTCTGGCAGCGGCGGAGGAATCCTGCTCCATCTCCTCCACGGGGGAGGACCCCTTTCCAATAGAAAATTTCCGTTCGAGAACCTCGAACCGATTGGAAGTAGAGATCAGCGAAGATGTAGATCGCCGATCGGAGTCCGTCCCAGAAGAAGCCGCAGAAGAGGATCTATGAGAAGAGGATCGCGGACTATACTTCCCCTTCGATGTTCCCGGTACAGATGGAGGGGTGTTCTTCAGGAAGTCGGATCTGGTGTAGTGGGTCTTGAACTTTACTGGTGAAGCAGTGCTGGCAACGGCCTTTCCAACCTTGGAGGAGGAAGGCAATGCCTGAGAATGCGATCGCACAGGAGGAAGGTGAGCAGTTACAGTCTTGGCAGATGTCGACGCAGGTGGCGAAGTCGAGGGCTTTGAAAGCGAGCGGGCGACCAGTATCTTATCTGAAATGGTGGCCCCGTTCAAATCGCAGGTCTGTGTGGCGATTTCCCGACACGGTACCGGTTTAGCTGCAACGGAGCTATACGTACCGGACCGCGGGACAGACGGTTGGCGGATGCGCAGGAGTTTCCGGGCTTCCGAGAAGGACACCTTCTCCCTAACCCGGATCTCCTGGATCTCGCGTTCCTCTACAAAACGGGGCCAATCGATGGATGTTCACCGCTGCAGTTAACACATGTCGGAGTGGATGTGCATTCCCCATCATGGGAGATGTCACCACAGTTAACGCAGGTAGAGTTGCCATTACAGAGGTCGCTGGTGTTTCCAAAGCGCTGACACTTGTGGCAACGCAGCGGGTTAGGGATATACAATGACCTCATACCCTGCCTTAATTCTTTGAGGGAAATCTACCCGATCAAAGGTAAGGAACAGGGTACGAGTTGGCACGAATTCACCTCTGTCCTTCCGCTGAATGCGATATACCGGCGTAACTCCTTGATCAGAGAGGTTGTCCTGAATCTCCTCATTAGACATGCCGTCCAATGCACGGGTGTTCACCACACCGCGCGAGGAGTTTAGAGTTCTGTGCAGCTCAACACGAACAGGATAGCTGCTAACAGTTTGGCTTTATGCAGTTTCGCTGCCTGAGAAGCTGAAAGTGCTTCAATCAGGAGCGTGCCATTACGAGATCGTACACAGGATTTAACAGGACCAGCAATGCTGTCCAGACCCTTTTGAATTAGAAATGGATTCACCGTAGTAAATTCCTGCCCTTCCTCAGTTCTCGAAATCACTAAGTAGCGAGGACCACTGGACTCGACCACTTCTTTTCCCTTCACAGGTTGCTTTAAGGTATTGGGTGTGTTTACCATGAAAGATAGTAAAACTTTCGTCCCGTAGTGCTCCCCACCCACCACGGAGCCCAACAAGGGGTCATCCCACTGGGATGAGAGGGCTACACACGGGATATAGCGGGCACGCCGTGCCACTCACCCTGGAGTTCAGTACAAAATCTCGTCCCGGCCGATTGGCTAGGGGTGGGTTAGTCCCTAGCCGCCCGTTTAGGTGAAGCAAAAACCAAATTGGTGTATTGGGAATGCGCATCCTCCCTGAAAACTGTAAAACACAACCATCCAGGCTCAGATACGCTTCCCTCAAACACCAGGATATTTCTTTCCACCGACACGGCTCTCCACGCACGGCCTGGGGGGACCCAAACATTAAGCTGCTGTATGCGAATTAACGTCATTCCAAACAGCAATTGCTCCAAAACTAAAACGCTGCCGAGAGGAGATGTTAAAGGCGATATATAAATGGAGGGGAAAAAGTATTTTGCTGGCATGAGCCCTTTCGGAGATATTCGTTATTAATGGTTCGAATTCTTCAATATTTTGTAATTATTTAAAATCCTGTCAATTTTCAACTGTTTCTCTCGATGTCCTGGAAAGAGTATGGAATTTTAAGATCGGTATACAGCTTCCAGTTCTAAAACATTTGCCTATCGCTATTCCCTTTGTATCTGTAACGAAATGTGTATTACAGCTATCTCCGGAAAGGTTTATCTCGATTAAAATGAAGTAGACAGGAAAAGTAATTTTCGTAAGAGTAATTTACATAATCACTAATAGACTATTGAGGGCAGAGAATGTCATGTGAATGTAGGCATCAGATATTTCTTTTAATTTCATATGAAGGAGCTCTGCGATATGCATACTCAACAATACCATTCCGATATTGTTCCGTATCCGTCAATAGGCCCGCTATGTTAGTTAAGATTCGAAATATAAGCCCAGGCCGGAGACACTATTGAGGGCCCTAAGCCGCAAAGCGAAGCTGATGACTGATTTTTAGAAGTAGAACAGTGGAGCGAAATGACGACAGTGCGTAGCCATAGGATCTGCCCGTCTGAAACTCGAATGATCCATGCTCACGTAGCCGTAGGATCTGCCCGTCTGAAACTTGAATGATGCATGCTCACGTAGCCGTAGGATCTGTCCGTCTGAAACTCGAATGATCCATGCTCACGTAGCCGTAGGATCTGCCCGTCTGAAACTTGAATGATCCATGCTCACGTAGCCGTAGGATCTGTCCGTCTGAAACTCGAATGATCCATGTTCACGTAGTCGTAGGATCTGCCCGTCTGAAACTCGAATGATCCATGCTCACGTAGCCGTAGGATCTGTCCGTCTGAAACTCGAATGATCCATTCTCACGTAACCCTAGGATCTGCCCGTCTGAAATTCGAATGATCCATGCTCACGTAGCCATAGGATCTGCCCGTCTGAAACTCGAATGATCCATGCTCACGTAGCCATAGGATCTGCCCGTCTGAAACTCGAATGATCCACGCTCACGTAGCCATAGGATCTGCCCGTCTGAAACTCGAATGATCCATGCTCACGTAGCCGTAGGATCTATCCGTCTGAAACTCGAATGATCCATGCTCACGTAGCCGTAGGATCTATCCGTCTGAAACTCGAATGATCCATGCTCACATATCGAATCATCCTACTAAATCAACTCCTCATTACTTCAAGATTCCTCTACATGTTAAATTTCATCGATCCCTTAAATATTAGGCATTTTACAGCCTTATTGACGAATGCGGAATTCTAATACACGATTCTGATTGTTAACTACAATAACAATAAACACCACTTCCTTGTTAACTGTGGTTCGGCGAGTCTTGACAAACTTACTAGATGAAGATCGTTTATGATGTAACATGGAGAATATTTACACCTTCTGTGGATTTACACATATGCATCTTATTTGTGGTGAAACGAAGAAATAAGGGTTTAAACAGCTGCAGCACTGTCCAGAGAAAGATTACCCCATTGACGCCAACCACATCACTCGGGCATAGTAATACAGTTTTAGCCTACGTTTTAGTCGTTGTTTCAATTGTATAACACTTGCTTGTAAAAGAAGGAATCGTATTTAGATGCAATAGAATATCAATGCCATACCTAAATACAGTAACTGGTTTAGGGATGAAGGAAATAATCTGTGATTTATTCACACGACTTGGTCTGCCATCTATCTTTTATTAATGGGAATACAAACTATTCCTAGGAAAGCTTATGTTTCTACTTACTTCATTTT
Organism: Deroplatys truncata; assembly: GCA_030765065.1. Taxonomy (NCBI): domain Eukaryota; kingdom Metazoa; phylum Arthropoda; class Insecta; order Mantodea; family Mantidae; genus Deroplatys; species Deroplatys truncata. Next base: position 51,772,028 of record CM060987.1, read on the forward strand.
AATCCAGATCAAAATTTTCAGAAATAGCTACATTACACATTTCGTTATAGATACAAAGGAAACAGTGATAGTCAAATGGCCTCAAAACAAATTATTCCAGTGAAATCTTGATATAGAAATTTCGGTTGGAATACTTACTATACGCGGAGTCGTCATCCGTGATGTAGTGTGGTAGCCTCTAGTTCCCGAGGTCGCAGGTTCAAACCTGGCGGATGGCGATGGATTTTTTCGGGCGTAAAAATCCTTAGCATGGCTTCCTTTGGAAGGAAAGTAAAGCCGGTGGCCCCGTTTCGTAGATTTACGGCACGTAAAAGAACCTCAAGCCTGACAAAGAGGCCTCTGAGCAAAATTATCGGTCTTTCACGCTGAATATAGAATGGGAAGCTAAGGATCATTAGCAGTCAAAGAGAGTCCATAAATAAAGTTCAATTTAATTGTTGCTATACGCAGTAGAGAAAGCGAAAGCCAATCAAGCCTTCACAACAGTTTTAAATAAAGTGTTAACTTGCTTCAGTAAAATTGGCATTGGCGTAGGAACGAATTCCGTACTCGGTATAAGATTTCTGGTGTATTTCAAATAAGGTTACAGGCTTAACTATTCAGTAATTAACACCTGTTCGGAGTTGACAGATGTTCCATACACCGCTGACTTGAAGTGGCTCCAGAAATCAATAGAACTGAGGTCCGGAGAGGGTGGTGAGGACCTTAAACTGGCTTATACAAGTGGGTTTGTTCCCGACGTCCTGCAAACATTTCTTGCGATCAAAGTAATGGCGTTCACATTGCAGAGAAATAATTTTCCAGTGAACATGGTATTGCATATACGATGGTATGCATAAATATTAGCATTCTAGGATATTGCTATATTTACTAAAATAAATGTAGTTAGGTACCGGTTGCGAATAGTTAAAGGGGACCAAACAATTCTGAGAGCAATATATAACGTCACCAGATGAATAACATAGATCATCCAAAATGTTGGACCGCGGGACTCCAACAGGGATTATAAAAAAATAGATTAAACGATATCTGGCAAAGGGTTAATGAAAATAGATAAAGTGCCGCAAAAAAGGCAACATATGACTATGTGATATAAACATGCAGGAAATAAATCTGGATGTAGACAAAGATCAGCATTGGAGCTACAAAATGAAATAAAAACTGGGTGGTCCAAGGAAACATATACTTTGGAATTGTGTATAAAACAGAAGACGGGAATAGCATGGCTTAGGTTGAGAGTGTGGAAAGCTCGTAAGATTATTGACGATGTTAATAGGAGGATTTGCCCATTATGCGCGGAACAGGAAGACTGGACGAATAGTTTCGTAGCATGTGTGTAGACGAAGGTATTAGGAAAAAATTATTACCGGAAGTATTTTGGCTTTCAGCAGATGGACGACAGCATGCTGGGACTTGATTCTAAACAGACAAAACTGGCCAAGCTTAGACACACGCTTAAGGAAGTACGTGTACTAGGAGATAAGGTGTTTATGTAATTTTTAAACGTATGTGGTAGTTGAGCATTTATATGCGAGTGTAGGTGTGGTCTGAGTGAGAGAGAGATTCACAGTATTTTTCGTTGTATGTGTAAGTTTATAGTGTTGTGAATATTTTCTGGCCGATTCTGCAAGTGAAGTTTACAGACAAGGTATTTTTCTATAGAGCATGTACGGTCTTGTGACCTATGTGACTGTGTTATGCAATTAATGTAATACTAAGCACTTAATAACTACCACTACTACTTGGTATGCTATTTAGACATCTGTAGTGTATATTACTTTCAATACTTCAATATTTCAAGGACGTATTTTTAAAAAAATAGCAAATTCTTGCATAATTATGTGAGATGAAACATTGTTAATACTGCGGAAAATAAAAGTTTAAAAACTGAGTCAAAGTAATAAAGCTGAAGCCTATCAGTAGAAAGGAATTAAAGTTAAAATTCTTATTCCTATATATCGGGTTTACCATTGTTTTCCCTAACCGCACAGTGAATCCCGATTGGAATGCAATAAAACCAAGATGAACAATACAGTAGGAAACTTTAAGGCTTGCCGCAGCATACACAGAGGAAAACAGATGTTACAATATACATCTTTAAGGTCATCTGTCTAGAATGAACTAATTTCCAGTCGAACAAACCAGATATCACGATATAAGCTTAAAAGCTATAAGTTCCGTAGATTAGAGCAAAAGAAAAAAAAGGACTTTAAAACAATTTGATTATAGTTTTCCTTCCTTTGGTCTTTCTGCTTTCAGAGGAAAAACAAAATTATAACAGATTTTTTTAGACAGTTTGAAAGAAGCGTGTAAACGGTAGCCGATATTAATTAAAAATACAAAATTAAGAGTTGTACAAAATTATAACACTCCAGGGTTCCCAATTTTTATTTCCTACCAGATTTAAAGATTTTATTACCCAAGAGAATTGTATTGTTGATGTATTTGCGGACACTTTGAATGTAGTATTTATGGTATCTGAAGAAAGAGTCGAAATTTTACAAGCAGCGGACAGTTAACATGAGAATTTCTGTCAAAAATTACCATATGACAGGTTTCTTCAATGGTGCTAGGTAAGAAACGTACAAACTAATGACAGTGCTGTTAGCATATCTTGAAGATAAAGAAGATTCATTAAAGCTGGTTATCTTCAACGTTGTGGGGAAATTACTCTATGATTAAACTGTGGCTCAATGTCAAGGATAACGAAGGCATTCATAAATATTAAAAACTAATGGTTTTCTTGAAACGAATGTTTGAAATCTAGAAGCCCAATTATTCCAATAGCCTTTTTACTTTCTCTACTACGTATAGTAAGTAGGGAAAGTATTGTATTCCACCCAAAAAGTCGATACCGAGATTTCACCGGAAATACATGTTTTGAGATCCCCTGAATCCAAAAAAAGCATTTTTGGAAACACGTCCGTGTGTGTGTCTGTGTGTCTGTGTGTCTGGCTGTGTGTCTGTCTGTCTGTGAACAGCATAACTCAGAAACGACCAGTCGGATAAACACCAAACTTACCCCTTACATGGAAGATTTTTCGAAAATGTTAATTTTCTCAAAAATGGCCCTAACGATTTTGATTAGAATATCATATGTTTAAGATATTTTTATGACAAATAAAATGTATATCTTGAATTTTCTGGGAATGTCTCCAAAAGTATTCTTCATTGTGAACGACTTTTCCATAACTGGTAAACCATAAGAGATAGATAAAATTTTACGACACAAAAATGTAGATCGCGTTAAAATACACAACTTATGTCATATACATTTTTTTTGTTGAGTGAAGCATTTACGAGATATTACTTGCTATTCCCTGAAATTTTTCAATACTTATTTTCTCAAATGGGAATTCGTTATTCATTTTTTTGTCTTGGATATGCAAAGAGTATTAATCTGTGGGAAAGGGAATGTTGCTGCACCTAGCAACCAGCTATTAAGAGATATGTACGTGCTTAAAGGCTACTGTTTTACTATATTGCCCTTGTAAATATGTATTCCCCTTACATCTACAAGAAAATTAGCAATAAGATAGAGTCTGCAAATGTTTATCTCAATTAACATGAAGTAGATGGAGAATAAGCGTTTGTAAAAATAGTTTGTACAATAGTAGAGAAAGTCATGTGAGTGTAACACATCAGATTTTTATATATGTTTATTTTACAGCCCCAACTGAAGTGGTCCAGCCTATATAACTGTTTTAAGTTACATAACGGTTCGTTAGTTAACGTCGCTTTGAGTGATTTAACCTGAGCTCCCTTAACAATCCATACCGTTGATGAAATAATATACCAGTACTGTTAAATACTGTATTTATGAAAAAAAAATAATTATGGAGATTACGCATCAATATTTACGATTGCCTAAAAAATAATGTATGACACTCGTGTTCGTTCATAACAGTTTGATTCTGCTCGCATGTTTGCCGGACTCGCTACGTTGTTTTGCAACATTCCTACTGCAAGCTAAATTCTCGCTTTGAGCTCTTATATCATAAATGGCTATTTAAATACTATGTGAATGAGAATCCCACGGATACGCTGCTGTCTCTATTTGCCCATATCTTCGAGTACGAATGGAATAATGATATAGTTTAAATTACATATAGATTAACTACTCATTTATATTCTTTGAAATAAATTGCCATTTATCACAGCAATATACAAAGTAACATTTTCCCCCTTGGTTCTGACAGATTCTAATGGGACAGTTCTGTATTTTTCCTTTACCTTTGAAAAGTTGCTGGAAATGAAAGATAATTATACCTAATTTGAGGAAACTAACTCATTCGGAAACATATCTCCAATAACGAGTGGAAGGTTTCAGTCAGCATTTGTGTTTTCCTTTATCTTTTCCTGCTATAGATAGGATGGAGTCTTTGTCTAAGGGAAATGTTTGTTTTCTGTTATCCTTTTCTGGCAACGTTTAAGACAAAGCTTTGTTTGTTTTCTTTCTGGGGCGTTTGTGACAGTCTTGACTACGATAATAATAAGTTATGAAAGGAATTGGAGAAGGTTCGATGAAAACCTAGATGGACTTGAAATAGTTTCTTCTGTAACTTAGCTTCCCTATGCATTTCATGTTCCGCTCAGTCGCTCAGAAAATAATGATTTTGTCCTTAATAGGAGGAGATAAAGCGATGTTCAGTTATTATTGGTTGTACTGCTGGAAGTCTGCTTTTAATTTAAACGGAAAATATCGTAGTATACCTACATTTATTTATTTATTTATTTACTCTCTTTCAACTGGACGTAAGTTTCAATTACAGAAAGTAGAGAAACAGTAACAGAAATAATTATACACACACACACTTACACAAACACACACGCACCCACACAAACTAAACTATGAATAATTAGACAAGAGCTCTATAAAGCTACGTTTTAAATGTGCATAAACTGAGAGGAAAATCCAAGTGATTGAATTTAATCGTTTTATTGTATGTAAGACAAATTCTTTAATACTGAATTCTTAAAATTCTTGGAATTTGGCACACAAATAGTGGTGGTATTTTTTAAGCAGATTTATTTATGTTAAAATTCAGGTACTTAACAAATGTTGGATTATTCACTAGATTGCTTATTAACAATATAATTTATGCATAAAAGAGAGAAGTATTTTCGGTACTTTAACAATAAACATGAACCCAGTATTTTGTTAGCAGCATCAAAGATGTTTACGCCAAGTTTGCAATAGTAATAATAATAATAATAATAATAATAATAATAATAATACATTTGTTTCCCTATATAATCATTCTGTGCCGAATGTGAGTACCTTTTGAAGTAGTTTGTTATATTCAAGGAGTTGTATTATAGTTCAACTGTTGGGGATCCGAACTTGAAATTCGTTGCAATCGCACATATAGTAAACAGTTTCCGGTAGTCTTCGCCCCAAGTGTATTTTTACTGCTTCTTTAAATATTATATTTATGTTTGCCTCAGCTGCGTCAGTATTTATTTTAGAGACATAGATATTTGGCAGGGCGTGATGCGACAAGAATGTAGGCTTACACAGATTTTAAGTTTTAATTCACTCCTTTTTATTAATCATTGACACAAATTAAATAGCACTTCACTGATATCGAGAGCTGGGAGATTCTTTTATTTAATACTTGCACTTTTTAACACGTATACTATTTTCGTCTCACACGAATGCATAATTAATTTCTCGAGGACACATCTCGCGCCTGGTTATGATCACTGTCTAGAAGCAACACTCTGGTTATGAGCACTGTTTGGAGGCAACTGAATTGATTTCAACCGTCTAAACTTGTAAATTTCTGTATTTCAAGTCTCTGATTGGCTAATCCTACTCCAATAGAATACCTCCATTTAACGAAAGCTTTTTCTGACTATTGATTAGCTATTTTTTTAAACTGTCTCAAAAATTTGCGTTATTGCTGCTCTAATAATGACTAGTAGCATTTAAACTTCCTCACTCATTATTGCCTCATAGTTACCTCTTTGTTAGCATCTTTTGACCTATTTCTCACAGCTCCTATGTTATTAAATTAAGTAATGCATTCACATAACATTATTAAACATGTTTACAATAATATAAGCATATGGAATGACTGTTACATACATTTTACAAATTATTACATACACATATAGCTTCAAGGCGGGCTGTTATTAAATTTACATACTAAATAATTTGACTGAAATCATTTAAGTGTTAATAATACTGCCTCACTTTTCACCATTTGTTTCTGACTATGAAGCTACAAACCGTTCACAGAAAGCCTATCGCATTGCTCATTTGCAGAATTCGTAGCATAAGGTTCTGACAGCGAAAATGCAATTGAGTTTTATTTATGGACGCTCTATAACTACTATAATCCTTAGCGTCCGTTTCTATAGTTGGCGTGAAAGACCCGAAGTTCTGCTCAGAGCCCTCTTATCAGACTTGAGGTTCTTTTACCTGCCGTAAATCTACGATACGGAACCCCCGGCTTTACTTCCCATCCGAAGGAAGCCATGCTAAGGATATTTTTACGCCCGAAAAAAATCCATCGACTTCCGCCGCGTTTGAGCCCGTGACCTCGGCAACCAGAGACTAGCATAGTACCCCTAGACCATGGAGATACTCGTACATTACTTTTTCAGTGATGATGCGGTGTATAGATATAACATAACAGTAAAAGTAAACAATAATGATAATAATTCAGTGATGCTACAGTCCATTTGGTACCTGGGTCTACCAACCCGACTGCCGGCCTCACGCACATGTAACACGGTACAAGTGGACGATTATCCAAGCCATACTGATGTGGCCAGCTTCATATTCCCAAGTCGGAATGCTGAGTTTCGTGGCTGTGTATTCCAGCTCCTCAGTTTCCTCATGATGCTGAGTTTCGGCATCCACATTTGTTCCTCCATTGTTGAATAACATTTCATACCACATTTTCACATTTATTTTGTTTATTACTCTGTCAACATACACTCCTTCAGTCGACGGTAAATTTGTACAGGTTTCAACCTCCAAGCATACAAAAATCGAATACCCCTCATCTCATAATCGGCGGACTTTGGATCACACAGTTCATTTTGAACAATCACAGAATACACGTTACAGCTTGTTTCAACTGGGATTCACTCAACACTGAGAAAAGATGTCGAAGAAACCATTCGACCTTGGACAGAGGCCTGATAGCTGGGAATGCGCAAACGGCTGTTACTTCCTGGATCACCCTGGTATATATTACTATATTTTGTTTAACCCTAGAGAGGTGGCGCGGGGTATTTTCTGACCCCAGTCAGTTTTATTTGCAAGTTATATATAATGATTTCGCATACCTGAACCCTGCCTTTCCCTTACCTTTCGCTGCATTCCTTGGTTTTGTTAGAGGTCATTAGCATTGAAATAAGGTCATACATTCCTAGAATATAGGCTATTTGTGTTCTTTGGCTGAAATGAGGGCAGGAAATACCCCACGCCACCTCTCCCGTTGCCTGATGTGTCTCGTCTGCATATTGTTTCTGTAGTTATAGTGTTTTCAGCTGAACCTTCGAGAAGTTGTGGTTATAATATTTACGTATTTTTTAGTCTTAAACGCAGTGCCGTTTTTATATCAATATGTGTTATGAGGAACATCAGGCAAGGTTATTAGCCCTAATAAGGGAAGTGGAAGAAGAGGAAGCATTAGGTGGTGAAGGCAGCGAAACCGAAGATGAACTTGAAATACTGAGTTCAAATAGTGAAAGTGAGCAAAGTGCAGAAGAGGATCGAGTTACGGCATGGAAAATGGTTCAGCCTCCTCAAAATTAACGTACTCGCCCCCACAAGATAGTGACTCACTTACCAGGTGTAAAATCTGCAGCTAAAAATGCAAAATCTCCTATAGAATTATTGCTTGAGAAAATACGGCATTTTATAAATGCAGCACAACCAGAAAATCAAGAACAGAAATTGCCAGTGAAGAAAAGTATGAGGTGCAATGTGTGTCCGAGAATGCAGACAGAAAGACAAAACTTTCGTGTGTAAAATGCAAGCAGCAGGTGTGCAAAGACCATAGTGTAGTCGTGTGTAGGAGCTGTGTATGAATTATAATATGAGTATCAACATATGTTCTAATTGTCGAGATGAAAAAAAACTGCATTAACTGTGGTACTTTATGATTATGAGTGAAGTGAACATTTAAATATATTTTTTGTGTTGCGCATCAGTCCAAATTGCAAGGAACTGTCAATTCAAAGTTTTTGTTTTATTTTTTAAAGTAGATTTCTACAACCAACAGTTATTTTAATACATAATGTATTACTCGCTATATGTAAGCAATAATTAGATAAATTTATTAATTCGGTCCATTTACAACAATCGTTTTATTCCTGGGGTCGCGAGTGACCCCGCGCCACCACTAATGTAAGACGTACATGCGCCACCTGTCTAGGGTTAAATGTATAGATATTATCATGGCTTAAAATAGGTAAAAATAAATGTCCCGGAGATACCATTTAAATATTAGTGCAGAACATCCATTCAACTACAGTTCTACAGTACCACGTACACTACCGTCAGTATGTACGGCCCTCAATCACTGTGTACTTTACGTGGGCCCATCCTGCCCTTTTCATTGACTTGGTTGCGCCGCAGTGAGAATTTGACATGAAATCTTGGCCACTTATGTTCAACGCTTAGACCAACAAAGCTATGAATCCGATTATTGACCTCAGCTCATCTGGATTCAACAAACTTTCTAGCTGAAAATAAACATTAAGTTAAAGCGTCCATTATATTTTAGGGCACTGATGGACTCTTATAGCAATTGTATAATACTTTCGTTATTCAAACCCAAACTTTTGCAGGTTTGAATAAAGGAGGAGATTAAGTTTTCTCGTGCTCTCATTATACAAACATTAAATTCTACCTGGCTGGGTGACTCTTAAAGTTTCGAAAGGCGATTTTATTAATTTTCATTTAACCTCCTCCCCGATACTTATAAGACGTTTATATGATGTTGTCCCTTAGAACTGAATTTTGTCAAGTTTATTACAATATTCAAGAAAATGGGAGTGAAATGTCAACGGATGTAACATTTCTGAACTTCTTAACCTCTCCCAACAATATTCCTAATTCTATAAATGATGTATACCATACAATTAACTGCAGTTTCTAACGTAGTTACCCAAATGGTTTTATAATTTTATAGCACTTCCATTAATATTTTATGTGCACAAAGTACATTTCTTATAGCAAATGTTTAAAACACAGCATTTATAATAATTCCTATATTTGGAAAATAGTCATATTTATTAAAATGTGTTGATTTCATACGATTTTTATGAAATTTCTTCGGACAGGGAAGCAGATTTGACGTTCGATATATAAACGAAATTATTACTTATAATTTTTAATAAAATGAAACAAATATATAATTGAAAATCAATCAAAGTATAAAATGAAGTGAGAATGGAGCAATTATGTTACACATTAGGGCATTCCATCCCCATCCCCTTTTTATCAACACCAGCATAGAGTTCATGTGACCATCGAAGGCATTTAATCTAACGAGTCCACTGTTCTCCACCTTTATCCAAATGGTAGGGATGATTGCAGTTAACACATTCTTCGTCTTCCCTATCCCCGTCATCGATAGAGACGAAAGGAACACAATCATTTTCAGATGGGGAAGTAGAAGAGGACGCATTGCTGCCTCTTGGTTCCGTGTCTTTGTTTTCACAGGAAACATTTTCTCTTGCAGCCACATATTTAGGGATAGATGATACAGCGCTGTCGATGCAGTGGCTGATTTTTTTTTTTTTTTTTTTTTGTCTGACAGTTTATCTGGATTTGTTGAATTGGTCTTTTTTACTTTCTCTACTACGTGCAGTAAGTAGGGGAAGTATTGTATTCCACCCAAAAATTCGATACCGAGATTTCACCGGAAATGCATGTTTTGAGACCCCCTGAATCCAAAAAAGCATTTTTGGAAACATGTCCGTGTGTGTGTCTGTGTATCTGTCTGTATGTGTGTCTGTGTGTCTGTCTGTGAAAAGCATAACTCAGAAACGAACAGTCGGATAAACACCAAACTTGGTATTTAGGTTCAGTATCTTCCAGAGATGAGACGCGAAGGTTTTCAAGAAAATCCCCCAACCCAGACTACCCTTTACATGGAAGATTTCTCGAAAAGTTTAGTTTTCTTAAAAACGGCTCTAACGATTTTGCTTAAAATATCATATGTTTTAAGATATTTTCATGACAAATAAAACGTATATCTTGAATTTTCTGGGAATGTCTCCAAAAGTGTTCTTCATTGTGAACGACTTTTACATAACCGGTAAACCATAAGAGATACAGAAAATTTTACTACACAAAAAATGTACAACGCGTTAAAATACACAATTTATGTCATATACACTTTTTTTGTTGAGTGAACCATTTTCGAGATATTGCTTGTTATTCTCTTAAATTTTTCAATACTTATTTTCCTAAAAGGGAATTCGTTATTCATTTTTTTGTCTTTGATATGCAAAAAAATATTAATCTGTGGTAAAGGGAATGTTACTGCACCTAGCAACCAGCTATTAAGAGATATGTATGTGCTTAAAGGCCACTGTATTTCTATATTGCCCTTGTAAATATATATTCCCCTTATGTCTACAAGAAAATTAGCAATAAGATAGACTCTGCAAACGTTTATTTCGATTAACATGAAGTCGATGGAGAATAAGAGTTGTGTAAAAATAGTTTGTACAAGTGTAGAGAAAGTCATGTGAGTGTAACACATCAGATTTTTAAGTTTTTGTTCTAAATATTTTACGAAAGGCGAGCTGGTTATGGTAGCATGTCCTGCTGGATATACTGTGGGTCGTCCTGTTGCGTTAGAAGTTAAGTAGTGTATTGGAGGTGGACGCACTTTAAAAGGTGGCACTGATTGCTTTGCCTGAGTTCCTCCTTGATGCTGACCCTCATTATCAAAGTCTCCATGCTGATTTTCTAGTGTCATAATTTCGTGTTCTTGGAAGATAATCCTGTTGAATGGAATGATTCCACGTTTCTGGTATCCACTCATAGCAATTTGGAGATTAGCGCATACAGCACATGCCTTTCCCATAAACTCTCCTACATGATAGGCAGTAATAGCTCTAAATGGATTATTCGACATCCAAGATTCTCTTTATTATAGGAAGCTTTGATTGTTCTCATGAAGGCTACATCCAACGGCAGCAGTCTATGGGTTGTATGTAGTGGAAGACATACAATGACAGCCAGGTCAACAATGACAATTATCCATGTATGGGAATAGTGACCATCCAAGACCATCTCTCGGGAGATGGCTTCGTAAAATCTAAGAAATGCTGGAACCATTCAGTAATTATGTGCAATGGAATCCATCTAGAACGATTGCAGCTTGCAATATTTTCTGGAAGCGGGGCCATTTAGAAGTTCGGCCTTCATATTCTTACTGGGAAATATAATTTAAGATGGAACAAACGTTCCCGACGTTCTCACATAATTGTCATAAGGAAGCCTCTTTCCTGTGATGATAATGTACCGACTTGCTTCTTCCCCTTGATACTAATGACCTTTGTCCGTCTCTTTGAACGCTTATTCCCGCCTCATCCATATTTCATACTTTTGCCGCATTTAAATTAACTTTACTCAGTGCAGGTTCCAATAAATCGAAAAAGTAATTAATATTTTCTCTTGTAAAAACCTTTCGCTCTAGCTAGAGACACAGATTCGGGCATTCTTAAGCTAGGAGAGATGTCTCTTTCAAATAATTTCTCTGCTATTTCTTTCAAACAGCCCCTTTTGAGGGTAGAAATGGATACTCTATATTGTTTTATAGCCAGTTCGGTTGGCTTATATCGGATGACCTCAATTTCAAAAATCTGTTTTCCATTATTTTGTAACATTCGTCCAACTCCTGCTCTATTGCATCCCCTAAATGTATTTTATATCTGGCCTGTTTGTATTAATGTATCAATAGGTGTACCATGTTTGTTTTTAATGTAATTTTCCAGAACTGACTTTGGGACGCTGGTAATAGCATCTGTAAAAACAAGCATCACGTGTGAGAGATTGCTGAAGTCTGATTTTGGATATCCAAAATGTGGAACCTACACTTTATACGATAAATGGTACCCACGCTATAAGGAGAATAATGGTTCGTAAAAGCCAACATATTTTACACATGAGACGAAATTATATTATATTAGGAAGTTTGAAATGCATGACTTAAAACATTGTAATAACATGGAAACATCAATCTTACGTTTAGTCGATGTCTTCAGATGTAATCAGTCCTGAAAAATATTCTCAAGCTTCGTTCTAACACACAGAACTTCTTTTCTCCACAGCACAACTCAGTCTGCGCGAAAAACTCAACATAGCGTCGAAGCATAACGGAACATCCCGGTTTTACATTCTCCGATAGAGTAACAGCTGCTGGAACAGAAACTAAACTATCCGAAATATGGAAACCATCTGAAGTTTTGGCAATCTTTCCTACCTCTAAACGTGTATTTCTGGTTAAATCTTCATATTTAATATCTAAATGGAATGCATGAAGTACCCAAGTAGTAGAGAGATTGTTGTACTCGAAATACATGCTGTGAAGCACAACGCTCTCCTCATCTGGAGCAACTACATACACTACGTGATCAAAAGTATCCGGACACCTGGCTGAAAATGACGTACAAGTTCGTGGCGCCCTCCATCGGTAATGCTGGAAGTCAATATGGTGTTGGCCCACCCTTAGCCTTGATGACAGCGTTCGCTCTCGCAGGTATACTTTCAATCATGTGCTGGAAGGTTTCTTGGGGAATGGCAGCCCATTCTTCACGGATTGCGGAACTGAGGAGAGGTTTCGATGTAGGTCGGTGAGGCCTGGCACAATGTCGGCGTTCCAAAATATCCCAAAGCTGCTCTATAGGATTCAAGTCAGGACACTGTGCATCCATTACAGGGATGTTATTGTCGTGTAACCACTCCGCCACAGCCCGTGCAGCATGAACAGGTGTTCGATCGTGTTGAAAGATGCTATCGCCATCCCCGAATTGCTCTTCAACAGTGGGAAGCAAGAAGGTGCTTAAAATATGTATCAATGTTGGTCTGCGCTGTGATCGTGCCACGCAAAACAACAAGGGGTGCAAGCCCCCTCCCGGAAAAACACGACCACACCACAACACCACCACTTCAGAATTTCACTGTTGGCACTACACACGCATGCAGATCACGTTCACCGGGCATTCGCCATACCCACACCCTGCCATCGAATCGCCAATTTGTGTACCGTGATTCGTCACTCCACACAACGTTTTGCCACTATTCAATCGTGTAATGTTGACGCTCCTTACACCAATCGAGGCGTCGCTTGGCATTTTCCTGCGTGATGTGTGGCTTATGAGCAGCCGCTCGACCATGGAATCAAAGGTTTCTCACTCACGCCTAACTGTCATAGTACTTGGAGTGGATCCTGATGCAGTTTGGAATTCCTGTGTGATGGTTTGGATAGATGTCTGTCTATTATTCTTTACGATCCTCTTCAAATGTCGGCGGTCTCTGTCAGTCAACAGACGAGGTCGGCCTGTACGCTTTTGTGCTGTACATGTCCCTTCACGTTTCCACTTCACTATCACATCAGAAATAGTGGACCTATGGATGTTTAAGAGTGTGGAAATCTCGCGTACAGACTTCTGACACAAGTGACACCCAATCACCTGACTACGTTCGAAGTCCGTGAGTTCACGGAGCGTCCCATTCTGCTGTTTCACGATGTCTAATGGCTACTGAGGTCGCGGATAATGATTACCAGGCAGTAGGTGGCAGCACAATGCACCTAAGATGAAAAACGTATATTTGTGGGGTGTTCGGATACTTTTGATCACATAGCGTACATACGGTTGTAGGTTTCGATTAAGACTGTGGTGTAACAGAACGTGTCTTCAGTGCCAAATACTCTAATGTTTATTATATTATATTATAATCTTCATACTAAAGATAGAGAATGTTTCTCGAAAAAATATAAGTCCAGTAATTGTATATTAGCACCTTTAAGACACCCTCAATAACAAATGTGAATTCAAATGTCACCATGAGTCGAGAAGAAGGAAAATAAACAGATTTTGAATGTGGCGCAGCTGTGTTTGTTTGAAAACAAAAAATCGCTTCAGAGAAAGACTTCTAAACTGCACTTAGAATGTCAGAGACAAAAAGTCTCTAAGTACCAGTAGTGAAAGCAAACTAAGTTGGAAAACTGGATCAGATCACAACATCTGCACAAAGTTTGTATGGATTCATTTGTCATCTGAAGCAATCTTCGCTCTGTGTTTATGGATCACTGATATCAGACTTTGCAAACCTCCATTTACAAGGCGTAATTGGGCTTCCTTTACCAGTATTATCGTTTTATACAAAAAGTTAACGTATATAAGTTTTAAATAAATTATTCAGAAGTATTTGCAAAGCAACGCAACCCCGTAAATCTTCTTACAGTGATTTCAGAATCTGTAGAAATTGTCGTTAACACAGGAAGAACCGTTTACACCGGTTCGTGGACGATTCGTCAACAGATATTTCGTCAATGAAAAGTTTTGCCTTTATGTGAATTCGTCATCACTGTGTATTTGACAACTGAGGAAATCGTCAGGGAGAATGTCGACAATAAATATTTCATCAACAATTACTTCGAGTATTTATGTAATTCGTCAATTGAAAACCTGGACGAGAATACACGCAAGCAACGAAGTGTAAAACATAAAGAGGTCAGTTTTCCTAACCCATGCCTCCTAAACGCAATTTCCTAGCAACACCAGTCTAAAAACTGTTTGTGGTCCTCTTTTCCAAAATCATATTCCCTAGTATTCTTATTTATTGTTGGTTTCGAATGGAGTAAAAGACCAGCCGAAAATAGGAAAATTATATTCTGCGGTTGGGAACATTAGGGATGGGTTCTGGTAAAGGGAGGGAGTAGAGATGTGGTTTCCAACGCTCCCCATATGTCTTATGGTCATCGGGATACCTCATTCCACCAAGCGATGACTGGTCTCATTTCTGAGGTGGAGACACCCAGCGGGCAAAATCCGTTGCCTCTGATGATAGGGTGATGATGAGGATGGGATGGAATGAAAGGACCTACAGTTTACTCTGTGGTTTCGGCTCCGCTCGCCTCCTACTCGTTTCGCAAGCACGCGCAAGGTAGAGCTCGCATCCACTATTATTGTATTGATGAGATATTATGAGTTTACAAAAACACTTTGTATTAATTTTTTTCTTTACTAAAATAAATATAGGCTAAAAACCTTCACGAAATATCCATGGTCATACTATCCGTTAACGACAAACCTCTGAAAATTATAATCTGCAAGTTCGTTTAGCCACATATAGTTTCTTTCACCATGAATGCAACTGAACGCACGAGCAATACGCATAGTTAGAGTATTACATTTCATTGAAGATGTGTTTGTGATTAATAAATCCACTGTGTCACATCCATCTTGCATATTCGCACTTTCTCGTCAGCGGACAAAGTGCCCTCTCGCGCAGTTTCTGCTAGTTTTCAAGCACTAATCTAAAGGTTCTATCAAAAAGATGGAAGAAATTAATGCTGATCCAAAATAAATAAAACATTTTAGCGCACCACTGTTCTTTGAAAAAGGTAACGAGGCAAATATTTTATTATGAAAATAAGACTGCATAAAACGACATTGTAACATATAACTTTGAGCCATGGATGGCTCCCCTATTGCATCTGTTTTCGTCTCGTCAGGCTGGGCAGTGACTAAGTATCATGTGTCACCTGCTTTATGTATTCTTTCGCCTGCTAAACAGATGATGCAACACAGAATAGTTCGTCCTCCTTACCATTTGAAAGGAGCTATGTTCGAACTACTTTAGATGACGGGTTGGTGCTAGCTGCTACATAATGTCGCATCATGCAATATTTCCTCCGCAGGTCCCGGTCTGGATTCGTCGAGCACAAAAAGGTCTAGAGGAGTCAAGAATCTACTAGTAACAAGGAAGGACGCTTTAGCTCGCGGTATTGGCAAACAGTTACTTCCGCACGCCTTTCGGTGTTTGGTATTTAGTTTCATATTTTCAAGAAAATCGCCTCACATATGGAACATTTTTCGAAATCTTTGATTTTCTAAACCACGGCTCTAATGATTAGAGATAAAATGTATATCTTCAATTTTGTGGGAAAAATTCTTCTTAATTCAGAAGGAATTTTGTGTAATTTTGTGTAACTGTTAAAGCTAAGCGACACAGGAAGTTTTACTATACAAAAAATGTAGATCTCCTTAAAACACAATTTATTTCAAATACCTTTCTCATGGCACCAGCAATTTCCGTGATATGCCCTATTAAAGGTTCGAATTGATCAATACTTAGCTTTCTTTTAAAGTCCTGTCGATTTTCAGTGTTTTTCGCGATGTCATGGAGAGAGTATGGAATTTAAGGGCAGCGTATAGCGTCCACTTCCAAAAAAAATTGACTGTTGCTATTTGCTTTGCATCTATAACGAAATGTGTAATGCAGGTATTCCCGAAAAGGCTTATCTGGATTAAAATGAAGTAGGTAGGAAAATAAACTACCAATAAGCGATAGAGGGCGAAGAAAGCATATGAATGTAATACATGAATTTTTATTAAAGCAATTACTTTTCACAACAAACAATTAATATTTAAATAACCATGCAAGCTAAAGTTTTTGAAACACAGAAAAAAACATTATTGTTATGTGTAATACCTAGAACAAATTTCAATAAGACATCTTATATGCTGTGAGTTTTCAAATCTCACAGATGCATTACCTTAAATCAACCTCTAGATTGTATGGTCGTTAGAGATTTGTTGTTTCTCTACATGAAATCTTGTTATATCAACTCGCAATTACAATCATCGATTCAATCTGATTCATTGGAGATGCCGAATAAATTTGATCGCCTTGTGTAAACGCTACGGAACCGCTGACATTTCACTAATGCACTCCCTTCACTGACCAATGACAACATAAACTAATCAAGCAGCTGCTTAGTCCTCCCGAACTACACACAAATGGGTTGTATTGCTTCATGAAGCGTGACGGGCCCCATTTGTCTGCCACCCTTGCTCTGAGGTCACGAGTATATAGACCGTGTCACATAAAGAAGGCTCTCATAACGGTTTAGCACGCGCACCGCTGTCTTCCATCGTTGTTGTGCGAAGCGATCAGCAAGCGAGGTAAATTAGCGCTATCACCACCTCTGGGATAAGGCTTTAATATTACACCACATCAGTCTGAGTTCAATCTGTGTATCCAGGTATAAGCCAAGCAATTACTCCCGTAATCGTTGAAGATTATGCGCGTACATGGAGAATGTGTTTAATACGACGGGCGTCCAATAAGTAGGTTTCCTATTTTATAAGAAACATTACACACAATTTATCATGCTGAAATAATTTTATTTACTTGTATAATTCTTGTTACTTTTCTACATAGTCGCCATGTTTTTCCAAACATTTTTGCTAATGTGGCAAAAAGTTTTCCAAGCCATTGTTGCAACATGATGGGTCCTATACTCATAACCAGCTGTTCACTGCTGATTTAACTTCATCGGTGTAATACTACATACGTCATCAAAAGAAAGCGAACTTTTGTTTCGCGAAAGGTAAAGGTAGAGGTTCGTATCCCGGAACCGGAGCAGAGCACCCACGTAGACCAATCGACCCATTGTGCTTCCAACGTGACTCTGGGAGGGAAGGCTGAGGGCAGAGACCCGAAAGGCTACCAGATCCGGATGCCGACGGGGGCAATGATGGATGGGATCCCTAACGTTTCCAGATAAAACGTATTGACGGTCCCTGCCCACAAACCATCAACCTCCAGGTTCCCACGGAGCGGAGCCCCATGCTGAGGAGAGAGCGAACTAAGCGTACTGCAGCGACGCCAAGGAAGAATCTTTGAAGAGCGCAAGCAACCCTGAAACAGATACTAAGGAATATGATGGGAACAGAAAATGAGAGTAAGGAATGCGTGGTAGAAGATGAACCACCCCAGCTATCGCTTGGCGAACTGGGGAAACCACGAAAAACCCATGGGCCAGAGTGGGCGGTCGCCGAGGATCGATCCCGGGACCTCACGAATGCGAGCCACAGACTAACCACCTGAGCCATCATGCTCACTTTTGTCTCGTAAAGTTCTCTTCTTTCACGACATTGCACGGCCTCACACAGCTCGAATGATCCAGGCGGAACTCGGAGAATTCAACTGGGAAGTTCTTGCATTCTCCATATTCACCAGATCTTGCCCCAAGTGATTTTAACATGTTCCCCTGACTCCAAAGTCATCTTAGAGGTAAATACTTTAACGCCGATGATGACGATCATGATGATGTCAAATCAGAAGTGAACAAGTGGTTACAAGCACAGATCCGACCTGGTACAATACTGGTTTGGAAAAACTTGTGTCAGTTACCAAAAATGCTTGGAAAAGCATGGTCACTATGTATAAAAGTAACAGAAGGACTGTACAATGTAAATAAAGTTATTTGAACATGATAAGTTGTAATATTTTTTTACAAAATAAGGAAGCTTACTTATTGAACGCCTCTCATATGTTCAGAAGGAGATAAACGTGTTAGTATCAGTAGAGGCATCATGTTTCTACAGTCTCTTCTCTCTTTAAATTTAGCAAATTAACTGCAATACACTTGATAGTAAGAGACACATAAACTGAGCGGGATGGCTCAGGCGATAACGTCTATGGGCCGCATTGGGGAAGTCCCGGGTTCGATCTCTGGCGACCAACTATTCTAACCCAGTTATTTTCAGAGTTTTCCCGGATCGCCAGGCGAATGCTGGAGTGGTTTCTTTCGTCCTCCGAATTTTGTCCCTCCCGTTCGTTCCAGTAATCAATGGATGGTGTTTCGGCGCTGCGTGGAAGGGAAAGAGTTCTCCGTGAAATTTCTCCGTCTGCCGACCTTCGGCTGGTTGTTGGGACATAAGGACTGACCCTAGGGAGGGACATTGGACCCTGTGTAGGGTGGGGTACCTGGCTTGCCTGTCCGACCCCCGGGCGTCTCAATCTGGAAATTGTAGGAACCTTGTCATTGCTGTGCAGTCACTCCTGGTTCCAGCCGCTCAGTGTCTCCCTTCACGAGGGCACCCACTCGTGAGGGGCGTCGGCACAATATACTCATTCCTTGATCGGTGTCGAATCCCCTCTACTTCACAATCCAATTTAAGGAATACATAAAGTTTGTTTCCCCCTAACCTTTAGACAGTAAATGCTTGAAACATATATATTGATTCTTTAAAGCTAAAGAGGGTTCCAAGCAGTAAGGGCTCGTCAGTACAGATTTTGAGTGTTCAAAATTTATTCAGCCTGAAAATGTGAATACCATCTGCTGCATAATAGTTAAGATAGTGAACAAAGTGATAACATTAATAATAATAATAATAATAATAATAAGAAGAAGAAGAATGCGTAACTTATCTGACGAAAGAAACAGTTGTTTTTAATGCTTGCTGATACATAATTAAGTGCCCTAAGCAAGGAGAAAGTAATGTTTAATTAAATTGTAGTTGGGAGTATAGATGGTATGGAATGGAATGAGAAGTAGAGGGCTTTCGGCATTGATCTAGCGAGTCCGAACATTGTACCGACGCCCCCACGAGGGGCACCCTAGGAGGAAGGGATGAGGTGAAAGAAGACACCGGGCGTCCGGAGCCACAAACGAAGGCACAGCAATGACAGGGTCCCTAAAGTTTTCAGTTATAAACACCCGGTTGACGGACACACAGGCCAGGGACCCCGCTCCACATGGGATCAAACGCCCCCACCGGGGGCGGTCCTTATACCCCAGCACCAGCCGAAGGCCGAAGCACGGAGAAGGTCCACATAGAGCATCCTTTTCTCTGCTACGCTGCACCGAAACTCCATTGCTGACACTTCCAACCTTGAAACAGACCAAACGGGGTGAAGGATGAATGAAAGATGAATGGGATGAAAATTGAGGACAGGAATTTCGGGGATGTAATGATCCCTCCCAGCTTTCGCCTGGTGACCCGGAGAAGCCCCCGAAAAAAAACCATTGATCAGGAATGTCGGCCACGAGTATCGAACACACGACCTTCAGAATGTGGAGAAACCGGGAGAAGTTTCTGCGCTTGTGCATGTTACCTACTTCTGCTACACTGACTCTAACTTCTGCCATAGTGTGGTACCATGTAAAAGCATTGACTTAAAATTGTAGTAATAGTGGAATCAGAGTGCGGGAAAACCTTCTCTCCTGGTGCAATTTTTCAGGTGTGCACGACCCATACGTATTTGGCCCCCTAATGTAATTACGTCATACCAGTTGCGCATGTGTAGACGCTCCTGAAAAAGTGCACAAGTCAAGATGTTCTGCGAATCATATTGCCATATGTTTCATGGAGTTTAGAGGAGTAGCACGGTAGATTTAAACGCCGTATATTTTAAATTACCACATGTAGTCAGAACTTCGAGTGTTTACGTGCTCTTATGCAGCAGCCGCCACTGACTACAAGACTGCATTTATTGATTCGTTAAAGTTATTGATGTATGAACGCATCTATGCTGTCGACTAGCGCTGCAATAACGACCTATAATACTATGGGTGAGTTGCAAGAACCAGTTTATTGATTCGATAAATGATATTGGTGGTATAAACGGCTTTATAATGTCTATTTGTGTTCAATAATGACCTGTAATGCCTTTGGTTCAATAAAGCGTCCTTTAAACTATAGCTAAACGCTAAACCGCTGAATATTCGCCAATTTGCATTGCATTCGCCAGATTTGGAAGCCAATGTAACAAATATAGCTACTTGAAATTAAGTAGTTAGGATATAGCGAAACTTTGCCTAGAATTTGTGTGTACCCAGTCTACAGTAATTTATAGAAATTATACCATGTGTTCCATGTATAGCTGGGGGCATAGATCGCGTATAAGCGTAGTTCACTTTCACTGCAATGTCCTCGCTATTTTTCCGCAGCGCCCAAGTTGTAAATGATACGCTGAAGACTGCGTTTAACAGCTGTGATACGTTATGGCAGTTGCTGCATTCACTTCGACTAGAGTTTGTTCATCGTGCATCTCAAACATCTGTTTGTGTTGAAACCCATTAAATTAGTCCACTGAAATGCCTCGTGAAAAATTCACGCTTGAACATAGCATTTTTATGTGCGATACATGCGTTAAAATACACTCATATAGATAGGCGTGTAGAGAATTTCAGGATATTCTAGTTCCAGGTAGAAAAACTGTTAGAAGTTTAGTTAATAAGTTTAGGACAACAGGATCGTAAACGCTAAAGCTAGGAAGCGAAGAAAAGTTTTAACAGAGGAAAAAATTGAAGAAATTGGTGCATCATCCGAACATCTTCCAAAGAAGTGTCTAGAGAATATGTTGCGCAGAAAGGGGCGTTTCAAAAATCTCTGCGCATGTAGCTGCGAAACTTTTGAAATTGAAACCCTACAAGTGACTTTTGTTCATAAATTACAACCTCGTGACCACGAGGAATGCCAGCAAGTCTCAACGCAGATGGACACCACATTCAACACAACTTATAAAATTCAGTACTCATTATAGTGCATGTTACTATCGCTCATGAGGAAGTAACGTGGGAGATTTAGAACGGAAAACCCAAAGTGCAATAGATAGCGCGCGGAGTACGCATACACACGTCCGCGGACCGACTATATCATGAACGCACTGAATAAAAAAAAATCTGTGTTACACTCACACGACTTTCTCTACTCTTGTACAAACTATTTTTACAAACGCTTATTCTCCATCTACTTTATGTTAATCGAGATAAACATTTGCAGACTCTATCTTATTGCTAACTTTCTTGTAGATGTAAGGGGAATATATATTTACAAGGGCAATATAGAAATACAGTAGCCTTTAAGCACATACATATCTCTTAATAACTGGTTGCTAGGTGCAGCACCATTCCCTTTGCCACAAATTAATACTCTTTGCATATCCAAGACAAAAAAATGAATAACGAATTCCCATTTGAGAAAATAAGTACTGAAAAATTTAAGGGAATAACAAGCAATATCTCGAAAACGGTTCACTCAGCAACAAAAATGTATATGAAATAAATTGTGTATTTTAATGCGATCTACATTGTTTGTGTAGTGAAATTTTGTCTTAAACATGATATTTTAATCAAAATCGTTAGAGCCATTTTTGAGAAAATTAAAATTTTCGAAAAATATTCCCTGTAAAGGGTAATCTGGGGTGGGGGTATTTTCTTGAAAACCTTCGTGTCGCATCTCTGGAAGATACTGAACCTAAATACCAAGTTTGGTGTTTATCCGACTGTTCGTTTCTGAGTTATGCTGTTCACAGACAGATACACACATACACACACACACACAGACAGACACACAGACACACACAAGAAATATTTCCAAAAATGTTTATTTTGGATTCAGGGGATCTCAAAACATGTATTTCCAGTGAAATCTCGGTATCGAATTTTTGGGTGGAATACAATACTTCCCCTACTTACTATACGTAGTAGAGAAAGCAAAAAAGGTTTCATAACTCTAAGACCGCACCTGTGTGACACTCATACGTGTAGAATACTTTAAGGGGGTACATAGATTGAAGTGCAAGGTTTCAAACAATTAGCTTAATTTCGAAAGTATTTAAGATAATGTTATAAAACTTGACATCAGCATTTGAAATACCACATTGATCAATATACTACTTTACGACAAAAGTAAGCCGTACTTAAACAGTCTGAACAAATAGATGCAAGCACATTTAACACATTTCCTGAGTTAATGGATGCCAGCTATTTGGTGTTATTATGATTATTGTTAACATTTTCACGATGGAATATATATTTTTTACAGAGTTAACATTTACACTCAAGAGTTCAATATCCGAAATTGAGTGAATTTGCTCGACTGTTTTTTACTTTCTCTACTACGTATAGTAAGTAGGGGAAGTATTGTATTCCACGCAAAAATTCGATACCGAGATTTCACCGGAAATACATATTTTGAGACCCCCTGAATCCAAAAAAAGCATTTTAGAAACATGTCCGTGTGTGTCTGTGTGTCTATGTGTGTGTGTGTGTGTGTGTGTGTGTGTGTGTGTGTGTCTGAGTGTCTGTGAACAACATAACTCAGAAACGAACAGTCGGATAAACACCAAACTTGGTATTTAGGTTCAGTATCTTCCAAAGATGCGACATCAAGGTTTTCAAGAAAATCCACCCACCCCAGCTTACCCTTTACATGGAACATTTTTCGAAAATTTTAATTCTCTCAAAAATGGCTCTAACGATTTTGATTAAAATATCATATGTTTAAGATATTTCCATGACAAATGAAATGTATACCTCGAATTTTCAGGGAATGTCTCCAAAAGTATTCTTCATTGTGAACGACTTTTGCATAACTGGTAAACCATAAGAGATAGACAAAATGTTAGTACACAAAAAATGTAGATCGGTTAAAATACACAACTTATGTCATATACATTTTTGTTGTTGAGTGAACCATTTTCGAGATATTGCTTTTCCAATATTTATACCTTTTCTCAAATTCGTTATTTTTTACAAATTTTACATTTACACTGGAGAGTTCAATATCCGAAATTGAGTGAATTTCACGCCTGTTTTTTCTTTTAGTTCTTTCAATATACAGAAGTTTGTTGCATACATCTGAATTTTGAAGTTTCCCCACAGATTAAAATCACATCCAGTATGTTAAAACAATTGGATCCCTGAAAGGTATCACCACTGTATAAGAGGTACTTAAATTATTACTAGCCCCATCAAATCCCCTACCATCAGGGTAAATGGCATATCCCCTCAAGTCTACTTAAAATCAGTGAATGCCCCTTGCAGGGTAACTTGAAACACCCCACCCCTGCTGCCCAAAGACGGTGCACACTCATCTTTGTGACCTCCTTCATAAATAAGTGCGAGTAATCCCCACCAAACTGATCATAAAAATGCTGATTATCACCCTGATTATCAACATCACCATTATCATCATTATTATTATATTATTGAACGTCACAAGCAACTGCCAGGGTCGTAACAGCGTCTCAGGTGTGCCGAAACTTTAATCCCCCATAAATTAATTTAAATTCCAAAAAAATAGTGACGTGAAGCTGTCACAATTTCAGATAATTATAGGTATAGATTATTCAACAGAGGAGGACACTTTCACACTGCGATCTACAGAACTATTGTGACTGCCATACCCATGAGGATTGACTGAAGTGAAGGAACCACCGGAGGCTACAGGCCGCAGGCAGACAGACCACAGAGACGCGCGTAAGTCCCTAAAAGCTGCAGGCTCAAGATCGGTCCTACTGCTGGAGCTGGCCAGAGAGAACGATGAACGATCTGTCGACCAAACAGCCTCTAGTGTCCACGGGTAATATCGTTTTCTTTGAGCAAGCATCCGCGCCGTCTGTCCGACACCGCCACACCCACAAAGTACATCTGAAAGATGAGCAGAAAACGGAATGAAAGCGAAGTTACGGACAGGAAATCGTAGTGAGGAGAATCCAACACAGATTCGCCTACCGAAGGTAAAACCATCAAAAATCCAAAGCCGTAGTGGACGATCGACGGGAAGCGAGCCGGGGACCTCTCGAATGCGAACTCTACACTTTACCACAGACCTATCTCGCTCGGTACATATTTACCTACTTGAACGCCATGCATCTAGTTCGAGCTGAACATCCAAAATTGGGCATAGGCTCCACCACCTTCGTCACCCAGGCCAACTGAAACCTTCCTGAAATTCCTTGAGGTGTTATATTATTAGAGTCGGATTAGAGTGACCTGGTCCGTGATTTCAAGTTACCGATACAGAGAGCATAATGTCTTGACGCGTGTCCCCTGGGTACAGACGGTGGGTAAAGAAATATACCGTCGTAGGCACGATGTTCCGCTTCGCAAGCACAGTAAGAAATATAGCAGACAGTGATATAAGTTATTATTATTCGTATGTACCTATATTACTTCTTGCGATGTCGTAAGAGTTTCTCACGATGTAGCTTTTATTTAAGTGATCGGCGGAGAATGTTCACTTTCGGAAATTTCGGTACATTATTGTCCCTTGCAATGCAGTCTATGTAGTACTTGCTTTTTATATATATATATATATATATATAATGTAGTATAACACGTAATAAAAACACTCGCCATGTACAACATAGTATACGTATTCTTTTGCTACAAGCGCCCGTTGTTTACATCTGTACTCACCCTTTCTCCTTCAACATAAACAGACTACAGTACAAGGTAAGTTAACCTCATAAAGACGCTCATTCTGATCCGCCCGTTTACATATGATGAATAAAGTATATGCAGCATAGACCGATTCTCAGGAACGGACAATTTGGTTGCGGTCTGCCGATTGTATTTTTGTGAAAATCGATTTCCTAGTTTACGTTCTGGATCAGTGATTAGAGTTCGTAAATAATCCGCCATGTATCCCATGCTTAATAGTCTTGCGGATATTGAGTTTGCATACACATTCAAGAGCGTAATTCAGGTGTGTTTGACATTTCCCCTGTTGAATCGACTTTTGAAGACCATCTGATATTTCTTTTCCTCTATGCCTACTATACCAACCTTTACTGTGTAGATCTGTAGATGACTCACTTACATTTGTAAAGGCAGGGCAATTTTGGCTTTGAAAATCAGCATTGATACCACTCTTTTCGGTGTAGCTCTAAAATTTGCTTTTATTAATTTTCATTTCAAAACTTAGGTTCTACGTTACACTTTATTTCGTAATGGAGGATAAAATTCATTCACCGGGAATGACTGTTTTGAAAGTTAGCACGCTAACATAAGATCACACAGGCAAATTTTATTTGTTTTATTTGCCACGGAACAAATTTTAAGGAACAAAAATGCTCCGGTAATAGTATAGAATGAAAATGGTGGCTCGTTTCATAATTTTGATACGAGGTCTTAATTACCATTATAGTCAAGTTGCATACGATGCATTTGGTAGACCACACTATAATTTCAAAACTGAGTTTTTACAAAAATATCTTACTTGTTAACTGTGTTATTAAATGCTGATCGGATGGCAGGACCTGGAGCGCTTTGTGAGTAATACAACAGATGGCAGTACTATTGAGTCCAAGCTATGTTTATTTATGTATTACTTTTTACTTTCTCTACTACGTATCGTAAGTAGGGGAAGTATTGCATTCCACTCAAAAATTCCATACCGAGATTTCACCGGAAATACATGTTTTGAGGCCTCCTGAATCCAAAAAAAGGTATTTTTGGAAACATGTCCGTGTGTGTGTGTGTCTGTGTGTGTCTGTCTGTGAACAGCATAACTCAGAAACGAACAGTCGGATAAACACCAAACTTGGTATTTAGATTCGGTATCTTCCAGAGATGCCACACCAAAGGTTTTCAAGAAAATCCCCCACCCCAGAGTACTCTTTACATGGAACATTTTTCAAAATTTTTAATTTTCTCAAAAATGGCTCTAACGATTTTGATTAAAATATTTGTATAAGATATTTTCATGTCAAATAAAATGTATATCTCGAATTTTCTGGGAATGTCTCCAAAAGTATTCTTCATTGTGAACGACTTTTGCATAACTGGTAAATCATAAGAGATAGACAAAATTTTACTACAAAAAAAAGTAAATCGCGTTAAAATACACAATCTATGTCATATATTTTTTTGTTCTTGAGTGAACTATTTTCGAGATATTGCTTGTTATTCCTTTAAATTTTCCAATACTTGTAGTTTTTCTCAAATGGGAATTCGTTATTATTTTTTTTTCTGGTAATGCAAAGAGAATGGAATACTCCACATAGCAACCAGCTCTTAAAATATTTGATTATCGCTTAAAGCCTACCAATTCCCCTTGCATCTACCAGAAAATTATCAATAAGATTAACATCTCGATTAACATGAAGCATATGGAGAATAAGCGTTTGTAAAAATAGTTTGTGCAAGAGTAGAGAAAGTCATGTGAGTGTAACACATCAGATTTTTCTATCGCGCACATACTAGGTAGAGAAGGTATTACATTCCACCCAAAGCAATAATTATAACTATAAGTCAAAATATGAATTGATTAATAGGATAATATTGAAATGCTTGAATACCTTTGAATCTATTGATTTTGAAGAGAGATTATGTATTAATTCGATTTTAAATTATACTCGATAACGAGGTTTCCCCGGAAATAAATGTTCTGAGGCTTCCTAAATCCAAAAGAAGCATTTTTAGAAAAAGTGTTGTGCGTGTGTGTCGGTGTGTGTGTCTCTGTGAACAGCTGTGAACAGAATTCAAAAACGAAAACTCGGATAAATACTAAACTTGTATTTAGGTTCACGACACGAAAATTTTCAAGAAAATCCACTCACCCGGACTACCCTTTATATGGAAGATTTTTGAAATTGTTGTTTTCCTAAAAAAATGGCTGTAACAATTTTGATTAAAATTCCATATATTAAAGACATTTACATTACAAATAAAGTGTATATTTTAAATTTTTTAAGAATAGTCTGTGAAGTTCACTTCGTTTGGAATAAATTTTGTATAATCTTGTATAAATGGTAAACGTTAAGCGACAGTCGTAAACGTACCAAACATCTGATGTGTTGCACTCACATAACTTTTTCTACTCTTGTACAAGCTATTTTTACAAACGTTTATTCTCCAACTACTTCACATTAATCGAGATAAATATTTGCAGAAACTTTCCCTTGCACCTACAAGAAAATTACCATAAAGATTAATATGAAGTAGATGGATAATAAGGGTTTGTAAAAATAGTTTGTATAAGAGTAGAGAAAGCTTTATGAGTGCAACGCATCAGATTTTTAAAATTTCATTCCTCAGTTTTCCTCTTATTGTTCCACACGCCCTATAAAATTGGCTAAGTTAATTATTTATTTCGTTCTTCTGGAAATAGAATACATCAAAATCTACGCAATTAAAAGTATTTACTTGATATATTAATTTGCCGTTTATACAATCATATATAAGGCTTGATCCTCTAAAAGCTATCACCTTTATTTTTGTTTGCAAAATGTTGGTGTTATAACCAAATGCAGCTTCATTCAGTACACATCTGTGTGAATCTGATGTACGAACTAATTTGCAAACCAAACGATGTTCAGGATCGTACAACTTATTTGAAACACGATCCCTTAATTATATTCATAAAGTTTCACACCCGATGTCCATAGTTTTATTCTCTAAAACTTCCAGGCTCTTTTGCTATGCTCTGTAGGTTAAAATACTTTACCTAACGTTTCGTCCCTAAAACAGAAGAAATTTTCAGAGGTGTTGGCGTCACGTAGCTTCTCTCTCAACTACTACATGCTTTGAAAGAGAGTCAGTAATTATAATCTGCTGTCAAGGAATGCTAAAGACACACAAGACCTTATATTAAAATAGGTGATATGTTTTTAAACACAACGACCAGGTCATTCTTTCCACCTCTGTATACAAGCTTCAAAGAGCAACGTATAAGTTACAGCAGATATTAGGAGTTATAATCTAAAAATTCACGTTAACAAATCCAAAAGTATGGTATTCAAGATAAAAGTTTCTAATAAGTTGAAAATGGTTATAAACAATGGAATAATAGAACAAGTTAACAATTTTAATTACTTGGATGCTGGATTTCCTATGAAAAATAAAACGATATAGATAAAAACTTAACATGTTTCAACACATGGGTAGAACCATACAAATAACATTAAGAAATAAAGCTAGAATAGATACAATTATGAGATTTTACAAGGTGCTCGCTGTTTACATGGTTGTGAAAATTGGATCCCCAATAATTTAAAAGGAGATTAGAAACATCTGAGACGCAATTTCTTATAGGAGTATTAGGATACTTAAGGTAGTTTTGTTGTATTGTTATTTGCCCCACGTATGGAAGTCAATTTGAAGAAGGTTATTATATCTTTACATTATTTGCACCACACTTTGGGCGTCAATTTAAAGTAGGTTGTATTGAAGGAGTTGTATTATATTTCAACTGTTGGGGAACCGAAATTGAAGTAGTTGCAACCGCACGTATGGTAAACAGTTTCCGGTAGCCTTCGCCCCAAATGTACTTTTAGGTGTCCTTTGCCCCAAGTTTAAAAAAAACTTTGTAATTTGACTGTTTCTTTAAATATTATATTTATGTTTGCCTCGGCTGCGTTTCTCTTAGCAGGGTTGTGATGCGACAAGAATGTAGGCTTACAAAGATTATAATTTTACTTCACTCATTTTATTAATGATTGACAGGATTTAAATAACACTTCACTGATATAGAGAGCTGTGAGATTCTTTTTATTAATTAATTAATTACACTTTTTAACATGTAAACTTATTTTTCGTCTCACACAATACGTATTATACATTTTCTTGAGGATTTTCTGGTTAGTAACGCTGTCTGCAGGTAACTGAACTCTAAATTTGTAAAATTTTCTCCTTTTCAGTTTCTGATTAGCTAATACTACTCCAATAGAATACCTTCATTTAACTAAAGCTTTTTCTGGTTGTTGATTGGCTATTTTAAAAACTATCTCTAAAATTACATTATTGCTTCCAAGAATCAAAAGTAGATTGTTAAACTCTCAAACTCATTATTGCCTCAAGGTTACCTCATTGTTAGCAACTTTTAATCTATTATTCTCACAGCTCTTACATTATTAAATTACGTAATACATTCACATAACATTATTAAACATGGATACAATAATATAAA
Source organism: Deroplatys truncata (assembly GCA_030765065.1). Classification (NCBI taxonomy): domain Eukaryota; kingdom Metazoa; phylum Arthropoda; class Insecta; order Mantodea; family Mantidae; genus Deroplatys; species Deroplatys truncata. The sequence goes on from CM060987.1 coordinate 51,801,728, forward strand.
CATTTACAATTACTGTAGTATACACTTTTTATATATAGTTACATACACATATTGCTTTAAGGCGGGCTGTTATTGAATTATATATTATATAATTAGACTGAATTCATTTAAGTGTTAAAAATACTGCCTCAATATACATTAAAGGATTACACACAACCTAATCCAAATATGGGAGTAATTAATCATATACTGTGACGATGGCACAAAGCCTTATGCTCTTCGTAATTTAATATTTCTCCGCAGGTTGTGCTTCGGTTTTGGCCTAGCTTGCCTCGCCTGGACTTCACTTGGGTGGAGAGTCTTTGTTTATCTGTGCCAATGGACACATCTACAACGTTGGTGAGTTTCCAAACGGCTTGTTAAATATGAAATTTGCTTTTTTCTAGAGGGTTTCTAACCGGTATATTTTTTCATCGCGCATGCCGTTGTGTTTTGCTGCCTGCCGCCGCTATAGATGGGAAATTTAACGGAGTTAGAGTTGTGATTTGTTTTTTCCTTTATTATGTGCATTAATATGATTAACATGGAAAACATGACCACTAAGTAATCTAGTTAATTCTCCTAAGAGCCTTGAATCATTTTAAGTACCTTTAAGTTCTTTTAATTAATTGTGCTCGTAATATCCATATATTGGTTTCAAATTATTGAAGTTATTACACAAGTATTTAGTGCATGGGTCATTGACCGTACATGCATATTTAAGATACAAGGTATGTGACCAAACAAACAACAGAAAAAAAGAAAACAAAAAGAACAAGAAAAAGGAAAATAGAGGTAAATTACCTTTGACTAACTGAACAAATTCGACCTAGCTTCGCGCACTTTAGCCAAGAAATTGCCCATGTTTTGCCAGTTCCTCTGGTCAGCCAGTAGCTCCCAGCGTGTCAATGTCTTTCTTGGCGGACAAGAATTTTTCTTTGAGTTTAATTGCTCGCTGGTTTTGTATACCCAGTCCTCAGCCAAATAACAGAATGGGCATATTCTCCTGCCAGAATCGTCAGTCATTTTCTGTGCCTCCAGTCTCCCAGCCTAAACCATGCCATTCCTGATCTTTCCTTTCTTCCTAAGTATATATGCCTCTTTGCCCCAATTAAATTTTATTTCATTTGCTAGACTTAGAGAAGGTTTAATTTTACAATCCCATTTTATTTCTGTTGATTGATGTCTCTTAGTCTTCTTTTGACACCTTTCCGTATGTTTTTGTCATTTGTTTCAGCTCTTTGGCATACTGACCCATTCCTATTCTCCTCAAACCCCTTTTCAAATCAGCTGCCCAAAACTTAGGTAGCCTGGGTGATTATGAACAACATGTTAAATGGGGCTGATTATTGAAATTGTTAATGTTGCCAGGGTTTATGAAATTGTTACTTCATCTGGAGTAATTAATTGTTCGTGTATCTAGAATTTATTCAGGGTTACTTTGTGAATAATTGTCTCACGGGAATTTGTTAAGCAGTTTATTCCTACTAGGCTAGTGTGAGGTGAATATTGTGAACATATAGTTTGTACACATGCAAGTAAGGTACCGTTATGCTATCTCGTGTGAGTTAATTTTGTGTGGCATGTCATGGATCTCAAATACCTGACCGATAAACCTAAGAAACCGATAACTTACGAATTTATTTCTGTTTAAATAAATGCTTTGGAGGCCTTTCTTAGCCTTCACTCAGGGATTAGCCGTTACTCCTTAGCCTTGGTCCGCGGTTTCCTTTGAACTCTTGCACCTTCCCCTAGAATAGGTTTACAATAGCTAATAAAGTAAGCGGCAGCCTTGGGTGGTGAAATACGTATAAATTATGGGATGAAACACAAAATATACAAATGATGAAAGACAACAGAATGACAAAAAAGCATTCAAATACAAACAAATAGGCTGGCGTTCAAAAAGGAATCCAAAGCCAGACGGGAAGATGTCTTTGCGTCGGAACGGGCTTCATAACCTAACCTTGGAGAGGAAGAAGAAGAATATCTTTATTGAAGTTCTTACGGTGTGTGTAAATAGAAACCGTCCTCTGTATAAGGGAGCAAATAATGCTTGATTGTAGCTTCATCACAATCTTAAAGTATGCAGTAATTGAGAGAGAAACGATATGATGTCAACACCTCTGAAGACAACCCTCACAGACAAGGACGAAACGTTAGTTAAAACTAGTGTAGCTTAAAAATCACAACAAAGCAACCCAAAAATTGTAGAAGATAAACTTATCCTTTAATGTTCTTTACCGTTGTCTGACCATTTTATTAATGGATATATTAAACAGGTCAGGAGACATTGCGCAGCCTTGTTCTACATGATCTTTCGAAATAAAGGTATTCGTAAAGATACCTGTGCGTCACGAGGAAGAGTATATAATTAAGATATATATTAATAGAACCAGTTTCTATTTCTAATACCCTGTAGGATAGAATGTTACATATCGGTTTGACAAGGATATGGAGAGAATTTTTCACAAATTACCGTTACAGGAGTTTAGGAAGGGAAACAAAAAGAAGAAACAATTGAAATTTTATAAAGCAATAGTTACCCTCACTCTCCTATATGGGAGGCACGGGTATTGGAAAGAAAATGTGTAACTTATATTCAAACCACTAAGATGAGATTTTTATGACATGCGAAGGGATGCACACGAAGAGAAGGATTAATATACGGTGTGATCCGAAAAAAACTGAATATATTTTCAGTAAAGGAAAGGATAGAAGAATGTCAAAAAAACTAGACAGAGAGTGGAATAAGAAAGACTTCTCTGGAAAGTATTAAATTACAAATCAAAAAGGTAAAACAGATATAGGAGATGGCTTGATAATGGAGATTGTAACAGGTGTCCTCAACATGTATGAAAAGAAACGATTGGAAATCCCAACCAGAGAGAAACTGTCACACTGAGCCACAGTATATTTTCCAATCAGTTTTCGCCGCCACTACAGTGTAGGTATTGACACTTTTGACACAGCAGAAATGTAGGTGATCTCTCTGAACTTGGAACATTTTCCTAGCACATGTTCTTGGGTTTTGTGTGTCTGTTCCTCAAAAACTGTAATTCGCAGGAAAATGCATTTTTATACAGCAATATATACCAGGTGACTCACACAAGCCCTCTTTAGTCAAAGTTAGTTTATACCGGAGAGCGAAAATCCAAAAGGTTTGCCTAAACAGAACCGCAAAACGGACTCCATACCGACAGCGAGGAGACCGCTAAATGAAAGACCAATGCTTGAATACGAACACTTATGCTGCTATTACTGACTCATTTTGCATTTTGGGGGGGGGACAGGAATAAAGGTCTGAAGGAAAAACAAGAGTATGTGTATAGGTATAGAAAGGAAAAAGGAGGAGGAAAAGAAGGATTTGATGCCGTGATGGAAAAACAAGAGTATGTGTATAGGTATAGAAAGGAAAAAGGAGGAGGAAAAGAAGGATTTGATGCCGTGATGGCGCAATTTATTAGGGCACAGTGGTAAAATGGTGGCCGGTACCGCCTAAGCAAACCGGCTGATTGTGGGTGATCAATGTAATGTGCGGAAGTCTCCACTGTGGTGAGCAGGTATCTCCCATGGCCGAAGCCCTGGCAGGGACCTGTGAACGGTGGTGACTTAACTGTCTTAACAGGAGATGCATGCTCCAATCCCGGGCCTGTTACCTCCGGGAGTTGGCTCAATGACGATGTACTGGACGAGGTGGCTGGTGTATTCCGTCGAAGCGTGCGTTCAGATCTTGGTAATAGCTCTCCATGGTATCGTGGACCACTTTGAAGTAATACTTGATATGATCCAGGGTTGTGCATTTGGGTTTATTTGCTCCAAACATTCTTGGCGCTCAGTCAAGTGACTGCTGATGTTGTTGAGGATGTGTTTCTTGGTCACGTCGTGTGACTTGTCAATGGTGTCGGTGACTTCAGTAAACAGCTCGCTGAGTTGCTGCTCCAGCGCGCTGAGCCTGCCAGCTAGGTTTAGCACCTCAGCATGCAGGGCTGGGCTCCAGAAAGTTGCCTTTAAAGAAAAACATTTCTCGCTATGGCCAGAGTCTGGTGTTTGAATGTGAGAGTACCTATGTGTATGCGAGGAGGGGGCGTACATGGCTAGCAATTCACCCATTAACAAGAATTCAGAATTGCCGCTTGACGCAAACCTGAGCACACGTGTTAAGTCATTTAGTTCCATGACAGTTTATCTACAATCAGTGCAACTATATGATACCAATTGGTGCGGCAAAATTGACAACATTAAACAAAATTATATTTTATCACATTTATGTACCCTTAAAGGTGCGTTAGAATTAAATCTTTTTCTATTAATGCATTATTCATAATAAGTGTGTGCAAAACCATGCCCGCCTTGGTGGACGAATTGATGTTAGGACCCCTCAGGCCATCGTTCCACCTGGAATGATCCATCATTTCTTAATATTATTTCTGTACGTCAAAAAGGGGCACAGAAGACAGATACCGACAGATACAGATTGTAACCATATCCGTGTGTTCGTTATTGGTACATGCTACCTTTTTGTCTGAATGACCTGGCTCGAACTGCATGCAGGCGACCACGCGACGCTTATCAGTACGAAACTACCACGTACACCTGTAGATAGCAGCACTACGGCAACTTGCTTTTGCACCCATGTATGCGGTAAACATAAAACTGTAATAGACGGCTTGTTTGAGTCACCTGGTACATATTTAATATGATTTTCAGTGTAGTAACTTTTTAAAATACATTATTTCATTGTACTACTAGTAGTACCATAGGCCCGTAACAGCTATGGTAGTAACGATGAAGAGATTTTATCACAAATGTATTATTTGAGGTCCCTTGATTTTAGGAAAAGCTCCGTGAATGTGTCTGTATATGTGTGATGAGTTCGTGTGCGTGTGTATGTTACCTTTACAAGGAAAATTTTTGTTGCTTTTATTTTTCTCAAAGATGGTACTAATGATTCTGTTTTAAAGACTAGCATGCGAAATAAAATTTATATCTTGTATTTTTTGTAAATTTTTCTTCATTTTGAATAAATTTTGTATCATTTTTGTATGAGTGGTAATTCATAACTTTCACAAGGATTATACAAAAGCTTGTCACACACAAAATGACGCTATCCTACTGGTTACAACAGACAACCGTGACAAACTGTAGCCAAGATTAGCATAGAAAATGCAGCGATTTTCCTCAGGGTATTTAATTTCATTATTTTATTTGCTAAATAAATAGTTATTGCAATAGCCAGGTATATAATCTGAGTTTAAATGTACCGGCCCTTAAAATTCCATCTGCTCAAGGTGAGATATTCTGCTATGCCATCAACAACTTTGTTTTAACTCGACTGAAAATGCAACCAAATTAAAAAAATCTGATGTGTTACACTCACATTGCTTTCTCTACTCTTGTACAAACTATTTTTACAAACGCTTATTCTCCATCTACTTCATGTTAATCGAGATAAACGTTTGCAGACTCTATCTTATTGCTAATTTTCTTGTAGATGTAAGGGGAATATATATTTACAAGGGCAGTTTCGAAATACAGTAGCCTTTAAGCACATACATATCTCTTAATAGCTAGTTGCTAGGTGCAGCACCATTCCCTTTTCCACAGATTAATGCTCTTTGCATATCCAAGACAAAAAATGAATAACGAATTCCCATTTGAGAAAATAAGTATTGAAAAATTTAAGGGAATAACAAGCAATATCTCGAAAATGGTTCACTCAAAAACAAAAATGTATATGACATAAATTGTGTATTTTAACGCGATCTACATCTTTTGTGTAGTAAAATTTTGTCTATCTCTTATGGTTTACCAGTTATGCAAAGGTCGTTCACAATGAAGAATACTTTTGGGGACATTCCGAAAAAATTCAAGATATACATTTAATTCTCATGAAAATATCTTAAACATATGATATTTTAATCAAAATTGTTAGAGCCATTTTTGAGAAAATTAAAATTTTCTAAAAATGTTCCATGTAAAGAGTACTCTGGGGTGGGGGATTTTCTTGAAAACCTTCGTGTCGCATCTCTGGAAGATACTGAACCTAAATACCAAGTTTGGTGTTTATCCGACTATTCGTTTCTGAGTTATGCTGTTCACAGACAGATAGACAGACACACAGACACACACGGACATGTTTCCAAAATGCTTTTTTTGGATTCAGGGGATCTCAAAACATGTATTTCCGGTGAAATCTCGGTATCGAATTTTTGGGTGGAATACAATACTTCCCCTACTTACTATACGTAGTAGAGAAAGTAATAAACAAATTATAATTCTAACCAAAATTGTTTTGCAGATTATTTCTATATCAAAGTTGCAATAAGACGTGCCTGTATTACAAACAGTAGAATTTGAGATGAGAAAATGAAAACGGTTGTATGCAAGAAGAGTACTTGATCATAACACGGCAGATGTGGCAGGTAGGCAGCTTCAGGAGTATAATCTGACGATATAACAGGTTTTGCTTCCCCTATTCTGCTTTTATGTGCTTACATTTCTCTCAAAGTTTATATCAAATAACAGAAATGCCACTTCGGTAGGTGTCATTATTATTTTCATTGCTGCTCTACCATCAATCCTAAGGGATTCGGCAGGTGTAATAGGATTGTTTCGACTACACGTTTATGTACGCTTACAGCCATGTTACCTGTGTAAAAAGGCTTTTTCAGATAATCCCTTATTTTGAGCAAATGACACATGACCTTAACTGAAACCAATAATCTCACTTTTTAAACTGTGAAAACCAGAACTCAGATATAAAGGTTAGATAAGTACCAAGCTTAATAACTAAGCCCAGCATCTTCCAATCTTTCTGTGAATAGCCTGTGAAGTCCCATTCATTCCTACTGGATTTTGTATGCATATAGGAGTCGGTTATAAAACGGAGGGGAATCGCGTACATAGATCTAATGTGACTATCATTGGCATGAAGTGATGGGATGGGATGAAGTGAAGGAACCACAGGAGGCTGCAGGTCGCAGGCAGACAGGCTATAGAGACACGTGGATGTCTCTGACAGTTCTAGACTCGAAGACTGGTCCCAAAGAGCGATGAGGGACCCGTCTGCCAAACAGCCCTTTAGTGTCCAGGGCAAGTATTATTTCCTTTGAACAAGCATCCGCACCATTTGTTCGGCACCGCCATATACCACGATACCAGATAAATGAGAAGGAAACAATAAAAGGAAAATTATGGAAAGGGAATCGTGGTAGTTGTGAAGCCACATCAGTTCAAAATATGAAGGTTATAAAAGCATTGACTCTCATAATTTTCCACTGTATCTCTAAAAGTATTCCAACTAGGTCGAAATGCTAAGTCGCCCTTCGCTCCTGGAGACACGTCATACAGTACTAATAGTGGTATTTATTAAGTACTTAATATTACATTAATTGTGTAATACCATCGCATGGGTCATAAGACCGTACATGCTCTCTACAAAAATACCTGGTCTGTAAGCGTGACTTGCAGAATCGGCAGAAACCAACTATTTTATAATCACAATACTATATACATACATATAAAATGAAAAATACTCTGAATCACAAGCACACACACTCACGCACACAAGTGCTGAAGTACTACTTCAAGAAAATTTACATAAACACCTCATCCCTTAGTAAACGTACGTACATCCATTAAGTATGTGCCCAAGCTTGGCCAGTCTTGGCTGTTTAGAATTAAGTCCCAGCATGCTGTACTCCGTCTGTTGGAAGCCAAAAATACTTCCAGTAATAATGTTTTCCTAACAACCTCCGTCTGCATGCATGCTGCCAAAATATGCGTCCAGTCTTCCTGTTCCCCGCATAATGGGCAAAACCTCCTACGAGCATCGTCAACAATCTTGCGAGCTTTCCATCCTCCCAATCTAAGCCATGCTATTCCCGTCCTCTGTTTTATATTCAATTCCAAAATATATGTTTCCTGTCCTCGCTCAGTTTTTATTTCATTTTATAGTTCCAATGTTGATCTTTATGTACATTCAGATTCTGTTTCGTGCCTGTTTATATCATATAGTCGTCTTTGACTTTTTTCACGGCACTGTGTGTATTTTCATTACCCCTTTGGCGGATATCGTTAAAGCCAATTTTTACTTTCTCTACTACGTATAGTAAGTAGGGGAAGTATTGCATTCCACCCAAAAATTCGACACCGAGATTTCACCGGAAATACATGTTTTGAGACCTCCTGAATCCAAAAAAAGCATTTTTGGAAACATGTCCGTGTGTGTGTGTGTGTGTCTGTGTGTCTGTGTGTGTGTGTCTGTGAACAGCATAACTCAAAAACTAACAGTCGGATAAACACCAAACGTGGTATTTACGTTCAGTATCTTCCAGAGATGCGACACGAAGATTTTCAAGAAAATCCCCTCACCCCAGACTACCCTTTACATGGAAGATTTTTCGAAAATTTTAATTTTCTCAAAAATGGCTCTAACGATTTTGATGAAAATATCATATGTTTAAGATAATGTCATGAGAAATGAAATGTATATCTCGAAATTTCTGGGAATGTCTCCAAAAGTATTCTTCATTATGAACGACTTTTGCATAACTGGTAAACCATAAGAGATAGACAAAATTTTACTACACAAAAAATGTAGATCCCGTTAAAATACACAACTTATATTATATACATTTTTTTTGTTGAGTGAACCGTTTTCGAGATATTGCTTGTTATTTCCTTAAATTTTCCAATACTTATACTTTTTCTCAAATTCGCTATTCATTTTTTACTTTCTCTACTACGTATAGTAAGTAGGGGAAGTATTGCATTCCACCCAAAAATTCGATACCGAGATTTCACCGGAAATACATGTTTTGAGAATCACTGAATCCAAAAAAAGCATTTTTGGAAACATGTCCGTGTGTGTGTCTGTCTGTGTGTCTGTGTGTCTGTGTGTCTGTGTGTCTGTCTGTGTGTCTGTGTGTCTGTGAACAGCATAACTCAAAAACGAACAGTCGGATAAACACCAAACTTGGTATTTAGGTTCAGTATCTTCCAGAGATGCGACACGAAGGTTTTCAAGAAAATCCCCCCACCCCAGACTACCCTTTACATGGAACATTTTTCGAAAATTTTAATTTTCTCAAAAACGGCTTTAACGATTTTGATTAAAATATCATATGTTTAAGATATTGTCATGACAAATAAAATGTATATCTCGAATTTTCTGGGAATGTCTCCAAAAATATTCTTCATTGTGAACGACTTTTGTATAACTGGTAAACCATAAGAGATAGACAAAATTTTACTACACAAAAAATGTAGATCGCGTTAAAATACACAACTTATGTCATATACGTTTCTTTTGTTGAGTGAACCGTTTTCGAGATATTGCTTGTTATTTCCTTAAATTTTCCAATACTTATACTTTTTCTCAAATTCGTTATTCATTTTTTTATGTCCTGAACATGCAAAGAGAATGGAATTCGCCACATAGCAACCAGCGTTAAAATATTTGACTATCGCTTAAAAGCTACCATATTCCCCTTGCATCTACAAGAAAATTACCAATAAGATTGACATCTCGATATCTCGATAACATGAAGCATATGGAGAATAGGCGTTTGTAAAAATAGATTGTACAAGAGTAGAGAAAGTCATGTGAGTGTAACACATTAGATTTTTTATAATTTCTGTTGTAACCCACCATTGGATACTCTGTATTATGTCATACAGTTTAAGCTATTCTCGTTCTCGGTTAAGACTGGGCTGGGCCGGGTCATTTTACTTTGCTTTGCACAGCAAACGTCTCGTGATCTCTTAGAATTAATAGCGTTAAAAGTTAGAGAAAAAGGAAACAAAAGAAAAGAAACCAGAAGAAAGAAAAGGAAAAGAGAAATAAATGAACACTCCATCAGCTAGCGGTGTATGCGGGCTCGGGCACAGTTCTGCTCTAAACGAATAAACGAAAAATGAGAGAATGCATACTTTTCACACAAACTCACGTTCAGCTGAGCTGGAAACCGATACAAAGAGAAGGCGAAGTGAGAGAAGCTTTGATGGTAACTCGGTCTATGTAATTAATGTCACATTGCCGTGTGCACCTGCCACCTGTTGCTGTTCCTTCTTCAAGTGCATACGGAAAAATAAAGGCAGGGTATGCACCGCTCTCTTGCTGAGAGGACGGGTGGACCGCAAATTTGCTTTCATCCACATTTCCCTTCGTTAATTACATGTGGGCTAAAATCCAGCCTTTATTACGTGTAAAACCTGGCAAACGAATGACGGTATCTATACTGAAGACTTTAAGTTTCGGCCCCTCTAATCGCTTACTTAAGTAGTAGCTTTTTTCGTTCTCTACTACGGCGCGTAGTAGGTAGTTAGAGAAGGAATTGTGTTCCTCGAAACATTTCTATATCTTGATTTCACCGGAAATACATGTTTTGAGGTCTTCGAATACAAAAAGCTCATTTTTACTTTCTATACTACGTATAGTAAGTAGGGGACGTATTCTATATTTGGAAACATTGCTGTGCGTCAGTGTGTGTGTCTGTAAACAGCATAACTCAGAAACGAACAGTCGGATAAACACCAAATTTGGTATTTAGGTTCAGTATCTTCCAGAGATGCGACACGAAGGTTTTCAAGAAAATCCCCCCACCTCAGATTACCCTTTACATGGAACATTCTTCGAAAATTTTAATTTTCTCAAAAATGGCTCTAACGATTTTGATTAAAATATCATATGTTTAAGATATTTTCAAGACAAAAATGAAATGTACATCTCGAATTTTCTGGGAATGACTCCAAAAGTATTCTTCAATGTGAACGACTTTTGTATAACTGGTAAACCATAAGAGATAGACAAAATTTTACTACACGAAAAATATAGATCGCGTTAAAATACACAATTTATGTCATATGCATTTCTTTTGTTGACTGAACCGTTTTCGAGATATTGCTCGTTATTCCCTTAAGCTCTCCAATACTGTTTCTCAAATGGGTATTCGTTATTCATTTTTTTATGTCCTGGACATACAAAGAGAATGGAAATGGAATGCGCCACATAACAACCAGCTCTTAAAATATTTGACTATAGCTTAAAGCCTACCATATTCCCCTTGTACCTACAAGAAAATTAGCAATAAGAGTAACATCTCGATTAACATTAAGCATATGGAGAATAAGCGTTTGTAAAAATAGTTTGTACAAGAGTATAGAAAGTCATGTGAGTGTAACACATCAGATTTTTTGATAAATTTCCGTGTTTATGTGTGTCTTTGAACATCATAACTCAAAAAGGAAAAGTCAGATAATTAACCAAAATGCTCCTAGGGTGCACACACAAAAATGTTCAAGAAAATTCTTCTAAAACAAAATACCCTTTACATAGTATTTTTTTTCAAATTTCTTTTACTTTCTTTATCTTTTCTGAAAAATGTATATAACAATATAATTATGATGTCATATATTTAAGACATTTACTCTTTAATGGCAAATAAAATATATATCTTGAATTTTCTGGGAATGGTCTGCGAAGTCCTCTTCATTCGGAAGGTATTTTATATAATTTTGTGTAACTTTTAAACGTTAAGGTATAGAAAAAAAAACGTACTGCACAAAAAATGTGGATTTCTTTAAAACATATAGTTTATTTCCAATAACGCTTTTTTTTGTCATCAACCATTTTAAGATATCCGTTATTGTGGGTTTAAAATTGTCAGTACCTTTATCATTTCTAAAGTGATCTCGTTTATTGAATTTTGTAACATTGCTGAACTCTGTAAACAAATATAAGCAAATTATAACACAGAACTATAATGTCGCTATGTTTATAAATGTCCTATTTGTGTTCTACTTTCATAATTATGTTTAAAATTTGTAATCATGGCCACTAATGCTGTAATTATGTTACAAAATAGTTATAATACGTTTAGTAATGTTGAAACCATGCTCACCAATGTTGAAAGCATGGCTACCAGCATTTGTATTATATTATTGTTATAGTCTTACCCTGGTCGTGATATTGCCTAGAAGCTGAAGCAAAAAAATCTGATGTGCTACACTCACATGACTTTCTCTACTCTTGTACGAACTAATTTTACAAACGTTTATTCTCCATATGCTTCATGTTAATCGAGATATCGAGATGTCAATCTTATTGCTAATTTTCTTGTAGATGCAAAGGGAACATGGTAGATTACAAGCGATAGTCAAATCTTTTAAGCGCTGGTTGCTATGTGGTGCATTCTATTCTGTTTGCATATCCAGGACATAAAAAATTGAATAACGAATTTGAGAAAAAGTATAAGTATTGGAAAATTTAAGGAAATAACAAGCAATATCTCGAAAATGGTTCACTCAACAAAAAAATGTATATGACATAAATTGTGTATTTTAACGCGATCTACATTTTTTGTGTAGTAAAATTTTGTCTATCTCTTATGGTTTACCAGTTATGCAAAAGTCGTTCACAATGAAGAATACTTTTGGAGACATTCCCAGGAAATTCAAGATATACATTTTATTTGGCATAAAATATCTTAAACATATGATATTTTAATCAACATCGTTAGAGCCATTTTTGAGAAAATTAAAATTTTCGAAAAATGTTCCATGTAAAGGGTACTCTGGGGTGGGGAATTTTCTTGAAAACCTTCGTGTCGCATCCTTGGAAGATACTGAACCTAAATACCAATTTTGGTGTTTATCGACTGATCGTTTCTGAGTTATGCTGTTCACACACAGACACACAGACACACTCACGGACATGTTTCAAAAAATACTTTTTTTGGATTCATGGGGTCTGAAAACATGTATTTCCGGTGAAATCTCGGTATCGAATTTTTGGGTGGAATACAATACTTCCCCTACTTACTATACGTAGTAAAGAAAGTAATAAACAATAGTAGGTATATATAGTTATGTGAATGTAATATGAGATGTTTTTAAGATAACATTATTGTGTGTACTAGTGGTGATTTTGTAAAATCCACCGTCTAGTGCTCTGATGTCAAACTTTTGTACTAACCTGCTAATGAGCAACAGAAAAGCATTCTAACAGTCTTTGACGTATGGTCACATTGTATAAAGTCGGTGGTTGAAAATATACCAGAGTAATTCATTCTTTTAGAAATCTAGCGAGTTTAAAGCTTTATTTTCGAGATAAATATGGTCAATTTGATGTTGCTAAGTGACCCTATGTGCTTTGGGAGCCGAGCTGCAGTTGTGTGGGAAGAAATAATGTCAGAAATATTAAAATTCACATAAAAAGAATCCGTATGTGGTACTACTGATTTGTGTACAGAAAATAACCACACTATTTTCGATAAAACATTTGGAAAGAAACCTAAGTACCCTCCTTCTTACATGCTAGGGAGATTTATGTCAAAAGCTTCATTGTTAATAACATGAATGCAAATTTTAATCATGTAAGCTAATTTAGAACTAACTCAACGCTTCAGAAAATATTGACTTTACTTCATGAATGCAGACTTTTACTGGATATAATGCCTGAATATTTATAACCGCGTACCGAACGCAGATAAGCCGCATTATTATACGAGAGAGCATCAAATATGGATATTACGATACACGTTGTAACGCATTGCTGCATTAGATTGCCATGTCAGTTTTATTAATGGTGATGTCTGGAAATTGTATAGTTTACGAAGCCCACTGCTACTAACATGTACCACGTGTAATTCATCTTCTATGAAGCCAAGAAAATAATAAAAAAGAAATAAATTAATAATAATAATAATAATAATAGTCCCTACATAAATAAAAATCCGTAAGAGTGCATTTAAATACAAATAATATAAAACAATTGAAAATCATTGACGGCTGGCAAACTATAAGACAGATAAGGTGAGCGCGTGTCACACCAGGAGGGAGGGATACTGTGACGTAACATAGCTACCCCTCTATCCGAGCAGTGGCGCAATCGACTCTTAATTTTGAAAAGCCAGAAATGTCTATTTAATAAAATTCAAGATATAAATTATAGGAGAAAAGAGAATAAAGTAATTTACTCGTTACCATTCATGCTATAAAGGTTTGAAACTGAAAATATCTCATACTTGTTATCAAACTGAACAAATAAATATAATATCGCTTATAAACTTTGTACCGTTTTCGCTTCCCCCATAGTCGTGGTTCATGCAACCAGCACATCACAATGCTTCAGGGTGATGACATCATTCATAACTAGAGAAAGCCAACGTCCAAAACTTCGAACAACATACTGTCAGGAGTGACGTAAGACATCACCTCATCACATAATACATCAGACACGATCGTTATTGGCTGGGTTACGACACGCCACTGATGCCAGCGTCATCATCTGCTCCTACGGTTCTTGGAACTCCTGGGCAGGCAGAGAAGAGGAATCGCTTTTTTTTCGCCAGGGACCGAGGTGGAACAACTAGCCATCGTGACAGCGAGGTTCGACATAATTCGCCAAGGGTTATTTCGACCTTTTCTAAATTACCTTTAAAACCTTGTTTGGTAAGCTTTTCAAAACTCAATCTTTAACTCTTGGTGCTTTTCCAAATTTTTGTACGGCAACTTTAAGCATAGAAAGCAAAGAAAATATCACATTGTATTTGAGCATATTAATTTCTTGGACAAGTGTTAAAGCAAGCTGATCTAATTATTGTAAACGGATATATCACTTTAAAATAAATGGTTATTCTATGTTTTGGTGAATATTAGCTGTTTCCCAGCTCCGAAAAAATTGTCTCCTTTTCACGGAATCTTTCCCCTCTGGGTATAGTAAACGATACTACTGCAAGTGTAACAGAAATACAGTACAATAACAAGCCCACAGTGCAAAGTGGCAGCAGAGTGCAAGAAGTTACCGCCCAGCGGTGCAACTTGCAGGAAAAATTAACAAACAATACTCTATACTTACAGTTTTTACAGGAAATAAATACCTTCCTTAAAGTGAAGTTGTTTACTCACTAATTAGAACCCAGGGATAGTGTCTCATAATTTTAACTTTCTCTACCACGTACCACTCCATCCAAAATATAGATACCGAGACATCACAGGAAATAAAAGTTTTGAGGCTCCTATATAAAAAAACATTTTATAAAAGTGTCCACGTGTGTGTCTATGAATAGCAGAACTCAAAAACGAAATCTCGTAACACGAAAGATTTTCAAGAAAATTCCCTACCCCAAACTTCGCTTTATATGGAACATTTTTCGAAAGTTTTGATTTTCTAAACTACGGTTCCAACGATTCTGATTAAAATACCATAGATTAAAGATCAAGATGACAAATGAAATGTGTATCTTGAATTTTCTAGGATACTGAAGTGCTCTTCATTGTGGAGTTCTGTAAAAACCTTTGTAAATGGTAAACGTTAAGCGATAGACGAAACCTAGTACATCTAGTATATATCTTTAAATCACGTAATTTTTATATATACCGGGTGAGTCTTCTCATCCTGCGGATTGAGAAGTTATGCAGTCCAGGCGTTGTACAGGCTATGCCGTAAATACTGTCCACTGCATCGCGTCATATCAATTTCGGCCGAAATGACTGCTTTGCACTCGTGACTTGCACTCGTAGCGCAACAGTGTGCGCGTTGACCTTCAGTGGTGAAAGTCGCAGGTTCAAATACTGCCACTTGAAGTTACTTTTTATTTTTAATTAATTTAATGGAAACTGATAGTTTGGCATGGAAGTGTCGTTTCACTTAATTAGCTTAATTATGTGAATTTCGTTAAAACACTTGTTGGAATATGCTTTAATGAACATCATAATTAAATATAAGAAATGAATAAAATAACTCATTTATTTGCAGGCGTGATTTTCACCATGACTTTCCAGCATGTTAACCATTGCGCTCACGTTAACAATGAGCACCACCGTAGCCCTAATCAGTGGGAGTCAGCACCTGCATTTTGCAGGGTTGCCTAGTTACCAATCCGTAGGATGAGAAGACTCACGCAGTATATATACACACATACGAGTACATACATACACACCATTACATTGCAGCATCTTTGTATGCCACAAAATATGAAAGAACCTATTCTTCCCTAAATGTCCTACCAATTTTTGTGCAATGACTCTTGTAATTACGTACATTAAGCAGTGCTCCACCACTGAATTAGAAGACTGCTTGTGTGTTGCAAACAGCAAACGAGAAAAGGAGGGGACGAGGTCGCTTGACACGCGGAGTCAAGAATGCCCATACTTGCATACATAATGGCTCTGATCATGCTCATCCTCGTAACCTAAGTCGTTAAAACCTTATCCGAATCAGTACACACTGATCAGGTCTTGCATTAGCTCATCAAAACTCTCAGCTGATCTTATTTATGCTTTCGAATGCTATAAATAAAGCCTAATTTTTTCAAAGCCACTTACATAGAGCTAGCTTAGAACCAAGTCTGTAAGTTATCTTAAAATTCTCTTCTACCGTTTAAATTTGTTAAATGCGGATAAACTTTATTTATTTATAATAGTAGATTATTATACAAGGAGGTAAAAGTAGTGCTTTGTTTTGTGACTAGGAATGTTTGAGAAACAAACGCCTACGGTCTTCGTTTCGCAATTCTACGAGCAAAATAATATCACCTTTAACACGTGTGGCATATACTATTTTTTTAGATATCGCTCGAATTTGTAAAATATCAATAACATTATATTGATTCCTGAAACTAACAGATATCACGTTTAGAACGCGTTCTTGAAACAAGAGAAATTATGTTTAAAAAAGCGAGATGCCAGGTGTTTTGATATTTTGTTGATTCGCTAGCAGTCATTTTCAGTGAAATGTATTTTCACTATTGCCTTACACCAGGCAATGAAGCGATTAAATGTGTGCTGTTATGTGTTCGTATTATGTTTTGTAACTCTGTTATACCTCCTGCCAGTCACTTTACGTTGCTTCTTTGTTTGTCCCCTTGCTTAACTCACTCTTTGGCGTTCTTTTTTTCCTCTCTGGTTTGCGTGCGTGGCATGTGCCTGGTCCTTAAGCGGGGAGAGGTGGATTTCTGTCGCATTGCAGGGTTAGCTCTCTGCCCGGCAACAAGTCATTTGGATTGTGGAAGCTTTTTTTTGGAATTGATTTAAGGAACTTCTTTTGTGATGTTTTGTGGATCGGCCTTATGTAAAGGTAGGCTTTGTTATGAGTTTGTATCTTGGTAATGAAGGTGAATTTTGGGGGGCGAAGACGTAATGTGTGTTTTAGACACGAATTCGTAAAGTGACTGGCTCTTGAAATTGTTCGTATGTTTAGTGTGTTTTGGTTCTTTTATTTTGTCAAAATTTAATACTAGGTTTAAATGAGTTCAGAAAGTGGATCACACTTCTATCTTATTGGCTTCTCCACCTTTATGGAGTTTAAGAGTGCTTTCACCTATAAGGCACTTGATTAACTGTTAAAGTAAAACTCTCATTCCATCATTTGTCTTTGACTCTGAGAGAGAAAGAGATAAAATACAGGGAAACAAAACACCATGAAATTCTGAAAAATAAGTTGTTTGTAGGTAGAAGTCAAAGATATGCAAGAATCAATTCATTCTTTACACAACTTATTCAAAGTATCATAAGAATCAGGAAAATTTAACTGTAAGCACAAAGCATTCTCAGCATTCTAGCTGAGTTATATTTTCAATACTTGATTTTCAGTGCAGGGTTAGTTTGAAGTTACAGAAATTATGTTGTGTTAATTATGGGAGCAGTAATTGCAGTCAAAACCCTACCAATGCTGAACTTTGAAAAACTGAAAACAGTTGTGTTGTAAAGTACATCTAGCTCGCTGGACTTTGATGCTTGCTGTTCCTAGAAGTTCTTAAAAGTCTGTTTGGGTCTTGATCACCATACTTGGCAAGTCTTTGACTAGATAAGCATAATTACTATTTGTGAGACCAATGGTTCACACAAAAAGGGGGCAAGTAATCCTTCCATGGTTCTACTGTATTTTACAGTTTAAGAAAAGGTACCCGTTTATAAAATATTGTTCTGATGTTTATAGTGGCCTTGTTTGTTGAATTTTGTTTTTCTTAATTTTTGCTGTATTTGAAAATTGCCTTACTGCTCTGCTCAATTGATGTTTTGCTTTGTTTACTATTTAAGCCATCTTTGTTTTACAGTTATTCTTTTATGGTTGCTTTACGGTTCTGGTTGTTAATGTTTGTTTATTATTATCATTAAAGTACTAAAGGTTACAACTTATCAATAGTAGTGTATTTTTGAGAGTTTTGGTTTCCATCTCTTTTTTTTTCTTTCTTTCTTCCCCTACGGCACTCGTTAGGGTTTCCCTTTTCGCTTGGCCGGGGTTCCCTAACTCAGTCAAACCTTCTTAAGCGTCTGCATGGTTTCGCTGCCCTGTTCCAGTTTTATGTTTTGGGTGAAACAGCTGAACCATTGCAAATGCTATATCATATTGCTTTCTGGATTTTTTGAGTAACTACTTCCAGTGCTATTCTTTCTGCTGCTTCTGCAATTTCATTTCGATTTCACTTTCTTTTGAATTCATAACTTCCGCCATTTAATCTTTATATAGGTTAGATAAATGAGTAACGTTTTAGATAAAATACAGCTGCCAATATAACGTATAGGTTAAATCTACAAAGAATAGCAATAAATTGAAGTATGACGATTTGTATTGTGAACAGATAATGCGAGTGCCATCAGAAATTAATCATGTAAAAAGACATAATACAAAGTAAACCTAATCAAACCAAGTCGAGTTGTTAAACATGTGCAAACACAAAGGGTAATTGCCACGTGATTGGACTTGAAACCAAAGCTGGTTTAGCTCGTGTGGTTGTGTTAGAAGTTCTACTTTTAGATCATGCTGTCTAAAAATTAATTTACATATAAATATTTAATAATATAGAAATATATATTTACAAATATATGTATATATGAGAATATTATGCGGCATTAAATTATAAAAGAAATAAGAGACAAATTGTTCACCACGGGAGATCAAATCCGGTTTCCAGTATGACAAGCAGAGATGTATCACCGCAGTGATGCTTGTTCTTGGTAGAGGCTGCTTTTGTCACGAATACCAAGCTGTGTACATTACCAGTCAATCTGTGTTTCATTGTGGTTAAAACAGAACACGTGCGCTCGGCGAGACGGGAGGCATCCCCTGGGAGATGCAGGGCGAGTGGAAAGAAAACATGAGTGCCAGCAAACATGCATCCAGAGAGATCGGAAAAGCCAAGCGCCGAAGTCGGTTGAGATCGCTCGTTTGCAATGCTCTAGCCTGTACACGAATTAAACCTTCTCATCTTATTCAGGTATTCCGGTAAGCCTTCAAGGCAAACTTAAATTTTCGAGACCTCATATTGGAAAGGCAACTTGTAATGTTTCAAGTGCTTATATTGCTGGGCTTCAAAATATACCACTATTAGAGCTAATTTTAGGTTGATATAATTAATCCGGCCATTACACCTCAGTGGAGGTTTAAATACGACCGTGATATTCATTCTTTCAAGCGTAATTCATCTTTCCAATTTAATGCTTATTTGCGATAGTGTTAAAGAAAAATTATAATACTAACTTTGGTTCAGCAACAAATTGAACAAAAGAACACCTAATTTTAAATATGTTTCTATTATATAAAGGTTTAGAAGCTAACTAAGATAAAGTTATGCAAGTTAATGAACCAGGCATAGGAATTTCTAAGCATTAAAAGCCAGGGCGAAAGCTTGAAGTATTTTAGAAGCGTTTGTAGCATACTGTTAGATAGAAGAAAGTAAAATATTAGGAAAAAATGCTTAAAAAGCCGGCATACAGAGATTACATGACAGTTTCTACCCTTAAACCAATTCACAGACATCCTTATATTGCCCTAAGCTATAAATCCCCAGGTTAATGTTGGCCCAGAAATGGTTTCAAATTAGGTAACAGGAACTTCCTTACGTTTAAAATGCGGAAAGAACACTGAGCGTTCAATTTTGTATGTCGTAAGTCGATTTTCATATTCAGGAAATATGTAAAAAAATTAAATTAATAACACACGAATTATTATAATAATTAAGAAAAAAGAAAACCTTAAGAAACCCCTAAGCACTAACTAATAAAGTACTTGCAATGGCAGGTCACCATTGATATTGTCATCTAGCCTTGCTGGTCTATCGGGGAAACAATTTCAATCAATTGGGAAATTCTATTCCCACCGACATGTTGTCACAGTAGCTCAATGGTTAGAGCCGTATTCAAATCTCGGCTGTGGCATTAATTTTTCCAGTTGACTCTATATCAGAAACTTCCCAGAGCAGGCTAAGGTCTCCAAGAAGTATAATTAATTCCAATCTCCATTAGTAATACCAATATCTAAAACATCCTATATTTGAAACAAAATCGTTGGTGCAATCTTTAAAAACAGAATAAATAAAATTTACGAAAAAGCTGTGAAATAATTGTTCAAAGTAGAGGAATTACTTTAAAGGTACCTGACACCAGTATTTAGTTTAGTATTTATCCTAATTTTCATTTTAATATCATCCTTTTACAGAGACAGTATTGACAGATGCCGAAATATTCATTGAAATCTTTTCTTTCTATTCTGTGGCTCTCAAAATCTACATTTCGAATAAAATACCAATATACAATTTTGGGTCAAATATATACTTTCTCTGCTTTGAGTAAACGGTAGATAGATTAAAATTTTAAAAATGACAGATAAAACAGAACTATGCAGGAATAATTGAGAAAAAGCGTTAAAATGAAATAACAGTTAAAATTAATTGTTCTTCCACACATGCCGTTGGAACTAGTTGGAAAGGTAGAACTAGAATGAAAAATGCAATGCCATAGCTGAAACTTGAACCACGGATCTTCGGTTTTCCGTGCAGCTGCTCTGACCAACTGAGCTACTATGGTAACATATCGTAAATTCCCCAACTACTCATATTTTTACTTTCTCTACTACGTATAGTAAGTAGGGGAACTATTGTATTCCACCCCAAAATTCGATACCCAGATTTCACCGGAAATATATGTTTTGAGAGCCCCTGAATCCAAAAAAAAGCATTTTTGGAAACATGTCCGTGTGTGTGTCTGTTTGTGTGTGTGTGTGTGTGTGTGTGTGTGTGAACAGCATAACTCAGAAACGAACAGTCGGATAAACACCAAACTTGGTATTTAGGTTCAGTATCTTCCAGAGATGCGACACAAAGGTTTTCAAGAAAATCTCCCCCACCCCAGATTACCCTTTACATGGAACATTTTTCGAAAATTTTAATTTTCTCAAAAATTGCTCTAACGATTTTGATTAAAATATCATATGTTTACGATACTTTTATGACAAATAAAATGTATATCTTGAATTTTCTGGGAATGTCTCCAAAAGCATTCTTCATTGTGAACGACTTTTGCATAATTGGTAAACCATAAGAGATAGACAAAATGTTACTACACAAAAAATGTAGATCGCGTTAAAATACACAATATATGTTATATACATTTTTTTGTTGAGTGAACCATTTTCGAGATATTGCTTGTTATTCCCTTAAATTTTTCAATACTTATTTTCTCAAATGGGAATTCGTTATTAATTTTTTTGTCTTGGATATGCAAGGAGTATTAATCTGTGGTAAAGGGAATAGTGCTGTACCTAGCAACCAGCTATTAAATGATATGTATGTGCTTAAAGGCTACTGTATTTCTATATTGCCCTTGTAAATATATATTCTCCTTACATCTACAAGAAATTTAGCATTAAAATAGAGTCTGCAAATGTTTATCTCAATTAACATGAAGTAGATGGAGAATAAGCGTTTGTAAAAATAGTTCGTACAAGAGTAGAGAAGGTCATGTGAGTGTAACACATCAGATTTTTCTCGATAAACCACTATGCATTCTCAAACTCATTTTGAGATAACATACCCCTGACGACATACAATTTGAAAGCATGGAGTTGGTCGCAAAGATTTCTAAATATGCTACTCACAAAGCTAGTAGCAATGCAGTGATATGGAATTAACGTCAAACAGGAGTCACCAATAAATAATTATAGGCTAGCCCCGTAGCTCAGTCGGTAGAGCTCCTGCCTTCTGTGCGAGGGGTCCCGGGTTCGATTTCCGGCTGGGGTGGGAATTTTTCACTAGCCAAGACTATTCACTATCCTCCCGAGATCTAATGATTAAAGCGCAAAAAGTGCAAGAAACCCAACGACAACAGAATGCGAGTTAACACAATAATAAGTTCCAAAGGAAAGGCCGCCAGTAAGACCAATGTAGTTAAAGGCGGGGTATAAATGTAACTAAAAAAATAATTCTTAAACTATATTATAAACCGAAGCCACTAGCCATACGATACTATGTAGGTGAACGGTAGATTTTAAAATCAGACGAAAAATTCAGAAAAGAAAGAGCTGAGATGGAATTTTGCGAGAATTAAGAAACTATAAATGAATTGAAAATTAATAATATAAATATAAAGAAGACTTCAAAAGACATGCTGACATAGTTTTAATTATCCGGAAAAAGGGAACATGCTCTCTGCCCTGTCGTGCCTCCTTGTCCGGTCTCCCTCCCTCTCCTCCCTCCCAAAGGCTTAGGCACAAAATATCTTCATAGGCCGAGATGCTAAGTCCCAGTCCTAGTTCTTGTTTTTAATAGACCCCACCCCAAGAAGAAACAATGCGTTTACAACTTTGGTAACTGTAATGATACCATACAGCCATCTTTAACTTTATCCAACACCCAATTGCAGAAATTTACTCTACTCACAGTATCACATTGTTGCAGTTCCTGAACTACGGTTATTTTCCCAAGTTTATGAATATAGAAATAACCTAATCAGATATTATCTTTGGGCTATACTCTAACCTTTGCCCTATCACATCGAGTTTTTTCTCTGTAAGAACATGGCTAGTTACTTTGGGTTTCTTATCAAGAACAGAACGCGTTTCTCTAAATCAGTTTACAAGCCTACGAACTGATTCTCTATGAGGTGCACGGATTCCGGAGAATCTGTGTATAAATAGCCGTGTTATTTGTCCACATGACTCTGTTCGCACGTAGAAATCATACTGAATATGCGGCGTCTAAATTCAACGCAGTTCTCGACATTATAACATGACTATCACAATTTAACCACAAAAAACAAAACAGAACTGGCGATAGCAACGGTCGCACATGCACTGACGCGCGCAGTGGAGGGAGAACAGCGGGAGCCAGAACCGATTAGAAGCACTGTGCGCACGCAGCTCCATCCGCACTGTATACCTAGCATTACAATATCTTATATTGGGTTTGCTGTGTCTTTTAAGTAAAAAGAAAAGGAAACAAAGAACAAATAATGCCTCCTCACTTAGTGGCATAATGGATGTGGATCTGGGGTTTTCCTTCCTCAAGATAAATACTCTCCTTTCAAAATAAGCACTGACCTCAGGATCTTAGTGTACCCGAACTCTATATATAACAATAAAATAATATTAATAATAATAATCCTTTCACGTATTTGACACTATGACCGTTACGACCTAACAGTTAAATTTTCAATCCAACATCTCTTTGGACGGCCCAAAGATCTCTTACCGTTTGGAAGATATTGGAGCATGGCTTTTGGGATTCTAGTATATTTGTACCATGCAATACAGATGACTTATCTATTTGTTCTGGTAATGTTATATGTGATGAATTATAGATTCTGATTGTAATTCTTCCATTATTCCTCGTTGCTATGTGTCTCATAAGTTTCATTTCATAGTAGTTATTCTGCTTTCATCTTTCTTAATGCCTATGTTGTACCATGCAGTGATGTCGTAACAAGGTACGGGGCATGTTTTTAAACCACCGCTTTAATATTCTGCCCTTACAGCGCTGCAGTCGCGATTTTGAGCATGCGCGATCACTTCCTCCATTCATTAAGAAGCCAGGCGAGCAGTGAGCGATCGTCACTTTGTGTTTATCTGTTGTTAAAGCGTTTCGAAATGTTGAAAACAATCGAACGACTCGCCGACTGTGAAGTCAAATTAGTGATTTGTTGTTTTAATGTGAGAAATGTTACGCCAGCAAACACTCATCGCCAAATGCGTGAGGTTTATTCAGAAAGAATTAGTGACAATGTCCGGTCCACACAGCCAAACAAACTCAAGATCTGATCGTATCATTGGTTGGAACAATTCGACCACCCTCCCTACAGTCCGGATTTGGCACCAAGAGATTTTCATCTGTTTCTTCATCTAAAGAAATTCAATTTCAATGAGATGATGTTATGAAACAAGAAGTGCAGACTTGACTTTCAACAAAGGCGGCATCATTCTTTGACGAAAGCATACAAAAACTGGTTTCCCGTTGTGATAAGTGGTTGACTATGTAGAGAAGTAGTGTAAGGTATTGAATTATATTAACTATTTGGAAAAGAATATTCTGTTATTTTTAAAAATTATCATGGGTACTTATTTCAAAAACACACCTCGTACAGGTCTTCATAAGGTCTTGTAGAAGCCAAGTCTAGTATGTCTGTGCACTCAGGAAGGTTTCACAATGTTATTAATTATTCTCATTGTAGTAATAATAATAATAAGAAGAAGAGAGGAAGAATAATAAGAAAGTTTAGTTATCTTTTATGCAGCTGCCAGGACCCTATCAACAACGACGGTGTGCTGGGTTTTGTGTTCCCGCATGTAACTAAACTTATATGCTGTTATCCCGCGTCGACATTGAACCCGCGGTCTTGGAGACATTACCATCGCGCCACATAGCTTTGCTTACCCCTCACCGAAAATTAAAAATTTTCTGTTTCCACCATTTCTTTTGATTGCTTTTCAACAGTGATTCTTCCCAAAATAAGAAAACACAGACATTGGTACGATTTAAATTTTGCTATCGGAAAAAATTAATATACCAGATGTTAAAAAAATTTTTCCATATATTTAGAGGTGGTAGTATGGACCAAAACAATAAAAAAAGGTCCAGTAAACATGGGCTCTAAAACGCATACCTTAAGAACTATAAGCACTTTTTCATTTTCGTTACTGTGAAGCATCCCTTCTACTGCAAGTTCTTTGCTATTGGTATGACCTACAGCAGGCAGTAAACATCTGTTAGGGTTGTTATTGTAAACCATATTCACAGTTATGGGTAAGCACAGCGTATATTCTTATTAGTTCTAATGGAATCAGTTTGTGTTTTGAAAAGTTTGTAAAAAGCTTTTACATTGCAGTTTTATCTTAAATTTTTGATGTATGCAAACTCATTAATGATGTACAAACACTACAGGAAGGTGTCATCAATACCTGCCAGAGCATCCGTGAGCAACCTGGAGTGGTGAGAGTGCGTGATCCCTAAGACGTCGGACAGAAGCATGCCTTACTATGAATGGGCACCATATTGAGCACCTCCTTTAGCATTGGTCCACAAGTGTAATTGCAAACAGATTACATTAGAAGCTAAGATGTTTCACAGTAATAGAGTAGTGTGTCCTCATTTGTTTACTGCATTCTATAGAGTATAGGCCATACGTAATAGCAAAGAGCTTGCAGTAGAAGCGATTTCAGTAGCGAAGATGAATAGGTGTTCATGTTTAATGGACATTTTCTCTTGTTTTGGTCCATACTACCACCTCTCAAAATATTGAATATGTTTTCTTTAACACCCGTATAATCCTTTCTTAATTGTTGCTGTTGCTTGATTTCTGAGGGAAACAAATCCTACATCTTAAGAAACCATACCGAAAAATGAAGATATCAAGGAAGAGATATATATCTGTTTTGTTTCACAGGTTTATGCATTTGTTACACGTCTGGCATTGACTGAAAATAGTAAGGAGTATTTATAAAATGGAAGATTTAATTAAGTGACACCTGGGTATTCTGAATCACTAAGTTTATTTAAACAGCGTATTAATCATCTTCTTTAAACATTTCAAAGAGAATTATTAGTTTGCTTTTTATTAACTAAATCCATTATACTCCTCTCAAAAACTTGCTCAGGATGGGAAGGGTATAATCAGACGACTTAAAAATTCAATGCCATCGCCGGGATTTGAAACAAGGATCTCCCGGGTTCCCTAACCACTGACTTACCATGACAACCTGCCGGTGCGACATTAAATTCCCCAACTGATTCGCATTATTTCCGGTAAACCACAAGGAGATCTCAAATTGTATTCAAATGACATGCCCAATGGCGACTTACAATGGTGTAAGTACTTTAGGTCCGGAGCTTCGTAGTTTAGCCTCTATTAGGTCAATTAATGGAGTTAATTGTTCTTTCACACAAGCCGTGTGTTGGACAAGGTTGGAAAGTGAAGTTGATAGTTTGTTGTATTGTTATTTGCCCAAATTTTGGGAGCCAAATTGAAGTACTTCGTACTGTTGGGGAGCCAACTTGAAGTAGTTGCAACCGCACATATGGTAAAAAGTTTCCGGTAGCCTTCACCCCAAATGTACTTTCCTGTAGTAGTAGTAGTTTCCGGTGGCCTTTGCCCCCCCAAAAATTTAAAAAATATTAACTTTGTAATTTTGACTGTTTCTTTAATTATTATATATTTATGTTTTCCTCGGCTGTGTCAGTATTTATTTTTTAGAGACATGAATGTCTTAACAAGGCGTGGTGTGGCTGAAGAATGTAGGCTTACACAGATTATAATTTGTACTTCACTCCATTTATTAATTCTTTAAACGATTAAAATAACACTTCAGTGATATAGAGAGAGCTGTGAGTATCTTTTATTAATTACTTGCACTTTTTAACACGTAAACTATTTTCGTCTCACACTGAATACGTATTAAATTTCTCGAGGACGCATCTCGCGTCTGATTAGTAACACTGTCTGCTAGCAACGCGTTCAGTTATGAGCACTGTCTACAAGCAACTGACTTGATTTCTACCGCCTAATTTTGTAAATTTCTGTATTTCAAGTCTCTGATTGGCTATTCCTACTCCAATAGAATACTTTTATTTAACTTTAGCTTTTTTCTGGTTGTTGATTGGCTATTTTATAAACTGTCTAAAGAATCACATTATTGTTTCCAAGAATGACTAGTAGCATTATTAAACCTTCTTACTCATTATTGCCTCAAGGTTACCTCATTGTTACCTCATTGTTAGCAACTTTTGACCTATTTCTCACAGCTCCTACATTATTAAATTACGTAATACATTCACATAACATTATTACACATGTATACAATAATATAAACATATACAATGGCCGTAATATACACCTTTTATATATTGCTGCATACACATATTGCTTTAAGATGGGCTGTTAGTGTATTTATATATTATATTAATAGACTGAAATCATTTAAGTGTTAAAAATACTGCCTCAAAAGGTAGAACGAGACCACTGAAAAATTCCATTTGTTCAGGTTTGCTTTAAAGCTAATTAATTAGGTATTATCAACATAAAATGAAAGAAATTCTAGTATCATATATCCATATGAACCAGTTCCTAATCAAAAACGCCTACTGATACAAGAAGCTTTGTGTTCTTATTGTTTTGATTTATATTACTAAAATACGTTCGTGTCATTTTATCGGTAAATCTTTTTCCATTTGGCTCAGATGGGAGTAGGTACGGGTAGATCATTTATGTCACAGCACTCCGTCACTGTCAAGCAGAGAGGAATGGGTTGAAGGAAATAACAGGACATAGCTCTATTATCGGAAAATCTGCAGAAGAAGCACACTGCTCTGAAAATAAGTTTCAAAAAAGACAGGAAGAAAGTAATTTTCATAAGAGGTTTAAAAGTTCGCTCTCTTATTGCAAGAGAATCTCTTGGTGAAGGACACTGAAATAAGCATTCGAACTCACAGCTAGATCCCCTGGCTTTAATTCTAATCAAGTTCTTAAAAATAATAAAATTAATCTAATTAAAACTTTGAAGTTTTACGATTTCTTTGTTAAAGCTTTTATTTTCATAAATCCCATGACGAATAATGTTAGTATTTGTCATGCACTTTTGGATTCAAGTAGCTATTGTGTTAAAAAAAAACTAAAAATTCTTTTTACCTCATTTCAAGCAGTCCAATTTTTAGGAATCAATTCGAGTACATTTTTGCAATTGTGAAGCAAAAGAGTGCTATGAGTGTGAATGCTTCTTTGTGCTCTCTTCATGTTTTAGTTGTGGAATAATTAGAAGTAGGTAAATACAGTACCTACAGCTAATTTTGGATTCACTGGTGCTTTGCACTGCATGACTGATCCTCACTTCATGTGCTATTATATAAATCTTTACCAGTCTCCCCCCCCTAATTTCTATCCTCACTAACAAAGAAAAAAAATCTGCGTTTCTCCCGTTTTTCTGTA
This sequence comes from Deroplatys truncata, assembly GCA_030765065.1. Taxonomy (NCBI): domain Eukaryota; kingdom Metazoa; phylum Arthropoda; class Insecta; order Mantodea; family Mantidae; genus Deroplatys; species Deroplatys truncata. The sequence continues at coordinate 51,829,901 of CM060987.1, forward strand.
TTTTCATGTCGTATAACGGAATATCTTTTCAGATGCTCGTATTAAAAATCACATTATATGTAACTACAAAAATAAAGTAGTTCATTCGATTATATCTATTTATAGGCATACGTTATACAACGGAGAGGGACACTGCGCAATGCGACCTACATAGGCTAATTTTGACTACCGCAACCAGGAGAAAGGAATGAAGTGAAGGATCCAGAACAGGCTACAGGCCGTCGGCAGACACTTCACAGAGACACGCGGAAGTCCCAATACTTCCATGCTCGAAGACCTGTCCCACTGCAGGAGTTTCCCAGAGAAGGCGATGAACGACCCGTCGACCACGCAGCCCTCTAGTGTCCACAGATAGTAGTCTTTCGTTTAAGCAAGCATTTGCCCCATCTGTCCGGCACTACCATACGCCAAGAAACCTGGAAGCACACCTAAAGTATGAGAACAAAACTCAATTAAAGGGAAATGATGGAAAGGAAATCGTGGTAGATAAGAAATCACCCCAGCATTCGCCTACCGACCAGAGAAAATCACGAAAAACCCAAGTTCGAGTGGGCGTTCGACGTAAATTCTAACCGGACCTCCCACACGTTAACGCGGAGCCATCTCGCTGTGTATCTAAGCGGCCCTCAAAAGGAAATGCGCCCTCTGAATTGCATCCAAAGTATTTCTAGTATTTATCTGTACAGAAAATCTTTCTTTTTTAAAAAAAAATATGCCATATGCTACTCAATATTGTTTATACTGGAGAAATATTCTGTAGGTACACAAACTAACTTTTATTACTTTTATTATTTGAATTCCCAGCGCGCTTTGTAAAGTCCAAAAAGTTTGTGCAAACGTTCAGTGTATATACTTATATGCTTACATTTTATGCAATAGTCCAGCATAAACTGTTTTAGGTTTTACTTAGATCAGTTCCAACTGAAGAAGATATATTTTATAGCCTATGCCACAGTTTAAAAGAAAGAAGTTTGACATAGAAATTTTTTATGTTTCCGAAACCTTGAAAATAGTTTCATTGAGTGTTAAATGGCAACAAAATCTTTAAATGCAAACTTGGTGAAGTTTATAATTAGATTCAAACATTAATAAGCCTATCATCAGGACGAAAGGTTCCACACAGTTTCTTTTTAATTTGGAAACATTTTAACAAAAAAGGCAAATTCACTTCCAAATACTTGGTAAATTCTTATTTTATAAATCAATACATAATTTTATTCCTGTTTTGAATTAATAGGTGTAGATGGTGTCAATTTTTAAGCAAAGTTTATTTGGAACGTTTTCTAACAAGAAGTTAAACTACTCTTCAAAGTAGAGACCATCAGAGTCTATGGTCTTTGGCCATCTTTCAGCGACAGGGCCAGTCCCTGGTTTTTGATGTGAAGAATTCGGTGAGACCCACTTCCACAGCTTTAAAGTTTTAGAAATTTCTTCCACGCAATAAATGGGCCATGGATGGAAACAGATGGTAATCTGAAGGCGCAAGATCAAGGCTGTATGCTGGGTGTGGTAGCAGTTGGACTCCTTCCAATTCCTGAATGTTTGTCATGGTTGTTCATGCAGTATGGGGGTTGCATTGTCCTGCTGCAAGAGAACTCCTGTTTGGTTAATTAATGCTACGTATCTCCGTCTCAAAATTTCATTAAGTCGTTCCAGCTGTTGAGAGTAACGCTCCGTATTGACTGCACGCCCGTTTGAAACAAACTCCCAGTGAATCACACCTTCAAAATTTCACAAGACACAAAATTTCCCAAACGTTACTTTGGGGCCAAAATGATTTTTTTAACGCTGACTTTGACAGGTTGACGGGGACTGGGCCACTGTTTCGAGAATCCAGGATAGTGGTAATAAACCCAGTTTTTCATTACATGTGACAATTCTCCTGATAAATCTATAATGCATAGGATTATCTGTCCTCGACAGATATCCACTCTACGTTGAGTCCGTTGAGGTGTGGATTCATGAGGTACAGATATGCAGCTTCTGTTTGATTTTCCAAGTTTCTTAATCTGGCAATGTATGGTATCTTTTGATGAACCAAGTTCTTTTTCAGCCTACGAGTACTTTCTTGCAGATTTTCTTCCAAACCTCTTGTGTATTCTCAATATCCCATAACTTAGGTCTTCCAGAACGTGGTAAATCTTTAGTGTTTTCCTCTCCAGTGTTGAAACGTTGGAACCATCGTTGTACCCCACGCTCACTAACGACACCTTCTCCTTCCGCTTCACATATTTTTCGAGCCGCGGCAGCAGCTTTATAATCTTGTTTCCAGTAATGATTTAGAAGGACTCTAATCTCAAACTTTGTAACTTCCATTTTGTGTGGTGCATTAATAACTTATGACTGACACATTCTGGCAATATGCGTAATACTAGCCATGGTATCCTGTAAATACCAAAGAAAACTAATTCTATCTTATAAAATACCATACTTAAAAACCACTTTACTTTCGAGACAGCCTAATATGTATCTCCCATTTTATAAATTAATATATTTACCCGCAATATTCAGGTTTTACATATTTGCAATCCTTTGCAGTTGTGTTTCTTTTCCTGTATCTATCTACAATGGCATAAACTAATCTAGATAAATAAAACGGAGAGAGAAATATTTATCCAAATGCTGCGCTCTAGGAGTCCATTTGGATGCAGTAGAAATACTTCTACTTATATATGCGTAAGCTTTCACCGCCGTTGTCCATAGTTTATCCTCTAAAATTTCCAGGATGTTTGCAAAAACCGAAGAATGGATGACTCTACTTATAAAAAAGCATTGCACTGGGAAGAAAGACAAATCAAGTCCATATATATCCGAAAGCAGAGATAAGTCAGATCCTTAAATTCAAATTCCATTTGAACTACCGTCCAAAGCCGACGTCTACAAGATTCCATACACATGTCGACAAATGTATATTGGCACGACAAAACTAAGCATAAACACGTGCTTAACAGAACACAAAAGAAACTGCCACCCAGAACAACAACCTATGACACAACATGCCTTATCTCTGGATGACCACCAAATGAAATGTGATAAAGTAGAGGTTTTAGTCGCCACTAAGTATTATTAACCGAATTTACACAATAGAGTCAATAGAAATGTATAAACCTCAACTATTTCAATAAACATTATTTAACTTAACCAAAAAAATTAACCATTGCTGTACTTCCTCAATTCCGTAAGAATCATTCAGGCAACAAGCAACAACACAACATTTTTCTCTGACTCTGCCGCTGGGCCACGAGTGAATATGAGGAGCAAACATTCAAAAGATGCCTTCTCCACAAAAAAACAAAAACAAAAATTATAAGTCGTCATTGTGATGTCATCTCAAAATTAACTTGATATTTCCTTGTAGTTTACAGGGAAAACGAGTTAGTTGGAGAATTTAATGTCGTACCGGCATGTTGCCATAGTAGCTCAGTTGCTTAAAGCAATCGGACGGAAACCGAAAGATCCATGCTTCAAATACCGTCTATGGGACTAAATTTTTCAAACCGATTATCCCTTTCCATCTACTTATGTTGAATGTTCCAACAACATAATCATCATAGGCTGCAGTGCTTGGTCTTCCAAATATGTCCCATATAATTTGAGCAGCTCAAACGATTAATACCAGGGCTGATTCTGATGTGCAGATACTGCGTGTGTGTCTATTTAGGTTTGGAACTGCGTGTTCTAAGCTGTGACTACTGATGTCCCTGATCTGTTGCCTTGGATCGATATATTGGGTCTTGGAAGGTAATTATTGAGTTACAGTGCTGGCGGGCCGCAGTTTCTCCGGACATCATGCCTAGAGGGCACTGTTAGGAGGCGGCATAGTGTGTACATTCCTAATTCTCTGACCGCAGTTGTGCGGCTTTCTGGGAGCCGCTACTTCTTCGTCGAGCGGCTCCTCAATTGATCCACAGAGATATCGTGTGGCCGGATACTGCCTATTCCAAGCCCTTCGGTGCCAATATCTCGTACAACATCAAACGTGGGTCTCTCACTCCTTAGAGACGACGTCAGCTAGGTGTGGTGAACCTTGTCTAAAGAAAACCATCACAGTGTAAATGGGGAGAAATAATAATAATAAGAAGAAGAAGAACTGTTCCGTCCCCAATCAAACATGTTTAATTTATTATTGGTCTTCCTACTTTGGCGGTATCCTCTATGTATATAAATTCAATTTATAGTGTTCCTCTTTCAACCACAACATGTACTGGTACCTATTAGATACTTTTATTTTCGTTAATTTTTATTTCATTTAAGTTGCATATACAGGGTGGAGCATTCAAGTTGAGACTACACAATATATTCAAAACGTTGCAGATAGAAATGTCTTTAATAAAAATTGCTTGATATTATGGGGGAAAGTAAACGCTATTAGTCGTGTTTTGTTTGGAAGACGTTATGATGGCCATTTTAGGGTAAATTTAACTTTTTACTTTCTCTACTACGTATAGTAAGTAGGGGAAGTATTGTATTCCACCCAAAAATTCGATACCGAGATTTCACCGGAAATACATGTTTTCAGACCCCCTAAATCCAAAAAAAGCCTTTTTGGAAACATGTCCGTGTGTGTGTCTGTGTGTCTGTGAACAGCATAACTCAGAAACGAACAGTCGGATAATCACCAAACTGGGTATTTAGGTTCAATATCTTCCAGATGCGACACAAAGGTTTTCAAGAAAATCCCCCACCCCAGACTACCCTTTACATGGGACATTTTTCGAAAACTTTAATTTTCTCAAAAATGGCTCTAACGATTTTGATTAAAATATCATATGTTTAAGATATTGTCATGAGAAATGAAATGTATATCTCCGATTTTCTGGGAATGTCTCCAAAAGTGTTCATTGTGAACGACTTTTGCATAACTGGTAAACCATAAGAGATAGACAAAATTTTACTACACAAAAATGTAGATCGCGTTAAAATACACAATTTATGTCATATAGATTTCTTTTGTTGAGTGAACCGTTTTCGAGATATTGCTTGTTATTCCCTTAAATTTTCCAATACTTATACTTTTTCTCAAATTCGTTATTCATTTTTTATGTCCTCGATATGCAAAGAGAATGGAGTGCGCCACATAGCAACCAGCGCTAAAACATTTGAATATCGCTTACAACCTACCATATTCCCCTTGCATCTACAAGAAAATTAGCAATTAGATTGACATCTCGATATCTCGATTAACATGAAGCATATGGAGAATAAGCGTTTGTAAAAACAGTTTGTACAAGAGTAGAGAAAGTCATGTGAGTGTAACACATCAGATTTTTTAAATGGGAACCTACATTTAGTATGTTGTTTCCTCATTGTAAAATAGTTTATAAAAGGTTGTTTATTTTGTGATGAGGAATACGGAAACAAAGTAAAAACTGTTGGTTTCCAATTACGAAACGTAGCTTGACCCTCAAACGACCATCCATGTGTGATCCAACCATTCATTACGCTCTTCGTACGCAACCATTCAGAATTTTCGTTGTTATTTACGTTGGTATAAGAACAATAGCAAAATGCTATATACAAATGTTGTTTAGTTTTTTTATGAAGAGTGATAAAACAATATAAAATGGTAGGTTCCCACTTAAACAAATTAAATTGACCCTAAAATGACCATCACAACGTTCTCCAAATAAAACACGACTAATAGCGTTTACTTTCCTACATAATATCAAGACATTTAATCTACAACGCTTAGTTTTGGAGATATTGTTCAATCACAGCTTAAATGGTACATCCTCTATTTAGCTATTTGAGAATTTCTTCATTTCTTTGCGTGTTTAAAAGAGTAAATTCTGCTACTGCTCTTAGAAATCTCATGTCTGCTGTTTTTATTCTTTCCTTGTCTGTCATATTATCCTCTAACTTTCTGTGTGGTTTTTTGTCATTGGTACCATCATTAATTTATAGAATTTAATTTTTGTTGCTTTTGGCGACTTTAATGCCCTCCTTGTTGTTCTATTCATTAGTCTTAATTTGTTTAGTTTTACATTCAGGTCGTCATTTATACATATGATATCTAAAACCTTGGTTTGAAGCTTAAAGTTGGCAGCTCCACCAAGAAACCTAACCTTGCACAACGCTCGTGATGCGGTCAGGGCACATTATTACTACCACTGAGTTTCCTCAAATAAACCGTATTGATCTCACAAAGACGACAAAAGCAATAATAATAATAATAATAATAATAATAATAATAATAATAACAACAACTCAGCATTGTACACTCGAATGAAGACACTTTAAAAGGTTCAGTTTCGTATGCATTGCAGACTCAAAGTAAAAATCATCTACAGGCTTCTGAATACTGTATGTATCAAGCAGAGTTCCAGTCCTTACAACTAAAGTACTTACCATCCTTACTGCTGCTAAAGCAGTAATAGCATGGCAGAGCTGTTAAAGTATAAAGTAAATGATGTAGCATAGAATTTAAAAACGTAAATTAATGTTTAGTTCTAGTTCTAGTTTGAAAAGGGGTAGGTTTTATGCCCAAGCACTGCGACCTTAAGATCTATTGCGCAACCCCCCTTTCATCAGTTAAGTAGTCTGTTGCTCGATATGAACTTAACCAGACTGCTAACTGAGGCTTTCGATAGTTCATCTATCTTTGGAAAGTGATTGCCAAAAATACTTGATCTTTGATTCGCAAGAGCAGGGCAATCACATAGTAGATGAGTAACAGTCCCATCTCCTTCTAGACATCTACTACAGATAGGGTTGTTAACAATCCCATTCTGTATAGATTAAACTTTAGGGCACAGTGTCCTGTAATGAATCCTGTTGCTCATGCTTCCTTCTTCTACTAAGACCACGCAAGTATTTTGCCCGGCTGTTATCCAGGTCTGTAATAACTTGGAATGTCTGCAACCCTCAACGGAGTTCCAGTAGTTCTTGTGTTCTGCTTGAGCCCAGCACTTAATAGCCTGTTTCACTGCTCTGTAGGACACTCCCAGTACAGGCTCCGTACCAAAAAATGGGATTTCACTGCCAATCTTGGCTGCTTGATCTGCTTTCTCATTGCCTGGTATACCTATGTGTCCTGGCACCCACATAAGTTGAACCTTATTGTGTTCAGCCAGTGTCATTAAGGATTTCCGGCTTTCTGAGACGAACTTTGATTTTATTGATGGTGATTCAAGTGCTTTAAGAGCAGCTTGACTGTCTGAGAGGATAAGAACACTTCTATTCTTATATCTCCTTTTAATGCTTTCCCTGACACTGGCTAGGATTGCATAAACCTCAGCCTGGAAAACTGTAGCTAAGGTACCAAGACTAAAAGAAATCTTGGTGCCTTTACGTAAAGCCCAGCCTCCGTTCCCGATTTGGTTCAGGTTTAGTTACCATATGTTATGTGTGCAATAACGAAGCAATATTTCATCAATATTCAAAGGTAAAAATACAAATGCGGCACAGAAAATTCTTGGAATTTCTTCACTTTAGATCAGAAGTCGCGTTACAATTTATACAGTGGCGTATTTTCAAACAAACAAGGATCAAGAACAGATGAAAGTACCCGTGATTGGTACCGAGCGGGATTACTCATGTGGTTACTCTGTGGCCCGCAATCGGAAGGTTCCCGGGATCGATCCCCGGTGACCGCCCACTCTGGCTCATGGGTTTTTCGTGATTTCCTCGACTCGTCAGGTGAATGCTGGGGTGGTTCATCTTCTACCACGACTCTCCTTCCTCTCGTTTCCTGTATCCATCATCTTCCTTGTCATCTGTTTCAGGGTTGTAGGAGCAGGCGACAGTATTCGGCGGGTTGCGTCTGGGCGGTGGCTTGCGCTCTGTAAAGTTTTCTTCCCTGCAATCACTGCGGTACCTCTCAGGTCTCTCTTCCGAGTGGCCTCCTCCGGGGGGGACTGCCGGAGGTTAAGTTGCTTGTGGACAGGACCGGGCGGCGTCGGTTGCGTTCTATCTGGAAACGTCATGGAGCCTGTCCCTGCTGGCGACCGTCAGCAACCAGATCTGGTCGCCCTTCGAGTCTCTCTTCTCATCCTTCCCTCTCAAGGTTCACGTTGGAAGCACAATGGGCCGACAGGCCTGCGTGCGGTACTCTGCCCCGGTACCAGAGGCCCCTCCGTCATACGTTCCTGTATTGTACCTGTGCCATGATTGGTAATATCTGTGCTTTAACTATAGCTTTGTGTATTCCCTACCAAAAATCTTGATCCAAGATTAAAATGTGATTAAAAGGCATTTCACTGTTTTGTTTATTCTATTAGTACTTTCCTCTTCATTCCAGTGTGTCGCAAGAGCCAGCCGTTCTTTTAAGCCAAAATATTAATTATGAATACTCTCCTGCGATGAATTTTCAAAAATCTGGTGTGATACATTCAAATAACTCTCTCTAGCCTCTATCTTTATTAGTGGGTGTACAAACTATTCTTACTACAGCTTATTTATCTATCTACTATATTTTAACCCAAATAAACCTTTGCAGAAATAGCTACATTAAGCATTTCTTTATAGATACAAAAAGAACAGTGGCAGTCAAATGTTCAAGAACTGAATGCTATACACTGGCCTTAAAATTCCATACTGTTTCCTGTAATTGCGAGAAACAATTGAATGTTCACGGGACTTAGAGAATGGGCAAGAAATAAACAATTCGAACCTTTAATAACGAATTTCTCAGAAATGCCTTATGCCAATAAAACGTTTATATGAAATATATTGTGTGATTTAAAGACATCTACATGTACGTTTTCGTCTATCGCTTAACGTTTTCAGTTATATGAGAGTATCCAAAATTTCATCCGGATGAAGTGGACGTCACAGGATATTCCCAGAACATTCCAGATATACATTTCATTTGTCCTGTAAATGTCTTTAATATATGGTGTGTAATCAAAATTGTTAGAGACACTATTTAGAAAATCAAAATTTTCCATGTCGCATCTTTGGAAGGTAATGAACTTAAATACCAAGTTTGGTATTTATCCGACTTTTCATTTTTGAGTTATGCTGTTCACAGACCCACACGTAGACACACATACGGACCTTTTCGGCTACAGAGGGCCTCAAAACGTGTATTTCCGGTGAAATCTCGGTATCGAATTTTTGGGAGGAATGTAAAACCTACTCCACCTACTATGTACCTGTACGGACAGTAAAAATCAGTTTTAAGTGCTTTTACAATTTATTCAAAATAAACAACAATGCTGTTACCAATAAAATTGGGTATAAAGCTACTGAAAAAGCAGCATGTTTTGCAGAAAGAGGTAAATTTATTTCCAAACGTTAAATTAACGTAGAATAAGAACTAAAAGTACATTCTTATCTCCGTATCCCGGTTATCACAACCAGTAGCCCAAATTGAATATAATAACTGATGTGTAGCACTCATTTGACTTTCTCTACTCAGTACCATTTTACAAGTATCTCTTAAATAATATAAATAATTACCTGATACGTTATTTCTCTACTTGTTTCGTACGACCTCGCTAACTGCTTATACACTATTACTCATATAAAGCGTGATTCTTGTATTGTTTGGCTAGAAATAATCTCAAAATAAGCAATATAGATGTGACTGCAAGCACAATACGGAAAACAAAGCAACTATTCGCATTCGTAAGTCAGTTTTTGCTCCTAATGAACCCATAGCGTAAATACGAATCACATAAGATGCTTTACAAATACATTATGACAGTTCAACCTGGAAAATCTTACGGACGCATAAACGAATATTTCAAAAGTGGCTAATACTGAGAGAAATACAGTGTAGAGACACAGTGTGTTAAAATGAACTCTACGCCTTTCGTGCGATAAAGCTTTTTATACCTCTTACGGTTTACCAATGTTTCAAAATTAAACGAAATTCTCTCAGATTAAAAATGGAATTTACAGGGTTCTCACAGAAAATTCAAGATATGCATTTTATTAGTCACGCAAATATTGTAACACTCCTACTAGGGGCGGTTACCCAGGTAGCTGCTGACACTAGGTTAGTTCAGAGATAAAGTACTTCGGTACCAGGGTGTTTAGGTGGGCCGGAGTGGCGTTCCAGGATAGGGGTAGTGAATAAAATCGTAGGAGAGGTATCAAAACTAGAGGTTGTATTCAAATATACTGTACATAATACCCGCAAACGGGTAATCTGAGTCAGGGACGAAAGCCCATGTGAGCAGAACTTAATGCTTGAGCATCTTACCTGGGGAGTTGCTGTCTAGATGAGAGCACTGCTATAATGTTAACCAGTTACGAGTAGGGTGTGTGGATGTGTGTGTGTGTGTGTGTGTGTGTGGACCGCCTTGTAGCTTGGTCGTGTGGAATATCACCTCCGGCCGAGAGTGACTATCAAACGGCAGTGACAGAGCGCAGGTCACAGACAGACCACATGGTCTAACCCCCGGGGTATAAATACCTTAGATAATGCTGACTCCGCATACCAGTGCATAACAGTTTTGAAGTAACCAAGTTTTAACATTTTCTTACCGATTAATAAATATGATGTAATCCCTCAACACTCGAATCGATCCTTGCTGCTAGCTTCGCTACAATATCTTAAACTTTTCGATCAAAGTTATGGTGGGACAATCTTTCTGAGAATTTTCCTCTAGCATCCCTAAAGATTTGGCATTTATTGGATATTTTATATTTGAGTTGTACTGTTCGCAGGTGGAAAAAATATAGACATAGATACATATACGTACATACATACATTCATACATACATACATACATACACGGATATTTTTCAAGAAATACGTAGATATCTGGTATTTTGAGTTCAGCCTCTAAACGCGCCTTTGCAGTGACATTTGGACATAAGAAATTTTGAACTGGAATACAGTGTTTTCTTTGCCTTCTATAATTAAGTGGTAGAGCCATAAGTGATAGAAATGAAATATACTTCTTCTATCCAGTTTATATTGTTCAGGATAAAAGTTTTGTTCAGAAGCAGTCTCAAATTGTGGAATACAGTGCTAGATACATACAAAATAACAGAAAACAATCCGCTACTTGTATCACCAGTATGAGTTGCACATAGAAACAAATAAGAATCGTTATTTTCAAGTGTTAATAGATGATGAGCAAGAAAGACTTCATTCTGAAAACTTTTGAACCTACATACCACCATGGCCAGAGCTAGAACAAATATCCTTGGCTTACAGCGTGTGAACGCTGCAAGTTTGTATCGTCAGTGGGACGAGGGGAAAAGAATGCCACAGACAACCTGGAACTGTAAACAGTAGCGCCAGGGGTAGAACAAAACATGAACACAGAGAGAAACTCTACCATACCAGTAACGCAAGCGAACTACTGACTGTCGACTGTGTAGCCCTGGGTTCATGTATTCAATACGTCGTCACATGTATTATGTAGGGTGGTAGTTATGTTGATTCCTCGCTCAATGGCTATCTGTCCTAGCTCTATTAATGACTAAAGATTACGTGACATATACTGTGTTTTAAATATAAATGTTTATTTGGTAAGTTTTGTCTATATTTTATGGTTAAAATTTATAAAACACAGTACAAATAAGACAACTTTATAGGCAACTTGAATGGCCCTATAAATGTGTATAATCGAATTGCTTACTCATTTATATAGTCTACTGCCATGTCACATTTTTATTAATCCCAATGAAGCGTTATGTTCCTTTGTAATCAAGTTACGCCACTTTTGTGCATATATTTGTTAAAATCTTTCAAGTAATCTTTTTACAGTTCTTAATCCTAAATCTATGGAAGCAGAAAGAAAAGGATATTGCATTCACTGCGCATATTTATAAAATGCAACTATGTATTTAATTGTCTATCAATGGCTCAAGCTTATATTTTACTCAAAATTTGTAGTGATTTTAAGAAAGTGAAAAATAACCGTAACTTATCCACACAAAGGGTTGTTTGCGTTGAGGATTCCATGAAAATATTCATACTGTAGTGTCCCAGTGCTGGGAATGAACTCCAGGTATCGTAATGAGGCAACACTGATATGTCGAAATCAGCGTACATGGTTAATCTATATTAAGAGAACGCTGATGCCTCACAGAGTAAGATATTTAAATTGGCCGAATTGAGGTCACATGAGAGACCATGTCGGTCTGGGTGGCTCAGTTGGTTAGGTGCTAACCTTCTGATCACATGATCGCGGATTGTTTTTAATTGTATTTAAAAGCGACAGCCTCATGTCAGGAGATATACTAGCATGCAAAAGAACTCTTGCGGGACGAAATTCCGGCACTACGGTGACGCTTATATGATCCTTGCAATTGACAGCGTCGTTTACAAGCAACATAATTTAACTTAGGGAGAGAACATATCAAGATCCGATACGGGACAATCCACGCTGGTCGAATTCGCGACGAGTCTTTTTGTAATTGGTGCATGAGAAACAAGTTCTCCATAAGTCAGGCATGTAACAAGATGAGGTACTTACCTACATAGGTAAGGCTGAAATAAAAGGGCCTAGGAACTTTCTTTTTCACCTCCTTCCTGAGATTCGCCCGCTCCCTGGGGCGGTGCACTAGCTCCGAGCTATGTCATCTGTGTAGTATCCAGTATTTCCCAGGTCGTTAGAGTATTACACATTTAAAAGTCACTAATCTAAGCACACAGTTCGAAGTTTATACGACTTTTCGTTTCTAAGTTATGCATTTCACACGTTCTAAAATGCTTTTGTAGGACTTCAAAGCTATATCTTCGGCGAACTCTCAATCTACACATTTTGGTAGGAATGCAATACTTCAACTATACGTAGGTAAGCAATCTCGTAGAAGAGTTGGAGAAAGTTGGAATAATTCAGGGATCAAAATGTTCTTATGCAGATGGAAGTTTGGTCCCAAGACCGAAATGGCAGGGATATCGTTCATTTTTCATGATATACAAATGCACCGCCAGGCATCTCCAGTTCCAGAATGCAACAAGGCTTTCACTCTCATCTCTGGAGTAGTCGAAGCTAGTAAACAGATGACGGAGTGAAAGTGTGCAGTGGTAGTCCTTCCCGACTTTTCCTAGATAGTTTGTATCTGCGATTGTATAGAGCAAGGGTGGCGAAAAGACTTCCTTCCGCGAGTCATCAAATATGCAACCCGCACTGCATCACTCAACAGCATGTGAAAATCAAACGGACGGTGCAGAGAGGGAACGTGCGCCTGCGAGTCAAAATAACTCGCGAGTCACGTTTTCGCCACCTCTGGTATAGAGTATGCTGACCAGCTCTGGATATCGAAATGTTTCATAAAACAGGTTTGATATTATAAAATCTCATGTGTTACATTCACCTGACTTTCTCTAACTACTATTACTTACGTTTAGATTATTTTCCATATACTTCATGAGGTATTTAACAACCGGGTCGCTGTATACTAACCTTAAAATTCACTACTCTTTCCATGGCATCGCGCGAAACTCTGAAAGAGACATTTTAAAAATCTTATGCGTTACACTCACATGGCTTTCTCTACTCTTGTATAAACCACTTTTACAGACGCTTATTCTCCGCCTACTTCATATTAATCCAGATAAACATTTGCAGAAACTCTCTTATTGCTAATTTTCTCGTAGACACAATGGGAATATGATAGGCTCTAAGCAATAGTCAAATCTTTTAACAGCTGGTTGCTATGTGGAGCATTTCATTCTCTTTGCACGCCCAGGACATAAAAAACCGAATAACGAATTCCCATTTGAGTAAAAGTACAAGTATTGATAAATTCAAACAAATAACCAGGAATATCTCGGAAATGGTTCACTCCACAAAAAAATGTAAATGACATAAATTGATTGTTTTAACAAGCCCTACACTAATTCAAGATATACATTTTATTTGTCATGAATATACCTTAAATATATGATATTTTAATTAAAATCGTAGGAGCCAGATTTGAGAAAATCAAATGTTTCGTAAAATGCCCCATGTGCAGGGTAGCCTGGGGAAACGGATTTTCTTGTAAATCTTCGCGTCTCATTTTTGAAAGATATTGAACCTAAATACCAAGTTTGGTATTTATGCGATTTTTCGTTTTTGAGTTATGCTGTTCACAGATACACAGACACACACGCGGACCTTTTTCTAAAAGTGCTTTTTTTTGGATTCAGGGTGCCGCAAAGCATGTATTTCCTGTGAAATCTCGGTATAGAGTTTTTGGATGAAATGCAATTCAAGCCGATAACTAAAAAAGTTATTTAAAATACGTATATTGGATATTTAAAACAGTTCGACATTTTTTGTGTAGTATTTTTTCGTCTGCCTATTACGGTTTACCAATTATGCAGAATTATATAAAATTGCTTCTAAATGAAGAGGATTTCACAGAATATTCAAGATACCCATTTTGTTAGTCATTTAAATATCTTAAACAGAAAGTATTTTAATCAAAATCGTTAGTCATTTGAGCGTTTTTTCCCGCATGTTAAAACCTTCTTGCTTGATTTCGAACAATAAATTGCTAGATAAAAAAATGCTGATGTGTAACAATCACATGCCTTTCTCAACCATCTGTTATTTTTTACTGGCTATAAAAATTATTCTGACAAAAGTTTATTACTTTCTCTTCCACGCACCTAATAGGTAGAGAAGATGTTGCAGTCCACCCAAAAATTTGATATTGATATTTAATCAGAGGTACATCAAAATAAATAATATGAATAAAAAATAAAATAATACTCCTATAATTTTTAGAAAAAGATCCGTGTATATGTGTGTCTCTTGTGTACCTGTGAAGAACATACTCTAAACGAAAAGTAGGACAAATATAAAACATGGCATTTAGGTTCAGTACCTTGCACACGTGCGACACGAAGATTTTCAAGAAAATCTCCGACCCCAAACTTTCCTTTGTACATTGAATAGTTTTCGAAATATTTGATTTTATAAAAATAGCTCTAACAATTTTGATTAAAATATCATATATTACACTTATTTGCATTACAAATAAAGTGTATGTCTTGAATTTTCTAAGAATAGCCCGTAAAGTCCTCTTCATTCGAAAGACATTTTGTATAATCTTATATAACTGATACACGTTAAGCGATTGACAAAAACGTAGTGCACAAACAATGTAGATCTCTTTAAAAAACACAATTTATTTCAAACAATTTTTGTGGCACAAGACATTCCTGAGATTTCCGTTATTAATGGTTCAAATTATTCATTTCTTGGTCATTCTTTAAAGCGTTTCACGCACAGAGTGTGGCATTTTAAGGCCACTACATAGCGTCCAGTTCTTAAACATTTGACTATCGCTATTCCCTGTATATCTATAACGAAATATATAATGCAGCTATTTTCGAAAAGGTTTATTTCCATTATAATGAAGTAGGAAAATAAACTTTCATAACAATAATTGTATACCCACTAATAAGCGAATAAAAGGTAGTATGAATGTAACACAAACTTTTCCCTATAGTGACAGCGATAGTCAAATGTTTAAGAACTGGACGCTATATGCTGGCCTTAAAATGCCATAATGTTTCAATGGAATCGCTATAAACAACTGAATGTTGACAGGACTTTAAAAGAATTGCTAAATACTCAACCATTCAAACCACTAATAACAGATATCAGGAAAATGGCTGATGCCACAAAAATTATTTGAAATGAATGGTGTATTTTAAAAAGATCTACATTTCTTGTATAGTACATTTTCGTCTATCGCTTAAAGTTTACCAGTTATAGAAGATTATACAAAATTTCTTCTGAATGAAGGCTGTTCCCAGAAAATTCAAGATTAACGTTTTATTTGTCATGAAGATATTTTTAATAACTTTAAATATTTTAATATCATTTTAATTCTAATCAAAATCGTTTTCTTAGAGAAGCAAAAATATCGAAAAATGTTCCACGTAAAGGGTTGTTTACGGAAGGGAAATTTTCTTGAAAATCTTTGTGTCGCATCTTTGGAAGATGCTGAACTTAAATACCAAGGTTGGTGTTCATCTGACTTTTTGTTCTTGAGTTATGCTGTTGCATACACACGGAACGTTTTTATTTCTTTTTTACTTTCTCTACTACGTATAGTAAGTAGGGGAAGTATTGCATTCCACCCAAAAATTCGATACCGAGATTTCACCGGAAATACACGTTTTGAGACCTCCTGAATCCAAAAAAAGCATTTTTAGAAACATGTCCGTGTGTGTGTCTGTGTGTGTGTCTGTGTGTGTGTGTGTGTGTCTGTGTGTGTGTGTGTGTGTCTGTGAACAGCATAACTCAAAAACGAACAATCGGATAAGCACCAAACTTGGTATTTAGGTTCAGTATCTTCCAGAGATGCGACACGAAGGTTTTCAAGAAAATCCCCCCACCCCAGACTACCCTTTAAATGGAACATTTTTCGAAAATTTTAATTTTCTCAAAAACGGCTCTAACGATTTTGATTAAAATATCATATGTTTAAGATATTGTCATGACAAATAAAATGTATATCTCGAATTTTCTGGGAATGTCTCCAAAAGTATTCTTCATTATGAACGACTTTTTCATAACTGGTAAACCATAAGAGATAGACAAAATTTTACTACACGAAAAATGTAGATCGCGTTAAAATACACAATTTATGTCATATACATTTCTTTTGTTGAGTGAACCGTTTGCGAGATATTGCTTGTTATTCCCTTAAATTTTCCAATACTTATACTTTTTCTCAAATTCGTTATTCATTTTTTTATGTTCTGGACATGCAAAGAGAATGGAATGCCCCACATAGCAACCAGCGTTAAAATATTTGACTATCGCTTAAAAGCTACCATATTCCCCTTGCATCTACAAGAAAATTACAAATAAGATTAACATCTCGATATCTCCATTAACATGAAGCATATGGAGAATAAGCGTTTGTAAAAATAGTTTGTACAAGAGTAGAGAAAGTCATGTGAGTGTAACACATCAGATTTTTTTTGTATCTTTTTGTATTCAGAGGGTCTCAAAAGATGTAGTTCCGGTGAAATCTCGTTATCAAATTTTTGGGCAGAATGCAGTACTTTCTCTACCTTCTATGTACGTGGTAGAGAAAGTAGTATATTGTGAATTACGTATTAAGGATACAACATTCACGTTTTATATGAATAGCATAGTAAGATAATGAATAAGAGTCGACCATTTAAGTTGACACTGTACAATCTCTCCAAAACTAAGCGTTGTAGAAAGAAATGTCTTGAATAAAAGTTGCTTAATATTATGGAGAAAAGTAAATCCTATTAGTCGTGTTTTATTTGAAGGAAGTTGTGACAGTCATTTCATGGTAAATTTAATTTTTTAGTGGGAACCTCCTTTTTATATGGTTTTCTTACTCCTCGTGAATAACTAAACATTTGTTTAAAGCTCTTTGCAGTTGTTCTTACGCCAACGTAAATAGCAACGAAAATTCTGAATAGCTGTGTACGAAGAGAGCAACGATTCGTTGGACCATCCATGGATGGTCATTTGAGGGTCAAGTTACGTTTCGTAATTGGGAACCATCATTTTTACTTTCTCTACTACGTATAGTAAGTAGGGGAAGTATTGCATTCCACCCAAAAATTCGATACCGAGATTTCACCGGAAATACATGTTTTGAGACCTCCTGAATCCAAAAAAAGCATTTTTGGAAACATGTCCGTGTGTGTGTCTGTGTGTGTGTGTCTGTGTGTGTGTCTGTGAACAGCATAACTCAAAAACGAACAGTCGGATAAGCACCAAACTTGGTATTTAGGTTCAGCATCTTCAAGAAAATCCCCCCACCCCAGACTACCCTTTACATGGAAGATTTTTCGAAAATTTTAATTTTCTCAAAAATAGCTCTAACGATTTTAATGAAAATATCATATGTTTAAGATAATGTCATGAGAAATGAAATGTATATCTCGAAATTTCTGGGAATGTCTCCAAAAGTATTCTTCATTGTGAACGACTTTTGCATAACTGGTAAACCATAAGAGATAGACAAACTTTTCCTACACAAAAAATGTAGATCGCGTTAAAATACACAACTTATGTCATATACATTTCTTTTGTTGAGTGAACCGTTTTCGAGATATTGCTTGTTATTTCCTTAAATTTTCCAATACTTATACTTTTTCTCAAATGCGTTATTCATTTTTTTTTATGTCCTGGACATGCAAAGAGAATGGAATGCGCCACATAGCAACCAGCGTTAAAATATTTGACTATCACTTAAAACCTACCATATTCCCCTTGCATCTACAAGAAAATTACCAATAAGATTGACATCTCGATATCTCGATTAACATGAAGCATATGGAGAATAGGCGTTTGTAAAATTAGATTGTACAAGAGTAGAGAAAGTCATGTGAGTGTAACACATCAGATTTTTTATTTTGTATCCTAGTTCCTCATTACAAAAGTAACAGTTTTTATAAACCATTTTCTAATAATAAAACAGTATACAAAATGTAGATTCTCATTTTAACAAAATTAAATTGACCCTACACTGACTATCATAACGTCCTCCAAACAAAACACGACTAATGGCATTTAATTTTGGCCATAATATCAAGCAATTTTCATTCAAGTCATTTCTTTCTAAAACGCTTAGCTTTGGAGAATATTGTACAGTCTTAAATGGTTCACCCTGTATATGTGAGTTTATCATTGGTAGAGAAAGTTGTATAAATGCATCACGTCAGATTCTTCCACTTGCATTTCCATAAGTATTATGCATGTAACTTACACGCATTTATCATCGAGACTTTCATTTGGTACATTAGAATGCTACACTAAAACAGCTTCGGTCCTCATAGTGTCCTGGATGGAAGTAATTACCACAAACAACTACGGTACAACGTATTAATCTAGCAAAGTATTGTCGCGGTAACCTGTCGTGTTAACTTTTTTTTACTTGGCGCCTGTTATTGTTTCACTATTTTGAATTTTGGGTTCTTTGTCCTCCGGCTAGCTATTATTACTCAGTCGAGCAAATATCTCTTGAACAGGGCGTGTAAACGGAAAGGAGTTGTTACTAAAAGATAACACTGATAAAAGAATTTGTTTTTACACTTTTATTGCCGTCACACTTAATTAATTTCACATATTTAATCTTGATACACGCCTGACTAAAACTGTTATATTTTCGAATGTAACTACAATCACTTATTTGCCGCGCACTATTAATTCGCGTATTTCACATTTTGTAACTAACTTTACGACGCGAGAGATTCTGTAGAATTGCTTAACGTGTACTTCGTGAATGCTTCCTTAGAAATGCCTGACGTGTAACTCGCGAGAGAGATTTCTTAGAACTGCGCGACGTTTACCTTGTGAATGATTCTGTAGAACTGCACGACACTTGCCTCTGGCTCAAGAATTTATACTCCCTCACCCCGATATGCCTAAACATTATAATAGAGCTGCTATTGGTTAATAAATCGCGCCAACATTAGCGTCTGTTTTATAAGCCAATCAAAATTACAAACACATATGCTCTAGGGAAGATATTCCCTCCATTTCTAAAGAAAGGCACGCTACCCTAACGTCATTTGTTTGTCTCTTCTAATTGATAAACAACTCACCCCATCGTTTCATTGTTACCCGCTCCTATTGTCAGTTTCGGTGAGGCCGTGTAAACTTATTTCCTAAGAATGCTTATAGCTAACAAACATCTAAAATCATTGTCATGCAGTAATGTTAGTTTACACTACAATCACTCTGGCATTCACAGTATTGTGATATAAAATACTGCCTCAATATAAACGGGCAATATTTACCAAAGCTACGCTGAGCTCAGGTGTATAAAACTTACTTTATACCCGCTAAGCTACATTTTGGAGACATTGCAAAATACATTACAGGACTTGGTTTACCATTATAACTGAAATGATTTAAGTTGACTGCCAAAATAAAATGATTTCCCCTAAGTTTTCCTACTCACTGGCAGCAATTAAAACTAAAAATCCATAATTGTTGGTAATCCTAAATCCCAAGAGAGAAAATATGAAATCCTAATCTATTAATGTGACCTCCACAAAAGGAAAATCCAATCTCCTCCGAAATGAAGGAGACACAAAAACATTGCAGTCCAAAGGTGAAATAATATTCTTATAGAAACCGAAAAATACCTACAGCCAAGCAATTTACCCCAATTTTATACTTCCCAAAATATTAATATATTAATGTTAACAATAAGAAGTATAAATGTTCAGTATAAATTAAGGGATACCTAAGGTGTTAGGCCATAATTTTATGAATTATTATAGTGCACAATATTTGTAGTACTGTATAACTTACTACGTATACAGCACGTCCATGTAGCTTATTTTAATTATACAGAGGTATAAGTATGGTTAACGAGGTATTAGTATGCACAGAACCACCATTCTGAAAGCTGCTGAGTATTGTAAAGAACAAGTTTATTAATAACAAAAGCAAAAAGAAATACATGATTTTTTCGACTCCTATATAATGGTTCATTTGCTGTTAGAAATCTTTACCCAAATGAGGTCCATTTCGATACAGATTTCCGCGCTTGCGTGCTGTCCTGCTTAGAGCCACTGAAATAGTTATATTTACATACCTTTATCAGTAGCTATGTATTGCCATGTGCTTCAACAATGAAAGTTTTAATTTAATTTGTCGAAAATACTTTTGCTTTTGCTCTGCACCTTACCGTTTCTGTTTTAACAGATACTACCACTTTTTATGTCTGTATATGTCATATAGAGCAGTCTTCAATACCGATAATTTGTCCACAAGGTTGGGTATTTTGTTCTTCTTGACATTTCTTCAAAGTAAACTATGAGCACATTTTCTGAAAATGGAGTGAAATTTTTTCTTGCTCGCCAAACCATGAACTTGTCGTGCAACTTTTCATATATTTTCTTTGATTTTTCAGGAAGTAAATTCCTACTTACCTTCCTCGCCTCGTCCAGGATATCAGGAGGTGTGGAACTAAATTCCACCTCTTCAAATTCATTAATAAACATTTCTGTCTCCATCTTATAAAATCAATACCTGCGACCTTGAATCGATATTCACTTGTTATCGAAGCGCATCTAAAATACGTATCGAGAAATTGATTTATCACATTTTATTTTCCTTCGCATGCATCTAAATATTAAATATTATTGTATATCTAAATGTTGTAGAAAAACTAGTGTATGCAACTCTTATATAATAGTTATTAAGACGCTCGTGAAGTTTTCGACGCTCGCTTGCGTCTTAATAACTCCATTATAGGATCGTTGCGTAAATAACCATTTAACTCTTTCGGTCCCGGTATACATTATACTGTATAATGTATGATTACAGCACCATAGTAAAATAAAATTGTATATTTTTACTTGACTGTAATGCAGTGTATACATGTTCTTTTACACTCTTTGGTTCAAAGTCTGCCCTGTGTTGAGTGTGAGAAGAATTATATGCACTAGAACACAAGATGGCATACTGCAGGATTCAGCTGGTAAGGATTAATTGTATTTAATATTCTGAGATTATTTAACGATTTTGATTTTGATTGAGTTATTTATTATGGACACAGAAAAGCCAAAATTTATCCTTATGTATATTGTAAATGCATACCATTGGTAATTATGATTGTAGAGTACTTTATTTTACCATGTACAGTATGCTGTACATTGGGTCTCAGGAGTTGTAAAAAGTGCAACATTGGCAATAACCTGAATATAAATAATTACCCATTTGATGTATTTTTACTTTTTCTACTACGTATAGTAAGTAGGGGAAGTATTGTATTCCACCCAAAAATTCGATACCGAGATTTTACCGGAAATACATGTTTTGAGACCCCCTGAATCCAAAAAAAAACATTTTTGGAAACATGTCCGTGTGTGTGTGTCTGTGTGTCTGTCTGTCTGTGAACAGCATAACTCAGAAGCGAACTGTCGGATAAACACCAAACTTGGTATTTAGGTTCAGTATCTTCCAGAGATACGACACAAAGGTTTTCAAGAAAATACCCCCCACCCCAGATTATCCTTTACATGGAAGATTTTTAGAAAATTTTAATTTTCTCAAAAATGGCTGTTAATACTCATACTTATGAGCAGTCAGAAGAAGATCAGGATGATCCCCTGGAAGAAGGTACAGAGACCCAGATACTGAAGAAATTGCTGCTTCAGATATGGTTACAGAAAGAAAGTATATAATATGGAGGTATCGACCATCTTTGGTTTACCACTTTTTATAGAAGATATGTCGAGGAACAGGTTTTTTCAGTTACCAAACAATTTGCATCTAGTAAATGTATTAGAAAGACCACAAAATTGCAAGGATAGATTTTTACTTTCTCTACTACGTATAGTAAGTAGGGGAAGTATTGTATTCCACCCAAAATTTCGATACCGAGATTTCACCGGAAATACATGTTTTGGGACCCACTGAATAAAAAAAAACATTTTTGGAAACATGCTCGTGTGTGTGTGTGTGTGTGTGTGTGTGTGTGTGTCTGTGTGTGTGAGAATGTGTGTCTGTCTGTGAACAGCATAACTCAGAAACGAACAGTCGGATAAACAACAAACTTGGTATTTAGGTTCAGTATCTTCCATAGATGCAACACAAAGGTTTTCATGAAAATCCCCCCACCCCAGACTACCTTTTCCATGGAAGATTTTTCGAAAATTTTAATTTTCTCAAAAATGGCTCTAACGATTTTGATTAAAATATCATATGTTTAAGATATTTTCATAACAAATGAAATGTATATATCGAATTCTCTGGGAATGTCTCCAAAAGTATTCTTCATTGTGAACGACTTTTGCATATCTGGTAAACCATAAGCGACAGACAAAATTTTACTGCACAAAAAATGTAGATCGCATTAAAATACACAATTTATGTCATATACGTTTCTTTTGTTGAGTGAACCGTTTTCGAGATATTGCTTGTATTCCCTTAAATTTTCCAATAATTATACTTTTTCTCAAATTTGTTATTCAATTTTTTTATATCCTGGACTTTGTAGTAGTATTTATGTTGTATTTATTTAACATTATTGTAGCCCCACGTTGTGGTAGCCAATTTGTAACGGTATTACTTATAATGTTTGTGTATATGTGGTTGTTTACTTCATGTGAAGCCATCTTGTGACGTCATTCATTTGTTCGGTTTGTAGCTCCATCTGGTGTTAGCAATTTGTGGTAGTATTAGTGTTTGAAAGAATTTTAATTTTTTGTTTACTGTCCTCCGGCTAGCTATTATTTCTCGGTCGAACATGTCTCTTGATCAGAGTGTGTAAACGGAAAGGAATCTTTTATCCAAATATAACACTGATGGAAATTTGTTTTACACATTTATTGTCGAACACGTTAACTATCACATTTATACATTGATCTTAACACTCGCCAAACTGAAACTGTTATAATAACTTCTTACTGATCACTTTTAATCCACGTACTTCAACCTTTTGTATAATTAACCTTACAACACTTTAGATTATTCATAATTCTGCTGCGCGTAACTTGTGAATCGATACCCGACGTTTCCGTACAAATACTTTCGACGAATTGACTGACTGAAGACGACGTGTAGTGTACACAGATTTTTGATGAACTGAACGACTTTACTTCTAACCTACTGCTTTTATACCCATACACACCGATATGCCTAAAAATTATAACTGAGTTACTATTGGCTAAATAAACGCGCCAACATTAGCGTCTATTTTTATATCCAATGAAAATTATGAATACATATGCTCTAAGGAAACATTCCAGAAGGTTCTCAACGGAAAAACGCGCCAACATTACGTAACTTCCTCGTTTCCAATAATGATAAACAGCTCACCCCCTCGCTGCATTATTGCGCGCTATTATTGACAGTTTCAGTAAGACATTAAAAATTTACTTCTCAACAATAATTACAGTCAAGAAACATCTCAAATCAATGTCACATAAAAATGCATATTCATATTACAATCATTATTTACATTTAAGTAATTTGTGATACAAATTACTGCATCATATGCCCCACTAGAAACATAATTATAAATATTTACAACTTGTTTTGAAATTTTATAATTGGGTTTTTAGTCTCCTAAATCTTGGAACACACGCTATCACTTTCACTTAACACATCACACGCATTTAACACACGACATATGTTTTTTTTTTTATCTCGCCACTACTTACTGGCTCAGGTTTAATGTGTTTAGACATAAATCTGACATTTACAATTTTTTATAGCAAATACTGTACCCTGAATTATTTAATGACTGTTTCAAAAAAATGGTTTACTTTCTTATATTGTTAACAAAAATTTATCAATTCAAGAATTTTTTTTAATTATTAAACATATTTACCAAAAATATTCACCCTTTACACAAATATATTTACATCTCTTAAATCTAGACAATGTTTCACCTTTTCTGTTTGCTACATAAGTATTTGTTTTTTTTATTATTATTTTACCCCATTTTTGTTGTTTTGTACTGTATATTCACAATACTCTTGGAATTATATCTACATACTTGACTTTAATATCACATTAAGTTTCAATTTTTTACATTTTTAATTTCAAATACTGTTACAGTTATTAAAAAAATCTTATTTTCCTTTTTTAAAAAAATTTAATTATGTCCAAAATTTTATTTCTCCTTTCACATGACGTACATATTTATTTAACCCTCTTACGTTCCAATACATTTCTCTGCAAGTCATCTTTAACTATCCAGCATCTACTTTACATCTCATTGCTATTTATCCTCCTGTATCAAATTGTGTGTGGCTAAACATTACACGTAGCCGTATCCTAACCTTCAAAAATTTGTTAATGGATAACCTCTTGTATTCATATGAAATTTCGTCCCATGATAACATTTGAAAACAATCTAAAGTTTTCTGAACTACACATCTTTTAACAACTGTCATTTTCAATTCTTCTGCTATCATTTTAATCTGAGAGTACTCTAACAAATCTGTACTAAATTGTACTGGACTGGAGTTTTCATTCTGAACAGGTTGGTATTTGTTAATTTCAGAAGTTAGCTTTTGATTATTTACAGGCAAAACTTTAACTTCTTCGTACAATTTATTTCTTTGCATTACTGACTCCTTCTGTATTTCTGATATCTCCCCTCTGAAATTAACTTGCGCCTGATTCACATCTACATTCATAACCTCTTTCATCTCTCTTATCTCACTTGAAATACTACTCACTTGATTTCCTAACTCTGTACATTCTACATCAACTTGTTCACTTTTAGTATTAACCTCACTTTCTTTGTTACCTATTTCCCTGCTCATTTCTGACATTTTCTTTGAAACCTCGCCTATCTCATTTGCTATCATTTCCTGATTTTCATTTCTCATTCTCATCATACTACTATCTAGCTCCATGAATTTCTTTTCAATTTCTTCCCTGTTTTGTTCTAAGCTTTTACCAATATCTTCCCTTAATTCCCTATGACTCTTTTGCATATCTTCCCTGTTTTGATCTATTTTCTTTTCTAATTTCTCATTATTCTTTTGCATATCTTCCCTCAATTCCCTACTATTCTTTTTCATATCTTCTCTGTTTTGATCTAATTTTTCACCAAATTTTCTCAACATTTTCATAATCATACTAGTATCAGAATTAACATTTCCTGCTATTCTATTCTCACTTTCTGCACTAACATTTCCTCCCTCAAATTCTACAGTGTTTGAGCTATTTTCTGTAACCTGTATTGAATTACAGCTAACTGTTACATTATCCCCTTCCATCATTGTTTCTTCAATATTATTAGTAGTCATTGTTTTCTTTATCCTACCACTCCTCAAGTACATTTGAATGTTATAATTTTGTTTTTAAAAAAAATTACTATACTCTGACCTTTTGTGATGCTGTCTGTTGCTGTAACTTTGATGTCCAGCTTCCTGCCCCTCTCTCCAAGGTTATATGTTGCTTCTGCGTTGTATTACGATGAATCTACGTCATTTTGTTGTTTTGTAGTTGAATTCCCCTGTTGCCTTTTATTCTCGGAATTACGATGTCCAATCATCCGCGTAGTCTGTCGTCCCTTTTTTTGTTTCTGGAATCTGCGTCTTGTAGTTCAGTTCACTTCTCCATTCGCCCCTTCCTGGTCATCTCACTTCTTCCTGGTTAATTCTGCCCCTTCCTGGTTATTCTGCTCCTTTCCTGGTCATCGTGTTCCTTTCCTGGTCACTTTGCCCCACGTTCTGGGTGCCACTTTGTAGTAGTATTTATGTTGTATTTATTTAACATTATTGTAGCCCCACGTTGTGGTAGCCAATTTGTAACGGTATTACTTATAATGTTTGTGTATATGTGGTTGTTTACTTCATGTGAAGCCATCTTGTGACGTCATTCATTTGTTCGGTTTGTAGCTCCATCTGGTGTTAGCAATTTGTGGTAGTATTAGTGTTTGAAAGAATTTTAATTTTTTGTTTACTGTCCTCCGGCTAGCTATTATTTCTCGGTCGAACATGTCTCTTGATCAGAGTGTGTAAACGGAAAGGAATCTTTTATCCAAATATAACACTGATGGAAATTTGTTTTACACATTTATTGTCGAACACGTTAACTATCACATTTATACATTGATCTTAACACTCGCCAAACTGAAACTGTTATAATAACTTCTTACTGATCACTTTTAATCCACGTACTTCAACCTTTTGTATAATTAACCTTACAACACTTTAGATTATTCATAATTCTACTGCGCGTAACTTGTGAATCGATACCCGACGTTTCCGTACAAATACTTTCGACGAATTGACTGACTGAAGACGACGTGTAGTGTACACAGATTTTTGATGAACTGAACGACTTTACTTCTAACCTACTGCTTTTATACCCATACACACCGATATGCCTAAAAATTATAACTGAGTTACTATTGGCTAAATAAACGCGCCAACATTAGCGTCTATTTTTATATCCAATGAAAATTATGAATACATATGCTCTAAGGAAACATTCCAGAAGGTTCTCAACGGAAAAACGCGCCAACATTACGTAACTTCCTCGTTTCCAATAATGATAAACAGCTCACCCCCTCGCTGCATTATTGCGCGCTATTATTGACAGTTTCAGTAAGGCATTAAAAATTTACTTCTCAACAATAATTACAGTCAAGAAACATCTCAAATCAATGTCGCATAAAAATGCATATTCATATTACAATCATTATTTACATTTAAGTAATTTGTGATACAAATTACTGCATCAACATGGAAAGAGAATGGAATGCGCCACATAGCAACCAGCGCTAAAATATTTGACTATCGCTTAAAACCTACCATATTCCCCTTGCATCTGCAAGAAAATTACCAATAAGATTGACATCTCGATATTTCGATTAACATGAAGCATATGAAGAATAAGCGTTTGTAAAAATAGTTTTACAAGAGTAGAGAAAGTCATGTGAGTGTAACACATCAGATTTTTTAAATTAAGACCAATATATAAAGCTGTGAGAAAAATATGTTTTGAACTGTCCTTAGAAAAAGTATTATGTATAGATGAGCAAATGATCCCTTTTCGAGTCAAGCTAAACATAAAACAGTATGTGAAGGGGAAACCCTGTCCATGGGAAATCAAAGTGTTTATTTTATGTGGCAAGTCAGCCTTAGCATATGACTTCATCCTTTACCAAGGGAGCACAACAGAATTAGACAGAATGCAAAAGTTGTATAACTTTGGACCTGCTGTTGTCTTCCACTTGTGTGAAAGAATTATGAATTCTGGGCATGAGCTCTATTATTACAACTATTTTTCTTCTTATGGCTTATTTCAAATTTTAAAATCCAAAAACATACATGCAGGTGGGACAGCAAGAATTAATCGCTTTGGTAATCCACATTGATAAGTGACAAAGATGGCAGAAGAAGGAGAGGGGATATTCAGAATTGGTCAGTAGTCTTGATGGCGATGTTGTAGTGAAGTGGCTAGATATTAAAGATGTTATACTTACTTCAAATTTTGTTGGTATCGGTGAGCAAGATAAAGTAAAAAATCTGATGTGTTGCACTCACATGACTTTCTCTACACTTGTACAAATTATATTTACAAACGCTTATTCTCCATATGCTTCATGTTAATCGAGATGTCAAACTTATTGGTAATTTTCTTGTAGATGCAAGGGGAATATGGTAGGTTTTAAGCGATAGTCAAATAGTTTAAGCGCTGGTTGCTATGTGGCGCATTCCATTCTCTTTGCATGTCCAGGACATAAAAAAGTGAATAACGAATTTGAGAAAAAGTATTGAAAAATTTAAGGTAATAACAAGCAATATCTCGAAAACGGTTCACTTAACAAAAAAATTGTATATGACATAAATTGTGTATTTTAACGCGATCTACATTTTTTGTGAAGTAAAACTTTGTCTATCTCTTATGGGTTACCAGTTATGCAAAAGTCG
Source organism: Deroplatys truncata (assembly GCA_030765065.1). Lineage (NCBI taxonomy): Eukaryota > Metazoa > Arthropoda > Insecta > Mantodea > Mantidae > Deroplatys > Deroplatys truncata. The sequence goes on from CM060987.1 coordinate 51,858,159, forward strand.
TTCACAATGAAGAATACTTCTGGAGACATTCCCAGCAAATTCGAGATATACATTTCATTTCTCATGAGAATATCTCATGAGAATATGATATTTTAATCAAAATCGTTAGAGCCATTTTTGAGAAAATTAAAATTTTAAAAAATGTTCCATGTAAAGGGTAGTCTGGGGTAGGAGGATTTTTTTGGAAACCTTCCTGTCGCATCTCTGGAAGATACTGAACCTAAATACCAATTTTGGTGTTTATCCCACTGTTCGTTTCTGAGTTCCATTAGCTGTGAAGAAGCAAAGGACATAAAATACCTTTGAGAGAGATACAACTGGACACTGTTGACCATTTGCCTAAATATGATGCTAAAAAAGAGCCTACAAGATACAAAATGTTAAATTGCAAGTAAAGGTCCCATATTCTGTGCATAAAGTGTGCAGTTCATTATATGCATAAATAGAGATAGGAATTGCTTCGCAGAATTTCATAAACGTTAGGGTCTAATTCCAGGAAGTTCAACACTTTTCATTCATTCTTATATTTGTTGAGCATTGTATATGTATGTAAAGTCAAAATAATAAACTATATTTAACATCCTAACACAGTTTCTGTTATTTATAATTTTGCATGCAATGGAACCCAGTGAACAGTATACTGTATTTTATTTGAACAGTTAAGTGTACCAAAACTGGCACTAAACTTTGATTTGGCTTCAATATTGAAATTATGACTGAACAAAATGTTCATGTTCCCCAAAAAAATCGGGACCTAAGGGGTTAATCCTAGAAATGTTTACAGTAGGTACTTTCTAAGCTGTTAAATTTCTACGTTCCATTTTGAATCGAAAATTATCTTGGAAGGACCATGTTTAGTATATTTTACCAAACTATTTAGAGTACTGTATGTATTTTTAAGCTTATGTACTAATTTTGTTCTAAAGTTTAGCATCATACCGTAATTATTGAATGGAAGATATAAATAATTAATAAAGATATGATAGTAAAATTAAAGTAAAGGGTAGGCGGAGCTTAAGTAATATAAGGGCATGACTCCAATCGTTTGTGCACACATTAGTTTAAGAACACTCCTTCGTGACACTTTTCTTGTGAATTAGTCATTTATGTAATTACTCGTGTGTTGCTTTAAGCGCTCAGTGACGCTCTGGTGTGAGTAAGATTTAGCGGTCAACACGAGGGGTTTTGCCGGTAAACTGTTTAGTAACTCACGGCAATTTACGCTACTAGTTTCTTGTATTGCGGAAACAGTTATTTCAAACCGTAAAATTTATACGGCAGAATTAAGCGGGTATTAAGTCAATTGTCTATCCGACACCGATACGCTGCATAGCACCAAAGTCCACATAAGTATGAAAGAGGGAACGACATGAGAGGGAATGAGGAGAAATGAAATTCAGGATAGAAGAGAAACCACCCCAGCATTCGCTGTCGACAAGGGAAAGCCAATAATAGACTGGCTGGCCCCAGAAATCGAACCCAGGATCTCCCGAATGCGAGTCACACACGTCACCGTGGAGCCATCTGCCTCGGTAGAGGTCAGTGGTAAAAGACTATTAATGTGTACTAAGCAAATGTGTTACTTGTTTTGCAGAAGATGAAAAATAGGCCATCTATAAAACTCTATCGCTATTTATGATAGCAAGATATTATTCCCTATTGCAGGAAATCCTACCTAAGCCTTGATGCGAACTTTGGGCTGTGTTTCAACGTTTCTCTCGGCGCAGAATTTCGGAGTAGAATATTGCCCCGAAAAGACATTTTTATGTGCATTTTCTCTTCTTCATAGGAATTTCAGCTTAAAGCGACGCCCGGTGCCAAGACGCATTGCAGTGTATAATACTCTTTTAGGACGATGCATACGGCGTATTCCCTGATGAAACGGGGCTGCAGACATTGGAAACACTATACGACATTTGATTGCACTCGATGGTCATGAGTAACTTTTTACCTTCTCTACCACGCACATAGTAGATAGAGAAGTCACCGAAATGCATGTTTTGAGGTCCCCGAACCCAAAAGAATAACTTTTAGAAAAATATGCGTGCATGTATGTCTGTAAACAGCATAGTTAACAAACGAAATGTCCGATTAGCATCAAACGTGATATTTAAGTTCGGTATCTTTCAAAGATGCGACAAGAAGACTTTCAAGAAAATCCCCCACCCCCATTATCCTTTACAGGCAATATTTTTCGAAAGTTTTGATTGATTTTCTCAAAAATAGCCCTAAAGATTTTGACTAAAATGCCATGTATTAAAGATATTTACACGACAAATAAAACGTAAATCTTGAATTTTGGGGAGAATATCCTGTGAAGTCCTCTTCATTCAGAATCAATTCTGTATAATCTTGTACAACCGGTAAACGTTAAGCGATAGACGTAAACATACTCCACAATAAATGTAGATCTCTTTAAAACATACAATTTATTTCAAATAACTTTTTTGTGGCATAAGCCATTTCCGAGATATCCGTTTTTAATAGTTGGCATTGTTTCTCATTCTTTTAAACTCCTGTTGACACTCAGTTGTTTCTCGCGATATCATGGAAATAGTATGAATTTTAAGGCCAGCATAGAGCATCCAGTTCTTAAACATTTGACTATAGCTTGTATCTATAACGTGTAATTTAACTACTTCTGCAAAGTTTATCTCGAATAAAATGAAGTAAAACAAAAATAAGCTTTTGCAAGAATACGTTTATACCCACTAATAAACAACAGAGGGTAGAGAAAGTCATGTGCTTGCAACACATCAGATTTTTATCTCATACTTTCTTCCTGAAGTTTCAGTTGGTATAAAACACGAATGAAGTTCTGAAATTCCCTTCCATTTCTCTCCTGGTTCCTAACCAGGAGTTACCGCATTATTCATTTTTAAGCTCCTCGCTTAAGAGAACCTTTATTTTCGTTTATGCATGCCTTCCTTTGAGCCAGTTTAGAATATATGACAGTTTAAATATCGGAGAGCGTTTTCTTTCATTAGATACAGCTCTTTGGATTTAACCATAGAGCTTGTAATTAAGCTGAAGAATAGAATCTGCCGTAGTTCAGAAATACAAAAGGTCCCACATAATATGTAAAATATGTTACAGTTTTATACCTCAAATTTCAGCTTTTAGCTTGCGGTAGTATTTCGTCTTATGATTGTGGGCCCCACGTTAGGGCGGCAATTTGCAGTGGTTCTTCTGGGCGCCAATTTGCGGTGGTATGTGGTTATTTTACGGCATAGGATTTGTAGGAATGGTCCCGGGTTCGGTACTAGCTCAGGGTTCTTTGCATGGATCTTGGATCTCGGGTTAGTGGTGAATACGACTGTTTGTTTTCCTGCTCGTTTATTTACCGTCACCGTTTTAACATTTGATTCCTGCTACTTCTTCGACACACACGCGCGCATTTCCTATTTGTTACGCTTCATATCATCTCACCTATTCGTCGACACTTTTCTGACAACCATCTCCAAGGAACTACCACTGCCCAGTGTGTATTCTAAACTTTTCTGTTTCTCTGTTTCAAACGTTCCTTATCTCCCCATTCAATTATCACTTGATTTCTAGCGTCTTTCATTGCAGGCCTAAGGCTATCTGGCTTTTCGCGAACATTGACCCTTTTCTACATGTCTGCGTTCCAGCAACCTAATGGGACACTTAACAACAGAGGGAAAAGCCACCCGTTTCCGGCCGCTGATGGCACTGTCGCAACTCAACCCTTCTCTAAATTTACAGTCACACTCGCTTTCCAGTTTTATTTAACACTATACTTACTGTTATTGATATTTATCCCCCCTATGATTACGATTTTATTTAACTAATCAAAACGTACTGCTTCAAGCTGTTGTAATTACAATGTCTTTACAGCCTAGAACCAGCTGATAACACTCTAAAGCCGGCTGCTAGCCAAGGGATAATGTCTCTCTGACCACCACACTAGTATGGTTTGGAATGGAATCAAATTTCTGGGATAATATTGCAAATTTTGGCAACTGCGAAACTCCTGTCCGCACTTGGATCATCGCTCTGAGGTTACATTTATCTTACATTATATTTCACCTTATTTCAGCTGCTCGGAAATAATTAAAATAAGACATTAAATTCAGCTCTTTACAATGATAGACTCACCTGTTTGCAATGATACCCTATATCATTTTTGGGGATTGTCTCTCGATGAAAAACTTTTATTACCAAAACATTTGAAAGAACAACATCAAATTTTTATGGTTTAAACATTACATCTTCTGGTTTTGTATGCAAGTGGGATCTCGGAGCAAATTATAGCATGGAACGTAACTATAATACCCACAATATACATTTTCATTTTCAGGGACATCAATACATTTCGAATGAAAAAAAAGAGATGCAGTGAAAGGAATGAATGAACGAATGTCAAAGATTTTCACATGTTATTATGCTTCGTGTGTTCATTTGTTTAAAAAGTATGCAAGAAAAAATCAATTCTGTTAATGACTCGAGCCTGCATGGACGCGTTTGGCCTCTATTTTGTTTCTTAAGAGATGTAGGACAGTTTACTGTCTGTAAAACACGCAAAGAAAATGTGGCCGAGGTCGTTAAGGCACGGACTGGTGAACGGAAGGTCCCAGCTTCAAACTCTGAATGAGGGTTTGTGCAGGTTTCCCTCAGTCCCCACAAATAAAAAATTCTGGAAGCTACTCTAAACTTTGACTGAAACATTTGCTTCCTAAATTTATCTTCCTAATTATCATTTATGTTTATGTGGGATGTGTTTATCGCAGGGGGACACCTCGCCACTGCGACCAGTTTGATGTATTGTGGCTACACCCTCCTCCGGGAGGCGGGGTGAGGTAAATTGAAATTGAGTTTTATTTATGGACGCTCTTTAAACCACTATGGTCCTTAGCGTCGCATTATATATTGGGCGTGAAAGACCGGTATTTTGCTCAGAGGGCTCTTTATCAGGCGTGAGGTTCTTTTACGTGTCGTAAATCTACGACGTGGGACCACCGGCTTTACTTCCCTTCCGAAGGAAGTGATGCCAAGGATTTTTACGCCCGAAAAAATTCATCGCCCTCCGCTGAGTTTGAACCCGTGATCTTGGGAACTAGAGGCTAGCACGGTACCATTAGTCCACGGAGGAGTAGTAAGAGGTCGTAGGTCCGCAAGCAGACAGCCCCACTGCTACGCGCAGAAGTCCCTAATATTTCCAGTTTGAACACCCGCGCACCAGTAGAGACGGAGACAACGAGAAGGACTCTAACGGGCGGTATAACGCACCCGCGTTCATGGGAAAAATATTTCTAATGCGCAAACAACTATGCCATCTGCCGGACATCGCCAGCACCGCTAGACCCGAAGATACATCTATAACGTGAAAGGGAGATATGAAATGAAAGGAAATAGGGGAAAGAAGCAATCATGGTGGAATACACCACCCCGGCATTTGTCTAGGCGACCAGGGGAAAACCACGAGAAACTTCATAGTCAGAGTGGGCGATCAAGGGAATCGAACCCGGGGCCTCCCGAATGGTTCCACAGACGTTGCCGCCTGACCCATGCCGTTCGGTTTATTTTTATGTAACTTCAGTTTTACCGCCTGTAGTGCCGCATGTAATAAACAGAGCGTTAAAGAGTTTCTAAAATGTGCAGAAATATTTATTGGCATTTGTGATCGACTTTATAGTTTGTATGCTAATAATTAGTTATAGAGCACTATCCAAGTATATCTTTCTGTTAATCCTAGGTGGAAATTAATACCGAAGTGTGTTGCTTACCTTTGAATCAGTTTATAAGGGACTAATAAACCACGTAGCATAACAAAATTGCTGCAAAGATATAACTACGGCAGTTGAGTTTAAATTCTTCGCTGCTCTGCTACTGTTCCGACCAGAAATCAAGTGAATTCCTCTTTTCCCTGTACTAGAAAGGAAAAACACTACGCATTGTCCTTCAGTACCACAGAGGATACTATGGCTGCAAACTTATATTAGAAATGACTTTGACTCATTTGCTTTGATGACTTGCTTCATCAACTCAGAAGGGAGCAAATACCAATTACGTTAAAAGAGGTGTAACCTGCTGGGCATTCAATGAATGCTTTTGTTGCGAATCTAGCAAAGAAGAGCCTTTTGCTGCGCTTTATACAGAACATGATTACATCCACAATCACAACGCTTGCTCTTCTCATAGGTGACTATTCTGATGTTTAAAAATGTTATGTATTACTTTCACATGACTTTCTCTATCCACTATCGTTTATTATACATAGAAAGTGTTTTTACGAAAGCTTATTGTTACTTTCTCTACTACGTATAGTAAGTAGGGGAAGTATTGTATTCCACCCAAAAATTCGATACCGATATTTCACCGGAAATATATGTTTTGAGGCCCCCTGAATCCAAGAAAGCATTTTTGGAAACATGTCCGTGTGTGTGTCTGTGAACAACATAACTCAAAAACGAACAGTTGGATAAACACCAAACTTGGTATTTAGGTTCAGTATCTTCCAGAGATGCGACACGAAGGTTTTCAAGAAAATCCCCCCACCGCAGATTACCCTTTACATGAAAATTTTTTTGAAAATTTTATTTTTCTCAAAAATGGCTCTAACAATTTTGATTAAAATCCCATATATTTAAGACAATTTCATGACAAATAAAATGTATATCTTGAATTTTCTGGAAATGTCTCCAAAAGTATTCTTCATTGTGAACTACGTTTGCATAACTGGTAAACCATAAAATATAGACAAAATTTTACTACACAAAAAATGTAGATCGCGTTAAAATACACAATTTATGTCATATACATTTTTGTTGAGTTAACCATTTCCGAGATATTGCTTGTTATTTCCTTAAATTTTCCAATACTTACACTTTTTCTCAAATGGGAATTCGTTATTCATCTTTTTTGTCCTGGTAATGCAAAGGGAACCACATAGCAACCAGCTCTTAAAATATTTGACTATCACTTAAAGCCTAGCAAGTCTCCTTACATCTACAAGAAAATTAGCAATAAGATTAACATCTCGATTAACATGAAGCATATGGAGAATAGCGTTTGTAAAAATAGCTTGTACAAGAGTAGAGAAAGTCATGTGAGTGTAATACATCAGACTTCTTGCTATTTTCTTTATGTTAATTGAGATAAATCATTGCAGAAACAGTTTCATTACACGTTTCATTGTGAGTACAAATATATTAGAGGAAACGGAATAGAGGGTCAAAGGATTCTCCCTTTGCGCCCCCCTCACTTAGATGCGATTTGTGTGTAGTCGATTATTATTTATATATCACGGTTTGGGTGCCGTGAAGATCAGAAAAGTGTTATTGCGGGTACTTATTCTCGGCTACGACTCTATGTTGGCATAGGTGTTGTGAGTGATAAATAAGTTCTCCAGATTCCTCAGTATATATTTGTTCATTAAGCTTTTGCATCATGTTGGTGTATTTGTAGTACAATAATTAGGATTGTCTTTGCAACCAATATAAACCCCTGGCTACCCTTAATTATGTTTAATTCCCTTCCGGAAGGATTCTAAATGTGTGATGTTTTAGCTTTTGGTTCCAAATGTGCGATTAACTACATTAAACATTAAATTTAGGTACACTGAAACATTAACAACATATGGAAAATTATATTAAATTTAAGTTTATTTATGGACGCTCTTTAACTGCTATGGTCCTTAGCGTCCAATTCTATTATTGGACGTGAAAGATCGGTAATTTTGCTCAAAGGCCTCTTTATCAGGCTTGAGGTTCTTTTACGTGCGGTATATCTACGACACGGGACCACCGGCTTTACTTCCCTTCCGAAGGAAGCCATGCTAAGGATTTTTACCCCCGAAAAATCCATCGCCCTCCGCCAAGTTTGAACCCGCAACCTTGGGAACTGGAGGCTAGCATGGTAGCCACTAAACCACGGAGGACGACTAACAGCATATGGTGTCCTCTATTGGTAGCCAGACAAAGGTACAGAGAAAACAAAGAAGCCAGTAGATTGTTTTTGTATATACGAGGGTAATCCAGAAAGTCCCAGACGTTTTGAAATAAACAATTAACATAATGAAAATATCAACGTTTATTATCTACATTTGAAATGTACACTCTTAAGCTTTCGTTCTACATAATCGCCATTCAAATTGAGGCATTTATCATACCGTGGCACAAGTTTTTCAATACCCTCTCTGTGGAAATCTGCCGCCTGCGACGTCAACCACTGGTTTACACCGGCATGCAGTTCAGCATCAGTATCAAAGCATCAATTTGATGTACCAAACTCCGTGAAATTTGGGGAAAGTGTTCCGAAAGTTCTGCAATAGTGAAACGATGATTTTCATGAATTTTGTCATTGATTTGCATTCACAGTTCATCAGCCATAAGGCTAGGCCTACCAGTGCGATTCTCGTTGTGAATCATTGCCTGACTCGGCTTTCACTCATTAGTCCCTGCCCGTAAGCATCACAAAGTTGACGATAAATTTCAATTGGTTTGTTCTTTTTAGCCAACAAAAACCTAATCACAGATCGCACTTCACAAGTGGAGGGATTTTCTATTGCAGCACAATTTTAAAAATTCACAGAGAGCACAGTAAGAAAGGCACAGTCCTCACGCTACCACAGCTAGATGCGTACTGAATGCAGGAACGTTCAGGCACCAAGATGGCGGCTCTAGCTTTACTCATCGCCACGATAGCCAAAACGTCTGGAACTTTCTGGACTGCCCTCGTATGTATCTACTGGTTTATATAGATATATATATATAGAGAGAGAGAGAGAGAGAGACAGAGAGACAGATAGAGAGAGTAATGAATTAGGTGCCGCCACATACTACCCCCTCCCCAGTCACAACTTGGAGAAACCCCGTTGGGAAGTATACTGTGCGACCAGAACATGTAGTCTGTTGGGCTGCTGGACTGGCCGGCGGATTGATTATCGGGTACTTGGATGATGTAGTGTCCATATTATTCAGCAGAAAAGCTGGTTTAAGTCTGTCGATGGAGAATGTCCGCTGACCTTGAGGCATTTCTAAGTGAAGTACTTTTCGCACGTTTCACCACTGGATATGGTCCATTGTATATAGGTTGGAGAGGCTTCCGAACCGCATCCTGTCTGATGAATACATGTGAAGACGTCGTAAGCTCTGGATGAATTAATACACATTTGCAGAGTGATGTTGAAGGTTTTTTGGCCATGTGCTGCTTCAGCTTGAAGACAAAAGAAGAACTATCACAGTCCAAAGAAATGATGTGGAAGCTGGTTGTGATACCAGAAGTCATGAGATGTTGAGCAAGTTTTAGAATGTTCCTCCCTTTTAGGGACTAGATGGAGAGAACTGAACTAGCAGTTTCTTGAAGGCCGGCAGTTCCAAGGTTGATCATCTCTTGGAATTCGAATTTCGCCTAGGCTAGTTTATCTGGTGGTAAAGTCTGGCTTGTGCATGCAGTGGAGATTCTGTACTGGCGATTGTGTGGTGTACCGTAACTTCAGAAGAAATGAAATTGTCCTTCTCAATGAGGAGGTTAGGAAATCTCTTTAGTAAATCTCGATGTTTGTGTCGTGGATCTAACAAGAGCACTGCGCTGTGATTTGTTGCGTTTATAAAGTCTGTACTTCAGTTTGTATGTCAATCAGCTGCTTTGATTTAACGTCTAGCAAGAGACCAAAATAGCCCAAAAATTCTGCTCCAATAATAGATCAGCTAGGAGAAATGGCCATGATAATCCTCTCGAGGGCCTATATCAAGGTTTAAGTAGGCGTTTCCCACAAATGTGTATTATGGAACCGTTTGCTGCATAAGGTTGTCGCTCCTGAAAACCTTTTACGTTCTAATCCAGTTGCTGGTAGAACTGAAACATCAGCTCCAGAATCCACGTCGGGGTCACCAAAATGTAGCCTTTGGTTCCAAATCTATGATTTATTGACACATTAAAAAGCTACATTAAACTTAGGTACACAGAAACTTTCACAACATGTGGTGTCCTCTACCGTAGCCAGACACAGGTACAGAGAAAATAAAAAAAAACAGTAGATTGTTTTTGTTTATATGCATAGAGTAATGAATTAAGTGCCGCCACAACGTATTTCCTCGGCGATGATGTTAATTACTGTTATTATTTAGCGGTATTGAATATGTACCTAACCCTATAGGGACTGCAAGCATGTATTTAGTGTAGCTTCCTATACGATGACATCACAGCCCTAAGCGTTCATGGTGTATCACTGTGTATATACGTGTTCAGCACATTTGGGTTGCGCAAGAGTTTGTATTAAAGCAATTTCGTTCCTGGCTGCTTCATCCCCACGCACACGTTTCCATCTCCTAAAATACCGAAGCATTGGCTTGTTTAAATTCTCCCACCAATAACATTTTCGCAGTACAAGAATCGTCTACCACATTCAATAGCGTGGTTATGCTCCCTTATGCATGAGCGACTTTGGCGTCCCTATTAGCCAGACAATAATTTCTAAAGATTTCTTCACGTTTTGTACTCCTTGTGTAACTTCTACTGCCTTAGGTTACTTTCCTGACGTATACGGCTTCTTTTCTCATACATTTCTACGCTGCTTTAAATACATATGAAATATTACACCATTATCGCGTTATCATTGCTCATTTGTCATTTATATAATTCTGATTGATTTTACATTCATCAATTATCTAATTCTGACTGATTTGAAATCAGTGGTGGGCCAAATATAGCGTTTCACTATATACTGCTCTAAAAATACCATACTCTTTCCATGATATTGCGAGAAACAATTGCTTAGGAACAGCGCTTTAAAACCTGACAAAAGTGTTGAAAAATTCAAATAAATATCAAGGATATCTCGGAAATGGCTTATGCTACAAACAATTTATCTGGAATTAATTGAGTTGTAGCGCCGTGGCCGAGTGGTTAGACCGCTCGCCTCCCACCGAGGCGGACCGGGTTCAATCCCAGGGACCTGCATGTGGGATTTGTGGTGGACGAAGCGGCGTCTGGGCGGGTTTTCTCCGGGTTCTCCGGTTTCCCCCGCCATTCATTCCACCAACTGCTCCATCATCACCTTTCCTTTCATCCATTTCACCAACATTTCGTTTCATCTACTTCCTTCATCCCATACCAGGCATCGGGCTGATCACCCATCCTGGATGCTCTGTCCGATCCATGAGTGTCTGCTCCTCGACGGGCCTCTGACCCCAGGCACCCGCTTGTAAGTCCTGGGGGGTGTAAGTCCTACATAATAGGAGGGTAAACAGATAATGAATGAATGAATGAATTGAGTTGTAAAGATTTCCAAATGTGCTATGTAGTACGTTTCTGTCTATCTTTTATAAAATTCTACAAACTTCCTTCAGAATGTACAGTACTACATGGGCTATTCTCAGAAAATTCAAGATATACGCTTTATTTGTCATGTAAATACCTTTAAAATATGCTATTTTTATCAAAAGAGAGCCATTTTTTAGAAAAGCTTTCATGTTAGGGGTAGTATAGGCTGGGAATTTTTTTCTGAAAATCCTCGTGTTGTATCTGCGGAAGATCTTGAGCTTTTTTTACTCAGGGGCCTCAAAACTTGTGTTTCTGGTGAAATCTCGACACCGAAGTTTTTGGTGAAATACAATACTTCCTCTTACCTACTATGCGGTACTGGAAGCAAAATCTGCAGATTTAAGCAGAAGTATTCAGAGAAGTGAAAAAGTAGACAAACAGTATGCACATCAGTTTGGATAACATCAATGAATAGATGCTATGTAACAATTGCAATTCTGTGATTTCACTGCACACACAAGGACTCGTGATATGGTTTGTTAATAGACGAACAGCAAATAGAGGTTAGTATTGATCCGCGTATATTCACTCTATGTACATTAAGCAACAGTTGTTACCCGTTATCGATTTAGTTCAAGTAAAAATTCATTTATTGTGCTTCTGTTTACAATAATAATAATAATAATAATAATAATAATATACATGAAATATAGTTCCAAAGAGCCGGCACCTGTCAAGCTGGCTATTTGCTTAAATGGAACATGTTGCTACTCTAATATGGGGGTAGGTTTTGTAGCAAGCTTACAATTTTTAAAAATTACATAATAGTACGGATAGTAGTTTAAAGAGAGACAGCGAAGGAAAAATAATAAAAATATGGCCGAGGTTACTTTCGAGATTGAAACCAGAAGGCACACTGCAAGTACTTTTGGGCTTAGGAGCTAATGCTCAGTTGCCTGAAGCATTAAACATCACTGGTCAGTATTTCAGCGTCAAGGGTTACCTAGTTCGAATGCTTCAAGGTACTACTAAGTCTATGATAACGGAGTGGATCCTGTTAAAATAAATGGTGATTAGAGAGAATGGATTTTGAGGGCGCTTCGGTAACTTTTATGGAAAATATTAATAAATCAAATGTATTAACTTCGTTTTTATTTAAGTTATCCTATTGTCAATACATAGGGTGGACCATCTAAGCTGAGACTGTACAATATCTCCAAAACTAAACCTTGTAGAAAGAAATATCTTGAGTAAAAGTTGCTTGATATTATGGGGGAAAGTATATGCCATTGGTCGTGTTTTATTTGGAGGATGTTAGGTCACTTTAGGGTCAATTTAATTTTTTAAAATGCGAACCTACAATTAGGGTCAATTTAAATTGACCCTAAAATGACTATCACAACGTCCTTCAAACAAAACCCGACTAATGTCACTTACAAAGTATAGTATAGTATGAGGCTACAAAGTATAGTAAAATTCAGGTGGCAGAAATAAGGATTCTAAGAAGTGAAAACAGTTGTATGAGAAATTATATACAAGATGTAAAGCGAATTAAACCCAGAAACACGATAAAATGCATTATAAAATAAACGCATTAATGCATGGAGTTCTAAAACAGAATTAACAAGGATCAATCCGTTGACAGTATACACCGGTAAGAACTAAACCATGATAATGCCAACACTGAAATGTTGGCTAGCTTAGAAAACGCTGTTAAACCAGAACAGTCTTGATGTTAATGCAAGATGATGGTGGCGATGATGGCAGGTAAATATCCAAATATGTACATTGTCATACTATATATCCAGTGCCGATATATATTCCTCTGCGTTATCTCGTGCATTAGATGCACGCTAACCATATCCAAAGTCTGGGCCATATTAGATGTTCTGCCCTCCAAAACGAGACCGAAAGGTAATTTTGACTAGTAGTGCTTATTATTCCACATATTTGGAGTATTAGTACACTGGAAATAGCTAGATAAGTCATTCTGAGGATGTCTAAGAGTACATCGCAAGCATGACACTTGGTTGCACGCTGCGTCGATGTGCTGGTGGATTCTCATAGTTTAATGCCTACCAAAATCTTCGGCAATACGGTTATCAATCTTACTGGCTTCTGTGCATTAGAAAAGTGACCCTTCGAGCCCAAATATATACATTTCATTCCGATAGTTTATACCTGCATGACAACAAAATGGATTTGAACAAACATGCTTATCTTATTTGATTTTTAAATGGCATATATTGAGATTGACATATCCTCAAAGTTGCACGAGTAAGGCTATGGCAAGTTTTGCTCTTTAAATATTTCATTATATTTGAATTCTTTACTCCCGAGGATGGTTTGACCATTGAAATAAAAACCTCCTACCAGTAACAGGACATGGCTATGGGAACCCATAAAATCAAGATAAACTGAAATGGGGAACAGGACTAATGCTCTTTTTTGCAATCAAATCACCTCCATAACAACAGAAATTTGTTGAAGTTCATCTATTTTTGCATACAAGTGGGGGAGAATAAGAACCAGTGAAACGAGGTCTGCAAAGACGGCAGCTGAGTAAACACATCAAACAAGGAAAGAAACGAAGCTATTTTAGAAGAAAAGTAAACACAGAAGAGAAAGGAATGGCCAAGTAAACAGCCTCAACAATTTAATGGGCACCGAAACAACTTTGCTTTACTCATATTAAAAATAAAAAGGGTAATGGGAAATGGAATAAGGTTTTGATACATCCATTTGTTCAGTAAGCCATAGGCTTTGCTGAGCTAGTCTTTCTTTGAAGCTATTTTTATTTCTTGGCATTGCATTTTCACGCAGCCATGTAGCATATCATTATAAACGCTGGATTATAATGGATTTTTTAATAAAGAATTACTAGTCGCAATGGAAATTCCTTAGACTTAAAGGTTATACCATCGCATATGTTATAAGCTCTTGAAAGTTAAGCTCACTTTTTTATATTCACCTCTTATAGCTTAACGAGAGAACTGCTTCAATAGATCGATTTTGCTAGATCATACACAATTTGTTGTCAGGACTTTGCTGGATTCCTTTTACTCCAAACGTGTATCTCCATTATTAACTCCACTTTCACTACAATCCCGCCGGCCATAGAAGGGAACCTGATGTAAACAAAAACAGCGTGCGAAATACTGATCTGCTTGTATTACTATGACATGGGCGGAGCATACGCACTATCTGAAGACAAGTGCTTCTGACCTGAACCATCTGACCGGTAAAAGTGCACATCAGCGGTGTTTGTGGTCTAATCCGTCCATTTTCTCCCCTTCCTCGTCACATTTCGTGCCAAGCACATTTTTTTCGCGTATCCTTTTCTTTGAAGATGATAACAGTTTTCCAGTTTTGTACATTTTCACGTGATGACACTTTTTACGGAAACACCAGTAAATTTGGACGTTAAATCAACAATGTCTTTAATGGATAAATCCGGATGATTCTAACAAAACTTTATGAACACCTTCAATACAACAGTTTTTTCACCAGTTTTCAAACTTTTCCCTTTGGAATATTTCACAAATACATTTTGATTACTCTAAATATGTTTTAAATGTAATGTGAACTAAAAGTTAATATTCTAACCATGCTTTTTACTAAACTAAACACTTAAACAATATAAAACGAAATTAATTTCCGAAGTCCGATATGAAACTATGTTGCTGTAATCTGCGACCGATGCCCACAGCTTGCCACGTGCTTTTGTTTACATCAGGTTCCCTTCTAAGGCCGGCGGGACTATAAGTATGAGATCTCAGCGTATACTTCGCACTCAGGCATCTCTTTACCGCATAACGTTTGTAGCAATGCAAGTACAAATTGCTGAAGCAATTTCACGTGATGAAGGCACAATGACCTTCAATGGACCATGCTTTTCTTATGGGATAATCAAGTGTGTGATTGCCAAATGTGTTTGTTTTCAAATGTGCCTAAAGTAAAATAGTTACGTGCATTTCGATGTGAAATTATATAAGTAGGCGACACTTTACACGAAAAACCTTTCATTTAATGTTTTATTTTTTAAAATAATAAAATGCAAATTATCTCTGCAAATTAACACTTTTCTCATTCCGAACATTACAACATGTCTTTAAACTTAAATAGTTACGATGAAAAATATGTGAATTATTCGATGGTTTTGAATGGACATATCAATTTATTGAAACAAAGTATCTAGATTTTTCATTTATACAATGGAAAATAACACGCCGGCTAGTTCTCACTCTACAATACCAAATAAAAACTACCAGCAACAAAGTGGTTCATGAAATTATGAAATTATTTTTATAATCACAAAAAGGAACAACACTTGCATGAACTGAGAGACTTAAGACTTCTAAAGAAGTCATTTTGGCTGTTAATTACTGGTCTTCAAGCACGCGTGCCACGTATTTGTGATGTTGCACGCCAGTGGAATGAGGGGTTTATTATCTTAGCCAAAAAAGATGTTGCTGATTAACATGACGAACTCGACAGCGCTAAGTTTCTGCACTGGCTCACTGGTTCAAAAATTATCAAACATAGAACCCAAAATGGTTTTTATGAACAATGCGACGAATCATGGTAAAAAATCTGATGTGTTACACTCACATGACTTTCTCTACTCTTGTACAAACTATTTTTACAAACGCTTATTCTCCATCTACTTCATGTTAATCGAGATAAACATTTGTAGACTATCTTATTGCTAATTTTCTTGTAGATGTAAGGGGAATATATATTTACAAGGACAATATAGAAATACAGTAGCCTTTAAGCACATACATATCTCTTAATAGCTGGTTGCTAGGTGCAGCACTATTCCCTTTGCCACAGATTAATACTCTTTGCATATCCAAGACAAAAAATGAATAATGAATTCCCATTTGAGAAAATAAGTATTGAAAAATTTAAGGGAATAACAAGCAAAATCTCGAAAATGGTCCACTCAACAACAAAAATGTATATGACATAAATTGTGTATTTTAACGCGATCTACATCTTTTGTGTAGTAAAATTTTGTCTATCTCTTATGGTTTACCAGTTTACCAAAAGTCGTTCACAATTAAGAATACTTTTGGAGACATTCCCAGAACATTCAAGATATGCATTTTATTTGTCATGAAAATATCTTAAACATATGATATTTTAATCAAAATCGTTAGAGCCATTTTTGCGAAAAATAAAATTTTCGAAAAATGTTCCATGTAAAGGGTACTCTGTGGTGGGGGGATTTTCTTGAAAACCTTTGTGTTGCATCTCTGGAAGATACTGAACCTAAATACCAAGTTTAGTGTTTATCCGGCTGTTCGTTTCTGAGTTATGCTGTTCACAGACAGACACACAGACAGATACAAGATAGACAGACACACAGTCACACAGACACACAGACACACACACGGACATGTTTCCAAAAATGCTTTTTTTTGGATTCAGGGTATCTCAAAACATGTATTTCCGGTGAAATCTCGGTATCGAAACACTATACGCAGTAGAGAAAGTAAAAATAGGAGCTTTACCCACTTGCAACACGCATAAAATATAAAACACTGACTGGTATCCAAAACATTTGCTTCAGCAAGATCGTCTTAGTTTTAAGGCGAAGCATGTGCAAAGTTTCATAGATAATGCTTCTGAATCACTCATCAAGATCAGGTTAAATTACTGCAACACTGAAGGTATAGAAGACATATGGAAAGCTTATATGATAACTTTGGTATTTACCCGACTACATGAACCTTTTTCTAAAATTGCTTCTTTTGGATTCGGGGGGGAGGCTCAAAACACGTGTTTTCCGTGAAATCTCGGTATCGAATTTTTGGGTACACTGCAATAACTACTCCACATACCTACTAATTGAATGTACTGAAAGTAAACATTCTGACGTGTTACATTCACATAGCCTTTGCTACGCTATATAGTTCATTAGTGGGTATACAAGTTATTCTTAAGAAAGTTTATTTTTCTATCTACTTCATCTTAAACGGATAAATCTTTACAGAAATAGCTACAATACACATTTTATTAATACAAACGAAATAGCAATAGTCAAATGTTTAAGATCTGGACGCTATATGCCGGCTCTTAAAGTTCGATACCCTTGTCATGACCTCCCGAGAAAAAATTACAGGATTTTAAAAGAATGTCAAAAGCAGTGAAGAAATCGAACCATTATAAAGGATATCTAGGAAATTTTTGATGCCACAAAAAAATTTATTTGAAATAAATTTTAAAAAGATCTACTTTTTTTGTAGTACATTTTCGTCTATTGCTTAACGTTTATATTATACAAAATTCCTTCCGATTGAAGAGGACTTTACAGGCTATTCGCAGAAAATTCAATATATACACTTCATTTATAATGTAAATATATTTAATATATGGTATTATAAATCAAAATCGTTAGATCTATTTTTTAAAAAATAAAAAAATTCGAAAAATGTTCCGTGCAAAGTATAGTTTGGGGTGAGGGGATTTTGTTTAAAAACTTCATGTCGCATCTTTGGAAGATACGAACCTAAATACAAAGTTTGGTGCTTATCCGACTTTTGAGTTTTGAATTATGCTGTTCATAGACACACGCACACATGGACCTTTTACTAAAACTGTATTTCTAACTTTCTCTACTACGTATAGTAAGTAGGGGAAGCATTGCCTTCCACTCAAAAATTCTATACAGAGATTTCATCGGAAATACATGTTTTGAGGCACCCTTAATCCAAGAAATCATTTTTAGAAAAACTGTCTGTGTGCGGGTGTATCTGTGTGTCTGTGAACAGCATAACTCAAAAACGAAAAGTCGGATAAATACCATACTTGGTATTTCGGTTCAGTATATTTCAAAAATGCGACACGAGGATTTTCAAGAAAATGTCTCACCCCAGACTACCGTTTACATGGAACACTTTTCGAAAATTTTTATTTTCTCAAAAATGGCTCTAACGACTTTGATTAAATTAAATGTTTAAGAATTAAATGTTTGATTAAATGTTTAAAAATATATATCTTGAATTTTCTGGGAATGTTCCCAAAACTCCTCTTCATTGTGAATGGATTTTGCATAACTGGTAAACCGTAAGAGATAGACAAACTTTTTGTACACAAACAACGTAGATCTCGTTAAATCACACAATTTACGTCGTATACATTTTTTGTCGAGTGAACAATTTCTGAGATATACCTTATAATTCTTTTTTAATTATCCAATACTTTTTCTCAAATGGGAATTCGTTATTCGTTTTTTATGCTCTGGACATGCAAAGAGAATAGAATGCTCCACATAGCAACCAGCTCTTAAAAGATTTAACTATCTCTTAAAAGATTTAACTATCCCAGTCTACCACATTCCCCTTGCACCTACAAGAAAATTAGCAATAAGATTAACATATTGATATCTCAATTAACATGAAGTAGATGGAGAATAAGCGTATGCAAATAGTTTTTACAAGAGTAGAGAAGGTCATCTGAGTGCATCACATAAGATTTTTTTTATTCAGGGGGCCTCAAAACATGTATTTTCGTTGAAATCTCGGTATCGAATTTTTGGGTGGAATACAATACTCTCTTTGTCTTGTATGTACGTGAAAGAAACAGTAAAAAGAAAGTCTGGTTGTCGCTGCATTTAGATTTAAGATAAACTAAACAATGTTTCTCATTGGGCTTATGTTCTTGGAAGCACAGCAGTTCTGTTCACCAACGTAGAGTTTTACAGGCACATTGCAGCAGTTAATAGAGTGTTAAAAGTTTCATTGCCCGAGTAGCTAGCTTGTATTATCCCCTTGCTGGTTTGGAATAATTAAACAAGCTAGGCTGTTATCTAATTTGTGCTTGAAAACAGAGACCACTCACATTAAACGTTTTCAACGCTTATAAAAAAACTGAAATTTGCACTCACGTGACTTTCTCTACCCTCTGTCGTTTATTAGTGGGTATACAGACTATTCCTATTAGAATGAAATAAATATTTATTTGTACCGAACACTATACAAAAAATTTAGATGCATTTATGTCAAGCAATTATGCTACTTACATGTTAGTACCAATTAAGCCCGATTTTCCATCCTTTTAAGGGCTACTTTGCGCCTGGCACCTTGGCACTTCGGCTTTCAATTATTCCATAATGTACTCCTAACCTTTCCACTTCCCTGATTCCTATTTTCTCATTATTCTACTTTCTCTTGCCCTTCCTGCTTTGTCCTTGTATACGACCCAAAAATTCTATATCGAGATTTTACCGGAAATACACGTTTTAAGGCCCCCTGAATAAAAACACCTTTTTAGAAAAAGGTCCATGTGTGTGTCTGTGAACAGTATAACTCAAAAAGGAAAAGTCGGATAAAAAGCACACGTGGTATTTAGGTTCAGTATCTTTCAAAGATGTGGCACGAAGATTTTCAGAGAACTCCACCCCACCCCAGACTACCCTTTACACGGAACATTTTGACATGAATGGTTTTTGCATAACGGGTAAACCGTAAGAGATAGACAAAATTTTTCGATATAGAAAATGCAGATCTCGTTAAAACACACAGTTTATGTCATGTACTTTTTTTCCTGGTAATGTAAACAGAATTGAATACTCCACATAGCGACCAGCTCTTAAAAGATTTGACTATCGCTTAAAGCCTACCACATTTCCCTTGCATCTACAAGAAAATTATCAATAAGATTAACATCTCGACATCCCGATTAACATTAAGCATATGGAGAATAAGCGTTTGTAAAAATATTTTGTACAAGAGTAGAGAAAGTCACGTGAGTGCAACACATCAGATTTTTACTTTCCTTAATCACTTATCCTTGATTTTCCTTGAAAACTCCCCCATATCCTTGATTATTTTTCTTCCCTTAACTATTAATATTTTATAGCTACCATTTTCTCGCCCATTTTGTCACATTTGTTGTTCCAAACATCCTGTCTCCACTTCTCTAACTCTTCTTATTCTCCTTTTCTCCACATATGACACATGTTCCCGATTCACTCCTGCTTGACTCTCTAAGCAACTCTTGACTCTTTGTTCTACCCATACTAAACATTCCCTTTCCTTTCTGCTGCATAAATCAAGATAATCTGCTCTCAATTAATCTCTTTTAATTGTCATATTTAAAGATAACGTTTTATTTTCAAAGTTTTTTCCAGATTTCTTGTTTCTCTATATTTTCTATGCTGTTTCTCACTGCTCTCCGAAATCTGCTATCATTTTTTTACCACTAGTTGTCAAATATTCCCATTCCTATCTTCTCCAATTCTCTTCATACCCCTGCCAAGCAGCCATTCTTTTTGAAGTTATCCTCTGCTGATTCACAAGAATGTTTAATATATCTTGATCTTCTCTTTAAACACACTGTAGCAATATTTCAAGGTCCTTACCATTTATTTCTTTCCTCCCTGTGCTACCAATAGTACATCCCTTGGAGCTAACCTGATTAATCCCAAAAGTACTTACACTATTCATATTAAAGCTAATTGTTCTTTGTACTTAATTTTAATCGAGACAAATCTTTGCAGAAATAGTTTCATTATACACTTCGTTATATATCGCGCCTCACGCTTAAAAGTCAGCACAGGTTAATTGGGGTGCACTGCTGCACATGTATTGTGCGTATGCTCGCAACATTTGGCGCCCAGCTGCTATCGGTTTACCAATTAAATTTCATTTTGTCAATGAAATATCATCAAATAGTGATATAAGGGAAAAAACATTTATTTCCCTACATAGTCTCCTTTCAGCTCGATACACTTTTCCCAGCGGTGTTCAATAGCTTCGATACCCTGTTTATACTGAGAATAATCCAGTTCTGCAAAATATCCATTAACTGCACACTCCAGCTCTAAACTGTTGCCAAATCTTTTAGCGCCAAACTATTTCTTCAACTTTGGAAATAGAAAATAATCAGAAGGGGGCTAAATCTGGCGAATAGGGTGCATGAAGAAGCAATTCGAACTTTAACTCATTGATTTTGGCCATGGCGATAATGGATGTGTAAACTGGTGCATTGTCTTGATGAAACAAAGGTTTATTTTCCACTAAATGCAGCCTTTTGGCCTGATTTCATTATTCAAACGCTGCAATAAGTTTGCATAATACTCGCCATTGTCTGCTTTTCCTTTTTGAATATAATCAATGAAAATTATTCCACATACATTCCAAAAACTGACGCCATGACCTTGTCTGCAAATGGAACTGTCTCATCTTCTTTGTAACCGATTTTCCTCTTCCAATCCACTGTTTTGACTGTTCCTTCGTCTCAGTTGTGAAGTGATGGACCCATGTTCCATCCATGGTTATGAATCGACAAACAAACTCGGCTTTATTGCAACAAAACATCGCCAAACTCTCAACTGAAACATCTTCACGATGCTGCTTTTGTTCCATTGTGAGTAAACGCGGCACCCATTCGTGATGTAGCTTTTGCTAGCAATTTCTGGCGTGGACCTTATTTGGTCGACCACTGCGATGTTCGTCTATGCAGCTCCTACGCCCTAGCTTAAACTTTACCACCCAATATTTTACTGTTGTAAACGAAGGATCAGACTCCCCCAGAGTAGAATCTAGCCCAGCTTTAATATTAGTTGGACTAATGAAAGTATTGTATCATATAACGATGACCAGTTTTATCCATGTTTACAAATTCGCTGAGAGCGTTCACTATTGATGGCTACTAAACCACGTAGCATCATCAAATTTCAGACTTAAGCTTTATAAGATTGGTACTTTCTACCACAGGCATTTGCTTGAAACAACAGCCACTATCTATATATATATATATACTATCTCATATATCTGCACTGCTATTTAAGGCTATTGTAAGACTAATTTTCACCTGTACTTTATCTCTCCTCTTTGTATTTTTATAACTTTGAAATGAATTTTTCAGGATAAAAAGATGTATTATTAAAGAACTATGGAGATATAAAGTAATAAAAGCTTTAAATTGGTATGGTATTATCACTGTTTACTCTTGACAAAATTGCATTCAATGTGGATGGAATGTTTTCAAACAACAATGCACTCCGCTTAGCGCTTTTCCATCATATTGCGTTAATCTAGTTTACTTTTGTTTTCCCCATACTCATTGTTTTCATTTTTGATGGTGTCCTTAGAGAAGTCATTTCGTTCTTTCTTTTTGTATCCCATACACTACTGTTTTGAACACCCAGTAGCCTTAGCTGTTTCTTTTACTGGCTTACTAACACTCATTTTACTTGAATAGTCTTACAGCTTCATTATTATTACTTTGAGTTCCTTCTTAGTTTACCAACGTTTTGTCTCTACCTAGGTTCTCCCTCTATAACTATAAATATTTATGTAAAGTTTTAAATAAATAACTTGCATCACTCTTCACAGTGTATAAATGTACCCACTGCGTTATAACCAATGTTAACCTGCCTTCTGCCTCACGCCTGGCGCCTGTTAGCTGAATATATGAACAACTCATGCTTGCCATACACAATGAATGCAAGAAGTTCCAGAATTCCAGGTTCTTTTAGAACCTGTACCCAGCCCTCCTCAACATTTTCTCTCGCTTGTGTCCATTTTAAACCAAACAACAAAAAAGTCTCTCGCTGACTGTCTTTTCTACTGCATAGTATAGAATTTTCCAATAATGTCTAATTTAAAAAAAATTATAAAGCTCATCTTCTTAAAGAAGAGAATTCAAACTGGGCAGATATTAACACTCGAGTTTACTTTAGCTAAGAAAAAGTAGTGTTACGTTCTACCCTTTAGTTTATTAGTTCCTGTGTAATAAGCATAGAAACAGGAAATATCGGACTTTTACTAAAACGCATGTTGCCCTTATAAATTTGCTGCCACAGAAATCTATAAAGGCTCAAAAATGCCATATTCTGATAGAGAAACATATTCTGCATAGCATAGTGTGTTCAAAACTTAAATTTCCATGTTATTAGCAATTAGCGACAGCGCGAGGGTAGAAAAGGAAGAAGCTAATGGCAATATGCATGCGTTCCATAGAGACACAGATATTTCATTTACCTCCATGCTGCCTTTTGATATTGAAACAAGCTATGAATACAAAATGAATAACGATAATTTAAGAACTTGACGCTATATGCTAACCTTAAAATTCCATACTCTTTCCATGTAATCGCGAGAAACAACATTATTTTAACCGAATGACAAAGTAATGAACAGTTCAAACCACTAATAAAGGAAATACGTTATTTGAAATAAATTATGTGTTTTAAAGAGATATACATGTCCTTATAGCACGTTTTCGCCTATCTCTTAATGTTTACCAATTATACAAGATTATACAAAATTCCTTCCGAATGAAGAGGTTGTCACAGGTTATTTCAAAAAACTAAAGTTATGCGCTTTATTTATCACGTAAATATCTTTAATATATGATGTTTGAATCAAAATAGTTAGGTCTAGTTTTAAGAAAATCAAAATTTCGAAAATTTTTCAATGTAAACTGTAGTTTGCTGTAGAGAAACTTTCTGCAAAATCGTATCGCATCTTTGGAAAATATCGAACTTAAATAACAAGTTCAGTAGTTATATGAATTTGGTTTTTCACCTTTGCGTTCACACACATAGAAAATATTTTTTTTAATTCAGGGGAATTAAAACATGTATTTCCGGTGAAATCTCGATATTGAATTTTGGGGTGGAATGCATTACCTTCACTATCTACTATGTACATTGTGGAGAAAGTAAAAATAGACTCGTTTGATATTTTTCTTGTAATAATGCCAAAATTGGATCCTTAACGAAAGGGACCTCGATACTATCGATACTTCGATACTCTCAATACTTGGTGGTATCGAAGTATGTCTAATACTTTGAGATAAACTTTCGATACCTATTCAGACTTTCATATTTTTAAGTTTTGCATTATTAAAAGTTTTTGCGTTTAACTTTATGCTAGATAAGGAACGAAAGGAATCAAGACTTCACGTTATTGCCTTGCAGTGTCCCCAAAGACTTGCTGGATTATAGTTCTTTATAAACCATGACTGCGTTTCATGTTGATGAATTGATGCAACATTTCATAGACTAAACGACATGTCTAAACGAAAACATGCAAAACAGTGGGGGAAGGGGTAGAATCATGTATTATGCAGCGTTAACTGAGTTGTGAATGAAGCTGGTTTAGTTGGTGCACTAAATCACGTTTCTGTAATAGCCTCAACCATTACATTTACCTGCTCTGGTGCATCCAGCAGGAACAAACCAGAACTTATGACGTTATATAATACAGCGCAAGCTGGTTAAATGCGTTTATGCGCAGAAAACTTCTAAGAAAAATACAATTCAATGAATAAGATATCGCCTTTACAATATTTTTATAAAATGAGTATCGAGGATTGTGTATCGATTATCGGCGCTCAAGAATCAGTACCGGTATCGAGTGTCAAGAAATCTGGTATCGCACCATCACTAACAAAATGCTAACTATTATAGCTCTAGCGAAATAAACGAATAACGAAGGAAATTGCGTGTGTATCTACAATGCGTGTATCCGCAAAATCTTGACAACCTATAGGGTAGTTTGCTGTGGACTATCTTAATGTAAATCTTGTTTTGGCTTATTTCACATGCAAATTGGAAGCCCCCATCCTTGAGCCGCGTGTGGATGCTCGAGAAAGGGGCATCTTATTTACAATTTCACACGGAGGACGATCGAGCGATAACAAATAAGCATACAAAGCCGTTTTAATTTGTCACCTGAACCTTTGGGAAATGACTATAGCACTTTCGTCATCTAATTGATGAAACCAATTGCAGCATCTGTTACGCAATTTTCCATTTCTTCTATCCAGGTTTATTTCAGTTTGGCACTTGAAAATCTAGATAAGTTTTGGCAGTACTATATATGGGGTTTCTTTTATTCAATTATTTATGCGTGTCTTATATTATGTACAGTTCGCTTTACCATTTATGGTAAAATATGCATTTACATGACTTTCTCTACTCACTATTCTACAAGTCAATCTTACAAACGCTTATTCTCCTGTCAATATACTGTTTATTGAGATAAACTATCAATGCACCTTTATACATTTCGTTATAGCTATGAGAACGCCAAAGTTGGCTTTCTATCTTCTATAATATTACTATAGCTTAACGAGCGGGATGGCCCAGGCGGTGGCGTCTGTAGCCCGCATTCGGGAGATCGTCGATCTTCCTGGCCATTGCGTTTTTTCGAGGTTTCCAGGGGCGTTAGGCGTATGCTGCAAAGGTTCATTACATCCCCTGAATTTCCTGTCCCTCCATTTCACCTCCATTCTCATTTCGCTTCACCTTTCATCTGCTTGGTCCGTTTCAGGATTGAAAGTGTCGGGGGAGTCTTAGTTTACATGGCGGGGGAAAAGGATGCTCTATGTAACCCTTCGTTCCACGGAATGGGCCAGTCTCCGATGTGCTCCAATGGGATGTGCAAGCCTGCAGGGAGGGATGAGAACAGGTTGCACCAGCTGCCATCCAGGGAGTTTCAATCTGTAAAAAGGTAGGGATCCTGCCCTCTTCCCTGCCGTGCCTCCTGGTCCGGCGGCCCTCTATTTCGTCCCATCTCATCCCTCCCTCAAGGGGGCACTCAGTTAGGGAGGTGTTAAGTCCTAGCCTAATTCTACTCCTACTTACAGTAAACAGAGGAAATATCACATCCCACCAAAAAGATCGATACCCATGATAGGGATGCTTCATTGGAAATACACGTTTTGAAACTCCCTGAATAAAAATGGATTTTAAAAGAAAAGGTCTGTGTGTGCGTGTGTGTGTGTGTGTGTGTGTGTGTGTGCGTGAGTGAACAGCATACTTGAAATCGAAAAGTTGGTTAAATACCAAACTTCGTATTTAAACTCGTCTATACCAAGGATTCGGCAAGAACATTTTCAATAATATAACCTATTCTAAAGTAGCGCATACATAGAAACATTTTCGTTAGTGATGGAACGATAACATAATTTCTCGATACTCAGTACTGGATATACCGATACTGATTTTTGAGCATCGATACTCGATACTCACTTTATAAACAACTGTAAAGGCGATAGCTCGTACGCTGAATTAGTTCTTATTAGCTTGACATTCTTCAATAGGCAGAATTTTTTTTTATCTTGACAAAGCCAAAGGTTATATATTTTCTTGTTAATTAAGGCTAATAATAACAATAATGTCTTTACTGCGCATTTATGTAACGTATTTTGTACTGAAAACTTTCTTTTAAATGATTTTCTGTCCATATTATGGAAATTAGTCGTACGGTATACCTGTAAGCTACGCTCGTGCCTCGAGTTTGATTTGCGTAAACACAAACTGGCAGATGGAAGGAAAGAACAAATATTTCCACGTGCTGCATTATCTCACGTCTTAAGTTGTGATTTGTTTCCACTGGATTCACAGATTTTGTTACAGGGATAGGTAAATGTAATGCTTGAGAGCGAGTCACCAAGCCCAGCTATTGCAAAACGCGATTTAGTGCGTCAGGCTAAATCAGCTCAGTTAACGCTGCATGTTACATGAGCACCTCTATCCCTTCTCCCATTATTTTACATGTTTACATTTGTACACGAGAGTCTATGGGATACTGCATTAAATCACCCACAGTAAATACAGTCAAGGTTGAGGCAATACTTTATATCATAACATGCTATGAATGCCAGAGTGATTGTAGTGTAAATTAATATTATTGTATGTACAGGATTTTAAATGTTTGTTAGCCATAAGTATTGTTAGGAAATAAGTTTACCCGGCCTCACTGAAACTGACAATAGAAGTGGGTAACAATAAACCGAGGGGGTGAGTTGTTTATCACTAAGAAGAGACAAACAAATGACGTCAGGGTAGCGTGCCTTTTTTTTAGAAACGGAGGGAATATCTTCCCTAGAGTATATATGTTAGTAGTAGTGATTGACTGACAAAACAGACGCTAAAATGGGCGCGATTTGGTAACCAATAGCAGCTCTATTATAATGTTTAGGCAATTCGGGGAGAAGGAGTATACATTCTCGAGCCATAAGGAAGTGTCGCACAGTTCGGAAGAATCTCTCACGAGGTACTCGTCCCGTAGTCCTGAAGAATCTCTCGCGAGGTACACGTCGCAAAGTTGGTTACAAAATGTGTAGTACGCGAAGTAATTGGTAAGCGGCAACTAAAACGACTGTAGTTACATTCGGAAATATCACAGTTTCAGTCAGGCGTGTATAAAGATTAAGTATGTGAGTTATTATTTAAGTGTGACGGCAATAAATGTGTAGAAACAAATTATTTTATCAGTGTTATCTTTTAGTAACAAATCCTTTCCGCTTACACGCCCTGCTTAGAGACACTTGCTCGACTGAGTTATAATAGCTAGCCGGAGGAAAAAGAACCCAAATTTAAAATAATAAAACAAGAGGCGCTCATAAATAAGATAACATTAGCCAGAGAACTGCGACAAACGGCTCGAACGTGGGGCGAGATAACTAGGAAGGGGCGAGACAACCAGAACGTGGGGCGAGACAACTAGGAATGGAGCGGTGCAATTAATTACAAGACTTTAGGACGGCGCAGATTCCAGAAACAACCACCAGGACGACCAACGACGCGGATGAGACGACATCAGCAACTACGAGAACAGAAGACAACAGGGGAATTCGACACCAAGACAGCGAGACGACGTAGATCCATGTACAACAACGCAGAGACGACATATACATCTAGGAGAGAGGGGCAGGAAGCTGGACATCTAAACAAGCTCATCAGATAGCATCATAAAAGGTTAGAAAACTGTAAATTTTATGTGTATCCTAAAACAAAACAAAAAAATTGTGAGAGATTAAATGTTGACAAGTGGAAAGATTAACAAAAGAATGTTCACTACCAATACTGAAAAAATAATAATGGAAGGGGATAATGTAACAGTTGGTCGTGATTTAATGCAGATCACGGAAAATACCTCAAATAATGCAGGTTTTCCTGGAGGAAATATCAGTGAAGAAAGTCAGAATAGAATAGTAGGTCAGTCAAGTCAAACATCTGGGATTGTTGTAAACATTTCAGGGCAGGTAGCCGACGACAGAGATAGATATATTAGGCCTGTGGGTCAGAGTATTGTACCAAATAGGGATGAACTAACTGAAACGGATGGTGGAAATGAAGGTTTACAAAGGGATGTAAATGCAGTAGGAAATGTTAATTTTGATGCTGATATGATGATGGAAATGCTGAGAAATTTTGGTGAAACATTAAAAAACAGTAATAGGGAATTAAGGGAAGATATTTGTAAGAGCATTACAGACCAATTAGAAAGGAATGTGAAAGATATTGGTAAGAGCTTAGAACAAAAACTAACTCAGGGTAATGAGAAATTAGAGCTAAAATTAGATCAAAGCAAGGACGAAATTGAAAAGAAATTTATGGAACTAGATATTAGTATGACAAGAATCAGAAATGAAATCAGGAAATAATAGCAAGTGAGATAGGAAAGTTTTCAATGAAAATATCAGATATGAGCAGAGAAATATCTAAACAAACAAGTGAGGTTAATACTAAAATTGAAAATGTTGATGTAAGATGTACAGAGTTAGGAAGCCGAATGAATAACATTTCAAGTGAGCTAAGAGAGATGATGGAGACTACGAATGCAGATTTAATTCAGGTGCAAGTTAATTTCAGAGGGGAGATATCTGAAATTCAGAAGGAGTCGGAAACACAAAGAAATAAGTTGTCCGAAGAGGTTAAAGATTTGTCTATAGATTTGAATCAAAAACTAACTTCTGAAATTAACAAGCACCAAGCTTTCAAGATGAAATTGGAACAGACAATAGAAAATCTGCAAGGTACTGTAAATAGGTTACAATTGAGTTCAAGGGTCAATATATGTGATGTCAATGTATCTGATGCACAGAATAATGATAGAGGTATTTCCTTAGGTAATGTGAGTGACGCGCTTCATCCATAGCCCACGCCGAAACTCAGAGTGCACAAGTAACGGTAGATAATTTAAATATGGGAATAAGGGACATACAAAACTATAATTATATCTTAAGTGATTTGCCACTTCCAAAATTTAAGGAAAACTCCAATCCAGTACAGTTTATTGCAGACTTGTCAGAGTACTTTCAAATTAAAAAGATACCGGAAGCATTGAAAATGATAGTTGTTAAAAGATGTTTGGACGAGAAGACTTTAGATTGGCTAAAGATGGTACCAGGAGGCGAAATTTCATATGAATCCTTTAAGAGGCTATTCATGAACAGATTTTGGAACGTTACAATGCAGTATAGAATACAAGCAATGTTTAGTCATGGACAATTTGATCCACAAGAGGGAATAGCAATGGCCGCCAAAAAAGGATAAATTAATGTCATATGAAAGTAAAGGTATGTAGATATAATTCAAAGCGTATTGTGAATATGAAGTACAAAATAATAAAAAGGGTAAGGATAATTAAAGCCAAACATTTATGTGGCACACAGATAATCGATATGTTGAGTAAAATTATGTCTTAGAATTAAGAGATGTAAATATGATTGTGTAGAGGAAGAATATTTTGGTAAATATGTTCAATAATTACAAAATAAACCAGGGTAAAAATCTTGAGTGTATAAATTTTTACGTCAATAACCTAAGAAGGTATAACCACTTTGTAACAGTGACCTAAATAGTTCAGGGTACAGTATTTGATGTATGAAAGAAGACTTGTAAGGTCAGATGGATGTATATGAATACATTAGACTCGAACCAGTGAATAATGTCGAGAAAAGGGCAAGAAGTACAACGTGTGTTAAATGCATGTGCAGTGTTTCGTGCAAGTGATAGATACCGTGTGTTACAATATTCAGGAGACTAAAAACCCAATTATAAAATTTCCAAAAAAGGTTGTAAATATTTATAATTATGTTTCTAGTGGGGCATATGCGGCAATATTTTATATCATAACATTCTATGAATGCCAAAGTGATTGTAGTGTAAATTAATATTATTGTATGTACAGGATTTTAGATGTTTGTTAGCCTTAAGTATTGTTAGGAAATAAGTTTATACGGCCTCACTGAAACTGACAATAGAAGTGGGTAACAATAAACCGAGGGGGTAAGTTGTTTATCACTAAGAAGAGACAAACAAATGACGTCAGGGTAGCGTGCCTTTTTTTATAAACGGAGGGAATATCTTCCCTAGAGTATATATGTTAGTAGCAGTGATTGGCTGACAAAACAGACGCTAAAGTGGGCGCGATTTGGTAACCAATAGCAGCTCTATTATAATGTTTAGGCAATTCGGGGAGAAGGAGTATACATTCTCGAGCCATAAGGAAGTGTCGCACAGTTCGGAAGAATCTCTCACGAGGTGCACGTCACGTAGTCCTGAAGAATCTCTCGCGAGGTACACGTCGCAAAGTTAGTTACAAAATGTGAAGTACGCGGTGCGCGGCAACTAAACGACTGTAGTTACATTCGGTAATATCAGTTTCAGTCAGGCGTGTATAAAGATTAAGTATGTGAATTATTAATTAAGTGTGACACAATAAAAGTGTAGAAACAAATTATTTTATCAGTGCTATCTTTTAGTAACAAATCCTTTCCGTTTACACGCCCTGCTTAGAGACACTTGCTCGACTGAGTTATAATAACTAGCCGGAAGAAAAAGAACCAAATTTAAAATAATAAAACAAGAGGCGCTCAACAAATAAGATAACACTAGCCAGAGAACTGCGGCAAGGCCTATCAAGAACTATAGTCCAGCAACCCTTTGGGAACACGTGCGAGGTAATAACATGAACTCTCGCCCCTTTAACTCCTTGTCCAGCATAAAATTAAACGCAAAGACTTCCAATAATGCAAAACTTAAAAATGTAAAAGTATTAAAGATTTATATTAATGTATTAGACATACTTCGATACCACCGAATATCGAGGGTATGGAGGTATTGATGGTATTAAAGTCCCATTGTTAATTTTCGTTATTTTTTATTTTCTCAAAAATGACTAACGATTTTGATTAAAATACCATATGTTTAGGATATTGGCACGGCAAATAAAACGTATATTTTGAACTTTCTGAAAATATCTTATAAGCTCCTCTTCATTATGAATGACTTTTGTTTGACTGGTAAACCATTAGAGCTAGATAAAATCTTACTGTACAAAAAGTGTACATACTGTTAAGGCACGTACATTATTTCAAATGCATTTTTTGTGTCACTCATAATTCCAAGATATTTTTTTTATTGGTTTGAATTTTGAAATACTTACACTCTTGGCGAGTGACAACTGACAAGTAGCGATTCTGTTTTCCTTGGGTCATGCAACAAGTAATTTCAAAGTCATCTCATAGCGATTCTCTTTTAAAACTCCGATGTGATACATTGAGGCAGTATTTTGTATCACAACACTGTGAATGCCAGAGTGATTGTAGTGTAAATTAACATTATTGTATGACAATGATTTTAGATGTTTGTTAGCTATAAGCATTCTTAGGAAATAAATTTACACGGCCTCACTGAAACTGACAATAGGAGCGGGTAATAATGAAGCGATGGGTTGAGTTGTGTATCAACTAGAAGAGACAAACAAATGATGTAAGGGTAGCGCGCCTTTCTTTAGAAATGGAGGGAATATATTCCCTAGAGCATATGTGTTTGTAATTTTGATTGGCTTATAAAACAGACGCTAATGTTGGCGCGATTTATTAACCAATAGCAGCTCTATTATAATGTTTAGGCATATCGGGGTGAGGGAGTATAAATTCTTGAGCCAAAAGCATGTTTCACGCAGTTCTACAGAATCATTCACGAGGTAAACGTCGCGCAGTTCTAAGAAATCTCTCTCGCGAGTTACACGTCAGGCAGTTCTAAGGAAGCATTCATGAGGTACACATTACGCAATTCTACAGAATCTCTTGCGTCGTAAAGTTAGTTACAAAATGTGCAGTACGCGTACGCAATAATTATATTCGGAAATATAACAGTTTTAATCAGGCGTGTATAAAGATTACAGATGTGAACTACTAATTAAGTGTGACGGCAATAAAAGTGTGAAAACAAATTTTTTTATCAGTATTATCTTTTAGTAACAACTCCTTTCCGTTTACTCCTTTCCTGATCAGAGATATTTGCTCGACTGAGTAATAATAGCTAGCCGGAGGACAAAGAACCCAAAATTCAAAGTGGTAAAATATTAACAGGCGCTCAGCAATAAAAAATAACACGAACAGATTACCACGACAACATTCACACGACTCTATCATTTATTAGTGAGTATACAACTATTCCTACTAAATCTGATTATCTACTACGTCTTAATCCAAATAAACCCTTGCAGAAATAGCTGCATTACACATTTAGTTACAGAAATACAGGAAACAGCGATAGTCAATGTTTAAGAACTGGACAATATGCGCTGGCCTTAAAATTCCGTACTGTTTCCATGCAGTCGCGAGAAACAACTGCATATTAAAGGATGTTAAATAATGACCAAGAAATGAACAATTCAGACCATTAATAACGCATATGTTAGAAATAGCTTATGCAACAGAAAAACTTTGAAATAAATTATGTTTTAAAAAGATCTACATTTTTGTGCAGTACGTTTTCGTCTATCGCTTAACGTTTAGCAGTCATAAATATTATATGAAATTCCTTCCGGATGAAGAGGACCTAAAAAACTGTTCCCAGAAAATTCAACATATAAATTTTATTCTTCATTTAATTATCTTTAATATATGGTATTTTAAACAAAATCGTTACACCCATTGTTTAGAAAATAAACATTTTCCAAAAATGTTCCTGTAAAGGATAGTTGGGGTGAGGGAATTTCCTGAAAATCTTCGTGTCGCATCCTTGGAAGATACTGAACTTAAGTACCAAGTTTGGTACTTATTCAACTTTTCGTTTCTGAGTTATGCTGTTCTCTCTCTCTCTCTCTCTCTCTCTCTCACACACACACACACACACACACACACACACACACACGGTTATTTTTCTAAAAATGCCTTTTGTATAATTCAGGGGGCCTCAAAGTATATATTTCCGGTGAAATCTCGACATCGAATTTTTGGGTTGAATGCAATACTTCCTCTACTTACTCATCATAGTACAGAAAGTAAAAATACTAATTTAGCATTTTATTACTTTATTACTACTTTTTCTCAAATGGGAATTCGTTGTCCTGAACATGCAAAGAGAATGAAATGTTCCACATAGTAACCAACCCGGAAAAGATTTGACTATCGCTTAAAGTCTACCATATTTCCCTTGCACCTATAAGCAAATTAGCAATAAGATAATTTCTGCAAATGTTTATCTCGATTAACTTGAAGTAGATGGAGAATAAGGTTTGTAAACATAGTTTGTACAAGAGTAGAGAAAGTCATGTGAGTGTAACACATCAGATTTTTCTTATAGTAATTTCAAAATTGTATCCCTAGCACAAAATTCTAACTATTGTTGCTCTAAAGACTTAAACGATAACGGCAAAGAGCAAAGAAACTGCGTATACATCTACAATACGTGTATCCGCAAAATGTTGGCAACCATATAAGGCAGTTTCCTGTGGACTATCTTAATGTAAATCTTGCTTTGACTTATTTCACATGCAAATTAGAAGCTCCCATCCTTTAGTCGCGTGTGAAACTCGAGAAAGGTGCATCTTATTTACAATTTGAGGCAGTATTTTTAACACTTAAAATGTTTTCAGTTTAATTATATAATATATAAATTCAATAACAGCCCGCCTTAAAGCAATATGTGTATGTAACAATATATAAGAAGTTTATATTACAGTCATTGTATATGTTTATATTATTGTATCCATGTGTAATAATGTTATGTGAATATATTACGTAATTTAATAATGTAGGAGCTGTGAGAATAATAGGTTAAAAGTTGCTAACAATGAGGTAACAATGAGGTAACCTTGAAGCAATAATGAATGTGAATGTTTAAATGCTACTACTCATTATTGGAGCAACAATAATGTAAATTTTGAGACAGTTTAAAAATAGCCAATCAACAACCAGAAAAAGCTTTAGTTAAATGAAGGTATTCTATTGGAGTAGATTAGCCAATCAGAGACTTAAAATACAGAAATTTACAAGCTTAGGTGGTTGAAATCAATTCACTTGCCTCAAACAGTGTTCCTAATCGGACGCAAGACACGTCCTCGAGAAGTATAATACGTATTCGTGTGAGACGAAAATAGTTTACGTATTAAAAAGTGCAAGTATTTAATAAAAACATCTCACAGCTCTCTCTCTATCAGTGAAGTGTTATTTAAATCGTGTCAGGCGTTAATAAAAGGAGTGAAGTAAAATTATAATCTGTGTAAGCCTACATTCTTAATCGCACCACAACCCTGCTAAGGGAAACGGGTCTCTAAGAATCATACTGACGCGGCCGAGGTAAACATAAATATATAATATTTAAAGAAACAGTCAAATTACAAGTTAATATTTTTAAACTTGGGGCGAGGACTATCGGAAAGCGGGTACTATACGTGGGGTTGCAACTACTTCAAGTGTTCGGCTCCCTAACAGTTGAACTACAATACAACCTACTTCAAATTTCACAAAGAGGACCGAGCTGTTAGTTATATAGGACTGTTTTAATTTGTCACCTGAACCTTGAGAAGTGATTATAGCTCTTTCGTCATTGATTGATGAAACTAATATATGTTTCTCAGTTTTATATTGCTTTTATTCTAGTTTATTTCAGTTTGGCACCTCTAGATCAGTTTTGGCAGTACTATACTTGGAATTTGTTTTATTCAGTTATTTGATGTGTGCTTGTACTATGTATAGTTTACTTTATTATTTAGTTTTAAAAATGTTGCAATCACATTACTTTCTCTACTTACGAAAAACAGAGGAAGTATCACATTCCACCAAAAAATGTGATACCGATACTTCGTCGAAAATACACGTTAATTAAATGGCGTTTTCAGAGAAAAAAAATCTATGTGTATAACATTTTTGTGTATGATAGCTCTGAAATTCTCTGCACTTTGCGTGACCACGACAAAAAAAAAGCTCGTGTTGCATTCACATAACTTTTTCTACTCTCTCTTCTACAAACTATTCTTACGAAACCTAATTCTTCTATCTACTTCTTATAAATCGAGTTAAACTTTTATTAGGCATTTACACATTTCGTTGTAGGTATAAGAAGACTAAAGCTATTTTCAAATTTTTATAAAACAGGACGCTATGTGATGGGTTTGAAAATCCATGCTATTTGCATTGACGAGAGAAAATGAATAGCGTCTTATCCTTGAGAAAAGTGTTTGAAAAGTATTTGAAAATTTAAACCAGTAACAAAGAATATCTCGGAAATGGTTAACGCCACACAAAAATTATTTGACAAATTGTGTGCTTTAACATGTACATTTTTGGAAGCAGGATTTTGTCTGTCTCTTACGGTTTATCAATTATACAAAAGTCAGAAGGAAAAGGACTTAACATTCTATTTTTAGAAAATTAAAGATACGCAATGTAATAACTTCTCTACCGGCTATGTACGTGAGTGGAGAAAGTAAAGCAGATGTGCATTTTTCTATAGTACGTAGAATAAGAGAGCCTAAAAGTATGGGGTTGATTTCTAACTCTACCAATACTTCAAATCATGAATTAGATGTCGCCTGTCATAGTTTAGGCCTACTAGTGATTATTAGGGAATGTAGGCCTACTGAGGTGTTATAATGGGCCACTGCCATTTCTCTGTCATTTAAAAGTCCAGATTTCGTAAACAGAAGATATAGTCATCTTAAAATAAAGCAACCGTGTGAGGAGGCACCGCGGTAGCCTTTGAGACCTGCATTTGGTTGGTCCCGGATTCGATCCCCGGCGACCGCCCACTCTGACCCATGAGCTTTTCGTGGTTTCTCTCTACCAGGATTTCCTTTCCATCATTCCCTTTACATCAGGCTTGAGGTTCTTTTACGTGCCGCAAATCTACGATGCGACGCAGGACCACCGACTTTACTTCCCTTCCGAAGGAACCATGCTAAGGACCTTTACGCTCGAAAAAATCCATCGCTCTCAACCAGGTTTGAACCCGCCACCTCGGAAACTAATCTTACAGATTTTCTTCTAGGCTTCGTCGCGTATGGGGGGGTGCAGGGTAGATGGTGCGGATGCATGCTCAATGGAAAGAGTACTCCCAGTGGAGACCAGAGGGCTGATTGATTTGCAGGTCGTTCATCGCT
Source organism: Deroplatys truncata (assembly GCA_030765065.1). Taxonomy (NCBI): domain Eukaryota; kingdom Metazoa; phylum Arthropoda; class Insecta; order Mantodea; family Mantidae; genus Deroplatys; species Deroplatys truncata. The sequence goes on from CM060987.1 coordinate 51,894,533, forward strand.
CTCTCTCTCTCTCTCTCTCTCTCTCTCTCGGTGACTCCAGCAGTGGGACGGGTCTGCGAATCTTGGACTTCCGCGCGTCTCTATAGCCTGTAGCCTCCTGTGGTTCTTTCACCTCATCCCTTCCTCTTGGAGGGTGGTAGCGCAATAGATCTGTGTAGATTGCAGGGCGCGGGGTGTCCCCATCCATTGAATCTCCTCTACTCTGCCTCTACGATAAGACAATAGTTAACATTCCGCTCTAATGGTTAACGGGCTACAAAGGCGACGCAGCTGTCCAAGATTGTGATAAATATTTGCGCAAGTAACCGGAAGCATAAACAAAGGATTAAGCCTTGAGTCCGTAACAAGACCTTCCAAACCGCTAAACCACAACAATGAGACTCCATTTCAATAGTGTTTGTTACGCAGCACTTCATAATAAACAATAGACCAACTCTGTATGCTATTGTAGCAATTTGAATGAGTTACAGCAAATTGCCCCTCCAGTCTGTCCAGGAGAGAGCGTTGTGATCAAAAGCAAAATAAACAGCTTGAGTAGTGGGTTGTTACAATACAGTTTCAGGCAGATTGTAACTGGAATGTTTTCACACCCATCGCCTTCTGTTCGACATATCAGTCTTCAAACAGTAAGTCTACAAAAATTCTGATATGTTGCACGCACATAACTTTCTCTACTCTTACAGAAATTATTCTTACAAACGCTTATTCTCCTTCTACTTCAAGTTAATCGAGATAAACATTTGCAGAAACTATCTTATTGCTAATTTTCTTGTAGGTGCAAGGGGAATATGGTAGGCTTTAAGCGATAGTCAAATGTTTTAAGAGCTGGTTGCTATGTGAAGCATTCCATTCTCTTTGCATGTCCAGGACATAAGAAAAACAAATAACGAATTCCCATTTGAGATAAAGTATAAGTATTGGAAGATTCAAACAAATAACAAGGAATATCTCGGAAATGGGTTAGTCGACAAAAAATTGTACATGACATAAATTGTGTGTTTTAACGAGATCTACATTTTTGCGAAGTAAACTTTTGTCTATCTCTTACGGTTTACCGTTGTGCGAAAGTCATTCAGAATGAAGAGGACTTTTGGGGACATTCCCAGTAAATTCAAGATATACATTTCATTTGCCATGAAAATATCTTGAACATGTGTTATTTTAATCAAAATCGTTAGAGCTATTTTTGAGAAAATCAAACTTTTCGAAAAATGTTCCATGTAAAGGGCAGTCTGTGATGGGGGGATTTTCTTGAAAACCTTCGTGTCGCATTCTTAGAAAATACTAAGCTCAAATATCAAGTTTGATATTTATCCGACCTTTCCTTTTTGAGTTATGCTGTTCACAGACAGATAGACACACTGACATGTTTCCATAAATGCATTATTTGAATTCAGGAGCCCTCAAAACATGTATTTCCGGTGAAATCTCGGTATGAAATTGTTGTAGAGGAAGTAAAATTAAACCTAAAAGTTTTTCTTGCGTTCCATGTTCGGCATGTTTAGTATCTGGTCTGTTATCTACATTACATTAAAATACGCATAAATAACGCGTAATAAATGTAAAATATGTAAAACATTTAGTTTTTGTACAGTAACTTTTAGTCTTTGTACAATTCATATTTTACACCCAAGAAAGCTTTTGATAATAGAACTAGAATTCTAGTTACCCCTAGCATCTGTTGGTGATCTTGAAATACTGAATCAGCCAACAGCTTACGAAACAAAAATGTAGAGTTCTGAACTTTGATGTACTATTAGAAAGTGTAATGAGACGTGACCATTGACATCATGGTGCAAACATAAATTTAGTCACAAATTATAGTCATATTACATTGACTGAGATGCTGATCTAAGCATTTTCTTCTCTTCAGAAACAAGAAAGTTAAGCCCAAGCTATTTTCAAAATAATTTAGTTTTGTTCCCCTAGACGCTTGGAAAGCTTGTATGGGGACCAAAGTTTTATGTGAATGTATTGTGTTAAAAGGAATATTCTTTGTTATTACCTAAAGACGAATCATAAAACAACAGCAATTTTCTACAAAGAATAAAGTAAGTGATTTTATTTCAGAATAATCAGTGATAAAGATCTTTATACAGTATAACAGTTTAAAATAAGGAATATGATTTTTACATTACTAATAATTCATTTAATTGTATGTGCCAAATTACTAATAATAATAATAATAATCAAACAACTAGTAATTTTGCATGTCAGAGCACGCTTAAAAGGAATTGAATAATTAATGTTTATATTGTCAAAATCAATGAATTCTAATTTTTACCTCATTTAGAAGACCTTTTTCTACATTGGGTATTTTACATTTAAATTACGCGTAAAATATACAGGATGGACCATTTAAGTCGAGACTGCACAATATGACTAAAACTAAGCACTGTAGAAAGAAATGTCTTTAGTAAACGTTGCTTGATATTTAGGAGGAAAGTCAATGCCATTAGTCGTGTTTTGTTTGGAGAACGCTATGATAGTCATTTTAGGGTCAATTTAATTTTTTACTTTCTCTACTACGTACAGTAAGTAGGGGAAGTATTGTATTCCACCCAAAAATTCGATAACGACATTTCACCGGAAATACATGTTTTGAGACCCCCTGATCCAAAACAGCATTTTTGGAAACATGTCCGTGTATGTGTCTGTGCGTCTGTGTGTCTGTGTGTCTGTGTGTCTGTGTGTGTGTGTGTGTCTATGTCTGTCTGTGAACAGCATATCTCAGAAACGAACAGTCGGATAAACACCAAACTTGGTATTTAGGTTCAGTATCTTCCAGGGATGCGACATAAAGGTTTTCAAGAAAATTCCCCCACCTCAGGATACCCTTTACATGGAAACTTTTTCGAAAATTTTAATTTTCTCAAAAACGGCTCTAACGATTTTGATTACAATATCATATGTTTAAGACATTTTCATGACAAATAAAATGTATATCTTGAAGTTTCTGGGAATGTCTCCAAAAGTGTTCATTGTGAACGACTTTTGCATAACTGGTAAACCATAAGAGATAGACAAAATTTTACTACACAGAAAATGGTCATCGCATTAAAATACATAATTTATGTCATATACATTTTTTTTGTTGAGTGAACCATTTTCGAGATTTTGCTTGTTATTTCCTTAAATTTTTCATTACTTATTTTCTCAAATGGGAATTTGTTATTTATTTATTGTCTTGGATATGCGAAGAGTATTAATCTGTGGCAAAGGGAATGGTGCTGCACCTAGCAACCAGCTATTAAGAGATATGTATGTGCTTAAAGGCTACTGTATTTCTATATTGCCCCTGTAAATATATATTCCCCTTACATCTACAAGAAAATTGGCAATAAGATAGAGTCTGCAAATGTTTATCTCAATTAACATGAAGTAGATGGAGAATAAGCGTTTGTAAACATAGTTTGTACAAGAGTAGAGAAAGTCATGTGAGTGTAACACATCAGATTTTTTGTCTTGGATATGCAAAGAGTATTAATCTGTGGCAAAGGGAATGGTGCTGCACCTAGCAACCAGCTATTAAGAGATATGTATGTGCTTAAAGGCTACTGTATTTCTATATTGCCCCTGTAAATATATATTCCCCTTACATCTACAAGAAAATTGGCAATAAGATAGAGTCTGCAAATGTTTATCTCGATTAACATGAAGTAGAAGGAGAACAATCGTTTGTAAAAATAGTTTGTACAAGAGTAGAGAAAGTCATGTGAGTTTAACACATCAGATTTTTACTTTCTCTACTACGTATAGTAAGTAGGGGAAGTATTGCATTCCACCCAAAAATTCGATACCGAGATTTCACCGGAAATACATGTTTTGAGACCTCCTGAATCCAAAAAAAGCATTTTTGGAAACATGTCCGTGTGTGTGTCTGTGTGTGTGTGTGTGTCTGTGTGTGTGTGTCTGTGTGTGTGTCTGTGTGTCTGTGAACAGCATAACTCAAAAACGAACAGTCGGATAAGCACCAAACTTGGTATTTAGGTTCAGTATCTTTCAGAGATGCGACACGAAGGTTTTTAAGAAAATCCCCCCACCCCAGACTACCCTTTACATGGAACATTTTTCGAAAATTTTAATTTTCTCAAAAATGGCTCTAACGATTTTGATGAAAATATCATATGTTTAAAATAATGTCATGAGAAATGAAATGTATATCTCGAATTTTCTGGGAATGTCTCCAAAAGTATTCTTCATTGTGAACGACTTTGGCATAACTGGTAAACCATAAGAGATAGACAAAATTTTACTACACAAAAAATGTAGATCGCGTTAAAATACACAACTTATGTCATATACATTTCTTTTGTTGAGTGAACCGTTTTCGAGATATTGCTTGTTATTTCCTTAAATTTTACAATACTTATACTTTTTCTCACATTCGTTATTCATTTTTTTTATGTCCTCGACATGCAAAGAGAATGGAATGCGCCACATAGCAACCAGCGTTAAAATATTTGACTATCGCTTAAAAGCTACCATATTTCCCTTGCATCTACAAGAAAATTACCAATAAGATTGACATCTCGATATCTCGATTAACATGAACCATATGGAGAATAAGCGTTTGTAAAATTAGATTGTACAAGAGTAGAGAAAGTCATGTGAGTGTAACACATCAGATTTTTTTAAATAGGAACCCACAATTAGGGTCAAATTAAATTGACTCTAAAATGATATCACAACGTTCTCCAAATAAAACACGACTAAAGGCATTTACTTTCCCCCAAAATATCAAGTGCCATTTATTCAAGACATTTCTTTCTACAGCACTTAGTTTTGGATATATTGTACAGTCTTAACTTAAAGGGTCAATCCTGTATATAGGCAATTTTCTAGCTCTCCCTGTCTATATGCACATTAAATTGAATGGTTCAGTGCTATAGTTGTACAATAAATTCGCTGTGAAAATAAAACTCTGAAAACAAACATCGTTTTAAAAATAACAATAAATCCAATGAAATTATTTTCATTTCTTGTATCAAGTGGATTATCTAATCTCTTTAAATGACATAAATCAGTTTGGCGGACATAGAAATGCTCATTCACATAGCTCTGGCACAGCAATCTGTATAATAATTATTAAATGTTTTGTGTTGGATAATTCTGACACTGAACCACACAATTTAACCAAAACTTTTTATTGGCCTTAAGAATTTCCCATCTTACTGAGCGAGGTGGCGCCGCGGTAACATGGTCTTGCATTTGGGAGGTACCGGTTTCGATTCCCGGCGACCACCCACTTTGACTCATGGGTTTCTGTGGTTTCCTGGGTCGGAGGCAAATGCTGGGTTGGTTCCTCATCTACCAGAATTTCCTGCCCCTCATTTCCTGTACCCACCAGCTCCTTCATTGTCATGTGTTTCAGGGTTGAAGAACCAGGTGAGAGTGTTCGGCTGGTTTCGGCTGGGCGGTGGATGTGCGCTTCATAGAGGTTTCTTCCCTGGCATCGTTGCGGGACTGCTCAGTTAGGTCCCAACTCAAGTGAGCCTCACCAGGGGAACCGTGGATGTTCGGAGGCTGGTGGGTGGACCCGGGAGGCGTCGGATGCGCCGTTAGGGGCCCAGTCCATGCTTGAACCCGTCGTCATCCAGATGTGGTCGCCCTTCTGGTCTCTCCTCTCATCCCTCCCTCCCGGAGGTCACAGTAGAAACAAAAAGGGGCATTACCGTACCTTTACCCCCTCCCCAACTTGGTGATAGAATGTGGCTCTTGCCTTGCCGGAAGGAGATTTTGGATGTGCTCTGTACGTTTCTGTTAATTCTGTCACAAGGTTTCAAACTCCTTATGGAGAAATGCTCCTCCTGTCCTTCCGGAAGACGAAAATATTCTGTCAGCCGTCAGTACACGCTTTGATCGTATGTCACGTTGATCTCTGTCAAATTATATTTTACAGAACAAAGCTAATTGTGATTTGAGGAACAAAATTAAGCGTCTCTTCAATCACCTTCAATTAACTCGAGCAGAGTACCATGCGCACTTAAACACATTTAAACTCGATCGTGCTGGGTCGACATCGAAAGCGCAATAATAAGTCAGCACTCCAATAATCGCACAGCTCAGTCTAACGGAGAAAATTATTGGTAATTGTCATTTCTCTTGGACGTTACTGAAGAAATGATATAGCTGGAGAATTAGAGAAAATTGGTATAATGCTTCCAAATTTGCGGCGGTCTGAATTTACAATTACTACACCTAGGTTAATGGAAAGAAACCGCGAGACATTCTTGATACATACCTCAACTCCATCTCGTGTTCTGAAGCCATCAAAGTCAATTCTAAACCTTCCCAAGCTCATTACCATCACGAACACTTGCTTGTAGCTCTGCTTTCGCTCGCTCCCAAATAATACTATCTTCCATTTAAAGCAGCTCTGACAAACACAAATGGCGTCCATGCATAAAAAATATTCCTCAAACTTGTATGATGCGCTGTTCAGGCCAGGACCGTCGTATCTGACTGAGGTTTCTTCCAGGTCTTTTGCCTCAGTCTTCATAATTGGCAAATGCCGAGAAGGTACCTTAAACTTAGATCTAGAACGTTTCTTTCCCTAAGTTCTTTTCCCAACTGTCATTTCATTTCATGTACCATCAATATCCACCACTTGTGGTATCCTATATAATAAGAATGGGCGTTAAACACCACTAAAATATACTATATTGATTACATTTTACTTCTTCTGCTACGTACATAATAGGTAGAGGAGGTATTGCATTCCATTCAAAAGTTCTATACCGTAACTTCACCGGAAATACATGTTTTGAGCACCCTTGAATCCAAAAAGAAAAAGATCCCTGTATTTCTGTGAAAAGAATAACTTAAAAAATAAAAGTGGGATCAACACCATACTTAGTATTTGAGTTCAGTGCCTTCCAAAGATCCAGATTTTAAGAACATTTTTGGAAATTCTCAATTTTGTAAAAAATTGTTGAAGCGATTTTAATTAAAATTATTTAATGTTATTTAAAATATTAAAGACATTTACATGACAAATAAAATGTATATCTTGAATTTTTGGGAAATAGCTTTTGAAGTCCATTTCATTCTGGAGGAATTTTGTATAATCTTGTATAAATTGTAAACGTTAAGCAATAGACGTAAACGTACTGCACAAGAAATGTAGATATCTTTAAAACACACACATTATTTCAAATAAAGTTTTTGTGGCATCAGCCATTTCCGAGATATCCGTTATTAAGGTTCGAATTGTTTATATCTTGGCCATTCTTTTAAAGTCCTGTCAGCATACAGTTGTTTCTCCTGATTGCATGGAAACAGTGTGGAATTTTAAGGCCAGCATATAGCGTCCAGTTCTTAAACATTCGACTGTCGCTGCTCCTTTTGTATCTATAACTGTAATATAGCTAATGTAGCAACAGTTTATTTGGATTAAAATGAAGTACATATAAAAAAATCTGATGTGTTACACTCACATGACTTTCTCTACTCTTGTACAAAATATTTTACAAACGCTTATTCTCCATATGCTTCATGTTAATCGAGATATCGAGATCTCAATCTTATTGCTAATTTTCTTGTAGATACAAGGGGAATATGGCAGGTTTTAAGCGATAGTCAAATATTTTAACGCTGGTTGCTATGTGGGGCCTTCCATTCTCTTTGCAAGTCCAGGACATAAAAAAATGAATAAGGAATTTGAGAAAAAGTATGAGTATTGGAAAATTTAAGGGAATAACAAGCAATATCTCGAAAACTGTTCACTCAACAACAAAAATGTATATGACATAAATTGTGTATTTTAACGCGATCTACATTTTCTGTGTAGTAAACTTTTGTCTATCTCTTATGGTTTACCAGTTATGCAAAAGTCGTTTACAATGGAGAATACTTTTGGAGACATTCCCAGAAAATTCAAGATATACATATTATTTTTCATGAAAATATCTTAAACATATGATATTTTAATCAAAATCGTTAGAGCCATTTTTGAGAAAATTAAAATTTTCGAGAAATCTTCCATGTAAAGGGTAGTCTGGGGTGGGGGATTTTCTTGAAAACCTTTGTGTCGCATCTCTGGAAGATACTGAAACTAAATACCAAGTTTGGTGTTTATCCGACAGTTCGTTTCTGAGTTATGCTGTTCACAGACACACGGACATGTTTCCAAAAATGTTCTTTTTGGATTCAGGGGGTCTCAAAACATGTATTTCCGGTGAAATCTCGGTATCGAACTTTTAGGTGGAATACAATACTTCCCCTACTTACTATACGTAGTAGAGAAAGTAATAAGCTTTAAGAAGACTAGTTTGTATACCCACAAATAAACGATAGAAAGTCACGTGGATGTATCACATCAGAGTTTTTTATGTAGGTACTTCTCATTCCCCTCTTGTTGAAGATCTCATGTATTACGTCCACGTGACTCTCTCTACCTCCTGTCCCTTGTATTTGTGTAGTTTCTACAGACTATTCTTACGAAAGCTATTTCTCTTTTATCTACTTAATGTTAACGAGATAACATTTTGCATAATAGTTTCATTATACATTTCTTTGTAGGTACAAAGTATAACACCAGGGAGACTATACCCCATGAGACTCTGGGAGGAGGCCATCCAAGTAACTCTCCCTCTCCCGAAAGCTTTTCCAGTAGTCCAGCACCCGAAAATTTAATCCGACTGCCTCCCATTACAGGATGGAAGTGGATATGCCACGCGCGTCATCCCAAAAAGGGGAAGACTACCGAGACCTCAGTAGGGGCGACTGCAACCCAGCATGCTGTTTACCGGCTCTCCAGAACAGTATCAGAGGACCTTGAGGCGTCTCACAACCCCGCCTGGACGGAAAACCCCACAGACGTACACAATCTCCCATGGGTATCGGAAACCACTGCTCCGCCGAGTCCAACCCAATCGAAACGACACCCTTACGGGTGAGGCTCGGACGTACTTCTAGTAACAGCGCACTGCTAGTAACGCAGTGCCCGCATCATGGCAGCTGAAATGGTAGGAACCCGTGCCCCTTACGTGGAGGTACAAGGGATATAAAAAAAAAGCAAATCAATAGTCACTATATGTTGACCGCCAGAAACAAGTGAATAGTAACAGCACTTTTTTTTAAAAAAAAATGACAAACTATTGAACAATTCGAACGAAAAATAATGGATATCTTGGAAACGACTATTGCTACATAAGACACAACTTGAAGTAAACTCTGTGTTTTAAAGAGCTCTACATATTTTGTGAAGTAAGTTTTTGTGTACCTATCTCTTATGGTTTACCCGTTATACAAAATACCTTCCGTACAGCGAGGACTTCATATGCTATTCCCAGAAAACTTATTTCAAATAAAGATTGTCACTAAATATCTTTAATATATGGTATTTTAATCAAAATGATTAGAGCAATTTTTAAAAAAATAAAAGTATGTAAAAATCTTCCACGTAAAGAATAGTTTGTGGTGGGGGGGATTTTCTTGAAAATCTTTGTGTCGCACTTTTGGAAGATACTGAACCTAAATACCAAGTTTGGTACTTATCCAATATTAGTTTTTGAGTTGTGCTGTTCACAGCCATACGCACACACACATTCAGGGGTCCTCAAAACATATATATATATATATATATATCTGGTGAAATCTTGGTATCGAAGTTTTGGGTGAAATGCAATACCTTCTCTACCTACTAGGTACGTGGCAGAAAAATAAAACATCGTTAAAAATCCTACATTTCGGAAGCTAAAACACCATCAACAAGTTGTTTTTCAAGCAAGCCGCCGATATGACCATGGGCCTTAAAGGGGACTGTACAATTGAAATAATGTTTAAGGCAATGTATCCCTGAAAATAAAAATATCCGCGTTTTTCTTCTGTTTCCTTTGAATTTTTACCGCATACTCAGAACATAAAACATATAGCGTACATAAAAGTTTAACGATATGTGTAAAACCGTTGTTAACATGTTAATTTTAGTATTTGTAATTAATCAATTTTTGATATGGTTATATTAAATGCCCCTTGGACCTTACGTTTATCCTATCGCTCCCAGATTTTTAATTTGAACGTAGCATACAAATATAAAGAAATTTTTGTGCAGGCATTCCTTAATTTGAATTAGTTTAGGAGAAAAAATGTTTTGGTGACAGGTTATTGAATTTGCAATTTTTTGATTGCGTGATGGATAGCAAATTCATTTGGACCTTATAATAGTATTTAACTAGTGCATAACAATTTTAGTCCGTTATTCTGAATAAGGTTTGTTTCACGTATAGAAAGCCAATTTGAAGTAGGAGTTGTATTGCAGTTCAACGGCTGGGGAGCCGAACTTGAAGTAGTTGCAACCGCACATATGGTAAAAAGTTTCCGGTAGCTTCGCACCAAATGTACTTTCCGGTGGCCTTTGCCCCAAATATTTAAAAATATTAACTTTGTAAATTGACAGTTTCTTTGAATATTATATATTTATGTTTGCCTCGGCTGCCTCAGTATTATTGTTAGAGACGTTTCTCTTTGCAGGGTTGTGGTGCGACTAAAAATGTAGGCTTACACAGATTATAATTTTACTTCACTCCTTGACACGATTTAAATAACACTTCACTGATATAGAGAGAGCTGTGAGATTGTTTTAATTAATTACTTGCACTTTTTAACACGTAAACTATTTTTGTCTCACACGATTATGTATTAAATTTCTCGAGGACAGATCTCGCGTCAGGAACACTGTCTACAACTAACACGTCCAATTATGAGCGCTGTCTACAAGCAACTGCCTTCTTTTCTACCGCCTAAATTTGTAAATTTCTGTATTTCAATTTCTGATTGGCTAATTCTAGTCCAATAGAATACCTTCATTTAACTAAAGCTTTTCTGGTTGTTGATTGGCTATTTATAAACTGTCTCAAAATTTACATTATTGTTGCTTCAATAATAACTAGTAGCATTATTACACTTTCTAATTCATTATTGCCTCAAGGTTACCTCATTGATACCTCATTGTTAGCAACTTTTAACCTATTATTCTCACAGCTCCTACATTATTAAATTACATAATGCTTTCACATAACATTATTACATATGTACAATAATATAAACATGACTGTAATATACACTTTTCATATATTGTTACATGCACATATTGTTTTAAGCCAGGCTGTTATTGAATTATATAGTATATAATTTGACTGAAATCATTTAAGTGTTAAAAATACTACCTCAATTCCAGAACTCTCCCGAAAATTTCAAACTCATAGGCTATAAACTGTAGTACAAGGAGCACTCTGAAAATTCAAAATTGCTGAAAAAAGAGACAGAAAAATGGAGTTTAAAGTTCAACGAGGTGGTTTACCTAAATAGTACAGGACCAATTATACATAGCCTAATAATAATAATAATAATAATAATAATAATTAATGATGGGATGATACCACTATTTCTCGGTACTTGATGCTCGATACCGATACTGATTTTGAGCACCGATACTCGATCCTCAAAACTAAATATAAAAAACTATAAAGGCGATGGCTTATTCACTGAATTATGTATTTATCATTAGTTTTCTGTGTATAAGCGCAAGTAACCAATTTTGTATTGTATGCTAATTCCGAAATTGTTCCTATTTGATATTCTCCAATTAGTAATATGTTTATCTTGATAGTGCCATAGTATCCCCTATTGTTAGTCAAGGCTAATAATAATTATAATAATGTCTTTACTTCTCCTTTATGTAACTGTGTTTTGTGCTGAAAACTTTATGTTAAAGGATTTTCTATCCATATTATGGAAATTAGTCGTACGGTTTATCTGTGACCCGAGATTGACTTCCGTAAACACAAACTAGCAGATGGAAGGAAAGAACAAATATTCCCATGCGCTGTGTTATCTCACGTCTTAAGTTGTGATTTGTTTCTGCTGGATTCACAGATTTTTGTCACCCGAGTAGGTAAATGTAATGGCTGAGAGTGAGTTACCAAGCCAGACTATTGCAGAAACGTGATTTAGTGCTCAGCTATATCAGCTTCGTTCATAACCAGTTAACGCTGCATGTTACACGAGATGTTTTGCATGTTATCGTTTAGACACAAGAGTCTATGGAATGTTACATTCATTCACCCACAGGAGAGTCAAGGTCTATCAAGAACTATAGTCCAGAAACTCTTTGGAGACATGTGCAAGGCAATAATGTAAAGTCTCGACTCTTTTCATTTCTTATCTAGAATGCAAACCTTAAAAATGTAAAATTATCGAAGGCTTATTTCAAGGTATTAGAGAGTATCGAGAGAATCGAGGTCCCATCCCTAATAATAATTAAAATTATAGCTGTTTTAATAATGCACGTTTACTAAGAATATGTGGGAAAACTCTGAACATTATTCCTTGCATATAAAGTGAAATAATAGATCATGCATTATTAAAGGATATACAGTTTTTGAAAAGAATTGATTAGGACCCATGCTTCAGAGAATTCAAATCATGGCTTAATGCATTCGCATCGCATTCATATCTTTTGGGATATCTTGAAGTTGATATATGTGTTCCATTTTCTTGCTGTCTTCGGATTTTTCTTGCACTTGTCGCTCTGTCCCATTGATCTGTGAAGTATCTAAGATCCTCATGTATATATGCATTTTAGATGAAATTTCAATGATAGGTTTCTCAAAGCCCAATATTTCACTATATTTCCTGTATTAAGCATACCCACTGATGTGTGCTGATTCTTGGAAGCTGAACACAGTCATATTGTGAAATCTGTAGGGATGTGTTAGCTTAGGATACATGTTGTAAAAGAAACTACATCAAAAATTCTTTAATGACTTCATTACATCAATCCAGAGAAACAAAAAAGTAGAAAGCTTTAGCTATCATTGTAACACTTCTCTCTTTTTTACTTTCTCAACTACGTATAGTAAGTAAAGGAAGTATTGTATTCCACCCAAAAATTCAGTACTGATATTTCACCGGAAATACATGTTTTCAAGTGTCCTGAATCCAAATAAAGGATTTTTGGAAACATGTCCGTGTATGCGTCTATCTGTATGTCTACTTGTGAACGGCATAACTAAAAAATGAACAGTCGGATAAATACCAAACTTGGAATTTAAATTATCTTCCACGGATGTGACCCGAAGATTTTCAAGAAAATCTTCCTACCCCAGACCACCATTTACATCGAACATTTTTCGAAAGTTTTGATTTTCTCATAAATGACTCTTAATGATTTTGATTAAAATAACATTTAAGATATTTTATAGCAAATGAAGTGTATATCTTAAATTTTCTGGAAATGTCCCCTAAAACGCTCTTCATTATGAATGACTTTCGCATAACTGATACACTGTAAGAGATAGACAGACTTTTACCACACAAAAAAAATCTCCTTAAAATACACAATTTAGATCATATGCATTTTTTTCTTTCCCTACTTACCTATTTTAGGTAATGGAAGTATTGTATTTCATCATCAAAATCGATATTATGTCACCGAAAGCACACGTTTAAGGCCTCTTGAACAAATAAAAGCTAATTATAGGAAAGCGTGTGTGTCTATCTGTGAACAGCATAACTCAAAACAACATCGTATAAATACCAAATTTAGTGTTTAGATTTTCATTTTAATTGTCCAAGGCAGCCAGAAAATTTTCAAGATAATCCCCCAACCCGAAGCTAAGCTTTAAATTGAAAATGTTTCGTTATTTTTGTTTTCTCAAAAATGATACTTAACCATTTCGATTAAAATACCAGGATTTTGAGATATTGACATGAGGAATACTGTTTAATGTCTTGAATTTTCCATTTAAAACCGTCTAAATATTCTTCTGCTTAAAGGTGTGTAATTATGAACCCATAACACATGGAAGAAAAGCTTCTTTTAGAAAAACAAGAAAAGGTTCTTGAAGCATACAAGCCTACGTATGAAGAATAAATGCTCTCTCTCTCTCGCTCTCTCTCTCACCCTCTCCTTTTCTTTTTAGCAGATTTATTCTTTTGCAAGGTATTTGCTCTTGTTTATTGGAATTTACCACCATTTCTAACTACTGCTATAGAAATTTAATGTTCGTTTCTTGTCTCTTATCAAGCATTCAAAAATCAAGTCAGCATACATATAGCTTCTTTTTAAACATTTCACAAAACGTGTTTCAGAAAAAAAACGCAAATCTGCTTAAAATATACAATTGGTGTTAAATCACTTCTCTCTCTTCCCTCTCATATCTCTCTCCTCCTCCTCCTCCTCCTCATCTCTCTCTCTCTCTCTTTCGTAGCTTTAGCATTTTATAAGAGATTTCCTAGTGGTCCTCTATTTTTCCAGTATTTCTAGCTACTGTCTTTTGAAAATTTTTGTTCGTACTTTGTTTTCTACAATTCATATGCTTCTATGTAGTTACAACAAAATATACCAGGCTGGCCACACAAGTCATCCTTCGTTGAAGTAGTTTGTCCCGGATAGCGCGGATGCCAAAAGGTTTGCATAAGCAGAACTGCAAAGGGGACTCCATACCAACAGAGCGAAGACCGCTAAATGAAAGACCAACGCTTGTAAACGAACACGTTAACTGCTATTTCTGGTCCCAGAGGTCATTCGGTAAAGCAAATGGCTGTTATATGAGGTAGTTCGGGTTCGATTCCCGCCTGGGCTTCAGAAAGTTGTCTTCAAACAAAAACATTTTACGGTATGCCCAGGGTCTAGTTACTTTCTCTACTACGTACAGTAAGTAGGGGAAGTATTGTATTCCACCCAAAAATTCGATACCGAGATTTCACCGGAAATACATGTTTTGAGACACCCTGAATCCAAAAAAAGCATTTTTGGAAACCTGTCCGTGTGTGTGTCTGTGTGTCTGTCTGTCTTTGTGTCTGTCTGTGAACAGCATAACTCAGAAACGAACAGTCGGATAAACACCAAACTTGGTATTTGGGTTCAGTATCTTTCAAGGATGCGACACGAAGGTTTTCAAGAAAATCCCCCACCCCAGAGTACCCTTTACATGGAACATTTTTCGAAAATTTTAATTTTCTCAAAAATGGCTCTAACGATTTTGATTAAAATATCATATGTTTAAGATATTTTTATAACGAAAAAATGTATATCTTGAATTTCCTGGGAATGTCTCCAAAAGTATTCTTCATTGTGAACGACTTTTGCATAACTGGTAAACCATAAGAGACAGACAAAAGTTTACTACATAAAAATGTAGAGCGCGTTAAAATACACAATTTATGTCATAAACATTTTTTTTGTTGAGTGAACCATTTTCGAGATATTACTTGTTATTCCCTTAAATTTTTCAATACTTATTTTCTAAAATGGGAATTCGTTATTCATTTTTTTGTCTTGGATATACAAAGAGTTATAATCTGTGGCAAAGGAAATGGTGCTGCACCTAGCAACCAGTTATTAAGAGATATGTATGTGCTTAAAGGCTACTGTTTTACTATATTGCCCTTATAAATATATTTTCCCCTTACATCTACAAGAAAATTAGCAATAAGATAGGGTCTGTAAATGTTTATCTCGATTAACATGAAGTAGATGGAGAATAAGCGTTTGTAAAAATAGTTTTTACAAGAGTAGAGAAAGTCATGTGAGTGTAACACATCAGATTTGTTTTTAATGTGAGAGTACTTGTATGAGTGTGTGTGTGTTTTATCGCATATTTAATAACCAATTGTTCCCACCAAGTTAACAACATTAAACAATATTATATATTTGTTTTACATTTATTTACCTTTATAAATTATCCTCTATTAGTGCATTATTCATAATAAGCATGTGCAAAAACGTACACGCCTTGTTAGAGGTATTGTAAGTGCCTCTAAGGATGACATTCCGGATAACATTAGATCACCGCAGATAGTCACATTACATTAAATTCCTAACATGTTTTACCTGAAATGATCGATCATTTCTTAATACCGTATCTGGACATCAAAAAGCGTATGCAAAAGACGCATGTCTCATCTGAAAATGTTCAGCACACAGCCTTCGAGCCTCAGCTGCATTTTAGTGCACCTCCGCACAGATCGTAACCGTAACTGTGTGTCCTTATTGGTGAAGGTTACCCATTTGTATGAATAACCTGGCTCGAACTGCATGCAGACTATCACGCTACGCATACCAGTTCTAAAGTACCACGTAAACATATGCAGATATCAGCACTGCTTCAGTGGCCTTTCACTTTGTACCTACACTGCCCCTTTGAACATCAATGCGACAACTTCTTTTGCACCTATGTTTGCGGGAAACATAAAACTGCAAAGGATGGCTTGTCTGGGTTATCTGATATATTGAAATACTTTCGGATTGCGTTGAGACGTCACATAAACGCTGCATATTAAATACGTACACTAAATATTTATGTGCATAAGATTAAAGCCATATTTGTAGTACGCAGAATAAAACAATAATCTCTTTGTAACCAAGTCTGTGTCGGTGTGCTGATCACGTGATCATGAAAAACAAAACGATCGCCACATAAAATTTCAAAATGTACTGATTAAAATTTAGTAAGTTTGAGCAGACGACAATTAATACTTTTGAAGTATGCTACAATTTATTTTTTGTGTAAACTGTATGCATTAAGGAGGACTACGTTTCCAGTAGCAAATTTTCCAAAAGTTTTCAGTTGTGAAACCCATTTAGGAAACTAAAATACATACATTTTAGTTATTTGTTTGCAAGGATATGTTTCAATCATAATTACTACAGGCATTTTGAGAAATTAAGGCATCCCTGAAATTAGTTATAAAGTGCTATTTGAGGAGTGGATTTCGTCAAAAGCTTCGTCTTGCTATCTAAATACTCGTATATACACGACATAAATATGAAATTTGTTATAAACTTGTCCTCTAGTTGTTATGAGTTACGCTGTTCAAACAAACACGCCAACTTCGTCTAAAATGCTTCATTTTTAGGAAATCTCAAAAAGCGTATTTACCATGAAACTTAACATCAAATCTTTGGATCCAATACATCTTACCTAACTTTTGTAAACGTTAGAAAAGTTGATAATAGATAAGAAGTACAGAAAGCTATTTAAAACTAGACTTTTACTTTCTAGGCATTGAAGAAAGCGCGAATTCTGATAGCGTGGTTAAATATTCGCAGTTTTTGTGTTCCTTATCTATCTTAATGAAAATAGGGGAGAACATGGGAATTATTGCTGCCAATAATGCTTATCATCTTCGCAAAGTTTCTGCGCCTTAGTGAGAGGTGAAGGTATGTAAATGTCTCACCTAGGGGCGTATAAGAATAGGTATGTCTTATCTAATCAGCAATGTCTTAGTCTGCTTCGCCCTTAACTTCTGCCCCTTACTTTTAGTGAGTTTAGTTGCCGCAAATATTGTACTTACGGTTTACTTGTACTTCAAGCTATGCCTTCTTGTATGATCATTTGCCTCATAATGCGATAAATTAAAGAAAAAATGTCAAAAATTGACAAAATTAATAAAAATGATTTTAGTGTTATTAAACACTATAGACCTTCTAATTTTAATTTTATGTAGATTTTATAGATGTACGATCTTTTAAAGCATGTGGTACAGGGATTTAAATGTCTGCCTGAAAGTCTAGCTTCCTATAAAGTTGTATAAAAAAAAGTTTTGCCAACATTATAGTGCACAACCATTCAAAAGAGGCCTCACGAATCTTTAAATACTGAATTAACTGCAGAGGAAAGCCGGCCCTCGTAGCCGTGGTCGCTGGAGTTACAGCTCCGGTGCTCCGCCGAGCTGAGGGTCGCGGGTTCGAGTCCCGCCATGGTCATGGGTGTTTGTGCTGTCTATGTGTTGTGATAAGTGGTAACGAAAACAGTAAAAACACAGTATATACTGGGTAAAACAAGGGAACTTTAAAAAAATCTGATGCGTTACAATCACATGACTTTCTCTACTCTTGTACAAACTATTTTTACAAACGCTTATTCTCCATCTACTTCATGTTAATCGAAATAAACATTTGTAGACTCTATCTTATTGCTAATTTTCTTGTAGATGTAACGGGAATATATATTTACAAGGGCAATATAGAAATAAGCAGCCTTTAAGCATATACATATATCTTAATAGCTGGTTGCTAGGTGCAGCACCATTCCCTTTGCCACAGACTAATACTCTTTGCATATCCAAGACCAAAAAATGAATAACGAATTCCCATTTGAGAAAATAAGTATTGAAAAATGTAAGGGAATAACAAGCAATATCTCGAAAATGGTTAACTCAAAAAAAATGTATATGACACAAATTGTGTATTTTAATGCGATCTACATTTTTGGTGTAGTAAAATTTTGTCTATCTCTTATGGTTTACCAGTTATGCAAAAGTCTTTCACAATGAAGAATACTTTTGGAGACTTTTCCAGATAATGCAAGATATACATTTTATTTGTCATGAAAATATCTTAAAATTTTCGAAAAGGGTACTCTGTGGTGGGGGTATTTTCTTGAAAACCTTTGGGTCGCATCTCTAGAAGATACTGAACCTAAATACCAAGTTTGGTGTTTATCCGACTGTTCGTTTCTGACTTACGTAGTTCACAGACAGACACACACACAGACACACACACGGACATGTTTCCAAAAATGCTTATGGTTTTGTTATATAGAAATAAAAGTTTTTTAAATCATTAATTACTTTATTATTTACATTCACTAATTACCTGTTCAGTCAGTATAACCAGTAAGTTAGCATTCGTATTCCCAGCAAGCCTATACAATTTCAGATATCCACCTAAATAACCTTATCTACAGGTAATTCATGCAATTTCTCACTAGTTGTATTAACAATGGAAAATTTTCCCACGCTAGTTCTGTGTTTTACCCTTAATTTTAAACAAATGATCGTTCCCTCCGTAATATGTGGATTCTCCAATCTTTCAGTAAACTCCACTCATGCGTTTAAACCAAGGGTCGTCAAGTACGGAGCTGACCGGTTTGGAGTTTACCTTTTCCGTGCATAAGGGTGATGGGAGTAACTTAAAGAGGAGCAAAGGGGAAAAGAATGACGTCATTCATGTCCTCCTTCAGCGCAGCGGTGGGCCAGGTTCAGTCCTGTCGGGTGTACTTCGTTCTGTCTTTAGAAACAGTAGCAAAGGGAAGGTAAAACCCGGATGCACGCGCTCATTTCAGCTTCGTTTGCGGTTCTATGTTGCGATACCTAAAGTTTACGAACAAAGCGCTCGGAATTTTGGGATTCGCAAGTGAATGCCATCTACAAGTAAAGGGGATTATAGTAATAAAACTACGTATGTGATACAGCTTATATTCAACTAATTTTAAGCAATGCCATTGAAAAGAGAAACTTCGGAACTCAAAGAAAAGCCCAAATCTTAGCCAATAAGTTCAAAGTAAGGAATATGAACGGGCGACAACAAAAAAATCTTATGTGTTACACTCATATGACTTTCTCACAACTTGTACAAACTATTTCTACAAACGCTTATTCTCCAGCTACTTCATGTTAATCGAGATAAACATTTGCAGACTCTATCTTATTGCTAATTTTCTTGTAGATGTAAGAGGAATATATATTTACAAGGGCAATATAGAAATACAGTAGCCTTTAAGCACATACATATCTCTTAATAGCTGGTTGCTAGGTGCAGCACCATTCTCTTTGCAACAAATTAATACTCTTTGAATATCCAAGACAAAAAATCCTATGTGTTACACTCACATGACTTTCTCTACTCTTGTACAAACTATTTTTACAAACGCTTATTCTCCATGTGCTTATGTTAATCGAGATGTTAATCTTACTGCTAATTTTCTTGTAGGTGCAAGGGGAATATGGTAGTATTTAAGCGATAGTCAAATCTTTTAAGAGCTGGTTGCTATGTGGCGCATTCCATTCTCTTTGTATGTCCAGGACATAAAAAAGTTCTGATGTGTTACACTCACATGCCTTTCTCTACTCTTGTACAAACTATTATACAAACTCTTATTCTCCATCTATTTCATATTAACAGAGATAAACATTTGCAGAAATGATATTTTGACATGCAAAGAGAATTACACTTTACTCATAGCGACCAGTTCTAAAAGTATTTGACTATCGCTTAAGGCGTACTATGTTCCCGTTGTTTTGTATTCGCAAGGGCACTATAGAAATACAGTAGCCTTTAAGCAAATACATATCTCTTAATAGCTGGTTGCTATGTGCAGCACCGTTCTCTTTGCCACAGATTAATACTCTTTGCATATCCAAGACAAAAAAATGAATAACGAATTCCCATTTGAGAAAATAAGTATTGAAAATTTTAAGGGAATAACAAGCAATATCTCGAAAATGGTTCACTCAACAAAAAACTGTATATGACATAAATTGTGTATTTTAACACGATCTACATTCATTTTTGTGTAGTAAAAGTTTGTCTATCTCTTATGGTTTACCAATTATGCAAACGTCGTTCACAAAGAAGAATACTTTTGGAGACATTTCCAGAAAATTCAAGATATACATTTTATTTTTTATGAAAATATCTTAAACATATGATATTTTAATCAAAATCGTTACAGCCATTTTTGAAAAAATTGAAATTTTCGAAAAATGTTGAATGTAAAGGGTAATCTGGGGTGGGGGATTTTCCTGAAACCTTCGTGTCGCATCTCTGGAAGATAATGAACCTAAATACCAAGTTTGGTGTTTATCCGACTGTTCGTTTCTGAGTTATGCTGTTCACAGACAGGCACACACACACACAGACAGACACACAGACACACACATACACGTACATGTTTCCGGAAATGCTTTTTTTGGATTCAGGGGATCTCAAAACATGTATTTCCGGTGAAATCTCGGTATCGAATTTTTGGGTGGAATACAATACTTTCCCTTCTTACTATACGTAGTAGAGAGAGTAAAAATCTGATGTGTTACACTCACAAGACTTTCTCTACTCTTGTACAAACTATTTTTACAAACGCTTATTCTCCATATGCTTCATGTTAATTGAGATATCGAAATGTTACTCTTATTGCTAATTTTTTTTGTAGATGCAAGGGGAATTGGTAGGCTTTAAACTATAGTCAAATATATTAAGACCTGGTTGCTATGTGGAGTATTCCATTCTCTTTGCATCACTGAAAAACGAATTTCCATTTGAGAAAAAGTACAAGTATTGGAAAATTTAAGGGAATAACAAGCAATATCTCGAAAATGGTTCGTGTCGCATCTCTGGAAGATACTGAACCTAAATACTAAATTTGGTGTTTATCCGACTGTTCGTTTCTGAGTTATGCTGTTCACAGGCACACTTTCACACACACGAACATGTTTCTAAAAATGCTTTTTTGGATTCAGGGGGTCTCAAAACATGTATTTCCGGTGAAATCTCAGTATCGAATTTTTGGGTGGAATATAATACTTCCCCTACTTACTATAGTAGTAGAGAAAGTAAAAATGTTCGTTAATATTAATATTTTGAAAAACTGCTGTATCAACTTTTATGAAAATACAAATGTTTATAATATTTGCATGACTAACAAAATGTATAATCTTGAATTTTTTACGAATAGACAGCCAAGTGCTCTACTTTCTGAACGAATGGGATGCCTCAGGGGTAACGTTTGTGGCCCGCATTCGGTGTTCATCGCCGGCGACCGCCCACTCTGATTATGGGTTTTTCGCGGTTTCCCCCTGATCGGCAGGCGAATGCTGGGTAGTTCATGTTCTATGATGGCTTTCCTGCCCCTCGTTTCTGTACTCATCGTATTTCTTATCATGTTTCAGGGTTGTATGACCAGGCGACGTGTTCGGCAGGTTACGGCTGGACAGTGGCTTGTGCACTGTAGAGGTTTCTTCCCTAGCGTTGCTGCGGGGACCACTCAGGTCTCTTCCCCGAGTGGGCTCCACCCTGCGGGGGACTGCTGGGGGTTCCGTAGCTTGTAGGTGGGACCGGGAAGCGCCGGATGTGTAAAATCTGAAAACGTTAGGCTCCCGATCCATGCTTGCGCCCTTTGGGTCTGTATTCTCATCCTACCCTCCCAGAGCAAACGAAAAGGGACTTGCGGTGCTCTGCTCCGGTTCCTAGGGCCGCCTCATGATATGTATATTTACCTCTTCTTTCTGAAGGAACTTTGTATACTGGTAAAACGTAATAAATCTTCAAAAACGTACTGGATGAAACACGTATACCTCCTTAAGCTACACAGTTTATTCCAAATAATGTTTGTAGCATCAACCATTTCCGAGATATTCGTTGTTATTGTTTTGCATTTTTGCAATGCTTTATGATTTTCGGTAACTATTCAACTATTCAGGGGTTTCTTGTGATGTCAGGAAAGAGTAGGTAATTCCAAAGCCAGTATATAGCGGTGCACTTTTTATAGATTTTTGTATCGTTTCAGTCTCCCATGTCCCCTTAGTACCTAAAAAAAATGTATAATGAAAACATTTTTGCAAACCTGTATTTCGATTAAAATCAAGTAGATTATAGGAACAGATTGGAGAAAGCTGTAAAAATAAATGATAGTAGATATAGAATGTCATGTGCATCTAACATATCAGCTTTTTACTTCTAAACACGTATAGTAAGAATAAAACAAAACATTTTTGAAAAAAGTCCGTGTATGTTTGTGTCTCTGTGTCTTTGAACAGCATAACTCAAAAACGAAGATTCGGATGAATACCTAACTTGGTATTTAGGTTCAGTAGCTTTCAAAGATGTAGCATGAAGATTTTCAAGGAAATCCCCCACCCCAGACTACATTTTATTCGTACATGGAACGTTTTTCGAAATTTTTAATTTTCTCAAAAATGGTTCTATCGATATTAAATAAAATATCATATGTTTCACATATTTTCATGCCAAATGAAATGTAAATCTTCAACTTTCTGGAAATGTCCCCAAAACTCGTCTTCATTCTGAATTACTTTTACATAACTGGTAAACCATACGAGATAGGCAATATTTTACTACACAAAAAGTGTACATCTCATTAAAACACACAATTTATGTCACATAGGTACCTTTTTTGTGGAGTGAGACATTTCCAAAATATTCTTTGTTATTTGTTTGAATTTTCTAATATTTATAATTTTTCTCAAATGGGAATTCGTTATTCATTTTTACTTTCTCTACTACGTATAGTAAGTAGGGGAAGTATTGTATTCCACCCAAAAATTCGATACCGAGATTTCACCGGAAATATATGTTTTGAGACCCCCTGAATAAAAAAAAGCATTTCTGAAACATGTCAGTGTGTGTGTCTGTGAACAGCATAACTCAGAAACGAACAGTCGGATAAACACCAAACTTGATATTTAGGTTCAGTATCTTCCAGAAATGCGTCACGAAGGTTTTCAAGAAAATCCCCCACCAAGGATTACCCTTTACATGGAAAATTTTTCAAAAATTTTAATTTTCTCAAAAGTGGCTCTAACGATTTTGATTAAAATATCATATGTTTAAGATATTTTTATGACAAATGAAATGTATATCTCGAATTTTCTGGGAATGTCTCCAAAAGTATTCTTTATTGTGAACGAATTTTGCATAACTGGTAAACCATAAGAGATAGACAAAGTTTTACTACACAAAAAATGTAGATGGCGTTAAAATAGACAGTTTATGTCATATACATTTTTCTTGCTCAGTGAACCATTTTCGAGATATTGCTTGTTATTCCCTTAAATTTTCCAATACTTATACTTTTTCTAAAATGGGAATTCGTTATTCATTTTTTTGTCTTGGATATGCAAAGAGTATTAATGTGTGGCAAAGAGAATGGTGCTGCCTATAGCAACCAGCTATTAAGAGATATGTCTATGCTTAAAGGCTACTGTCTTTCTATATTGCAAATACAAAACAAGGGGAACATAGTACGCCTTAAGCGATAGTCAAAAATTTTTAGAACCGGTCGCTATGTGTAAAATGTAATTCTCTTTGCATGTCAAAAGATCGTTTCTGCAAATGTTTATCTCGATTAGTATGAAATAGATGGAGAATAAGAGTTTGTAAAAATAGTTTCTACAAGAGTAGAGAAAGTCATGTGAGTGCAACACATCTCATTTTTTAAATGCAAATGCAAAGAAAATGGAATGCTCCACATAGCAACCAGTTCTTAAAAGATTTGAAGATCGCTTAAAGCCTGTCACATTCCCCTTCTACCTACAAGAAAATTAGAAATAAGATTAGCTTCTGCCAGTGTTTATCTTGATTAACATGAAGTAGATGGAGGATTAGCGTTCGAAAAACAGTTTATATAAGAGTAAAGAAAGGCATGTGAGTACAACACTTCAGATTGTTTTTAATAGAGCCTGTTGCGAAGAGTTCCACACAACACAGCACTAATATAGAATTATGACACAATTAAAATTGTGGTTTATACCAATAAAGCGTTCCAAAGAGATCTCTGTGGGATCCTCAGCGACGTCATAAAACGTTCTGTATCACAGGTTCCAGAAATAGCGACATAAAATGTACAAAACTGCTCAAATGTGAGCGAAAGGTAACGTTTTGTTATTGTTAATTTATTCTATAGATGTATCTGTGAGATAGCCTCCCTGATGTTGCGGCCAGGCTAATTGCTGATCCCGGCTTTGACACCTGCCGTCTTAGCTCCTTCAGCGGTAGCGATATCTGTAAAACGGGCCATTTACGCTCTTGAGGAAAATTGAAATAGCCTCTCGAATCGCGGAAGCCGCACCCTAGTGGCTGGCGGAAATTACTGTGCTGATTACAGCCCTGTCTCCCTTGGGGATGTTGCGTTAAAAATGTGGATCCCTGAAGCCCTGCTCTTAAACTATATGCTCTGATATGCCAGAAGATACAAGAAATCCTTTCACAGCTTAAGGCTTCTTCAGAGGTATAACGGAGATGAATTGAAATAGGTAACTTTAAATGACAGCTTCATGGTTCCAATTACACAATTGGCACATATTTTCAACCCTACAGATGTACAGTTTATATAACATTTTAAAATATACACTCTTTTAAAACACCTTTGAGTCAGATAATAACATGAAAGAATTATACAAGAGACATGTAGAACTAATCGCCAGCTTCAGGCATTTAGAACTTTGTGGTACACTCACTTCCATTTATGCCGTCACCGCAGCTTCAGGCGGCATTCTACTGGCCTTCACAAGTATAGTATAATACATATAGCAAGTAGGAAGCGTCTTTATCTGTTTATCTTTTCGCGTATGCAGTGGCATTCTGTTTTACGTGCACAGTTCTGATTAATCGCATATGAATATAACGTTGAGCAATAGCTTTACTCGTCATCACTTATAATAACCACGTTTAAATTGCGCCACTAGGCTTTTCCCGTACCCAGAGGTGCTAAATATTGTGGAAAGTATTATTGTGTAGGGGCTAGGAATTAAAAAGAGTCACAACTACAGTTAGCAATTTATTATAAAGGTTCTGCATTTGTTAACAAATCCATCATCAGCTTGCTTTAACATTTTAAAAGTTTCTGAATTACAGATATGCTCGGAGATAACCACGTAATATATTCTTTCACCTTTTTACGATTTAAGTTGCCCTACATATCGAGAATATTTATCAAACAACGAGCATGGGCAGCTGAAGGAAAACATATCTTCCTTGACTGGACTAGTGAATGGCCTAGCACTGCGACACTTAGAGGATCCATTGTGCATACACCCCCGGGAGAAACGAATGAGGTGAGGAAGTCGCAGGAAATACACGGGTTGCAGAGCGAAGCCGGCGCAAGTGGATAAAAAAGCGCAGAGTTCCCTAATAGTTCCAGGCCACCCGGCCACGGGAGTCTCTCCAGTGGGTCCGGGGAAACATTTCCTAAGATATCTGTCCGACACCGACCGAATCACAGACCCGGAGTCAACCTGAAACACGAAAATGAAGTGAAATGAGAGGAAATGGAGGAGAGAGGAGAACCGTGGTAGAATACAACACTCCAGTATTCGCCTTGTCAACCAGGGAAACCCACGAAAAACCCATAGTTAGAATGGACAGCCACCAAGAATCGAACCTGGAACCTCCCAAATGCAAGCTTCGCACATTATCGCGGAGCCATCTTGCTCAGTTATATCTTTCTATCTTTAAGAGCTACTTTCCCGCGATCTACGCTCAAGACTGAAGGTAATAAGTGCACGACCACATATTTTAGAATCCTCTGAAAGCCAGATGTGGAAATTCGCATGTCTCTCTCTCTCTCTCTCTCTCTCTCTCTCTCTCTCTGTCTCTCTTAGATGTATTTTTTTAATTTAAAATTTTAGTTTTAAACCTTAGGACTAGAACTCAATTCTTAAAATTGAAACGATAATTTAAGAGTACTATCGTAATAAAGAAGCAAAGAATCAGATGCAGAACAAAACAAGCTTATCTAAAACTATCTAAATTAATAGAGAGAGAAATAAATTCAGAGAAAAACTTACAGTAATATGTATCACAACTTGTTAATGTTCTAAAATATATCAAAATTTTATTTAGACAATCATGAAAGTAGTGTATAAGTAATAGCAGATATTTGCTAGCCATACATACATACA
Source organism: Deroplatys truncata (assembly GCA_030765065.1). NCBI lineage: Eukaryota > Metazoa > Arthropoda > Insecta > Mantodea > Mantidae > Deroplatys > Deroplatys truncata. The sequence goes on from CM060987.1 coordinate 51,920,960, forward strand.
CTGTAAAACGCGCCTAGTAACACACTTTAGGAGCGAAAAGAATTTAAAATATAAGTGTTACTATAACAATAAATGATCTCAATGCCATTAATGCTTCAGGAGCAGTCAAGCGAAGCGAACATTTCTTAACTGGCTTTAGGACGTATAGGACGCGTCAGTCAGCACGCGAAAGGTTTTGCACTCGCTTACGATTTACCATTGTATTTGAGAAGAAGTCAGCTTAACAAAATAATACTGAACTGCATGAAGTTCTTCTAGTGAGAAATTGTATTCAGAATTGTGAATATTGATCAGTGCGTTCAATAAATACAATTCTTTATTGTTCAACGAAGCATAGCATCTTATCATTATCGACCAAGACTCCTCGCCCTGAGCAACCCAAGCAGTAGAAATGCGTAAGATATGTTTACAGAGTAAACTATTGCTGATACCACTGATTTCAGGCATTTACAAAAATATGAATACAGTAGAGTGGTGCATTTATTGGTCTTAAACGTTTTACATGTTCAAACTCATACATCGAACGGGTCAGATAGACCGTACATGCTTATATAGTACACTATGGTTCATATTTTTCAGATCACATTCATCATACTAAACTTTTAAAGTTAATGATATTTACAAGAAATGAAAAGAAAAGAAAAAACAACAGACAAATAACAAAAATCACACAAGCAAAACCGACGAAGAAAAAGCGGGGGGGAAAACACGTTCACAAACACACGCTATTGTTTAAAAAACAAATAAATACCCGACCCTAAGCCACTAACCCTCCCCTCCCACCCTTGACCCTCTTCCTTACACTCCGAAATGAGCTACATAGCGTTTCGTAAAAACGTACCAATTGCTTCCCCCAGACAACAAGGTCCAACAAGCTCTTAACCCTCTCCTTGAGTTAACAAAGGAATCTGGTAGATGCTTTCTCCCAATTGTTGTCTTAGTACAATGCGCCAGAATATGAATCCAAGTTCTTCCTCTCTACTCCAGGGGCAGATTAATGAATTTGATCGCTCGACATGATCCAATCTGAGCCAAGCAAGCCCTTGTTTGCTGACTCTATTTCTGGACAAAATATATTGTTGTATATTCTGTTTTTAGTTTCGAATGTAAGCTTAATCATACTTCCTCATTACATTGTTACTACAAAAAGATACAACGGAGGGACTCGTCACCCTGTACTACAAAGAGTGGAACAGATACGTCACAGCATCATTTGCTTCAGATTGACGACCATCGATAGCATCAGCTACACACCATTAAATAATAAATCCAAACTATAGATTAAATAACAGCAAATTCCCTATTTGTGTGTCAACTTGCATAGGAAGATCTTTTATAAAATGTAAGACATTTAAGAGATACACTCGAAGAAGGTCGCATGTGAAAGACCTTTCCTTTATGTAAAAGGTTGATTTTCATAGACAGGAGTAGTACAGATAGCACTAGCTTTCTACTCCCCCCAACCCCCCAAAAAAAGCTTCTGCAGCAAGAGGTTATTTGAAATGATCAGTTCTGGAGATTTGGGGATAGATATATTGCAAGCAATTTGATTGAGTTTGCAATGGATTCCCATGAAAATATTCGAATTAGGCTTTATATCCGAAGTAAATAATTTTGTTCTATATTTTCATCAAACTAGTTGCTCCATACTCTTTGTCAGCAGCACAAAACTGCTAAGTAATGTAAAGAATAGGTATAGCTACAAATATTTCTGTCTGATTATGAGGCTATTGGGAGCACTAAGGAGGGTATGTAATAAAGAGGAAGAAAGAGTGTTGTAGTAAGGGAGTATACGTAAACCTTTTAATAAGTATTGGGGAAAGCTCTTTTACAAAGTATACCTGAGTGGAGATGCAAGAAGCGATTACCGCTTGAAGGAGTCAATAAACACTTCGGTAGAGCGCGCAGGAAAACTTTCGGTTTCGTTGTATCGTAATACTATTACGCAGATAGGTGTTGAAGTAATTTAGGTATCAAAAGTTCAACAGGTTGTGTACGGAAAAGTTTTCTAGCAATATACGGAAGATATGGAAAGGGCAAAGAGAATGCATCACTGTTATTTTGCCGCAGTTCTTATGACTTGTGTTATCCTATTTGTTGAGCGCCTCTGGTTTAATTATTTTAAATTTTGGGTTCTTTGCCCTCTGGCTAGCTATTATAACTCAGTCGAGCAAGTATCTCTAAGCAGGGCGTGTAAACGGAAAGGAGTTGTTACTAAATGATAACACTTGTTTCTACACTTTTATTGCTGTCACACTTAATTAATAATTCACATATTTAATATTTATACACGCCTGACTGAAACTGTGATATTTCCGAATGTAGCTATAGTCGTTTAGTTGCCGTGCACCGCGTACTTCACATTTTGTAACTAACTTTGCGACGTGTACCTCGCGAGAGATTCTTCAGGACTACGTGACGTACACCACATGAAAGACTCTTCAAGACTGTGCGACACTTGCTTATGGCTTCACCTCGAATTGCCTAAACATTATAATAGAGCTGCCATTGGTTACCAAATCGCGCCTACTTTAGCGTCTGTTTTGGTCAGCCAATCACTACTACTAACATATATACTCTAGGGAAGATATTCCCTTCATTTCTAAAAAAGCACGCTACCCTGACGTCATTTGTTTATCTCTTCTTAATGATAAACAACTCACCCCCTCGGTTTATTGTTACCCACTTCTATTGTCAGTTTCAGTGAGGCCGTGTAAACTTATTTCCTAATAATACTTATGGCTAACAAACATCTAAAATCTTGTACATACAATAATATTAATTTACACTACAATCACTTTGGCATTCACAGAATGCTATGATATAAAATTTGCCTCAATTTGTCTCTTAAGTTAGGCACAATACTGGGCACTGGAAAGACCACATCGGAGCCAGGTCGAATCAGTCGAAATAAAACGTCTATAAGGAGCATAGCTGACTGCACATGATGTGATGAATAAGTAGTAAATCGATTAGAATCAATAATATATTCTGTTTCATACTATCTAGGACCTCGTGTTTTTCTGTCTCCAAACCAGAACGTCTAATTGAATTTTCCATTCAGTTATTTTCCGTACTCCAACAATAGCCATAATTGTTGGCCCTGCAATAAGAGCATGAAATATATGACTGCGTCCATGTCCAAAATAATATACAGTACAATATTTAACCAGTATACGTAACTGCAGGAACGTGAGTTTCTTCAGAACTCTTTCGATACTCCCTTATCAGCCTCGCTTGATGATAAGCATCTTACTCATCATGAAAAAACTCACTTTCCCATAAATTTACGTAAATAACTATTTACCTAAATGAAAAAAATCTGTTGTGTTACACTCATATGAGTTTCTCTACTCTTGTACAAACTATTTTTACAAACGCTTATTCTCCATATGCTTCATGTTAATCGAGATGTTAATCTTATTGCTAATTTTCTTGTAGATGCAAGAAGAAATGGTAGGCTTTAAGCGATAGTCAAATCTTTTAAGAGCTGGTTGCTATGTGGCGCATTCCATTCTCTTTGGATGTCAAGAACATAAAAAAGGAATAACGAATTCCCATTTGAGAAAAAGTATAATTATTGGAAAATTTAAGTGAATAACAAGCAATATCTCGAAAATGGTTCACTCAATAAAACAAATGTATATGACATAAATTGTGTATTTTAACGCGATCTACATTTTTGTGCAGTAACATTTTGTCTATCTTTTATGGTTTACCAGTTATGCAAAAGTCGTTCACAATGAAGAATAATTTTGGAGACATGGCCAGAAAATTCGAGATATACATTTTATTTGTTATGAAAGTATCTTAAGAATATGATATTTTAATCAAAATCGTTAGAGCCATTTTTGAGAAAATTAAAACCTAAATACCAAGTTTGATGTTTATCCGACTGTTCGTTTCTGAGTTATGCTGTTCAAAGACAGACACACAGACACACACGGACATGTTTCCAAAAATGCTTTCTTTTGGATTGAGGGGGACTTAAAACATATATTTCCGGTGAAATCTCGGTATCGAATTTTTGGGTGGAATACAATACTTCCCCTACTTACTTACATAGTAGAGAAAGTAAAAATATGGGTAAGAAACAACATCGTTACTATAATATTCTTCGAGTGTTAAACGGAAGATTATAGAAACATCGTTGAACTATAGAATCATTTGGATGCAGAGATGGGAAGATGTCAGGATGACTTTCATGATTTCAAAACTGCGTGATTAGAATGATTCTTTGGCCCGCTTTGAAATTAAAAACAGGCCTAAATACCTATCAATATGCCTAAATTCAGGAACCAATGTCTTGCAAAAACACTTAATGCAATTTGAAAACTGAAAACAAAAGTGTGATACTAAACGTAAAAGTACGTATCACGGAGAGGCCCCCGGAACCGTGGCAAGCCACTGCATGCAGGTCAGTCGGCCCTTTATGCTTCTAACGTGACCCCTGGGAGGGAAGGATGAAGGGAGAGACCTGAAGGGCGACCATATCGAATTCCGAGGGAGCAAGCATGGAGAGGTCCTTAACATTTCCAGATAGAACGCATCCGACGTCGCACGGATCTTGCCCACAAGCCACCAACCACCAGGAACCCCGGAGTGGAGCCCCACGCTGAGGAGAAACCAAACTGAGCGGTACCGCAGCGACATCAGGGAAAAAAACGTTATAGAGCGCAAGCCACCGCCCAGCCGCAACCCGCCGAACACCGTCGCCAGGTCCTGCAACCGTTAAACAGATGACAAGGAAGATGATGGGTACAGGAAACGAGAGGAAGGAGAGCCGTGGTAGAAGATGAACCACTCCAGCATTCGCCTGGCGACCCGGGTAAACCATGAAAAACCCATGGGCTAGAGTGGGCGGTCGTCGGGGGTCGATTCAGGGACTTTCCGAAGGGCCACGACGTAACTTCCTAAGCCATCCCGCTCGGTTTTATCTTTATTACTGCGTATAGAAACTAATCTTACTAAAGTTTATTTTTCTATCTACTGCATTTTAATCCAAATAAATCTTTGCAGAAACAGGTACATTGCACACTTCGTTATAAATACAAAGATAACAGCAATAAAATGATTAAGATCTCGACGCCATATGCTAGCCTTAAAATTCCATACCGTTTGCATGTAATCGCGAGAAACAACTGAATGTTAACAGGACTTTAAGAGAATGACGAATAAATGAACAATCCAAACCTGTAATAACGGATATCTCAGAAATGGCTTATGCCTCAAAATAAATTAGTGTTTTAAAGAGCTCTACAGTTTTAGTGTTCTACGTTTTGGTACACCGCTTAATGTTTACCAGTTATATCTGATTATACAAAAATGTGAAGCGTAGTTTGGGGTGGGGGATTTTCTTGAAAATCTTCACGTCGCATCTTTGGAACATATTGAACCTAAATACAAAGTTTGGTATTTATACGACTTTTCGTTTTTGAGTTATGCTGTTCACACTGGCGGACCTTTTTCTAAAAATTCATTTTTTGGATTCAGTTGTCTCAAGACCTGCATTTCCCTTGAAATCTCGGTATCGAATTTTTGGTTAGAATGCAATACTTTCTCTGAGAAAGTAAAAATATCTGAAATTGTTTGTTTTGCAAATGTTCATGTAGTTGTAAATTAAAATTTAATAACGGTATATTTCTGTTCTTAAAATACAACCACGCTGTAACTGGATGATTACTAATACTATATCGTTTGGTTCAGGATAGATTTAACAAATTCCTTCTAATAAAATTGTCTGCCAATCTGGGTTAATTGTTTGAACTGGCCTGAATCCTGTCGTACTATGAGTCTCCTGTTATTAGTTCCAGTCAAAGAGGGCTGGTCATTACTATTAACCGTAATTGGTAATAGGAAAAGAGAGAACTTGTTCATGTAACTCTTGCCCTTAAAGGCAAGCTTAAAAAGAAGCTTTAAACTTGGACGTCGCTTAAGCAAGGCTTACGATTTGGTTTAATATTTGCGAGTTTCAAAGTAGGGCAACCACGTTTAGCTTTACCTAGCTGCACAATTCCACGGAACTGAAAATGGTAACGGTTGCGCATGCGCATCGAGTGAATTCAAATTGTTTATGATGACGCTGTTCCTAACATCTGCCTTTGACAAGACTGTGGACAGCACCTGCACCTGCCACGCACGCGCATGTCTGCACAAGCACAAGAAACACAGCTCCTGCACGTGTTTTTAAGTGTTCTCAGGTGCACCTACACTATATTCACTCTTACGTTGATCCGCGGCAAAACAAAGCCACGTGGTCAGTGCACCGTGTTGCAACACGGTAGCAATGCGCCCAGGATGGTAGTCCCATGCTAAGCTCTGAATTTTAGAATGAATTTATCCTTAAATAGTATAATATTCTACACACTTACCTAAGGTTTTATTTAACGCTGATTTATACCGTAAAACAGAGCTACAAGTCCCATGATGCAATTTGTATGAGTCACCTGACATCCAGATAGCGCAGAATATTGTTCACAGTCATAAACGAGCAGTTGTGTTTAGTTTATGGAGGACAGTGAATTCGCTCTTCTGTTTTCGTCGAATTACGTAAAGTATTAGCCGCGCAAACCATTGACTAGTGGTGAAAAACAATAATGCTGAATCTTTATTATAAGTTATGTGAGAAATATCCAACACTTTCCGCGAAAGAAATGGCGAAATTAACTTCTGAGTTCACCGGGGTTTCGGGTACAAGTATAAATAGTGCTTGTGCAGAAAAATCTGAAACGAGAAAAGTGGTTACACCCGGAATAAAAAAGAAAAAGAAATCATATGAAACACGCGATACGAGAATGTAGTGATCTTGAGAAGAATGCAATTCGCGTAACAGTGCACAATTTCTTTTTTAAAATGAGCCGCCAACAATAAAGTGTCGCTTCCAGAGAGCGAATAAATTAAGTTATCGCATACCTTTTACTTTATTTTTCGCTCATTTATTTTAGAATTAACTATTATTATATGTGCAAACGTTTGTTTTGTTACAACTATCAATCTTATCATCTTTAACCCTAAACAGAATATACTAGTCACCGCACATGGTCTGAAAGTGTGACAGTATTTCTAGTCCGAATGGCGGAAGGATACATTATAACGGTGCACTGGTCACCTGGGGTTTGTTTTGACGCGGATCAACCTAAGAGTGAATACAGTTTACATATATTTTAGCCAGAAAGTTTGTTAATATAGGAAATCAAAACTTAAGTAAAACGTTACATCTAGCAAAGCCTACTTATATTAGATTGTCTGCTAATAAAATTTTTAACTGGGTTTATATCATAGGGATATATGGTTTTATTTTTGTCAATACTATTTATGGGCTACTATGGTTAGTGCTATAGTTATTGTTCCGTATTGTTAACATATTGGCAGCCAGCAATGGTAATACAAGATTTTAAAATGAAGGCAACAATGGTTAAGGTTAGAGTCCTTCTGAAGCACTACTGGAAACAAGATCATAAAGCTGATGCCGCGGCTCGAAGAATATGTGATGGTGAAGGTGTCGTTAGTGAGTGGTAGCACAACATGGTTCCAGCGTTTCAACAATGGATACGAAAACATTAAAGATTTACAACGTTCTGGAATACCCAAGTTATGGAATAATGAGAATACACGCAGAGTTTTGTATGAAATTTCACAAACAATCACTAGGAGGTCGACAGAAGAACTTGATACTTCAAAATATACCCTACTAAGATACTTAAAAAGTCGTTCAGAAGCTTTAATTTTGTACCACATCAATTGACACCTGATCAAGCTCAAGTATAGCGAATATCTGTCGTCAGCTTATTGCTAATTCCTGGGATGATAGATTTATCAGGGGAATTTTCACATGTGATTAAAAAGTTGATATATTAATGGAAACCCGACACCTCGAACCAGAGGCTCGATACCCGTCAGCCTGCAAACGTTATCGTTAAAAAAATTGGTTCGGCCCCCAAAATAATGTGGAATTTTGAAGGTGTGATTCACTGGAAATTTATTCTAAATGGACATGCAGTCGTTGCGGATTTTTGTTCTCGACAACTGGAAGGAGTTCAAATTTTTAGGCAGAGGTACCGGCAATAGTTGACAGAAACAGTTATCTTGCAGCAGGACAATACGAGACCTAATACAGTTCAAAGAACAATGGACAAAACACAGGAATTGAAAGGAATCGAAATGTCACCACATCCAGCATATAGCCCTGATGTTACGCCATCAGATTATCATTTGTTTAGATCAATGCCCGTTTCCTACATGGAAGAAATTTTGAAAACATCGAAGCAGTTTAAATGGGTATCAACGAATAACTAGCATCAAAAACCATAAAATAGTACCGTTTCGGGATAACAAACCTCACAGTGGCTCAGCACTGTAGAATCCAATGGTTTTTACTTTGAAAATTAGAATCATTTCCTGTAACAACACATTTGAAATAAAGTTTTGCTTAAAAACCGACATTACTTATGAGACATCATCTATATTTGAGTCAGAAAGTTTATTATATGAAATAAAAGCTTTAAAAAACACGTCATTTCTTGTACTAAAACTATTAACGTGACATAAAGCTTGGATTATGTGATTTTTCAAAAATAATTTTCACTAACACACACATAAATTAATTTTTTAAAATCAAATAATTAACAAAAGTTGTAATGATGATATCCAAACATTTTCGACTGAAAAAATAAACAAATAAAATCATAAGGAGCTGCTATGCAATAAAAATAAAAGCTTTGTTGTTCAGAAAAGCTATAACTATCAATGTGACATGTAGGATTAATGCAATCCTTTAAAAATAAATTTCCATTATTATATGTGTAAATATATTTTAAGAAGTAAATAGTTCACGAAAGCTCTAATGGTGAGAACTAAAAGTGTTTAGTATGACAAACTAAACAAATTAGATCACATTGAGCTGCGATGCGGTAATAGTATATTATGTAACGAGACTATAATGGTAGTAATTAAAACGCGAGCATTATTATTAACCGAGCGAGCGAAGCGAGGTTAATAATTATCATACGAGCGTTATAGTCAAGCTTCATACAACTGTTTAGGCTCGACCATGTATCTAAATTAAAGGTTTCATAAGTATTCCTTTCTAGTTTGAGTGATGTGTTACAATCGTTATTCCTTTATCTATGGTTACAATACAATGACCTTGTAGCACCTGACATTTTCTGAGAACGAATTTATACCTTTTGATATTCTCCAATCCATGAATTGTGAATATTCTCGTACATCTTTCTTGACTTTTGTGGCAACAAGTTATTTGTAAGATTGAGTGCTTTTGTCGTAATTTCTGGGGGTGTAAGTTGAATGTCACTGTTGCTAGTGTCAGACTCGCGCTAGTACCATTGTCGATCGAAACGAGAATAATCGATACTTGCGCTTTCACAATGTTACGTGGCCACTTCTGTTTGATCGAATACCAATACTTTAATGAACAGTGAGGCAGTATTTTTAACACTTAAATGATTTCAGTCAAATTATAAAATATAAATTCAATAACAGCCCGCCTTAAAGCAATATGTGTATGTAAGGATATATAAAAAGTGTATATTACAGTTATTGTGTATGTTTATATTATTGTATACTATTGTATACATGTTCAATAATGTTATATGAATGTATTACGTAGTTTAATAATATAGGAGCTGTGAGAATAATAGGTTAAAAGTTGCTAACAATGAGGTAAAAATGAGGTAACCTTAAGGCAATAATGAGTAAGAATGTTTAATAATGCTATTAGTCATTATTGGAGCAACATTAATGTAATTTTTGTGACAGTTTATAAAAATAGTCAATCAACAACCAGAAAAAGCTTTAGTTAAATGGAGGTATTCTATTGGAGTAGGACTAGCCAATCAGAAACTGAAAAGAAGAAACATTTACAAGTTCAGAAGTCAGTTGCCTGCAGACAGCGTTACTAACCAGACGCAAAAATTGTCCTCAAGAAATATAATATGTATTCGTATGAGACAAAAATAGTTTACGTGTTGAAAAGTGCACGTAATTAATAAAAAAAATCTCACAGCTCTCTCTAATCAGTAAAGTGTTATTAAATCGTGTCAACCATTAATAAATGGAGTGAAGAAAAACTTAAAATCTGTGTAAGCCTACATTCTTCAGTCGCACTACAACCCTGCTAAGAGAAGCGTGTCTCTAATAATAATACTGACGCAGCCGAGGCAAACATAAATACATAATATTTAAAGAAACAGTCAAGTTGCAAAGTTAATATTTTTAATTTTTTTTTTTTTTTGACGAAGGCTACCAGGTACCACACGTGCGGTTGCAACTACTTCAAGTTTGGCTCCCCAACAGTTGAACTACAATACAACTTCTACTTCAAATCGACTTTCCAAACGTAAGATACTATCTACTTAAAATTGGCCTACAAAGCGTGGGGAAAATAACAATACAACAAAACACCTACTTCAACAGATGTACTTAATGAGGCCCATTAAAGTACTGCTACCAGTCGTATAAATACTACATTTTGGTATGGTCTAGCATAAAAATAAAAATATTTTTAGGGAGGCTGAGAAATAAAAAACATTTTAAAGCTGTTTTCAGGTGTTATTGATTTTCGTATTCGGAATGTTCCTTAAATACAAGTTCTGTATGGAACTTAAGGAAATGCCGTTTCAAGGTGAAACGCTTTTTAAAGGGTTTGCAACACACACAGCACTTTAACTGTGGAGGCATTATTGAGCGCAAGTACACCACTAATGACAGTGTCGAAACACCACTGTTCCCGCTCAAATCGCGCGCGCAACTCACGGCTGGCCAGGTGCGGATTCTGCCTAAAGAGTCTCGTAAGTTTTCGAGATTATCCAGCAACATATATTTGAAATTACCGAAAAATCATAATCTAAACGTGCTGCATACCTTACTTCTCAAGAAGTCAGCATTCTCCTAGAAATTATGAAGGAGCATAGCATGTAATAGAGTGCAAACAATCGGAAAAATTACTAGGGAGTAAGGAAAACAAAAATTGGGGGAACATTTCGATATTAAGAGTGGATTAGAATAGTGTGAAGCAATTTTGATAGCTCTATAATACTGTAGATTTTAGGATGCCGAAAACATTCCCAGATGCAATTAGCATGCTTTCACTTGTATACAGGTGGGCCATTTAACTTGGGACTGTACAATATCTCCAAAACCAAGCGTTGTAGAGAGAAATGACTTGAATAGAAGTTGCTTGTTATTATATGGGGGAAAGTAAATGCCATTAGTCGTGCTTTATTTGAAGGACGTTGTGACATTTTAGGGTCAGTTTAATTTTTATTAAACGGGAACTTACATTTTTATGTTGTTTTCTCACTCCTTATAAAAAACTAAATAAGTTTGTATAAAGCACTTTGTAATTGCTCCTACACAAAAAATAACAACAAAATTCAATGGTTGTGCACGAAGAGCGCAATGAATGGTTGGACCTTCCATGGATGGTCATTTGTAGGTCAAATTATGTTTCGTAATTGGGAACCAAAGTTTTTATTTTGAATCCTTATTGCTCGTCACAAAGTAAACAACTTTTTGTAAACCATTTTCTAATGAGAAAACAACATACAAAATGCAGGTTTCCATTTAAAAAATGAAATTGACCCTAAAATGGCCATCATAACTTCCTACAAACAAAACATGACTAATGGCATTTGCTTTCCCCCATAATATCTCTTTACAACGCTTAGTTGGAGATACTGTACAGTCTCAGCTTAAATGGTCCACCCTGTATAACCTCAAAACGGAAGCATTGTTTCTAATGGGAGGGCTTTGTTACTGAAATATATGGTAATACGTGTATAGATTCAACGGCAACGGCACTCTAAGTATACGATAAAGTTGAAACGTGCTCTTTTTACCCAAGAGGAAGTGGATTAAATTAGGAATAATGGCAGGTTCCTACTTGAAAATATATTCCATAAATTAATTAACAAGCCGAATTTCTTCCATTTAATAAACTCACACTTCAAAAACATAGATAATTACAATTTACAAAACCCTTATTCGTTCACCATTCTATACATTCTTTACGACTTCAATGCTTTAAATTAAATTACAATAATTACAGAATTGCTTCCTTCTCTCACATTTACCCATATATTTCTAAACTAACAGCACTAAGTCTATAGTTCAGACGATCAATCTTTTCCCAGTGAAGAATTACTAAAGAGAATTTTGAATACGTTATGCCAAAAATGAATTTAGAAATACCGTCCAGAATGCCTTCTATCTAAACGCTGTCCTGTTGTTTTCCTCGTAACTAGCTCGCCGTCGAAGAAAGACTTGTCAGCCTTGTGGACAGGACGTTGAAGAAAGCTGGAACTGATCCGGCGCCTCGCAGTCGACGACGACAATCGCCTGACGTACTGCGTGACTCAAAATAACTGCGCCCTTTCTTCTTGTTGTTGTCGTCTGCTTGAGAACCATTACCACAGTCGTTTCACTTCTGTTCCCGTACATGTCAGCCTTCCTTTAGTACAACCCAGTCGCTTAAAGTAGATTTCTCAGGGGAGGGTCAATTTGGCACAAAGTATGAAGTATAAATTTAAAATTATATTTTGCTTAACGGTCGGTTTTATCCTTAATTGTATCATGATAATTTCTAGTTACATTATTGCCGACTGCTTATTTAGTTGAAATCTCTCATCGAATTGTCTGTCGTTCCATTCGTGACGCATTCTAGGTCGTCTTCTGTTGCGCATATGGGTTAAACTAATTTGAAATTCATCATTAATATTGCCTTCCTTAACTTAAACCACAGTTCAGTACGGTTTAAGCCAAGCCACGTATAAGCTCAGATTATCACTTGAACCTCCGCTTAAGCCCAGTTCGAAACTTAAGCTTAAACCGTGAAGCCGGGCCTAGGAGTCAAGAGATAGAGACACACATATGATACCTAACCGATATCGAAGCGAAACCTGTGTTACTAGGTTTAGCAGTGTATTCCTTACATTTCTTGTTAATACTTCAAGGTAAGATGATATGGCTCTCATAACTAGATCGCTAATTACTTTTTCAGCATGTTGAAATTTATTTTATAAACATGTTTTCATTTTCTTTCGTACCTCCATTACATCAACAAACCATAGGAGCTAAATATTATAGTTTCCGAGGGGGCAATGGATGTTTTTGAACTAAAAATCATTAGCATGGCTTCCTTCGAAAGGGAAGTAAAGCCGGTGGTCCATGTCGTAGATTTACGGCACGTAAAAGAACCTCAAGACTGATAAAGAGGCCTCTGAGCAAACTTATCGATCTTTCACGCCCAATATAGAACGGGAGGCTAAGGACCACAGCAGTTAAAGGGCGTCCATAAGTAAAACTGAATTTATTACTTTCTCTACTACGTATAGTAAGTAGGGGAAGTATTGCATTCCACCCAAAAATTCGATACCGAGATTTCACCGGAAATACATGTTTTGAGACCTCCTGAATCCAAAAAAAGCATTTTTGGAAACATGTCCGTGTGTGTGTCTGTGTGTGTGTCTGTGTGTGTGTCTGTGAACAGCATAACTCAAAAACGAACAGTCGGATAAATACCAAACTTGGTATTTAGATTCAGTATCTTTCAGAGATGCGACACGAAGGTTTTCAAGAAAATCCCCCCACCCTGGACTACCCTTTACATGGAACATTTTTCGAAAATTTTAATTTTCTCAAAAATGGCTCTAACGATTTTGATTAAAATATCATATGTTTAAGATAATGTCATGAGAAATGAAATGTATATCTCGAATTTTCTGGGAATGTCTCCAAAAGTATTCTTCATTGTGAACGACTTTTGCATAACTGGTAAACCATAAGAGATAGACAAAATTTTACTACACAAAAAATGTAGATCTCGTTAAAATACACAACTTATGTCATATACATTTCTTTTGTTGAGTGAACCGTTTTCGAGATATTGCTTGTTATTCCCTTAAATTTTCCAATACTTATAAATTTTCTCAAATTCGTTATTCATTTTTTTATGTCCTGGACTTGCAAAGAGAATGGAATGCGCCGCATAGCAACCAGCGTTAAAATATTTGACCATCGCTTAAAAGCTACCATATTCCCCTTGCATCTACAAGAAAATTAGCAATAAGATTGACATCTGGATATCTCGATTAACATAAAGCATATGGAGAATAGGCGTTTGTAAAAATAGATTGTACAAGAGTAGAGAAAGTCATGTGAGTGTAACACATCAGATTTTATTTTTTCTACCTAATGCAACAAAAATTCTTCGAGTTTTTCTTTCTTTTAGTAGCTCTCTCATTTCATAATTTCGCATACTTTTTTTAACAATCATTAATTAAAATGTGGGAGGTTTGAAAGGAACATCACGTATAAGTCTTGAAAACATAATCCATAAAGGAAATTATTTTTTCATCGCTTGGTAAAAGTGGCTCAGCAACATCAATATTCATTTGTTTATAATTAATTCCACATCAAACCGGGCAAACTCAAGGAAAATTTTACCATCATATGAGTGATTTTATTAAGCTTTTTATTCCCCCGAATGTTTGAAAATGCTAATGTGTTCGTTTTTTTTTATTTTATTACTTCTGCAGCTATTCAAAATCAAAATGTACCTATTTTCGCGTACAGTGATATATACAAATGCATTAAATGTAATATGGACAATGTGTATTTTGAAATGTACTTTAAGTGGCAAGTAAATATGTGGGGATATACATAGTAAATCCGCTATAATCCGGTACGTGCAAACATCGCCAACCACTCAAGCTGACAGCACTCAACTGCTACAACAATATGCAGGTATTCGTGATGTGATTATAAGTTTAAACCATTCTATATATAATGTTAATCGGTAGTGCATAGTAGGTAGAGATGGTATTACATTCCAACCAAAAAAATCGGTATCGAGATTTCACCGGAAATACATGTTTTGAGGAACAATAAATCCAGAAAAACTATCTTTATAAAAAGGTCCGTGTGTGTGTGTGTGTGTCTGTCTGTCTGTCTGTCTGTGAACAGAATAACTCAAAAACAAAATGTCGGATAACTACCAAACTTGGTATTTAGGTTCACTACCTTCCAAGGATGCGACACGAAGATTTTCATAAAAATCCCACCACCCCAAACTACCCTTTACATGGAGCATTTTTTTAACCTTTTTATTTTCTAAATAATAGCTCTAACAATTTTGATTAAAAACTTAAATTGAGTTTTATTTATGAACGCTCTTTAACTGCTGTGGTCCTTAGCGTCCCATTCTATATTGGGCTTGAAAGACCAGTAACTTCGCTCAGAGGCCCCTTTATCAGGCTTGAGGTTTTTTTAGGTGTCGTAAATCTAGGACAGGAACCACCGGCTTTTCTTTCCTTCCAAAGGAAACCATACTAAGGACTTTTACGTCCGGAAAAATCCATCGCCCCCCGCCGGGTATGAACCCGCGAACTCGGGAACTAGAGGCTAGCATGGTAACCATTACACCACGGAGGACGACAAATTTGATTAAAATACCACATCTTAAAGATAATTACATAAAAAGTAAAATTTATATTTTAATTTTCTGAGAATAACTTGTGAAGTCCTCTTCATTCGAAAGGAATTTAGTATAATCTTGTATAACTAGTAAATGTTAAGCGATAGACTAAAAGGTACTCACAAAAAATGTAGAGTTCTTTAAAACAAGCAATTCATTTCAAATAACTTTTTTGTGGCATCGGTCATTTCCGAGATATCCGTTACTAATGGTTCGATTTGTTCAATAATTTGGAAAGGTAGAATCAGACGACTGAAAGCGTAAATGGCGTGTACGAAGAGTGCAATGAATGGTTGGACCATCCATGGATGGCCATTTGAGTGTCTAGTTACGTTTCGTAACTGTGAACCAACATTCAGAATTTTCATTGTTATTTACATTGGTGTAGGAACACTTGCAAAGTGCTTTATACAAATGTTGTTTAGTTTTTTATGAGGAGTGTGAAAACAACATAAAAAGTGTAGGTTCCTATTTAAAAAATTAAATTTATCCTAAAATGACCTTCACAACGTCCTTCAAACACAACATGACTAATAGCATTTACTTTGCTCTATAATAGCAAGCTAATTTTATTAAGACACTTCTTTCTAAAACGCTTAATTTTGGAGGTATTGTGCAGTCTCAACTTAAATGGTCCACTCTGTATAACAAATTTGAACATGAAGTGTATAAGGTGAAGTTGTATATTTTGTTGTATTGTTATTTGCCCCACGTTTTGGGAGCCAATTTGAAGAAGGTTTGTTGCTGCTGCGTATGGAAAGTCAGTTTGAAGACGTATTATATTTCGACTGTTGGGGAACCGAACTTGAAGTAGTTGCAACCGCACTATGGTAAAATGTTTCCGGTAGCCTTCGACTCAAAAAAATGTTTAAAAATTTATTAACTTTGTAATTTTGACTGTTTCTTTAAATATTATATCTTTATGTTTGCCTCGGCTGCGTCAGTATTATTTTTAGAGACATGAATTTCTTAACAGGACGTGATGCGGTTGAAGAATGTAGGCTTACACAGATTATAATTTTTAATTCACTCCTTTTTATTAATTCTTGACACGATTTAAATAACACTTCACTGATATAGAGAGCTGTGAGACTCTTTTGTTAATTACTTGCACTTTTTAACACGTAAACTATTTTCGTCTCACACGAACACGTATTAAATTTCTCGAAGATGCAATTCGCGTCCGGTTAGGAACACTGTCTGCAAGCAACGCGTCCAGTTATGAGCGCTGTCTACAAGCAACTGACTTGATTTATACCGCCTAAAAATTTGTAAATTTCTGTATTTCAAGTCTCTGGCTAATTCTAGTCCAATAGAATACCTTAATTTAACTAAAGCTTTTTCTGGTTGCTGATTGGCTATTTTATAAACTGTCACAAAAATTACATTATTGTTGCTCCAAAAATAACTAGTAGCATTATTAAACCTTCTAATTCATTATTGTCTCAAGGGTACCTCATTGTTAACTCATTGTTAGCAACTTTTAACCTATTATTCTCACAACTCCTACATTATTAAATTACGTAATACATTCACATAACATTATTACACATGTATACAATAATATAAGCATATACAATGAGTGCAATATTCACTTTTTATATATTGTTACATACACATATTGCTTTAAGGCGGGCTGCTATTATATTTCAAGTTACATAATTTGACTGAAATCATTTAAGTGTTAAAAATACTGCCTCAAAGATTCAACTTTCCCTGTCGTTTTCATTTTGCAGGCAAATAAATTTTGACTCAGTGTGGTACAAATTTCGCAAGCCATAATAAAAGTGTGTTCCAAACAAATTAATGGAATCCTTTGTATTTTTTTAAGAAATCATGTGTTGCACATAAAAAATAACTAATAAATGAGTATGTGTGTGATACTACGGAAATGTATATTAAATTTTAAAACTATGATGTGTTACATTCACATGACATTCTCTGTCCACTCATATATAAACTAATCTTACAAAAGGCTAATGCTTATCAATTTAAAAAGTTTTACTATTTGAAAATTCAAACCAATAACAAGGAATGTCTCGTAAATAGTTAACGCCAAAAATATTTTTATTTGTCATAAATTGGTTGCTTAAACGAGATCTACATTTTTCGTGTAGTAAGATATTGTCTCTCTTACAGTTCATCAACTATACAAAAGTCATTCAGAATGAAGAATATTCCCAGAAAATTCAAAATATACATTTTATTTCTCACGTAAATATCTTAAACATATATGATTTTAATCAAAATCTTTAGAGCCACTTTTGAGCAAATCGGAAATACCGAAATTTTTTCCATGTAAAGGATAATTTGGGATGCGAGAATTTGCTTGAAAATATACGTATCACATCCTAGGAAGACGCTGAATTTGAAATACCAAATTTAGTAGGTAACTGAAGTCTCGTATTGAGTTATCTGTCCACACCCGCACACGGACTTTTTTAAAAATAATGTTTGGGGGAATTCAGGAGGCCGCAAATCATATATTTCCGATAAAATTTCGATAACGAATTTTTTGGTGGTATACATATGTTCTATATTTACTTAGATAAGCAATAGAGAGACTAACCGGTATATTTCAATGTTTGAACATGTTAAATAATCGTATTTTATTCTTCCTCATGAATTAAATTGTAAAAGTATATACTATAGTAGGAATGACAAGCATTGTAACCTGCAAGCACTGATGACAATGGAAATGTTTACTTACATATGCTGACTTGGTTGTCCCATTTGGCAAGCTGACCTAAATAATCTAAGTATTTAAATTACTTACTCTATCCTTAGGATCTGATACTATTATAGTCTGTAGTGGATGTCACCGTAATTCCTGGCTTCAGTTTCCCAGTATAAGAGAGAGCGTACTTAATCCTCAAATCATAAAAACAGATGAAACAGCCCCAAATAGTATCTATCGACCTATTCCACATTTACGTATTTTGTTATTAATCATTCATATCCCACCTGGCCGCCTCAAGGCGAAGCCTAACGATCGACAAGCATTTTCACTGCTCCTATGAACCATTTCAGACGAACCCTTCAATGGACGAATGGTTAAAGATCCGAGTGCGTCCTGAAACGTACTTTCGAATACCAGCTGAAATGAAGTATTTTATTGACAATAGAGGATTGGGTAATACAAATAGGCGTATGGCTTTATGTCTCTAGTTTACGCCCAAGATGACAAAAACGTGTATAATGTGTAGTCGAAAGACAGCACTAGATAGAACCGTTTGACCTGAGCCTAGTGAGCTTACAAAAGCCTCAGGAGTCTTTCTTAACAAACACCTCCTTCTAGACACTGATCTCAGCTGTGAAGTTTTCTTTGAAAACGTAGTGTGTTATGCGACATCCTGTAAATATACTTATTTATAAAACTTATTTCCAGTTAAACGTATATAAAGATTTGTGTAAAAAAAATAAAATCTGAAGTGATACATTCACATGCATTTCTCTACCCTCTATCGTTTATTAGAACTATTCTTACTATAGCTTATTTTTATATCTACTATGTTTTAATCCAAATACACCTTTTGCAGAAATAGCTTCATTTCACATTTCGTTATATATACAAAGAGGCAGCGTTAGTGAACTGTTTAAGAATTGGACGTAATATGCTGACCTTAAAATTCCACACTCTTTCCATGCAATCGCAAGAAACAACAGAATGTTGGAAGGGCTAAAGAATGAGCAAGAAATGAACAATTCGAACCATTACTAACGGATATCTCAGAAATGGCTTATGTCACAAAAAAACTTATTCGAAATAAATTATGTGTTTTAAAGAATTACATGTTTTGTGTAGTGCGTCTTCATCTACCGCTTAACGTTTAACAAATACAAAATTATACATTATTCATTCTGAATGAAGAAGACTTAAAAGGCTATTCCCAAAAAATTCAAGATATACATTTCATTTGTCACATTGTGATATGATAATTTTATTTGCCATTACCAGATGCACTGTTGTGCTGTATTGTTGCTCCCAGACATAGCATTATTGGGTCTCCTTAATTGTGTTTCGGCTTAACGGTCTTTCCCTTCAGCGTGGACCACGCCAAATGGAAAGATCTGTTTGAAATTGTCTGGTATTACTTCAGGCCTGTCTGGCTTCGGCTAGACCGGTTGGTGGGGGAAAAGATAGCGTCACTCGAGTGGAAGTGGTCGTTGGATCCAAGCGTGTGTGGCGCCGATCTACGGTCTGTGGCATCTCCCTTCATCCTGTTTCCTTTGTTAATTATGTAGAGTCGCCAAACGTCTTTGTGAATAAATCCCAGGTATATGAGGATAACGTGTGTTATGTAATCTTTCAGTGTAATATAAAACCCACGCCCTCCCCTTAACTCTACACACCAAAGTCCGGGACCTTTTGCTGCCAGCGAGTTGTGCCCGCATGTGCATGTTGGGGTGAGCTAAATTAACCATTTTCTGGTAACCTTTCTGGCCTTTACCCCAAGATGTAACAATATAAACATATTTAATATGTTTTATTTTAATCAAAATAGTTTGAGCTATTTTATAGAAGAAAAATGTACATTTAAAGGGAGTTGGGATAAAGATATTTTCTTCAAAATCTTCGTGTCACATCCTTGGAAGATGCTGAACTTAAATACCATGTTTGGTACTTATTCGACTTGTCGTTTTTGAGTTATTCTGTTCACAGACACACGCACATGGACATGTTTCCAAAAATGCTTTATTTGTATTCATTGAAACATGTATTTCCTGTGAAATCTCGACATCAAATTTTTGGGTAGAAGGGGTAGAATTGTCTCTACCTACTAGGTACGTAGTAGCGAAGGCAATAAAAAGAGAAAAATTAAAAATAGGTCTATCCTCGAAAAAGTCACATAGCACTTCTCGGACTTATTGCTCATAGCTTGCAACTAAGTTATAAATATAATAGTTTAATGCCTCCAACACTAAATAAGACGTGACAAAATTTATAACCGTATTTCTACTCCTCTAATTGATCCCTATACGCTCTTAATGCAGCGCACCCTAACATTCTTACCATGTATTTACACGCTAAGCAATTCATAAAAATTTCAAATTCATCTACTCAAAATATAGAATTATACATTTTTCGCAACCAGCAGCGAATAAAGCTGAGCTCATGAAAAGTATAATTTATGTAGAAGCAGTAAAAGGATATGGCAGGCATATGTTCTCCTCGCACATAAATGAAGATTATATTACAAGCCCCACTGTAGCTCAACAGACATGGAGATGTTTGTTTACTTGAAGGGCCTATGAACGAGCATCATACTCTGCAACGAGTAAAAAGTGGTGCATCCGCCCTGTGCTCTCAGCTTGTATTTGCGCACCCATGGTCCAACATTTCTAGTCTAACTTTAAATTCCCTTTATGAACTGTAGTAATTTCCATAAGGGTAATCCTCGCAGCAAAAGGATCAGCAGTTTTACCTCCATCCTCTCTGGAAACACGGTTCTCAAACCACCACGTGTTAACACATTTAGTAGTGAGGTAATAATTGACTGAAAACCCGTAGAGGCTTCTGGCTTGTTTTATCCGTTTAATATTCATTGATAATGTGTAAAGCTATTTGAGTGTTCCTAGTGACTGGTTGGACTAGTGTGCATATACAGGTTGGTCCACTCGAATGTCCCTAATTTCAATTGTATGTGACGGGTGAACGGTTAAAGATAGTCACTTATAAAAACGTTTATATAAAAGGAAAATTCAAAGTTTTGAATCTGTCGGTAGATGGTGCAAAGACACGGTTTTCATTTTTAGATTTTATCGTTTATCAAAATGGGACACCGCAGATCAAAGCGCAACTATTCTATGGTATGCGGAGTTTATATCAATTGTCCGAGTTCAAAGAAAGTTTCAACGACCTTTAACCATGATGTTCCAACTGCTAAAAGCATAAAGAAGTGGTACAATACATTTTAAATACGGAACTGTGTTACAGAAGCATGGTGGTGATCACAGAACATCCGAGAAATGGTTGCAAATGTTCAAGCCAAATTTGAGCGAAGAGCTTGAGGCAGTATTTTATATCACAACACTGTGAATGCCAGAGTGATTGTAGTGCAAATTAACATTATTGTATGACAATGATTTGAGATGTTTGTTAATTATAAGCATTGTTAGGAAATAAGTTTACACGGCCTCACTGAAACTGACAATAGGAGCGGATAACAATGAGCGAGGGGGTGAGTTGTTTATCAATTAGAAGAGACAAACAAATGACATCAGAGTAGCGCGCTTTTCTTTAGAAACGGGGGGAATATCTTCCCTAGAGCATATGTGTTCGTAATTTTGATTGGATATAAAAATAGACGCTAATGTTGGCGCGCTTTATTAACAAATAGCAGTTCTGTTATAATGTTTAGGCATATCGGGGTGAGGGAGTATAAATGCTGAAGTCAGAGACAAGTATCACAGTTTAATAGAATCATTCACGGGTTACACGTCACGCAGTTTAAGAGAATCATTCGCGGGTTACACGTCACACAGTTTAAAAGAATCATTCACGTGTTATACGTGGCAAAGTTCAACAGAATCATTCGCGGGTTACACGTCACACAGTTTAAAAGAATCATTCACGTGTTATACGTGGCACAGTTCAACAGAATCATCCACGGGTTACACGTCGCGCAATTCTACAGAATCTCTCGCGTCGTAAAACTAGTTACAAAAATTTGAAATACTCGAATTAATAATGTGCGGCAAATAAGTGATTATAGTTACATTAGAAAATATAACAGTTTCAGTCGGGCGTGTATCAAGAGTAATTATGTGAAATTAATACTGTGTGACGGCAATAAAAGTGTAAAAATAAATTCATTTATCAGTGTTATCTTTTAGTAACAACTCCTTTCCGTTTACACACTCTGTTCAAGAGATTTGCTCGACTGGGTAATAATAGCTGGCCGGAGGACAAAGAACTCAAAATTAAAAATAGTAAAACAATAACAGGCGCTCAGCAAATAAGATAACACGAAAGTTACCGCGACAAGCTTCGCGGGAACTTCAAATACCGAAATCAACATAGCAACGAATTGTCCACAAACATCTCAAACTGTACGCATACAAACTGCAATTATTGCACCATCTGAAGCCGAATGACAAGCCCAGATGAGTGCAACTTGCCAATACGATGCTAGACCGTCTCGGCGCTGATCCTGAATTCGGTCCAAGATTTTCTTCCCGAACGAAGCCGCTTTCCTGTGTCAGGCAAGGTAAACCGGCATAATGTGCGGATCTGGGGATCACAGAATCCTCACACTACACAAGAGCACGTTCGTGATAGTCCCAAGGTCAATGTTTGGTGCGTTTGTCTCAGAATAAAGTCATTGTCCACAAATTGAACATCTGCAGATTAACATCCTTTTCCAACAAAATGGCGTTCCTCCACACTGGTTCTAGAAGTTCGTACGACTTTGGACAACATTTTCCTTGGCCGTTGGATTCGTATGGGAGAATCGATCACGTGGCTCCCGAGATCTCCCGATTTAACCGCGTTCGATTTCTTTCTCTGGGGCTACGTGAAAGAAAAGGTTTACCTCACCGCAGCCAGAGACCTTCATGATCCTCGAGAGAGTATCATAGAGGCTACTGAGAGCATTTCAGAAGACATGCTCCAACGTACTTGGCAAGAAATTGTTCATTGCCTTGACATCGTGAAAGTGACTGCCGGAGCTCACAAAGAGATGTGGTGATGTGCATATCAAAACTTGTTTAGTTTTCCTTTCATATAAACGCTGTTATAAGCTTCTATCTTCCCTGTACCAGGTGGCCCAAACAAGCCGTTCTTTGCCGTTTTGTTTCCCGCATACATAGGTGCAAAACGTTGCCACATCACTGTTGTTCAAAGGGGCAGTGCCAGTACAAAGCGAAAGGTCACAGAGATAGTGCTGCTCTCTGCAGGTATTTACGTGGTAGTTTCGTGCATGAGTTCGAGCTAGATCATTCAGACAAACACGTAACGATCACTCATAATGAATACACGGATATGGTTACGATCTGTGCGGAGACGCAGTAAAACACATCTGAGGTTCGAAGGCTGTGTTCTGAACATTTTCAGACCCGGCATGTGTTTATTGCGCACTTTTTTCTTTATTTCTTTCTTTTTTGACGTATAGAAATAATATTAAGAAATGATGGATCATTCCAGGTAGAACGTGGGTCTGAGAGGCCCTTACATCAACTCGTCCACCAAAGCGGGCATATTTTTGCACATGCTTATTATGAATAATGCACTAATAGAAAATGATTTAATTCTAACGTACCTTCAACGCTACATAAATATAACATAGAATTTTATTCAATCTTATTAACCTGGCAGCACCATTTATGCCATATAGTTATCCTGATTGTAGATTAACTGGCATGGAACTGAATGACTTAACATGTGTACTTGGGTTTGCGTCAAGCGGCAATCTTGAATTCTTGTTAATGAGCGAATTCCTTATTAAATAACCTCCTCACACACACACACACACACATAGGCACACATAGCTACTCTAACATTCAAACACCAGACTCTGGGCATACTGTGAAATGTTTTTGTTTAAAGACGACTTTCTGGAGCCCAGCCGGGAATCACCTCCTACAGCAGGCAGTTTCTCTAATGAACGAGCCCTGGGACAAGTAATAGCAGTTAAAATTTTCGTTTTCAAGTACTGGTCTTTCGTTTAGCGGTATGGAGTCTCCTTTGCAGTTCTACTTAGGCAAACCTTTTGGCATCCGCGCTATCCGGTATAAACTAACTTCATCTAAGAACGGCTTGTGTGGGCCACCTGGTATATCTCTGTGTATGTGTCGCTGCGTTTACTCAAACTATCATTTCGCGAAGATCCTAGGTAGAATATAAAAATCCGGGGTATACTGAAAAAAATCTGTTGTGTTACATTTACATGGCTGCTTCTACCCTCTATCATTTATTAATGAGTAAAAAATTTATTCTTACGAAAGCTTTTGCATTGTTTAGAAACATTTCCTGAATGAGAATGGGAGGGAGAGACATTGAGTGTGTGTGTGCCTATGCGTGTAAACATCATTATTAAAATGTGAATAAATATCAAAATTCATAGAGTGACCTTGTAAGCATACAAGATAAATATTTTTCAAGGACTTCCTACACGCCAAAGAGCTCCTTACGTGGAAAAAATTCATTTTTTTCCTTTCTTAAGAATGCCTCCAACGACTTTCATTTAACTGTTACAAATATGAGGTACTGCTATGATAAATAAAATATTTATCTCTAATTTTCTGTAAATAGCTTATGAATTCCTTTTAATACATCAAGGTACGTATTTTCCAAATGTTTTTGGAAGCAAATGTTTTATTGCTGTTCGTTTAATTTTTCCCACCTTTTATATCTACATTTTAAAATGTAAAGTGGTCACAAATATTATTGTCATGCGCTAATACAATAATGAACTAATAATTAGTAAATATGCCTCTTGTTTTAAATCATTGACTACTGTCTCAGTCTACAATTTGTGTATTTTCGTTATATTATATTACTGAAACTATTTCTTTAGAAAGTATACTGATTAACAGGAAGTGTAGACTTCTGTATGGATAACTTAGAGAACAGATATTAAAATAAACCGTAATAAGTATAGAAAGTTGTTTATTTAAATTTGTAAGATTCAATAATTCTTCATGGAAACCACCCATACATATTTTGGCTGCCCTTTCAGTCCTACTGGTGTATCTGAGGGACAAAATACTTCCCAAGGTTGGTTTACGGCAAATACTTCTCCATAATATTACTTACTTCTAAATTAGAACCCCGATTAATTATTAAAAAATCTAAATTATTACACTAACACGATATTCTCTACACTTTAAAAGCAACATATATCCCTTATATTATATTATACCCATGTAAAATGAATTTATTATGTCCACGATTCCACGTTGTCTAGGCATTATCTCAAATTAAATAATATCGATTCCACGCATGATGGGAAAGTTGTACAGCTGTTTAGTTATTAATTTTTTACTAATAATACCAGTGAGAGAAAAAAGGAGGAATACATGTTTTCAAAGCTCATTCACACATGTTTTAAAATGTGTGAGAAAGCTTAAAGATGTAATAACAATATTTTGGAAACGATTTATTTAACACAGCTTGTATATCCTGACAAGCTTTGTACAATTCCGGAAATAATGTTTATCAATCTCGTTTTCTAAATTGTATAAAATTCGGTGAGAACGAAAGGGACTGCAAAAGCCATTTATAAAAAATTTCATCATGATTCAAAGTCCATAGAGTTTATCCGTCATGCAAATATCTCAAATAGGTATATGGTATTTTTATCAAGATGCTCTATTATATTTCTAATAAAATGAAATATGAAGGGTTTTTGCATGTAAAGGCATGTTTGGGCTGTGAGCCTTTTTTACTTTCTCTACTACGTATAGTAAGTAGGGGAAGTAAAGCATTCCACCAAAAAATTCGATACCGAGATTTCACCGGAAATACATGTTTTGAGACCTCCTGAATCCAAAAAAAGCATTTTTGGAAACATGTCCGTGTGTGTGTCTGTGTGTGTGTGCGTGTGTGTGTGTGTGTGTGTGTGTCTGTGAACAGCATAACTCAAAAACTAACAGTCGGATAAACACCAAACTTGGTATTTACGTTCAGTATCTTCCAAACATGCGAACAAAGATTTTCAAGAAAATCCCCCCACCCCAGACTACCCTTTACATGGAACATTTTTCGAAAATTTTAATTTTCTCAAAAATGGCTCTAACGATTTTTATGAAAATATCATATGTTTAAGATAATGTCATGAGAAATGAAATGTATATCTCGAAATTTCTGGGAATGTCTCCAAAAGTATTCTTCATTATGAACGACTTTTGCATAACTGGTAAACCATAAGAGATAGACAAACTTTTACTACACAAAAAATGTAGATCGCGTTAAAATACACAACTTATATCATATACATTTTTTTTGTTGAGTGAACCGTTTTCGAGATATTGCTTGTTATTTCCTTAAATTTTCCAATACTTATACTTTTTCTCAAATTCGTTATTCATTTCTTTTTGTCCTGGAGATGCAAAGAGAATGGAATGCGCCACATAGCAACCAGCGATAAAATATTTGACTATCGCTTAAAAGCTACCATATTCCCCTTGCATCTACAAGAAAATTACAAATAAGATTGACATCTCGATATCTCGATTAATATGAAGCATATGGAGAATAGGCGTTTGTAAAAATAGATTGTACAAGAGTAGAGAAAGTCATGTGAGTGTAACACATCAGATTTTTTACTTTCTCTAATACGTATAGTAAGTAGGGGAAGTATTGTATTCCACCCAAAAATTCGATACTGAGATTTCACCGGAAATACATGTTTTGAGACTCCCTGAATCCAAAAAACGCATTTTTGGAAACATGTCCGTGTGTGTGTCTGTGTGTGTGTCTGTGAACAGCATAACTCAGAAACGAACAGTCGGATAAACACCAAAATTGGTATTTAGGTTCAGTTTCTTCCAGAGATGCGACACGAAGGTTTTCAGGAAAATCCCCCAACCCCAGACTACCCTTTACATGGAACATTTTTCGAAAATTTTAATTTTCTCAAAAATGGCTCTAACGATTTTGATTAAAATATCATATGTTTTAGGGACTTTTATGACAAATGAAATGTATATCTCGAATTTTCTGGGAATGTCTCCAAAAGTGTTCTTCATTCTGAACGACTTTTGCATAACTGGTAAACCATAAGAGATAGACAAAATTTTACTGCACACAAAATGTAGATCGCGTTACAATACATAATTTATGTCATATACATTTTTTTTGTTGAGTGAACCGTTTTCGAGATATTGCTTGTTATTCCCTTAAATTTTCCAATACTTATACTTTTTCTCAAATTCGTTACTCATTTTTTTTGTCCTGGACTTGCAAAGAGAATGGAATGCGCCACATAGCAACCAGCGCTTAAATATTTGACTATCGCTTAAAACCTACCATATTCCCCTTGCATCTACAAGAAAATTAGCAACAAGATTGACATCGCGATATCTCGATTAACATGAAGCATATGGAGAATAAGCGTTTGTAATAATAGCTTGTACAAGAGTAGAGAAAGTCATGTGAGTGTAACACATCAGATTGTACAATTCCTGAAATAATGTTTATCAATCTCGTTTTCTAAGTTGTATAAAATTCAGTGAGAACGAAAGGGACTGCAAAAGCCATTTATAAAAAATTTCATCATGATTCAAAGTCCATAGAGTTTATCCGTCATACAAATATCTCAAATAGGTATATGGTATTTTTATCAAGATGCTCTAGTATATTTCTAATAAAATGAAATATGAAGGGTTTTTGCATGTAAAGGCATGTTTGGGCAGTGAGGATTTTTTTTAATATCATTACCTGATATCCTTGAACGATTCTGATACACATATAAAATATAAGCAAATTTTGGTTTTCTATTTATGCTGCTTACATTCACACGTTTTCCAAACATTTTGAGTTCAACCGACCTAAAAATGTATGTTACGGTGAAATATGCTGATCAGAATTTTTTGCGTGGAATACAGTATTTTCTCCACGTACAATTGAATTCATTCAAGTTCCCTAAAGTAATTAGACCGATTTAGTTAACCTTTAACAGGAGACTTTGGGAAACAAAGATAGACAAGAAAGTTATATAACATTAATTCCTATGAATAAGTCTAAATGGCATTGGAATGGTATTTCACATAATTATACTATTTAGTTTATGAAATTTTATATTAAAACGGACTGTAAAGGTATTTCCAGGAGCTTCTAAAAGGTCCTTATTAAACTATTATATTTTAAGTAGATCCTTCTCCCCCGTGGTCTAGTGGTTACTATGCTAGCTCTTATTCCTGAGTTAGCGGCTTCAAACTTGACGGAGTGCGATGGAGTTTTTTAGCATGGCTTTCTTAGGAAGGGAAGTGAAGCCGTTGGTGCCATAAAATGTTTATTTGCACGTACAATAACCTCAAAGAAAAAGTCCCTAAGCAAAATTGTTGGACAGTTCACGCCCCTTGTGTCCTGCATATCTCCCGTGGTGCTATGTATGGGAAGTGGGCTTATCACTTGCCACGATACGTGCCTAGTGACGATATTGGTGACTTTAAACTCATCTGGTTACAGAAAGTACCACTAGGATGACAAGAAACTGTAGGGAAAATAGATCGGACAGGGAAAACAATGTAAATAACAGAAATCGATAATCATGATAGGAATATGTAATAATATAATACTGCAAAATGGCTTGTATCACAACTGTAGAAGCTGTAGGAACAATTATAATTATCTAGGAAGAAGTGAGCTAGCAGCAAAGAAAAAGTCCACCAACAACGCATACTAATGGGCAAAGGATTAGGCAAAACATAAATGAGCAGAGAGAAAGAGATAGAGATAGATGGACAATTCCAGGAAAAATCATAGATTCTAAAGGGAATTGGATAAGAAGTCGGCAAATAGAAAAGAAAACAGAGTTGTGAGGGAGTCAGGGCAGCCTGGCTGGTAAAACTGAACGATTTCTTTCTCATAGCATGCCAAGTAAATAACCAATTAACATAAAGATTAAGTGAAAGGGCGCGAAAGTTAGCGTCATAGCAGAGGGGTATAAAAGGAAGGTCCGCTCCAGGTTTCAACACTCGTTCATACTCGGCCATGTACTTCTCTTATAGTGATTCTTGATAATACTCTAGTGGTAGATTTCCCTAACGTATGAGTGTGGTGCGAGTAGATAGCTAGGCCCATTGAAATATTTAAAGTAGCGGAAAGATGCAATCTACATTATAGAAACAATCTTATTACTATTCAAACGGAAACAGTTGCTAATCGCTTCGATTATTTTGTTGATTTGGGAAAATACAAATGTTAAGAAATCCATTGTAATCATTTGCCTTCACCCAAAATATCCTGAGATTGAGATTAATCAGGAATAGAAATTTATCCACAGCTCCAACGACTGAGGGCCGAGGCAGAGAACTCCTGGGAACTTCGACCTAGAACTCATTAGCAAGGTGAGATATTACGTGCATACGTGGAAACGCTACAACATCCGCCCGCTACAAAATGGTGGGACAATAAACTAAATTACTTTTAAATACTACACATTTATAGTGGTTTATGCAACCAGTGGATAATCTTGATGATTATCCATTACTTGGATACAACATTTTATACAATATTAATCATGAAATAATGCTGATATAAGTCTTCATAGATTCGTAAACGAAAAGTTAGCTTCTCTCCCTGCAATTCATTTGTCATTACCTGGCGTGTTAAAGCGATAAACAAGACAGCGTTGCATGGATTCCTTCCCGGAGGAAAGTGAGCAGGTGTTGCGGACTGTGATGTAGCCTAAGCATGGTAAGTAATTATAAATTACTATTCTTCTTCTCCACTTTATGGATTATTCTACTGTCTGTTCCGTCTTCACAGAGTCTCCTTCTATCTCCTTCTTGGCCTTCCCACGTCTCTCTTTCCTTTAGGTGCATATTGGAAAGCTATTTTTGGCAGTCTGGTATCTTCCATCCTTCTAACCATCTTGTTTTCTACATATTCATTCTTGAGTTAACGGCTTCTACTTCTAATTTTTTTCCGAATTCTATCTTCTCTTATACGTCCTTTCGTTTTCCTCATAAATTTCATTTCACAGATTTGTATTTTACTTATTGTCCTTTGTGTAGGTACCCAGATTTCACATCCATCAAGTAACGTAGGGATTGCTATAGTGTTATAAAATTTCATCCTTGTTTCCGGTCTTGTTTTATTCTTTAAGGTATTATGTATTTTGTCGCGGTATTTTTGTGTTATTTTATTTGCTGAGCGCCTGTTATTGTTTTACTATTTTGAATTTTGGGTTCTTTGTCCTCCGGCTAGCTATTATTACTAAGTCGAGCAAATCTCTTGAACAGGGTGTGTAAACGGAAAGGAGTTGTTACTAAAGGATAACACTGGTATAAGAATTTGTTTTTACACCTTTATTGCCGTCACATATTACTAATTTCACATAATTACTCTTGATACATGCCCGACTGAAACTGTTATATTTTCGAATGTAACTATAATCACTTATTTGCCGCACATTATTAATTCGCGTATTTCACATTTTATAACTAGCTTTACGACGCGAGAGATTCTGTAGAATTAAGTAACGTGTACTTCGTGAATGATTCTGTTGAACTTTGCGACGTGTAACCCGTGAATGATTCTGATGAACTGTGCTATACTTGTCTCTGGCTTCATAATTTATACTCCCTCACCCCGATATGCCTAAACATTATAACAGAGCTGCGATTGGTTAATAAAACGCGCCAACATTAGCGTCTATTTTTTTATCCAATCAAAATTAAGAACACATATGCTCTAGGTAAGATATTCCCTCCGTTTCTACAGAAAAGCGCGCTACTCTGACGTCATTTGTTTGTCTCTTATAATTGATAAACAACTCACCCCCTCGCTCATTGTTACCCGCTCCTATTGTCAGTTTCAGTGAGGCCGTGTAAACTTATTTCCTAACAATGCTTATAATAACAAACATCTCAAATCATTGTCATACAATAATGCTAATTTACACTACAATCACTCTGGCATTTACAATGTTGTGATATAAAATACTGCCTCAATTTTTCCACAAATTGTTTGAAATCCCATTAATTTACCATGTCTTTATTCTTCTCGTTACTGATTTCACATTCTAAATAATTGAAGAAGGAGAGGTGTTCCAGTAATTTGACATCGGCGGCTATTTTAGACCTTTTTGGTATTTTCCCCCAATTTGCCATTATTTTTGTCAATTATAAATCCAAATCTTAATTAATCTATATTTAATAATTTTTACATCTTAGTTTTCAGAGAGAATTTCACAAAAGCTCTGATATTCTCTCTATAAACCACCGCAAATTTTAATATCGATATTATGTCATTGCTATAAGGAAATACGTAACTCTTATTATAGATACGCGTGTCATAATTAACCAATTATACACGATGTTGAATATAGTAACCGGCTGTTTATAATATTAGGGTTACTTAAAAGACATTGTATACTGTTACGTAAGGATACATTATGAAACACTCGCAAGAATATGAGGGCCAATCCAAAGTGAAAAGTCGAATCACACGTTAAGGAACTTCTCCTTGTGCTTCTCTCTCATAAAGCATTTATCTGCTGTTCCTCACACCCAAGGCAACATTTCCACAGAGTGGTTGCTTTCGATTTCTTTTCTGTTTCAACATGGGTACGTTCTCTTTATTTTCCAAGAAGTTGCTAGGCCTGGAGAGAGGAGTTTCATGCATGATGAATGAGGACGCGAATGAATAGAATCCGGACCGCAAAATTACCTTC
The DNA here is from genome assembly GCA_030765065.1 of Deroplatys truncata. Classification (NCBI taxonomy): domain Eukaryota; kingdom Metazoa; phylum Arthropoda; class Insecta; order Mantodea; family Mantidae; genus Deroplatys; species Deroplatys truncata. Next base: position 51,952,793 of record CM060987.1, read on the forward strand.
CACTTGAAAGTATCACCCCATTGGTTACCAGCCTTGTTTCCCTCCAAGCTTACGTGTCGCAGGTGCTGAGTGGGCCCTTAAATTTACTCGGCTCACGCATTCGAAACCAGCGAGTTTGCACTTAAGGTGATAAATTCGCTAATTTGAAACATTATGTTCCTTTTATTCCTTGTAGTTTCAAAATGTTTGGAATTTAAAATTATTATCACTATCACTTTGTAGGTAGAAAAAGTTGCATTGAAGCCAAAACTTTATATCACTATTTCAACGGAATGGCGCGCTTTGAAGTCCATTGAATCCAAAAAGTAAAGCATTATTGGAAAGATGTCTATAGTTGTTTTTTATGTTAAGTGAACAGCATGATGTGTTACATTTATATGACTTTCTCTACTCTCTTTCTCATTCTTTGAATATAGTATCTCCCAGGAATGGGATCTCGATACCGTCGATGCTGAAGTAGATGTATTGTAGCTTTGTTATTTTAGGGAGAGTTGTATTTTTTATTTGCCCCACGCTTTGGGAGCCAATTTGAGAAAGTTATTGTTTCACGTATGGAAAAGCCGATTTGAAGTAGGAGTTGTATTATTTTTCAACTGTTGGGGAACCAAACTTGTAGTAGTTGCAACCGCACGTATAGTAAACAGTTTCCGGTAGCCTTCGCCCCAAATGTATTTTTACTGTTTCTTTAAATATTATATATTTATGTTTGCCTCGGCTGCGTCATTATTATTGTTAGGGACATGGATGTCTTGGCAGGGTTGTGGTGCGACTGAAGAATGTAGGCTTACACAGATTATAATTTTACTTCACTCCTTTTATTAATGCTTGACACGATTTAAATAACACTTCACTGATAGAGAGCTGTGAGATTCTTTTATGAATTACTTGCACTTTTAACACGTAAACTATTTTTCGTCTCACACGAATACGTATTAAATCTCTCGAGGATGTGTCTCGCGACCGGTTAGGAACACTGTTTGCAGGCAACTGAATTGATTTCAACCGCCTAAACTTGTAAATTTCTGTATTTCAAGTCTCTTATTGGTTGTTCCTAATCCAATAGAATGCCTTCATTTAACTAAAGCTTTTTCTGGTTGTTGATTGGCTATTTTTATAAACTGTCACTAAAATTACATGATTGCTTCCAAGAATCACAAGCAACATTTAAACTTTCTAATTCATTATTGCCTCAAGATTACCTCATTGTTACCTCATTGTTAGCAACTTTTGACCTATTACTCACAGCTCCTACATTATTAAACTACGTAATACATTCATATAACATTATTTAACATGTATACAATAATGTAAGCATATGCAATGACTGTTACATACATTTTACAAATTATTACATACACATATTGCTTCAAGACGGGCTGTTATTGAATTTATATATTATATAATTTGACTGAAATCATTTAAGTATTAAAAACACTGCATCAATACCTCGATACACTCGATACTCGGTGGTATCGAAGTATGTTTAATACTTTGAAATAAACCTTCGATACTTTTTCGATACCTTTAAATTTTTAATATTTGCATTCTTGAACGTTATTGCTTCAATTTTATGCTACATAAGAAATGAAAAGAGTCGAGACTTCACGTTATTGTCTCGCACGTGTCCCCAAAGGTTTGCTGGACTCATAGTTCTTGATAGATCTTGACTGTGTTTCCTGCGGGTGAATGAATGCATTTCATAGACTCTTGTGTTTAAAAGAAAACATGCAAAACAACTCGTGCAACATGCAGCGTTAACTGAGTTATGAAAGAAGCTGATTTAGCTAACGCACTAAATCACGTTTTTGCAATAGCCTGGCTTGGTGACTCACTTTCAGCCATAACATTTAGCTACTCCGGTGACCAAAATATGTGAATCCGGCAAAAATAAACCAGAACTTAAGACTTGTAATTACACAGCGCATGGAAATATTTTTTCTTTCCTTCCATGAGTTAGTTTGTGTTTACGAAAGTCAAACTCGGGTCACGAATGTGGTTTACAGGTATACAGGACTAATTTCCATAATATGGATAGAATATCCTTTAAAAGAAAGTTTTTAGTACAAAATATAGTTACATAAACGGGAAGTAAGGACATTATTATTATTATTATTATTATTATTATTATTATTATTATTATTATTATTATTATTATTATTATTATTATTATTATTATTATCATCATCATCATCATCCTTTACCAACCATAGGGGATAAACAATCTATGGCATTATCAAGATAAAAATATTGCTAATTGGAGAATGTCAAACAGGAACAGTTTCGGAATGGGCATACAATATGAAATTGGTTAAATGCGTTTCTACACAGATAACGAATGATAAATACATATCGCTATCGCCTTCACAGTTTTTATAAAATGAGTATGGAGTATCAGGGCGGCGCCATGGCCGAGTGGTTAGACCTCTCATCGAGGCGGCCCGGGTTCAATCCCAGGGACCCGTATGTGGGATTTGTGGTGGACAAAGCGGCGTCTGGGCGGGTTTTCTCCGGGTTCTCCGGTTTTCCCGGAGATGCTGATCATTCCACCAACTGCTCCATCATCACCTTTCCTTTCATCCATTTCACCATCATTTCGTTTCGATCACCCATTCTGGATATTCTGTCTGATCCATGACTGTCTGCTCCTCGATCTGTAAGTCCTGGGGGGGGGGTGTAAGTCCTACATACGAGGAGGTTAAACAGAGAAAGGAAAAGAAGTATGGAGTATCAAGCATCGAATATCGGTGCTCAAAAATCAGTGTCGATATCGAGTATCGAGAAATCGTGGTATCGTCCCAACATTAGTAGCTCCACTTTTCTATATTTTGGCTAATTCTTCCTATGAAGTTAAGTATTTTCAGTTCATTCATTATTTCTTGGCTATATTTGCGATCCAGCAGCAGATCTTAAAAATTCATTTCTTCGATTCAATTTTTCTGCTTTCTGTTTAGGTCTCACGTTACACTTGAATATAGAAGTATAAGACCGCGTCTCCTTCTTTATCTGTCTTAGTACTCTCCTTATCGCACTGCACATGAGATTAAATTTATGGAGTTTATTGTCTACATCGTTTTTTTTCTAATACAACAGTTAAATCACATCCCAAGCTTCGTCTTCTGTGGTCTAGTGTTTTCGGGCGTAAGAATCATTAACATGGCTTCCTTCGGAAGAGAAGTAAAGCCGGTGGTCCTGTGTCGTAGATTTACGGCACGTAAGAGAACCTCAGGCCTGATTTTCCGGTCTTTCATGCTCAATATAGAATGGAACGCTAAGAACCATAGTTGCTAAGGAGCGTCCATAAATAAAACTCAATTTAATTTACATCCCAAGTGTCATAATATTGGAGCTTGTTCGACGAAAATTTATTACAATCTTGCTTCTAATGCGTTCTTTACCTTCAAACGCGAAAACTTTTATTTTATGGTTTTATATTTTCAGATTCTAATTCGTCAATAATTTATTTAATATTTGTACTTTCATTTGTAAGCAATCTTATGATTCTGGAATTCTGCTCATCAGTATACAATATACAGTCAATTTCTTGTCTATTAGTTTTAAAATTAAGCAATAAACTTTCTTCTTGCCAGTATTAGGCAAGGTGGCCTGTTACGGTCTCATTTAATCTCTTCATAGAACGGCCCAGAAATCTACTCCCTTGAGGTCGGTAATGCAATATTTGCCGAGAAATTCTTGTTGTAGGTTCCTGAGCACATGGGACCTCCAGTTTTGACGGAAATCGTGAGTTCCTTCTATGAGGGGGTCAATTTTCCGGTTTTTCATAATTTATTAATTCCTTTTCTTATCTATTTTAGTGCATCCTGCAGTTCTTAAAACTTGCATTTCATTGCTGTGATGCGGTATTCATCACTTTGTCGTGTAGTCCAGGCTACACATCCATACATGAGGACTGGTCTTGCCAATGCCAATGTATAGGCCTTTATCTGAGTGTGTCTTTGAATAGAATGGTTTGTAAACGTTATTTATTGTACTCGTTGCATAATTTAAGCTATGTAGTTTCGTTGCAATATCTTTTTCTGTTTCAGAACCCAAAAAGAAGCATAAATATTTGGAATATTAAATCTGTTCTACTAGTCTAAAAGCATATTTTACTTCGAGGATGCTTTTTTCCAACAAAGCCTGTTATTTATAAATGAAAATATCGTAGTTTGTTTATCTACTCGTCGATTGCAGTACTACGTGTAAAAGTATAATTTTACATTACAACTCATTATATAACAAAATTATACCAATATAATTAATTGTTCTTGCACACAAGCCGTATGTATGACATGCTCTAAACTAACTGAGTATAGTGTTTAAACCATGAAGCCTGGAACTTAAAGTATTTACAGCATTGTAAGTCGCCATTGGGGTATGACACCTCAAAACAATTTGAGATATTCTCGTGGTTTATCGGGAAAATTGCGAATCAGTTGGAGAATTTAATGTCCCACCAGCATGTTGCCATGGTAGCTCATTGGTTAGCTCAACGTACGGAAACTGGAAGATCCGTGGTTCAAATCCCGGCTATGGCATTGAATTTTTCAGTGTCTGATTCTCCCTTTTCAAAATTATATCAATCAATTAAAAATAATTATTCAATGAATCAATTAGTTATTAGACAAGGCAGATAATAAAGTGGTGTAGGCTAGAATTGTAATCAAGGATCTGGCCAAAAAATAATTAATGGATAGATTGGAGTGATTTATGTATTTATTTATTTATATAAATTTGTTATACAATGAGTTTCAATGTGAAATGATAGTTTTATATGTAGTGTTGCAATGGACCATAATGAATAGATAAATAAAATACGATACATTCATATAATAACGAAGTTAGACAATTTACAGGCAGAGGTAAAGCGAGTAGTGAGGCGGCAGGGATTGATAAGCATTGCACATGTTATGTTTTGACTGAAATTATTCGCCAGTACGCTGTAAATCCTCTTATTATGCTACAGTGAACAGCGTCATTGTTGTGCTTTCCTCGGAACCCTCTGTTTTGGGAATGTTGTTTTAGGACATCACATCTGCCGCTATTCGTACTAAAACAGTTCAGCTGTAAGCTGTCGTGCAATATTCACCTCCCAGTTTAGATGCACCTTTTTACTAAAGCTATCATCTCTTGTTTACTATGCTGATCAAGTAGCTGAAACTTCAGAACACTAATTCCCCTCCCCCATACTGAGACCAGCTTTATACCTCAGTGTTAGGGATAAACCAGTTCTGCTCTTCTGCTGCGCGTTATTATATCTCCTCTCTTAAAGAACACGTCTCACACAAGACGACCCTTTGAAGTCTACTAATGGGCTATATCTTGTTGCCACAAAGGTCTCATGTTTACGTTGCAAACCTACAGAGTTTAAATTAAATAATAGAATTTGCAGAACCTTACAGCTTCAGTTTATTATGTAACTAATTGTAAATTAATTACATTATTACAGTTCTAAGATTAAACTCAAAGGTAAAATCTTATGTGTTATATTCACATTGCTATTTCTACTCACTCCTCTACAAACAAGCTTATTCAGCTATGTATTTCTTTTTAATACCTATAAACCTTGCACTCATAATTGTGTCTCTTATTCACATTATTAAAATGGAGACGCAGCTAGAAAAGGCATCGGACCTAGGATATGGGATGACAGCAAGACTGCTACAAGGTAACAGGACGCCTCCCAAGGATTTGTTTGCATTCCATTCTATATTGAAAGACCGGAAACTTTGCTCTTTATCGGGCTTGAGGTTCTTTTACGTGCCTTAAATATACGACATAAGGAATTTTACGCCCGAAAATATCCATCGCCCTCCGCCGGGTTTGAATCCACAATATCGGGAACTAGAAGCTAGTATGATACCCCTACACCACGGAGAACGACAAGACTACAGGGGAACCTAAGAAATAAAGAGAGATGAAGAAAAGAAAAAATAAGATTGAAGAAGCGCGCAGGTGGCATCGCGGCAACAGCCGAAGATACTGCTAAGCAGAAGTAGATAGAATCAGTGCATTAGAAGATATGGTGAAAGAAGAAAGAAGTCAAGCCCAAAATGTATATAAAAGATGTAAGAAGTTGTGGCAGTATTTTATATCACAACACTGTGAATGCCAGAATGATTGTAGTGTAAATTAACATTATTGTATGACAATGATTTGAGATGTTTGTTAATTATAAGCATTGTTAGGAAATAAGTTTACACGACCTCACTGAAACTGACAATAGGAGCGGATAACAATGAGCGAGGGGGTGAGTTATTTATTAATTAGAAGAGACAAGTAAATGACGTCAGAGTAGCGGGCTTTTCTATAGAAATGGAGGGAATATCTTCCCTAGAGCATACGTGTTCGTAATTTTGATTGGATATGAAAATAGACGCTAAAGTTGGCGCGTTTTATTAACCAATAGCAGCTCTGTTATAATGTTTAGGCATATTGGGGTGAGGGAGTATACATATATGAAGCCAGAGACAAGTATCATTCAGTTCAACAGAATCATTCACGGGTTACATGTCGCACAGTTCTACAGAATATCTCGCTTCGTAAAGTTAGTTATAAAATGTGAAATGCGCCGCAAATAAGTGATTATAGTTACATTCGAAAATATAACAGTTTCAGTCGGGCGTGTATCAAGAGTAAATATGTGAAATTAATGAAGTGTGACAGTAATAAAAGTGTAGAAACAAATTCTTTTATCAGTGTTATCTTTTAGTAACAAATCCTTTCCGTTTACACACCCTGTTCAAGAGATTTGCTCGACTGAATGATGATAGCTAGCCGGAGGACAAAGAACTCAAAATTCAAAATAATAAAACAATAACAAGCGCTCAGCAAATAACAGATAACACGAAGTTACCGCGACAAAGTGGAGAAAGAAGATTTCGAGAACCTTCTGCATTAATGACATTATCTTCATTGTAGTACATAATATATCTGCGGAAAATAACTTCAACGGACACGTTGAAATAGGAAAACTTTTCAGGAAACTCAGAGGCAGAAGGATATAAAAATTTGTAGAAATGGACAGTAATAGAATGAAGAAAATATAACGTTTTGAAAATTGCAATAAGTTAGAGTATTTAAATTTAAAATAAGAATAATATAAAAAAATCACACAATGATAATATATCACAGCTCGATACTATATTAATGTACCTTCAAAGATTAAAATCAAACATTAAATCCAATGCAGACAAATTAAACTCAAATATAAAATCAACTATATAACAACTTTAATCCAGTTTTAATAACCGAATTCTATTTTAGATAACCTCAATTCCAGTATAGCTACTTTTAAAATATGTGCCACAGCTTTGAATCAGTATTAAAACTGAAACAGACTGCTTGAAATTAAGTTTTGTTAGCACGGAATCCAAAAAAGATAATTCTAAGTGTGACTTTAAAAATTAAATTTCAGGATTGAAGATATAATAAAAATCTATTATGAATGAATTTGGAAATAATTTTAAATTAAATTACAATATAAGAGAAAAAAATATAATGGTTGAATGGGAATGTAATTTGATAAAAAAAAAGGAAATGTAAAATGATGGTGATGTTTTAAAATTGTTTAGATGTTTTACTTAGAATTTTGCATCTTTTAAATGAATGTTGGAGATCAGGGCGTATACCTGACAATTGGAAAGAAGCCGTGATAATTCCAATATTTAAAAGAGGGAGTAAAAAGACACTAGGAACTATAAGGGTATCAGTCTCTTAAATACATGTTATAAGATTTATGCAAAGAAGAATATGCAAACAGAATAAGAAATATAATGCAAGCAATTCTTCTGCAAAACCAACATGGTTTTATAAAGGGTAGATCCTGTTTATACTGCACATTTACAATGGCGCAACAGCTTGAAAAAAAGCAGTACATTCCTCCACTTTTTATAGCTTTTATAGATTATGTCAAAGCATTTGACAAGGTATATAGAAATAAAATGTGGGAATTAATGAAACATAGAGGCCATATAAGACGTGCTATATAAAGTTTATACTTGGGAACAAAGATAAGAATTAAAAGTGGAGGAAGGCTTTCAGAAAATTACACTGAAATAAATCAAAGTGTCCGACAATAGTGTCCACTTTCACGCGCATTATTTAATATTTATTTAGTTGACGTCACTCGTAAATGGCAAAATATTTTAACCATTAAGTTTAAATGGATAGTATTAATAAGGACACTTTACAGATGCTTTCGCAGATGACCAAGCAGTTATAGCATCTACTGAAGATAGTTTACAAAGAGCTATTTGCAATTTAAGTATAGTGGGTATTGAACATAATCTGGAAATTTCGGCTGAGAAAACACAAATAATGGCATTTTATGGAAAACATCCTGTGAGAGTCAAAATTCTGATTTATAATACCCCTATTGAACAAGTCATGGAGTTTAACTATTTAGGAGTTTTCATTGGCAAGGATTAGAACAAAAGATGTAAATAGAAAACTAAATTTATTCCAACATATGTGTAACAATCAGAAGACGAAAGTCCGCAAAGAAACTGCTGAAATTTTATAAGGTTTTAGCCAACAATCTGCTCTTAGTTCCTTGGTGATGAAAATGATGTGTTATACGTCCAACAGACGAATATTTAATGCCGCCAAAGCCGGTAAGATACTCAGCCTCAAAGCGTAGCCGAGAGATTGAGGGCCCTCAGCCTCAAAGCGTAGCCGAGGGATGTTTTTTAGAAGGAAAGGAGTGTAGCACAACGGCCGAGAGTTAAAAATGGTTACGTTTGTTGTGTTCATAACAAACGATTTGCCTATAAAAGTAAAGCACCTAAAAGGGGCGGGCAGGTGGGCATCAGTTGTTGAAGAGATCACATGCACTTCTAAACGCACTCTTAAGGTATTTTATTCACTTCCCTGTTGCTTTTATAACCATTTTCAACACAGAGAACTAAGAGTAGATTTGCCGGTTTTAGCAGTTCCTGCACTATTATATGGGTCTGAATGTTGGACTCAAAATAAAGATTCTTTGAGACGGATAGAAGTTGCGGAAATGAAATTGTTAAGGTTCGTAGCAGGTTATACCCTAATGGATAAACAGAGAAGTGAAGATATCAGAGAACAACTGGGAATGTTTAAACTAACGGACAAAATAGCAGAATACAGGAAAAATTGTACATGTCTGCAGAATGTAATATGATAGGATTCCCCAAATAGCACTAAATTATAAAGCAAGAGGACAACGAAGCCTGGGAGGACATCCTATAAGATGGGTGGAGCAGCTTTAGTTTGGAGTCGGAACAGATCACCAGTGGTCTTAATCCCTGTTTGGATGATGATGATGATGATGACGACTTATAGGAAACTGAGTGTAAGCATAAAGCTGGAATCTACTGGCGCCGCTAGGCTGACTTCCTGGATACGCCTCCTTCAACAGGACACATGGGTGGACGAAGCAAGTGGGGTGAGAGACACGACACTTTCTTGATGCCTCGAAAATTCGTTGACATGGGAGGCGCGAGATGCCAGAGGTTTCCAAAGATGTGTGCTGACGTGAGCCAATAAGCATGGATGAAACAGATTTAAAATACGTGAATGAGCCAATGAGATTCAATGCATCTAAACGCCCGGGAAAAATAGCCTCTGTAAGCGTTATGGCTAGTCTTGTATAAAAGGAAGTGTATAGATGAAACAGGACGCATTTTCAAGATTAACGTTCTGCTTGATTCATGCTAAGACACCTGCTTATAACAGGATGTATAGAAAAGAATGAGGCGTGTTAAGGGATTGGCAAGTGGCAATGACATCGTTTCAATAATTAGTAAAGTGTTAATATTTACTAAAGCGAACTGTAAATAATTAGTGAAGTCAAGTGCCAACAGATAATAAAGTCAAGCATCATTCAATAAAGTCAAGTGTTGATAATGTGTCCATTCATCCACCTTCACGACCATACCTGAGATAAGAGCGTAAAGCCGAGGGCAACGGATGCTACATCTCGGCAGCTGACAACCGGCCCACACATACTTATCGCCTGAGAAAACAACTCACAAATCCATCCGAGGCATGGAGGCGGTGGTAGTGGTGGCGGAGGTGACAGTAGTAGTAACAGTTAATGAATTAAACTGCTTATCAAGATTTGCTATACAACCAAGCTCTGTGTTTTAGCTATTATGGCTTGGTAGCGTGTTTATTTCATACACATATTCAACTATCGTGGTGATCTTTGAGGTTATACACTTTAAAAAGGAACCTTTGCATTAATACATTTGAAGATGATAACTAAGACTCAGAACTTGGGACTTTGTGTGCTCTGCGGTCAATGGGGTATAGCTATAATATAAATAAAGCTAACCAATGTACTCAGTGACAGCACCTCTGTGCTGGTAGGAGGTGTTTGATGACATACTGATCTCCTCGGCACCCAAGTTCTCAATTTCTGAGCCTTACTGATTGAATTAATTGATTTGTTTATTCTCATAACGTCAAGTTCACATTTATTCTTGTCGCGGTAACTTTCGTGTTATCTTATTTGCTGAGCGCCTGTTATTGTTTACTGTTTTGAATTTTGGGTTTTTTGTCCTCCAGCTAGCTATTATTATTCAGTCGAGCAAATATCTCTTGAACAGGGTGTGTAAACGGAAAGGAGTTGTTACTAAAAGATAACACTGATAAAAGAATTTATTTTTACACCTTTATTGCCGTGACACAGTATTAATTTCACATAATTACTCTTGATACACGCCCGAATGAAACTGTTATATTTTCGAATGTAACTGCAATCACTTATTTGCCGCGCATTATTAATTCGCGTATTTCACATTTTTTGTAACTAACTTTACGACACGAGAGATTCTGTAGAATTGCGTAACGTGTACTTCGTGAATGATTCTGTTAAACTGCGCGACGTGTAACCCGTGAATGATTCTGTTGAACTGTGCGATACTTGTCTCTGGCTCGGAATTTATACTCCCTCACCCCGATATGCCTAAATATTATAACATAGCTGCTATTGGTTAATAAAGCGCGCCAACATTAGCGTCTATTTCTATATCCAACCAAAATTACGAACACATATGCTTTAGGGAAGATATTCCCTCCATTTCTAAAGAAAAGCGCGCTACTCTGACGTCATTTGTTTGTCTCTTCTAATTGATAAACAACTCACCCTCTCGCTCATTGTTACCCGCGCCTATTGTTAGTTTCAGTGAGGCCGTGTAAACGTATTTCATAACAATGCTTATAATTAACAAACATCTCAAATCAATGTCATACAATAATGTTAATTTACACTACAATCACTCTGGCATTCACAGTGTTGTGATATAAAATACTGCCTCATTCTTATAAAACGCAAAAGAAACATCTATAACTATTAGAGAATTGAATTAAACTCGAAAACTTCAACATAATGGCCGAAACCATTCGGCTTTCTTTGCTGATGTTTTACAGCTGAGTTGCCAAGTGAGGTGCCCAATGGCCTATAAGTTCCAATCATCTGATCGATCTCTCCCGGAAAGCCTTCATCACGATCTCCAGTACTCTGAGATTTACAATTCATAATAAACCATATACATACATCCCTTTTGGTCAAAAGCCTCTTACAAGTAAAGGGATTTTGCAGTCCCGGTGAGCTATTCCGTGAAAAATCACCTGTTTTGTCCTACTAGCTATGTCCACTAGTTTTTTTTTCTCAAGTTTCTCTCTCTTTGGCTAGCATGATCCACCTGTTGCCGAAGGTCCTCCTCAGTATGTCTCCCAGCGGTTTCTCTGTCTGCCGACGTTTCCCTGACCAATCCTGGGGTCCCACGAACTCTCTCTGTGGGGTTCTGTTATTAGGGTGCTGTCTCATAACGTGTCCTGCCCATCTCCATTTTAGGTATCTTCCTGTAGATTTTCCTTTCAATTTTCGTTTGGCAGAAATCTACTGCATGCCTCTATTGTTTATAAGCTCAGAGGCAGGAAATAGATATCTGCCAAAGGAAAATGTACCTTGAATGCTATATACATTGTTGTATGTACTCTAACAGTGGTTAACTATGACCACGAAATAGTCTTGTAGCAACGTATCATCAACCATTTTACCATACTAACTCAGGAATAAAATACCATATGGAAAATCGAAAATAAGTGACTTAAATCCCGATCCTGGCAATTATTTGTCTAAACTAATTCCCCTTTACACTTTTAGCCAATACAAGGCCAGTGGGAAAGTGCTACTGTTAAAAAAACATCTGATGTGTTACACTAACATGAATTTCTCTACTCTTGTAAAAACTATTTTTACAAACGCTTATTCTCCATATACTTCATGTTAATCGAGATATCGAGATGTTAATCTTATTGCTAATTTTTTGGTAGATGCAAGGGGAATTGTTAGGCTTTAAGCGTTTAAGAGCTGGTTGCTATGTGGAGTATTCCATTCTCTTTGTATTACCAGGACAAAAAAAATGAATAACGAATTTGAGAAAAAGTATGAGTATTGGAAAATTTAAGGCAACAACAAGCAATATCTCGAAAATGGTTCACTCAACAACAAAAATGAATATGACATAAATTGTGTATTTTAACGCGATCTACATCTTTTGTGTAGTAAAATTTTGTCTATCTCGTATGGTTTACCAGTTTACCAAAAGTCGTTCACAATGAAGAATACTTTTGGAGACATTCCCAGTAAATTCAAGATATACATTTTATTTATCATGAAAATATCTTAACATGTGATATTTTAATCAAAATCGTTAGAGCCATTTTTGAGAAAATTAAACTTTTCGATAAATCTTCCATGTAAAGGGTAGTCTGGGGTGGGGGGATTTTCTTGTAAACCTTCGTGTCGCATCTCTGGAAGATACTGAACCTAAATACCAAGTTTGGTGTTTATCCGACTGCTCGTTTCTGAGTTATGCTGTTCACAGACAGACACACACATACACACACATACACACACACAGACACACACACGGACATGTTTCCAAAAATGCTTTTTTTGGATTCAGGGGGTCTCAAAACGTATATTTCCGGTGAAATCTCGGTATCGAATTTTTGGGTGGAATACAATACTTCCCCTACTTACTATACGTAGTAGAGAAAGTAATAAGAGCTAATCTTCAGAATGAGAGAATTTAATGGATTCGGTTAATTACTTATACAGATGTAATGATTCTTTCCTTAGCAGATCTACAAAGCACAGTACTATCTTTAATAACTGTAAATATTTTTAAGTATCGAGTTTTATGGGTCTACTTCAATATGAAACCATTATTACCGAGAAGCGATTATGTGCAACAGTTCAAACAATGAAAAATCTGATGTGATGCATTCACATGACTTTCTCTATCCTTTTTACACTCTACTACGTTTTAATCCCAATAAACATTTGCAGGAATAGCCACATTACACATTACGTTATAGATACAAAGAAAACAGCGATAGTCAAATGTTTAAGAGCTGGACGCGATCATGCTGGCCTTAAAATTCCATATTGTTTCCATGACAGAAGAAGAAACAGCTGAATATTGGAAGGACTTTAAAGAATGACCAAGAAATGAACAATTTGAACCATTAATTACCGATATCTCAGAAATGCCTTATATCGTAAAAAACGTATTTGAAATAAATTGTGTTTTAAAGTGATCTACATTTCGTCTATCGCTTAATGTTTACCAGTTATACAAGATTATACAAAATTCCTTCCAAATAAGAGAGCTTTAAAGGCTATTCCCATAAAATTTAAAACACACATTTTGTTTGTCATGTAAATGCCTTTAATGTATGGTATTTTAATCATAATCGTTAGAGCCATTTTATAGAAAATCAAAATTTTCGAAAAAAATTCCATGTAAGGGTTAGTTGGGGTGAGGGGATTTTCTTGAAAATCTTTGGATCACGTCTTTGAGTGATACTGAACTTGAATATCAAGTTTGGTATTTATCTGAACTTTTCGTTTTTGAGTTACACTGTTCACAGACACACACTCGGACACATAAACGCACACACGGAACATTTTCTATAAATCCTTGTTTTGGATTCAGGGGCATCAAAATGTTTCTTTCTGATGAAATCTCCATATCTAACTTTTGGGCGAAATGCAATACCTTGTCTACCGACGATGTAGAGAAAGTAAAATGGTACTCAATTTTCTACATTCAGCTCAGTTTCGATTTTGAGTGTACTGAAACCGACGACTAATTGCACTATAGGAAAGAGTAAACCGCTATTAAACCTGTGTTTCTTCTACAGTTCTTATTCTGTTGCACAAACACCACCCTCTGAAATAAAATTTAAAGTGCGACCAGTCCTTATTATCTATCAGACCGTTAATGGTTTACTTATGTAAAATACTATTGTAAGTGGTATTAATATTATAATCCTTTTTTCAGAGATTAAACTTAATTAATAATTAGTTATTATTAAATGATAAATTATTTTCGTAATATTTAGGTATATTAAAGTTACCGTGAAAACGGCATTAAAAATATATTATTGTGTTATTCCTTATTTTAAACGGCTGTAGCTTGCTTAGAAATCATGCGTGCGCACACACACACACACACACACACACACAGTTATTTCTGAGCGGGATGGCTCAGGCGGTTACGTCGGTGACCCGCATTCTGGAGGGCGTGGGTTCGACCTTCCTGACCCATGGGTTTTTTCGAGGTTTTTCTCGGGTCGCCAACTGAATGCTGGGAAGAATTCTCGCATCCCCCGAACTTCCTGTCCCTCTATTTCATCTCCATTCTCATTTCACTTCATCCGTTGGTTTCTTTGGGTTGGAAGTGTCGACGATGGTGCTTTGGTGCAGTGGAAAAGGATGCTCTTTGTGACTCCCTCCGTCCTTGGCTTTCGGCTGCCTGCCGGCGTATCGAAACCCCCTTGAGGGGCGTTGGACCCATCTGTGCTGGGTGGAGACCCCGGTTCCACCTGTCCATAGCCGGGGAGTCTCTATCTGGAAACTTAGGGACCCAGTTATTCCTGTGCCGTCGCTCCTGGTTCCGGCAGCCCGGTGTCTCCTCTCGCCTCATCCCTCCTCCCGGGACGGGGCGTATATACAATATCCCCTCTTGGATCAGTGCTGAGTCTTCTCTGCAGGCCATCCAGTCCACACAGATATTGCTTATAAAGCCCCATTCACAGAACAATCTCAAATTCAATTAGCTATGAGGTATAAAAACATATATATATATATATATATATATATATATATATATATACTTGTATTTGATATTATGGCTGTAAATAAATGGTAACTGTATTACTTTATTCAACAGTTCAAGTAAATAGGACACACTTTTTTAATCTGAATAATTATAGTTGGCAACAGATCAAAATAGCAAAGGGGTCTTATAGTGAACGAAAAGTAACACATAAATTCGATTTATATGTGATCTCCGATGAAGCAAGTGTACTAGCTATGTAGAGAGACGTACAATGTAATTAGATCATACATGTTCATCTAACAAGTCCAATAAGTATGAACATGGTGATATAAAGGTTTCAAATGAACTTCATCAAATGTATAACGCATCTGTAACCTTACTTTTACAATTACACTTAAATTGCACATATAGAGAATAGAAAGTATGGTCTATTATTTAAACATGCTCTCATTACCAAGAGAATTAAGATAAAATTAATAGCTCAAACAACCAGTGTAATTAATTTTATTATTATTAATATTATTCAAAATTAAGGAGCCATTCCTATTTTATTTACCCTAGTAGCTCCTCGGTTCCTCCTCAAGAGTCTCAAGGGATGAAGGTTTCCGTTAAAAGGTCTCCTTTGCCATATCGGTGATCGAGATAATATGTTCCATCAACTTAACTTTAAGCTTTAAAAACATAAATACAATATTTCAAATTTAGTTTATACATGAGTCTCTCTTTGGTATATTGGGTTTAGTTTTACTTTCTCTACTACGTATAGTAAGTAACAGAAGTATTGCATTCCACCCAGAAATTCTATATAGAGATTTCACCGGAAATATATGCTTTGAGGTGCCCTGAATCCAAATAAAGCATTTGTGTCTGTGTGTCTGTCTTTCTTTGAACAGCATAACTCAAAAATGAAAAGTTGGATAAATACCAAACTTGGTACTTGAGTTTACAATTTTCCAAGAATGTGACACGAAGATTTTCAAGAAAATCCCTCACACCCAGGCTATCCTTCACATAGAATATTTTTCAAAAATGTTTATTTTCTCAAACATGGCTCTAACGATTTTGATTAAAATATCATATGTTTAAGGTATTTTATGGCAAATGAAATGTATATCTTGAATTTTACGGGAATGTCCCCAAAAGACCTCCTCATTCTGAATGACTTTCGCTTAGTTGGTAAACCGTAAGAGATACACAAAAAACTATAAATCTCGTTCAAACACACAATTTATGTCATATACATTCTTTTTGTCCATTGAACCATTTCCGAGATATTCGTTATTATTTGTTTGAATTTTCCATTATTTATACCTTTTCTCAAATGGGTTCGTTATTCGTTTTTTGTCCTGAATATGCAAAGAGAACGGAATGTTCCGCATAGCAACCAGCTCTTAAAATATTTAACCATCGCTTAAAGTCTACCATATTCCCCTTGCATCTACAAGAAAATTAGCAATAAGATTAGTATCTCGATCTCTCCATTAACATGAAGTAGATGGAGAATGAACGTTGTAAAAATAATTTGTACAAGAGTAAAGAAAGTCGTGTGAGTACAACAAATCAGATTTTTTAATTATAGGTTTCAAGGGATAGTGAAGTGCATTCCATAGCCTCTCCTCTCCAAACCCTATCTTCAACCTACCCGTGGTGCAACCTGCTTTTACAGATGAGGTTTTGGGGACCGAATATTGGCGATATAACCATAACATATTTTGTAGAGGAAATGCTACATTTATGGGAATCCCACAAACACAACCCTCTGGGCCAGCAACACATTGGGCGAAGTTTTACATTTGCTTTCAAGATTCATTGTATTTTTCAGTTGAGTCTATATTAAAAACTCCCCAAGACCAGGCTAAGATCTCTAAAAAATATAATTAATTTCAACTAATTATATATACACTATGTGATCAAAAGTATCCGGACACCCCCACAAACATACGTTTTTCATCTTAGGTGCTTTGTGCTGCCACCTACTGCCTGGTCTCATTATCCGCGACCTCAGTAGTCATTAGACATCGTGAAACAGAGAATGGGACGCTCCCTGGAACTCAGGGACTTCGAACGTGGTCAGATGATTGGGTGTCACTTGTGTCACAAGTCTGTACGCGAGATTTCCACACTCCTAAACATCCCTAGGTGCACTGTTTCTGATGTGATAATGAAGTGGAAACGTGAAGAGACGTGTACAGCACAAAAGCGTACAGGCCGACCTCGTCTGTTGACTGACAGATACCGCCGACATTTGAATAGGGTCGTAAAGAGTAATAGGCAGACATCTATCCAGACCATCACACAGGAATTCCAAACTGTATCAGGATCCAATCCAAGTACTATGATAGGTGTGAGGTGAGAAACCTTGGATTCCATGGTCGAGCGGATGCTCATAAGCCACACATCACGCAGGAAAATGCCAAACGACGCCTCGCTTGGTGTAAGGAGCGTCAACATTACACGATTAAATAGTGGCAAAACGTTGTGTGGAGTGACGAATCATGGTACACAATGTGGCGATCCGATGGCAGGGTGTGGGTATGGGGAATGCCCGGTGAACGTCATCTGCCAGTGTGTGTAGTGCCAACAGTGACATTCGGAGGTGGTGGTGTTATGGTGTGGTCGTGTTTTTCCTGGAGGGGGCTTGCACCCCTTGTTATTTTGCGTGGCACGATCTTAGCGCAGACCTACATTGATATTTTAAGCACCTTCTTGTTTCCAACTGTTGAACAGCAATTCGGGGATGGCGATTGCATCTTTCAACACGATCGAACGCCTATTCATACTGCACGGGCTGTGGCGGAGTGGTTACACGACAATAACATCCCTGTAATGGACTGGCCTGTACAGAGTCCTGACTTGAATCCTATAGAACACCTTTGGGATGTTTTGGAACGCCGACTTCGTGCCAGGCCTCACCGACCTACATCGATACCTCTCCTCAGTTCCGCACTCCGTGAAGAATGCGCTGCCATTCCCCAAGAAACCTTCCAGCACCTGATTGAAAGTATGCCTGCGAGAGTGAACGCTGCCGTCAAGGCTAAGAGTGGGCCAACACCATATTGACTTCCAGCATTACCGATGGAGGGTGCCATGAACTTGTACGTCATTTTCAGCCAGGAGTCCGGATACTTTTGATCACGTAGTGTATATATATACTAATAAGCATCCAATTAAATGTCCTCGTGAATAAATGGGACAATAGATGGAGATAAACATGGAGAAACTATTCAGAGATTCCATGTGGATGTGAATTAGCTAAGTTAACTCTCTCAACTAACACAAGAGACTATTCTAGATGCGGTAACAATGCCTTCATTGGAAGGAGGAAGATTGAGGTTAACTAAATACAAACTCCGTGGTTATGGTCACTTAATTCTCTCTGTTCTTCTCTTTCTCTTTCCACCCTTTGCCGCTATTTGCATATTTGTCGGTTCTCTCTCTCTCTTCCTCTTCTACTGGTCAGCATATTATAAACAATGTTTAGTTATGCAATGTACCTACCTAACTAGCCATAGTGCTTGAGAGTTACGAGCTCGAGTACGGTCTCGGGCATACGTGGATTGTTAAATGTTGCGTTATGCATTTTATGCAAAAGGGGGAGCAGTGCAGACTCTTTATGCAATATTAACTTTAACGATCGGCAAATCAAAGAGCGCAAACCCTGTTTCAAATTCGGTTCCAAGAATTCCCTGTTGTCACCTATCTTCTAAACTATAAAACCCGTTATTGTTGTTCTATTTCACCAAATCTCATTAGAATAAAGCAACATGGAGTAATGTTCTACGTGAAGCTGAGATATGAAGCAGAATCAAGATGCTGCAATGAAGTTGGGACAATTTGAAGTAAGAATATAGTTGTCACCTTTTCTTGTTGTTTCTAATTTCTGCTGCTCATTCTTCTGCCGGCTTCTCCAATGATTGAGCTATGAGTATTTTCCCTCGGGGTATGCGTTGATGTATAGTGGAGGATAACAGCAGTTTAAATTGACTAAGATATTTATTGCGAACTAATATTTGAGTTATTGGAGTGAGTTGCCAACCGTTTGCGATAAAGAAACAGACTATTTATGAATAGTAGTGCTTTAAATTGCAACAACTGAATTATTAAACCTCCTAACTTCAGCAGCATCAAAGTTGCATTTCGAAATATCTTCCGCAATAAATAAAACTAAAAGCACAACCTGCAGTGGGTCGCTATAATGTTTACCAGTAAGATCTCTAGAGATAACCGCTACTCACATAAGCTTGTCACTGAGCGCTTAAAATCACACATGTAAGTACCGCTGGCGATACCAAAGAGACAGTAACACTCTGATTTAGTTGACCACCTTCTTATTACTTAAGCCAAGCTCACATTAGAATTACTCCAACATCATATTTTACATGCAACCAATATTTAAAACCTACGTGCCTCTTAACTTTGTTATCATACTTCTCTTTTTCAGAATTTTGGCCTTTGTGACTGTGAGGGTGTACTGAACTTATCACCTAACTGCATTCCCAGAAATCCTTAAGCTAGTGTGCTCGCTACTTGGCTGTCGCTGATGACTTTGGCTAACCTGATATTACCTTCGTATTTCCGGACAAAATCTTCCAACCCAATGTATATACATTGATTTCATATACGGAAATTATTTATTGCAATTATTTCTCTATCTTACTATTATTTCTTTAATTAGTTATTCATATTTTCCCGTCCATAATTACGGTATCAGATACAAGCATGAGTATACTGTTAGAGAACACTAGAGCCATTCATGCTGCAGAATTAGGCAAATGTTGCGTATGTTAAGAAAATGATAATCCCTTACTTCATTTTATTGCATACCAAGGGTTTGTTGTCGTTATACAAGACAGCGCTCCAATAATACTCAAGCGATTCTCAGTGTAGGATGTAATTATCGGAGGGGTCACCTCACCACTGCCACCAACTAGATTAATGTAGCTGTACCCACCTGGAGGCAGGGGAAGGCCGCATATCCAGAGGCATATAGGACCTCAGAGATGCACGGGAGTTCCTATCATTTCCAATTCAAAACACCCGCACTCGGCCAGTAGACGCGGAGTCCCGCGAGAGAGCGACGAAGCGGCCCTTGCAGATTCTAAGTGTTTTTGATGATGGTATTATTTTCTTTGTCCTTGATTTTTACGGTAAAGAAACATAAGCCTGCAGCATAGTATCGCTCCTGAATTATCCACGGAATTATTTTTCAATTTTCCATTTACAGCTGCACATTTTTCTATTTACGTTCTACAACGTTTTGGGGAGGTTTATATTATATTCCAAAATCACTTGCAGTATATTTGACTGGGGCTTTTCAACACTAAAGCTTACAAACCTGTTTCTCCCAAAAGGAGAGCACACCTGGTATAATTCCAAAATCCTATAAATGTTGGACACACGTACATACTTAGGTGGTTGCTGTCATTTTATAAAATCTAAAGCAGGGTGGCCACTGGAGGGGATACGAAGTTTAATCCATTCCCCTGTTTTGTTCTTCGGTTTGCCTACTCCAGGGATCTTCTATTCTATTAGCATTGTGTCGCCGTAAAGTCCGACCACCACCAACATATAAATTTGGAGGGAGAAAGGAGTAGAATGGCAGAAAATAGTAACGACTGATCTAAAGCATAGAAAGGTTGGAAAGGTAGAATCAGATGACTGAAAAATTCAATGTCATAGCCGGGATTTGAACCACGGATCTCGCGGTCTCCGTTCGGTTGCTCTAACCACTGAGCTACCATGGCAACATGCCAGCACGACACTAAATTCTCCAGCTGATTCGCATTTTTCCCGGTAAACCACAAGGAGATCTCAAATTGTATTGAGATGCCATACCCCAATGGCGACTTACATTCATTGTAAGTACTTAATGTCGCGTCGGCATGTTGCCATGGTAGCTCAGTGGTTAGAGCAACTGGACGGAGACCGGGAGATCCGTGAATCAAATCCCGGCTATGGCATTGAATTTTTCAGTCATTTGATTCTACCTTTCCAACCCTGTCCAACACACGGCTTGTGTGAAAGAACAATTAATTCCATTAAAGCATAAAAAGCTTCCCGGATATACTTGCAGGGTTGAGCAGACTCGTTCTGGGATGTTAGAATGGCCTTGACGTGTTTGCACGTCAGCCCTTTCGTGCCAAGAGCAACACAGGCAGATTGGTGAGGTGAGTGGATAGTTCTGCTTGCTCCCTTCGTCTGCCACAGCGGATGTGGCCATTCGTGGTTACCCTTGCTTTACCATAACAACACATTCAAAGTAAGCCATCCTGCTGTACTCACCTGCGGTTACGGGGCAAAAAATGGCCCACGTACCTGCAAAAGATTGAGCGTAAGATAATGTAGACTTCTTTTCCATGAAGTTGTATTTTGTGTCTCTGACATGCTCAAAAATGCTCCTGTACGAAGCAATAGGATGAGAAAAGACAATATTATTATGAGAACTATTGTCAATTTCCTCAAAATGTTTACACTAATATTTTGCTTTCTCTGCTGCGTATATGTAGGTAGAGAAGCTATTACATTCCACACAACCATTCATTAATGAGATTTCACCGCAAATGCATATTTTGAGGTCCCTTGAATAAAACAAAAACATTTTTAGAAAAAGGTCCATGTGTGTGTCTGTGTGAATCTGTCGGATCAATACCAAATTTGATATTAGGTTCAGTACCTTCCAAAAATGCGACACGAAGATTTTCAAGTAATCCCCCACCTCAACTACTCTTTACATGGAACATTTTCCAAAATTGTTTATTTTCTAAAACACATCTCTAACATCTCTTTAATGCACACAATTTATTTAAAATAACCTTTTTGTAGTGTTATCCATTTCCGAGTTATTAGGTTATCAATGGTTTGAATTGTTAAATACTTCCATGCTTTTAAAATCCTGTCGATTTTCAAATGTTTCTTGCGATATCATGGAAAGAATATGGAATTTTAATGCTAGGGTATAGCGTCCAGTTCTTAAACATTTGACTATCGCTACTCCCTTTGTATCTACAATGAAATGTGTAATTTAGAAATTTTTGGAACGGTTTATCTCGATGAAAACGAAGTAGATAGGAAAATAAACCTTCGTAAGAATAATTTGTATACCCAAAAATAAGTGATAAAGGGTAGAGAAAGTCATGTGAATGTAACACATAGAGTTTTACTTTCTCTACTACGTATAGTAAGCAGGGGAAGTATTGTATTCCACCCAAAAGTTCGATACCGAGATTTCACCGGAAATACTTGTTTTGAGGCCCCCTGAATCCAAAAAAACATTTTTGGAAACATGTCCGTGTGAACAGCATAACTCAGAAACGAACAGTCGGATAAACACCAAACTTGGTATTTAGGTTCAGTATCTTTCAGAGATGCGAAACGAAGGTTTTCAAGAAAATCCACCCCACATTACCCTTTACATGAAACATTTTTCGAAAATTTTAATTTTCTCAAACATGGCTCTAATGATTTTGATTAAAATATCATATGTTTAAGATATTTTTATGACAAATGAAATGTATATCTCGAATTTTCTAGGAATGTCTCCAAAAGTATTCTTCATTGTGAATAATAACTGGTAAACCATAAGAGATAGACAAAATTTTACTGCACAAGAAACGTAGATCGTGTTAAAATACACAATTTATGTCATATGCATTTTTTTGTTGAGTGAACCATTTTCGAGATATTGCTTGTTATTCCCTTAAATTTTCCAATACTTATACTTTTTTCTCAAATTCGTTATTCTTTTTTTTCGTCCTGGTAATGCAAAGAGAACCAGCTCTTAAAATATTTGACTATAGCGTAAAGCCTACCAATTCCCCTTGCATCTACAAGAAAATTAGCAATAAGATTAACATCTCGATATCTCGATTAACATGAAGCATATGGGGAATAAGCGTTTGTAAAAATGGTTTGTACAAGAGTTGAGAAAGTCATGTGAATGTAACACATCAGATTTTTTAAGTAGCACTCAGCATTTGAAACTTTAGTGTTGCTATGTTGAATATATATTTATTGCAAAACTTGATCACTAGCCCTTGCAGTTGGATACATTATGAAATATTTAGGGATCATCTTAATTCCTTAAGTATACGCAAGCTTTTAGACTGGATTTCTGCATTTCAGCCAAAATTAATGATGGATTCATTTATTCCCTCCTCTCTTTTTATTAAACCGTTGATAATGAAACCTTCTGATCCTATATTATATGCTGTTTCTCCTCAAAACAGTGTTTGAACTGCTCGAAAATCAGTATTTTCTGCTTAATTTGGATTTAGATACTTAAAATAAATAAACGCTGGTGAATGCAAACAAGTTATTTAGCCATGTAACTGGGAAGAGAAGCTTCCAACGAATTGGAAATCCTTATTTTCAGGCATAGTAATTTCTAAGCAGGACGGAAGGAAATAAAATTGAATCGTTACCAGACCATAGGTAGAAACATCGCAGGTAACTTACCATTCCCATCCTTCTTACAGCCTTTTGACGTTTGCAGGCATCATTCAAATCGTTTTTATATGCCTGTCGGTGAGCTTTGGCCGCGCTCTCTCTGGTGATTTGGCTTGAATGTTGATAACTTGAAATAAACTCTTAAGAATTCCTATGCCTGCTCATCGCTGTTTCAGAGGTACAGAGTGCCTGAAAAGCATACTAGTTTGTAAACCTTAGCTTCCAGCGTGCTAGTCCACAGATGCCATTCATTGTTTTCGACTTAGAGTGCATCTGAAGAAAACATAGTGTAAATATAGCTTCACTATCTCATCAGAAACGAACATTTGCAGTTTGTTTCATCAGGTTAGCTCAAAGGTGACACCGGTTGATTACATTTAGATGAGTAGTTAATGAAGTATACGTGGGCATAGATTTTAAAAACGGGCATTCTTCACATGTCTTATAGAAAGTTCCTTGCTTTTCGCTACCCTAATTGTGCCCTCTGTATCTTTGGACAGAAAATGTTGTAGCTTTAAGAGCAAATCATAAGGAAACTGAACGATATAGCCCCGCGGTAAGTGTGAGGCTCGCATGTCCCGAAGTCGATTTCCTCCCATTGCCCACTCTAACCATGGGTTTTTCATGGTTTTCCCTGATCGGTAAGAAAATACTGGGATGATTTTTCATCTACAATGATTCCCTTTCCATCATTTCCTTATCATTCCTTCTCGTAGTTTAGGTATACTTCTAGGTTCCATAGTGTATGGCAGTGCCAGATAGATGGCGCGGATGCTTACTCAAAAGAAAGAGTGTTCTCAGTGGACACTAGAGGGCTGCTTGGTTGACGGGTCGTTCATCGCCCTCTCTGGGAGAGCCAGTAGTGGGACGAGTCTCCGAGTCAGAACTATTAGGGGCTTCCGCGCGTCTCTGTAGCCTATAGATCCTGTGGTTTCTTCACCTCGTTCCTTCCTCTTGGGAGTGTGGCAGTCGCAATAGATCTCCCATAGGTTGCAGTGCGCAAGATGTGCCCCTCCGTTCTACACCCTATAGTCATAGGGAAATTTGTCTTGCTCAAGGATTAGCGCAGAATTACTTCCAGTCCGAAACGCTTTCAAAGTGTTCTAGAAGTTTTCAAACCACTTCCAAAGCGCTGCCTAAGTTTGCTTCCTTTTCAAGCTGGTCTCATTATTTAGCAAGAATGAAGCATTGGTGAAAACGGATGTTATAGCAATCAGGTCGTTAGCACACAAAAAGCTATTTGCGATTCCGAGAATATGTTATGCGTATTGAACATTTCTGGTTGTGAATAAAACATTCGCCTCCCTTGGTTAACGGATTCGTCTGACCAACCGCTGTGAGCATTTCATTTGTTAGTTCGAAGGCTAGGGCCAATATTTATTCTTGCGTGATACACAGACATTTAATGTGGTTTTTCGATCGTTCAACCAAGTTTCCGAGGTTGCATTACATCAAGTTCTAATGGATTCAGGCGGTTGTTGGTAACGTGTTGTGTGACTCTCCGGCAGTGATATATATTTTTTTAATATTATTATTCTAAAGTACATTTGCCAAATGTCCGTAACCGTACAATTCGTATTAATATTTAATATAGTCGCATAGCTCGTTGCAAAGGCATTATTATTATACTCTGAAAATTTTGAGCGAAGAAGTGCCGTGGTAACGTGTGCAACTCGTATTCGGGAGGTCCCGGGTTCGATTCCCGGTGATCACCCATTCTGACCCATTGGTTTTTCATGATGGGTCGGCTCTCGCATCTTGGATGGTTTCTCTTCTGCCACGACTTTATTGCTCCTCATTTCCTGTACCCAACATCTCCTTCATTGTCATCTGTTCCGGGGTTGGAGGACCAGACGACGGTATTCGGCGAGTTGCGGCTGGGCGGTGGATATGGGCTTTATAGAGCCTACTTGCAGTGCTCTGCCCTGGTTGTGGGGCCCGTCCATTCGTCCATACCTTTATCTTTATACCCTTAAAGTGGAATATTACTGATTTAAAGATCAGTCTCCTTCAAGAAAAATTTAAAGCATTATACTCTTAAGAAATCCATTAAATTTTACGCTAAACTAGCTCTCCACTTGCACCTGCTTTAAGTGTACATATAGGTGAAATTGCCAATTCCCGTTGCTATGTATGTGTGTGTATATATATGATATATTTATTTATTTACAAAGAAGGTCCCAATGAGCATGCTGCTCTAAGCAGTGACTACCCTTTACAATTGAATCGGTAAGAAAAATACAAAAGAATAAATACGAGAGAGTACATAAGTAAAGAAAGAGGAACAAAGAAACTACACATATATTTTTAACCTGCTTAGAATGTGTGTAACATGTATTAAATATTTCAACCAGCACCACAACGATTTGTTCTCAGTGTATTAGGAACTGCAATATTGGTCGAGTAGGTATTTGAAGAGTTTTTTTTTTAACTAAAAAAAGTAAGTGATGCTTTGATGTCAAATGGGAGACTGTTGTATGTTTTGGCAACACTAGATGATACACCTTTAATTCCATATTTGGTATAATTAACTGATTCTATGGAGATGTGATTGGCTGATCTTGTTGTTCGAGTGAATATCTATTTTGTGTTTGATAACTGAGTTGGTGCTTAGGAATATTATTTTCAGTTTTATACATGAGTAAAGTTCACTATATTTACAGAGAAAGGAGAATGACAAGATATTTGTTTCCTTAAATACTTTTTCGGATGTCTTAAAAATATCGAAGACAAAAGTAGGATTTCTAAACTTAAATTGCTTTTTATTATTATTAGACCAAACTGAATTTAAACACAGAAAACTGGGGTGCAAGAGTGCAAAATAGAGACTACTTTTATGGCTATTTTCGAACTTTAATCATTTAGTCTGTACAATATGCGAATAACAGAGTTTGTTTTGTTGACGATAATATGTTCAGTATGGTATATCTAAGTCAGAGGTGCATCCAATGTAAGCCCGAGGTATCTGTTTACCCTTTCTATGACATTATCTTTGATTTTAATTGACATACTATTTGTACTTGATCTAGAGGGTTTGTAAAAAAGCATATATTTAGCTTTTTACTTAAGGATTAAGTTATATATTTATTCAAAATTTATATTATGCATTATAAATGCAAGGAATATTGTGAATACCAAATTTCATTGCAATATTTGCAGTAGTTTTGAAGTTATTAATTGTTTAAACAGATATTTAACCATAAACAATAAACACCTTATACGACGAACAAGTAAGAATTGTATTCATTTTAATATTTATTCCAAAACAGGTCAACATTATAAAAAACATTGGAAACATACTTTTTTTACTCTTTTGGTATGGTAGAAAAACATTGTTAACTTAATAAAAGCAATTTTTGGATAATTTGAGGATACATATTAATGTAATAATTAATATTCTCATAAATATCCACAATTCAGAAAAATCACTTGCAACATGTTTTCATGTGTACCTTTTAGATTTTGCACTAAATGTTTGAAGCGAAATTAATGACAATTGCATCGTGTGGAAAATTTTGAATTTACAAAATGCAGTAAAACAGAAAGTGATAAAATCAGCTCTGAAGTTCTAAAACGGTTACTTTTCAGGTGGACAGGCACCTTTAAAAGTCAGTGACGCCACTTCTACAAATCATTAACAGATAATAACTACAGATTATGAAACTAGAAGGTTCATGTAATGGATTTTGAACGATTTTCAGCTACGTGTAATCTTAAGCAATGAAGCCGTCTATACTATACGCGCTCTATTGGGGAAGTACGGACAGGGGAGGGAGAAAAGTAATTCACTCGCATAATATGCGGACTTCTTCGCTAATCTCAAAATCTTTGTGATATTATCTAGTTGTTTAGAGCGTATGAAAATAATTACGTTAATGCAATAAGCATAAGTTAATAGATGAGGATAACACTGGGAAAATGTAAAATTTTACGAGTTGTATTCTGTGAAATAGTTAAATTGGAGAAAAAGAACCATTTTGGTTCCTCCTTTTAATCATCACCATGGTAGTGGCTGACCTATTACATCCTTTTTACAAGACACGCACAAGATTAGCTGGAGAATATCTCAAATTAAACTACGCTAATAACAACTGAACTTTTGGAATTTAAAAACCAAAAATCTATCAATTCAGGCAAATACAACAATTTTATGAATAATTATACATAATCATGACATGATCTTTATAAACTGATCCTTTCCTGCAGTAATTTTACCTTTACTGGGAAAAATAAATCACATACCACCTATGGAATTCGACTGCAGATACAAAACCGTAAATGAAATGTCATTGCCATAAATTCTACTTTAGAGTACGTCAAGTGGATCGTAAGTCTATGGCCCAGCGCATATGGTCACATTCATAAATGTTGCTGAAGGAACACCATGCACATCCTTAAGTACGGGGAGACTTGCTTCCTACATTTCTATGATACAACTATACCTCCCTAAAAACAAGCAGATATTTTTCTAAAATGCATTTTAATAGATTCGTAGGTAGAAGAGAATAGATAACTAGTATAAAATCCGGTCGTGCTCCGTGGCTTAATGGTACTTCCGGTTCCCAAGGTCGCGGGTTCAAACTCGACGGAGGACGACGGATTTTTTCGGGCATAAATATCCTTAACATGGCTTCCTTCGGAAGAGAAGTAAATCCGGGGGTCCCGGCCGTAGATTTGCAGCACGTAAAAGAACCTCAAGTCTGATAAAAAGGCCTCAGAGCAAAATTCCGGTCTTTCACTCCCAATATAGAATGGGAGCATTTTATAATACACTCTGTATTTACAAGAATACAAGAGCATCAACCAGGATCAGTAGCGAGACACCGCATCGACTCTAACCACGCCCTTTGCCACACTTTATCTACCCACTCCAACCCTCTTATTAATTATACTTCAGACGTAAGGTGGCAATGCAAAGTAATCCACTTCATACCTTCCATTGGGTCTCCTAGAAGATTCCTGATGACTATTTCTATAGTTGCAGCAAATCTCAATTTCAACTCATCGATATTAGAAGAAGTCATCTCATAGAGCGATTTGCGAAATTGAAGTGCTTTTCCAAAGCTGGACTAAATCTCCAACGTTCCAATTCATAAACGTAGGAAAGAGGAATTTAACAAAAGCCGAAGAAGAGCCGGCTGCATGCCTTACTTTCCTTTGACACCTCCGGTAGAGGATCATTGTTTTTAACCCAAAAACTTCCTTTTGAGATTTCACCGGAAATACATTGAATCCTGAAAATCACTTTTAGAAACAGATCCGCACGCATGTATGTGTATGTCTCCGAACCGCATAACACAAACAAAAAATCGGATGCCTGCTGAATTTGGTATTTAAGATCTCTTCACCCCAATTTTCGTTAACTTTTTATTTCCAAAATATAGTTCGAGCTATTTTGATCAAAATGTCATATGTTTAAGATATTTGCAAGGCTAATAAAGATGGATGGATGGATGAATGGATGGATGGATGGATGGATGGATTGGATGGATTGGATGGATGGATGGATGGATGGATGGATGGATGGATGGATGGATGGATGGATGGATGGATGGATGGATGGATGGATGGATGGATGGATGGATGGATTGGATGGATTGGATGGATTGGATGGATGGATGGATGGACGGACGGACGGATAACGTATCTTTATTGGTTTCATATTAATGAAGTTATTTCACAAGTATTCAGTGCCTGGGTCATTGACCGTACATGCATATTTAAAATTCAATAGGGTGACAAAATAAACAACAGAGAAAGAAAACACAACAAACAGGAACAAGAAAACGGGAAATAGAGATAAATTACCTTAGTCTAACTGAACAAATTTGACCTAGCTTCGCGCAGTTTAGCCAAAAAATTGCCCATGTTTTGCCAGTTCCTCTAGTCAGCCAGCTGATCCCAACATGCGAATCTCTTTCTTGAGGGACTTTAACTAATTTCTTTCAGTTTAATCGTTCGCTGGTTCTCACACTGTGCACATTCCGCCAGTCCTCATCCAAATCACAGAATGGGCAGATTCTCCTGCCAGAATCGACAGTCATTTTCTGTGCCCTACAGCCCCCAGTCTAAACCATGCCATTCCTGATCTTTCCTTTCTTCCTAAATTAAGTATATATGCCTCTTTACCCTAGTTCAATTTTATTTCATTTGCTTGACTTAGAGAAGGTTTAATTTTACAATCCGATTCTATTTCCTGTTGGTTGATGTCTCATAGTCTTCTTTTAACACCTTTCGATATGTTTTTGTCATTTGTTTCAGCTCTTAGCCATACTGACTCCATTCCTATTCTCCTCAAACCCCTTTCCAAATCTGCTGCCCAAAACTTAGGAGACAGGTTTTCTCGCTGGTATTTATAACATTTAGATCGTAGTTTGGAGTTATCCCCATGCATCAGCCTTAGCCAGTATTTCACTGCTCTTTTTATATATATATATATATATATATATATATATATATATATATATATATATATATAAAATGTTCCCGAATCGCCGTCCATTTCTTGAAGTTATACGTCGTATACGCGCATGGCGCGCCGGTAATGTTGGTGGTATGTTACACGAATTTAAGGGATATACAAAGTATACTATACTAAGTTACGAGTTATGGCTCTTTAAGTGTAGTGATGGGTGTTCGTCAGAATAGGTTGTGATTATTCGTAAAAGGACTAATGAAAATACTTCCATCTAATTTAATTAATGTGGTACTGAAGACATGTTTTACATTAAACTGTTCTGACAAAACAAAACTTCTATTTTATTTCCTTAGTACAGATGATACATGCTTGTTAGCCAATTAATAATGATGCATTTGTCGTTGGACGTTCTGTCTCCCACTCTGTTGGCATTTGAAGTTCAAGAGTACGCAAAAACCAGTGCTTTTATACTTGAAAGGTATACTCTGAAAAATATTCGTCCAAACTAATAGGGTCATTTTTTTTCTCGACAGGCCTAGAAATAGAGATGCAAAACCTGTCGACGGGAGCGGGATTCGAACTCGGAACTTCTTTGTTAGAAAACCCATCGCCCCAACCACTCGTACATTATAAACACAGCTGCGAATATTAGGTTAATGCAGCTATCTAACAGATAATCTTCAGATTTCTATTCATAACGAACAAGGCGTATCATTACGTTATTATACTATAGGTTTTATGGAATATTAAATTAACCTTCAGGTTTATAAACATTGTACCTTACTTCTAAAACAATAATAAATACACTACGTCGGTTGGATCGATGTAACAATCAAAGCTAAATACACTTTCCTCGTACGCAGTGACAGTGTTAGCAGTACGGGAAAGGTTGAACATAAACGAACTGAAACGGAAGCAAGTAATCCTATTTTATGCTACAGTACATAGAGGTCTTTTACCATTCTTCATGTCGTCACGTGGGTTGTCTATTCGAACAAAGTGGACGGCAATTCGGGAACACTCTGTATTAATCTTGAATCCGTGCGAAATGGCGCCGCGGTAATTTGTGAATTCGGAGGTCCCGGATTTGATCCCCGGCGACCGCCCGCTCTGACCCATTGGTTTTTCGTAGTTTCCCGGGGTCGACAGGTGAATGCTTGGATGGTTTCTTCTCTGCCACGCTTTCTTTTCCGTTATTTCCCTTTAATTTCGTTTCCTTATCATCTTTTAGGTGTGCAGTGTATGGCGGTGCCAGACAAATGGCGCGTGTGCGTGCTCAATGGAAAGAGTATTCCCCGTGCACATCAGACTGGTGGGCGGCCCATCACCCTCCCTCAGCAATGGGATGGGTCTGCGAGCTTGGAAATGTTAGAAACTTCCGTTGGCGCTGTCCGCCTAAGGCCTGTATCCTTCTGTGGTTCCTTCATCCCATCCCTTCCTCCTGGTAGCCACAACGGATCTGTGTATGTCACAGTGTGCAGGGTGTTCCCCGTTCGTTGAATAACCTACACAGTACGATTTTTTCCTCCTGGTCCTACTCAGCTGGGTGCACAAATAGCTGGACGAGCCCATTATCTCCTAGGAGGGGTTTTAGGTAAGTTGTAGGAGAGCGCCCGATACCTACAGCATTCCTGCTGCACTGCGTTAGGGGAATACTGTGACGTATGCGCATACGTCTCTTTGGTCACCTAGATTCGAGATGGCGGTTGTAGTTTAGGTGGGGGTAGGTTAGTTGGCGTCCCCACGCTTTTTGAGGCGTGCTTGGGAAGAGAGTCGGTGAGTAGCAGTCAACCAGACCAGACGTGTATTCGGTATCTCCATGCAGGAATGCATGGCGGCCTCGCCCGACAGGCATGGAACTAAGAAGATGGGGTATGTAGTAAGTCTTATCCAATAAATACTGTGCCATCCAAATCTTTATTGTCTTATTTATGATAGTGTAAAGCTCCTTCTACCTATTTTGAGCCATGTAAGTGTCCTTTTGCCAGTTTTTAATAATATTTCTTCACTTTCACTTTAGCTGCGTCTCTAGTCGTAGCCTCGCCTTATTTTAAATTATTAAAATTTGTTAACTACCTGCTACCTCTCTAGCGAGTGCTCTGCCCCTTGAGCGTGTTTGATTGGAGGCTGCGACAATACTGCCAGTCTTTTCCCCCCTCCCCTCTCCAACCTTCTCCTCGTTTGCGTTTCTGAAGGGCCAGGTATCGTACCAGGTATCGAATTTTCCTTTAATATACTGTGACGACCTTTTTATTCTTAATGAATTTTGCATAACTTTACATAACTGTTAAATAAAATCTAGGAAGAATCTTACTGAAGAAAAATGTAAATACCCTTAAAATTCATAGTTTACGTCTAACACATTTTGTGGCATATTCTTGATATTGGCTTCAATTTTCCAATAATTTATCATACACCTTTAAGTGTTAAGTCACCATTCCTTTCTTTCTCGGAGTCCTTTTTTTTAGTTTGTTTGTTTGGGAATAGGATAGGATTAGAAAGGAGAAGTTAGGAGGGGTATTGGGGTTCCGCTGTTGCACCCCCGTTAGTACGCGGTAGGATAGCTGCCAGCCTATTGTGCTGGCAGTGGAGTAAAGGAATGTCCGGGTGACGACCATGACCGAGGCCCTGGTCGCCACACACGGGGAGTATCGTGGTTAGGAATTGGAAGGGATTAAGGCGTGGTTTTTTTATTGTATTAATTGTGATTGCTGCTGTTTCTGTTGCGGTGACTTGGGTAATAATCATCAGGATTGTGACGTATGTAAGTTTCGAAGAAGGTAGGTTTCGTCGGGCGCGAGCACTCCGTGGAGAGAGCTGCGGAGATTCGGCTGGTGCAGGAGGTGAGGACTGTGTTGATGTAGAGGCTGTTGAGATGTCCTGATGGTCTAGAAGGTCGTGTAGTTGATAGACACGCCCCTGCAGTGATTGGAGGAGCGTGTGCAGTGGTTGAAGTTAGTAGTGAAGAATGTCATTTGGTCACGTATACCCTGGATGGTGGCGTCAATGTTGTCGAGGCGGCGGACACGGGTTTCTGTGTTTTCTTCTGCGATGGCTGACGTGATGTTGCGGACTTCGTCGGCGACGTCTCCGAGACGGCTGCCTATCGTCAGGACCTCGGAGTGCAGATCCTGGACGGCCTCCCGGAGGCGCTCCTCGGAGGTGTGATGAGGCAGTGTAGGTTGTTCAGGTGCTGTTTGTGTAGCCGGATGCTGGTGAAGTGGCCCGAAGTTGTGGATTGCCGGTGGTGATGCTGGTGGTGCTGCGGTAGCTGGCGGTGTGGTCCTCGGCAGACGAGGATATCTTGGGCACTGTGCCTGACCTGTGTAGTGGCCGAAGCCATTACAGGTGGCACAGTACCGGCGTCGTCGTCGTAGGTCGTGGCCTCTGCATTCGGCGGTGAGACTTGGAGAGCCGAAGTAGTGGAGTGCGGTGTGGCGGTACAGAGGTGAGCAGCATGACCGTAGGAGCAGCAGCGGCGACATGGCTGATGGCGTTCTACTCGGCTAGCCTCAAGTCGAAGAACCCGCCCTAATAAGGGCAGATCCGAGCTCAAGGCTGCTTCGCAGTCGGCCGTGTCAGCCATTGCCAGACGGACTAGAGATTTTGGGCCCCGGAACGAAGTGATGCGACTGGGCTTCAAGGCTGAAGGCCAGTGGTGTCTAGCGGCGGTGAGAACGAACCTTGTTGCTAGGTCCCGGGGAACTCCGTAGGCCACAACACTGCATCTGTACGGATGAGTGGAGTGCGCAGGTGGTGGTGCAGCCGATGTCACTGGTGGTGGCTGCATCTGGAAGTGCTGCGTCGTGCTGGTTCCTCGAGGTGGCTGTTTTGCCGGCGGTGTGTGTGGTGGTGGCGACGTTGTTATATGAGGTGTTGTTTCTCTTCGCAATTGCTGTGTGGCAGTGCCGAGGCGAAGGAAGGCCCGGCCACCGGCGGTGGTGTAGCAACCCTGCCGGCAGATGCCGGTAGAACGGCCGGCTTTGCGGCGGTGGCAATCAGCGGTGGTGTAGCAGCCTTCAAGGCAGATCCCGGTGCAGCGGTCTGCTTTTGTGCAGAATATGGAATTTCAACGCCAGCATACAGCATTCGTTTTTTAAAGATTTGACCATCGCCCGCTTATATATACGTAACTTCTGCAAATATTTATCTCGATTTACTTCATATAGTTAAAAAAGTAACTTTTGTAAGAAAGACTTCTAGAAAAGATATCAAAACAACGATAATGGGTATATAAAGCCATGTAAATGTTTCACATCATGCGTTTTTAATACAGTTTGCCAACTTAAGTCTGGAGAGATGTTAAATGAAATGGGTGGACAATGTTCATATGTGCCCGAGGTTCACTAAGCTGTTAATCTACATATTGTGCGCAAACCAAAGCCTTCTTTGAAGGTCTTGTCCAGCAAAAAACGCGCCACCACACATCATATGCGAATGAGTTAATAATGAATACAGATGTATGGATGTTCCTTCAGCTACAAGTGGTAATTGTGCTCAGACTGCACTGTTTGTTAATTTGCGAAAACGGCAGTTATTGAATATTACCCTCTTCAATACATCTGTTAAGATATATAGCTCTTACATGCTTGTTTGCTAATATATGTTTAATCTTTAATATTAATAAAATGATCCAGGTTCCAATTATCCATTAAATAACAGATTTCTTTAAACAGACTCGCTTCCATTATGTCTAGGCTAATGCGCTATGCTGGTGCAAAGAGCACCAACGAAAATCTCACTGCACCTCGCTTCTACGTCACATTATTTATCGTTGTATGTGGCCTTGCGAAGCCATGGCCATTCCATTGGTTGCTTTAGAACACGTTGTAAGAATACGCCAGTCTTTCTGCTGAATAGTTGCACCAATAACCACAACAAAGGTTACAAATGGCATACAAACGAAATATATGTTTACGCTCTTGATCGTATTGGCTAAAAGAGAAAGAGGTAGAGTTAGTGCATGCAGTTTGTCATACAGACCTCTCATCGTGATTGGTAGCCCATGCCTTGTCGGCTAGTACAGGACATGTCTTTAAAAGGGGGAAACTTGATGAGCGCGCAGATTAGCGAAATGTAGAATGTGCAGTGTGAGAAGATTTTCAAATTAAAGCTTGAATGGTATTCATTAAATACATAGCAATACTTTATAACAAAATATAAACAGAACTGTATTCTCACAGTGATATCAATGCTTGTTGCTGCATAGAAGCAAACATAACTAAATAAAGCAGCATGTTTTCCTCTTATTCAAGCCATAATTGGTTAATATACCTTTACTAACGTATTGCTGATTACAGGAATACAACAGGATTGTAGACAAAACTACAACCCAATTTTATTGCCATAATATATGGAAATTATTCGGTAAACCATATACATATTTATCTCTAGTTTCTGAACATGATTAGTCAATTATAACAAAAGAGTAATTTACATTTACTAAACGAATATCATCATCTGCGGATGTTTTGCGGGGAGTTCCCACTTTCTGACGAGTATGTAGATCGTCTTCCCCACTTTCCTGGAATATTTTTATCCAGTAATTTACTATAAAAACCTTTTATGCACTGTCATTGCAATTGCTGTAACAGTGCGACCAGCCTCCCACATACCCACGATACGTCGACGAGTAATTTCGTTAGTATAGGCATGACTGGTTCTGAGACAATAAACATGTTTTGGTTTCAATAACACCAGAAAAAGCAAATACATCAATCTTCCCTCTTTTCCCCCTTATTGCTGTGTTATCAAGCCACCACGCTCTGTAATAGGTAAGATGAAGGACAAGCCTCTAAAGACCCCAGAAAACGATACAAAATCCTCCGAAGATTTTCTTTGGTGCTGTTTGTACATTTCATTAACCATATTGTATTTACATTCAGTTGTTAAAACTATCGCAATGCTACATGAAACATTTAAGTACCTTAGATATGATCAAACTAGTTTTTCAATGTCAGAGTTTACAAGAAAATGTTTCAAATCTTGGACAAGACTCAGCAAGCCCTGACAATGTCATTCTATTATTTACACGTTGTCTTTTTGCCAAACTGAACCCTTTCAGAACACAGTCCTAATTTATCACATGCAAAATAATTTACTATTACCGTCGAGGTATAACAATTTACAATGAAATATTGTTCTTTACTTTGCGTAGTATTTTTGCGTATTATAAGCTCATGAAATCAGATTACGATTAAGGAATTCAATGGAAATAACACCATTGATAGGCTAACTATATTATATAACATTGCATTAATGCGTTATTGTCCTCTTCGGAAGTCTGCCTGGCAATTTCTTCATATTATATTCTCGTCTTCACACCGAGCTGGATGGCTCGGCGATTTCGTCTGTGGTCCGCATTCAGGAGGTCGTCGGTTCGATTTCCTTGACCGACCTTCCTGACCTATGGGTTTTTTCGGGGTTTTCCTGGGTCACCTGGTGAATCCTGGGGAGGATTCTCACATCCCCGAATTTCCTGCCACTCCATTTCATCTCCATTCTCATTTCATCTTTCATCCGTTGGTTTCTTTCAGGGTTTGAAGTTTCGGCGATGGTGTTTCGGTGCAGTGCGGCAGGGCAAAAGGATGCTCTTTGTGACTCTTTGCGTCCTTCGGCTTTCGCCTGGCTGCCAGTGGTATCCGAGTCCCCTTGAGGGGCGCTGGACCCCTTCTACGGTCTGCCTGTCCGTCTGTCGAGGAGTGTCTATCTGAAAACATAGGGACACTGCCATTCCTGTGCCTTCCGTCACTCCTGGTTCCAGCCGCCTGTGTCTCCTCTCGCCTCATTCTTCCTCTCGAGGACGCCCCTTGTGGGATGTAGGTACAAAATCCGCTATGTGGATCAGTGCCGAGTACCTTCCGTAGTCAATCCAATCACTCCTCGTCTTCTCAATCTTCTTGTTGTATTCCATGAGCCCACAACGTCAGACATGGCCAGCTTTCGTACCATATTCCTTACCAGGTAGCCATTTTGTTTACTTTTAGATTTCAGGTGTGTTGCAGATTTTGCGTCGTGCTCTAAATGCATTTCACTGGTCATAACCATCAAATTGTAGTCAAATATTTCACCACAGAGCATGTCCTTATTTGCTTTCAAGACTTTCAAAGAACTGGAAAAAATTTGACAAGAAAACTTGTGAAGTTGTGGTAACTCTTGGAAAGTTTTGTAAAGCATTGAATTTCACAAAAATTTGATTGTGTACATTCGCTTCCATTTATGGCATCTTCGCAGCTTAGGCGGTATTCTACTGTGGCGTATGCTACATATAATAAGGAGGAGGTGTGTGTATCTTTTTACATTTTCACGCTTGCAGTGGTGGTCGGCTTTACTTGCACAGTTCTAGATTATTCGCATATGAATACAACTTTGAGCAATAGCTTTACTCGTCATCACTTATAATAACCACGTTTAAATATATAACTGTTTAGCACAATATCTCCACAAAAAATATTTTAATGGAAACATAATGTAAAACTGAATTGCATTATACCTTATACTCTCAAACAGGACACATTACTGCACATTATTTTAATAATCTATCAATGCGTATGATGCATTGCATTGCCCTAGCAATGTCTTCGAATGGCAAATTGGCTTTCCACATATAAACCTAAAATTCTCCCCGATGCACATCCCAAATATTTGCATTTGCATAGCGCTGATCAATAAAGACCAAGACTGGTTTTTTCCTGCAGCTTCCTTGATAGTTTCCTGTCTCAACCAAATATTTTAAAAGAGCGGGGTTTCATGTATAATGTCCATAGGCGGCAGGACTCTCGTATCGCTAGGTTAGTAGTAATGCTGTATATTGTTGACCCTACTTGAATTTCGCATACAAAAACTGGAGGTGACATGAGAGGAGCAATACAGCGCAATAAAATTTTGTTTTCGTTTAAATCATAGAGCCTCTAAAACTTTCGAAAACCTGAAGCAAGCATACG
The DNA here is from genome assembly GCA_030765065.1 of Deroplatys truncata. Lineage (NCBI taxonomy): Eukaryota > Metazoa > Arthropoda > Insecta > Mantodea > Mantidae > Deroplatys > Deroplatys truncata. Next base: position 51,990,709 of record CM060987.1, read on the forward strand.
CTGAATATGCATAACCTCGTGCAATAGTGTTTCGGTGGTTCAAGGACTTCATATTACGGCGAGTCCTTTGTGCTAAGCAAGATGGGACTGGTGTTTCGGCTTCTGCTATGACTGAAGTCAACTTCAACACAGCTGTAACACTACTGTTACAGCAGCGTACTACACGTCAGTATTGGTTACACTGAGGAAGCACATTGGAAGGAAACGTCCAGAACTTCATCGGGCTGGGTGGCAACTTCATCATGACAACCCGCGGCCTCACGCCGCAAATTAAGTCCAGGAATGTTTTGCTAAATTCAACATTATCTGTGTGCCGCATCCGCCTTATATTTCCGATCTTGCCCCCTGTGATTTCCAGGGCATTCGATTTGAGAGCACTGAAGCAGTGCTGAAGAAAAGTGAGGCAATTCTCAAATACCTGACAAAGAATGGCTGCACCATGTGTTCGAGCACTGCCAGAGACGCTATAAAAAGTGCATTCAAGTAGGAGGGGACTACTTTGAAAAATATCATGTCAACATTGAAATGGAGTAATAAGTATCTGTGAAGACAGTCAATCTCAGTATTTATTGATCAGCTCTCTTACATTGCGTGAGCTACACTTAATGCACACCACTTAGTTCAAGAATAAAGGCAGAACGCTCCAAATCACACCCCTTCCTACTACATACGCGCCCACTGAGAAAATTGGTAACATGCCTCCCGAAGCTGTGGTGGTGGTATAAATGGAAGCGAGTGTACAAGGATCTTTAAACATGCTTTAATTGAAGTTTATTAACACTGACTGATTCAGCATTAATCTGAAACTACACTGCAGGTTTCAAAATGAATTTTCATAACAAATTTATAAGTTTTAAAATTAGTTACATTCTTCAGCGTCCTGTAACTGTACGTAATCTGGTTCTTGAAAACTTAAATATTTGGTTTTATTTATCATTGTAATTTTTCTTAAATGATAGGAATGTAAAAGCACTTTTTCAATAAATCTGAATTCCAGAATTTTATATGCCACACATGAATGTATTCACCCACCTCGTGGCAAAATGCCAAATTCCTATAGTGTGATATGTATGTATGTGTTTATTCACTGCAAATGGGTGTTACCCGGTGACAGAGTTATATATACAAAATCATATTACAAAAATCAATGAACAAACATTAATTATACAATGAGCAATAATCAATAAAGTGAATAACTTTCTATCAACAATCGTATTATTGTATCTACCAATGTAACAAAACAGCTAAAAGTTTTGAAATCATTAGTTGCTTTACTATTTACATCCGATAATTACATATTCAGTCAATATAGCCAATACGTTTTCCATTAATATTCACAACAAGCTTATAAAATTTCAAATATACATCTAAGCAACGTTTATAATTAATTATTCCATGTTTATTCTATTCAGATTTTTCCTAAATTTCCTCACAGACAGAGAACAGCGCCGAAAGGCTGTTACAGGCAATTTGTTTCATCCTCCAATGGTTCTACTAGCATAGGAGAGTGCTCCTACATCAGTTCTGTAACATCTTCCCGTAATTTTAAAAATGTCCTACTCTGGTACCAAACTGTGTGAATCCAGTGGAAATAAATCAGAACTTAAGACGTGAGATAATACAGCGCTTGGAAATATTTGTTCTTTCCTTACATCTATTAATTAGTGTTTACGCAAGTCAAACTGGGGTCACGAGCGCAGCTTACGGGTATACCATAAGGCTAATGTTTATTACTTTCTCTACTATGTACAGTAAGTAGGGGAAGTATAGTATTCCACCCAAAAATTCGATACCGAGATTTCACCGGAAATACATGTTTTGAGACACCCTGAATCCAAAAAAAAAGCATTTTTGGAAACATGTCCGTGTGTGTGTGTGTGTCTGTGTGTCTGTCTGTGAACAGCATAACTCAGAAACGAACAGTCGGATAAACACCAAACTTGGTATTTAGGTTCAATATCTTCCAGAGTTGCGACACGAAGGTTTTCAAGAAAATCCCCCCACCCCAGATTACCCTTTACATGGAACATTTTTCGAAAAGTTTAATTTTCTCATAAATGGCTCTAACGATTTTGATTAAAATATCATAGGTTTAAGATATTTTCATGACAAATAAAATGTATATCTTGAATTTCGTGGGAATGTCTCCAAAAGTATTCTCCATTGTGAACGACTTTTGCATAACTGGTAAACCATAAGAGATAGATAAAATTTTACTGTACAAAAAATGTAGATCGCGTTAAAATACACAATGTATGTCATATACATTTTTTTTGTTGAGTGAACCATTTTCGAGATATTGCTTGTTATTACCTTCAATTTTCCAATACTTTTTACTTTCTCTACTACGTATAGTAAGTAGGGGAAGTATTGTATTCGACCCAAAAATTCGATACCGAGATTTCACCGGAAATACATGTTTTGAGATCTCCTGAATCCAAAAAAAGCATTTTTGGAAACATGTCCGTGTGTGTGTCTGTGTGTGTGTGTGTCTGTGTGTGTGTGTGTCTGTGTGTGTGTGTGTGTGTCTGTGTGTCTTTGAACAGCATAACTCAAAAACGAACAGTCGGATAAACACCAAACTTGGTATTTAGGTTCAGTAGCTTCCAGAGATGCGACACGAAGGTTTTCAAGAAAATCCCCCCACCCCAGACTACCCTTTACATGGAAGATTTTTCGAAAAGTTTAATTTTCTCAAAAATGGCTCTAACGATTTGATGAAAATATCATATGTTTAAGATAATGTCATGAGAAATGAAATGTATATGTCGAATTTTCTGGAAATGTCTCCAAAAGTATTCTTCATTGTGAATGACTTTCGCATAACTGGTAAACCATAAGAGATAGACAAAATGTTACTACACAAAAAATGTAGATCGCGTTAAAATACACAACTTATGTCATATACATTTCTTTTGTTGAGTGAACCGTTTTCGAGATATTGCTTGTTATTTCCTTAAATTTTCCAATACTTATACTTTTTCTCAAATTCGTTATTCATTTTTACTTTCTCTACTACGTATAGTAAGTAGGGGAAGTATTGCATTCCACCGAAAAATTCGATACTGAGATTTCACCGGAAATACATGTTTTGAGACCTCCTGAATCCAAAAAAAGCATTTTTGGAAACATGTCCGTGTGTGTGTCTGTGTGTGTCTGTGTGTGTGTGTGTGTGTGTGTGTGTGTGTGTCTGTGTGTCTGTGAACAGCATAACTCAAAAACGAACAGTCGGATAAACGCCAAACTTGGTATTTAGGTTCAATATCTTCCAGAGATGCGACACGAAGGTTTTCAAGAAAATCCCCCACCCCAGATTACCCTTTACATGGTACATTTTTCGAAAAGTTTAATTTTCTCATAAATGGCTCTAACGATTTTGATTAAAATATCATAGGTTTAAGATATTTTCATGACAAATAAAATGTATATCTTGAATTTCGTGGGAATGTCTCCAAAAGTATTCTCCATTGTGAACGACTTTTGCATAACTGGTAAACCATAAGAGATAGATAAAATTTTACTGTACAAAAAATGTAGATCGCATTAAAATACACAATGTATGTCATACACATTTTTTTTTGTTAAGTGAACCATTTTCGAGATATTGCTTGTTATTCCCTTCAATTTTCCAATACTTTTTACTTTCTCTACTACGTATAGTAAGTAGGGGAATTATTGTATTCGACCCAAAAATTCGATACCGAGATTTCACCGGAAATACATGTTTTGAGACCTCCTGAATCCAAAAAAAGCATTTTTGGAAACATGTCCGTGTGTGTGTCTGTGTGTGTATGTGTGTCTGTGTGTGTGTGTGTGTCTGTGTGTGTGTGTGTCTGTGTGTCTGTGAACAGCATAACTCAAAAACGAACAGTCGGATAAACACCAAACTTGGAATTTAGGTTCAGTATCTTCCAGAGATGCGACACGAAGGTTTTCAAGAAAATCCCCCCACTCCAGACTACCCTTTACATGGAAGATTTTTCGAAAATTTTAATTTTCTCAAAAATGGCTCTAACGATTTGATGAAAATATCATATGTTTAAGATAATGTCATGAGAAATGAAATGTATATGTCGAATTTTCTGGAAATGTCTCCAAAAGTATTCTTCATTGTGAATGACTTTCGCATAACTGGTAAACCATAAGAGATAGACAAAATGTTACTACACAAAAAATGTAGATCGCGTTAAAATACACAACTTATGTCATATACATTTCTTTTGTTGAGTGAACCGTTTTCGAGATATTGCTTGTTATTTCCTTAAATTTTCCAATACTTATACTTTTTCTCAAATTCGTTATTCATTTTTACTTTCTCTACTACGTATAGTAAGTAGGGGAAGTATTGCATTCCACCGAAAAATTCGATACTGAGATTTCACCGGAAATACATGTTTTGAGACCTCCTGAATCCAAAAAAAGCATTTTTGGAAACATGTCCGTGTGTGTGTCTTTGTGTGTGTGTCTGTGTGTGTGTGTGTCTGTGAACAGCATAACTAAAAAACGAACAGTCGGATAAGCACCAAACTTGGTATTTAGGTTCAGTATCTTCCAGAGATGCGACACGAAGGTTTTCAAGAAAATCCCCCCACCCCAGACTACCCTTTACATGGAAGATTTTTCGAAAAGTTTAATTTTCTCAAAAATGGCTCTAACGATTTTGGTGAAAATATCATATGTTTAAGATAATGTCATGAGAAATGAAATGTATATCTCGAATTTTCTGGAATGTCTCCAAAAGTATTCTTCATTGTGAACGACTTTTGCATAACTGGTAAACCATAAGAGATAGACAAAATTTTACTACACACAAAATGTAGATCGCGTTAAAATACACAACTTATGTCATATACATTTCTTTTGTTGAGTGAACCGTTTTCGAGATATTGCTTGTTATTTCCTTAAATTTTCCAATACTTATACTTTTTCTCAAATTCGTTATTCATTTTTACTTTCTCTACTACGTACAGTAAGTAGGGGAAGTATTGCATTCCACCCAAAAATTCGATACCGAGATTTCACTGGAAATACATGTTTTGAGACCTCCTGAATCCAAAAAAAGCATTTTTAGAAACATGTCCGTGTGTGTGTCTGTGTGTGTGTGTGTGTGCCTGTGTGTGTGTCTGTGTGTGTATCTGTGTGTCTGTGAACAGCATATCTCAAAAACGAACAGTCGGATAAACACCAAACTTGGTATTTAGGTTCCGTATCTTCCAGAGATGCGACACGAAGGTTTTAAAGAAAATCCCCCCACCCCAGACTACCCTTTACATGGAACATTTTTCGAAAATTTTAATTTTCTCAAAAATGGCTCTAACGATTTTGATGAAAATATCATATGTTTAAGATAAAGTCATGAGAAATGAAATGTATATCTCGAATTTTCTGGGAATGTCTCCAAAAGTATTCTTCATTGTGAACGACTTTTGCATAACTGGTAAACCATAAGAGATAGACAAAATTTTACTACACAAAAAATGTAGATCGCGTTGAAATACACAACTTATGTCATATACATTTCTTTTGTTGAGTGAACCGTTTTCGAGATATTGCTTGTTATTTCCTTAAATTTTCCAATACTTATACTTTTTCTCAAATTCGTTATTCATTTTTACTTTCTCTACTACGTATAGTAAGTAGGGGAAGTATTGCATTCCACCCAAAAATTCGATACCGAGATTTCACCGGAAATACACGTTTTGAGACCTCCTGAATCCAAAAAAAGCATTTTTAGAAACATGTCCGTGTGTGTGTCTGTGTGTGTGTCTGTGTGTCTGTGTGTGTGTCTGTGTGTGTGTCTGTGAACAGCATAACTCAAAAACGAACAATCGGATAAGCACCAAACTTGGTATTTAGGTTCAGTATCTTCCAGAGATGCGACACGAAGGTTTTCAAGAAAATCCCCCCAACCCAGACTACCCTTTACATGGAACATTTTTCGAAAATTTTAATTTTCTCAAAAACGGCTCTAACGATTTTGATTAAAATATCATATGTTTAAGATATTGTCATGACAAATAAAATGTATATCTCGAATTTTCTGGGAATGTCTCCAAAAGTGTTCTTCATTATGAACGACTTTTTCATAACTGGTAAACCATAAGAGATAGACAAAATTTTACTACACAAAAAATGTAGATCGCGTTAAAATACACAAGTTATGTCATATACATTTCTTTTGTTGAGTGAACCGTTTGCGAGATATTGCTTGTTATTCCCTTAAATTTTCCAATACTTATACTTTTTCTCAAATTCGTTATTCATTTTTTTATGTTCTGGACATGCAAAGAGAATGGAATGCCCCACATAGCAACCAGCGATAAAATATTTGACTATCGCTTAAAAGCTACCATATTCCCCTTGCATCTACAAGAAAATTACAAATAAGATTGACATCTCGATATCTCGATTAATATGAAGCATATGGAGAATAGGCGTTTGTAAAAATAGATTGTACAAGAGTAGAGAAAGTCATGTGAGTGTAACACATCAGATTTTTTTATGTCCTAGACATGCAAAGAGAATGGAATGCGCCGCATAGCAACCAGCGTTAAAATATTTGACTATCGCTTAAAAGCTACCATATTCCCCTCGCATCTACAAGAAAATTAGCAATAAGATTGACATCTCGATATCTCGATTAACATGAAGCATTTGGAGAATAGGCGTTTGCAAAAATAGATTGTACAAGAGTAGAGAAAGTCATGTGAGTGTAACACATCAGTTTTTTTATGTCCTGGACATGCAAAGAGAATGGAATGCGCCACATAGCAACCAGCGATAAAATTTTTGACTATCGCTTAAAAGCTACCATATTCCCCTTGCATCTACAAGAAAATTACAAATAAGATTGACATCTCGATATCTCGATTAATATGAAGCATATGGAGAATAGGGTTTGTAAAAATAGATTGTACAAGAGTAGAGAAAGTCATGTGAGTGTAACACATCAGATTTTTTATGTCCTGGATTTGCAAAGAGAATGGAATGCGCCACATAGCAACCAGCGTTAAAATATTTGACTATCGCTTAAAAGCTACCATATTCCTCTTGCATCTACAAGAAAATTACCAATAAGATTGACATCTCGAAATCTCGATTAAATGAAGCATATGGTGAATAGGCGTTTGTAAAAATAGATTGTACAAGAGTAGAGAAAGTCATGTGAGTGTAACGCATCAGATTTTTCTCAAATGCATTATTCATTTTTCTATGTCCTGGACATGCAAAGTGAATGGAATGCGCCACATAGCAACCAGCGTTAAAATATTTGACTATCGCTTAAAACCTACCATATTCCCCTTGCAACTACATGAAAATTACCAATAAGATTAACATCTCGATATCTCATTAACATGAAGCATATGGAGAATAAGCATTTGTAAAAATAGTTTGTACAAGAGTAGAGAAAGTCATGTGAGTGTAACACATCAGATTTTTATAAAGTGAGTATCGAGTATCGATGCTCAAAAATGAGTATCCATATCGAGTTTCAAGAAATAGTGCTGTCCTTCTACTACTAATTTTATTTTTGTCAATATGAGTGTTGTATATTTGGTGATATGGCAAGCGGAGGTATTCTCACAACCTCTATTCTGGATGTTTGAGAAACATTGTTTTGGAAATCCAGATGTATACATTTCCGGAATATTTCCATTGGATAAAAGCGATGGTTCTCTCAAACTAGGTCATCTTACAAAAGAAACGCATTCAAAGAACACACATCGATGATGCCATTAGTGGTAATGATGGAGAAAATCTTTTTGCCTCACGAATACCGTTTCTGCAACCAGTCACGTCTTCTGAAGTATTATTGTGGGACTGGAGACTTGGGGAACCCTACCACTATTCCGACACAACGGGAATTGTATTCTGACTTTATTTCGCGAAAACCCCACATGAGCATCAGGCAAGTTGTATTTAAGGCTCAATAAGACTTCTACTCATCGAATACTCAAGGGATGGAAACTGCATCAAAAAAACTTCAGCTTGTTCAAACTTTATCTGTAAATTACTATTAAACCAGAATTATCCTTTGTAGAGCAATGATGCAGACGGATTATATACCCACGTCGGCGGAACTGACTCGCGAGCTTTTCGCGGTAAACATCTTTTATCGTCAAGTACACATTTCATATATCTCATGCCCGACATAGCATTGACTCGTACATCTGTCTTTGCGGACTTCCAGATCGTGAGTGAATGTAAAATTTCGTCATATAGGTTTTAGTTTCTCCCACTAAGTCGAGTGACATTTTTCTTTAATATTATCCGTTGAACGTGTTTCTTTATAAGAAATGTAACTCTTCCATTGGTCGGTAAATATTACAGAAAGTCCCCACTTAACTCTCTTATGTGAATCTGAGGCACAAACGTTTTCACGCGAACTAATACAATAGCAGGATAAGTCATGTTCTTCCGAGACCTTAACCATAATCCTAGCTTGTAATGTTACATACACATCTGTTTCACTTGAAAATAATTTTTCCAGGGACAACTTGGCGCAAATATGGCCTTAGGTAAGGTCTCTCTATTGTCCTGCTGAAACTTCTGCTTCCCACTGAACCTATATTTATTTCTGCAAGCCCATACGGGATTCTACAATGCAACGGCTTCTAAAACTATATTAAATCAAACAGTGATTCCTATGGGCTGGCTTACAGCTCCGTCGGTAGAGCACCTCCGGGTTCGATTCCCGGCTGGGGATAGGAAAATCTCTCTAGCCAAGATTATTGCATATCCTCCACAGAGTCTGAAAGTATGAATGTGCGTGTGATCTAATGTATAAAACCCAAAGAAAAACCAGAAATTCAACGATGACGATATACGAGTTAATACCATTGTCGATACTCAATATTGTGACCATTGCAGTTAAAGTTAAAGGCGTGGTAAAAATGGAACACAAAGAAAAAGTGATTCCCGTATTATGAATAGTAGTGCACAATTATTTCCTAAGCTCAAGGTAAAGTGAAAGCAGAACAAGAGAGGGAAGGTAAAACAAAAATCGTGTTAATTTACTAATTTCATGGGACAGCAGCACTCCACTTTAAAGGCAATAAAGTAGTATTTTAGCTTTCTCAAAACATTAATATGCATTCAACGTTTTGTAAAACCTGTTTTAGTTTATATGGGGATAGAGGCAATACATGGTACTGCCTTGTCCTTAACATACTGCCCTTTTTAAGATTGCGATTATGAATGCCGTACTAAATTAAGCAAACGAAGAGAACGCAGGATACTGTAGCGGTCCATCGAGCATCGTAGAGTTTAGGACACCAGGTTGCTTACTTGGCTCACAGAATGATATATGTTGACCACGAATGTAGGTCATCTTAATTCTCCCCAACACTCGAATGACGCCGAAGCTACGGCGGTCAGGACCCGGTGCCCCACCCTAAATAAGCTAACCATTATAATTGCGTTGTCATCGAGATCTCCAAGATTTCACTAGGTACGCCATGTGTAGGCACGATCAAGTTCTTGCACGTACGACCTCTCTACTAAGGGACTCTCAGTTTACGCTAATAAAGAATATAGTCATTAGATTTTTATATAACCCCCTATTCAACTCCCTATGGGGTCGTTCTCCGTGGTCTCGGGGTACCGTGCCCTAATTCACGAGGTCGCGGTTTCAAACCAGGCAGAGAGCGATGGATTTTTTTCGGGCATAAAAAGCCTTAGCGTGGCTCCCTTTCGAAGGAAAGTAAAGCCGGTGTTCCCGTGTCGTAGATTTACGGCACACAAAACAACTTCAAGCCTGATAAAGAAGATTAATCGAGTTTTGTTTTTGAAGAATTTTTATTTTCACGAATCTTTTAGTGGCATATTGCTAAACAAGGACAAAGCAACAGGAATTCTTTTTGTGTTTTTAAGTTTAAGGGGCTAACAATGATTCATATCTATGAATTCTATGTAATTAAAATAATGTATTGTACTTGATATTTTATTATTAAATACGGACATTAATCTAGAAACCACATTCTTACTTTCTCTAGGGAAAGTATTGTATTCCATCCAAAAATTTGATATCGAGATTTCACCGGAAATACATGTTTTGAGGCCCCTGAATTCAAAAAAGCATTTTTAGAAAAAGGTCCGTGTGCATGTCTGTGAACAGCATAACTCCAAAACGAAAAGTCGGATAATTACCAAACTTGGTATTTAGGTTCAGTATCTTTCAAAGATGCGGCACGAACTGTTCAAGAAAATCCCCCACCCCAGACTACGCTTTACATGGAACATTTTTCGAAAATTTTCATTTTCTCAAAAATGGCTCTAACGATTTTGATTAAAACATCATACATTTAAGATATTTTCAGGACAAATAAAATGTATACCTTGAATTTTGTGGGAATGTTCCCAAAAAGTCCTCTTAAATCTGAATTAATTTTGCATAGCAGGTAAACCGTAAGAGTTATGCAAACGTTTGCTACACAAAAATGTATATATCGTTAAAACACACAATTTATGTCATATACATGTTTTTGTCGAGTGAACCGTTTTCGAGATATTCTTTGTTATTTGTTTGAATTTTCTAATACTTATACATTTTCTCAAATGGGAATTCGTTATTCTTTTTTTTATGTCCTGAACATACAAAGAGAATTAAATGCTCGACATAGCAACCAGCTCTTATAGGATTTCACTATCGCTTAAAGCCTACCATATTCCCCTTGCAACTACAAGAAAATTAACATACGTTTCTGCAAATGTTTATATCGATTAACATGAAATAGATGGAGAATAAGCGTTTGTAAAAAAATAGTATGTACAAGAGTAAGAAAGTTATGTGAGTGTAACAGATCAGAATTTTTAAACTAATGAAGTGAATTTGCTCCAAGTCAAAGTAGGATTTTTCTTTATATTTTTATATGTTGGTAAAAAATTCATATTTTGGGAACATTTCCTTTATATTTTACCTATCTCTCGTTGTAATGAATGGCCGCTTATCCTCAATACGAAGCTACAGGGTTCGATGTGAATTAACGTTATACCTATGTTCTCATATCTAGAAATACTGTGATTGAGGGAAGGTTTCTTGTGAACTGTTCTACCAAACGTGCACGTACGGCAGCGGCAGAAATATATCTGACTACCCCTGAAATCTGATACAGAATTTTGACAGTACTATTTAGGCTGTTGTGTTATTTACCAGAGCGTAAATAACTACTTCGCAAGCTGTTTTGCTTTGATTCCACTTGAGATCCAAGCCCGGGGAGTAAACTTGCAATTAGCGCCTGGAGCACTACAGCAAATTTCCGACACCCTTACCGCTCTTTTTGACGCTTTTTTATCCTTCCATAATTTGTGTAAATAGGTGTTTAGTTACTAGCTTAACTTTTTGCACAATCAACATTTCTATATCGATCAGTGTAGACCAAGGTCGAAACACTTCAATTTGATTCGAAAATTTCAATGGCACAGGTTAGGAATCGAATGACGGATATTCGGCTTTTCCTGCGGTGCACTACCGTAAAGACAAAGGGGAGAGATCCGAAGCGGACCAGATTCGGATGACGCCGGGCGCAAGCATGGACGGGGCCCTAACGTTTCCAGACTTAATGCATCCGACGCCACCTGGGGGCACCCACAAACCCCTAATCCCCCGAGGGTCCCCCGATGGAGAGCCCGACGAGAGCACCGGTAGGCGGATCCTAAATCAGCTGTTCCGTAACGAGCCAGGGAACCAACCTCTGCAAAGCGCACAGGTACTGTCCAGCCGCAACCCACCGTACACCATCGCCTGATGCTACAAACATGAAACAGATGACAATAAAGATGATGGTACAGGAAATGAGGGGAAGAAGAGTCCTGGTAGAAGATTTGCCACCCCAGCATTCGCCTGCCGACCAGGGGAAACCACAAAAAACCCAAGGGTCAGAGTGCGCGGTTGTCGGGGACCGAATCCAGGACTCCCCGAATGCGAGTTGCGCACGTTACCGCGGTGTCACCTCGCTCGGAAATTAAACAAAATTGAGTTGTATTTACGGATGCTCTTTAACTACTACCGTACCAACCTATATTGAGCGTGAAAGACCGGAAAGTTTGCTCAGAGGCATCATTATGGCTTGAGCTTCTTTAACGTGCCTTAAATCTACGACATGAGACCACCGGCTTTACTTCCCTTCCGAAGGAAGCCATCCTAGGAATCTTTACGCCCGAAAAAATCCATTGTCCTCCGCCGGGTTTGAACTCGTGACCTCGGGAACTAGAGGCTGCATGGTACCTCTAGACCCCTCGCTCGGTGTGCACTACCATCGCATTAACACGGCTAGAACTACTAACCGCAAAGTGAACTTTTCTCATCTGATTCATACAGCCTGAGGAACCTCTAAGACGATTTACATTACCCCGAGACATCCTACCATAGAGGCGACTTACAGCAGCTATCATCAAGTAGTAAGCAGACCGGTTGGGAGCTTTTCTGCTCAGTATTAAGCGTGATGGGAGTAACTGAAAGAGAAGCAAAGGGGAAAATGTTGACCTCATTCATACCCTCCCTCAGCGCAGCGGCGGTTCTGTTGGGTAGTTTTCCTTTACTAAGAAGAACAGTAAGTGAAAGCGTAGGTCAACAACGCCAACTAGATTTAACCCGCTTGGGAGGAAACATATTTTATTACAGCACAAGATAATTGTGTAAAGTGTTTAGTTTGCAGTAGGATGCTAAACCCCGTAAAAAGGTTTAATCTACAGCGCCATCATTCATCTTGCCATGCGAATCTTTGTAAGGAGGAAGAAATATCACCTTTATTGGAATAACTTTGTGGATGTAAGTCCGTTACATTTTATACTGTAATTTATTGCTCTTGCTGAATTCGTTCATGCTGGTCAGATTCACAACTTGTTTATTTTGTTTCTGATACGAATTATCATGTTAAATAATTATTACAGTGTATTATCACAGAATAGTAAGTATTATACCAAGTATGATGTTGAATAATTTACTATTCATTGTTTGTGCAATCCCTCCTAGGATGCAATGAACAAATTAATATTATCTTGCCATATTGTGCATTGCTAATTGTATTGTTTAATAATAATAACAGCAATACTAATAATAATGTCATGTAAGGAATATACTTCCACAAAACCACATTATTATAACACTTCAAATCAATTTGTATCGCAAAGTTACCCGCGCATTTGCAGAAACGCCACTGACTTTACAAACCGGCCTGCCGCTCAGCTTTCCTTGTAGCAGACGCTAACAGGAGAGGAGCAAGTAAACCTGACTTCCTAGAGCTATATACTGATGATGCGGGGCTAAACAGTGCTGCAAGTAATTCTAATTCCCGACTAGCACACGGTTAAACCTTTATAAATCGATAGCTGTACGTGTTTTGACATACGTTTGTAAAACTTGGACATTAAACCAATCGGAAAAAAGGAAGATTGAAGCGGTAGATATGGGATTCCTACATTCCGTAGCAGGAGGGATTCTTTTGCACAAACAAAGAAGTAAACAAATTAGGAAAGATTTAAACATATTTGATATTGTAGATACTATAAATTTATTACAGATTAATTGGTATGAACACACACAAAAATGGACTCTAACAGACTAAAATCTCTTTAAATTAATTATAAACCGAAAGAATTCAGGAACATAGGAAGACCAATAGCCAGATGGATAGATCAGTTCTCTTGATTGAAAACAGGTCTAATTCCTAAATTCACGAAGCGGAAGAAAAAGAAGAATTCTAACTATTAGGCTTAACACACATATCCATTAATGGTTCTTTCATACTGGCCGCAGTAGACTAATGGTTGCAATTAGAACCATATTTGTAAAATTCAGTATATAAATCAGATGTTGATGACAGAGTTTGAATGCGTTGTCGAAGTCTCGTCACGCCAGCATAATGGTAGTGAGAATCCATCTCAGCCTAATAAAATGCTGATTAAATTAGGATTAATAATTAACAAAATATTTATAAGACAAACATTTAAAAAATCGATTAAATGTTACATCTCCTATTACATAATCCGTCTGCACGAAAAATCGAACAGTTATGTTACAAGTCTCGATCATATAATTCAGCTTACTTTTTCTGAAATTTTCTGAAATTGTAAAACTGTGATTTCTTTTTGCAAACACACAAAAATTATACGAGGGCTGATCAATAAAGACTGAGACTGATTTTTTCCTGTAGCTTTATTGAGAATTTCCTGTCTCTACCATGAATATTTGAAAAGAGCGGTGTTTCATGTATAATGTCCATAGACGGCAGCACTCTTGTATCGATAGGTTGGTAGTAATGTTGTATATTGTTGACCCTACTTGAATTTCGCATACCACTCGACACGAGAGGAGCAATAAAGTTTTGTTGAAACTTTGGAAAAGCTGAAGCAAGCATGCGGTGAAGGTGCACTACCTCGTGCAACAGTGTTTAGGTGGTCAAAGACTTCAAAGAAGGGCGAGTCCTCTGTGCTAAGCACGGTGGGCCTGGTGTTTCGGCTTCTGCTATGACTGAAGTCAACATCAACACAGCTGCTGTGATTGTTGTTCTTCCTCACACTAATGCTACACGCCAGTATTGGCTACACTGAGGAAGCACATTGCAAGGAAACATCCAGAACTTCATCAGAATGGGTGGCGACTTCATCACAACAACGCATGGCCTCACGTCGCAAATCAAGTCCAGGAATTCAACATCACCTGCGTACTGCATCCGCCTTATAACCCCAAGCTTGCCCACTGTGGTTTCTTTTTTATTCCCATCACTAAAGGCAAAGCTCCGGGGCATTCGATTTGAGAGCACTGAAGCGTGCTGAGGAAAAGTGAGGCGATTCTCAAAGACCTGACAAAGAATGGCCTGCACCATGTGTTCGAGGACTGGCAGAGACGTTATAAAAAGTGCATTCAACTAGGAGGGGACTACTTTGAAAAAGATCATGTCAACATTGAAATGGAGTAATCAATACTGTGAAAAAAATGAGTCTCAGTCTTTATTGATCAGCCCTTGTAATTAAATTAACAGTTGTAGTTCTTATTTCCATAGCACGACTTTTAATTTGTTTTTCAGCAGAAAATTTATGTAAATATTAGCTATTATATAACAAAATGGGTTTACCTTGTTTGGTGCCGATTTAAAATCAGCAGATGGAATTTATAATTGTCTCATATGTAATGAATACTACTTACATGAGCATCTGAAGCATAAAATTAGATACTGCTGATTCACGTGAGCTCATGATGAGATTAAATGTTACCAACTACGACATTTCCATGCGATAGAAGGATTTGGTTGGTGATACGAAGAGGATTGAGGTTACCCGCATCAGTATAATAAAGACTCTCTGTATCTAATGCTCTTACAAGCATTTCTGGAGGACATTTTCACAGAAAATGCAGGTTCTCAGATATAGAGGCTAGAATCTAGGTTCGTGACGAGTCAGGAAGACATATATTTCCATATAAATGCAACCTTTGTATACCACCAGCATGAAGTATGCCACGGTTCGTGTTCTCCTGACCTTTCGCTTGTTGCTATCGCGTGTTTCCGCCGATACTCACCAGAGAGTTACGGCAGAGGCGATTTTGATAGCGTATTATCTTGTAGTTCTCTTAGGAATATATAAGAATGGGAATATTAGTCAAGATTGCTTCCTAATGGACTGAGATAGCTCAGTAACGTGTGAGGCTCGCATTCGGGAGGTCCTGGATTCATTTCCCATCGGAGGCGGTTACACCAACCATGGTTTTTTCCTTGGCATCCCCAGGTCGGTAGACGAATGCTGTGGTCGTTCCCCTTCTACCACAAATTTCTGTCCCTATAATTTCCTTTCATTTATTTCGCCTCATCTGTGTCTGGGTTGTGAGACCAGGCGCCGGCGGTTGGCATGTTGCTGTAGGACGTTGGAGTTTGCACTCTGGAAATATTTCTCCTGGCGTTTGGCAGGATGCTGGAGCCACCTTACTGGGTGCTAGCCGACGTCAGGATTTGTGCTATGTTGGAATCTTTAGGGACTCCGCCGTTGTTAGGGCACATCGTCGTCCGGATACGATCGCCCTTCCGCTCTCCTCTGCATCCCTTCCTCCCAGGGATCACGTTGAAATCCAAAAGGAGCTACTATGGCCTACTTGGCGTGCTTGCTGTAGTTACTGGAGGCCCCACCGTCTGACCTCTAATACCCTGCTGCATACAGTTTCACAAGGCATTATTGCACAAGCCTAGGAGAAAGTCAAATAGCTTGCAATGCCGTACCGCATGGACAATGTCTTTGTGCTGATACAAGTACCACGAAAACCTAATCTGATGTATTAATTATATGCCTTTCTCTACATACTGTTGTAAATTTTTATGTAGCTCCTACTAACTAAACTTATGAAAGCTAATTCTTATTGCATATAGTAAGTAGGAGAGTATTGTATCCCACCCAAAAGTTCGATGTCGAGATTTCACCGAAAATATGTTTTGAGGCCTCTGAACCCCCCAAAAAAGCATTTTTAGGAAAAAGGTCCGTGTGTTTGTGTGTCTGACTGACCGTGTGTGTCTTGGTATTTAAATGCAAAATGTTCCAAAGATGCCACACAAGATTTTAAAATCCCTCCATCCAAACTACTCTTACACAGAAAATTTTTCGCAATTTTTTATTTTCTAAGAAGTGGGTGTAACGATTTTGTTTAAAATACCCTATATTCTTGATATTTATACAAGAAATAAAATTTATATCTTGAATTTTCTGGGAATAGCCTGTGAAGTTGTCTTCATTGGGATCCTACATAACTGATAAACGTCAAACGATAGACGAAAAGGTACTACAAAAAATCTGATGTGTTGCACCAACATGACTTTCTCCATCTACTTCATGATAATCAGATAAACATTTGCATTAACTATCTTATGCTAATTGTTAGATGCAAGGGAATATGGTAGGGTTTAAACAATAATCAAATCTTTTAAGAGCTGGTTGCTATGTGGAGCATTCAATTTTCTCTTTGCATGTCCAGGACATAAAAAAAGAATAACGAATTCCAATTTGAGAAAAGGTGTATGGAAGATTGAAACAAATAACAAGGAATATCTCGAAAATGCTTCACTCGATAAAAAATGTATATGACGTAGATTGTGGTTTTAAGAAGATCTACATATTTTGTGTAGTAACATTTTATCTATCTCTTACGGTTTTGGGGACATTTCCAGAAAATTCAGGTATATTCCGTGAAAATATCTTAAACATTGGATGTTTTAATCAAAATCGTTAGAGCCGCTTTGAGAAAATCAAAATTTTCGAAAAACGTGCCATGTAAAGGGTAGTCTGGGGTGGGGAGAGTTTGTTGAAAAGCTTCGTTTCAAATCCTTGGAAGATACTAAACTCAAATACAAAGTTTGGTATTTATCAGACTTTTCGTTTTTGAGTTATGCTGTTTACAAACAGACACACACGGACATGTTTCCAAAAATGTTAATTTGGATTCAGAGCACCTCAAAACATGTATTTCCGGTGAAATCTCGGTATCGAATTTTCGAGTTGAATGCAATACTTCCCCTATGTAGTAGAGAAACTAGTAACGTAGATCTCTCTTAAAAATACACAATTTATTTCAAATAACTTTTTTCGTGGCATAAGTTATTTCTGAGATATTCGTTATTAATGGTTCGAATTGTTCTTTATTTGGTTATTCTTTAAAGGGCTGTCAACATTCACAATATTCTCGCAATGTCATGGAAACAGTATGGAATTTTAAGGCCATCATATAGCGTCCTTAAATATTTGACTATCAATATTCCCTTACTCACTTTACTTTTATCGGTGTTTCCACTTGTCAGCGGTTGCTTCTAATAAAACATAAACATAATGTTTGAGTAAAAAGAATTAAACCCATAGATATTGGATGATTTAAAAATATCAAAGTAATTCTTAAAACTAAGCTTATAGTTAATAATGAATATAAAATATCAAAGGGTAGTTTATAATAAAATATTAATTTTGGAAATTAATGATGAGTTTTCTTTCCTTTGAAGCTTTAAAAGTTATTTATTCTTATTTTTGGTTTACAAGACCAGTGTTTTTAGTAAACTATTAAAACATAAAATGTTAATAACATTTTGTTTTATATTTTTGTGTGGTTTGTGGGTTTTTTCTTCTAGCATTTGCTAGTAACTTTGTTAAGTTTAGAATTTATTGTTTTAGTATTATTTATTGTTTTATATTTTTATTTAATAATAAGAGGGGAATTGTATATAACTATGGTTTTTCTATCATTTGCAGTTTGCGAAGGCGTATTGGGGCTGTCAGTTTTAGTTTCTATAATTCGAACTCATGGGAATGATTATTTTAATTCATTTAGTTTATTACAATGTTAAGATATATTCTAAGTTTATTATTTTTAATTCCGTTATGTTTTACAAGTAAAAGTTGATTGTTAATTCAGAATTTATTGTTTTTTATATCTTTTAAATTTTTTATTGGTGTTGATTTTTTTTTGAATAAGAATGAGCTATATATTTGGGTGTGATTATTTATCATATGGTTTGATTGTGCTAAGATTTTGAATTTGTGTTTTAATAATCTTGGCTAGTTACTCTGTAATTCAATATAAGTTTTATAATAATTTATTTATATTTATGATTTTAATATTGTTATTAATATTAATTTGTACTTTTTGTAGAACAAATTTAATTTCATTTTTTTGAGAGTAGCTTAATTCCAACTTTATTTTTAATTTTTGAGTGAGGGTATCAGCCTGAGCGGTTGCAGGAAGGAGTCTATTTATAATTATATACTTTATTAGGTTCATTACCATTATTAATAGGTATTATATACTTTTAAAATAGTATAGGTTATTTAGCTTTTTCGTTAAATTATAAAAATAATTTATTGAATAATTATTTATATTTTAGAATAATTTTGGCTTTTTTGGTTAAAATACCTATGTTTTAGTACATTTATGATTACCTAAGGCCCATGTTGAAGCTCCAGTTTCAGGTTCAATAATTTTAGCTGGAGTTTTATTAAAGTTGGGTGGTTATGGCTTATTACGAGTATTTGAATACCTAATGAGAGTTGGAATATTAATTAATGTGTTTTGATTTTCTATTAGATTAATTGGTGGATTTATAGTTAATCTAATGTGTTTACGTCAGATGGATATGAAAGCATTAATTGCTTATTCATCTGTAGTTGACTGGTTCAAGCCTCGTGTATCGGACCAGAGGTCGTCGTTGGTATTTCTTTGCCGTATGGCTCGTACAACTCCTGCCTTCCATTTTGCCGAGGTTTACCACGTTTCTTCTTTCCTTAGGGAGGCATTTCCAACACATCCTTTGGCCATCTTGCATTTGGCATTCTCTGAACGTCCCATACCATTGAGAAATTCTACATTCAAATCTATCACTAAGAATCTGGTTGACACATCCTTTCCCTTATATTCTCATTCTTCACTTTCTGCACTCTGGAGAGGCGACAGCTTCTCCCTATGCCATCCATTTTCACCACACACAACCATAGCTTCTGACATTCTGTCAAGGACCAAGCTTCGCCTACATATGTCACACTGCTTTCAATAATAGTCTTAGAATTACTTTTTTTTGTTCCTTCGTGGATTTCTCTACTCCACAATATTCCGTTTAGCGCTGGTAGTGCTTCTCTTGCTTGTTAATATGCACCTCAACATCCTTTTCACAATTTCCCGACATCACTTTGTATCTATAACGAAATGTATAATGTAACTATCGCTGTAAAGGTTTATCTCAATTAAAGTAGTAGATAGAGAAACAAATCTGATGTTTTGCACTCACATGACATTCTCTACTCTTGTAAAGAGTATTTTTACAAACGCTTATTCTCCAGCTACTTCATGTTAGTCCAGATAAACATTAGAAGAAACTGTCTTATTGCTAATTTTCTTGTAAGTGCAAGGGGAATATGGTAGGCTTTAAGCGATAGTCAAATCTTTAAGAGCTGGTTGCTATGTGAAGCATTCCATTCTCTTTGCATGCCCAGGATATAAAAAACGAATAACAAATTCCAATTTGAGAAAAAGTATAAGTATTGGAAAAATTCAAACACATAACAAGGAATATTTCAGAATTAGTTCACTCCATAAAAAATGTATGTGACATAAATTGTGTGTTTTAACGAGATCTACTCTTTTTGATTAGTAAAATTTTGTCTATTTCTTACGGTTTGCCAGTCATGCGAAGGTCATTCAAAATGAACGGGGCTTTTAGGAATATTCCCAGAAAATTCAAGATATACATTTCATTTACCATTAATATATCCTAAACGTATGATATTTTAATCAAAATCGTTATAGCTATTTCTGAGAAAATCAGAAGTTGCGAAAAATATTCCATTCAAAGGGTAGTCTGGGGTGAAGAGATTTTCTTATATGTATATTTTGAATTTTCTGGAAATGTCTCCAAAAGCCCTCTTCATTCTGAATGACTTTAGCATAACTGGTAAACCGTAAGAAGTAAGCAAAATTTTACCGCACAAGAAATGTTAAAACACAGTTTATGTCACATACATTTTTTTGTCAAGTAAACCATTTCCAAAATATTCCCTGTTATTTGTTTAAATTTTCCAATACTTATACTTTTCTCACATGGGAATACGTTATTCGTTTTATGTCTGGACATACAAGGAGAATGAAATTATCCACATAGCAACCAGCTCTTAAAAGATTTGACTATCGCTTAAAGCCTACATATTCGCCTTGCACTTACAAGAGAGTTAGCAATAAGACAGTTTCTGCAAATGTTTATCTCGATTAGCATGAAGTATATGGAGAATAAGCGTTTGTAAAAATAGTTTTTACAAGAGTAGAGAAAGTCATGTCAGTGTAACACAGATTTTTACTTTCTCTACTACGTATAGTAAGTAGGGGAAGTACTTTTTGGATTCAGGGGGTCTCAAAACATGTATTCCCGGTGAAATCTCGGTATCGAATTTTTGGGTGTAATACAATACTTCCCCTACTTACTATACGTAGTAGAGAAAGTAAAAATTAACCAACAAATTAACATCGGTTATTAACTCCTATGTAGTTTAATAAACGTAACAAGATATTCTTTTTAATCATCCAAAATTTCACTGGGATAACTTTAATACGTAGTTTCTAAAAAACGGATCATTTATATTATAGAATGTTAATTCGAAAAAATGGTGCTTAAAGTAAAAACTTAGTAATAAACTCATATACGTTTGAAGAAGCACATAGAATACTCCTGGAATCTCCCTGTATGTAATCCTGGTCCTCCTCAGCATCCTCCTGTTGAAGCCCGTCTCTTCTTCTTGCAGATCTGGCCTGTTTAGTCATATTTTGCATGGCCAATTCTATTTCTATCATCCTCAGTTGGTCGATTCCCTTAGGATGGTTGCTGTGTTTCTACCCATAGCGCACTAATACGACATTTTTTCACTTTCTGTACGAAGTACATAATAGGTAGAAAAGGTATTGCATTCCACCCAAAAATTTAAAAAAATCGATACCTAGATTTCAACGGAAATACGCGTTTTCAGGGCCCCTGAATCCAAATAAATTATTTTTAGAAGCATGTCCGTGTGTGTGTCTGTGTGTCAGTTTGTGAATAGCATAACTCAAAAAGGAAATGTCGGATAAATACCAAACTTTGTATTTAAGTTTAATATCTTTCAAGGATGGGACACGAAGGCTTTCAAGAAAATACCAAATAGCCTTTATATGGAACATTTTTGAAAATTTTAATTTTCTAAATAATGGCTCTAATTATTTTGATTAAAATACCATATATCAAAGACAATTTTGCATAATCTTGTGCAACTAGCAAAGGTTAAGTGATAGACGAAAACCTGCTACACAAAAAATATAGATCTCTTTAAGTCCTGTCAACATTCAGTTGTTTCTAGCGATTGGCATGTAAACAGTATGTAATTTTAAGGCCATCTTATAGCGTCCAGTTCTTAAACATTTGACTATCGCTGTTCTCTTTGTATTTATAACGAAGTATGTAATGTAGCTATTTCTGCATTGCTTTATTTGGATGAAAATGTAGTACATAGAAAAAAATCTGATGTGTTACACTCACATGACTTTCTCTACTCTTGTACAAATTATTTTTACAAACGCTTATTCTCCGTATGCTTCATGTTAATCGAGAAAAACATTTACAGAGTCTATCTTATTGCTAATTTTCTTGTAGATGTAAGGGAAATACATATTTACAAGAGCAATATAGAAAAACAGTAGCCTTTAAGCACATACATATCTCTTAATAACTGGCTGCTAGGTGCAGCACCATTCCCTTTCCCACAGATTAATACTCTTTGTATATTCAAGACAAAAAATCAGATGTGTTACACTCACAGGACTTTCTCTACTCTTGTACAAAGTATTTTTACACACGCTTATTCTCCATCTAGTTCAGTTAATCGAGATAAACATTTGCAAACTCTATCTTATTGCTAATTTTCTTGTAGATGTAGGGGAAAATATATTTACAAGGGCAATATAGAAAAACAGTAGCCTTTAAGCACATACATATCTCTTAATAGCTGGTTGCTAGGTACAGCACCATTCCCGTTGCCACAGATTATAACTCTTTGCATATCCAAGACAAAAAAATGAATAACGAATTCCCATTTGAGAAAATAAGTATTGAAATATTTAAGGGAATAACAAGCAATATCTCGAAAATGGTTCACTCAACAAAAAAAATGTATATGACATAAATTGTGTATTTTAACGCGATCTACATTTGTTGTGTAGTAAAACTTTGTCTATCTCTTATGGTTTACCAGTTATGCAAAAGTCGCTCACAATAAAGAATACTTTTGGAGACATTCCCAGGAATTCAAGATATACATTTTATTTGTCATAAAAATATCTTTAACATATGATATTTTAATCCAAATCGTTAGAGCCATTTTTGAGAAAAATAAAATTTTCAAAAAATCTTCCATGTAAAGGGTACTCTGGGGTGGGGGGATTTTCTTGAAAACCTTCGTGTCGCATCCTTGGAAGATACTGAACGCAAATACCAAGTTTGGTGTTTATCCGACTGTTCGTTTCTGAGTTATGCTGTTCACAGACACACACACAGACAGACACACACACAGACACACACACGGACATGTTCCCAAAAATGCTTTTTTTTGGATTCAGGGGGTCTCAAAACATGTATTTCCGATGAAATCTCGGTATCGAAATTTTGGGTGGAATACAATACTTCCCCTACTTACTATACGTAGTAGAGAAAGTAATAAGCTTTAGCAAGAATAGTTGGTGCACCCAATAATAAAGATAGAGGGTAGAGAAAGTCGTGTGAATGTATTACATCAGAAATTTTTGTGGCACAGGAGATGGTATCTTATTAAAGGATTCATTAACATTCTGTGTCTTGCTATAGAGACACTTTAGCAACAACTGTGAATGGGCTATTTTTCATACACTGACTTTATGACCAACTTCACAGTTTTATCTATTGAATTTCTGTGATGATAGTCACAATTTGTGCCTGAAGCTTTAGCCTGAAGATATATATGTCCAATTGGCCAAGTACATCCCCGTAAGGGGGATGGGTTCGACCTCTTCAGCTGCCGTATTGCGGGTGCTGCGGTCCTTGAACACTCGTGGTACTTCTGACGTTATTAGAAGTACGCTGGACCAAACGTCCGAGCCTCACCCGTAGGGGTGTCGTTTGGATTGGGTTGGACTCGGCGGTATAGTGATTCCCGATACCTATGGGAGATTGGAGACGTTGCTTGTGAGACGCCTCAAGGTCCTCTAGTGCAGCCCTGGAGAGCCGGTAGACAGTTGCTAGAGACTGTCGAACCCACCGAGGTACTCGGTACTCTTTCCCTTCGGGGATTGACGCGTGTAAGTGATGTATCCACTTCCACCCTGTAATGGGGGGACGAATTAGGCAACCAGATACCAGCCCAAAGGAAAAGCTCTCGGGGGTGCGAGTGTCAATCGGATGACCCCATCCCCAGGGTCCCGTGGGGGCGTAGTTCCCCTGGTGCCTTATGTCCAAGTGCATGTTGTGCTGTGATTTGGAGTCACAAGTAATAGTGTGAAAATATGTAACCCAGACTGCTCTCATCATACTTTTCAAATGTCTCTTATGGTCTTGCCGTAATAATTTGCAGTTTGTCAATGATACCATCTATGAGTCAACCCCTGATAATTCTGCATCAGATAGTGGAGTTCTGCCTAGCTGTTGTTTCATTTTCCTCAGCTGTGTGCCCATTCTCTTCTCAACATTCCAATCTTTTTTTTTTCACTTTGAACGCAACTTCCCCTAAAAATGAGCTAAAGTTGACCAATTTATTCCAGCGAGCATAGGAGTAATGAATTTTTTTCTGAAATGGTGCAGAATATGGAGTGCAAAATGGCAGATGTATACTCGTTTTAAAGATTTATTTAAAATACAAGTAAGTGTCTACAACGATATTCATATATTAAATTAAAGAGAAAATTACAAATTACAAAACTGCACGAAAAACTAAAAAGGTCATTTTTGGCGATTTTCTGCATTTAGTCTAACTTCAGAATTATTATGTTACAAGGTTATATTCACTTTAAGATTCCAATTATACAGGATCTTTCATAGGAAAGGAATAATCAAATAAAACTAAAATTACTCACTTTTTAAAAAATACTGCAACACGGCAAATTTAGTATTTTGATAGAAAACTTTTACAAAAAAATCTTATGTGTTGCACTCACATGACTTTCTCTACTCTTGTACAAACTATTTTTACAAATGCTTATTCTCCATCTACTTCATGTTAACCAAGATAAACATTTGCAGAAACTGTCTTATTACTAATTTTCTTGTAAGTGCAAGGGGAATATGGTAGGCTTTAAGCGATAGTCAAATATTTTAAGAGCTGGTTGCTATGTGGAGCATTCTATTCTCTTTGCATGTCCAGGACATAAACAAAAACATTGAAACAAATAACAAGGAATATCTCGGAAATAGTTCACTCGGCAAAAAATGTATATGAGATAAATTGTGTGTTTTAACGAGATTTATATTTTTGTGTAGTAAAATTTTGTCTATCTCTTACGGTTTTCCAGTTCTGCAAAGTCATTCAGAATGAAGAGGACTTTTGGGAATATTCCCAGAAAATAGAAGCTATACATTTTATTTGCCATGAAAATATCTTAAACATATGATATTTTAATAAAAGTCGATAGTTATTTCTTAGAAAATCAATAATTTTGAAAATGTTCTGTGTAAAGGGTAATCCGGGGTAGGAGGATTTTTTTGGAAACCTTCATGTCGTAGCCTTGGAAGATTCTAAACTTCAATACCAAGTTTGGTATTTATCCGAGTTTTGTTTTTGAGTTATACTATTCACAGACAGACACAGATATACGCCGGACATGTTTCTAAAAATGCTTTTTTCGGATTCAGGGGACTCAAAACATGTATTTCCGGTGAACTCTCGGTATCGAATTTTTGAGTGGAATGCAACACGTAGTAGAGAAAGTAAAAAGAAACAACATTTTCAAACATGGCTGCACAGGATATGAAGTCATCGACAAAAATTTTAAATGGCAATATATTATTTTTTTTCTTTTTTCTGAGAATAGTTATCTTATTAGTTGCATGAACAATCTCATTTGTCTATTATA
Organism: Deroplatys truncata; assembly: GCA_030765065.1. Taxonomy (NCBI): domain Eukaryota; kingdom Metazoa; phylum Arthropoda; class Insecta; order Mantodea; family Mantidae; genus Deroplatys; species Deroplatys truncata. The sequence continues at coordinate 52,016,282 of CM060987.1, forward strand.
AGATTTGGTTGCTATAGGAAAATTTTAAATTTGTTACGAGGCCTGCTAATACAGAAAACTTAAAAATGAGGATCAGAAAAGAATGCAGAGATATACCACCAGCAGTGATTGAACATTTTCAACAAGAATTCACGCTTCGACTGCCAAATTGCAAATGGGAAGTATTTTGAACACCTTATTATATAATAATTAGAATTTCAGTGATACAGTAGTTGTTAAACAAGCCAACAATTAGCATATGAAACAAACGAAATTACTTATGCAACTAAGTAGGATAACCACCTTGCAGAAAAAATAAAACAACCCTACGTTTTAATTTAAAATGGTTGTCGATGACGTCACATATGTAGAATAATGGTTAAGAATTTCGTTTCCTTTTTGTAAAATTTTTCTTTAAAAATATTAAATTTGACATGTCGGCGCTTTTTTAAAAAAATCTGATGTGTTACACTCACATGACCTTCTCTACTCTTGTACAAACTATTTTTACAAACGCTTATTTTCCATCTACTTCATGTTAATCGAGATAAACATTTGCAGACTCTATCTTATTGCTAATTTGCTTGTATATGTAAGGGGAATATATATTTACATGCTACAGAAATACAGTAGCCTTTAAGCATATACATATCTCTTAATAGCTGGTTGTTATTTCTCATAACAATATCTTAAGCATAGCCGGCCCTCGTAGCCGTGGTCGCTGGAGTGGTCGCTCCGGCGCTCCACCAAGCTGAGGGTCGCGGGTTCGAGTCCCGCCACGGGCATGGGTGTTTGTGTGTGTATGTGTGTTGCGGAAATAAACGGTAAAATAAAAAAAAACAGCTAAACACAGTAGTGTAAACTGGGAACGACAAGGGAACTTTAAAAAAAAAAAAAAAAAGCGTACTGCAGAAATAAACGCAGATCTCTTTAAACATATATTATTTTAAAAAAAAGAGAAAAAAAAATACAAAAAAAAAAAGAAAAAAAAAAAAAAAAAAAAAAAAAAGCATATGATATTTTAATCAAAATCGTTAGAGCCATTTTTGAGAACATTAAAATTTTCAAAAAATCTTCCATGTAAAGGGTAATCTGGGGTGGGGGAATTTTCTTGAAAACCTTCGTGTCGCATCTCTGGAAGATACTGAACCTAAATACCAAGTTTGGTGTTTATCCGACTGTTCGTTTCTGAGTTATGCTGTTCACAGACACATACACAGACACACACACAGACATGTTTCCAAAAATGCTTTTTTTTGGATTCAGGTGGTCAAAACATGTATTTCCGGTGAAATCTCGGTATCGAATTTTTGGGTAGAATACAATACTTCCCCTACTTACTATACGTAGTAGAGAAAGTAAAAAATAGTTTTAGTGTAATTTGCATATTCCTTACTCATGAAATAGGCTGTATAGTTCTCTCTTCGCGTATTCGCTGTGTATTGTTAATTTATTCTTCATATTTTGTCGTCTGTCTCTCCGCAACGCAGAATACAATTTCTTTTTACGACGTCTGCTCTTTCACTTCCATATAATATATTTCTCGACGTCTCTTTAATTACTTTTTGCCTTAACGTTATCGTCGCGGAAATTTGAATCCATGTTGAGTTATTCTTATTGCGGCTCTGAAAGTATCTAATTAATCCGAATTCTGTCTGCGATGTTCGCTCAGAACAGCGCGTCCTGTTTATTTCCCATCTTTGTTAAACTGCAACGCTTTCCCTAGTTGCGGACCCAAAACAACAATGTCTCCTTTCTTCTCATTGATCGCCATGGACAAAGCTGAATAAACAAATGTAACGTTGTGCCTTATTTGTTTAACTTCACATGTTAAACGTATTAAACGACTGTTTAGCTCTCCATTCCAGTGCACTTTCAGCGGCCCCATTGCAGTTGACAATGTGCCGTGATGTGTATTTATCGGATATTATGGCTACAGTAGGTTGTTTCAGCTTTTCAAACTTAACAAATATAAAATTACAATGAACTAAAACAACAATAAGTGGCAAATGCATACAGCAGATCATGAAACCAATTAATAGGCTTATGATTAGCATGCCCGGGTGCTTTAAATGCAATTAATGTATAATTTATATTTACGAATATGATCAATCAACAATTTCTCTTATACAATGTCTCAAACCAAGCGAGATGGCGCAGGCGGTACCGTGTGTGACTTACATTAACAACGTTGTGGGTTCGATTCCCGCAGACGACCTTCCTGAGTAATTGGTTTTTCAGGGCTTTCAGATCGCTAGGCGAATGCTGGGAAGGTTAATTACATTCCCCGAATTTCTGTCCTTTCATTTCACCTCCTTTCTCATTTGACTTCACCTTTCATCTGCTTGGTTGTTTCAGGTTGCAAGTGTCGGCGGGAATCTCGACATTGCATGGCAGGGAAAAAGGATACTCTCTGTAAGACTTCGTCCACCGGAATGGGGAGATCTTCGAGTCCCGAGCCCCCAATGGGATGTGCAAGCCTTCAGGGGGGGAGCCGGTTGTATCAGCTGCCACCTGGGAAGTTTCAACCTGGAAAATGTAGGGAGTCTGCCCCCTGCTTTGCCGTGCCTCCTGATCCAACCGCCCTCTGTCTCCTCTCACCTCACCTCTCCCTCCGAGGAGCGTCCTATTAGGGGCCTAAGCACAAAAGATCTCCTTATGTCGAGGTGCTAAGTCTCCGTTCGCTTTGGTCATACGTAAAATGTCTCAAACGAAGGTGGATCTTTGTGATCGTGACTCTTGATCTGTGGGTACAACTTGAGTGTGGTACGGAAAGATGGCCTTAGTTGGGTAGTCACTTTTCTATACTGCGTCATTAGTACTTGTGTAACTTGTTGATAGTTGGCGTTATTGCGTGATCGCCTTACTGTGCTATTTCATTACTTTTTCTTTTGTACTGGGATGGAACAGTGGATCAACTCAATGAATATCAAATATGGTACATACAGTCGAATGCACGGAAACGTGTTGATACTTCTGGGTTCCTAGACTGTTTTTTCTTAATTTAATGTTGGCAGAAATGCCTTATCAATTATGTTCCACACCAGCCCCGGGTATCAAACCTCTTATTGGTGTGAATTCAAGTCGATCAGTCCGTCTCATATTGGTTTGATGTCAAGGTCTAACACTTAAATTCCCACGGCTTCCTTTGGAAGGGAAGTAAATCCGGTGGTCCCTATCACAGATTTATGGCACGTAAAACAATCTCAAGCCTGACAAAGAGGCCTCTGAGCAAAGTTTCCTGTCTTTCATGCCCAAAATAGAATGGGAAGCTAAGGACCAAAGTAGTTAAAGAGCGTCCATAATAAAGTACTCAATTTAATTTAATTTAATTTTAGACACTTAAACATTAATCTATGAACACGGGTCAATGTTAGACTCAGGAGTGACAAAAAGAGGGGTTAGTACAACATTACAACATTTATGCCCACCATTCTCGATCAATGTTTGAGCGCGGTCAATTCAACATTCGACCGCGTTCAACGCGATTTTAAGGTGCACCACAATGATCAAAGTTAAATGAGGAAGTTACCGAGCGGGATGGCTCAGGCAACGTCTGTACCCGCTTTTGGGAGGTCCCGAGTTCGATTCTTGGTAACCGTCCACTCTGACCATGGGTTTTTCTATGGTGTTCACTAGTTGACAAGGCGAATGCTGGAGTGGTGTCTTCTACCACGGCCCTCCTCTCCCACCCTATTTCCTCTCCTTTCATCTCCCTCTTTTACGTCACAGGTTGACTCGAGGTGTGTGTCGGTCGGCGGCGGGCAAATGCCACAGAACTTGCGCTTTGAAACTCCTTCTTGGCCCTGTAAGATGTTCAGCCGTTCGAGCCTCCACTCCTGGATCGAGCTTTCCCCGGTCTCCGTTGGAGGAGAGCCGCCCTCTAGTGGCTTGGGAGGGTCACCGACGAGAGCTCTCCGGCCGGGTGATCAAGCCAGTAAATATTACGGAAATCTGGGCACCTCTGTTGCCTGCGTCGTCCAGTCCTGCAGCCCATATGTCACCTGAGGTTCCTTCATCTCGACCGTTCCTCTCGGGGTATATTCCTAAAATATCCCTTGCGGGTCGAGGTAATAAGTGTCCCCTCGGTCTATTAACCCTAATCCTAAACTAGAAGTTAAATTACGGTCATCTTGGACCGCGGATGCTGGACCGATCAATTCGTCGATTGCTGTTAATTTGCACAAAATGGTTGCCGGTTTCAATTTCCTTAAAATACTAAGGACGAGATAATGTACATAGATTACTTAAATCAGGATGAACATCAAAACCAAATCATTGTAGAAAGAAGCGGCCCTCTTGAAGAGTATGGGGAGACAGGAAATTTCAAGAACGTTCCTGCTATCAAAGGTACAGCGCGGTAGCTAGAAAATGAAATGACGGAGGTTAATGTTTCCTACGAACCGCAAACACTCTGTTTCACCCGTTAATAGTTTTAAAAACTTTAAGATCATACCCTTCAGGGGCGTTTATTATTGTGATAAGAGATATTTCTAGCATTCATCGAATAATGGTACTGCATAATGTCCGTAATGCGTCAGATATAATTGCTTATTTTTGTCCACGATTTTTATCGCTCCCGTGGAGGACAGAATTAAGATCTGTGATGGGTTTCATTAAATCGATGGATTTCCGTGTGGCGTATGAAATATAGACATGCATTTATTATTCCATCAGTATTTGTTAAAAGTTCTGTATTTATTTTAATACCACCAGTCGAGGCAATAATTCAAAACTATAATAAAAGCTCAATTATTACGTTTCACTTACAATTTACGTCACATCATTACTATGAGTTAAGGAATTCTGCAGTGTGAGAAGATGGTTTGTATTGAAGGAGTTGTACTGTATTTCAACTGTTGGGGAGCCGAACTTGTAGTAGTTGTAACCACACGTATAGTAAACAGTTTCCGGTAGCCTTCGCCCCAAATGTACTTTCAGGTGGCCTTTGCCCCAAGTTTAAAAAAATATTAACTTTGTAATTTAATTGTTTCTTTAAATATTATATATTTATGTTTGCATCAGTATTATTTTTAGAGACACGTTTCTCTTAGCAGGTTTGTGGTGCGACTAAGAATGTAGGCTTGCACAGATTATAATTTTTAATTCACTCCTTTTTATTAATTCTTGACACAAGTTTAATAACACTTCACTGATATAGAGAGCTGTGAGATTCTTTTGTTAATTACTTGCACCTTTTAGCACGTAAAACTATTTTTTGTCTCATACGAATACGTATTAAATCTCTTGAGTACACATTTTGCGTCTGGTTAGTAACGCTGTCTGCAACCAACTGAACTGATTTCAACCACCTAAACTTGTAAATTTCTGTATTTCAAGTCTCTGATTGGCTATTCCTAATCCAATAGAATACCTTCATTTAACTAAAGCCTTTTCTGGTTGTTGTTTGGCTTTTTTATACACTGTCACTAAAATTACATCATTGCTTCCAAGAATCACAAATAACATTTAAACTTTCTAATTCATTGTTACCTCATTGTTAGCAACTTTTAACCTATCATTCTCACAGCTCCTACATTATTAAATTATGTAATATATTCACATAACATTATCACACATGGATACAATAATACAAACATATACAATATCTATTACATACATTTTTATATATTGTTACATACATATATTGCTTTAATTGTTTTATGTTATTGAATTTAAATATTATATAATTAGGCTGAAATTATTTAAGTATTAAAAATACTGCCTCAAGTCTTAACAAAATGCTACTGCAAAATGCAGTTTACAAATAACTTCTCCAATTCCCTGAAAGTTTACATGTCATGTCTCATCCTATTTTAACAAATATCGTTTATTTATTTGGTTATTACAACCTGTCTGGTGTCATGTTTAAATGCATGGCTAAATACACCCATGCCCTTGTCCTTTAAAGAACATCAGTCAGTCCTTTTATTTTCCATTTTATTGGAACATGAGACAACTAGTTCCAACATGTCTATCTTATGCCGAGAAAAAAGACCACCTTTTATTTTAAATTTTTGTTTACCGTCAAAAGGATGACCATATGCAGAACATTTCAAAATCAAAACAAAAACGAAGCGATATAGACAAGAAGACTGTAATTGTACTGCAACCTCCTTGGATATAGCATTGGATGTTATTCTTTGAGTAATTCTCGTAGGTCATGAGCGTTCAGCAAACTAGCGCACGGTCAGCTGACGGCAGTTCATTCAACCAGTAATAAGAATGATGCACTCGAACTACAATTTAACCGCGGTCAAAGTTTATTCACGTTTCATGACACACAATGAACAGGGATATGATCAAGAATGGCGCATAAGTGAAGTTCTAGAACTAGGTAAGGGGTGGAGGGGGAGACTGGGTGTGACAGAGGCGGTGTAGTGTTTCCTTACCAACGTAAACCCCTGCGCATTACAACGGCATGTTTCCATGCACTTGGTTGTACTTGTCATATTACGAGAAAAACAATTGGAATTATGAATTCAGGGCAAAACCCCATCGTCTGAGTCATCTCGCTCAGCTATACAGGCATTCTATTATACAATGGTATTAAATAGATTCAATTTTGGAATTTTCTAGATATTGCTGCAAGACAGGAAATTTCCATGTTCTCGATAATAGAAGATAATTCTCTTTTTCACATTTACAATTTCATTTATCCGTTTAGCTAATTCACTCCCATTTATACACATATACATCTAAAAGTTCACAAACTGGTTATATCTTTATTTTGAAGCAGATTATACAAAAGAAAGGAATACAATTTGGAAACACATGTATTATTTGTTGACTTCAAAAAGGCCTTCGATAGCTTATCAAGAAACAAACTATGGAAAATAACGAGGGGTAAAAGATACCCACAACATGTTAAATATAATTGAAGAACTATACAGAAATACTAGAATATATTTTAGGGCTAATGGAAGGGAAGAATAACTAAGCCTGAAGTACGGCAAGGATGCCGTTTATCTCCTACATTGTTCAACACATATGTTAACACTGCTACTGTCGAGGAATAGCAAAGGCAGACCAGATCTTACATTAAAATAGGTTGTATGCTTTTAAATAAAAATGTATTTAGGACGACGAAGTCATTATTTCCACCTCTGAAGATGAACTTCAAAGAGCAACGTATTAGCTACAACAGATATTTAGGAGTTGTAACCTAGAAATATCCATTAAAAATACAAACGTTTGGCACTTAAGGGAAAGTTTCCAATTCGGCAAAAATACTTATAAAATGAAGTAACATTATTTGTATATGTTTGTGGTTAGCCCCACATTTGGGAGCCAATTTGCGACGGTATTATTTATATTTACTTGTGTTATATTTGAGCCCCACGTTGGGCGCCAATTTGCGGTGATATTATTTGTTGCTTGTATTTGTTTGTCGAGTCCCACGTTTGGGAGCCAATTTGCGGGTGTATTACTTATAATGTTTGTGTATTTGTGTTTACTTCACGCGTTGAAGCCATCTTGTGACGTGATTCATTTGTTAGGTTTGTTAGCTCCATCTGGTGTTAGCAATTTGCGGCAGTATTAGTTTTTTTGTTTAAAAAAATGCTACTGTTATTTTATTTAATTTTGGTTCTTTGTCCTCCGGCTAGCTATTATCCTTTGGTCGAGCACTTCTCTTTATACAGGTTGTGTAAACGGAAAGGAATCTTTTATCCAAAGTTAACACTGATGAAGAAATTTGTTTTACACTTTTATTGTCGAACACGTTAACTATCACATTTACACATTGATTTTAACACTCGCCAAACTGAAACTGTTATAATAACTTCATTACTGCTCACTCTTAATTCGCGTACTTCAACCTTTTGTATAATTAACTTTACCATACTGGAGATTCTTCATAACTCTTATACGCGTAACTTGCGAATCGATAGCCGACGTGTAATATTTCTGCTGGACTGCAGGTGACGTGTATCATACAAAATATTTTCGACGAACTGACGGGAATGCGACGTGTAGTGTACAAAGAATTTTGATGAACTGACTGACTGAAGGTGACGTGTACTTTACAAATATTTTCGATGAACTGAGGGCGATCTACCTCTGAATTGGCTTTTTATACTCATACACCCCGATATGCCTAAAGATTATAACTGAACTGCAATTGGCTAATAAAACGCGCCAACATTAGCGTCTATTTTTATATCCAATGAAAATTATGAATACATATGCTCTAGGTAATGTTCCAGAAGATTCTAAAAGAAAAACGCGCCAACATTACGTAACTTCCTCGTTTCCAATAATGATAAACAGCTCACCCCCTTGCTGCATTATTGCACGCTATTATTGTCAGTTTCAGTAAGGCAGTGTAAATTTACTTCCCAACAATAATTACAATAAACAAACATATCAAATCAATGTCACATAATAATGCATATTCATACTATAATCACTCTTTACATTTAAATAATTTGTGATACAAATTACTGCATCAAAAAATAGTCATAAACAGTGAAATAATAGAACAGTTTTAAATACTTGGGATCCTGGATTTCCTATTAAAAAGAAACAGATGTAGATAAAATCTTTAAGTTCAACATATGTAGAACTTTACAAAGAATACTAAGAAATAAGGTTAGAATAGATAAATTAAGATTTTACAAGGTGCTAGCACTTTACTTTTATATGCTGTGAAAATTGGCTCCATCTAGCGGGTGATTAAAAACATCCAAGATGCAATTCCTTAGACAGATATTAGAATATACATCAAAAGATTATATACTCAACACCCAAATGCGAAAAGAATTAAACATATATGGATTAAGGAGAAAATACATAATATCGAACGATAGTGGTTTCAACACATAGAAAGGATGAAAGACAACAGAATAACAAAACAAACATTCAGATACAAACCAGAAGGCCGGCGTTCAATAGGTTGACTCAGAGCCAGATGGGAAGTGTATTTGCGTCGGAACGGGCTTATTAGCCAAATCTTGAAGAGGAAGAGCAAGAGGAAAAAATCTGATGTGTTACACTCACATGACTTTCTCTACTCTTGTACAAACTATTTTTACAAACGCTTATTCTCTATCTACTTCATGTTAATCGAGATAAACATTTGCAGACTCTATCTTATTGCTAATTTTCTTGTAGATGTAAGGGGAATATATATTTACAAGGGCAACATAGAAATACAGTAGCCCTTAAGCACATACATATCTCTTAATAGCTGGTTGCTAGGTGCAGCACCATCCCCTTTCCCACAGATTAATACTCTTTGTATATCCAAGACAAAAACTGAATAACGAATTCCCATTTTAGAAAATAAGTATTGAAAAATTTAAGGGAATAACAAGCAATATTTGAAAATGGTTCACTCAACAAAAAAAAATGTATATGACATAATCTGCGTATTTTAATGCGATCTACATTTTTGTGTAGTAAAATTTTGTCTATCTCTAATGGTTTACCAGTTATGCAAAAGTCGTTCACAATGGAGAATACTTTCGGAGACATTCCCAGAAAATTCAAGATATACATTTTATTTGTTATGAAAATATCTTAAACCTATGATATTTTAATCAAAATCGTTAGAGCCATTTTTGAGAAAATTAAGCTTTTCGAAAAATGTTCCATGTAAAGGGTAATCTGGGATGGGGGATTTTCTTGAAAACCTTCGTGTCGCATCTCTGGAAGATACTGAACCTAAATACCAAGTTTGGTGTTTATCCGACTGTTCGTTTCTGAGTTATGCTGTTCACAGACAGACACACATAGACACACAGACACACACGGACATGTTTCCAAAAATGCTTTTTTTGGATTCAGGGTGTCTCAAAACATGTATTTCCGGTGAAATCTCGGTATCGATTTTTTGGGTGGAATACAATACTTCCCCTAATTACTATACGTAGTAGAGAAAGTAAAAAGAAGACATTAAAAGACCAGTCTGTTAGAGTGTGCCATGCTTTACAGGAATAGTTTGAAGTACCTGTCATTGATTTGTTTTGGTAGCTCCGTGCTTCTCATCATGGACTGAGGAATTCGACTTAGCATACGTTACAGCTCCCTGACATCCACGCCAGCTAAAACTATCTTCGTTATGAGACTTGGTTTTGTATCCACCGAAGTCCCACATTTATACCATCTTCACAAAAGAAATTCACTGATATGAGATTCGGGTACATTGGCGACGACCATCCAGCGTTTTCACGTTTATGTCCGTAACAGTGTATCCCAAAGCATGCTTCATTACACCATGATACTCATGTCGATGTCCTCCGGTATCACACATAAAAGTTTACGCACATCTAGCAAAGCTTTTCATTAACTATATGACTTATATTTAAAAATCTGTAGTTACGTAGCCAATATATTAAAAACTTTTAACGTATGTAACTCACTCTTCCATTCACAAATTTGAGTCCAGAGGCGAATTAGAGCTCGGTCGTTTTGAAGACAAGACCATTTTGTTGTGATGCTCTATTTAATAACTCCAGAAAACAACTATAGATCCTGACAGCAGTCGAAAGGAAGATATGACCCAAAGAATCAATAGCCCGAGGTGGACAGAAGTTCAAGAAAACGCGGAGATGTCTTCAACCAACAAAGGCAATATATTTTGTAGACAACACGAACTAGCTTGAGGGGGATGTATATAGCGAAACTTGATTTTTTCAAAGCTTGAGAGAGAAGCGCGGAGATATTCAAGCTCTTTTATGATGCTAGTGACCAAAGTAAAAACGGTATTTCATTAGTGGGTAATTCAGAAAGCTGTTGAATACACTTGAGTAATTCCGTAGTGAAAACAGCAGCGAAATTCTCTGGCATTTAATGGTTGAAACAGATAAATTTTCAGGAAGTTAGTCTCTGTGACACGTAGTTCCGACTATAAATTTCTTTATTAGATTTTTGCCTTGATATAATTTCAATGGAAGTAACAAATACCAGAAGTTCCATTATTCCCTTTTCTATTCATACTATATATTTTACCTCTTACAATCAATACTATGTGTTTAAAATGGTCTTAAGCTATAAATCAGCATGATTATAGGAAGTTATTCAAAATCCAAAAAAGGTTCCAAACAGCTACACTAAGTTCTCTATTGTCTGATAATAATGTAGCCCACTTGTGATTCATATGCCACCATACAAATCGTAACATGTCAGACTAAGATAATTCCAGGGCCAACGCATAGATACTGTAAATTCTTCGGATTACTTTGAGTACATTAGTGAAGTACCAAAAGCTTCAGTACTGCTTTTGTTTATCATAACACTTAATTTTGCATTTCTATAACAGATGCCAACTTTTTATACTGATGATACTACTTTAACAACCACAAATAAAAGCCTTAATGATTTGATTCATTCAATTTATGGCCAAACCCTAGTTGCTTGTCAATATTTTTTTCCCAACGTTTTTAGAATTAAGATTACTTCCTATTTTAATTTGTTTAGATTTTATGTTTAGATTCATATGCACATGCAAATATGTAACTTTAAGTCTGATAATCAGGACGTTAATGCAAGACATATAAGTGAACTAAATTGAACTCAATTTCTGTGTTATAAAATGATATCTATTTTCGTTTACGTTATCCCATGCAAAGATTAAGCAAAGACTCACCGACCGACTGACTGATTGGCCAAATAAATTATATACCCCATATTACTGGAACAGTTTCGACGAAGAAATCCTAAAAGTTCGGATAGTGCTGGTTCGGTCATGAGACCATAAACTCAACCCGATTTATTATGCTTAAGGCTCCTATTATAAATAATTAGATCTTCAATAAGAAAATGTAACTTTGTGATTTATGGAAGTAATATAACTTTTTGTGCACCTTTTATGTCTGATAAAGTAAACTGAATGGGTAAGGCTAAGATGTTGAGTAATTTCTCGCTGAAAAATTCAGTGAATATAGATTTCATTTAGAATCCTAAAACTAACAACGTCGTATATGTTACAAGGCGAAGATCGAATTTTTGCCTATCCTTTGACCCACATTAAATTATTTGGGAACTATAACATTATCTTTTATATGCAGTAATGAAGTCTGAAGACAAAGGTGAAGGAACTGTTATCCATAAAATGGCCTACAAATTTATTAGTATTGCAACCCAATTCGTAACTGTAACTTATTCATTGTTTATGCTCAATTTCTGGTAGAAATATTTTGATTTTTTATTTCAGTTGCTATAATGTAGTTGTTTATATGTATTATGAAGCATCAATTGTATAAAATTAAGATAAACTGTTGTACTATGAGCAAAAGTAATTAATATTAAAATATAATCCACCTCCTTGGAGAAGTTGCCCGGTAAAGTTATACCTTAAAATTACGTTTTTTGCTTAATGAAACAGCTTTATATAGCATTGCCCATTGGAACGCTGGAAAATCCATTAAGCCTTAAGCTCAAGATATGAACAATTTTATTTGCGTTTGTGTCCACTTCACTTTGTCTACTCCGCATTTACAGGCCTATTCATAGCTTTTATGATTTAACAGTGTTCAGTGTATGACCTTTTAGATAGGCATTCACCTACTGTTGTCATATTTAGGGTGTACCTAAAAATTCTTGTTTCAATTTTTAAACAATATGTTTGATTTGCGATAACTTAATCGTGATAAAAAGAAAATATTTTCTTCCAAAGTTAATTCTCTTCCTAGCTACCCTCTGCCAGAAATAAATGTTAAAATCAGAACTGGACGACTTCAGATATGTGTTATCTCAAAGTAAGTACAATGGCTTCAGATAGAATTCCTACAGTTCAGTTGTGTCGTCCAAAGTAATACTAACCTTCATTTCAACGCGTGGCCGTATTAAGGAGAATTGCTTGCCCTACACCGCGTTGTTTCTCTTTCCCCTCCACTTTCCCCCTTCTCCGTGTGTCGGTTAATCAGTTTATGCGAAATCTATGCTGTACAGAGGTGAATACGCTGTGGAAACACATTAGTATTATAAAGCATCATCAGTGTTTAAATGTGATAGTGCTTTATAATACTAAAAAGATCGTATACTTTAATACACATAATCTTTATGTATGATTCCTATAGAGAATTAAGAGAGCCGTTTATGGACAGATTCCCTCCTATTCGTGCGCCCCACATAGAAATGTATCGTAATCTTGTAAATAGATTTAGAGAAACGGGATATATTCTTGATAGGAAACCGAAATTAAATCGCCGTGTTCTTACAGAGGAAAAGCTCGTAGAAATCGGAGAAAATTAGAACAAAATCAAAAGAAATATCTGTGAAAGCTAACACAGGAATCACGAATTTCGCAAACCTCGGTTTGGATGCTACTAAACGTTTAAAATTAAAACTCTATAAGATAACTCCTGTTCAAGAATTGCAATCAGGCTAAACTGAATATAGTTACTTTTTGCAATTGAATAATATTAACGTTCGCTTTACTGGCGACAGTTTAATTTTTTTATTCTTTTTAAACGGAGAAGCATAGATTTATTTACATGGCCATGAAGAATAAATGGATTTTAATGCAAATTTTCTTAAAAGGTGTGCGTGATATGTAGCAGCATAATTCTCAGGATGAAGGTAAGTGGTTACTCTAGTTATAATTTGTATTTTAGGGACTATCCGCAGGCAAACAGCGTGTTTCTCTGTGCCAAGAAAATCTCCGTTAGACCAGCCACGCGTCCAAACGAAGGCCTATAGTTGCTTTGGAGAATCACATTTGCTGTCTAAACCCCTGGTATGCCGGCAACTACTCTGCCTTGAGTGTACAGCAGGACGACAGACCTCAGGTACCAAAGTACTGATAAATTGTCGTTAAAAAAAAGAAAATTTTGTGAAGCCACATGAAACTGATAACGAATGGTAAACATGAAATTTAAGTGAAATATCTATATAATATAGACAACTTACCAAAAACTACAATAACCTGCTTCTTCCCTAAAGAAACTTAAAAAGAATATAATACTACACATCTGAAAATAGCATGCTATAGACCTGAACAGCAACTACTGCAAAACAAGAGAAGTCTTTCAAATGGGTTTTCAAAAAATCGTTCCTTATTTATCAACTTTTAATTAGCATAAATATGAATTCGCATGACCCACCAAGCAGCTGTTACAAAAGAATTTGAGAAATAAGAACTGTTTTTGTAAATGCATATTTTGATCATCTATTTCCCTTTGATAGCAAGTATAAATTTTTGTTTTCTCTACTTCTGGTTGATTCTGCCTTCTACCCAAAACTTCAATTTTGGGATTTCACAGAAAACATGTTTTCGGTACTCCAGAAAACAAACAAAAATATTATTTTATAAAAGGATCCCTGGGAGTGAATGTGAAAACATGACTCGAACCGAAAAGTCGGATAAATACATACTTCTTTGAATGTAAAGAGAAAATTTCCACAAACTTTCCCCACCCTGAGCATTTCTTTACATGAAAAAAGTTAGGCATTTTTCATTTGTTTAAAAATGACTCTTTGGATAGTTATATGTCCACATGATAAAATTGATGTCTTAATTAGCCCATGGGATACCTGTCATTGTCATTTAATTTTATACATCTGGTAAATCATAAGAGATTGATAAAAATTTACAACAGCAAAAATGCAGAGCTTATTAAAATGTAAGATTCACTCAAATAATTTCTTCAGTAACATTAGTTTCCAAAATATTCATTATTTCATTATGCGTATTTCAATATTAAACTACAATATAACCTCTATGCATGAATACATAAAAATGAGCGATTATCATTTTCTTATGTGCTCATGACAAAAAAATCTGATGTGTTACACTCACATGACTTTCTCTACTCTTGTGCAAACTATTTTTACAAACGCTTATTCTCCATCTACTTCATGTTAATCGAGATAAACATTTGCACTCTATCTTATTGCTAATTTTCTTGTAGACGTAAGGGGAATATACATTTACAAGGGCAATATAGAAATACAGCAACCTTTAAGCACATACACATGTCTTAATAGCTGGTTGCTAAGTGCAGCACCATTCCCTTTGCCACAGATTAATATGCTTTGCATATCCAAGACAAAAAAAATGAATAACGAATTCCCATTTGAGAAAATAAGTATTGAAAAATTTAACGAAATAGCAAGCAATATCTTGAAAATGGTTCACTCAACAACAAAAATGTATATGACATAAATTGTGTATTTTAACGCGATCTAAATGTTTTGTATAGTAAAATTTTGTCTATCGCTTATGGTTTACCAGTTATGCAAAAGTCGTTCACAATGAAGAATACTTTTGGAGACATTCCCAGAAAATTCAAGATATACATTTTATTTGTCATGAAAATATCTTAAACCTGTGATATTTTAATCAAAATCGTTATAGCCATTTTTGAGAAAATTAAAATTTTCGAAAAATGTTCCATGTAAAGGGTAATCTGGGGTGGGGGGATTTTCTTGAAAACCTTTGTGTCGCATCTCTGAAAGATACTAAATCAAAATACCAAGTTTGGTGTTTATCCGACTGTTCGTTTCTGAATTATGCTGTTCACAGACAGACACACAGACAGACAGACACACATACGGATATGTTTCCAAAAATGCTTTTTTTGGATTCAGGGGGTCTCAAAACATGTATTTCTGGTGAAAGCTCGGTATAGAATTTTTGGGTGGAATACAATACTTCCCCTACTTACTATACGTAGTAGAAGTAAAAAATCGACTCATTATATAACTAGTTGAATAGTGTTTCCGCATATTTTACGCAATCATCTCGATGTGGAATAACTTTAAAGCCTTGAAAGCAACCTTCTTACTGTATTTAAACTAAATTGGAAAAAAATCATATTTACATGATTTGTGAAATATTCAGGGTGGACCATTTAAGTTTATACTGTATGATATCTCCAAAACTAAGCATTGTAGAAAGTAGATAATGTCTTGAATAACAGTTGCTTGATATTCTGGGGGAAAGTAAATGCGATTAGTAATGTTTTATTTGGAGCAACTTGTGATGGTCATTTTAGGGTCTATTTAATTTATTTAAATGGCCACCTATATCTTTATCTTGGTTTCTCACTCCTCTTAAAAAACTAAACAACATTTGTAAAACGCACCTTGCAAACGCACCAACGTAAATAACAACGAAAATTCTGAATGGCTATATACGAAGAGTGCAACGAGCGGTTGGGCCATTAATGGATGATCATTTGAGCGTCAGTTAAGTTTTGTAATTGGAAACCAACATTTTCTATTTTCTTTCCTTATTCCTTATCACGAAATAAGCAGCTTTTTGTACACCATTTTCTAATGAAAACAACATACAAAATGCAATAACGTTTTCCTCAAATGGGAATTCATTCGTTTTTTTTTTTTTGTTTCTTTTTTGTTTGTTTTTTTATGTCCTAGACATGCAAAGAGAATGGAAAGATTTGACTATTGCTTAAAGCCTACCATATTCCCCTTGCACTTATAAGAAAATAAGCAATAAGATTAGCACCTCGATATCTCGATTAACATGAAGCATATGGAGAATAAGCATTTGTAAAAATAGTTTGTGCAAGAGTAGAGAAAGTCGTGCGAGTGTAACATATCAGATTTTTCAAAACACGGTGACATTTCTTTTATGAGATGGATTGAGAAGCCTTCCTTTGAAATCTACAATCATCTCTTTTATTCTGCAAGAAACAAATGCAGAGGCGAAATATTCTTGCAAAACATAATTTACATTATCATTCCATGTTTTCCTAATGCGGTAGTAATTTAAATAGTATAGCCATTTAATCTTGATTTGGAAAACAAATGTATAATATATCGCCCCATGTTAATGTACTTTGAATGCGCAGACTTAATAGAATAGGCAGGCTTAATAGAGAATGTGAGTACACAACTCTAGGTGTGCAGAATCCTCTAATATCAACCAGCTGCAAATAAAGTATGTATATTGTTAAATGTAATGCAATATGCGATGACAAATACAAGGAAGTTAATTTGGTGGATTTCTACAACTGTCTGCCGAATCACACATTTCCTCATTTGAAAGACATTGCACGAGAACTAATACTGGTGTCGCATCAACGTATCTGTGAAATATTGCATTACATTTCAAATCAAAATATAGGTCTGCTATGACTGATGAGAATTTAGAGTCCAAAAATCGGAACTGCAAATTTCTGCAATTATAACACAGTTTTCATCCATCTCATTGAATATGAACTGTTACGAAAGTAAAAAATACTTCATGTAACAGGTGTTTCGATATATATTGCCCATGGGCCCTCCTCGGGCTCACCACCAAACACTGCCCACCACCAAAACCGCCGAGGCACCACCAAACACTGCGAACCAATCAGATTGACATTCAACCACTTACCCACTGTTGTGCAAGTGCCCTTGTCTCACCTTCCCTACACGAGGGCACTGGACAGCAACATGGTGGTGGAAAGTGTGCCATAGGACGTTGTGCGAGACATGGCAACAGGGATACTCAATTGGTTCCTGCTAAAGCCCTTGGATGCGCCGCAGATATTGAGCCAATATGCTCAATTCTTTGCGCTATTTACAGTGCCTGGGACGATCCAATACGAATAAAATGACAGCCAACGAACCCTAACATGGACAACGATTGCACACCTCACCGGCCGGGCTCAATAGACGACAACCGCACGATTAGACTCACCAATCACCAAGTCGACATTGCACTTATCACTGTAACTCACCTGCACCCACAGATAGATTCCAGCTTCCTGGGTATGTAGTTTATAGTACTGACCGTGGCAGGCGCAGAGGCGGCACAGTCATTGTCGTAAAGCGCGTGCATCGCCCACCATCAGGTGACCATTTCCCCTCTTGCCCGCTTAGAATCTACTGCTATACGTGTCTCGATTAACAACCTTAACGCCATGGTCATAGCAGCCTACAACCGCCCCAGTGACTTAGATCCCACAAACATAGATCTCCTACTGCATCTCAATCAACAGGTACTTATAGCCGGCGACCTCAACGCCAAGCATCTTATCTGGAACTGCGACTCCAACAATACCGCCGGGATTAAGTTCCTCTGATTACATCATCTGTGCCCCTGACGAATCCACATACATCCCACCGCACCCTAACATGAGTCCCAGCATAGTTGACATAGCATTAATTCGCAATTTGACCCATCGGGCTCACCGCACAGTCATAAACGACCTCAGTTCTGACCATCTGCCCCTTCTAATTACACTCGAAGGCTCATTGGCCAGTACCCAGCTTCCCCTCCGCCGAAATTTCAACACAGCAGATTGGACGCAGTTCCAAAAATCCATCACCTCTCACCTTCGCAAAAACCCGCTTAAAACACCCAATGACCTCGAACAGGCCACTTTACACCTTGAAACCCCCATAAAACAAGCTTTTGTGGATTCCATACCTGTAACGCAGCCACGCAACACCCAAAAACCCTTGCCCAAAGACAACAAGGCTCTCGACCAACCGCGGAACCGAACACGGCGTCGGTGGCAGAAATCTCGCCACGCCGCCACGCTACCGCAAACATAACCAGCATCTCCAGCAAGCCGCATCAGCTGTACTCAACCAACAATGGGACCAAACACTCCGGAATCTCAACCCGAATATGGCTCCCTCTGGCAATAGCTAGGTGCTTAACACAGTAACCCCAGATTACTCCTCCACTACAGTATAATCAGCACACCACTTCAACTGACATCAAAAAAGCCGAAATTCTTGCCGAAGCGCTATGCAGCGCTCTCAGGCCCAAAGAAGTACCCTCCTCACGTGCTTTTTCCGTGGAAACCGAAAACCTCTCGCCACTTCAACGAAAGCATAATCCACGATCGGATACGTAAAACCAGTACTCATGAAATCCAATGGCTCATCCAGCATCTGCCCAACCGTAAGGCACTGGGCCCCGATAAAATCCCGAGCGTCGCACTTAAATATTTGCCACCTGATGCACTAAACCTCTAGAACACATTTTAATTACGTCTTGATCACGGCATTTTCCCCAACTCTGGAAGACAGCTCTTGTGCGGCACTTTCCAAACAAGAACAAGAACCACACATACCCTCACAATTATCGGTCAATCAGCTTGTTAAACTCACTCAGCAAGTTGCTAGAGAAAATCATTCTAAAACGACTTAACAAACACATCTTCCGCCACAATATTCTCATACATGAGCAACTCGGTTTCCACAAAAACCACTCCACCACTCTCCAGCTCCTACGCGCAACTAAGTTCATTACGCGAGGCTTTAATACAAACCGCTCTACCGGAGCTATGTTCCCCGATATCGAACGCGCATTTGACCGAGTCTGGCACACAGGCCTTTTGCGCAAACTAGCTGAACTTAACTTCTCCGATACCCTTATCAAACTCATTACAAATACCTCACAGGCCGCCATTTCCACTCAGTAGTTAATCACGCCCACTCCACTCCGCGGCCCATTCCAGCGGGTGTCTCTCAGGGCAGTCTGCTCGGACCGATGCTGTTTAACATCTACATGAACGACATACCCAGATCACCATTCACCATCAAACTTCTCTATGCCGACGACACTGCCTTCTTGACACACTCAACGGAACCACAGTTCATTCGCCGCTACCTGCAACATGCACTAGGTACACTCACAACCTGGCTCACCAGCTGGCTCATCAAGGTCAATCCCTCAAAAACTCAAGCAATAATTTTCACCCGCCGCAACCCCACCACTACCCCAGACATCAACTTGCACCACTCACGATGTTCGGCGAGAACATCCCCTGAACCCCCAAAGTCACTTACATGGGACTTACCCTCAACCAAGGAACTTACCTGGAAAGACAACATCCGCCTAGCACGCAACAAAGCAGCCGTAATACTGTGGAAGCTATACCCACTACTGAACCACAATTCCCCACACTTGGACACTGGCCTTAGACTCTACAAAACTCTCATCCGCCCTATACTGACCTACGCTGCCCCCGTGTGGGTGTATGCTGCGGCCACTCATATTACCATCCTTCAGAAAATACAAAACAAATAACTACGCAACATTGCCAAGGTACCCCGAACCGCCCCTGCTGATAGACTCCACACCGAACTTAGGATCCACACCATCGAAGAATAACAGCCGATCTGTATACCAAAATACTGCATAGTACCAACCCGCGCATACATAAACTAGGAACAAATGACAACACGCACGACAAACACAACCGCTCCCTCTCACTCCTTGACCGAACCCTCACACCCAACACTGACGCCATTGACGCTCGTGTACACCTTGCGTGTATCACTGGCTACATACTTTAACCATTATATACTTTCTAGTTATAGGAATTTCTGTCACCCTGCTCGACTACACAACGCTACGGAGAACCTACCATCCACGCCAAGAACGGTAAGCCTTAGCGACGCCTGCTCTCACCTTGTACATACGTTGAAGCATGATTAGTTGTTAACCTCTAGACCCCACAATTTAACACAAAACTAACCACTAACACCGACCTTCTCTTCATTTCGAATATTCTTACCACGTTACAAATTAGTCCCAGCGATCCACACAGTGCCTCGGTCATGTATGGATCCCTGGAAACATCACAGACGCGCTCGCATCCTTGCATGCCAGCATTTCAATAACGGATACTAACCGGGGTGCTTCCGCGGAACCCGACTAACACTTTGCGCCAATATTAACAAAGCGCCCCCTGCATCCTGCACGTTTAGTTCACTAACTGCATGGTTATGGGGAGATGATTTATCCTCTGAGGATGATCGTCACCGGGGGCGGCGGGTGCGGGACCGCCCCCAGAAAAAAGAAAAAAAAGAAACAAAAAATTGTCATAAGACTATGAACAAATAAAGACTAATTCGTTGTTAGGTATTTAATTACATCAGTTATCAATACGTAAGTGCAGATTTTAGTTCAACATATGTATGAAAAAAATCTGATGTGATATATTCACAAGACTTTCTCTACCCTCTATCATTAAGGGTATGCAAACTATTCTTATGAAAGCTTATATTTTATCTACTACATGTTAATTCAAATAAACCTTTGTAGAAATAGCTACATTACACATTTCGTTACAGATACAAAGGGAACAGCGATAGTCAAATGTTAAAGAACTTGACGCCATACACTGCCCTTAAAATTCCATATTGTTTCCACACAATGGGATAAGCGACTAATTGCTGAAGACTTTAAAGAATGACTAAGTAATGAACAATTTGAGCTATTAATACCGAAATCTCAGAAAAAAATTATTTAAAGTAAATTGTGTGTTTTAAAGAGATCAACATTTTTGTGAGGTACGTTTTTGTTTATCGCTTAAGGTTAGCAGTTGTTCAAGATAATACAAAATTTCTTCCAACTGAAGTGGACTTGGCAAACTATTCCCTGAAAATTCAAGATATACATTTGTGGCAGTAATTTGTATCACAATAATCTAAATGCCAGAGTGATTTTAATGTAAATAAGCATTATTGTATGACATTGATTTGAGATGTTTGTTAATTATATGCATTGTTAGGAAATGAGTTTACACGGCCTCACTGAAACTGACAATAAGAGCGGGCAACAATGTAGCGAGGGGGTGAGTTGTTTGTTAATTAGAAGAGGCAAGCAAATGACGTCAGATTGGCGCGCTTTTCTTAGAAATGGCGGGAATTTCTTCCCTAGAGCATTTGTGTTCGTAATTTTGATTGGATATAAAAATAGACGCTAATGTTGGCGCGTTTTATTAACCAATAGCAGCTCGGTTATAATCTTTAGGCATATCGAGGTGTGGGAGTATAAAAAGCTAAAGCCAGAGGCAAGTATTGCCCAGTTCAACAAAATCATCCACGCGTTACACGTCGCTGAGTCCAACAGAATCATTCAGAAGTTAAACGTCGCTTAGTTCATCAGAATCGTTCGCGAGTTACACGTCGCAATTCTACAGAATCTCTCGCGTCTTAAAGTTTGTTATAAATGTGAAACACGCGAATTAATAATGTGCAGTAAATAAGTGATTATAGTGATATTAGAAAATATAACAGTTTCAACTGGCGTGTATCAAGAGTCAATATGTGAACTTAATTAATTGTGACGGTAATAAAAGTGTAAAAACAAATTCTTTTATCGGTGTTATCTTTGAGTAACAAATCCTTTCCGTTTACACACCTTGATCAAGAGATATGCTCGACTTAATAATAATAATAATAATAATAATAATAATAATAATAATAATAATAATAATAATAATAATAGCTAGCCGGAGGACAAAGAACCCAACATTCAAAGTAGTAATTCAATAACAGGCGCCCAGCAAAAAGATAACACGAAGTGACCGCGAAAAATTGGCTCCCATATGTTGTGCAGATAAACATGAAGCATCCTACAACTACCAACAAAAAATTTTCCACTTCACATTTTACTTGTCATATAAATACCTTTAATGTATTATATTTTAATCAAAATCGTTAGAGACAATATTTAGAAAATAAAGAATATTTTTAAAATGTTCCATGTAAAGGGTAGTTTGTGGTAGAAGGATTTTCCTGAAAATCTTCGTGTGGATTCTTGTAAGGTATTTGCCTAAGTACGAAGTTTGGTATTTATCCGACTTTTCGTTTTTGAGTTAGGCAGACAGACAGACACACAGGGACCTTTTTCTAATTCTTTTTATTCACAGGGCCTCAAAACCGTATTTCCGATTAAATCTCTATATCGAATTTTTGGGTGGAATACGATACTTCCCCTAGAAATTAAAAATTTATTCATTCATACTCTAGATTTTTCTTGGCTTCCAGGCAGGCCCAGAGTTGGTTAGTTGTTATTTTTATTATTATAGGTGTAGAGTTATTTAGTTATTAGTTATTATTCATTAAGTCAGTCATTCATAGATGTGTACCTACGTTCAGTCGAAAATATCTCGATTTGAAACATAATTTTGATAAAGTATCTTTGTTAGAAGCTGTAGCAGGAAATCGTCGTTGGGTTGTTGTCTTCTGCAGTGTTCTTCCTCGGCTATTGGTGTTCGTCGGTTGTTGCGTATTCCATTCCTAACTATATCTAATTATTAATTCTCAGGTTATAGTGGGTGAGGCAAGTTTAAGAAATACACTGCAATTTTCCCTTAATAAATGAAGTTTATTCACTATTGAAATAATTATGGGCGGCTAGCTTTTCCCATTATTATAATCCCACCACTTTAAATAAGTCAGGAACCTAGCTTTCTGCACATGCACTCCCACCCTTGTGCACTCACGTGCATCTGTAGCCCCTCGTGTCGACATGAATTCTTGAAAATCGGTTAGGGAGAAAGAGTGGGCTCTGAGGCCTTGCCTGCCCTTATATAGGGGAGCCTAGTGACGTTCACCTCTGCGTTTAAAAATGTAATGACGTTTTCTATTGGTCCTCAGACCGCGTTACCTTAACATGTATGAGAATGTGTTTCTTCAAGTCCGTGCGCATACGTGTGATCTTGTAGCGTTGTGGATCCAGTTCCATATCTCCGTCTCTTTCCTTTCTCTATCTGTCTCTTTGTATTTCTCCGTACCGTCACCGGTTCCCTGCCTGTTGGCTTGGTGAAAGGTACGTTCTTTATGCTTTCTTGGAATTCTTGCTAGCTCGCCCGTTTCTTACAATCAGCTCTGTATTTTGAATATTTTAACATGTTAGTGAATTAAATTATTACTGTACAATTCACATATGTATAGTTCCCCTTTCCTATGTACAATTCCTATATATGTATAACATATCCCCTTTCAAAGCAAGATCTTTAGCAAAGACAGTTTTTAGAAACAATACTATTGAGGGCACCAACAACAGCTAGCTAAGTAAATCAAATCGGCCGGAACACCTGCTTACTCGGCAGCTGCAATAACGAAGTAGGAATAGCTTGAATCACCCGGTATATACTTATATATGAAAATCCTAAACAGCATCCCTATTTGTTGTGGTTTAGCAGTGTTTATTAATAAATTAATTGTTCTTTATATCCCTACGATTTAAATACTAACGCTAGCAGTTCAGAATACAGTTATTTTGTTTTGGTTTTTGTTCTTTCAGTGCACTGTGTCAAGAAACGAAAATCTGTAGTGATTCGTGAGGGTTTCTGACTAGAACTTGGAGACGAGCATCGGGCATGACTTTTAAGGCAGGGTACTGAATATATAACTCGCCAGTGCAAACAAGAGAAGGATCTAAACAAATCTCATTATCGTTCGAGACGGCAGTAAACATCGCTCTGAAGTTCGTGCTGGAAGAAAGTTTTCGTGAGCATCAGGGCATTGCAAAGGACGAGATAGGGTATTCCCCTTCCTCTATTAGCATATATACAATCCGGAGTTTTTCTCTTTGTTTTTTACAAATGTCTTATTTTTGCATTTCCCGCAGTTGCGTTTACCGAGGTACTCTTGTTCTCCTAGTGAGGAAATACCTTCCTGCATGATTGAATGTGTTATCGGGCATTGTATACATAACTGTATAAGTTCCGAATAAAAGAGAGTAACTGAAATAAGGTTCCACCTTTAAACCACAATAAACTAAGTACCGTTTTGAAAATTGTTAACAATATTACTTTCTCTACTACGTATAGTAAGTAGGGGAAGCATTGTATTCCACCCAAAAATTCGATACCGGACATACATGTTTTGAGACCCCCTGAATCCAAAAAAAGCATTTTTGGAAACATGTCCGTGTGTGTGTCTGTATGTGTCTGTGAACAGCATAACTCAGAAACGAACAGTCGGATAAACACCAAACTTGGTATTTAGGTGTAGTATCTTCCAAGGATGCGACACGAAGGTTTTCAAGTAAATCCCTCCACCCCAGAGTACTCTTTACATGGAATATTTTTCGAAAATTTTAATTTTCTCAAAAATGGCTCTAACGATTTTGATTAAAATATCATATGTTTAAGATATTTTTATGACAAATAAAATGTATATCTTGAATTTCCTGGGAATGTCTCCAAAAGTATTCTTTATTGTGAATGACTTTTGCATAACTCGTAAACCATAAGAGATAGACCAAATACACACAAAATGTAGATCGCGTTAAAATACACAATTTATGTTATATACATTTTTTTTGTTGAGTGAACCATTTTCGAGATATTACTTGTTATTCCCTTAAATTTTTCAATACTTATTTTCTCAAATGGGAATTCATTTTTATTAAACAAGTGAGTAAATTATTTGCCTAATTCCTCAAATTAACATTACACTCCATCTACAAAATAATTCAAACTTTACTAATTAAACCATTGATTACCATTAAATTTATTAGTTTTAAAAAGAGACTATGTTTTAATTTGATTTTAAATCAAAACTAGCCTACTTAAATAGTTTATATTTTTTTGTCTTGGATATGCAAAGAGTATTAATCTGTGGCAAAGGGAATGGTGCTGCACCTAGAAACCAGCTAGTAAGAGATATGTATGTGCTTAAAGGCTACTGTATTTCCAAATTGCCCTTGTAAATATATATTCCCCTTACATCTACAAGAAAATTAGCAATAAGATAGAGTCTGCAAATGTATATCTCGATTAACATGAAGTAGATGGAGAATAAGCGTTTGTAAAAATAGTTTGTACAAGAGTAGAGAAAGTCATGTTAGTGTAACACATCAGATTTTTTTTATTCATCTTCAAGAACAATGCTAAAATAATAAAATTCAGTTTGAATAACAGAGCATCAGTCATCCCACACTTAGCCTACGTCCTTTACTTCCTAAATTGTTTCTTTTTACTTTCTCTACTACGTATAGTAAGTAGGGGAAGTATTGCATTCCACCCAAAAATTCGATACCGAGATTTCGCCGGAAATACATGTTTTGAGACCTCCTGAATCCAAAAAAAGCATTTTTGGAAACATGTCCGTGTGTGTGTCTGTGTGTGTGTCTGTGTGTGTGTGTGTGTCTGTGTGTGTGTCTGTGTGTCTGTGAACAGCATAACTCAAAAACGAACAGTCGGATAAGCACCAAACTTGGTATTTAGGTTCAGTATCTTCCAGAGATGCGACACGAAGGTTTTCAAGAAAATCCCCCCACCCCAGACTACCCTTTACATGGAAGATTTTTCGAAAATTGTAATTTTCTCAAAAATGGCTCTAACGATTTTGATGAAAATATCATATGTTTAAGATAATGTCATGAGAAATGAAATGTATATCTTGAATTTTCTGGGAATGTCTCCAAAAGTATTCTTCATTGTGAACGACTTTTGCATAACTGGTAAACCATAAGAGATAGACAAAATTTTACTACACAAAGAATGTAGATCGCGTTAAAATACACAACTTATGTCATATACATTTCTTTTGTTGAGTGAACCGTTTTCGAGATATTGCTTGTTATTTCCTTAAATTTTCCAATACTTATACTTTTTCTCAAATGAGTTATTCATTTTTTTATGTTCTGGACATGCAAAGAGAATGGAATGCGGCACATAGCAACCAGCGTTAAAATATTTGACTATCGCTTAAAAGCTACCATATTTCCCTTGCATCTACAAGAAAATTACCAATAAGATTGACATCTCGATATCTCGATTAACATGAAGCATATGGAGAATAGGCGTTTGTAAAATTAGATTGTACAAGAGTAGAGAAAGTCATGTGAGTGTAACACATCAGATTTTTTTAATCCCTTTCACCTAAGGGAACACGCTTATCACCTCGCATGCCAACATATCTGCTAGAGACCATTGGAAATTATCCAAGACAAGTTTTGTTAATTGTCTTTAAGACGGCTGAAAATGGATGGAAATGTTACTAATACAGTTTTATTATGATTAGCTCTTCTATTACAGTGAAAAGAAGAAAGATTATCCCAGATACACACCGAGAGGGATGGCTCAGGTGGTTACGTCTGTGGTCCCCATTCGGGAGGTCCCGGGATCGCTCACCATCGACCTCCCACTTTGGCCATCAGTTTTTTGTGGTTTCCCCGGGTCACCAGCGGAATGCCGGGGTGGTTCATCTTCTACCAGGCTGTCCTTCCCCTCAATTCCCGTACCCATCAACTTGCTTGTCATCTCTTTCAGGGTTGTAGGACCAGGCGACGGTGTTCCGCAAGTTGCGGCTGGGCGGTGGCTTGCGTGCTGTAAAGTTTTCTTCCCTGGCATCGCTGCGGTACCGCTCAGTTTAGTCTCTCCTCAGCGTGGGGCTCCTCCGGGGGACCCTGGAGGTTGGTGACTTGTGGGCTGGGATTGGGCGGCGTCGGATGCGTTCTATCTGGAAACATTAGGGGCCCCGTCCATGCCCGCGCCAGTCGGCATCCGGATCTAATCGCCCTCCGGTTTCTTCCCTCATCTTTCCCTGCCAGGGGTCACGTAGGAAGCATAAATGGCCGACTGGCCTGCGTGCAATGCTCTGCCCCGGCTCCAGGGGTCCCTCCGTGATACGTGCATTTACCTTTATTGCAGATACATTCTGTAAGTTTAACTTTTCTTGTGCAAAATATCGTAACAATACCCACGAATACTCATAATAAATGGGCACAAAATAATTCTCTAGTAAGAAAGTCGTGAAGCGTGAAGTATACTAACCAATAAAAATGTTTAAGAGTAAGCATTCAAATGTTTATAGCTCAGTAAAATGGGTATTGCATGAATATCAAAAACAGTAGATATTTCATATAATTATGTAGATTAATTATAATTATAGTTACAGAAAAAACCGCCTAACCGAGCTGCACCTAAATGAAACCCGGCTTACCAAAACGAGGAGAGAAAAAAAAGTGAAAAATCTGATGTGATACATTCATAGGACTTTCTCTACCCTCCATCTTTATTAGTGGGTACACAATTTGTTCTTATTAAAGCGTATTTTTCATGTGCTATATTATAACCCAAATAAACCTTTGTAGAAATAGCTACATTACACATTTCGTAGTAGATGCAAGAGGAGCAGCGATAGTCAAATGTTTAAGAACTGGACGCCATTTGCTGGCCTAAATTCCATACTGTTTCCATGCAATCGCGAGAAACAACTGAAAATCGATGTACTTTAAAAGAATGACAAGTATTGCACAATTCGAACCTTTAATAACGGATATATCCAAAACGGCTTTTTGCACACAAAAACACTTATTTTAAATAAACTTTGTGTTTAAAAGAGATCTATAGTTTTTGTGCACCACTTTTCGTCTATCGCTTAAAGTTTTCCAGCTATACAAGATTATACAAAATTCCTTCCAAACGAAGAGGGCTTCACGGGCTATTCCCAGAAAATTCAAGATATATGTATTATTTGTCATGTAAATATCTTTCATTTGCGGTATTTTAATCAAAATAATCCAATTTTAGAAAATAAAAAATTCGAAAAATGCCGCGTGTAAAGGGTAGTTTGGGATGAGAGGTTCTCTTGAAAATCTTCGTGTCACATCCTTGGAAGATACTGAAGCTAAATACTAAGTTTAGAATTTATCCGACTTTTCATTTTTGAATTATAACTGTTCACAGACAGACACACAGGGTACTTTTTATTTTATTGGATTTAGGGACTTCAAAACATGTATTTCCGGTGAAATCTTGATATCCAATTTTTGCGTAGAATACAATATCTCCTCTACCTACTATATGCGTGGTAGAGAAAGTAAAAGATCTGATGTGTTACACTCACATGACTTTCTCTACTCTTGTACAAACTATTTTACAAACGCTTATTCTCCATATGCTTCATGTTAATCGAGATGTTAATCTTATTGCTAATTTTCTTGTAAATGCAAGGAGAATTGCTAGGCTTTAAGTGATAGTCAAATATTTTAAGAGGTGGTTGCTATGTGGAGTATTCCATTCTCTTTGCATTACCAGGACAAAAAAAAATGAATAACGAATTTGAGAAAAAGTATAAGTATTGGAAAATATAAGGGAATAACAAGCAATATCTCCAAAATGGTTCACCCAACAAAAAAATTGTATATGACATAAATTGTTATTTTAATGCGATCTACATTTTTTGTGTAGTAAAACTTTGTCTATCTCTTATGGTTTACCAGTTATCCAAAAGTCGTTCACAATGAAGAATACTTTTGGAGACATTCCCAGAAAATTTGAGATATACATTTCATTTGTCATAAAAATATCTTAAACACATGATATTTTAATCAAAATTGTTAGCGCCATTTTTGAGAAAATTAAAATTTTCGAAAAATGTTCCAAGTAAAGGGTAATCTGGGGTGGGGGATTTTCTTGAAAACCTTCGTGTCGCATCTCTGGAAGATACTGAACCTAAATACCAAGTTTGGTGTTTATCCAACTGTTCGTTTCTGAGTTATGCTGTTCACAGACACACACACACGGAAATGTTTCCAAAAATGCTTTTTTTGGATTCAGGGGGTCTCAAAACATGTATTTCCGGTGAAACTTCGGTAACGAATTTTTGGGTGGAATACTTACTATACGTACCCCTACTTACTATACGTAGTAGAGAAAGTAAACATACCAGATGCTTAAATTCGCGTTAGCAACGTTACTGCGACAACCGGCGATGTCCTTTTGCCCCAACCTTCAATTCCAATCCAGGTACCTCGAATTTTATGCAGTTAATCCCTACCCAACATTCCATGAAATAGTGTAACATTATAACAAAGTTATCCCCGCGTTCAATGCGGAGTCCCACTGTTATGTTACTGTTGGTGTTGGTCAATGTGTTTTGTGTTATATGTCAGCGAAAAGAAAGTGTGCTATAATAAACATTGAACAGAAACGAAGTACTTAGTGATAGAGACAGCGGACGATGAATTTAAAGCATTAAAGGTAAGAAAACTTGCAAATTCGTCTTCAAATCTTAACGGGAAATATCGCATTACGTAACTACCAATAACACATAACATTTTTTTAGATAGCCTTGTGGAACAAACCAGTGATTCTACACCAACATGTTTATCAAACGGTGGCGTAATTTAACTGCTCGCAAGTGTTGAGAGGAAAAAGTTCAAAAAAAAAAATTTTATGTGTTACACTCACATGACTTTCTCTATTCTTGTACAAACTATTTTTACAAACGCTTATTCTCGATTTACTTCATGTTAATCGAGATAAACATTGGCAGACTCTATCTTATTGCTAATTTTCTTGTAGATGTAAGATTTAGATTTACAAATGCAATATAGAAAAACAGTAGCCTTTATGCGCACACATATCTCTTAATAGCTGGTTGCTAGGTGCAGCACCATTCCCTTTCCCACAGATTAATACTCTTTGCATATCCAAGACAAAAAAATGAATAACGAATTCCCATTTTAGAAAATAAGTATTGAAAAATTTAAGGGAATAACAAGCAATATCTCGAAAATGGTTCCCTCAACAAAAAAAAATGTATATGACATAAATTGTGTATTTTAACGCAATCTACATTTTTTGTGTAGTAAAATTTTGTCTATCTCTTATGGTTTACCAGTTATGCAAAAGTCGTTCACAATGGAGAATGCTTTTGGAGACATTCCCAGAAAATTCAAGATATGCATTTTATTTGTCATGAAAATCGTTGGAACCATTTTTGATAAAATTAAACTTTTCGAAAAATGTTCCATGTAAAGGGTAGTTTGGGGTGGGGGGATTTTCTTGAAAACCTTCGTGTCGCATCTCTGGAAGATACTGAACCTAAATACCAAGTTTGGTGTTTATCCGACTGTTCGTTTCTGAGTTATGCTGTTCACAGACAGACAGACACACACAGACAGACACACAGATAGACACACAGACAGACACAGACACACACACGGACATGTTTCCAAAAATGCTTTTTTTGGATTCAGGGTGTCTCAAAACATGTATTTCCGGTGAAATCTCGGTATCGAATTTTTGGGTAGAATACAATACTTCCCCTACTTACTGTACGTAGTAGAGAAAGTAATAACTGACTTTATAAAATAGTCTTTGTAAACACTGCAGTTTTTAATACTGTATACGGTGGTAGTGTCTATTAAACATGATTACATGTATTTAAATGCAATTATTTTCTTCCTTTTGCTGCTTAAAATTGTTACCATTGAAATTATTTGAGAAACTCTGTGCCTCCCTTTAATTCGGTTAAGGGGTGTTTTACTGTATATAATATGTAATATAATTTATGTACGGTCATTAAAATTAGAGTAACAGCGAGAAACATTGTATTTAGAAGCCTCTTTCATTCCCATAAGAAATTAAACTTTGAGGCAGAATTTTTAACACTTAAATAATTTCAGTCTAATTATATAATATGTAAATTCAATAAAAGCCCGCCTTGAAGCAATATGTGTATGTAGTAATTCGTAAAATGTACGTAATAGTCATTGCATATGCTTGTATTATTGTATCCAAGTGTAATAATGTTATGTGAATATATTACATAATCTAATAATATAGGAGCTGTGAGAATAATAGGTTAAAAGTTGCTAACAATGAGGTAACAATGAGGTAACCTTGAAGCAATAATGAATTTGAAAGTTTAACAATACTACTTGTGATTCTTGGAAGCAATAATGTAATTATAGTGACAGTTTATAAAAATAGCTAGCCAATCCACAACCAAAAAAAGCTTTAGTTAAATGAAGGTATTCTATTGAATTAGGAATAGCCAATCAGAGACTTGAAATACAGAAATTTACAAGTTTAGGCGGTTGAAATCAATTCAGTTGCCTGCAGACCGTGTTTCTAACCGGAAGCGAGATGCGTCTTCGAGAGATTTAATACGTATTCGTGTTAAAAAGTACAAGTAATTAATAAAATAATCTCACAGCTCTATATCAGTGAAGTGTTATTTAAATCGTGTCAAGCATTAATAAAAAGGAGTGAAGTAAAATTATAATCTGTGTAAGCCTACATTCTTAAGTCGCACCACAACCCTGCAAAGGCTTCCATGTCTCTAAAATAAATACTGATGCAGCCAAGGCAAACATAAATACATAATATTTAAAGAAACAGTCAAAATTACAAAGTTAATAATATTTTTAAACTTAGGGCGAAGGCTACCGGAAAGCGGGTACTATACGTGTGGTTGCAACGAATTTCAAGTTCGGTTTCCCAACAGTTGAAATACAATACAACTCCTCCTAGAATTCTTCTACTTCAAATTGGCTTCCATACGTGGGACAGAAACTACCTTCTTCAACTTTGACAAGCTGCATATCATCATAACAAGTAAGTAAGCCAATTCTTGGTGAATAAATTGCAAAGAATTAAAGGACAGAGTGCTACTACACATAAACAAGATACATGTGACCAAACAGGATGGCGCAGAGTGTCGCATCTGTGGCCCCACATTCTGGAGATCCCGGATTCAAATGCCGTAGGCCGACCAATCTGACTAGGTTTTCTTTTTTCGTGGTTTCCCTAGGTAAATAACGTATTGCATATGTAACAGTATGACCCAAAGTTTCCACCTTACGTCTAAATCAATAAACATAGATGGTAACAGTGAATGCTCTACCATCTATTCACAGATAAAGAAAGCAGGGAGACTGGACGGTACCCTAACGTCATCTGCCCGACACGTGAAGAAGCATAGCTTCAGTTGCCTGGCATTGAGACCTCTGTGGACATGTGTCGAAGCTGCCTTATGCCCGTCACGCATAGAAGCAGAGGTACAGTTGGTTAGCATTAAGGCCTGTGCGGAAAAGTGAAGCGATAGTATGGTACAGGGATGATACCTCTCCTGGGCAGCAATCGCATGAGTGCCTATTAAAAGGAATTCCACTTCCAGGATTAAGGGAAGAAAGAATAATAGACGGGTTTGTGCAAACAGTGGCATATATTTTTAACAACTGAATAAATTCAGAGATCAACCATAAGTTATAACATTTTAACAAATAAATGTGTAACATTCAAACTGCAATAATGCAAAATTATAGTGCACATTCGAAATAAGATTCAAAATTGGACATTTTTAAATGTTTACAATTATGTAGAACACTGTGTAAGAATAAAAGTGAATGTATCGTTAAGAATAGCATATAATATAGACACACACAGATATATATAATTAAATCAATAAATAATTTCCGCATATTAAATCAATGTGCATATAATGTAACACGCTTGCGTTGAAATGTTTGTTCGGAATGATAAAGGTAATCAGGAAGTCAGGTTGGCGACAGTCATTAGTATCGCCCGAACTAGCGAACGCGTTAGCTTAAAGATTCTGGGAAGTCAGTTGGTTATAAGCTCAGTACGTTTATAGAGGCACGTGGGCAAATTCTGGAAAAGAGAAAGACACATCCTGAGAATTTAGCTAAGCCCCCTAGTAACAGTTAAGAGACGTGCATGAAGAAGATTTTAAGTATTGGACGGCCGTAAATTAATGTTGGTGGGAGTAATTCTAATGTAGGCGTGGCTTAAGTAATAAGAAGACGTATAATTAAATCAGAGAGAATCTCTCTCTTTCTCACTTACGTGTGTTGCGCTTGTGTGAATCGCGGCTATTGCGAGGGATCTTTCCGAGCAATATTTTAGCGATTCACGCTTCTAGTCTTATGTGTTTCAGAAACAGTTATTTTGAATTATAACTTTGATACTGCAGCAGTTATCAGATATAATAGTTCAGTTGTTACAATTGCGAGTGTTACAATTCCTAATCCTAGTCTATTTCTTCATCTCAAACGGTCGGAAAATCACTTCTATAACTCAAATATATAATAACTCCAGAGGAAAATACTCATAGCTCTACCATTGGAGCATCCAGCAGCAGAACGAGAAAAGGTGGCAACTACATTCATGTAGCAAATTGTCGCACCGTCTCGGCATTTCTCATTCGGCTTCACATGTGAACATTTTACTAAAGGATAAGTTGATTTTAGCAAATTTTTACTTTCTCTACTACGTATAGTAGGTAAGTAGGGGAACTATTGTATTCCACCCAAAAATTCGATACCGAGATTTCACCGGAAATACATGTTTTGAGACCCCCTGAATCCAAAAAAAGCAGTTTTGGAAACATGTCCGTGTGTGTGTGTGTGTGTGTGTGTGTGTGTGTGTCTGTGTGTATGTCTGTGTGTCTGTCTGTGAACAGCATAACTCAGAAACGAACAGTTGGATAAACACCAAACTTGGTATCTATGTTCAGTATCTTCCACAGATGCGAAACAAAGGTTTTCAAGAAAATCCCTCCACCCCAGATTACCCTTTACATGGAACATTTTTCGAAAATTTTAATTTTCTCAAAAATAGCTCTAACGATTTTGATTAAAACATCATATATTTAAGATATTTTCATGACAAATAAAACGTATATCTTGAATTTTCTGGGAATGTCTCCAAAAGTATTCTTCATTGTGAACAAATTTTGCATAACTGGTAAATCCTAAGAGATAGACAAACTTTTACAACACAAAAAATGTAGACCGCGTTAAAATACACAATTTATGACATATACCTTTTTTTGTTGAGTGAACCATTTTCGAGATATTGCTTGTTATTCCCTTAAATTGTTCAATACTTATTTTCTCAAATGGGAATTCGTTATTCATTATTTTGTCTTGGATATGCAAAGAGTTATAATCTGTGGCAAAGGGAATGGTGCTGCACCTAGCAACCAGCTATTAAGAGATATGTATGTGCTTAAAGGCTACTGTATTTCTATATTGCCCTTGTAAATATATATTCCCCTTACATCTACAAGAAAATTAGCATTAAAATAGAGTCTGCAAATGTTCATCTCGATTAACATGAAGTAGATGGAGAATAAGCGTTTGTAAAAATATTTGTACAAGAGTAGAGAAAGTCATGTGAGTGTCACACATCAGAGATTTTTAAAAAAGCATTCTCTCACGCAAGTGCTTTCTTACTTACATGAATACAGATGTTTCACCGTTAGAAAATATAAAAGCCTGAACTAATTATTATTTCAAAATTGTACAAGGAAATTTAGAACATCACATTCGAGAATTCATGCTGCCTTGCGTCTCGACTGCTACAGGAATGAGGAAATGTAAAATGAAAATGAATGATGACGGTGGAAGTAACCGAATGAATAGGAGAGGCAAGAAGCCGTGAGCGAGCACGAAGCCATGTTAAGTGTTGGGAGAGAGTGCACCCGTTTAACCACGTCTACTCTACGGTATGTGTATATGGTGTTCCCGAAACCTCGTCCACTTCTTAAAGCTAATCTCTTAGCTGTCCACGACACGCCCATAATGTTGGTTGCATGTTGCAGGGGTGGTTCAAATTTTAATCACTTACAATTTGTGGCTTTGTACGTAGTGTGTGCACGTAAAGTACAGTATGCATTACAGATATGAAAACCGAACGAAGTGGCGCCGTGGTAACGTGTGCATCTCGCATTCGGGAAGTCCCGGGTTCAATCCTCGGCAACCGCCTACTCTGATCCATGTGTTTTACGTGGTTTCCCAGAATCGGCAAGTGAATGCTGGGGTGGTTCATGTTCTACCTCGAAATTCCTGCCCCTCATTTCCTATACCCATCAACTTCCTTGTCACCTATTTCAGGGTTGTAGGACCAGGCGACTGTGTTCGGTGGGTTGGGGCTGGGCGATAGTTATGCACCCTATAGAGGTTTTTACCTGTCTCAGGAAGATCTCAGTTAGGATGCGCCTCCTGGTGCTTTCGGTGAGGCACTCCATCGGGGGACCCCCGGAGGTTAGGGGCTTGTGGGCCCAGGCGGCGTCGGATGCGCTCGATTTGGACGTCAGGGACCCCGTTATTGCGCCCGTCGACATCCGGATCTTCGTCCCTCGTATCCCCTCCCTCATCCCTATCTCACAGGGGCTATGATAGAAGCAAAAAGGGTCATTGTGGCCTATTTGTGGTATTCTGCCCTGATCATTATTATTATTTACTATTAGATCTGTAATATAATTCATATATTAAATACTACATAAAGTATACAATACACAAACAGTGCGTAGGTTACATCTACATAACAATCAAAACTAAATGTTAGTACACCCTCGCACGCGGTGACAGTTTCAGCAATACCAGAATTAAATACAGTACGAAACAGCACAGATAACTTACTATCCTGGATATCATTTGGGTTAGCTATTAGAACACACTCTACCAGTTGTGGATTTCGTCATAACTTCTCTTCAGAAAGAACATGTGCCTCCTGCGATTGTTCCAACGAAATGAAAGAGAAATCGACGAAATTCCACAAAGTGGACATTTTATTTCTGTCCTCTTTAGTCCCCTTCAAATTTTAAAATGTTTGTATCCCCTTTTGCTTAAAACAGACATAAATAATCTACTCAAGAGCAAAATGACTGGCCATGCAAAAAATACCAACTTAAGATTCTTCTATATATATATATATATATATATATATATATATATATATATATATATATTGTAGCTAACATAATAAAATGTTTTATCATAAAAGATAATATCTAATATAATAAATAATTCAGTTTTCAATTGCTCAATCACTCCTGCCTCCACTGTATTCGTACGGTAGACACTTTTGACAGAAGACATCGAAAAATCCTCAGCATAATAATTTCCAAAGCGACGAGTACTTGAAATCTCATCATCGTGATGAAAATAAAAATTTGATAATGACAATCAAGTTGTTTCACTGAAATGTTTGCGTATTGTCAGTCCGAGAGGGAAGATTCTCTCAATAAAAAAACAATTAAGTTCAATATTTAAAACGTTTAATCCTTCTGTAGGTCAACAGAGCCTTATAAGTACATTAAATATCATTATGGACATTAAAATATATGTAACATCACTTCTGAAATATTTTTCATAGCATATGAGCTAATGAGATCTTTCTAATGGGATGGTAAAGGTGGAGGGGCCCGTAACTGGGCAGAGCACCGTACGTAGGCCATCCAACCCCTTTAAGCCTTAGGAGGGAGGGATCAGAAGGGCGTCCAAATCCGGATGATGACGGTGCAAGCATGGAAGGGCCTACTTTTTCCAGAATAAACGCATACGACGCCAACCGGGCACATCCTTAAGCCCCTTATCTTCAGAGCTCCCCGAAAAAACGCCCTCGGAGGCGGGTCTTAACTGAGCTGTCCCTAGAACGACGTCAAGAAGAAGCCTCCACAGAGCACATAGCCACGGCCCAGCCGCAACCCGCCGACCACCGTCGCCCAGTCCTGAAACCATGAAACACATGAGAAAGAAGATTATGGATACAGGAATTTGCCTGCCGACCTAGGGAAACTACGAAAAGTCCATAAGTCAGAGTGGGCGGTCGCCGGTACCTCCCGAATGCGAGTCTACGCGTTACCGCGTCACCACCTCGCATAGTTCTAATAGGATGTCAATGTATCTAAGTCAGAAACGAGGTAAGTAACATACTTTTGGCTAATTTCTTCAAATAAAACATGTAAAACGAGCAGTTTTATAGCCTGAAAAGGAGAAAGTAGTGCCGAAGTTGCCGTTTACTTAAACTTTCCTTTTCTCCGCAACAGGTCATTTTGAGAAACATATTAAAAGAATCCAGTTAACTTGGAAGAATGGGATGGAGTGACGTGAGATTCCTAAATGCTCTATCCTTAATAATAAAGAGTGGTTTCCAGCAAGCTAAAGTGACATCCTGACTCAGCAGTGGTGGTATCCTGGCAACAGACGTGACTCACATCCTTCTAAGGAAATAAATCTTTATTAGCCGAGAAGAGCCCCGGTACCCAACGGAACTTATGATGCTCACGTAACCAGGGTCTTTACTGGTTCGCTCCTCCCACGTGTAAGGGATTTGCTTCGTGGTTCTCCATTAATTGGAACATGCTTTGTGTGTGTGTGTGTATGTGGATGCACCCGCACTCTAAGGAGGTCACCAAACTTTCACACCCTGCCAGCTCGTAGTTCTTCTTCTAGTAACTCCCCCTGCACTCCCCTGGTCTAGTTTACTCCTAGAAATAGAGCTTTATTACGATCTGTTTATTTTTTAAGAGATCTTATTCTTCGCCTCACTTTTTGAGCACTGCGGCACTTCGGAGGTTTTAATTTTGTTCCGTACGACACCTTTAAAACTCAAACTAGTGTAATAAAGCATTAGAGTTCTAGAACTCTATTCCCCTTAACCTACGTATATTATTTCATTGTGATACTAAAACGAAGTCATGACTACGAGGAACATTTCCTTCAGTAATTAAACATTCACACTTTCTTTTACCTTCTCTAGCTCTATCCAAAAAATCTGATGTGTTACACTCACATGACTTTCTCTACTCTTGTACAAGCTATTTTTACAAACGCTTATTCTCCATCTACTTCATGTTAATCGAGATAAACATTTGCAGGATGCGACACGAAGGTTTTCAAGAAAATCCTCCCACCCCAGACCATCCTTTACATGGAAGATTTTTCGAAAATTTTAATTTTCTCAAAAATGGCTCTAACGATTTTTATTAAAATATCATATGTTTAAGATATTTTCATGACAAATGAAATGTATATCCTGAATTTTCTGGGAATGTCTCCAAAAGTATTCTTCATTGTGAACGACGTTTGCATAACTGGTAAACCATAAGAGATAGACAAAATTTTACTACACAAAAAATGTAGATCGCGTTAAAATACACAATTTATGCGTCATACATTTTTTTGTTGAGCGAACCATTTTCGAGATATTGCTTGTTATTCCCTTAAATTTTTCAATACTTATTTTCTCAAATGGGAATTCGTTATTCATTTTTTTTTGTCTTAGATATTCAAAGAGTATTAATCTGTGACAAAGAGAACGGTGCTGCACCTAGCAACCAGCTATTAAGAGATATGTTTATGTTTAAAGGCTACTGTATTTCTATGTTGCCCTTGCAAATACAAAACAAGGGGAACATAGTAGGCCTTAAGCGATAGTCGAATAATTTTTAGAACTGGTCGCTATGTGTAAAATGTAATTCTCTTTGCATGTCAAAAGATCTTTTCTGCAAATGTTTATTTCGATTAATATGAATAGATGGAGAATAAGAGTTTGTAAAAATAGTTTGTACAAGAGTAGAGAAAGTCATGAGTGTAACACATCAGATTTCTTGTATTCAGAAAGCCTTAAAACGTTTTTTTTAGTTGAAATATTGTCACAAACTTTTGAATGAAACTCATACTTCTTCTTTCTTAAGTATTAAGCGATAGAGAAAGAAAATGAGATTTACTTAAACTTTGTTGGAATTTTTCGTTCATTCTGTACGTAATTAATTGGTATACGAGTAGTGCATATTAAAACAGAAGGGAAAGATTTTTACTGTAAATATTTTGAAAATAATGAGATGCGCCTCGGAGCATTCATTCCCTCCCATAAGAACTTATTCGTTAAAAAGGAGGTGTTAATTAGAAACTTAATCATTAGTTGTTATAAATGTGACGTGAGGCATGACCGAAGTCTCTCTTAATTCAGGTTGGTTATAATAAAAATTCGTGTTACACTAGAAATACATTTCCAGTTATATCAGAAATAGAAATGGTATAACTTTAAAAACCAAATGCTAAAGCTTGTGTCAGAGTGGGAAAGATGCAAATAAGAATACATTAAAATTCCCTAACGAAAAATAATGCAACCAACATCCTAATTACTTTTTGCTTTCTCCTGCTAGTATGGACCAAACATTCCAAGAACTACTGCGTTATGAATGACTAGTATATAACCGCCTGGCGGTTGGCTGCGTAGCTCAGTTGGTAGAGCATCTGCATGTTGTGCCAGACATTCAAGTTTGGTTCTCGGCTGAAGTGTGGGAATTTTTCTCTGGTCAGGATTATTTCCTAGCCTCCCCAGAGTATGGAAATGTGAATATGTTTAAGATCTAATGTATTAAACAGCATAAAAACCTGAAATTGAATGACAGTAGTGTACGAGTTAATATCAGGGCAAGGTGTTCCGAAGGTGAAAGACCGACTATATGACCATTGCAATAAAAAGCGAGGTATAAATGGAACAAAAAAGAAAAGAAAACCGCAAGTCCATCTACTGAATATGGAGTTATGCTTTCGTTATTCTCTCCATATTTTACCTACTCTTTATTAACATAAATATGCATCTCATCTATTACTTTCACAACACTTTGTCATATATCTTTGGATTCTGTATAACTTGATGGATTTCTTGTGTGGTGAAGAGGTGTAAAAAAAATTCATATCAGAAATGCTCTTATGTATATGTACATATATGCATACATATATACAGGATGCACCATTTAAGTTCAGACTGTACAATATCTCCAAAACTAAACTTTGTAGAAATAAATGTCTTGGATAAAAGTTGCATGGTATTATGGGGGAAAGTAAATGCCATTGTGTTTTGTTTGAAGGGCGTTGTGATGGTGATTTTAGGGTCGATTGTTTTACTTTCTCTACTACGTATAGCAAGTAGGGGAAGTATTGTATTCCACCCAAAAATTCGATACAGAAATTTCACCGGAAATATATGTTATGAGACCCCCTGAATCCAAAAAAAAAGCATTTTTGGAAACATTTCCGTGTGTGTCTGTGTGTGTGTGTGTCTGTCTGTGAACAGCATAACTCAGAAACGAACAGTCGGATAAACACCAAACTTGGTATTTAGGTTCAATAAAATCCCCCACCCCAGGATACCCTTTACATGGAAGATTTTTCGAAAATTTTAATTTTCTCAAAAACGGCTCTAACGATTTGATTAAAATATCATATGTTTAAGATATTTTCATGACAAATAGAATGTATATCTTGAATTTTCTGGGAATGTCTCCAAAAGTGTTCTTCATTGTGAACGACTTTTGCATAACCGGTAAACCATAAGAGATAGAGAAAATTTTACTACACAAAAAATGTAGATCGCGTTAAAATACACAATTTATGCCATATACATTTTTTGTTGAGTGAACCATTTTCGAGATATTGCTTGTTATTCTCTTAAATTTTTCAATACTTATTTTCTTAAATGGGAATTAGTTATTCATTTTTTTGTCTTTGATATGCAAAGAGTATTAATCTGTGGCAAAGGGAATGGTGCTGCACCTAGCAACCAGCTATTAAGAGATATGTATGTGCTTCTATATTGTCCTTGTAAATATATATTTTCCTTACATCTACAAGAAAATTAGCAATAAGATAGACTCTGCAAATGTTTATCTCGATTAACATGAAGTAGATGGAGAATAAGCGTTTGTAAAAATAGTTTGTACAAGAGTAGAGAAAGTCATGTGAGTGTAAAACATCAGATTTTTTAATGTTGTTTTATTAACATTTTATATGTTGTTTTCTCATTATAAAATGATTTATAAAAATCTGTTTATTTTATGAAGTGGAATAAGAAAACAAATTTATAAATGTTGGTCCCCAACGTAACTTGATTCTCAAATGATGATCTATGGATGATCCAACCACTCATTGTGCACTTCGTACACAGCCATCGAGAATTTTTGTTATTCACATTGGTGTAAGAACAATTGCAAAGTGCTTTGTACAAATGCTGTTTAGTTTTTTATTAGGAGTGAGAAAATAACATAAAAAGGTATTTCCCATTTAAAACAAAACTGAATTGACCCTAAAATTAACCATCACAATGTCCTCCAAATAAGACACGACTAATAGCATTTACTTTCCCCACAATATCAAGCAACTCATATTCAAGACATTTCTCTCTATAACGCTTAGTTTTGGAGATATTGTACAGTTTCAGCTTAAATGGTCCACCATTATCCTGCTTACTATTATTTAATGGTGATGGCACTGAAAGGATCTCAGGACATGGCGGCTAACTTGGGCATATTCATTATATCTCTAATTTGAATTTATTCATTTTCTACCTGGATCTTTCCTATGGCGTAGAAATATGAATTTACTTTAAATATAGCACAAGATACTTTCTTTATTTAGATGCTCTTGGCGCAGAATATTCCAGAAAATAAAAGAGTATCAGATTCAGCAAAAGTAAAGCTTGAGCCTTGTAGCTTATGGACGTTGTACGAAACAATGATCTTTATTTGCATAAATTAAACAACGCAGCTTTACGTTTTGCTGGGTTCACTGCAATCTCTCTGCTGCCATTCCCAGAACTGCTGCTCCTTCTCTCCCTCCCAAGGTTCCTGCAGTAGGAACCTTCCAGAAGTTTCTCCGACTCTTTCTTGAAGCTTCTCCGTTTCTCTAAGCAAACATCTGACGGAGCCTTGCTAAAGTCGTCTACAATACAGTCGAGGCCCCCTCTAACTGTAAAGAAACTCTAACATGGCAGTAGATTCTATTCATATCGTGAAAAACTATTTGCTTAAGATTGGAAAGGTAGAATCAGATGACTAAAAAATTCAATGCCATAGCCGGGATTTGAACCAGGGATCTCCCAGTCTCCGTCCGGTTGCTCTAACCACTGAGCTACCATGGCAACATGCCGACAAGACACTAAATTCTCCAGCTGATTCGCATTTTTCCCGGTAAACCACAAGGAGATCTCAAATTGTATTGAGATGTCATACCCCAATGGCGTCTTACAAACATTGTAAGTACTTAAGTCCCGGGCTTTATAGTTACAACCACTATTAGGTCAGTTAATGGAATTAATTGTTCTTTCACACAAGCCGTGTGTTAGACAAGGTTGGAAAGGTAGAATCAGATGACTGAAAAATTCAATGCCATAGCCGGGATTTGAACCACGGATCTCCCGGTCTCCGTCCGGTTGCTCTAACCACTGAGCTACCGTGGCAACATCCCGCCATTTGGGGCGTGCAATATCTCGAAAATTGCTCACTCAACAATCAAAATGTATATGACATAAATTGTGTATTTTAACGCGATCTACTTTTTTGTGTAGTAAATGTTTGGCTATCTCTTATGGTTTACCAGTTATGCAAAAGTCGTTCACAATGAATACTTTTGGAGACATTCCCAGAAAATTCAAGATATACATTTTATTTGTCATGAAAATATCTTAAACATATGATATTTTAATCAAAATCGTTAGAGCCATTTTTGAGAAAATTAAAATTTTCGAAAAATCATCCATGTAAATGGTAATCTGGGGTGGGGGATTTTCTTGAAAACCTTCGTATCGCATCTCTGGAAGATACTGAACTTAAATACCAAGTTTGGTGTTTATCCGACTGTTCATTTTTTGAGTTATGCTGTTCACAGACACACACACGGACATGTTTCCAAAAAAGCTTTTTTTGGTTTCAGGGGGTCTCAAAACATGTATTTCCGGTGAAATCTCGGTATCGAATTTTTGGGTGGAATACAATACTTCCCCTACTTACTATACGTAGTAGAGAAAGTAAAAATGCTTTTTTTTTTGGATTCAGGGAGTCCTAAAACATATATTTCCGGTGAAATCTCGGTATCGAATTTTTGGATGGAATACAATACTTCACCTACTTACTACGAGTATATGTAGTAGAGAAGGTAAAAAAAAAAACATTTTCAGAAAAACGTCCTTGCGTATCTGTGAACAGTATAACCCAAACACGAAAAGTCGAATAAATACCAAACTTGGTATTTAGGTTCAGTATCTTTCAAAGATGCGACGCGAACATTTTCAATAAAATCTCCACCCCAAACTACCCTTTAATGGAACACTATTCGAAATCTTTTTA
The DNA here is from genome assembly GCA_030765065.1 of Deroplatys truncata. Lineage (NCBI taxonomy): Eukaryota > Metazoa > Arthropoda > Insecta > Mantodea > Mantidae > Deroplatys > Deroplatys truncata. Next base: position 52,059,590 of record CM060987.1, read on the forward strand.
TTTTCTTAAAAATGGCTCTAACAATTTTGATTAAAATATCATATGTTAATATACTTTCATGGCAAATAAAATGTATATGATGAATTTTCTGGGAATGTCCCCAAGTCTTCTTTATTTTGAATAACTTTTGCATACTGGAAAACCGTAACAGATAGACAAAATTTTACTACACAAAAAATGTAGATCTCGTTAAAACACACAATTTATGATTTTTTTTTTTGGTGAACCATTTCCGAGACATTCCTTGTTATTTGTTCCAATTTTCCAATACTTATACTTTTTCTCAAATAGGAATTCGATATTCGTTTTTTTATGTCATGGACATGCAAAGTGAACGAAATGCTCCACATAGCAACCAACACTTAAAATATTTGACTATCACTTAAAGCCTACCATATTCCCTTTGCACCTTCAAGAAAATTAGCAATAAGATAGAATCTGCAAATGTTTATCTCGATCAACATGAATTAGATGGAGAATAATCCTTTGTAAAAATAGTTTTACAAGAGTAGAGAAAGTCGTGTGAGTGCAACACATCAGATTTTTCCTTATAGTCTCATCTCTATTGCCTGCTTAGCTTTCCTTTACTGCGTCTTTCTATAGACATGCCCAAACCACCTCAATTGCTTCTCTTCTATAACTTCACTTATTTATTACTTATTTATTGCATTCCACCAAAAACTTCGATACCGAGATTTCACTGGAAATACATGTTTTGAGGTGCTCTGAATCCAAATTAAACCTTTTTGGAAGCATGTCTGTATATTTGTCTGATTTTCTGTTTGTTTGTGAACAGCATAACTCCAAAACGAAAACTCGGATGAATACCAAACTTGGTATTTGAGTTTAAGTATCTTCCAAGGATGCGACACGAAGATTTGCAAGAAAATCCCCCACCCCAGACTACCCTTTACAAACGAATTCATTTTGAAGATTAACAATGGAGATATACTGATTATTCAAGGTGGTTAGCACTATTTTCTACATAAAATGCATCTCTTCATTCTTAAAGATCTAGAAACCGTGTATGTTGTGAGGTTGGTATTACAGGAAACTGGGCCAGAAGTTCTGTGCTATGTTGGCTATGAAATATCGATGGGGCAAGGGAACCCTCATATTGCGTTTGGCACTTGGCCGGACACTAATAGTGCTGCTTGCTTGAATTAAACATGCGGCACCGGGTTCATTTCTCAGTGAAGCTTCTCCAGCTTGTCTTGTGCGGCTTCCCTAGTCCAGCTTTAATAATAATTCCGCTGCAATGCTCATAACTTCTGCTTATAGCTTCCTTTGTACTTATGAAATATTTGCTTAAGGTCTAGGATGAGTGCACAGTATCATGTCTATTAGAGACCTATTAAAGATACAGGCGTTCACAGTTCACTCGTGTTTTATACTGTGTGGCAGTAATTTGTATCACAATAATGTAAATGCCAGAGTGATTGTAGTGTAAATAAGCATTATTGTATGACATTGATTTCAGATGCTTGTTAAGTATATGCATTGTTAGGAAATAAGTTTACACGGCCTCACTGAAACTGACAATAGGAGCGGGTAACAATGAAACGAGGGGGTGAATTGAATATTAATTAGAAGAGACAAACAAATGACGTCATATTGGCGCGCTTTTCTGTAGAAATGGAGGGAATATCTTCCTTAGAGCATATGTGTTCGTAATTTTTGATTGGATATAAATATAAATGCTAATGTTGGCGCGTTTTATTAACCAATAACAGCTCGGTTATAATCTTTAGGCATATCGGGGTGTGGGAGTATAAAAAGCTAAAGCCAGAGGCAAGTATTGCCCAGTTCAACAAAATCATCCACGCGCTACACGTCGCTCAATCCAACAAAATCATTCAGAATTTAAACGTCGCTCAGTTCATCAGAATCGTTCGCGAGTTACACGTCTCAATTCTACAGAATCTCTCGCGTCTTAAAGTTTGTTATAAATGTGAAACACGCGAATTAATAATGTGCAGTAAATAAGTGATTATAGTGATATTAGAAAATATAACAGTTTCAGTCTGGCGTGTATCAAAAGTCAATATGTGAAATTGAATAATGTGTGACGACAATAAAAGTGTAAAAACAAATTCTTCTATCAGTGCTATCTTTCAGTAAAAACTCCTTTCCGTTTACACACCCTGTTTAAGAGATTTGCTCGACTGAATAATAATAATAATAATAATAATAATAATAATAATAGCCGGAGGACAATGAACCCAAAATGCAAAATAGTGAAACAATAACAGGCGCTCAGAAATAAGATAACACGAAGTGACCCCGACAAATTGGCTTCCATACGTGGTGCATATAAACATGAAGCATCTTCCAACTTCCAATAAATAATATAACACTTCAACTGAAAGAATCTCATGTATAACTTTCTGACTTCCCTACTTCCCGCAGCTGCCTAGACATTCTTTCAAATTCGGCAATAATGCTTGAGTGTGTAAAGATAATACCTACACTGAAACACAGTCCAGGCTTTGTTAGTCATTAGCTCATTGCAAAATGGAATCAATCAAAAATACCAACATCGCCCGATGTTTGACGGTTTTTGGCAACACATCAGTTTGCCAAATATGTATTTATTTATACTCAAATGAATTAAAGCAATTACAGTTTTGATTGTAGTTCTTTTAATTTTATCTCCTAACCTTCACTGAGCCGAATTTTTCATTCCCACTGAAAAGCATCCAAAATGCCTCCCAGCGAACATTTTCAGTCCCATACCATTAGGGCTAGTTTTTTTTAAAGTGAGTAGATTTATATTTTAATTTAACAAAAGTATTGAGAAAACAGACCCATGCTGCTGAGAATCATCACAAATTCCTCACGCCGAACATTTTTCATTCCTTTTTCCGTTGCGGTGGTTTTTGTGATACCACCCCTACAGTATTTCTACCCTTTTCCCTTTTCTAATGAAAATGCACCAAACTGCCTAACATCGAACAATTTTCAACCCTATCTTCCGTTTCGGATGTTTTTATGTTCTCTACTGCGTATAGTAAGTACGGGAAGTAATGCATTTTACCCAAAAATGCGATACCGAGATTTCAGCGGAAATATATGTTTTGAAGCCCCCTGAATCCAAAGAAAAGCATTTTTAGAAAACATTCCGTGTGTGTATGTGTGTCTGTGAACAGCATAACTCAAAAACAAAAAGTTGGATAAATATCAAAGTTGGTATTTAAGTTCAGCATCTTTCAAAGATACGACACGAACATTTTCAAGAAAATTTCCCACACAGACTACCCTTTACATGGAACATTTTTGAAAATGTTTATTTTCTCAAAAATGGCTGTAACGATTTTGATTAAAATATCATATGGTTATACGGCAAATATTTTCATGAAGCTCTTCGGAATGTCCCCAAAAGTCCTCTTCATTTTGAATCACTTTTGCATAACTGGTAAACCGTAAGAGGTAGACAACATTTTACTTCACAAAAAATGTAGATATCGTTAAAGCACACAGTGAACCATTTTCGAGATGTTCCTTGTTATATGTTTGAATTTTCCAGTACTTATATTTTTTTCTCGAATGGGAATTCATTATTCCTTTTTACTTTAAGTAGGGGAAGTATTGTAGTCCACCCAAAAATTCGAGAGATTTTCACCGGAAATACATGTTTTGAGACCCCCTGAATCCAAAAAAAGCCTTTTTGGAAACATGTCCGTGTGTATGTCTGTTTGTGTGTCTGTGTGTGTATGTGTGTGTCTGTCTGAACAGCATAACTCAGAAACGAACAGTCGGATAAACACCAAACTTGGTATTTAGGTTCAGCATCTTCCAGAGATGCGACAAGAAGGTTTTCAAGAAAATCCCCCCACCCCAGATTACCCTTTACATGGAACATTTTTCGAAAATTTTAATTTTCTCAAAAATGGCTCTAACGATTTTGATTAAAATATCATATGTTTAGGATATTTTCATGACAAATAAAATGTATATCTTGAATTTTCTGGGAATGTCTCCAAAAGTATTCTTCATTGTGAACGACTTTTGCATAACTGGTAAACCATAAGAGATAGACAAAATTTTACTACACAAAAAATGTAGATTGCGTTAAAATACACAATTTATGTAATACATTTTTTTTGTTGAGTGAACCATTTTCGAGATATTGCTTGTTATTCCCTTAAATTTTTCAATACTTATTTTCTCAAATGGGAATTTGTTATTCATTTTTTTTGTCTTGGATATGCAAAGAGATTAATCTGTGGGAAAGGGAATGGTGCTGCACCTAGCAACCAGCTATTAAGAGATATGTATGTGCTTAAAGGCTACTGTATTTCTATATTGCCCTTGTAAATATATACTCCCCTTACATCTACAAGAAACTTAGAGTATAGAATAAGATAGAGTCTGCAAATGTTTATCTCGATTAACATGAAGTAGATGGAGAATAAGCATTTGTAAAAATATTTTGTACAAGAGTAGAGAAAGTCATGTGAGTGTAACACATCAGATTTTTTTAATGTTTTACACATGCAAAGAGAATGGAATGCTCCACATAGCAACCAGCTCTTAAAAGATTTGACTGTTGCTTAAAGCCTACCATATTCCCCTTGTACCTACAAGAAAATTAGCAATATATGTTTTAACTCGATTAACATGAAGCAGTCGGAGCATAAGCATTTATAAAAATAGTTTGTACAAGTGAGAGTGAGTGTAACACATGTACAACGTATCATATTTTTTTATACTACCCCAACAGTATTTTTTGCTATTGTCCTAAAGAACAAGTGTGTCAAATTTAGTCGAAACCGGTGCAAGTTGAAGGAGCCTATGAGGCATATATACACATGTACACTGACTTTTATGTAATATAGATCTATGGTGCAACAAAGTGGCTTCAAGGTATAACAATCAAGCTTCTAAATAATTATAAATAGTTTGTGCTATGAAATAATGATAGGTGGTGGTGTTTTTTTTTCATTTCTTATGGATTTCAGTTATACAAAAAGGAACAATAATGAAAGAGGTCCTCGTAGTGTAATCAAGGAGAATTCAAGATATACAGTTTATTGTCATGACAGTATCTCATATGTAATATTTCAATAAAAACAGTTTGTCAATTTTTAAATAAAATATTACTTTCCTTCGTGTAAGCTATTTTATTGGGTTAGGAAATCCCTTCAAAATATTTCCCTTGCAAACTAAAATGATGTCTGACTTAGGTATGAAATTTGATTATTCGAATTTTCCTTCTACTGAGCGGGACGGCTAGGTGGTAACGTATATATCCCTCATTCGGGAGGTGCCGTGTTCAAACCCCCGAAGTCGACCAATCTGACCGAAGATTTTCGGTTTTCTTCAATCGCTAGGCGAATGCTGGGTTAAATAATTTGATCCGCTAATTTTCCTATCGTCCGTTTCATCACTACATTTCATTTCCTTGTTTCTCACCGCCATACCAGGCATTGGGCTGATCAGCCATCCTGAATATGCTATGATCCAGAGTTTACTTACTCCTCGACAGGCTACTGACCCAAGGCATTGGCCTGTAAGTCCTTTGGGGTGTAAGACCTACAAAGAGGAGAGTAATCCATTAAAGAAGAAGAAGATTTTTCCTATTTTGTCGCATCGTTCACAGACATATACACAGAAATACGTGTGAAAGCGCTTTTTCTTATTATTTTCTTGTTTTCTTATTATTACGTGGGCTGATCAATAAAGACTGATTTTTTTCTGTAGTGTCCTTGATAGTTTTATGTCTCTACCACAAATACTTGAAAAGAGCAGGGTTTCATGTATAATATCCATAAGCGACAGCACTCTCGTACGGTAGGTTGGTAGTAATGCTGTATATTGTTGACCCTACTTGAATTTCGCATACCACAAAATGGAGGTGACACGAGAGGAGCAATACAGCGCAATAAAATTTTATTTTCGTTTAAATCATACAGCCTTGAAACTTTCGAAAATCTGAAGCAAGCATAGGCGGCGCCGTGGCCGAGCGATTAGACCGCTCGCCTCCCATCTAGGCGGCCCGGGTTCAATCCCAGGGACCTGCATGTGGGATTTGTGGTGGACGAAGCGGCGTCTGGGCGGGTTTTCTCCGGGTTCTCCGGTTTCCCCCGCCATTCATTCCACCAACTGCTCCATCATCACCTTTCCTTTCATCCATTTCACCAACATTTCGTTTCATCTACTTCCTTCATCCCATACCAGGCATCGGGCTGATCACCCATCCTGGATGCTCTGTCTGATCCATGAGTGTCTGCTCCTCGACGGGCCTCTGACCCCAGGCACCCGCTTGTAAGTCCTGGGGGGTGTAAGTCCTACATAAGAGGAGGGTAAACAGATAATGAATGAATGAATGAAGCAAGCATATGGTGAAGATGCACTATGATGCAACGGTGTTTAGGTGGTTCAAGGACTTCAAAGAAGGGCGAGTCCTCTGTGCTAAGCAAGGTGGGCCTGGTGTTTCGGAATGGAATGATTTACCAGCATGCAGTTCCCCCCCCTCACACTACTGTTACAGCAGCTACTACACGTCAGTATTGGCTGCACTGAGGAAGCACATTACAAGGAAACGCCCAGAACATCATCGGAATGGGTGGCGACTTCATCACGACAACGCGCGGCCTCACGTCGCAAATCAAGTTCAGGAATTTTTGGCTAAATTCAACATTACCTGTGTGCCGCATCCGCCTTAAAGCCCCGGCCTTACCCCCTGTGATTTATTTTTATTCCCATTACTAAAGGCAAAGCTCCGGGGCATTCGATTTGAGAGCACTGAAGCAGTGCTAAAGAAAAGTGAGGCGATGCTCAAATACCTGACAAAGAATGGCCTGCAATGTGTTCGAGCACTGGCAGAGACGCTATAAAAGGTGTATTCAGTTAGGAGGGGACTACTTTGCAAAAGTTCATGTCAGCATTGAAATGGAGTAATAAATATCTGTGAAAAAAAATCAGTCAGTCTTTATTGATCAGCCCTCGTATTACTCTATTATTTTACGTCGCTTAACTATAGGGTCATATCGTGACGGATCTGTTAGTGCGTAACCCTTAGATCGATGTGTTGCGGACAGTTAGCCTTCTAGGTTTCATTTCCTGTAACCACCCGCTTCGTCACGTGTCCACAGAAACCCTAGTGCACAGCAACCGGATCTTCTGCTTCGTGACGTATAGATGGCATTAGAGTGCCGTCCCTGCTTTAACATAGAAAGGCAGTTAGCCTTCTAGGTCTCACCTCTGTAACCATGCCATCATGCTTCGTCACGTGTCCACAGAGACCCTAGTGCATAGCAACAGGATCTTCTGCTTCGTGCCGTACGATGGCATTAGAGTGCCGTCCCTGCTTTAACATAGAAAAGCAGTTAGCCTTCTATGTCTCATCCTTATAACCATGCCATCATGCTTCGTCACGTGTCCACAGAAATCTCAGTGCATAGCAAGTGGATCTTCTGCTTCGTGCCGTGCAGATGGCATTAGGGTACCGTCCAGTCTAATTGTTTTCATATAGAAAGGCAGTTAGCCTTCTAGGTCTCATCCTTATAACCATGCCATCATGCTTCATCAGAGACCCTAGTGCATAGCAACAGGATCTTCTGCTTCGTGCCGTACAGATGGCATTAGGGTACCGTCCCTGCTTTAATATAGAAAGGCAGTTAGCCTTCTAGGTCTCATCCCTGTAACCATTCCATCATGCTTTGTCACGTGTCCACAGAGACCCTCTAGGAACATCAAAACAAGTAATTCTAACGAAATTTCGATATCTAAATTTTGAATTAAATGTGTTACTTCCTGTACCATAAGAAATCGATAGATAAAGTAAAACGTTCTCGGAAAAATTGTTATATTTGAAATGTAAAGATTAGTATGTATACTTCTTTCTCTTAAAAATGAAATAGAAGAATAGAATCAAATAGGGTTGGGGGGAAATATAACATAATAGACATTACAATATGAAGTTGTGTTTGCTTGTTAAGACCTCGTCATCTGGTAACTAGGGCATCTGGCTATTTTAGGCGTTTGAAAATGTTGCATTTTTTTTGTCTATCTGTGGTTAATAAATGCTAAGATACTTTAAAGTGCTTTAAATTATAAAATATGGTGGAATTAATTGTTCTTCCACACAAGCCGTGTGTTGGACAGGGTTGGAAAGGTAGAATCAGATGACTGAAAAATTCAATGCCATAGCCGGGATTTGAACCACTGATCTCTCGGTCTCCGTCCAGTTGGTCTAACCACCGAACTACTATAGCAACATGCCAACACGACATTAATTTCTCCACGGCTTATGTGGAAGAACAATTAATTCCATTAATTGACCTAATAGTGGTTGAAACTATGAAGCCCGGGACTTCACTTACAGCATTGTAAGTCGCCATTGGGGTGTATCATCTCAATACAATTGGAGATCTCTTTGTGGTTTACTAAAAAAAATGCGAATCATTTGGAGAATTTAATGTCATGCTGGCAATGCTGCGATGGTAGCTCAATGGTTAGAGCAATCGGACGAAAAACCGGGAGCTCCATGGTTCAAATCCCGGCTATGATTGAATTTTTCAGTCGTCTTATTCTACCTTATAAAATATACAATCAGTGATTAATACTTAATCCACATTTCCATTAATACATTTACTAAACACTGTGGGATTGCCTAAATCTATTGAAATCTAAATGAATCTATTGTTTGTTTCGTGCAACAATCGAATAATAAGTCTTTGACGATGTCACCCACGAGGGTCATGGACACTAAGAGAACAGCTCAATTAGGTAAGCCTCTTTCTGAAATTGGCTTACAGCAGAGGTGCAGAAACTAAAAGTGAATATTGAGATGCCATCCACAACTTGTTTAGTTTCTGAAAACTGAATGTTGCATAACCATTTGTCTCCTGTGGATCTTCTCTGTGATAATTATTTTTTTCTTAAAACACATAATGAATAAAAACATCTGATGTGTTACACTCACATGGCTTTCTCTACTCTTGTACAAACTAGTTTTACAAACGCTTATTCTCTACTTATCTACTTCATGTTAATCAAGATAAACTTTTGCAGAAACTATCTTATTGCTAATGGAATATGGTAGGCTTTAAGCGATAGTCAAATGTTTTAAGAACTGGTTGCTATGTGGAGCATTCCACATGTCCTTTGCATGTCCAGGACATAAAAAAAAGAATGACGAATTCCTATTTGAGAGAAAGTATAAGTATTGCAAAATTCAAACATATAACAAGGAATATCTCGGAAATAGGTTAAATGGCTTACCCGACAAAAAATGTGTATGACATAAATTGTGTGTTTTAAGCAGCTCTACATTTTTTGTGTAAAAACTATCTCTCTTGGTTTAGCAGTTATGCAAGAGCCATTCAGAAATAAGAGGACTTTTGGGGACATTCCCAGAAAATTCAGATATACATTTTATTTGACATGAAAATATCTTAAATGTATGATATTTTAATCAAAATCGTGAAAACCATTTTTGGGAAAATCAAAGAGTAATTTGTGGTGCGGAATTTTCTTGAAAATCTTCGTGTCGCACCTTTGAAAGATACTGAACCTAAGTACCAAGTTTGGTATTTATCCGACTATTCGTTTTTGAGTTATGATGTTCACAGACACACAAACACACACACGGATGTTTTTCTAAAAGTTCTTTTGTTTGGATTCAGGGGGTCTCAAAACATATATTTCCAGTGAAATCTCGGTACCAAATTTTTGGGTGGAATACGATACCACCCTTACTTACTGTACGTAGTAGAGGAAGCAAAAACCTTCATATAAACAATTGGCTTTTTTAAAATTCTATAGTATGCCTATAATTTCAAAAGTGCATCTATAGTTTCTAATAATAAAATCTACAATTATACTCTAAGCTTAGTTTAGTCACTTATAAACATAGATAAATATACCTGGTCGAATATTCGTTATGTGCATCTTCCTTATTTCCTTACTCATTCCCGTTTTCTGGTCTATAGTTTAAAACACACATAGGCATGCAATACATAAATACACACAGGAACACAAACACCTATGCTAGAGGCGGGACTCGAACACTCAGTCCGCCACTCCACAGAAGCCCCTTAGGGAGCGCAACTACGGTAGGTGGCTAGCCTGCCTCATGTTTCTCAACAGCTGCGGTAGACAAACTATATTTGAATTGAATTTCAGGCAACTGTTGAATCTGCCAATCAGCCCTTCCTCTAGACATTGAGAATGTAGTCTAGAATCCTGTGACTATAAACAACCTATTGAACAAAGTACAGTAATTGGAGCAGAAAACAGCCTTCAGCTACCTTCCAAATGAGGTATTACGAGGGCCACTATTTATATTTTGAGTCTAATAATTAAAACAAAGTAATTTCTGATTGAAAACTGCTTTATTATTTTTCAAAATATTCTCCTTTATAATCAATACACTTTTGCATCCGTTTGAAGCATTTGTCAAGGCATTTATTCCAGTCTTCTTGAGACACCTCCAAAACATGTTTTTTGAAGGCATCAACGGCTTCTTCTGCCAAAGAAAATCGTTGTCCATGCAATTCATTCTTGATGTTCGGGAACAAAAAGAAGTCATTGGGTGCCAAATCAGGACTTTATGGCGGATGACCCATCAATTCGATTTTTTGACCCTTCAAATACTCTGTCGTTAGACGAGATGTATGTGCGCTCGCATTGTCTTGATGAAGAACGATCCTACGTTTCTTGTTGATTTTCCTTACTTCACCGAAGACTTTCGGCAAACAAATGGTTGTGTACCATTCGGCATTGACCGGTTTACGTTACTCTAAAGGCACTGTTGCCAAATGGCAGTTTTGCTGAAAAAGCAGGTGACCATTTGCTTCGAAGTGCTTCGAGTGCGAACAACTTTTGTTGGATTTGCTTCATCTTGAAACACCCATACAGTCGACTGCTGTTTACGTTCCGGCTTATACGCATCGATCCATGATTCGTCACCTGTCAAAATCTTATATACGTCTTTTAAGGCACCGCCATTGTATTTATTCAGCATTTTTGTACACCAATCGACACGAACATCTTTTTGAAATTGCGTCAAATTATGTGGGATCCAACGAGAGCAAAATTTTTTCACGGCTAAATAACCATGCAATATTTTATATATGCTGGTGGAACTAATGCTTAGGGTTGCCCCAATCTCACAATATGTCGCATGATGATCGTTCATTATTGGTTTTTGCACATCATCAATGTTTTCTGGTATAACAACTGATTTTGGACGACCTTCACGAACTTCATTATTGAGAGAACGGCGGTCACGATTAAATTCGTTATACCAGCGTTTCACAGTGGCAAAGGATGGATTTTCGTCGCCAAATGTGGAAGTTAGTTGATCGACGCACTCTTGCCTTGATAATCCACGTCGAAAGTCGTAATAAATCATTTCACGGACATTTTCACGAGTTAATTCCATGTTTTTTGTTGACACAATTTTCAAGTTAGAGTAAACAAAACAAATGACGCTCTATTGACAAAATGTTTGAAGTAGATTATGGTAAAAAATGTCAAACTTACCATTGGAAACGTCAGATGGCACCTACAACATTCAGGGTTCCCAAGGCTCAAAATACAAATACCGCCCCTCGTAAGTCTCTCGTAAATAACTCATTATTACTGAAGTTATTAGGATCAATCAAAGCTTTGGAGCATCTATGAATTAAAGTCTCACTTTAGCATGCACGGTTGGATTTCCTTCTCGTGTTGCTGGCCCTTGGTGCAGTTTGGGGACCAAGCAGAAAAAAATATTAAGATATTGGGAGTCAAGATTATGAGAAATCATAATATTGTAGATGGAGGATTAATTCGATGCGATAAAACTGTTGGATGCTGCACTGGAACGTTCCAGAAACCTTTGCAAGAGGAAAAATTAGTATCGCACATATGTCCACTACTGCAAACTATTCATTCATTCATTCATTATCTGTTTACCCTCCTCTTATGTAGGACTTACACCCCCAGGACTTACAAGCGGGTGCCTGGGGTCAGAGGCCCGTCGAGGAGCAGACACTCATGGATCAGACAGAGCATCCAGGATGGGTGATCAGCCCGATGCCTGGTATGGGATGAAGGAAGTAGATGAAATGTTGGTGAAATGGATGAAAGGAAAGGTGATGATGGAGCAGTTGGTGGAATGAATGGCGGGGGAAACCGGAGAACCCGGAGAAAACCCGCCCAGACGCCGCTTCGCCACCACAAATCCCACATGCAGGTCCCTGGGATTGAACACGGGCCGCCTCGGTGGGAGGCGAGCGGTCTAACCACTCGGCCACGGCGCCGCCTACTGCAAACTAACCTTCTGTAAAATGTATGTGAAATATCAGAAGAGTTTTCACCTCGCAGATCCATACGTTTTAACCAAAAATGACATTGTGGAGAAATGTGAACTACACCTATCTTGGTTTTGAGGCAGTATTTTTATCACTTAAATGATATTAGTCTTAATTCTTGGAACAATAACAATGTAACATTTAAAACAGTTTATAAATAGCCAATCAAAAGCTAGAGAAGCTTAAAGTTAAATAAAGATATTTTATTGGAGTAGGATTAGCAATCAGAGACTTCAAATAGAGAACATATACAAATTCAGGCGGTAGACGCTACAAGAAAGCGTAATCAAGCAGTTTTGGTTCGGTATGGGTTCAGTGTGAGACATAAAAATTCATTGCGGTGAATAATATAAAGTTTATCTGTTAAACGTGGAATTAACAATAATCTCACAGCTCTATAGTATAATACATCAGTGAAGTGTTATTTAATCGTGTGAAGGGTTAACAAAAAAAAGTACAATACAACTATAATTTGTGTAAGCCTTGTTCTTTAGCCGTACCAGCCCTGCTAAGAGATACGTGCTCTGTAAATTACTACTGACAAAGCCGAGGCATACACATACATATACAATACTTAAGTAAATAGCATTAAAATAGTTATTACACATAAAGTAAACGTGGGGCGAAGGCCACCGGAAAGTTTGTACTGTACGTGGGGCGAACACACCTACAAGCATATCTCCCGCACACATCACCCATACGAGGTGCAACCGCTATAACAATTAAACCCCTTCAGAAGAACTAGAAATAATATAATTTTAAAAAACTGATGTGTTACATTCACATGACTTTCTCTAGCCTCTATTGTTTATTTAGTGGGTATAGAAATTATTCTTACGAAAGGTTTTAATCCAAATAAACCTTTGCAGAAATAATTTCATTACACATTTCGTTATAGACACAAAGGTAACAGCGAGAGTCAAATGTTAAGAACTGTACGCTGTATGTTGGCATTAAAATTCCATACTGTTTCCATGCAATAACGAGAAACAACTTAATGTTGACAGGACTTAAATGGTATGGCCAAGTATTTTAGAACTCGAATCTTAAATAACGGATACCTCAGAAATGACTTAAGCCACAAAAACTTATTTTAAATAAATTGTGTATTTTAAAGATAACTACAAATTTTCTGTAGTGCACTTCCGTCTATAGTTTAACGTCTACCAGTTATACAAGATTATACAAAATTCCTTCTAAGTGAAGAGGACTTCATAGGCTGTCCACAGAAAATTCAAGATATACGTTTTATTTGTGATGTAAACATATTTCATATATGATTTTTAATCAAAATCGTAGGAGTCATTTTTAGAGATTCAAAAATTTCTAAGAATTTTCCATGCAAAAGGTAGTTTGGGGCGGGATGATTTTGTTTAAAATATTGTGTCGTATCTTTGGAAAATACAACTTAAATATCAAGTTTGGTATTTATCTGACTTTTCGTTTTTGAGTTATGCTGTACACAGACACATACATTCACACGGATATTTTTTCTAAATATGCTTTATTTGGATTCATGAGGCCTCAAAACGTGTATTTCCGGTGAAATCTCGGTATCGAATTTTTGGATGGAATGCAATACTTCCCCTACTTACTATACGTAGCAGAGAAAGTAAAAACCACCACGCTGAAGTTATTCATATGTTTTAAACAAAAAGGACTTATTGTGGAGAAATGTGAAATATACCTATCCTCGTTTCAGCACAAAGAACTAGATATTATATAATTTTAAAAATCTGATGCGTTACATTAACATGACTTTCTCTATCCTCTATCATTTATTTATTTGATATAGAAATTATTCTTACGAAAGCTTACTTTTCTCTCTACTACATTTTAATCCAAATAAACCTTTGCAGAAATAACTGCATTGCACACTTCGTTATAGATACAAAGGAAACAGTGACAGTCAAATGTTTAAGAAGTGGACGCTATATGTTGGCCTTAAAATTCCATACTATATCCATACTATCGCAAGAAACAAGTGAATGTTGACAGGAGTTTAAGAGAATGACCAAGTATTGAAGGATTCAAACCTTAAATAACGGATATCTCACAAATATCTTATACCACAAAAAAACTTGTGTGTTTTAAAGAGATCTGCAATTTTGTGTAGTATGTTTCCGTCTATCACTTAACGTTTCCCAGTTTTACAACATTATACAAAATTCCTTCCGAATGAAGAGCACTTCATAGGCTTTTGCTAGAAAATTCAAGATATACATTTTATTTTTTATGTCAGTGTCTTTCATATATGGTATTTTAATCAAAATTGTTAGAGCCATTTTTAGAAAATAAAAAATTTCAAACATTCTTCCATGCAAAGGGTAGTTTGGGGTAAGGAATTTTCTTCAAAATCTTCGTGTAAAATTTGGTGGATACTGAACTTAAATACCAAGTTTGGTAATTATTCGACTTTTCGTTTTTTAGTTATGCTGTTCATAGATACACAGACACACAAACAAGGACATATTTCCAAAAATGCTTTATTTGGATTCAGGGGGCCTCAAAACATGTATTTGCAGCAAACTCTCGGTATTGAATTTTTTGTGGAATGCAATACCTCCTCTACCTACTATGTACGTGGAAAAGAAAGTAAAAAATCTGATGTGTTACACTCACATGACTTTCTCTACTCTTTTAAAAACTATTTTTACAAACGCTTATTTTCCACCTACTTCATGTTAATCGAGATAAACATTTGCAGACTCTATCTTATTGCTAAGTTTCTTGTAGATGTAAGGGGAATATATATTTACAAGGGCAATATAGAAATACAGTAGCCTTTAAGCACATACATATCTCTTAATAGCTGGTTGCAAGGTGCAGCACCATTCCCTTTGCCACAGATTAATACTCTTTGCACATCCAAGACAAAAAAATGAATAACGAATTCCCATTTGAGAAAATAAGTATTAAAAAATTTAAGGAAATAACAAGCAATATCTCGAAAATGGTTCACTCAACAAAAAAAGTGTATATGACATAAATTGTGAATTTTAATGCGATCTACATTTTTTGTAGTAAAATTTTGTCTATCTCTTATGGTTTACCAATTTTGAAAAAGTCGTTCACAATGAAGAATACTTTTGGAGACATTTCCAGAAAATTCAAGATATATATTTTATTTGTCATGAAAATATCTTAAACATATGATATTTTAATCAAAATCATTAGAGCAATTTTTGAGAAAATTAAAGTTTTCGAAAAATGTTCCATGTAAAGGGTAATCTGGGGTGGGGTGATTTTCTTGAAAACCTTCGTGTCGCATCTCTGGAAGATACTGAACCTAAATACCAAGTTTGGTGTTTATGCGACTGTTCGTTTCTGAGTTATGCTGTTCACAGACAGACAGACAGACACACACACACACACACACACACACACGGATATGTTTACAAAAATGCTTTTTTTGGATTCAGTGATTCTCAAAACATGTATTTCCGGTGAAATCTCGGTATCGAATTTTTGGGTGGAATACAATACTTCCCCTACTTACTATACGTAGTAGAGAAAGTAAAAAAATGTCTCGTGTATTTAATTTGTCAGATATGTTAATTTGGGTGTTTGCTGTTATTCAAACTAAATTAATAGAATTAAAGAAGCCTCGGAATAAAATGAGTAACACTAAGGGAACAAAACAAAGCAGAACAGAAGGGCATATATTATTGATCAATCTTTCAATGTAAACGAATTGTTCAGAGTTTACTTCTACGGAACAAAACGAATATTCTTACCAGCATAAAATGCAAAAGGCACAACATATCAAAAACAAATACTTCTAACTTTTCTTTTTCGGACAAAATCCTATTACTAGCTTAATTATATTTAATATTTTGTTTTTCTTTTCTTTCTCTTCTGATTTTTAACGCGTTATATATTGTGACGTAGTGGTTAAAGCCCAAGGTTATCGAGAGACCGGTACCAGACAGAATGAAGATAAACAAGGATAAGTCGCGTTCTCGTCCGGCATAAACATCAGAAGCACTATCGCACATAACAGAATATTCTAGAAGTTTATTTCCCCTCTCCTTCAGCACTGAGTCCAGATAGTTCTAGAATGTTCTATGGAAGATTCCATTGGCTGTATAAGCGACCACTCTAGCGAGAGTAATTAGTTGAATCGATCAGTGAGTGAGTAAGCGAGTTGATGAGTGTGGTTCTGCTAGGATATTAAGTGCGGTTCTCCGAGTGAGTTGATGACGATTGCTGTGACGTGCAGCGAGTGCTACTGAGGAGCGAGAAGGGTGTAGACGTGATTCCCCAGCGAGTGAACCGTCCGGAGGAAGAGACCACGTTACGAAGAAAGTGAAGTAACAGGGAAATTGAACTAGTTCACATTAGCGAAGTGACAGTGTGAACTAAGTGAAGTTCCAGTGAAAGTTGAACCAGATTGAAACAGTAGCAATGAGAACTGAGAGATGCTACAGTTGAAAACCTGGACAAAATTACAACCTTTTTAAACATTAACTAGAGTATTCATAATATATTTAATATCTTATGCCTTTGGTATTATCATGATTTATTTTTACCCAGTAAGTTCCGTTTTCGTTAGATTCTGCTTAAATTTTCATTAGTAGCTTCCCCCATTGACTCTTTAAATGAAGTATTTCACAAATAAGAGATAAGGGTATAATGAATCAGGTGCAACAGGCTTTTCTTTTATCAAAAACTTCCTTAACCAACCCAGCACACGATGTCCTAGCAGTACCGACCATTTCTCATATTCGTGCAGTCTTTTGGATGTAGAAGTTATTGTATAACACATTCAAGAATCTAGAATTAAAATGCATTTTACTAACAGCTTCATCTACACAACAACAAACCACAACTTTATTGTGCTTTGGGTTGCCCATTCGGAAAATTAAAATGGTGGTTGTGAAACATCATGTATATTTCTGGATGTCCTTTAATCTCCAGATGTTATTTGTTCAAGTTCATCCAGTTCATCACATCATTACA
This sequence comes from Deroplatys truncata, assembly GCA_030765065.1. Taxonomy (NCBI): domain Eukaryota; kingdom Metazoa; phylum Arthropoda; class Insecta; order Mantodea; family Mantidae; genus Deroplatys; species Deroplatys truncata. The sequence continues at coordinate 52,076,857 of CM060987.1, forward strand.
TTCTTCCTCTCTTTGACTTTTTCAGAATCCTTTTTGTAGTAGTACAATCCACGTCCATCACAAAATTCTAAATTTCAATCTGGTTAAAAGCTTTTAAATGTACATCACCAGAAATGTGGTCATTATTTCTTCTGCGCTGTTTCAGTCCAAGTTATTATGCCTTTTCTCAATCCTTTACGCTTTTCCATATTCTGTCAATCTTCTCCCTAATAAATCCGTTAACGATGTATTTTCATTACTTATAGTTTATCATCTTATGTTTATAATTAAGTATCATGATAAAAACAGCTGTGCATCAGTGCTCATTGAATGCAATTAAAGTATCCGTTAAGGGAATATCCTGTATCTGAATAACTTCTGGACGGTAATGCTTTCGTAACAACCACATACAGGTATACTGGCATGCATATTTTTCGGGTGGGTGCGAGCTCATTCTACTTACACGGGTCGAGAGAACGGTCGTGATTTTTCACCTCTAAACCGGATCGAGAAAAGTGGCGAGAGACCACATGCGTGAAAGCGTTGTACAGGTTCCAGAAAACACGACCATTAGTCAACACGGAATCTTGAAGAAGGTGTTGCTATTGTGACTGAGTTGCTTTGTAAGAAACTGTGTTCAGTTCTAAATAATCGCAAGAGCAGAATAAAAGTGTAGATAAGGGGAGTTGAATACAACGGAGTAATACAGTGCCTTCATGTCATGCCAAGGCCGCGGATCGCGCGAATGCGTGCTCCGCACACAGTCTACTACACGGGGCTTTCGTTACGCAACTCCCCCGTTAATAACACACACACATAAAGGGAAGGGAAAGGAAAGTAAAGGGAAGTTAAGACGATAAGATTTAAATGGTAAAATGCAACTTCAAATATAATTTTATTGCATGTCTGCAACAATAAATATACATATCAGTAGTTGGAGAATTAAATTTTGTCGACCACGCTATAAAACGCTGATGTGACGCAACTGAACTATTATGGCATACTTAATACTTCAGTAACTCATTATGACCTTACTCGGCAGCGCCTCTATCGCTCATATCTTTTAACACCTTCAAAGCAGCAGTCCACTGGGATCAATTTCCCAAATGAACAATGAAATATATGTATTTAAAATAATATAACTTCCATTCATTGCAACTTGAACATTATAATATATTTAGTTAATTTCCTTTGCTTTAATATATGTTGCTTTCACGTTACCTGAAAAATCAATAAATACGCCATGGACTCAAGTGTTGCCATCTGTTGCACTACTCGCAAACACGTTCAAGGTCATGTCATCAGGGCTGCCATTCGAACAGCATTTAATTATACACAATTAATAAGATAAGATATTTTTGTAAAAACTCACAGTTTTGAAGTTATAGTGTGGTCAACCAAAAACAGTCGTATGCAACAAGACCATACTGGTAATTAAGACGCTCTATGAAAATTATAGAATTCGCTACCGCTCGTTTCATAAATACTCGTGTCTTAATTACTAACATTATAGCCTTGTTGCATAATGTACTATTACAGCATCTGCGGTAAAAATGCAAATGCATGAATTTCAACTTCCTGCATTATAGCATTAGCGGGAAACGAATAAAGATAAAACACTATCGTTGAAAAAACAGTCAAATCCTGTAAAACGTCATGACGGTAAACATTTTTAAAAAATCTGATGTGATATATTCACATACTTTCTCTTTCCTCTATCTCAAATGTTTAAGAACTGGACGCTATATGCTGGCCTTAAAATTCCGTACTGTTTCCATGACACCGTGAGAAACAACTGAATGATGAAAGGACTCTAAGAGGATGGCCAAGAAATGAACAATTCGAACCTTTAATAACGGAATAACTTATATTAAGTAAATTGTGTGTTTTAAAGAGATCTACATTTTTATGTGGTACGTTTTCATCTTTCGCTTAACGTTTACAAGTTATACAAGTTTATACAAAATTCCTTCAGAATGAAGAGGACTTCCTAGCCTAGCCTATTCCCAGAAAATTCAAGATATATATTTTACTTGTCATGTAAATATCTTTCATATATGGTATATCAATAAAATTCGTTATAGCCATTTTTTAGAAAATCAAAATTTTCGAAAACTTTTCCACGTAAAGGGTAGTTGGAGGTGCGATTATTTCCTTGAAACCTTCGTATAGCATATTTTGAAGATACTAAACTCAAATACGAAGTTTGGTATTTATCCGACTTATCGTTTTTGAGTTATGCTGTTCACGTACACACACTCACATTTACGGACTTTTCTCTAAAAATAGTTTTTTTATTCAGATGGCCTCAAAACATGTATTTCCGGTGAAATTTCGGTATTGAATCTTTGGGTGGACTGCAATACTTCACCTACTTATTATACGTAGGAGAGAAAGTAATAACAAAAAGATTTATACAGAAGATTAAATATGTTGAATCACCATGAAAAAATCTGATGTGTTACACTCACGTGACTTTCCCTACTCTTGTACAAACTATTTTTACAAACGCTTATTCTCCATCTACTTAATGTTAATTGAGATAAACTTTTGCAGACTCTATCTTATTGCTAAGTTTCTTGTAGATGTAAGGGGAATATATATATATATATATATATATATATATATATATATATCTTTAGACATGCAAAGAGAATTACATTTTACACATAGCGACAGATTCTAAAAATATTTAACCATCGCTTAAGGCCTAATATGTTCCCCTTGTTTTGTATTTGCAAGGGCAATATAAGCACATACATATCTCTTAATAGCTGATTGCTATGTGCAGTACCATTCTGTTTGCCACAAATTAATACTCTTTGCATATCCAAGACAAAAAAATGAATAACGAAATCCCATTTAGAAAATAAGTATTGAAAAATTTAAGGGAATAACAAGTAATATCTCGAAAATGGTTCACTCAACAAAAAAATGTATATGACATAAATTGTGTATTTTAACGCGATCTACATTTTTTGTAGTAAAATTTTGTCTATCTCTTATGGTTTACCAGTTATGCAAAAGTCGTTCACAATGAAGAATACTTTTGGAGACATTTCCAGGAAATTCAACATATACATTTTATTTGTCATAAAAATATCTTAAACATATGATATTTTAATCAAAATCGTTACAGCCATTTTTGAGAAAATTAAAATTTTCGGAAAATGTTCCATGTAAAGGGTACTCTGGGGTGGGGGGATTTTCTTGAAAACCTTTGTGTCGCATCCTTGGAAGATACTGAACCTAAATACCAAGGTTGGTGTTTATCCGACAGTTCGTTTCCTAGTTATGCTGTTCACAGACAGACACACACACGCAGACACACAGACACACTCACGGACATGTTTCCAAAAATGCTTTTTTTGGATTCAGGGGGTCTCAAAATATGTATTTCCGGTGAAATCTCGGTATCAAAATTTTGGGTGGAATACAATATACTTCCCCTACTTACTATACGTAGTAGAGAAAGTAAAAATGAATAACGAATTCCCATTTGAGAAAATAAGTATTGAAAAATTTAAAGGAATAACATGCAATATCTCGAAAATGGTTCACTCAACAAAACAAATGCATATGACATAAATTGTTTATTTTAACGCGATCTACATTTTTGTGTAGTAAAATTTTGTCTATCCTCTATGGTTTACCAGTTATGCAAAAGTCGTTCACAATGAAGAATACTTTTGGAGACATTCCCAGAAAATTCAAGATATACATTTTATTTGTTATGAAAATATCTTAAACATAAGATATTTTAATCAAAATCGTTAGAGCTATTTTGAGAAAATTAAAATTTTCGAAAAATGTTCCATGTAAAGCGTAATCTGGGGTGGAGGGATTTTCTTGAAAACCTTCATGTCACATCTCTGGAAGATACTGAACCTAAATACCAAGTTTGGTGTTTATACGACTGTTCGCTTCTGAGTTATGCTGTTCAGACACACACAGACACATAGACACACACGGACATGTTTCCAAAAATGCTTTTATTTGGATTCAGGGGGTCTCAAAGCATGTATTTCCGGTGAAACCTCGGTATCCAATTTTTGGGTGGTATACAATACTTCCCCTACTTATCTATACGTAGTAGAACAAAAATCTAATGTATTACACTCACATTACTTTTTCCATTCACTGTTCTACAAACCATTCTTACTGAAGCTTCTTTTTCTATTTCTTATTAATATAGATAAACCTTCATGTTGTAGGTATAAATGCATCAGGCTAAGGTGATATTCAAATATTTTCAAAAGGCTTCCTCTGTGGTTCAATTGGCCAGCGTTCTGACTTCTCAATACAGAGGTCCCGGGTTTGATTCCCGGCTGGGGCGGCGAATTTTACTTTAACTAGATTCATTCCCTATCCCCGCCGAGTCCGGAAGCGTTAATATGAGTGTATTTAAGGGTACAAAGTTAAAAACCAACGTGAAACAGTAATATGTGATACCGCAAAGAAACGACAATTTGAAGCAACACGATGCTCGACACTTTGCCTGCTTTGTTGTTGATTCTGCTGTCATGATCTCGTAGCTCATACTGTTGTCCCGTGCGCCAGCTGCTCTAGTGGTAAGGATATAAGATATGCGTGGGCGTATTGATAAAGGGTAACACCAATATAAATTGTTTGAGAAATTTATTGTGAACTAATACTTGAGTTATCGAAGAGAGTTGCGGTCGTTTGAAGATAAAGAATTAAACTGATTATGAATCGTAGCACTCGTAATTGTAATAACTGAATTACTATACCTGCATATTAAAGTTACCGTTGGAAATAACTGTTTCCGCAATAAAAGAAATTGGAAGCGTAACTTGCCGCGAGTCACTAAAATGCTTATCAGTAAGACCTCTCACAATAGCCGCGAAATCTTACTCATACAAACACGTAAATACTACATACATAGTGGCAAGTTATGAGATCTTTCTCTCAGGCTATGCGTGGGCATATTGTTAAAGGATAACACCAATTTATCTTAACACCACGAAATCTTACTCACACAAGCAGTCACTAAGCGCTTAAAATACCACGCAAGCAGTACGTACTAGTGATGGAACCAGGGAGAGTAAATTTCTGATTTAAAATTGCACGCCTTTGTTATTTTAGCTCGTCTACTTCATTAATTCCATCAACGTTATTTTTAACGCGCAGCCAATGTTTAAGATCTCCATGCACGTCTCTTAACTGTGTTACCATAGGGTCTGGCTAAATTCTCAGAATCTAAGTGCCTTTCTCTTTTCCGGAATTCTGCCTACGTGAACCTGCAGACTACTGAGTTATTAACCTAAATGAATTACCATAATCTTTAAGCTAATGCGTTCGCTACTTCGGGTAATGCTAATGACTTTCGCTAATCTGACTTCTTAATTACCTTCGTCTTTGCGGAATAACATTTAAACTCAAGCTAATTGCATTATACATTGATTTAATATACGGTAATTATTTATTGCAATTATTTTTTATCTTACTTTCATTCCTTTGTTTATTTATACATTCACCTCAATAATTGCGGTATCAAACGTTAAGAAACCCTACAGTTCAGCGAGCAATAACATCTTCAGTTGTTTTCTCGAATCAAAGCTGCCGATATGACCAACGAAGTTAAAAGGGACGACACAAATGAAGCAATTAAAAAAAGCCTTTCAAAGACAGTCACTAATGGCTTTTGAAATTCCGTTCTCTTTGCATGAACACGAAAGAAGAAAAAAGGAATACCAATTTCCAGTTGAGAAAAGTATAGCATTGGAAAATTCAAACCAATAACAAAGCATTTCTCGGAAATTTTGTTTTTAAACAAATTGTGTGGTTCAAAAAGTTCTATACTTTTGTGTAGTAAGACTTTGTCTACCTCTTACCAATTACACAAAAGTCGTTAAGAATGAAGAGAACTTTACAAGTTATTCCAGAAAAGCTATGGTATGCATTTTATTTGTTATGCAAATACGTCAAACATATGGTTTACTCTAAATCGTTAAGCAGTTTTGAGAAAATCAAAATTAACGATTTCTTTACACATAAAGGGTAGTTTGGAGTGGGGGACTTTCTTTAAAATCTTCGTGTCATACATACATACATACATACATACATACATACATACATACATACATACATACATACATACATACATACATACATACATACATACGTACGTACGTACGTACATACCTACATACATGCATACATACATTTATACATACATAGCCTTTTTTAAAAAAAATTATTTAGGGTGCCTCAAAACATGAATTTCCGCTGAATCTCGGTATCATATTACTTTCTCTACTACGTATAGTGAGTAGGGGAAGTATTGTATTCCACCCAAAAATTCGATACCGAGATTTCACCGGAAATACATGTTTTGAGACCCCCTGAATTCAAAAAAAGCATTTTTGGAAACATGTCCGTGTGTGTCTGTGTGTGTGTCTGTGTGTCTGTCTGTGTGTGTCTGTCTGTGAACAGCATAACTCAGAAACGAACAGTCGGATAAACACCAAATTTGGTATTTAGGCTCAGTATCTTCCAAGGATGCGACACGAAGGTTTTCAAGAAAATCCCCCCACCCCAGAGTACCCTTTACATGGAACATTTTTCGAAAATTTTAATTTTCTCAAAAATAGCTATAACGATTTTGATTAAAATATCATATGTTTAAGATAGTTTCATGACAAATGAAATGTATATCTCGAATTTTCTGGGAATGTCTCCAAAAGTATTCTTCATTGTGAACGACTTTTGCATAACTGGTAAACCATAAGAGATAGACAAAATGTTACTCCACAAAAAATGTAGATCGCGTTAAAATACACAATTTATGTCATATACATTTTTTTTGTTTTGAGTGAACCATTTTCGATGTATTGCTCATTATTCCCTTAAATTTTCCAATACTTGTACTTTTTCTCAAATGGGAATTCGTTATTCATTTTTTATGTCCTGGACATGCAAAGAGAATGGAATGCGCCACATAGCAACCAGCTCTTAAAAGATTTGACTATCGCTTAAAGCCTACCATATTCCCCTTGCACCTACAAGAAAATTAGCAATAAGATTAACATCTCGATTAACATGAAGCATATGGAGAATGGGCGTTTGTAAAAATAGTTTGTACAAGAGTGGAGAAAGTCATGTGAGTGTAACAGATTTTTTTTCTTTCTTATTCAGAGGGCCTCAACACATGTATTTTCGGTGAAATTTCAGTATCGAATTTTTAGATGGAATACAATGCTTAACTATACATAATAAAGTAAAAATTTTATGTATTGCATTCACATGACTTTCTCCACTCGTTGTTCTACAAACTATTCATACAAAAGCTTCTTTTTCCATCTATTTTTTATTAATAAAGATGAACCCTCATGCATATACCATGTTGTAGGTATAAATACATCAGGCTAAGGCGATAGTCAATTATTTTCAAAAGACTGCCTCTTCGGTCAAGTGGTAGCGTTCTGTCTTCTCAATACAAGCTCCCGGATTCGATTCCCGGCTGGGGCAGCGAATTTTCCTTTAACCGGTATCATTTCCTATCCCCACAGATTCTGGAAGCGTGAATATACTGTGTGTTTAAGGGGCCCAAAACATGTAGTGAAATCCCCATATTGAATTTTGGATGGAATGTAATACCTTCTCTACCTGCTATGAACGTGGAATTTTCAATTCCAGGTAATAAAATGAAATCGATAAAATTACAACGATAAAATTGGCAGCATAGATAGATTTAATTCCTATAGTATAATTCTGGATTGGTCAGTTAATATTTATGTAAAAAGTCAGTTTAAAAACAGTCTTCATAGTTACATACATGAGCGGTATATGCAAGTCTAGAAAATATAAACGAATACCACTGAAAAAAAATAATACGTACGCTATTTAGTACATAATATACAGAATAACTGAGAGAACGTTGTTGTTTGAATTTGCATATCTTCTGTTGTACACACCGCTATGTTTAACCTTGCATTTAATCAACTTCTTCAACATCATGAACTAATACATGCACAATAAGGCTTAATTAGATACAAAATATAGAACTTAGAAGGGAAAATTAAAGTGTGTAAGTTATCGCTGGTAATAATTATGCTAATAACTATCCAATTTGAATTTAAGCAAGAGTTTAAGAAGAGCTATATACATGCAAATTATACACGCAGGCTTGCATCGTTCCATTTTTCGAGAAACTGATGTGTACTTTGCCATAATTTCCAAGAAATTACTGGTTGTCTTCCTTCCCATTGCGACAGATAATTGCGTTTGTCCTACCTTTCATCCAACGTGGCATGCAAGCCGCACTCTGCAATCTCAGTGAAGACCTGAGTGACACTGGTTAGCTGGCATCGGTTCAGCTTTCCCGTTCCTAAACGCAATTCAAACGTCCGTTCTCGATCGAATGAAAATTTCAGTTAAAAATTGCTTAAGATGAAGATGCATTCCCAAAAATGGCCAAGCTAGATTATATCTTGTATAATCGTCAGGCTAACAGAACTGCACCGTAACTGCTTCTTTAGAGAGTATATGAATTACCTGTTTCAGGAGACATTAATGACTAATAGAGACGCTATGTAAAATGTTCATCTGGGTTATTCAAAAAGAAGGAACAGATTTCAAATATTTATTTCTAATGAACAACAATAGATAGCGACGCATGCGATACATCATTGAATAGAGAAACGTTCAAAATTGTATTTCAAAATGAGCACCATTTGTTATGCGAGGACGACTAATGCTTTTCCGTTTGCATACGAATTTATTGTTTCAATTGTAAATGTTTTATGACGAGGCGGCTCGTTGTTGAACTTACAACGAAATTCACGCTGAAACAAGGGATTCACTTCTGCGTAATGCAGCACACAAAACGACTTCTTCTCTGGCGTCGCCATTTTCTCGTAAACAAACAGCGGCACTGTAGGCACTGAATGGAACTAATAGGTGGGGCTTAAAACTTTTAACGTTCCTCTAGACAATGATGTGTCGTATGTGTAGCTATTTATTGTCGTTCATTAAAAATTAATATTTAAAATCTATTCCTTCTTTTTGAATAACCCTGTACTTCAGTTAGTTTTCTTACATAAAGCAATAAGCGGTTTGGAGAATCATATATGCTATCTAAACAACTGGCATGTCGTCAAGTTCTCTACTATAACGCGCATCGAGCAGGATGGCTCAGGCGATTACGTCTGTAGCCCGCATTCGGGAGGTCCTGGGATCGAGCCCCAGCGACCCCCACTCTGTCCCATGGGTTTTTCGTGGTTTCCCCGGGTCACCAGGCGAATGATGGGGTGGTTCATCTTCTACAACGACTCTACTTCCTCTCATTTTCTGTACCCCATCATCTTCCTCGTCATTTGTTTCAGGATTATAGGACCAGACGACGGTGTTCGACGGGTTGCGGCTGGGTAGTGGCTTGCCCTCTGTAAAGGTTCTTCCCTAGCGTCGCTGCGGTGCCGCTCAGTTAGGTCTCTACTCAGCGTGAGGCTCCGCTCCGGGGGACCCTGGAATTTGGTGCTTGTGGGCAGGGACCATGCGGTGTCGGATGCGTTCTATCTGGGACCCTGTCCATGCTTGCGCCCGTCAGCATCCGGATCTGGTCGCCCTTCAAATCTACCCTCATCCATCCCTCCCAGGGGTCATGTTGGAAGCACAATGAGCAGACTGGCCTGCGCGCGGTGCTCTGCCCCCGTTCCGGGAGCCCCTCCGTGAGACGTACCTTTACCTTTACTATAACTGTGCAACATTATTTATTCTACAGTGCTTTTTTTCACATTGTGGCCACCGCTAGGCGGCTGGCGCGCCGGCCGTTATACTCAAACTCCCTCCGAAACAGTTATAATATCCGCGCAAAAGCCTCACATTCTCATAGTTACAGTTACAATGCAATGATAATAAGCACATACCTTATCATAAAAGATGTTCTAAATGTCTTTTTCTATCCACACTTTCTGGTACCTTCTACAGAAATTTTCATTTATACTCGAGAGTTCAATATCGAAGTTGAGGAAATTCCTCTCCTAATGTTTTGTTTTAGTTCTTCCAATGTATGGGGTTTGTTGCATATACTTTATTTTTCACGTGATAATCAGAGTTGGTAAATTTCCATAATTGGATTTTGCTAAATATCAATCATATGGTAGTTGAGCCACGCTTAATATTCTTCACTGACGAAGCATAGCTCCATTATATGGTTATATTCCGTCGTAAAATAAGAGATGCTAAAGCCCAGAGAAACCCGATTTTACACCCGAAATTCCCTTGCATGACGCGAAAATCGGTGTTTTGTGTTCAGTAAATACATACACAATAATAGAACCTATATTTTCTGAACAAACACTCTGTAGAGAGGTACAGGAATTACACAATTTTTTCAAAAGCTGACCGACGTTGAGTGCTACCGCGTATACAGTTGATGACTTGTTAAATCTAAGTTCTGAAATTTTTGAAGGTAGAGTAATTATTAATGGATTATGGCTCTCAAGATACCCTGATTTAACTGTACGCGATTTTCATCTATGGGGGAACTTGAAAAATAAAGTGTATGCAAGAAATTCCTATACATTGGAGGAACTAAAACAAAATATGTTCCTAAGAAGATGCGGGAAATGTATGATTAGTAGAGCTACAACAAATATCCATTGAGCGAGGAATCAACGTAACTGCCACCCTACCTAGGACTTAGCACCTCGACCTACAAGATCTTTTGTTTCTGAAGGCCTTGAGGGTTGCCCCGGGAGAGAGGGGTGAGATGAGAGGAGACAAAGGGAGACCGGATCAGGAGGAACGACAGAGCAGATGACAGGGTCCCTACATTTAACAGATTTAAACCAGCAACCAGCTCCCCTCTCCCCTGCGGGCTTAGACATTCCCTGAGGGGGCCGGGACTCGGAGATCACCCCATTACGGGGAACGAATCCTTTTCCCCTACCATGCAACACCGAGACTCCCGCCGACACTTTTAATCCTCAAACAGACCATGAAAGGTGAAGTGAAATGAGAATGTAGGTGAAATGTAGGGACAGAAAATTCGGGAGATGCAATGAATCTTCCCAACATTCGCCTAGCGACCCGGGGAAACCCCAAAAAACCCATGGGTCAGGAAGGTCGGCGCGGAAATCGAACCCACAACTTCCTGAATGCGGGCCACAGACGTTACCGCCTAAGCCATCCCGCTCTGTTAGTATACGTGACGTGAATACACGGACTCAGGTCTGCACAGTCGACAGGAGTTCGCTTGCGCTACTGGTATGGTAGAGTTACTCTCTGTGAGCTGTGTGTTAGGTTCTGTACTAACCTTGACGCTTCTGTTTACAGTTTCAGGTTATCTGTGGCACCCCTTCTCCTCGCCGAACTGTCGATACAAAGTCGCTGCATGCATGCAGTGTAAGCCAAAGGATATTTGTTCCAGCTCTGGTGATTAGAGAGGCACATTTCCAACATCTCTTATGAAAAGGTATATGTTTATTATCATTGTAATTGTAACTGTAACTCTGAGAACGTGAGACGGTTTTGGGGATATTACAACTGTTACGGCGGGAGTCTGAGCTGTAGCGGCCACAATACAAAAGAAAGGTACTGTAGTAATTGCGCGTTCAGCACCTCTGTACAACAGATCGTCCCACTACACTGCTAAAGTAGAGAAGTTTCCGACATATCAGGGGTTTAGAGTACAATTTAATTCTTCAAAGTACTTTTTGCTTTACGGCGGTGCCGTGGCCGAGTGGTTAGACCGCTCGCCTCCCACCGAGGCGGCCCGGGTTCAATCGCAAGGACCTGCATGTGGGATTTGTGGTGAACGAAGCGGCGTCTGGGCGGGTTTTCTCCGGGTTCTCCGGTTTCCCCCGCCATTTATTCCACCAACTGCTCCATCATCACCTTTCCTTTCATCCATTTCACCCACATTTCGTTTCATCTACTTCCTTCATCCCATACCAGGCATCGGGCTGATCACCCATCCTGGATGGTCTGTCTGATCCATGAATGTCTGCTCCTGGACGGGCCTCTGACCCCAGGCACCCGCATGTAAGTCCTGGGGGTGTAAGTCCAACATAAGAGGAGGGTAAACAGATAATGAATTAATAAACTTATTGCTTTACGCAACGCAACTGAGTTGTATGCGTATGCAACACACAGCACACTGTGCTTCTGTGTTCATTCTGTAGTTCAAAAATTCGAATCCTTTGCTAAACTTAAAAATTATTCCAATAACAAATCCATTTCTAAAGTATCTGGATAGTTTGAATCGCTGGAGTAATGGAATAGTTACAGCTTTAGTTTATAACACTTCTTTTTAGAACAGCATGGCCTAAAAGTACAACTTTGAACATAATGCACTTGAACTAAAAGCTTTACATTAACGCACTATTGCGATAAAATGTTTATACTACCCCATTGTGACCAACTTTGGTTTCAAGTCCGATCACATGCCAATTACCCTTTGTATTTGCAAATGTTTAATAATGTGATTTGGTTTGAATAGGTTTTACTTTTCATTGTGTCTTTTTACATGATTAATTTCTCATGGCATTAGCATTATCTGTTCAGAATACAAATCGTCATACTTTAATTGATCGCAATTAGCTGCGGAATTAATCTATACTATTTCCAGCCTTGTACTTTCTTTGATCTCAAACGTTATTCTTGTATCTATTACAACCGACATAAAGATTAAATAACGGCAAATGTGAATTCAGAGAAAACTTAAATGGAAGAAAATATAGAGCCCTGTGAAAATATAGAACCATCAGAAAGAATAATGCTAGAACTACTTACTCAAAAAGCTAGAAAGCAATATGATACAGCATTTAATCGTGTCATTGCCTGGTGTGAGGCAAAACATGTTGAGAATAATTTCATTGAAAACGAGTGCTAGCGAATCAACAAAACATCAGATCTCCTGCACACAACAGTTGACCTCGTTCTAAAGATTTCTCTTAGTTTCAGGAATCAATATAATATTATTTTATTAATATTTTACCAATTCGAGCGCTGCCTAAAAATATAGTATATGCCACAGTTTTAAAAGTGGTTTTATTTCGCAATCCTATATGCAAAATAAAACCCTACTTTCTATTGCATTCCACCCAAAAATTCGATACCGAGATTTCACCGGAAATACATGTTTTGAGGCCTCCTGAATCCAAAAAAGTATCTTTGGAAACATGTCGGTATGTGTGTGTGTCTGTCTGTGAACAGCATAACTCAGAAACGAACAGTCGGATAAACACCAAAATTGGTCTTTAGGTTCAGTATCTTCCAGAGATGCGACACGAAGGTTTTCAAGAAAATCCCCCACACCAGATTGCCCTTTACCTGGAACATTTTTCGAAAATTTTAATTTTCTCTAAAATGGCTCTAACGATTTCTATTAAAATATCACATATTTAAGATATTTTTATGACAAATAAAATGTATATCTTGAATTTTCTGGGAATGTCTCCAAAAGTATTCTTCATTGTGAACGACTTTTGCATAACTGGTAAACCATAAGAGATAGACAAAATTTTACTACACAAAAAATGTAGATCGCGTTGAACTACACAATTTATGTCATATACATTTCTTTTGTGGAGTGAACCTTTTCGAGATATGGCTTGTTATTCCCTTAAATTGTCCAATACTTATACTTTTTCTCAAATTCGTTATTCATTTTTACTTTCTCTATTACGTATAGTAAGTAGGGAAAGTATTGTATTCCACCCAAAATTTCGATACCGAGATTTCACCGGAAATACATGTTTTGAGACCCCCTGAATCCAAAAAAAGCATTTTTGGAAACCTGTCCGTGTGTGTGTCTGTGTGTCTGTCTGTGTGTGTGTCTGTCTTTGAACAGCATAACTCAGAAACGAACAGTCGAATAAACACCAAACTTGGTATTTGGGTTCAGTATCTTTCAAGGATGCGACACGAAGGTTTTCAAGAAAATCCCCCCACCTCAGAGTACCCTTTACATGGAAGATTTTTCGAAAATTTTAATTTTCTCAAATATGGCTCTAACGATTTTGATTAAAATATCATATGTTTAAGATATTTTTATGACAAATAAAATGTATATCTTGAATTTCCTGGGAATGTCTCCAAAAGTATTCTTTATTGTGAACGACTTTTGCATAACCTGTAAACCATAAGAGATAGACAAAATTTTACTACATAAAAATGTAGAGCGCGTTAAAATACACAATTTATGTCATAAACATTTTTTTGTTGAGTGAACCATTTTCGAGATATTGCTTGTTATTCCCTTAAATGTTTCAATACTTATTTTCTAAAATGGGAATTCGTTATTCATTTTTTGTCTTGGATATGCAAAGAGTTATAATCTGTGGCAAAGGGAATGGTGCTGTACCTAGCAATCAGCTATTAAGAGATATGTATGTGCTTAAAGGCTACTGTTTTTCTACATTGCCCTGGTAAATATATTTTCCCCTTACATCTACAAGAAAATTAGCAATAAGATAGAGTCTCCAAATGTTTATCTCGATTAACATGAAGTAGATGGAGAATAAGCGTATGTATAAATAGTTTGTACAAGAGTAGAGAAAGTCATGTGAGTGTAACACATCAGATTTTTTTTATGTCCTGGACATGCAAAGAGAATGGAATGCGCCACATAGCAACCAGCGTTAAAATATTTGACTATCGCTTAAAACCTAGCATATTCCCCTTGCATCTACATGAAAATTACCAATAAGATTGACATCTCGATATCTCGATTAACATGAAGCATTTGGAGAATAAGCGTTTGTAAAAATAGTTTGTGCAAGAGTAGAGAAAGTCATGTGAGTGTAACACATCAGATTTTTACTTTCTCTACTGCGTATAGTAAGTAGGGGAAGTATTGTATTCCACCCAAAAATTCGATACCGAGATTTCACCGGAAATACATATTTTGAGACCCCCTGAATCCAAAAAAAAAGCATTTTTGGAAACATGTCCGTGTGTGTGTCTGTGTGTCTGTCTGTGTGTCTGTCTGTGAACAGCATAACTTAGAAACGAACAGTCGGATAAACACCAAACTTGGTATTTAGGTTCAGTATCTTCCAGAGATGCGACACAACGGTTTTCAAGAAAATTCGCCCACCTCAGATTACACTTTATATGGAAGATTTTTCGAAAATTTTGATTTTCTCAAAAATGGCTCTAACGATTTTGATTAAAATATGGTGTGTTTAAGATATTTTCATGACAAATAAAATGTATATCTTGAATTTTCTGGGAATGTCTCCAAAAGTATTCTTCATTGTGAACGACTTTTGCATAACTGGTAAACCGTAAGAGATAGACAAAAGTTTACTACACAAAAAATGTAGATCGCCTTAAAATACACAATTTATGTCATATACATTTTTTGTTGAGTGACTGTTTTCGAGATATTACTTGTTATTCCCTTAAATTTTTCAATACTTATTTTCTCAAATGGGAATTCGTTATTTAGTTTTTTGTCTTGGATATGCAAAGAGTATTAATCTGTGGCAAAGGGAATGGAGCTGCGCCTAGCAACCAGCTATTAAGAGATATGTATGTGCTTAAAAGCTACTTTTTTCTATATTGCCCTTGTAAATATATATTCCCCTTACATCTACAAGAAACTTAGCATTAAGATAAGAGTCTGCAAACGTTTATCTCGATTAACATGAAGTAGATGGAGAATAAGCGTTTGTAAAAATAGGTTGTACAAGAGTAGAGAAAGTCATGTGAGTGTAACACATCACATTTTTCTCAACTGTTTTGTCCTGGTAATGCAAAGAGAATGGAATACTCCACATAGCAACCAGCTCTTAAAATATTTGACTATCGTTAAAGTCTACCAATTCCCCTAGCATCTACAAGAAATTAGCAATAAGATTAACATCTCGATATCTCGATTAACATTAAGCATATGGAGAATAAGCGTTTGTAAATATAGTTTGTACAAGAGTAGAGAAAGTCATGTGAGTGTAACACATCAGATTTTTTTATGTCCTGGACATGCAAAGGGAATGGAATGCGCCATATAGCAACCAGAGCTTAAAATATTTGACTATCGCTTAAAACCTACCATATTCCCCTTGCATCTACAAGAAAATTACCAATAAGATTAACATCTCGATATCCCGATTAACATGAAGCATATTGAGAATAAGCGTTTGTAAAAATAGTTTGTACAAGGGTAGAAAAACTCATGTGAGTGTAACACATCAGATTTTTTTTATTTGTATCATAATCTACTAAAAGCATCTTTAGGATAATGGTATAAATTGCTGCAATTGATAGGAATAGAATTAGTAGAATCTTAATATACATATTAAAAATTCAATAATACAGAATGAAATAACACTATTAATTCTACTATATGTTCCTTTCAATTTATTTATTTGTGTATGTTTATTAATTTATTTTTTATTTATTTTACTTCCCCAATGAAAATGTTTCCCCTAAGAGCAAAGTAGTATAACTACGTATATAAAATAATAATATACTAACAATAAAAGAAAAGCAGGAATAGAAAAAACTCAACAATACATTTAGAAATATATAAGAATGCTGGCAAGTTTAGTTAGGTGTGTAAGTGGTTTCTCAAAATATAATTGGAGTATTTAATGGCTGACAAGGTTATAGGTTTAGCAGAGCGCCGCTAAGACGGAATTCTTCCAAAAATTAAGGAGCTGTTTAGTCACTGTCCCTCTTACATCGACCCTCAATCCTATTACATCTAAAGAAACAATGTTCTATTTTGTGCATAGTAGTAGGGTACCATAGATGTTCTACTTTTCCGATGGACGTCTTCACGTTGCTCTTAGCCGGTTTCAAATGTCTCTAGAATCGAGTATATATCCTTTTTGTTGGTTTTTGAAAGCTATCATATCGATCCTACGTGTACTCCCATCTTTAGACAAGCCGTGAACTTCCTCGTATACCGTGAGTCCTGTGACACGCGAAGCTTCAGCTATGGTTGTTCTAATTTTACGGTGTCTTGCGTTTCTTAGTACTTCAATGTAGTTCCACGCAGGGACGTTTTACATTGCACTAACAATATAAAACTAATACAAAATATTACATTTGAAAACGGCTAACGCTACGAAGGGAAAAGTAGTTCATACAATGTTTATGTTTTAATTACTGATTCAGGGACAATTTTTCTTACCTCTTTTAGCTTCCTTAATTACATATAACATGCAAAATACAAAATAAATAGTACTTTTTAGAGAGCATGGCCTAAAGTAGAGCTTCTAATATAGTGCACATGAGCTAAAAGCTTTACATTATCACACTAGCGTGATAAAACGTTTATACCATTCCATTGTGACCAATGTTGGTCAAGTCCAATCGCATGACAATCACCCTTTGTATTCCCACATGTTTAATAATTCGACTTGGATTGATTAGGTTTTACTTTTTACTTTCTCTACTACGTATAGTAAGTAGGGGAAGTATTGTATTCCACCCAAAAATTCGATACCGAGATTTCACCGGAAATACATGTTTTGAGATCCCCTGAATCTAAAAAATCTGATGTGTTACACTCACATGACTTTCTCTACTCTTGTACAAACTATTTTTACAAACGTTTATTCTCCATATGCTTCATGTTACTCGAGATATCGAGATGTCAATCTTATTGCTAATTTTCTTGTAGATGCAAGGGGAACATGGTAGGTTATAAGCGATAGTCAAATATTTTAAGCGCTGGTAGCTATGTGGCGCATTCTATTCTGTTTGCATATCCAGGACATAAAAATTAAATAACGAATTTGGGAAAAAGTATAAGTATTGGAAAATTTAAGGGAATAACAAGCAATATCTCGAAAATGGTTCACTCAACTAAAAAAATGTATATGACATAAATTGTGTATTTTAACGCGATCTACATTTTTGTGTAGTAAAATTTTGTCTATCTCTTATGGTTTACCAGATATGCAAAAGTCGTTCACACTAAAGAATACTTTTGGAGACATTCCCAGGTAATTCAAGATATACATTTTATTTGCCATAAAAATATCTTAAACATATGATATTTTAATCAAAATCGTTTGAGCCATTTTTGAGAAAATTAAAATTTTCGAAAACTCTTCCATTTAAAGGGTACTCTGGTGTGAGGGGATTTTCTTGAAAACCTTCGTGTCGCATCTCTAGAAGATATTGAACCCAAATACCAAGTTTGGTGTTTATCCGACTGTTCGTTTCTGAGTTATGCTGTTCACAGACACACACACAGACAGACACAGACACAGACACACAGACACACACACGGACATGTTAGTAAAAATGCTTTTTTTGGATTCAGGGGGTCTCAAAACATGTATTTCCGGTGAAATCTCGGTATCGAAATTTTGGGTGGAATACAATATTTCCCCTACTTACTATACGTAGTAGAGAAAGTAAAAAAGCATTTTTGGAAACATGTCCGTCTGTCTGCCTGTGTGTCTGTCTGTGAATAGCATAACTCAGAAACGAAAGTCGGATAAACACCAAAGTTGGTATTTAGGTTCAGTATCTTCCAGAGATGCCACACGAAGGTTTACAACAAAATCCCCCCACCCCAGAGTACCCTTTACATGAACATTTTTCGAAAATTTAATTTTCTCAAAAATGGCTCTAACGATTTTGATTAAAATATCATATGTTTAAGATATTTTCATGACAAATAAAATGTGTATCTTGAATTTTCTGGGAATGTCTCCAAAAGTATTCTCCATTGTGAACGACTTATGCATAACTGGTAAACCATAACAGATAGACAAAATTTTACTACACAAAAAATGTAGATCGCGTTAAAATACACAATTTATGTCATATACATTTTTTTGTTGAGTGAACCATTTTCGAGATATTACTTGTTATTCCCTTAAATTTTTCAATACTTATTTTCTCAAATGGGAATTCGTTAATCATTTTCTTGTCTTTTATATGCAAAGAGTATTAATCTGTGGCAAAGCGAATGGTGCTGCACCTAGCAACCAGCTATTAAGAGATATGTATGTGCTTAAAGGCTACTGTATTTCTATATTGCCCTTGTAAATATATTTTCCCCTTACATCTACAAGAAAATTAGCAATAAGATAGAGTCTGCAAATGTTTATCTCGATTAACATTACGTAAATCGAGAATAAGCGTTTGTATAAATAGTTTGTACAAGAGTAGAGAAAGTCATGTGAGTGTAACACATCAGATTTTTATTATGTCTATTGCATTATTAATTTCTCATGGCGGTCGCATTATCTATTCACAATACAAATCGTCATACTTCAATTTATCGCAATTCATGTGGAGTTAACCTATACGTTATATTGTCAGCCTTGTACTTTCTTTGATCCAAAACGCTATTGTTTTATCTAGTATAACCTACACCAAGGGTGGCGAAAATGGCTTTCTCTCTCGAGCCATCAAATATGCAACACGCACTACACCACTCAGCAGCCCATGGAAAACAAATGAATAGACGGGTAGAAAAGGAGTTGAGCCTGAGAGTCACACTGCCTTGCGAGTCGCGTTTTCGCCACCACTGACATAACAAAGATTAAATGCCGGCAATTCAAAAGAAACTGAAATGGAAGAGCCAGGTGAAATTACAGAAGCAGCAGAAAGAATAACACTAGAACCACTTACCCAAAAAAAATTCAGAGCAAAAACGATATAGCAATTAGTCGCTCATTTCTTGGTTTAAGGCAAAACATCCTGAAAATAATTTCACTGAAAATGACTGCTAGCGAATCAACAAAACATCGACATCTCGCTGTACACAGAGTTGATCTCGTTTTAAACATCATTTCTCTTGCTTCAAGAAACCATATAATGCTATTTTATTGATATTTTACAAGCATAAAAATAGTATGTCACACGTGTTACAAATGGCTTTATTTTGCTCGTAGGATTGCAAAACTCATCCTTCGGCTTTCGTCTCGCAGACATTCCTACTCGCAAAATAAAACCCTACTTTTAACACTTGTGTCATAATCTACTATTATAGAATAATCACAACAAATTCAAGATAAGCATTTTATTATTCTTAAACATACGATATTTTAATCAAACTCGTTACAGCCATGTGTAGAAAATTGAGGCAGTATTTTTAACACTTGTATAATTTCAGTCCAATTGTTTAAATATGTAAATTCAATAACAGCCCGCCTTAAAACAATATGTGTATGTAACAATAATTTTTAAAATGTATGTAACAGCCATTGCATATGCTTATATTATTGTATTATTAATGTTATGTGAATATATTACGTAATTTAATAATGTAGGAACTGTGAGAATAATAAGTTAAAAGTTGCTAACAATGAGGTAACCTTGAGGCAATAATGAGTTTGAGAGTTTAAATGTTACTTGTGATTCTTGGAAGCATTAATGTAATTTTAGTGACAGTTTATAAAAATAGCCAATCAACAACCAGAAAAAGCTTTGGTTAAATGTAGGTATTCTATTGGAGTAGGATTAACCAATCAGAGACTTGAAATACAGAAATTTACAAGTTTAGACGGTTGAAATCTATTCAGTTGCCTGCAGAAAGTGATTGTAACCGGATGTTGTGCGTCCTCGAGAGATTTAATACGTATTCGTGTGAAACGAAAAACAGTGTGTGTTAAAAAATGCAAGTATTAAATAAAAGAATCTCACAACTCTCTATATCAGTGAAATGCTATTTAATTTGTGTCAAGGATTAATAAAAAGGAGTGAATTAAAACTTTAAAAAAAATTAAAACTTAAAAAAATCTGCGTAAGCTTACATTCTTGTCGCATCACGCCCTGCCAACACTTCCATGTCTCTAAAATAATACTGACGCAGCCGAGGCAAACATAAACATTTAAAGAAACAGTTTAATTACAAAGTTAGTATGTTTTTAAACTTGGGGCAGAGGCCACCTGAAAATATATTTGGGGCGAAGGCTATCGGAAACTGTTTAACATTCGTGCGGTTGCAACTACTACAAGTTCGGCTCCCCAACATAGGAATTATAATACAACTCCTATAACAAACAACTCCTACTTCAAATCGGCTTTTCCATATGAAGCAGCAACAATACCAATCTCAAAATGAAAAGTAAAGACAAATTTTCCATGTAAAGGGTCATTTGGGGAGGGGAGAGGGGAGAATTTCTTTTAAATCTTTCGCCTAGCATGCTTAAACAGTGTCTGTCTGCAATATAAAATTTTGTACTTCAGAATTTTTAGCTTTTGAGTTGTGCTATTCACATACACGCGTACCCTTTGTAATAAAAATTGCATGTTAATTTATACATAATATTTCAGAGAGAAATAGTGGAAATCATGAACCTACAAACTCAGGTTTTAAACCACAACCATAAAATCAGAGATACTCTACACCGCCAGAAGTTATCTAACGGTATAACGTATAAATAAAGAATTAAGAGCTTAGTTCTTTAAGAAAAAATAAACAAATAAACAAAACATATGCTCTACACAATCAATAAAAATTGCAGCAATATGGACGAAAAATATTTTCTGAAGGATATTAATCTAAATTGATGGTGCAATTAAATCATACCTATGTCACTTCCTAGGTAGTTCTAAGGCTGCTAAAATGGGAAGAGAATAAATTATATATTTCAATAATTTGTTACATTTATCTTAATTTATTAATATCCAGCTGGTAATAGCTGGATACCCGTTATTTTGTGTTGCGGGCTTTCAGTAACAATAGTTGAATATATTTTTTATTTAAATTTCAACTATAATTATTACATTTCGTAATTTATTTTATTATTTTTTTATTTTACTCATTTTCAACCTTGTTATTTATTTACTAAATTATAAGCAAAAATCTGTACAATAATAATACATAAAATGAAAAAAGTGTTATATAAATCACAAATTTGGAATATATTTCTGGTGTAGGAAACAGGGTACCAGGATGGCATATTGTAGATTTTATTTTATTTTTATCTCCGCGGCTTCAACTTCGCGTTCTTTTAAAAAACAGAATAATCTTGAATAAATAAAGGAAGTGGCTGAATTTAGTTCATCTAAATTCATTCAAAAATGTTTAAATTTCTTATTTAATTATGCACATAATTTTACTGCTTTACTGCTTGCATTTCTTCATGATAAGCGCAGCTAAAAGTGGCAAAGAAAATATACTCCTTTTGTCCTTGTGCACTAAAACTGCAGAGAGAGAGGGTAAACAGAATAAAAGTCAGTCACGACTGTACTGAAGTAGGGATCTCTGGTTTTCTCTGCCAAAGTTAATCCATTAGCTACCCTGATGAACCCCAATCTCGTGGCTTTTAAATTCTCCCCGTCCACGTCCATTAAACGCTGACATGTTTGCAGCCAACACAATCGTATTGAGGGAGGAAGAACATGAGAACAAGCCTGCAGTTCTCAGAAAGAAATAAACTTTTGCTATTCATGACGCCTGTTCTAAGAATACCGTGTTACGCTGGTTTATGATGCTTTCTGCACATATAATAAGTTTTATTTTTGGATGGATGTAACTTGGTGCGTTTAATGTAGAGAACTATAACTGAAATTTACGTTAATACATCACTATTTGCATCGAAAGCAACCTTAATTATGCCAAATTTTATTGACAAAAACTAATCGCAGTGAAATTCTTGTCTGCATACTCGTTACTTGTATAAAAGTAAAAACCCAAGCTAAGATACACTCACGTTACTTGGAAAAAAGTGTAATTTTACTCTGAGCTACCCCTCCTTATTTGCATAAAACTGAAGATTATATCTAAGATACACCCTCATTATTACTTGAAAAAGTGAAATTCCAGCCTGAGTTACACACTTGTCTTTGTATAAAAGCGAAATTTCTGTCTGTACTCCAGCCTCCTTAATTGCTTAAAAGTGAGCTTCCAGTCCGAGCTACAGCCTCGTTATTACTTACAACAAAAATGAACTTCTTATCTGCACTCCACGCTCGTTGCTTGTACAAATGAGAAATTTTAGTCTGAGCTAGACCCTCATTGCTTGCATAAAAGTGCACTTCCAGTCTGAGCTACAGCCTCGTTATTACTTAAAAAAATGAAATTGCTGTGTGTACTACACCCTCATTGCTTGCATAAAAGTGCACTTCCAGTCTGAGCTACACCCGTTATCACTTTCAAAAGTGGAATACCCGTCTGTACTCCACCCTTGTTGCATGTATAAAAGTGAAATTCCAGTCTGAGCAACACCCTCGTTACTTACATAAAAGTGAAATTCCAGTCTGTGCTGCACCCTCGTTACTTGCGTAGAAGTGAAATTTCAGTCTGTGCTACACCCTCGTTACTTGCGTAGAAGTGAAATTTCAGTCTGTGCTACACCCTCGTTACTTGCGTAGAAGTGACATTCCTGTCTGTACTACACCATCGTTACTTGCATAAAAGTGACATTCCTGTCTGTGCTACACCCTCGTTACTTGCGTAGAAGTGAAATTTCAGTCTGTGTTACACCCTCGTTACTTGCGTAGAAGTGAAATTTCAGTCTGTGCTACACCCTCGTTACTTGCGTAGAAGTGACATTCCTGTCTGTGCTACACCCTCGTTACTTGCGTAGAAGTGAAATTCCTGTCTGTGCAACACCATTGTTACTTGCGTAGAAGTAAAATTCCAGTCTGTGCTACACCCTCGTTACTTGCGTAGAAGTGAAATTCCTGTCTGTGCTACACCCTCGTTACTTGCGTAGAAGTGAAATTCCTGTCTGTGCTACACCCTCGTTACTTGCGTAGAAGTAAAATTCCTGTCTGTGCTACACCCTCGTTACTTGCATAGAAGTGAAATTCCAGTCTGTGCTGCACCCTCGTTACTTGCGTAGAAGTGAAATTTCAGTCTGTGCTACACCCTCGTTACTTGCGTAGAAGTGAAATTTCAGTCTGTGCTACACCCTCGTTACTTGCGTAGAAGTGAAATTCCAGTCTGTGCTGCACCCTCGTTACTTGCGTAGAAGTGAAATTTCAGTCTGTGCTACACCCTCGTTACTTGCGTAGAAGTGAAATTTCAGTCTGTGCTACACCCTCGTTACTTGCGTAGAAGTAAAATTCCTGTCTGTGCTACACCCTCGTTACTTGCGTAGAAGTGAAATTCCAGTCTGTGCTGCACCCTCGTTACTTGCGTAGAAGTGAAATTTCAGTCTGTGCTACACCCTCGTTACTTGCGTAGAAGTGAAATTTCAGTCTGTGCTACACCCTCGTTACTTGCGTAGAAGTGAAATTCCTGTCTGTGCTACACCCTCGTTACTTGCGTAGAAGTGAAATTTCAGTCTGTGCTACACCCTCGTTACTTGCGTAGAAGTGAAATTTCAGTCTGTGCTACACCCTCGTTACTTGCGTAGAAGTGAAATTTCAGTCTGTGCTACACCCTCGTTACTTGCGTAGAAGTGAAATTCCTGTCTGTGCTACACCCTCGTTACTTGCGTAGAAGTAAAATTCCTGTCTGTGCTACATCCTCGTTACTTGCGTAGAAGTGAAATTCCTGTCTGTGCTACACCCTCGTTACTTGCATAGAAGTGAAATTCCTGCCTGTGATACACCCTCGTTACCTGAATAAAAGTGAAATTCTTGCCTGTGCAACTGCATTGTTACTTGCATAAAAGTGAAATTCCAGTATGTGCTACACCCTCGTTACCTGTATAAAAGTGAAATTCCTGCCTGTGCAACTGCATTGTTACTTGCATAAAAGTGAAATTTCTGCCTGTGATACACGATTTTAGTTGCACAGAAGTGAAATTCCAGTCTGTGCTACACACCATTATTGACGTTATTTGCATAAAAGTGAAATTCCAGTCTGTAGTACATTATCGCTACTTGTAGGTATAAAACTTAAATTACAGTCTATGCTACACTGCCGTTACTTACATAAAAGTTCAATTTCATTCTGTACTACACTCTCTTATTTGTATAAAAATTAAATCCGATCTAAGATGCACTTTCATTACTTGCATAAGGTTCCTCTCTATGCCATACCCTTTGTTACTTGCCTAAAAGTGAAATTCCAGTTCTATTCCCATGTTAAGTGCTTAAAATTCAAATTTTAATCTAAGTTACATTCTCGTTACTTTCATAAAAGTTAAATTCCAGTCCATGCTGCAACCTCGTTACTGGTATAAAAAGTTAAATTTCTGTCTACTCTCGACAATGGTTACCTGTATAAAAGTGAAATTACATCCTGTTTACTTGTATAAAAGTAACTTTCAAAATAAGATGAAACAACTGAAAGCAAAGAGACAAAAATGTGCAGTCTGACCTTTTCACTCCACAACTTATTTTATAAATTTCCAGACTGGAAACGATGTTCCCTTTCATTACAATGTAGAGAATTATTGATGATAAAATTGATCCGTTTTATGAAACGAGGCATACCTTTTTATTACATTATTTTGAGCATTACTTGTATTCCATAATGGCCTCATTATTTAAATAAAAACACAAATATTTTCCTAAAACAAACTCGCGATAGAATTCATTCATGTTTTCAGTTTCTCACAACTATGTACAATTCAATACCAGGAACTTCTTCCTACCCTTCATCATGAAATACCATCATGAAAATCCTAGCTTTGTTTGCGTGTTTGTTTGTAAGTGATGTACTCCCTCTGGTGCTTATTTTTTAGCCTATGTTCCAGGTTAAAGAGAAGTTTGTGGTTTTTGGTTAACATTTTTAATGATACGCTGCTTGTTACTGCGTATATTTTTATTTTATTTCAAACCTTTTAATTATTATCTTAGTATTTCCTTCGAAGTTCTGGCGGAATTTTTTCTCTATTGTGAATTTTTGTCGTTTGTATTATTTTTATTTGTACTTGAAGGCTTTAACTCCTCAAAACAAATAAACAAAATATGCTTAAGGCCTATTCTAGCCACTTACTGAATCCGTAGAAGCAAAGAAATACAACTACAAAGTTTTATATGGTAAGTTTTGCAATATTTTGTATTTTTATTGCGTTTCTGCATTTTAAAGGGGTAATTCCTTACTATATGAAGTAATTTAGTGACGGTATTAACCATATGAAACTTGATACTAAAAGCTTAATTTTTTTTTTCAAAACAACTGACACATTGGTACTAACGCCTTCAATTATGTTTCATTTTTTCTACATTCTCTTAAACAACTAATCACTGTTTCGTATTTACACGTCTACCCTTCTTGTATCCGCGGATCACGGATCCTTATACGGCCATAAAGAACACTGCCAATATCGATCCAAAGGAATTCAGAGTCCATAACACCTCAGGTGAGAAAAAAACCGGAAAAGAACCTCATTGAACCGTGTCCCATTAGACCCAATACAGAGCGGGACCGCCTGTTGCTGAAAGCTCGATATACGTAGTACCTACCCGAAAAAAATAGAACTGAATGCTGCAGTCATATAATGCCACTTCAGACGAAATATTCATTACACGTAATAACTCACAACTCTAATTCACATAAAAGAAACGTAAAAACAAGTGTAAATAAAACTTCACCATTATTTCACTGGATACTACATTACAAAGAGCTAAAGACATGCAACAAGTTTCATATGAACAGCTGTTAAAGAAAAAGTAAGCAGGCTGCGCACATTCAAATGTAGGGCCATTTCTGAAGCCAAGCAATAACGGAAACTATGGAATTTTCCAGCTTTGCAAAAATGCTCTCTCTTTAACATCATGGCTTTAGAAGAACATGCACGTTTTAAGTGATACATTTTGAAGCTCAATCTCAGCTACAAAGAACATGAATAGTTTTATAAAATAGAAGCTTTATTCAGAGTGTCAAACGTCCCTAAATGGAGTTTTATTCTTGTTTGTAAGACGTTGGCACAAATATCTTCAAATATTGTACTCACCTACACCAATAACTTGTAGCCTCCTTTTTATTTTGCTGTAAAAGTCACATTGGACTAAATAAGCCTAAAATGCTTTATCTTAGCTTTGAAATGCCCAGTAATTGGAAGAGAAGAGTTAAAAATTATATTTGACTGTACATTAAAGGCAAAAAAGTCTAATTTTTTCATTAGATTATGCTTAACCTTTTGCGAATATTATTTAGCCAGCAAAATCTGAAACGAATTGATTATAAATTGCAGTTTATTTGTCCTAGACACCCTCAAGCAAGTAACGATGGCTTGAGTAACTTTTTTCCTTTACTGTTCTTAATTTGTGCTTCAATCCGCAAGGAAAAGCGCCGTTAAGCTTAGCTTATGGCTAAAAACTTGAAATATATAATTTTTCTTGCTTTTGAAACATTTTTATAATTACTTTTTTCAAATCTGATGCGTAATTTTTGTATCTGATTATTTAAATTCTACTGTGCATCATATAGAACTATATTTAAGCAGCCCTTAAGCTGAATTTTCTTACATTTAATTTTTGGGATCCTTTTAGTAAATATATGTGTAAAGTGTATTTAAAATTAAAATAAAGTTTTCGGTCAAAGACCCTAAAACATTTGCCACAGCTAAACGGAAGTTATTAAAACAAACTGTTGTAGTAATTTGTCTGGAGACGTAATATGAAATATTTTGAAAATGCAATCTGGTCCAAAACCAACACAGCATATTGGGAAAGCATATACGATTTCTCACGAATCTTATATCCTTCAAGAAAAGAGCCTACAGTGGTCTCTAGATAAGCTATTTTGAGCTCTGTATTAAAGTTTTAGGAAATTGTTATCTGGCTCAAAGCGTGAAAAATTTTATGTGAGCTAAACTATTGGAAAAAAAGAATGTTTCACTTATGATGTTCCAATTTTTTATCGGTGTTCATTTATTTTCACAATAGCTTTAAATTTATAAAAGTTAACATCTCCAATTAACATATGGAATTTGGAGGAAAGCTATAATTACGTATATTTTCATTTCACTAACTCAGAATCCATACTGCTACATTTGCAGAATCCTTTGTACTATGAAGTTTAATTTTTGAAACAAAAATATGGTCGTATTATCCCGAAAACGAAATAGTGGTTTCACAAGGCTGTTCCTTAAAATTTTTCATATAAGATGAGGCATGCGCAGAAGATATCATAGAAAGTGCGGCGTAGAAACGAAGGGAACATCCAAGTTAAAAATAAGTTTTCAAGATTCATTTGCTTTAATTTAAATGAATGCATTTCTCATTTATTTCTTTACAACTCAAGTAAATAGCTTTAAAAATTGCAGTTCAATGCTTTCCTTTTCGTTTGTATTATGCTTAAACACATATTTTAACGCAATTGGTCTAATATTGTAATATAATAATGAGAAAGGGAATTAAGGCAGCATTAATACGACTAAATTTATTTCTTCGTTGCGAGAGATATTTTCCCGCCAAATGTAATGTAGCCAATAGGAAGGTCCCACACCCAAAACCCATATATAGCTCTTCGTCTCATTCTTGACGCCATTAGGGTATTCAACAGGAGTCTGTGAACCACATGGCGCTTCGAGGAGGAGATTAGATGAATGAATGCAGTTGTTTCAGCATTCGAGATGTGAAAGAAACATCGAGGCATCTTTGTGGCAGGAGCGGGAGACAGAAGCAGTGAAGCAAGCAGACATAGAATGAATACTTACCCGACGCATAACCCGAAGCGAAAAGGATGACGTCTTCATTTTGGTGGTAATCCTGGCTGGTGATTTTCGGGAGACGGTTCGAAGGAAATATACTTTCTGTAGTTTCGATCAGGTATTGCTGTCGCTGCCCAGGATCCGGTATGGGGTCCCTGGACTTGCGGACGAGAACTACGGATCCGTAGAGACGATTAGGGGCCTGTTACTGGTGTTTCAGGACAGGAAGCTGCTCTCAAAATGGTTCCGCGAACATGAATTGCGGAGTCGCAGAGATAGGAAGAGAAACAGGGTTAATAAAAAAATAAGGAAGGAGAGAAAGAGGAGGAGAAGAAGAAGAGATAGAGAGGAAGAATCGCAGAGTCCGGTGAAGCAGCGGATGGCCGAGATGATGAACCTGATGGCTAGGTGTAACAAGTTGACAGAGGTAACGTTCGCACCACGTCTGCCTGATTGCAGAATCACAAGGCTTCTCCCAGGGCTGGCCCCCCACCCCCACCCGCGGTCCGCGTCTGCTCAGCCCGAGGTTGCTAGGGACAACGCTCACCCGCCCCACCACGTACCCCCTCCCCACACTAATTTCATTCCAATAAAAAGGGGTGAGGCATTACATTATTATACTATGAAAAGATAATACTTTAGCATTGTTAGTCGACTCGCTCACTTCTATTTAACACCGCGACGCATGCATATAGAAAGACAGTCATTGGTCCAACCTCCTTTTACATTAACTTCGAACACCAAAACATAAGAGTTTACATCTTTATTATAATAATAGTCAGTTAATCAAGGGTAGCCCTGTGCAAATTTCAAGTCTCATCAATTAACCATATTGGAATAATATTTAACAGCCAAATTATAAGGTCCAGTTTATGATTAATATTGTTTAAAATCAAACTACAACAAAATGCTTTAAAATCAATAAATTTAAAGGTTAATGATTACAACTAATTTGCTTCTTACCTTCCTTGCTTTTAAGGAGCACTGATAATTAATTAAAATTCCATGTTGACTATATGACTATAAATATAAGTTTTATATTACTATTTACATTGAACCTACTATTCTATTAAATAACCAAATTTCCCCATGTTTATTTATAATTCTACTATTCCATAAAAACAGGGAACTGAATTAAAAAGTACCTTTCGAAATGAAGCTCTTTGTTCACCATTATTATAACAGCTGTATAATTAAATATTCTGATACTTTATCTTTAAACAGAAAGCATTTTACAAACTTTACAGGCGTTGAATCTAAATTGTTTTGGTTACGTAATAGTTAATATTTCGTTTTTGTAAAGTTGACGGCATTATTTTGCTTTTCCTTCCTTTTTATTGCTATACTACGAAATATTATACCTTTTACCGCACATTTTCATTTTCCCTTCCGCTTACCTATGAAAGATAGAGGACGTATTGCATTCCATCCAAAAATTTGACAACGAAATTCCTTCAGAAATAAACGTTTTGAAAATGCACTTTCTTTGTGTATATATCTCTGTCTAATGTCTGTTTTGTTTCAGAATAGCAAGGCTGAAAAAAGAAGAGAAACGGAGAGAGAAGGAGCTCGAATAAATACTAAAATTCATATTTAAGCCCATTTTTCAAGAATGCAACAGGAAGATATTCAAAACTTTCCACCACTCTAAATTGCACTTTTCATGGAAAATTTTTCGGCATTTTCATTTCTCAAAAACGATTCTAAAGCTTTGATAAAATTCAATATAGTTAGATATTGGCATTTGAAGAAAATGTTTATCTTGAATATTTTATGAACAGCTTATGAATTTTTCTTTATTCTGATTGAATTTTAGAGAATTGAAAACTAGAGGAGATTTACATAAATTTCCCTCTGAAAAAATTATAATTGCTGAAAATGCGCAATTTGTTAAAAGGGAGAAAGCTTTAACCCTTTACGAGATAGTTTCTGGTTTTTGTATAAAGCAGTTTTAAAAAAATCATGTCAGCAATTTTGTTCCTCGCGAGGTCATAAAAAGTTGCGTTAAGGCCAGCATGTAGCGAACTGCTTTTTGCTTTCTCTATCAAAATACCTAGTAGTTAGAGGAGATGTATTCCACCCAGAAATTCGATGTCGAGATTTCAACCACAATTGAGGCAGTATTTTATATCACAACACTGTAAATGCCAGAGTGATTGTAGTGTAAATTAGCATTATTGTATGACAATCGTTTGAGATGTTTGTTAATTATAAGCATTGTTTGGAAATAAGTTTACACGGCCTCACTGAAACTGACAATAGGAGCGGGTAACAATGAAGCGAGGGGGTGAGTTGTTTATCAATTAGAAGAGACAAACAAATGACGTCAGAGTAGCGTGCCTTTCTTTAGAAATGGAGAGAATATCTTCCCTAGAGCAGATGTGTTCGTAATTTTGATTGGATATAAAAATAGACGCTAATGTTGGCGCGCTTTATTAACCAATAGCAGCTCTGTTATAATGTTTAGGCATATCGGGGTGAGGGAGTATAAATTATGAAGCCAAAGACAGGTAACGCGCAGTTCAACAGAATCATTCACGGGTTACACGTCGCCCAGTTCAACAGAATCATTCACGAGTTACACGTCGCGCAGTTCAACAGAAGCATTCATGAAGTACACATTACGCAGTTCTACAGAATCTCTCGCGTCGTAAAGTTAGTTACAAAATGTGAAATATTCGAATTAATAATGTACGGCAAATAAGTGATTATAGTTACATTCGAAAATGTAACAGTTTCAGTCAGGCGTGTATCAAGAGTAAGTATGTGAAATTAATGAAGTGTGACGGCAATAAAAGTGTAAAAACAAATTCTTTTATCAGTGTTATCTTTTAGTAACAACTCCTTTCCGTTTACACACCCTGTTCAAGAGATTTGCTCGACTGAGTAATAATAGCTAGCCGGAGAACAAAGAACCCAAAATTCAAAATAGTAAAACAATAACAGGCGCTCAGCAAATAAGATAACACGAAAGATACCGCGACACAATGCATTAATCAAAATAATCATTTTTAGAAAAAGGCCTATGTTTGTGTGTGAACAACACTACTCAAAAAAGAAATGTTGGATATACACCAA
The DNA here is from genome assembly GCA_030765065.1 of Deroplatys truncata. Lineage (NCBI taxonomy): Eukaryota > Metazoa > Arthropoda > Insecta > Mantodea > Mantidae > Deroplatys > Deroplatys truncata. The sequence goes on from CM060987.1 coordinate 52,108,356, forward strand.
ACTTAGTATTGAAGTTTAGCACCTTCCAATGACGTGACACAACGATTTTCAAGAAATTCCTTCCACCTAAAACTACCCTTTAATAGAAACATTTTCGATATTTTTACTTTATAAAAAATCGCTGTGACGATTTTCATTAACTATCCTAAGTAAACAATATTTTAGATAACAAGTAAAATTCATATCTTGAATTCTTGGCAATAACCTACACAAAAGATGAAGATATCTTTAAAACATACAATTTATTTCAAATAATTTATTTTTTGACATCAGCCACTTCCGAGATATCCGTTATTATTGGTTTGAATTTGTTAATCCTTGTCGTCTCTGAAATGCTGTCATCATTCAGTTACAACCCCTTGTACCTACAACGAAATGCAAGGCGGGGTTTTTTGTTTGTTTCTTTTTCGGATTTTTTTCAGTTGATATGAAGTAGATGGAAAAATAAGCTTCTGTAAAAGTTGAGTTTTATTTATGGACGCTCTTTAACTGCTATGGTTCTTAGCGTTCCGTTCTATATTGAGCGTGAAAGACCGGAAATTTTGCTCAGAGGCCTCTGTATTAGGCTTGAGGTTCTTTTACGTGCCGTAAATCTACGACATGGGGTCACCAGCCTTAATTCTCTTCCGAAGGAAGCCATGTTAAGGACTTTTATGCCTAAAAAAAGCTTCTGAAAGAATATTTAGTAGAAGCTTAGTAAAACTAAACGACAGCGGGTAGAGAAAGTCGTGAATGTTTAATTGCATGACCTTTTTGGTTAACAGCTGCTCGTCTGAAAACTTAAATGGGCATTTTGAGTTAGAAATGTCATGACTGTCTTTGGAACAGGGAAATAAATTTTTCTCATTCAGTGTAACTTCTACAGCAAACTGGTTGTAACACCCAAAACACAAACAAAACCGCTCTATAGCGCAAATATATACAATCGATGCAGAACTTTTATTTATTTTAACAACAAATAACAATAAAAATCATAATAGTCACTAGAAAGAAGTATTTGATGACCAAAAATATAGCGAAAAAATGCAAAACAAGAAATGTATTTCAAACCTAAAACTTGTTTTTTAAAATTGCTACATATTTTTTTAAAATATTATCAATAAATTACCCATTATTACTTATAATTAGTTTTTGTTATAACTAATGAGTTGATTTTTAGAGAGCAATTTAATGGATGACAGTGCATTATAATTAAATTTACAGTAGAAAACACACTTATATTGTTACCAATGAAGTAAGTAAATGAATGCTACTTCGACACGCTTTGTGGGGAAAAAAGCCTGCTATTTCAAACATTATGCTGTAAGTCTGCATTGTTTCCTATGGACATTACGAGTATTTACTTATAACGTTATAATAGACAAGCAAATAAACATAAACAATAATGAAGAATTCAAAATATAACAATATAACTAAATGTAAAACTTTACAGAATACTATAAAGATGATGAAAATTGCCAAAAAATCACTCAATAATCGACTATCTCTTGAAAATAATGAAAAATTCTAACAAATTACCTATTTAATCAATTACTTCATGATACACGTTTGTGTTTATTTGAGGTGTCTTTCAACCTTCATATAAAAAAATCTGATATGGTACATGTACATGACTTTCTCTGCCCTTGGTTTCTTAATTACTGGGTACACAATCTATTTTTACGAAAGCTTATTTTTCTGTCTACTACAGTTTAATCCAAATAAATCTGTGCAGAAATAGCTACATTACATATTTCGTTATAGATACAAAGGGAACAGCGATAGTCAAAGGTTTAAGAACTGGTCGCCTTATGCTGGCCTTAAAAGTCCATACTGTTTCCACGCAGGAATGTTGACAGGAATTTTAAAATAATGACCGAGAAATGAACAATTCGAACTCTTAATAATCGATGAAATGACTTGTGTCACAAAAAAAAACTTATTTGAAATAAATTGTCTGCCTTAAAAAGATTTACAGTTTTTTTTTTAAAGTACGTTTTCGCTTAATGTTTACCAGTTAAGAAGATTATACCAATGAAGACAACCCCATAGGCTATTCCCATAAAATTCAAGATATATATTTTATTTGTCATGTAAATATCTTTCATATATGGTATTTTAATCAAAATCGTTAGAAAATCAAGAATTTCGAAAAATGTTCCATGTAAAGGGTGGTTTGGGGTCGGGGGGTTTCCTTGAAAATCCTCGTGTCGCATCTTTGAAAGATACTGACCCTAAATAGCAAGTTTGGTATTTATCCGACTTTTCGTTTTTGGTTTAAGTTGTTGACAGACACACACACACACACACACACACACACACACACACACACACGGACATTTTCCTAAAACTGCTTTATTTGGATTCGGGCCTCAAAACAGTATTTCCGATGTAATCTCGGTGTCGAATTTTTCGGCTAGGTACGTGGAAGTAAAATGATGCAAAATCATTCAACGCCCTAATAATAAAATTTGATAAATGTTGCCCTTTCTGAAGATAATAATACTGTACTGACTCTTAGAGAAATGTTTCAAAATATAATTACATTTCACGTTTTAACACATAACCGAGCGGGGTGGTGCAGCGGCAATATAAGCGACTGGCATTCGGGAGGTCCTGGGTTCAAACCCCCGGAACCGATCAATCTGACCGAAGGCTTTTCCGCGGTTTCCCTCAGTCGCTAAGCGAATGTTGGTTTGAATAATTTGATCCGTGAATTTTCCTATCATCCCTTTCATCACTATATTTCATTTCCTTCTTCTTCACCGTCATACCAGGCATTGGACTGAACACCCATCCTGGATATGCTATGATCTAGAGTTTGCTTGCTCCTCGACAGGAGCCAAATTATTGGCTTGTAAGTCTTATAAATAAGAGAGTATTCCATGACAACTGAAAAGGCTGAACTGCTAAGGGTTGCTGTTCACACCCATGTCTTATTCTTTAATTTTTTTTCAGTGAAATTGCACTGAAATAAACTTGCATCACTGGACTCTTCATATCCAGAATGGGGTATCGAACTGACCCGAACATCAACGGCGATTGGAGAATGATTTTCATGATCAATATCACTAGAACCACTTTTACTGCCAGCAAGTACACCCGTGGACAAAGAAAATGAATCATCCCTCAGATACCATCTTACGATCGGAGGGCTTCGTGTACCTTCGTAACAGCTGTGTTCACAACGCACATGCAGGAACTGTAGAATGGTATCTGCCATGTGAGCGTAATGGTCACTTTATAACAGTGTTTCTCGGTGGTAGTCGTCCTCCGTGGTGTAGTGGTTACCATGCTAGCCTCTAGTTCCCGAGGTTGCGGGTTCAAACCCGGCGGAGGGCGATGGACTTTTTCGGGCGTAAAAATCCTTAGCATGGCTTCCTTCGGAAGGGAAGTATAGCCGGTGGTCCGTGTGGTAGATATACGGCACGTAAAAGAGCCTCAAGTCTGATAAACAGGTCTCTGAGCAAAATTTCCGGTTTTTCACCCCCAATATAGAATGGGACGCTGAGAACCAAAGCAGTTAAAGAGCATCCATAAATAAAACTCAATTTAATTTGTTTCACTGTGGCGACGCTTATAAGCTACTGAACGCAGAGACTGGAAACACGTTACGTTAGCCAAGAGGTTAAGAAGGTATCGCTTGTGGTAATAAGCTCCTCGGTTCAAAAATCGTATTAGTTATGGTTATTTTTATATTGTTAATTTTATGACTGGGAGTGTAGAACATAATATTACATTAATATAACTTTAGCAGCTTAAGCTTTAGGCATATGTATGGACACAAAAACACAATTCTATTACAATAACTAAATAAATAAATGCAAATAAACTATTATCTTCTAAAACACATAAAAAACCAAATTAATATCGGGTGTATGAACCCTGAGCATCGTAATAACTATTCTGTTATGAACTTCACCAAATTTCGTGTATGAAATGGAGTATATCGAAAATAGTAGTCACGGTGCGTTGATTACACATCATTAACAGAAGAAAAAATCTGATGTGTTACACTCACATGACTTTCTCTACTCTTGTGCAAACTATTTTTACAAACTCTTATTCTCCATCTATTTCATATTAATCGAGACAAACATTTACAGAAACGATCTTTTGACATGCAAAGAGAATTACATTTTACACATAGCGACCAGTTCTAAAAATATTTGACTATCGCTTAAGGCGTACTATATTCCCCTTGTTTTGTATTTGCAAGGGCAATATAGAAATACAGTAGCCTTTAAGCACATACATATCTCTTAATAGCTGGTTGCTAGGTGCAGCACCATTCTCTTTTCCACAGATTAATACTCTTTGCATATCCAAGACAAAAAAATGAATAACGAATTCCAATTTGAGAAAATAAGTATTGAAATATTTAAGGGAATAACAAGCAATATTTCGAAAATGGTTCACTCAACAAAACAAATGTAAATGACATAAATTATGTATTTTAACGCGATCTACATTTTTGTGTACTAAAATTTTGTCTATCTCTTATGGTTTACCAGTTATGCAAAATTCGTTCATAAGGAAGAATACTTTTGGAGACATTCCCAGAAAATTAAAGATATACATTTTATTTGTCATGAAAATCTCTTAAACATATGATATTTTAATCAAAATCGTTGGAGCCATTTTTGAGAAAATTAAAATTTTCGAAAAATGTTCCGTGTAAACGGTAATCTGGGGTGGAGGAATTTTCTTGAAAACCTTCGTGTCGCATCTCTAGAAGATACTGAACCTAAATACCAAGTTTGGTGCTTATCCGACTGTTAGTTTCTGAGTTATGCTGTTCACAGACACACAGACATGCAGACACACACGGACATGTTTCCAAAAATGGCTTTTTTGGATTCTTGGGGGTCTCAAAACATATATTTCCGGTGAAATCTCGGTATCGAATTTTTGGGTGGAATACAATACTCCCCCTACTTACTGTACGTAGTAGAGAAAGTAAAAAAGTGTTACATGTGAGCATCGAATCTGCGGTCTTAACCATAGTACGCTTTGCCACAACGCTACAGAGAAGACACATGGAAGGTAGCATGATTAATAGTGCCGTATACAACTTGCTGCAACGGCTACACAACTGTATTGCGTATGGTATAAACAAGGCACTGTGACGTGTAGGACTTAGAATGATTTGGCGTTCAAGACGTGACTCTTTTTACTTTATCTACTACGTATAGTAAGTAGGGGAAGTATTGTATTCCACCCAAAACTTCGATACCGAAATTTCACCGGAAATACATGTTTTGAGACCCCCTGAATCCAAAAAAAGCATTTTTGGAAACATGTCAGTGTGTGTGTCTGTGTGTGTCTGTGAACAGCATAACTCAGAAACGAACAGTCGGATAAACACCAAACTTGGTATTTGGGTTCAGTATCTTCCAAGGATGCGACACGAAGGTTTTCAAGAAAATCCCCCACCCTAGAGTACCCTTTACATGGACGATTATTCGAAAATTTTAATTTTCTAAAAAATGACTCTAACGATTTTGATTAAAATATCACATGTTTAAGATATTTTTATGACAAATAAAATGTATATCTTGAATTTCCTGGGAATGTCTCCAAAAATATTCTTTATTGTGAACGACTTTTGCATAACTGATAAACCTTAAGAGATAGACAAAATTTTACTACACACAAAATGTAGATCGCGTTAAAATACACAATTTATGTCATATACATTTCTTTTGTTGAGTGAACCGTTTTCGAGATATTGCTTGTTATTCCCTTAAATTTTTCCAATACTTGTACTTTTTCTCAAATTCGTTATGCCTTTTTTTTAATTCCTGGACATGCAAAGAGAATGGAATGCGCCACATAGCAACCAGCGTTAAAATATTTGACTATTACTTAAAACCTACCATATTCCCCTTGCATCTACAAGAAAATTAGCAATAAGATTAACATCTGGATATTTCGATTAACATGAAGCATATGGAGAATAAGCGTTTATAAAAATAGTTTGTACAAGAGTAGAGAAAGTCATGTGAGTGTGACAGATCAAATTTTTTACTTTCTCTACTACGTATAGTAAGCAGGGGAAGTATTGTATTCCATCCAAAAATTCGATACCGAGATTTCACCGGAAATACATGTTTTGAGATCCCCTGAATCCAAAAAAAGCATTTTTGGAAACATGTCCGTGTGTGTGTCTATGTGTGTGTATGTGTGTCTGTGTGTGTGTGTGTGTGTGTGTGTGTGTGTGTGCGCGCGTGTGTGTGTGTGTGTCTGTCTGTCTGTCTGTGAACAGCATAACTCAGAAACGAACAGTCGGATAAACACCAAATTTGGTATTTAGGCTCAGTATCTTCCAGAGATGCGACACGAAGATTTTCAAGAAAATCCCCCACCCCAGACTACCCTTTACATGGAACATTTTTCGAAAATTTTAATTTTCTCAATAATGGCTCTAACGATTTTCATTAAAATATCATATGTTTAAGATATTGTCATGAGAAATGAAATGTATATCTCGAATTTTCTGGGAATGTCTCCAAAAGTGTTCTTCATTGTGAACGAATTTTGCATAACTGGTAAACCATAAGTGATAGACAAACGTTTACTACACAAATAATGTAGATCATGTTAAAATACACAATTTATGTCATATACATTTTTTTAGTTGAGTGAACCGTTTTCGAGATATTGCTTGTTATTCCCTTAAATTTTCCAATAGTTACACTTTTTCTCAAATTCGTTATTCATTTTTACTTTCTCTACTACGTATAGTAAGTAGGGGAAGTATTGCATTCCACCCAAAATTTCGATACCGAGATTTCACCGAAAATACATGTTTTGAGACTTACTGAATCCAAAAAAAGCATTTTTGGAAACATGTCCGTGTGTGTGTCTGTCTGTGCGTCTGTGTGCCTGTGTGTTTGTGTGTCTGTCTGTGTGTCTGTCTGTGTGTCTGTGAACAGCATAACTCAAAAACGAATAGTCGGATAAACACCAAACTTGGTATTTAGGTTCAGTATCTTTCAGAGATGCGACACGAAGGTTTTCAAGAAAATCCCCCCACCCCAGACTACCCTTTACATGGAATATTTTTCGAAAATTTTAATTTTCTCAAAAACGGCTCTAACGATTTTGATTAAAATATCATATGTTTAAGATATTGTCATGACAAATAAAATGTATATCTCGAATTTTCTGGGAATGTCTCCAAAAGTATTCTTCATTATGAACGACTTTTTCATAACTGGTAAAGCATAAGAGATAGACAAAATGTTACTACAGGAAAAATGTAGATCGCGTTAAAATACACAATTTATGTCATATACATTTCTTTTGTTGAGTGAACCGTTTGCGAGATATTGCTTGTTATACCCTTAAATTTTCCAATACTTATACTTTTTCTCAAATTCGTTATTCATTTTTTTTATGTCCTGGACATGCAAAGAGAATGGAATGCGCCACATAGCAACCAGCGTTAAAATATTTGACTATCGCTTAAAACCTACCATATTCCCCTTGCATCTACAAGAAAATTATCAATAAGATTGACATCTCGATATCTCCATTAACATGAAGCATATGGAGAATAAGCGTTTGTAAAAATAGTTTCTACAAGAGTAGAGAAAGTCATGTGAGTGTAACACATCAGATTTTTTATGTCCTGGACATGCAAAGAGATGGAAATGCGCCACATAGCAACCAGCGCTTAAAATATTTGACTATCGCTTAAAATCTACCATATTCCCCTTGCATCTACAAGAAAATTAGGAATAAGATTAACATCTCGATATCTCGATTAACATGAAGCATATGGAGAATAAGCGTTTGTACAAATAGTTTGTACAAGAGTAGAGAAAGTCATGTGAGTGTAACACATCAGATTTTTTTTCCACGGGTGTACTTCAGGAACAATCTTGTCACAAGGGTGAACTTTTTCATAATTGGTTTCAAGGAATTGTGTGAATATTGCTCCACTTCTCTTTCCTTTGTGTTTATGTTCCCTTTTCCTGGAAATAATACAAACTCAGTCATATTAACTGGATTTAGAACTCCTCTCGCACTTGAGAACACATTGTGACTGTTTTATTTAATTATTTAAAAAAATCCTCACAATCTTCTTTATTTTAGTTTATTAACATTCATTCATTATCTGTTTACCCTCCTCTTATATAGGACTTACACACCTCAGGACTTACAATCGGGTGCCTGGGGTCAGAGGCCCGTCGAGGAGCAGACACTCATGGATCAGAGCATCCAGGATGGGTGATCAGCCCGATGCCTGGTATGGGATGAAGGAAGTAGATGAAACGAAATGTTGGTGAAATGGATGAAAGGAAAGGTGATGATGGAGCAGTTGGTGGAATGAATGGCGGGGGAAACCGGAAAACCCGGAGAAAACCCGCCCAGACGCCGCTTCGTCCACCACAAATCAAAAGCTGATTTCTACGTTTGCCCTCGTACCTACCACCTGAGTATCATTCCAACAGGTAGCCAGACGGAACACTAGAGCTGTCAAGGACATGTGTTTTACTCGTTCGCTTCATATAGTGGAGCCCAACTCGTTCAAAAAGCAGCAATTACTATACGAACTATTCCGGATCTTCCGGTTCATGTCGCTCTCATGTGAAATGGTCATTTTTAACGCCTTCTTGCTTCGTCGAGGACGTCGACTTAGGTTGCCAGGGGGAGATGTGGCATGTGAGGTGGTAATGTTGTAATAATATGTGGTTATGACAACAATGTATGGTGTTTGTTTAAGTTGGCAATACAGACCGGTAATGACGTAATAGGAGTGGGGGTAAAACCTGTTGTATCTTGTGGTAGCGTGTAGGACGCTTTCCCCTTCACCAGCGAACAATGCAGACGTGTTGAGACTTGACGCTTCGTCAAGCAGGAAAGTAAAATGTATCATCTTTAATTTGAAATATATACTAACCATCTAAATTTATACCATCTGCCTTCTTAATGTAGATAGTTCCTTCCTACCCATGATGATTTTATGAATATTTAGGTAGTTTCCAGGTAATTTAAGTAATGTGTTAGCTTGCCCCCGTCGGACCTCGTGTTAGTTTGTGATTTAGATTCTGGTACCATGCTCTAACTATGTGAAAATAAAAGAGGTTTGGACAATATGCCATGTTACTGCGTTTTCGAGTTTGTTTCCTCCTACTGTTACGGTTGTAAATTTTACTACATTATGATGCACAAATACCGAGCAGGATGGCTCAGGCGGATAAGTCTATGGCCCGCATTCGGGAGGTTCCGGGATCGATCCTCGGCGACCCACTCTGACCCACGGATTTTCCGTGGTTTTCCCGAGTCGCCATGCGAAATACTGGGGTGGTTCATCTTCTACCACGACTCTCCTTCCTCTCATTTCCTGTACCCATCATCTTCCTTGTCATCTGTTTCAGGGTGTTCTGCGGTTGCGACTGGGCGGTGACTTGCGCTCTGTAAAGGCTACTTCCCTGGCGTCGCTGTGGTACCGCTCAGTTAGGTCTCTCCTCAGCGTTAGGCTCCGCTCCAGGGGATCGTTGATGTTGGTGGCTTGTGGGCAAGGACCGTGCGGGGTCCGATGCGTTCTATCTGGAAACTTTAGAGACCCCGTCCATGCTTGTGCCCGTCGGCATCCGGATCTGGTCGCCCTTTGGGTCTCTCCCCTTATCCTTCCCTCCCAGGGGTCACGTTGGAAGCACAATGGGTCGACTGGCCTGCTTACGGTGCTCTGCCTCGGTTCCGGGGCCCCTCCGTGATACGTACCTTTACCTTTATGATACACAAATTGTACTAACTATTTTTACAAACGCTAATTCCCCATATGCTTCATGTTAATCGAGATATCGAGATGTCAATCTTATTGCTAATTTTCTTGTAGATGCAAGGGGATTATGGTAGGTTATAAGCGATAGTCAAATATTTTAAGCGCTGGTTGCTATGTGGCGCATTCCATTCTCTTTGCATGTCCAGGACATAAAAAAATGAATAACGAATTTGAGAAAAAGTATAAGTATTGGAAAATTTAAGGGAATTACAAGCAATATCTCGAAAATGGTTCACTCAACAAAAAAAATGTATATGACATAAATTGTGTATTTTAACGCGATCTACATTTTTGTGTAGTAAACTTTTGTCTATCTCTTGTTTTACCAGTTATGCAAGAGTCGTTCGCAATCAACAATACTTTTGGAGACATTCCCAGAAAACTCAAAATATACATTTTATTTGCCATGAAAATATCTTAAACATATGATATTTTAATCAAAATCGTTAGAGCCATTTTTGGGAAAATTAAAATTTTCAAAAAATCTTCCATGTAAAGGGTAATCTGGGGTGGAGGGATTTTCTTGAAAACCTTCGTGTCGCATCTCTGGAAGATACTGAACCTAAATAACAAGTTTGGTGTTTATCCGACTGTTCGTTTCTGAGTTATGCTGTTCACAGACAGACACACACATTTTGGATTCAGGGAGTCTCAACACATGTATTTCCGGTGAAATCTCGGTATCGAATTTTTGGGTGGAATGCAATACTTCCCCTACTTACTATACGTAGTAGAGAAAGTAAAAATATTAATCTGCTTTACACTTTAGAACCGGTACAAAACTGAGAACCTTGTTTGATTCCTGATCTAAAATGTGATAATAGCATTTATTGAGAAAAGAATGTGAGCTTGCAATGACGGAGAGACACAGAGAGAAAGAAAGAGACAGACAGACAGATGGAGATCTACCGATGTTCGCCGTACATTCTAAATTTCTATTATACTACGTGAATCAACTCGTCTCGCAGTGCTGCCAATTTACAAAAGACGATGTCAGCAATTTCATTTTACATAGCTGGTCGCTCTAGAAAGAGCAGATCCAGAGTAACAAGGTGTGAAACGCTATTAGTGCCCAAGAAGTTAATGTATTCTAATTTGAATTGTGACAATAAATGGAAAGCAGTTGGCGTGCTCCAATAAAATTACGTATCGTTAACCAGCAGCATTGCTAACCTACCAATAGAATGTTCCAACACAGTAAGAGCTTCAATTGTGATAGTCATGTTTATGTGAAAGGAATGGCACTAAATCGCAGAAAATTAAAGATAAACTAGAGAATAGAAAAGCCGTTGTAAAAACTTATGCGTTTACATAGGATATTAAAATATATTTTTCTAACAAGTACGACTCATTGAGGACACAATTTGCACTCATTCCCACAGAGGGTAACAAGATAGTCCTATAAAGAAGCCATGTTAATTATGAATGCTTAATTGTATTTGCCCTTTCGTAAGCAATGGGCAAAATTTGCTAAATTTTCATGTTTTGCTCCGCTTGGCGAGTCAGTTCAAACCAAATTGGTTGCTTTGCCTATTGTTTTATTAATTTTCGGCCATTACAGAAAGAGGACATAGAGATTATTCACTGCAAAATAAATATTTTCTTTTACTCTGGTCATCAAGGACCAATTAGCCACCAGGAGGTCATATTTCTATTGAATTCTCACACACGTTTACTCTCTCAATCATACTTCCAGACTCAAAGAACGATGGGGAGTAATGCTGGCTAAAGAAAAATTCCAATCCTCCAACCGGGAATCGAAGCCGGAACCTCTGGATTTGGAAGCTAGCATGGAATATGTTACACCAGACCACACAGATAGCCAATAAAGTATTTAAGAAGAAGACATATGGGTATAATAAATAAATACGTAAAATCATGGTTTATTTAGCTCCTTGCGTACAAAGTGTTTTACTAATTTACTTTTCTATAAACAATTCACAATGTCAGTATGCAGGGTGGACCATTTAAGTTGAGACTGTACAATATCTCCAAAACTAAGCGTTGTAGAAAGAAATGTCTTTAATGAAAGTTGCTTGATATTATGGGAGAAAGTAAATGTCATTAGTCGTGTTTTGTTTGGAGGACGTTATGGTAGTCATTTAGGTCAATTTAATTTTTTTAAATGGGAACCTACAATTAGGGTCAAATTAAATTGACCCTAAATGACCATCACAACGTCCTATTCCTACAAATAAAACACGACTAATTGCATTTACTTTCCCCCATAATATCAGGGAGCTTTTTTTGAAGACATTTCTTTCAACAACGCTTAGTTTTGGAGATATTGTACAGTCTCAACTTAAATTGTCCACCCTGTATAGGTACTCCCTTTTGTTTCCTAGATAGAAGTTTGGTAACTTGAAGTTTGATGCCGTTTCAAACCATGTTGGAACATTCTATTTTGTGGCATTCTTTGCCCATAGCTATAGTAAAAGCGCGACTCCACCTCCTATACATAAAATCCACATTGGAATTAATTGTTTTTCCACACAAGCCGTATATAGAACAAGGTTGGAAAGATAGAATCAGAAGACTGAAAAATTCAATAAAAACATTCAATAAGTAATCCACATTACTAAGTAAGCTAATTAGATATTTCTTGATTTGTAAACAGTTCTAGACAGAAGTTTATCATAACATAATGTTTATGAAAGAGATGTTTCTATGAATTATATATCGGTGTATGGGGTATACATGTGAGTCAGTAGTGCGTAGAGAAAGTGGTGTGATTGTTAAACTTTTTCTTACAAATCTTTTTCCAGCAATTACAAATGGTGTATCATTGTGATAAAAACGCTCAGGAAAGTGTCCAGCCGAAGTGCCCTTCATTATTATCGGGCAAGGTAGCGCCACGGTAACATGTGCGACTCGCATTCGAGATATTCCGGGTTCGATACGGCCTGTGGGTTTTTTGTGGTTTCCTCGGATCGACAGCGAATACTGGGGTGGTTCCTCTTCTACTACGACTTTCCTGTCACTCATTTCTTGTACTCAACATCTCTTTCATTGTCATCTATTTCAGAATTGTGGGACCAGGCGGCGGTTTCTGTGGGTTGCGGCTGGGCGGTGGATGTGCGCTTTGTAGAAGTTTCTTCCCTGTGGCGTTGGACGGTACTGCCCAGTAGGGTCCCGCCTCCAAAGTGGTTCACCAGGGGGGACCACTGGGGGGTTGGGGGATGTGTTATATCTGGAAACGTTAGTAACCACATCCATGCTTGTGCCCGTCGTCATCCGGATCTGGTCGCCCTTCAGGTCTCTCTCCTCATCCCTACCAGGAGTCACGTTAGAAGCATAAAAGGCCACATAGCCTACCTGAGAGCTTGCCCCAGTTGTTGTCGCGGTCGCGGGTTCAAACCCGGTAGAGGGCGATGGATTTTTTCGGGCTAAAAATATTTAGCATGGCCTCCTTCAGAAGGAAAGTAAAGCCAGCCCCGTATCGTAGATTTAAGGCACGTAAAAAGAAACCTCAAGCCTGATAAGGAGGTCTCTAAGCACAATTTCCAATCTTTCAGCCCAATATTGAATAGAACGCTAACAATCATAGTAGTTAAGGAGCATTCATAAATAAAACTCAATTTCATTCTTGCCCCGGTTGCGAGGGCCCCTCCATTAATATGTACCTTTAATCTCATTATTGGATCTAGGCATTAAAGTTGCTGCGTATCATAAGAATCAAAGAATATAAGGATTGGAGGGATAACAGAACTGCAACAGCCGGAACTCAAGCAAACACTTGGCGGGTGGGCGAGGAGAAGCGTTGTGTTTCAATTAACGTTGTTTAACGTTTCGAGATTGTTTCTTGTTGCTTTACGAGACCTGTATCTGCGGATATAAATATGGATAGGTTGGAAGGACGACTGCGATGGTGTCTAGCTGTGGTAGTAAAGTTGTGCTTATATTACTTTCTCTACTACGTATAGTAAGTAGGGGAAGTATTGTATTCCACCCAAAAATTCGATACCGAGATTTCACCGGAAATACATGTTTTGAGACCCCCTGAATCCAAAAAAACATGTCCGTGTGTGTGTCTTTGTGTCTGTCTGCGTGTCTATGTGTCTGTGTGTGTGTCTGTGTGTGTGTGTCTGTCTGTGAACAGCATAACTCAGAAACGAACAGTCGGATAAACACCAAACTTGGTATTTAGGTTCAGTATCTTCCAAGAATGCGACACGAAGGTTTTCAAGAAAATTCCCCCACCCCAGATTACCCTTTACATGGAAGCTTTTTCGAAAATTTTAATTTTCTCAAAAATGGCTCGAACGATTTTGATTAAAATATCATATGTTTAAGATATTTTTATGACAAATAAAATGCATATCTTGAATTTCCTGGGAATGTCTCCAAAAGTATTCTTCATTGTGAACGACTTTTGCATAACTGGTAAACCATAAGAGATAGACAAACTTTTACTACACAAAAAATGTAGATCGCGTTAAAATACACAATTTGTCATATACATTTTTTGTTGAGTGAACCATTTTCGAGATATTACTTGTTATTCCCTTAAATTTTTCAATACTTTTCTCAAATGGGAATTCGTTATTCATTTTTTTGTCTTGGATATGCAAAGAGTATTAATCTGTGGGAAAGGGAATGGTGCTGCACCTAGCAACCAGCTATTAAGAGATTTGTATGTGCTTAAAGGCTACTGTATTTCCAAAATGTCCTTGTAAATATATATTCCCCTTACATCTACAAGAAAATTAGCAATAAGATAGACTCTGCAAATGTTTATCTCAATTAACATGAAGTAGATGGAGAATAAGCGTTTGTATAAATGGTTTGTACAAGAGTAGAGAAAGTCATGCGAGTGTAACACATCAGATTTTTGTATGGCAACTCCGTTTCAGAATCTCCGAATGGCCATAGAGGCGTGGCATTCGGCAGGTAGTCCTTACTGTGGCAATGTTCCTCCTCTCTGGAGCTCGTGGAGCATGTGAAAGATCTGTGAGGGCTAATGACTTCGTTGAGGGTAAAGGGAGTACTGCTCAAACCGTTACAGGTGGCGTTAACAACGGAGGTGGTTCCTCTTTTCGACAATTTGACGGTTGGCACAACTTACAACTTGGGTAGTGCGGCATAGATGGTGCCATCACGTCCGAATGTTGGCAGGATGTGCAAACGCTGCCCTAACAAGGACAGCCTATCATCAAGCAACCTGGTAGTCCTCAGATCTCCATGTGGAGGAGAGATGGTGAACGATTCTTGGAAAGCGAGTGGCTGGGAGCCACTGTTAATGAGCTATTGTGAAGACAAATAACCTGCAGATGTCCCAGGGGACATGGCGCTGTGTGTATCAATGGTGGCAGAATACGCTGATGGTGGAGGCTACGCCTGAATAGGTTGTGCTGTCGTCTGCTGTCCGTAATCTCTGTGTAAATACTAATTTAAATGTTGTGGATACTCTAGCATCATCAACATCGTCATCACCACTGTCATTATAAAGGAATTTACAAACAATATCCTTCCGATCAAAACGTTAGCTTGCCACCCTTTCATTTCGTTTCAACTGAAGGCAAATTATAGGAATTTACTGAACTATAGACACATACGAGATAAGAAGCTTTCCCTTCCCTTTAATCTGGTCCAATTTGAAAAGATGAGGCCAAAAGATATGCATTCGCACTTCTGTGTTCAATTCTGTTGCAGCGGTCTCTATAGTTACAGAGATGACGTCAATGGAATGGTGTAACTTTTAATATAATAATAATTCACAGTCCGGCGTGGGCGAATAAATACTGTGGCGGTTATAATTTTTAAAAGATTTTGATAAATACAATTTTACAAAGTTTGGGATATTCAGGACAAACTTTGTTTAAGCAACTCCAGGAAATTGGCTTTTAGAGTTCATGTGAGTCATTTCCCGGATGTTGAAGTAATAAGAGGTTGGATAACACGCGATTTATAGTAAAAGATCACTTCATGTCCGACACGAGGGTGAGTTACGTAATTTCTGCCTACATATGCTTACGTCAGTTACAATGTAGATTATAATCAGCATTTTGTTGGGTATTTAAGCTTAGAGATTTTGGACAGCGCTCTCTCGACCAACCTCATGCCTAGCCGGACTCTCTGTTGACCAGTTCTTTAAATTTATTTAGTGCAACCTCGACGTAGGCGCTAGGCACGACGAAAATGGACCACCAGACTTCCTCAGCCACTCAAGTAAACCACAAGCTGCTTTATTCTTTCTCTTTGAAATGTAGTTTAGTTTATATTATATGGATTAAAGGCTAGAAAGTTTGGGAACTGAAATTACATGTTTTATAATGTCAACCTTTCTCCACCCTTCCATCTAGCGCAACCTGTAACCCTCTCGAGGTCACCCTGTGCTACGTCCCCCCATCCTTTACGTGACATCTGTCGTAGGCGGCGGACTTACGTCATAGCACTTAAATATACGTCACGATCGCGTAAACTAGAGTGCAAAATACTAACCCAAACAGCGCTAAGCGATACACACCCCGATAAGTGATGCGAAACCCGAGAACAGAACTACGAAACAGAAGGAAAACAGAAACGTCACCAGGTGCGTTCAGTCCTAATTAAATAAAAGGGTTTGTTACACAAATACTTTGCAACTGCAATATTGTAATCATAATTTGGCAATATGTAACACGATCGGATGACATTCACATAGTGGACGTGCCCACAATATCCCTCAGGAATGAAAAGATAAACTAAAGTCACACATAAATATTTCTCACACAAAATAAGCCAATATGATTTTATAACAAAGGATTTAACATTCTAAAATTCCAAAGGTATGTTTGATGTAGTAAAATTTAACACTTCCTGTGTATTTCCCATAGCTAAGCCACATTCCATCAGGTTAGCATATTTTTGAAACAAATAAATTTTCTTTCCTCCAGAGCTCCAAACAAGTATTACCGGATTATTAAAAATGTAACATAACGCAACCAGCAAATGGCATCAGCCAAGCACAGTTATAAAAGGATCCCCAAAATAATTATATATCTGGCAAGCAAGGAAACAGAACCAATACTGGTATGAGGAGGGAAAAACACTCAGCTCAAAGGCCAGCCGCCTACTGGATTACCCAAAACCAAATGCAAGTCAGTGACGTAAGCAAATATTCTTACGCGATCAAAACCTAGAAGGAAGGAAGGAAGCCTCGCAAAAACTCACAATAACTATTAGGAAAACTGCTAATACAACAATAATAATAGTAATGACCGTCATTATAAGGGTTCTCTTCGAGATAGAGCCATGCTACCATTTTCTCAGGTGTAAATCTCTGTCTTTAGACTTACAAGAGGTATTTTAGCCCTTATTTTTCGCTTTAGAAAATAATCTTATAAAGTAAAATAAGAGGTACTTGATCTAGCAAGGTGGTGACACGGTAACGTGTGCGACTGACATTCAGGAAGTTCCAGGTTTGATCCCCGGGACTGTCCACTCTGTCTCGTGAGTTTTTCGGGTTTTCCCGGATCGGTAGGCGAATGCTGGGGTAGTTTCTTCTCTACCACGATTTCCTTTCCACCATTTCCCTTTCATTCCGTTTCCTTCTCATCTTCGAGGTGTGCTTCTAGGTTTTGTGGCGGTGCCACACAGATGGCGCGGATGCATGCTCAATAAAAAGATAAAGGTAAAGAGGTACGTATCACGAAGGGTCCCCGGAACCGAGGCAGAGCACCGCACGCAGGCCAGTCGGCCCATTGTGCTTCCAACGTGACCCCTGGGAGGGAGGGATGAGGGAAGAGACCCGAAGGGCAATCGGATCCAGATGCTGACGAGCGCAAGCATGGACGGGTTCCTAACGTTTCCATATAGAACGCATCCGACGCCGCACGGTCCCTACTCACAAAACACCAACCATCAGGGTCCCCGGAGCGGAGTCCCACACTGAGGAGAGACCTAATTGAGCGATACCGCAGTGACGTCAGGGAAGAAACCTTTACAGAGCGCAGGTCACTGCCCCGCCGCAACCCGCTGAACACCGTTGCCTGGTCCTACAACTCTGTAACGGATGACAAGGAAGATGAGTACAGGGAATGATAGGAAGGAGAGTCGTGGTAGAAGATGAACCACTCCAGCATCCGCCTAGCGACCCGGGAAAACCACGAAAAACCCATGGGCCAGAATGGGCGGTCGCCGGTTATCGATCACAGGACCTCCCGAATGCGGGGCACAGACGAAACCGCCTGAGTCATCCTGGCTCGGTCAATAGAAAGAGTAGTCCCCAAGGACACCAGAGGGCTGCTTGATTGGTGGGTCGTTCAGCGCTCTCTCTCGACGCCTCCAGCAGTGAATCGGGTCTGCAAGATTAAAAATGTTAGGGACTTCCGCGCGTCTGGCCTGTCTGCCTACAACCTGTGGCCTCCTGTTGTTCCTTCACCTCATCCGTTCCTTCTGACGGTTCTTAGCTGCAATAGATCTGTGCAGGTCACAAAAAGGAGGTGTCTCCCTTCGTTGAATTACCTAAAAGCTAAGAACTAAGAATTATTGAGATAGTAAGAAATGCGGACTGAATGGATCCTCCATGCATTAATTTGAAGATGGACTAATTTATTATGAGGTGCATCACAGTGTAAGGGGCCATACCCGATAACATATAAGAACAGGAAGTAACAGTATATAAAATATTGGAATTAGGATTAAGAATCAATGTTAAAATATTGGGAATAATTTAAAATGTGAATCCAGCTTGTAACATAGCTGTAATTAGAACAGGCGAGCCAGCAAATGAGAGGTTAAAGTTCATTAAAACGCGTGCTAATGTGTACAAGGATTCAGGCTAAACGTCAGAAAATAGAAAGAGACAGAAACACTGGTCCATTTCCCGGAACTCGAGGGAGTTGGTAAAATAGAACAGGAAACATGCACTTAAGAGAAGGACAGATACAATGGGTTTTGCCGGATAAGTCAGCCGAATCCAGGAGGTACAAGACCCCATATGAACTCCCGCCACAACAGCCTACTGAAGTGCAATTCTGCAGTGCATCCAAAGAGCAAAGCTACGAGGGCTGATCAATAAAGACTGAGACTAATTTTTTTTCACAGATATTTATTACTCCATTTCAATGTTGACATGGTCTTTTTTCAATGTAGTCCTCTCCTACTTGAATCCACTTTTTATAACGTCTCTGCCAGTCCTCAAACACATGGTACAGGCCATTCTTTGTCAGGTCTTTGAGAATCGCCTCACTTCAGTGCTCTCAAATCGAATGCCCCGGAGCTTTGCCTTTAGTGATGGGAATAAAAATAAATCACAGGGGACAAGATTGGGGCTATAAGGCAGATGCGGCACACAGGTAATGTTGAATTTAGCCAAAAATTCCTGGACTTGATTTGCAACGTGAGGCCGCACGTTGTGATAAGTTCTGGATGTTTCCTTGCAATGTGCTTCCTCGGTGTAGCCAATACTGACGTGTAGTACGCTGCTGTAACAGTGGTGTGACTGGGAACAACAATCACAGCAGCTGTGTTGATGTTGACTTCAGTCATAGAAGAAGCCGAAGCACCAGGCCCGCCTTGCTTAGCACAGAGGACTCGCTCTACTTTGAACCACCTAAACACTGTTGCACGAGGTAGCGCATCTTCACCGTATGCTTGCTTCAGCTTTTCCAAAGTTTCAGAGGCTGTATGATTTAAACGAAAACAAAATTTTATTGCTCCTCTTGTGTCACCTTCATTTTGTGGTATGCGAAATTCAACTAGGGTCAACAATATACAGCATTACTACCGACCTACGGATACGAGAGTGCTGCCGCCTATGGACATTATACATGAAACCCCGCTCTTTTCAAATATCCATGGTAGAGACAGGAAACTCTCAAGAAAGCTACAGGAAAAAATCAATCTCAGTCTATTGATCAGCCCTCGTATAAAAGCGACTCACAAAATGATAGACGGCTGTAAGTTGTGAGCCTAGAACAAATGAATAATGTTGGAGAAAAGCATCCTGATAACTCAGCTATTATAATTCAGGTAGTGAGCAAATTAATCGATAATTTCAAACTCATCGCAAAAACATAATATTTATTAGTAGATGTAATCACTTTAAATTGAATTAAATTAAAGGAGCAAAACGTAAAGGAAAGCGGAATTTCAAATTGTTGTGCGAGAAAACGGAGAATGTTGCACTTCTTTAAACTTACACGCATTAAATTATTATTAATTTAATGCAAAAAGGTTTGCCTTACTAGAATCTAGTAAGCAAAACGCTATGTATTCAATAAATAGAAACGTAATCACAACGCATATAAATAGATACTCCCACTGGTTTGATTTTAAAATCCCTTACTTTCACATTCACATACCATGTTCATCAGCCCAAACAGAAGCACACAGTTTACAGTTTCACACTTTCGCTATGAAAGTTGGCAGCTTCTGCCATCGATTACATTGTTATCGGTAACCAATATCGTATTACATTCCTGTGTAGTATTTCTTTTCAGTGACACACATTTTTTATTCTCTTTATGCCTTAAAAAGCTACACTGTAAATTTACTCCAGTGTTTGCACATTCCCCACCAAAAACAGGCTGATATTATTTTTGTTTTACGCTGTCCCTCAGACCTCATTTTTGAAGCTGTAAATTACCTCTATAATCAAATAATTATAGTAAATAATAAGATGTATTTTTGTATTCATTTAATATAATTTTAAGAAACGATGTATCGTAGAAACCAATACGGACTTGCAGAAATAAATATAGGTTCAGTGGGAAACAGACCCTTTAGCAGAACAATAGGGAGATGTTACCTAAAGTCAAAATGGCACCAACCTATCGCCGGTAAAAATCCTTTGTAAGTGAAACAGCCTTGTGTGTATCAATACAAGCTAGGATCATATTTGGAAAGTTAAGGTTTCAGAAGAACGTTATCACATCAGTTTATGAGAACGTATGGGCTTCAGATTCATATAACAGAGCTAAGTGGGGAGTTTCTGTATTTTCCGACCAGTAGAAAAACTATATTTTTTATAAATAAATGCTTTCGACGAATAATGTTAAATCTGTCACGTGACAGTGGGAGAAACGAAAAATTATATTGCAAAATCTTGCATCCACAAGTAAGATCACTCACGATCTGGAAGTTCGCAAAGACAGATGTACTATTGTAAGGCATGCGATATGTGAAATGTGTGCTTGGCGATAAAGGAAGTCTACCGCGTAAAGCTCGCGAATTAGACAGCAAATGCGAAGATATAAATGCTTTTATGTGGTCGGATCATACTAAGGTTGAGGAACAAGAAAGGGTATGAAATGTGCGCGTGAATAAGGTTACTAAGTCATAAAGACATTTTCATTTAGCAACGGAACACCACGACCCGAGATACTTAAATCCTCAATCCAACCACACACACCTTTCTCTCTCTCTCTCTCATTCTCCCTCTCTCTCCCCTTTCCATCCAAATACCTAATAAAAGGTAACGGTACTGACGGACAAGGCTTCCGAAACCCCGGCACAGCACCGCACACAATCCATTCGGCCTCCTCTGGGAGGGAGGGATGAGAGGAGAGACCCAAAGAGCGACAAGATCCAGATGAGACGGGTGCAAGCACGGACGAGGTCCTTAATTTTTCCATTGTGAACCCTTCCAACGCCGCTCGAGCCTACCTGAAAGTACCCAGAGGCGGATATCCAAACGAGCGGTCCCTGGACGACATCAGGAAGAGCCATCATCCAGCCGCAACCCGCCGAGCGCCGTTGCGTGGTCGTACAGCCTTGAAATAGATGACAAGAAAGAAGATGCAGAAAATGAGGGGCAGAAGTGTCATTGTAGACGATGAACCACCCCAGCATTCGCCTGCCTTCCCGGGAAACCATGAAAAACCAACGAGTGGCAGTTGCTGAGATCGAACCTGGGACCTCCGGAATACGAGTCGCACACGTTATCGCGACGCCACCTCGCTCGGTCTCGAATACTGATTTTGCCACAGTTTGTGGACATATACCTTTTAAGGAAGAATAATTTTGCTACTCTGTTTTGATATACGAAGTGGTAGGATATGAAAATTTATGCAAAAACGGAAAGGTAAAAAAATCTTATGTGTTACACTCACATTACTTTCTATACTCTTGTAGAAACTATTTTTATAAACGCTTATTCTTCATATGCTTCAAGTTAATCGAGCTATCGAGATGTTAATCTTATTGCTAATTTTCTTGTAGATGCAAGGGGAATTGGTAGGTTTTAAGCGATAGTCAAGTATTTTAAGAGCTGGTTACTATGTAGAGTATTCCATTCCCTTTGCATTACCAGGACAAAAAAATGAATAACAAATTCCATTTGAGAAAAAGTATAAGAACTAGAAAATTTAAGGGAATAACCAGCAATATCTCGAAAATGGTTCACTCAACAAAAAAATGTATATGACATAAATTGAGTATTTTAACGCAATCTACATTTTTTGTGTAGTAAACTTTTGTCTATCTCTTATGGTTTACCAGTTATGCAAACGTCGTTCACAATGAAGAACACTTTTGGAGATATTCCCAGAAACTTCAAGATATACATTTTATTTGTCATAAAAGTATCTTAAATATATCATATTTTAATCAAAATCATTAGAGCCATTTTTGATAAAATTAAAATTTTCGAAAAATGTTCCATGTGAAGGGTATCTGGGGTGGGGGATTTTCTTGAAAATCTTCGTGTCGCATCACTGGAAGATACTGAACCTAAATACCAAGTTTGGTGTTTATCCGACTTTTCGTTTCCGAGTTATGCTGTTCGCAGACACACACACAGACACACACACGGACATGTTTCCAAAAATACATTTTTTTGGATTCAGGGGTCTCAAAACATGTATTTCCGGTGAAATCTCGGTATCGAATTTTTGGGTGGAATGCAATACTTCCCCTACTTACTATACGTAGTAGAGAAAGTAAAAATGAATTGATATATGAGCTGTTTCAAGTTTCATATCTTGGACTAACATTTATTGTTGGCTATCCCAATTTACCTACATCTAATGAGTCTATCACAGAGATGGCTCAGATAGGGCTAGCCGGCATCAGAACTATTAGTGTTTTGTTGGATTCGTTAGGGGCCCCGTCCTTGCTAGAGCGCATCTCGTCCGGACCTGGTCGCCCTTTGGGTCAACGTTTCCTACCAGGGCTCGATGGGGCACAAAGGGCCCACTATGACCTACGGGGAGCACTCCTCTTCCGCCGTCTGCTACTCCTAACTCCTATCAGCTAAAAATTCACGTAAGCGTCAAACGAAATTCCCACCCTCTCCTTTGAACTCTCTCGCTTGATATTTGAAAACAAGTGTTTGAGAACATGATAAAAAAATCAGATGTGATACATGCACCTGACATTCTCTACCCTCTATCGTTTATTAGTGGGTACAGAAGCTATTCCTGCAAAAGCTTATTTTTCTATCTACTACATATTAATCCAAATAAACCTTTGCAGAAATAGCTAAATTTCATATTTCGTTATAGATACAAAGGGAACAGCGATAGTCAAACGTTTAAAAACCGGACGCTGTATGCTAGCCTTAAATTTCATACTGTTGCTATGCAATCGCGAGAAATGGTATACGCCATTTCTGAGACATCTGTTATTAAAGGCTCAAATTCTTCATTACTTGGTCATTCTTTAAAGTCCTTTCAACATCCAGTTGTTTCTCGCGATTGCATGGAAACAGTATGGAATTTTAAGGCCAGGGTATAGCCTCCAGTTCTTAAACATCTGACTGTCGCTGTTCTCTTTGTATCCATAACGAAATGTGTAATGCAGCTATTTCCGAAAAGGTTTATTTGGAGTAAAATGTAGTAGATAGCAAAATAAGGTTTATTAAGAATGGTTTGTATACCCACTTATAAAGATAGAACGTAGGGAAAGTGATGTGAATGTATCACTTCAGATTTTGTTTCATATTACACAGTTAATGGTCTCATGAACATAAACTCTCATTCGTGTATCGGTTTAAAACTCTTAGATACTGCGTTACTTTGCATGATAATTGTGATAAATAATTGAATATTCTCATAGTTCAACAGAAAACAATAAGGAGAAACAGTTAGCATTATAAACAAATAGAAATACGCATTCTTTGCTGGCTAAACCTTCACATGCACCATTTGTTATGGACGGGCGGTTCATGGAGCATCTATCAGACCCACAACGTAAGAAAGGAAACTACAGCATGTACGGTTTATACCAGTTGCGTTCTAAAACTTCTTGGCTTGAAAATGGCCATTAAGTAAACCTTCAGATGCATATTTCACTTGTTTGTGATGATCGTATAAACAAACTAGTCTTAACATTTTCTACAAAATGGATAAAATTTAAATACGAGCTATGATAAAGTACTTCGTTTTGAAGTATTCAATCCCAACATAAATACAAAAGTAGTTGGATTCGACATTAAAGGATTCTTCGCTTTCGTTTTCGACGGCTAAAAACTGGACTGCTGAATTAAATCGTGATTATATCTATTCAAGATGAGCGCTCAGAGCGTCCCAAAACCACTACAATGGCCAATTGAGGTATGCAGGTTGACTGAATCTTGTAGGGAAAATGTAGAAATTCTCTGGTAGATTCAGTTTATAAATTCCACAACACTTAAGTTTATGACACTATTTATTTACTAATACTAGAATAACAGAATGATGCATCTGCTTGAACTACACACTTTCCAAAGGGATAATGCTTACTTTACTGTAATATTAATGGATTAAAGAGAGCACCATCGAGGCGAGGGTCCCAAGATGGTTGCCAACATGCAAGCCTTCCTTTTCGACACAGATTGCTTCTTGCCAACAGGCAGCTTCTCTACAAGGAAGAAGGAGGAAGTGACGTCAGCATCTGTCCCATTGCACCAACACTGAAATTGTAAAGACCTCGATAGGTCGTATCCTTTAAATTTTACATGAGTATGGGTTTGAGAAGGATTTCCGCTCGATGGGTGTCGCGTTTGCTAACAATGGACCAAAAACGCAAGTCAATAGGTCTTGACAGGTGAAAATGCACCAGAGAAAGCAAAAGTGGTTCTATCTACCGGCTTTCTGGGATTATCATGGTGTGGTGTTCATAGTCTACATTCAGAAAGGCAGAACCATCACCAAGAGTATTATACTACACCAATGGATAATTGAAAGATGATGTTCTGGCTAAACGTCTACACCTTGCGAAAAAGAAAGTTCATTTCCATGGCGCAAATGCGCCTTCACGCACTTCAGGAATTGTTGCTGCAAAACTGCATGATCTTCGCTTCCAGCTGCCTCCATATCCGGATATTAGCCGGTTTTGGCTAAACACTAGTTTGTGTTCTCAAACCTGAAGCAATGGCGGGGCGGATGAAGATTCACATCAAATTATGAGGTTGAAGCTGAGACGGATGTTTATTTTGCATAATTGGATAAATCTTGTTTTATGAGAGTGGCAGATTCAGGCCCTTCGCGTGCTGTAGCACAACAGGAAGAGGAATAACAAGTTGGAAAATCGTTTGACTAAATGTATAGATACAAATAAAAAATCTTTTCGCTGAATTCGGTCAGGTCGAGATCTTTTAGAACGCCCCATGTAGGTACATAACTCGTAGCAGAACTGGGAAGGTTTGCTAATTAATGTAAAATTAAATTAAGTGATTGTGTAGGTTTATTGAGAAATTCAATTAACCACCCGTATCAAACAGCCTTACCAAGAGAGAAAAAAATTGTTTCATCGACTTAAAAAAATCTGATGTGTTACACTCACATGACTTTCTCTTATCTTGTACAAACTATTTTTACAAACGCTTATTCTCCATATGCTTCATGTTAATCGAGATGTTAATCTTATTGCTAATTTTCTTGTAGGTGCAAGGGGAATATGGTAGGTTTTAAGGGATAGTCAAATCTTTTAAGCGCTGGTTGCTGGTTGCATTCCAATCTCTTTGTATATCCAGGACATAAAAAAATGAATAACGAATTTGAGAAAAAGTATAAGTATTGGAAAATTTAAGGGAATAACAAGCAATATCTCGAAAATGGTTCACTCAACAAAACAAATGTATATGGCCTAAATTGTGTATTTTAACGCGATCTACATTTTTTGTGAAGTAAAATTTTGTCTATCTCTTATGGTTTACCAGTTATGCAAAAGTCATTCACAATGAAGAATACTTTTGGAGACATTCTCAGAAAATTCGGGATATATATATATATATATATATATATATATATATATCATTTCCCATGAGAATATCTTAAACATATGATATTTTAATCAAAATCGTTAGAGCCATCTTTTAGAAAATAAAGATTTTCGAAAAATGTTCCAGGTAGAGGGTAGTCTGGGGTGGGGGGATTTTCTTGAAAACCTTCATGTCGCATCTCTGGAAGATACTGAACCTAAATACCAAGTTTGGTGTTTATCCGACTGTTCGTTTCTGAGACACACAGACACAGACACACACACACGGACATGTTTCCAAAAATGATTTTTTGTATTCAGGGGGTCTCAAAACATGTATTTCCGGTGAAATCTCGGTATCGAAGTTTTGGGTGGAATACAATACTTCCCCTACTTACTATACGTAGTAGAGAAAGTAAAAATATCAGCTTTCATTAATTTCTGTAGATCTTCACCATTCCCTTATGAATACGTAATCTGAACATGTTTGACAGAAATGTATCGAAATATAGCACTACCTCAATGATATTATTAACAAAGATATATTAACAGATAACGTAAGCAAACACACACACACACACACACACACACACACACACACACACACACACACACACACTGATTGTTGAACTATCACTCGGTTAGCAAAACGCTGGCAGTCAGATATCTCCCTAAATGGAGAGGAATGTTCTGTTCTTTCTTAATAACCTTATTGAGTTTATAAACGTTAAAGGTTCTTAAATGGCATTTTAAATGTCGTTATAATGGTGTTAACACAGGCATTGATCGATGAATGGTTTACCATTATTGGTAAAAGCTGCAAGTTGAGAACACAATCCTCCCTTCAAACGGTTTGTAGCAGATAACTTTTAAAATGGCTGCCAGTAAGCCGTTCAAAATTTGTAATAATACAGTGGCGCAACCAGGCAATTTTCCTCCACATCACGACTTTCTTATCAGCATCAAATGAATCATACTTTGCCATTGGAGTAAACACTGGAGTGATAATGTGACGGTTGTCGATTGTTACTTATTGTTGTTATTTCCTGCTCCTAACTGGCATTTAACCCTTGTTTCCAACTGGGTTACCCTAAAGTGTACAGATTTCCCGTATTAGCCGGGACAGTCCCTTTTTACTTTCTCTACTACGTATAGTAAGTAGGGGAAGTATTGTATTCCACCCAAAAATTCGATACCGAGATTTCACCGGAAATATATGTTTTGAGACTCCCTGAATCCAAAAGAAAGCATTTTTGGAAACATGTCCGTGCGTGTGTGTGTGTGTGTGTGTGTGTGTGCGTGTGTGTGTGTGTCTGTGTGTGTGTGTGAACAGCATAACTCAGAAACGAACAGTCGGATAAACACCAAAGTGGGTATTTAGGTTCAGTATCTTCCAGAGATGCGACACGAAGGTTTTCAAGAAAATCCCCCTCCCCAGACTACCCTTTACATGGAACATTTTTCGAAAATTTTAATTTTCTCAAAAATGGCTATAACCATTAGATATATGTTTTGAGACTCCCTGAATCCAAAAAAAAGCATTTTTGGAAACATGTCCGTGCGTGCGTGTGTGTGTGTGTGTGTGTGTGTGCGTGTGTGTGTGTCTGTGTGTGTGTGTGAACAGCATAACTCAGAAACGAACAGTCGGATAAACACCAAAGTGGGTATTTAGGTTCAGTATCTTCCAGAGATGCGACACGAAGGTTTTCAAGAAAATCCCCCTCCCCAGACTACCCTTTACATGGAACATTTTTCGAAAATTTTAATTTTCTCAAAAATGGCTATAACGATTGTGATTAAAATATCATATGTTTAAGATATTGTCATGAGAAATGAAATACATATCTCGAATTTTCTGAGAATGTCTCCAAAACTATTCTTCATTGTGAACGACTTTTGCATAGCTGGTAAACCATAAGAGATAGACAAAATTTTACTACACAAAAAATGTAGATCGCGTTAAAATACACAATTTATGTCATATACATTTCTTTTGTTGAGTGAACCGTTTTCGAGATATTGCTTGTTATTCCCTTAAATTTTTCAATACTTTATACTTTTTCTCAAATTCGTTGTTCATTTTTTATGTCCTGCACATGCAAAGAGATTGGAATGCGCCACATAGCAACCAACGTTAAAATATTTGACTGTCGCTTAAAACCTACCATATTTCCCTTGCATCTACAAGAAAATTGGCAATAAGATTGACATCTCGATATCTCGATTAACATAAAGCATATGGAGAATAAGCGTTTGTAAAAATAGTTTGTACAAGAGTAGAGAAAGTCATGTGAGTGTAACACATCAGATTTTCTTTTAGGTAGAAACGGGACGCCAAAGTGTCCTTTTTTGCGGCAATGACTTATCGGTATAAATCGCCGTTGACTACAGTTCTGAAAAATTCAAAATATTCTGTTTTGCATCAGTTTGATGAAAATTTTAAAGATACTATCAACTGACAAAGGGGCGGCGCCGTGGCCGAGTGGTTAGACCGCTCGCCTCCCACCGAGGCGGCCCAGGGACCTGCATGTGGGATTTGTGGTGGACGAAGCGGCGTCTGGGCGGGTTTTCTTCTGGTTCTCCGGTTTCCCCCGCCATTCATTCCATCAACTGCACCATCATCACCTTTCCTTTCATTTATTTCACCAACATTTCGTTTCATCTACTTCCTTCATCCCATACCAGGCATCGGGCTGATCACCCATCCTGGATGCTCTGTCTGATCCATGAGTTTCTGCTCCTCGACGGGCCTCTGACCCCAGGCACCCGCTTGTAAGTCCTGGGGGTGTAAGTCCTACATAAAAGTAGGGTAAACAGATAATGAATGAATGAATATCAACTGACAAAGCAAGACGCTGTTTATATTATGGGTCTACAATACAGATACGCCTGAAGAGACTTCGCTTGAAAAAGTACAGTTGCGGACGACAATTGAACTGTGCCGGTCTGCGCTATCTACAAACAAATTGTAATCACTCGTGTTTGATGTGAATGCCACCAACAATAACGAAAACTGTAAAGTCGTATGCTTGAGTCAAAAGGAATTCATTACAGTTGTGACTTTGGTAGAAGACTACTGTGTTCTGCATTTGTGAAATAATAAAATAGTAAAGTTTTATAAACTGCGAGTGCTAAAACACTTAAAACTAATAATTTGCCATCGCCGAAAAGGAAGTGTGTTTTAATAGTGACATAGAATTTCTTCTTTCTTTACCTGGAACTAACACTCTCACTCAACGAGAGTTTTCTCATATGAATGGATCACACTTGTATAAATGTTTACAAAATGTTATGTGGTAAAGTGGACTTACTGAAGAAGTCCATTCATCAGCAAAATATGCTGAATTCGTGTTTATGACGAAACAATTTTACACATTCTCTTTTGTCACTTGTTTCATTGAGCAAAACTTATAATGTTCCGTTTTCTTGTTTCAAAAATATGGTCAACTTAGGTTATCCAGGCAACTGAGTAGTAATACAATAGATATATTCATAAATATGTATAAAATATCAATTGTTTGCTAATTGTGACAGAGTAAGTTACATAGTATTATACAGCCTAAATTTTGTTGTTCGTTACATTAGAAATGATAAAATTGGAAAAAAAATTGTTTATTTATTAAGTCCGCACTTGTAGCACAATGTTCATCGCATATTGGTTTTTTCTTGCAATTTTTCTTGTTTTCCTTTTGTTTGGTTGGGATCTGCATACGAAACAGTCACTAACGATTTTCAGCCGTCCAGAAGCATCTCATTTTGGCTGAATCATTCCCATCTCCACTCGTTCAGGAACCAGAATTAGAGGTCCTCCTATCATGCACTCAATGCCCGATTTCATGGAAGATTTTCCCAAATAATTAGGATTTGATGATATTAAGATAATGAAAGGCATTGCCAACAGCTACTTTCCCAGATCTAGCAGGAACAGTCTGCGTCTATGAGTCACATATTTTGTTTGAGGATTGTTTTCTAATGTATGCAGCTAAGCAAGCAATATCCAGAATGTTATAAAAAATTCTAGGGATCATGTCTGTGTTCTCCTTTTTACTGTAAGGACAGCACAACTTGTCCATATTATCAACGCCCTCTTTTGTGTTGCTATAATGATGTGATGGCTATGAATGAGGGCCAGAAGTGGATACATCATAATGTATTGTGGATAACATTAGAACTGTTTTCTTCTTCTTTGGGACATATGAACACAAATAAACGCTGCCTTCACTAAATCCAAATATAGACGACAGTTCTGGGATGAAGAGAATGGTTGCATTTCTGGGGGTATGTTGTCGCGGTATGGTTCATTTTAACTTATTTGCTGAGCGCCTATTATTGTTTTACTAGTTTGAATTTTGAGTTCTTTGTCCTCCGGCTAATTATTATTACTCAGTCGAGCAAATCTCTTAAACAGGGTGTGTAAACGGAAAGGAGATGTGACTAAAAGATAACTCTAATAAAAGAATTTGTTTTTACACTTTTATTGCCGTCACATTTTATTCATTTCACATAATTACTCTTGATACACTCCGGACTGAAACTGTTATATTTACGAATGTAACTATAATCACTTATTTGCCGCACATTATTAATTCGCGTATTTCACATTTTATAATAGCTTTACGACGCGAGAGATTCTGAGAATTGCGTAACGTGTACATCGTGAATGATTCTGTTAAACTGCGCGACGTGTAACCATTGACTGATTCTGTTGAACTGTGCGATACTTGAAGAAGAATGCGTAATTTAGGTTAGCCTAGGCTAACCATGGCCGGTTAGGGTTTATGTCCCTCTTCAGCCAAATGATTAATTTTTATTTGGGGTGGCATCGACCCTCCGCAGTCACTCGGCAACAGCAGCTTGATGGTTATGATGGTTTGGGGGAGGGGGCAAAGGAGAAGGTGAGGAGCGGGCAGGCGCCGAGTGTCGAGTCTTGGGTTTTGTTGTGGGAACCATTGCTTTGTATTTTTGTGTGTCTATGTAATATATATAAATTTTTTTTTTGTTTTTTTTTGTTTTTTTTTTTGTGTAAATAGAACACACTTCTCGGTCTGGTGTTTGTATTTGTCTTGGGACTAGGATGAGGGTTATTTGTCTGTGGTTGTTCTTTTTTATTTGAAGGTGTGGTAACCATGGCCAGTCAGTGCGATACTTGTCTCTGGCTTTATAATTTATACTCCCTCACCCCGATATGCCTAAACATTATAATCGAACTGCTATTGGTTAATAAAGCGCGCCAACATTAGCGTCTATTTTTATATCCAATCAAAATTACGAACACATATGCTCTAGGGAAGATATTCCCTCCATTTCTAAAGAAAAGCGTGCTACTCTGACGTCATTTGTTTGTCTCTTCTAATTGATAAACAACTCACCCCTTCGCTCATTGTTACCCGCTCCTATTGTCAGTTTCAGTGAGGCCGTGTAAACTTATTTCCTAACAATGCTTATAATTAACAAACATCTCAAATCATTGTCATACAATAATGCTAATTTACACTTCAATCACTCTGGCATTCACAGTGTTGTGATATAAAATACTGCCTCAATGTAGGGCTTGTTTCTTTTCAGTACCAACTATGGACAAATCCCAAGTCATCAGCAGCCTTGGTAATGGCAGAGTTGTGAAAAAATTGTCAGTAACTACATTTATGCCGATACCTTTGAAATGATAACACAAATCTTTCACTACCCTCTCTCCATGATTAGTTTCTCTTCCAGAATCAGATTTCCATGTACAAATTTGGCTAGTTATTGGGTAAGTATTTCGTGAATCACAAATCCACCAAACCTTCAAGCTACATTCGGCTGGCTTTGAGGGCATGTATTGAGTAAATCTTATCTTTCCTTTGTAAGGAAATAGCTGCTCATCAACAGTGAGGAATCATTAGGCACACGGTTTTTTCGAAGATTTGAATTTAGCATTTCAAATATGTAAGATATTGCAGCAGCTTTGTCACTTTCCAGACCTGAGCCCTAGAGTTCACATTGTCAAATCTTATAAGTCTGCTTATCTACCAAAGCCTTTTGAGGGATAAGCTTACACGATACCATGAGAATGCATTTGTTTTCCACATTTCCTGTGGTTCTTAGCGTCCCATTCTATATTGGGGGTAAAAGACTTCAGAGTCTCTTTATCAGGCTTGAGGTTCTTTTACGTGCCTTAAATATACGACACGGGACCACTGGGTTTACTTCCCTTCCGGAGGAAACCATGCTAAGGATTTTTGCACCCGAAAAAATCTATCGCCCTCCGCCGGATTTGAACAGTGTATTCTACCATGATTTCTTCTTTCCCCCATTTCATCTCTCCCTTTCAGGTTTCAGCTGTGTCTTAGGGTCCTGCGGTGCTGGCGATGTCGGACAGAGGCGTAGTAGCTTGCGCATTGTGGATATTTCTCCCTGTGAACTCCAGGGTGCGTTGTCCACCCGTTAGGGTCGCTTCTCCCCTCTCTCGGGATTCTTCGTCTCTACTGGTGCGCGGGTGTTCAAACTGGAAATATTAGGCTCTTCTGCTCGTCTCTGTGGGCCTGTTTGCCAGCAACCTACTACAGCTCCTTCACCTCATCCCTGCCTCCCGAGAATGTAGCCACAATAGCTCAAGCTGGTCGCAGTGGCGAGGTGTCTCCCTCCAAAAAACACATCCTACCGTCATTTTACTAACTGGAAGAAATGCCAGAAGTTGCTCGCGAATCAGGCTGGTTTTTTCTCAAATATTTGTTTACTAACACTTAGATGAATTAAAGCAATTACAGTATTGCTGGTATCCCTTTTTTACTTTCTCTACTACGTATAGTAAGTAGGGGAAGTATTGTATTCCACCCAAAAATTCGATACCGAGACTTCACCTGAAATACATGTTTTGAGACCCCCTGAATCCAAAAAAAGCATTTTTGGAAACATGTCCGTGTGTGTGGCTGTGTGTGTGTGTGTGTGTGTGTGTGTGTGTGTGTGTGTGTGTGTGTGTGTGTCTGTGAACAGCATAACCCAGAAACTAACAGTCGGATAAACACCAAACTTGGTATTTAGGTTCAGTATCTTCCAGAGATGCGACACGAAGGTTTTCAAGAAAATCCCCGCACCCCAGATTACACTTTACATGGAACATTTTTCGAAAATTTTAATTTTCTCATAAATGGCTCTAACGATTTTGATTAAAATATCATATGTTTAAGATATTTTCATTACAAATGAAATGTATATCTCGAATTTTCTGGGAGTGTCTCCAAAAGTGTTCTTCATTTTGAACGACTTTTGCATAACTGGTAAACCATAAGATAGACACAATTTTACTGCACAAAAAATGTAGATCGCGTTAAAATACACAATTTATGTCATATCCTTTTTTTGTGTGTGTGTGAACCATTTTCGAGATGTTGCTTGTTATTCCCTTAAATTTTTCAATACTTATTTTCTCAAATGGGAATTCGTTATTCATTTTTTTTGTCTTGGATATGCAAAGAGTATTAATCTGTGGAAAAGAGAATGGTGCTGCACCTAGCAACCAGCTATTAAGAGATATGTCTATACTTAAAGGTTACTGTATTTCTATATTGCCCTTGCAAATACAAAACAAGGCATAGTACGCCTTAAGCGATAGTCAAATATTTTAGAACTGTTTGCTATGTGTAAAATGTAATTCTCTTTGCATGTCAAAAGATCGTTTCTGCACATGTTTATCTCGATTAATATGAAATAGATGGAGCATAGGAGTTTGTAAAAATAGTTTGTACAAGAGTAGAGAAAGTCATGTGAGTGTAACACATCAGATTTTTAATTTGATCACCTCCCTTCATTGTGCAAAAGTTCCCATTAGTACTCAAAATCTTCCCAATTGCCTCCCATTCAAAGTTTTTCAAACATATTAGAGGTGTATTTTCTCATTACCAACCCAAAAAGAATGCAGAGAGCAACATTTATCTGTTATTATTATTATTATTATTATTATTATTATTATTATTATTATTATTATTATTATTATTATTATTATTATTATTGAGAAACCAGGCCCTTTCGTCATGAATAACCTTGAAATTGTTCCCCGCCGAACATTTTTACCCCCTCTCCTCGTTGGGGTTGGGTTTTGTTATATCATTCCTAAAAGAATGAAGATAACATTATTTATACCTTTATTCCGTCAAACTACTGAGGAAACAGACCCGTTCGTGCTCAAAAGTCTCAAAGTGGCTTTCCGATGAACACATTTCGCGCCATCTTTCACTAGCAGTGATTTTTGTGATACCCCTACAACAGTTTTACTCTGTCTTAAGGAATATGTGTGTCAAATTCCCCATATCTCCCATCGAAAGTTTTTCAATCCTATCTCCCATTAGAAGTGCTTTGTATGACTGCCCTCAAAAGAATGAAAGGTATCTTTTTATTTAGCAAACGTTTTGAGAAAATAAGCTTATTCGTAGTACTGAGATTCTTCAGAATTGCCTCCCACCATAGTTTCCGCCCCCTCTTCCATTGGGGTGGTTTTTCGTGATAGTACCCCTACAGTATTACTTTCTCTACTACGTATAGTAAGTAGGGGAAGTATTGCATTCCACCCAAAAATTCGATACCGAGATTTCGCCGGAAATATATGTTTTGAGACCCACTGAATCCAAAAAAAAGCATTTTTGGAAACATGTCCGTGTGTGTGTCTGTGTGTGTGTGTGTGTGTGTGTGTGTGTGTCTGTGAACAGCATAACTCAAAAACGAACAGTCGGATAAACACCAAACTTGGTATTTAGGTTCAGTATCTTCCAGAGATGCGACACGAAGGTTTTCAAGAAAATCCCCCCACCCCAGACTATCCTTTACATGGAAGATTTCTCGAAAATTTTAATTTTCTCAAAAATGGCTCTAACGATTTTTATGAAAATATCATGTGTTTAAGATAATGTCATGAGAAATGAAATGTATATCTCGAATTTTCTGGGAATGTCTCCAAAAGTATTCTTCATTGTGAACGACTTTTGCATAACTGGTAAACCGTAAGAGATAGACAGAATTTTACTACACAAAAAATGTAGATCGCGTTAAAATACACAACTTATGTCATATACATTTCTTTTGTTGAGTGAACCGTTTTCGAGATATTGCTTGTTATTTCCTTAAATATTTCAATACTTATACTTTTTCTCAAATTCGTTATTCATTTTTTTTATGTCCTGGACATGCAAAGAGAATGAAATGCGCCACATAGCAACCAGCGTTAAAATATTTGACTATCGCTTACAACCTACCATATTCCCCTTGCATCTACAAGAAAATTACCAATAAGATTGACATCTCGATATCTCGATTAACATGAAGCATATGGAGAATAGGCGTTTGTAAAAATAGATTGTACAAGAGTAGAGAAAGTCATGTGAGTGTAACACATCAGATTTTTTTTATTCTTGTTCTAAAGTAGGTATATGTTTCAAATTTCGTATTCGTACTGATAACCTCCAAAATCCCTCCCATCGAACAATTTTTAACCCCATCTCGCATTAGGGACAGTTTTTTTCAATTATCGCCAGGAATGATTGATATTTTTATTGAGGAAAAGTATTGACAAAATATGCCCATTCGAACTGAAAATCCTCAAACTTTTCCCCATCCAACATTTTTAATCCCATCCCTATTACAGTTGTTTTTTCGAATTACCAACCCCCAAAAAATAATGAAAGCAATATTTGTTCTTTTACTATTGAGAAAATAGGCCTATTAATGCTGAATATCCTAAAAATTTCCCCCACCAAACATTTTCCACCCCATCTCCCATTAGAGGTAGTGTGGTTTTTGTTATACCACCTCTAAAAGAATGAAGGTATGTGATTTATATTTTAATTAAACAAAACTATTCAGAATTTGAAATCAAGATACACAAAGCAGGATCGTTCATGCTGACAATTCTCAAAATTGCCACACGCCAAACATTTTTTACCCCTCTTCCATTGGGGTGATTTTTGTGATAGCACTCCATGGTAATTTTACTCTTGTCCTAAAAACAAGTCTCAACTTCCCCATTCATACTTAAAAAGTCCTCCAAAGTATCTACCATTAAACAATTTTCAACCCCATGTCCCATTAGGGGTTTTTCGGATTACCTCGCTTAAAAGAATGAAGGGAACAAGCAGCATTTATCTTTTCTTTAGCAAAAGCATTGAGAAAGCAGCCCTATTGGTGCTGAGAATCCTCAAAATTACATATCGCCAAACATTTCCCACACCCTCTTCTGTTGGGGTAGCTTTTTGTGATACAACTCCCACTATATTTTAACTTTTGTTCTAAGAATATGTGTGCCAAATTTTCTCGAAATCGGTGCATGGATATGGGAGCCTATAAAGACACTGTGGCAGTAATTTGTATCACAATAATGTAAATGCCAGAGTGATTGTAGTGTAAATAAGCATTATTGTATGACATTGATTTGAGATGTTTGTTAATTATATGCATTGTTGGGAAATACGCTTACACGGTCTCACTGAAACTGACAATAAGAGCGGGTAACAATGAGCGAGGGGGTGAGTTGTTTATCAATTATTAGAGACAAGCAAATGACGTCAGATTGGCGCGCTTTTCTTAGAAATGGCGGGAATTTCTTCCCTATAGCATATGTTTTCGTAAATTTTGATTGGATATAAATATAGACGCTAATGTTGTCCCTTTAAAGTTACACCTTTTTCGGGCGCTGATGATCCCCTTCCTGCTTTATGCCTGCGAGATCTGGGGCATGGCCGCAGATTCCAACCTGCTGCTCCTGCAACGGGTACAGAATAGGTGCCTTCGGGCCATCTATTGTGTAAACCGCTCCTTTCCCGTGAGACTGCTTCACGAAGCCTCATCTCTTCCTTACGTGGAGGATGAAATTAGGCGCCGGGCCGCAAAATTTTACGACCAGTTGCCATACCATCAGAGCGCCCTAGTTAGGTCTCTTGGGGATTATGACCCCAGAATACGCCGCTTGAGGCATCACCGGCTTCCCCGCATGGCTTGCGGGCATATCCGGTAACAGCGGAGTAATTCCAACAGCAGCTAAAGCTGAACTCCAATACAATCCATTCAAGAGTAGCTTGGACTTCAAAATTAAAATCCCAACATGTTTATAATTACAAAATTCATACCACCAGCGGTGCACAAGGGTAGTTGCACCATGACCGGCTACCGTTGAGGAACAAACTTTGTTACCTCCTTTCTCTCCCCCTACCTAAAGAACAACCGCCATCCTGTAACCCCCATATCCCGTCACTACGTGGTAAAGCCCTAATTAGGGAAGGTACACGCCTAAGCACACCATCGGGTTGCCCTCAACCTGCCATCTGACGCACAGCACACAGCACAGCGCGTTTTATTAACCACCAAAAACGTTCCATTCCATCTAGAGCTCTCGGCGGTAAACGAGCTGGATTCCGACCATGACCCTGTCCTGGTGGATTCCAACGTTTCAATGCCAGCTCTGGTCAGCCCAGACTGGGTAAACGAGGTCGACTGGGACGCAGCCGTCCAAGAATTGAACCAGTCTGTCGAATAAGCTAAACGAATTAAAATAATCATTTCCGTGAGTTCGAATTATAGAAACTAAACCCGCGGCCACGTATCGACTCCATCGATGCGCTGGAAGCGGCGGCGGCAGACTTCTCCCAACAGATCCTGACTGCGGTACGTGCACACACTCACCGCATCCCGTCTGACATACCCAACCCGAGAACCATACCTAATGAACTCCGGCAGCTGCTAAAAGCCAAGGCAACTGTACGGAAGCTATGGCAGCGTTTCCGCCATCCCAGGATAGGAGCAGTATACCAGCGGTTCAAAACCCTGGCAAGGCGACTGCTCCGTGTGCACAGAAAGGAGGCCTGGGAAAGAACAATGGAGACTGTAAACCTACAGGAAAAGAAACCATGGCGGATAATCAAATCCTTGAGGAAGGATAAGACGCAGTACCAGCATCCTCTGCACGGCACTCGCGGGAGACTCGCTTTCGAGCCCCGCGAGAAAGCCACAGTGTTTGCAGACCATTTAGAACTCCAATTCGAACCGCGGGAGGACCCCCAGGACGAAGACTTTACTGAGCTCGTGGAAGCGACTGTGGACTACCTCTATGAGGAACCACAACCGCGCCACGAGGAGGTCCATCTTCCCATAGTCACCCCTAAACAGGTGGCTTCCGAAATCCGAAAACTCAATCCGAATAAATCCCCTGGACATGACGGCGTCACGGCGCCCATGCTCCAGCACCTCCCCAAGAAGGCCGTCATCCATTTGACGCGGATTTTCAATGCATGCCTTCACCTCCGTCACTTTCCAACTAGTTGGAAGGAGGCGCGGGTGGTATGCATTTTAAAGCCCGGCAAGGATCCGGTCTTTCCATGCAGTTACCGCTCCATCAGCTTGCTCCCAACCGTCTCAAAAGTATTTGAGCGGTTGCTCCTTGCCCGCCTTACACCTCTTTTTGAGGAAAGGCAGCTCCTCCCGGACCATCAGTTTGGTTTTCGCCATGGGCACTCCACAACCCTGCAGTTACTGCGACTGGCCCAGAAGGCCTCCCTGGGCTTCCAGGAGAACTTCAAGACCATAGCAGTGCTGCTGGACGTAGAGAAGGCCTTTGCCACGACGTGGCACCAAGGCCTTCTGTACAAACTCAAGGAGTCAGACATCCCTCCCGCCTATCTCGCCCTGATAAGCAGTTTCCTCCGGGATCGCACATTCAGGGTGAGAGTGGAGGGGAAGGTTTCCTCAGTCCGTCCCATAGCCGCTGGAGTCCCGGAAGGCAGTGTACTGTCCCCGCTTCTCTTCGCGGCCTACATGTCGGACTTCCCCACGGAACCCAGGACTGTTACGTGCCAATATGCCGACGACGTCCTCATAATGGCACAGAACAAGAATGCCCGATTCTGTTTCCCTCCACTACAGCGACAGCTCCGAGCCATTGGCAGGTGGAGCGAAAAGTGGAGGATGGCCATCAGCCCGGGGAAGAGCTCTGCGCTTCTCCTGGCGAAGGTCCGTCGGTGGCGGCCCGAGCGACCTCTGAGGTTGCGGCGGAGGAGAATCCCCTGGGTTACCTCAGCCAAATACCTCGGAGTCACGCTCGACCGCGGCCTCACTTTCGCGCCACATGTCAGGGCAAAGGTCGGCCTCGGCCACTCCGCGCTGAGGCAGCTGTACCCTGTATTCTGCTCCACAATGCCCATACGCCTCAAACTACGCCTATATCAGGCGATTATCCTGCCCCTAATTCTGTACGGCTGCGAGGTCTGGGGATCGGCGGCAGCGATCACCATCCGCAGACTGCAAACCGTTCAGAACAGGGCGCTTCGGATGATCTATGATACCGGGCGTAGATTCCCATCACATATCCTACATACCCATTCCGGTCTCCCATACATCGTGGACGTGGTGCGGGAGAGAACCCGCACCATGTACACGAAACTCGCCTACCATACCAACCAGCTGGTTAACTCTTTGGGCCGCTATGACCACAAGGCGCCGCGGCGGAGGAAGAGCTACCGGTTGCCGAAAGACGGCTTGGGCCCCCGAGGCTGAGGTCTGCCAATCCCTCATTTCACAAACTTCCCCAAGTTAAGCAGCATTGGGCCCGGTCGCTAGCTGGATGAGTGACCATTTAGCAACGATCCGCCCTGCCGCCAACTTGAGTACCCCCATCCCATTACCTACATTCCCATCATGCTTTGCTGCCATGCCGGCCTGCTTAACTTGACGACCACACAAGCGGTCGCCCAAGTTAAGCAGCATTGGGCTTGGTCACCACGTGGTCGCTAGTCCACCCATGAGGGGACACCGAGACCCAGCCAATGGTAGCGCAGCAAGCTAAACTCCGCCCAAGACAGACAAAAATCAAAAGCTTGTGTACATTCTTTTTATCCTTCTATATCGCACAGGTAAAGCCGCATACGCGGCTAGGTACTGTGGCGATTATATTCCGCCCAGGTGAACCTGGGCGACCTGTTCTCGATTGCTGGATTGCTGGATTGCAAGTATTGTCCAGTTCAACAAAATCATCCACGCGTTACACGTCGCTGAGTCCAACAGAATCATTCAAAAGTTAAACGTCGCTTAGTTCATCAGAATCGTTCGCGAGTTACACGTCGCAATTCTACAGAATCTCTCGCGTCTTAAAGTTTGTTATAAATGTGAAACACGCGAATTAATAATGTGCAGCAAATAAGTGATTATAGTGATATTAGAAAATATAACAGTTTCAGTCTGGCGGGTATCAAAAGTCAATATGTGAAATTGAATAATGTGTGACGACAATAAAAGTGTAAAAACAAATTCTTTTATCAGTGTTATCTTTCAGTAACAAATCCTTTCCGTTTACACACCCTGTTCAAGAGATGTGCTCGACCGAGAAATAATAGCTAACCGGAGGATAATGAACCCAACATTCAAAGTAGTAAAACAATAACAGGCGCTCAGAAATAAGATAACACGATGTGGCCGCGACAAATTGGCTCCCATACGTGGTGCATATAAACATGAAGCATCTTCCAACCAACCAACAAATATTCCACTTCAACACATGCACACAAACAAATACGATATAATGCACAATGTACATCTGATAATTTATTAATTGTAGCGGTCTTTAGTGTACAAAAAATTATAATAGTTACTTATTTTTGCGTACAGTGATCTACAAGAATGATCAGATTCACATTCTGCTTCAGTCATATCTACATTTATGGTAATGTCACATTAGTTATAGATCTAATCTAACAGGCAGTAACAGTTACATACGAGCCACAACTGGAAAGCCACTTGTGGAAAGAAATGAACTTTCTCCGCCAAGAAAGATGGATTGAAATTAAAATTCACCAGATAATGCTCATTTGAGAAATATATTCACTGTTCTGTAAGTTAGTATTTAGCTGACCAAATATGGTGACATTCCACCAAGCTTGGCAACGGACAATTAGCGTTGTCCGATAGTTGAAACAGTTACTACCATGGAGGTAGACTATTAACTGGAGAGAGCACTTAATGGACTTCTTATGAAGCCGTCGCATTCTCTGCAAAGAAGACACCATATTGGATGTATAGATTTCACTGTGAAGTTTATGATTATAGCGCATATTAATGGAATTTGAGGTCAAACCATGGGAATACACTGTATTGCGTAAGGTTGTCCCCAGAGGTTTGAGGACAGAAGTTTTAAGTTAAAACAGGTACGTAAAGGGGATTTACCTCCTTTTCTAGGATATTTTCCAAAACGTACTACAATCCAATTCATAGCTCAAAATTTAGTATCCCTGCTAATACACCGAAAATAAAATATAATGTTCCAATGTCTTTATGATTTGTTGAGAATAATCATCGTTGCATGAATCTGCATGTTTTAAATTATTGCCACACACTTTACAGTGTAACTTGTAAAAAAATGTGAAAATGATAACGCGTACCTACCAATTAGTATGCATTTTAATACTTAAGGGTACACAAGTGAAAGTTGTCCAAAATGCATTAAAAATTCTATTCTTTAGCGCTCATGATTACACAGATTAGTTTCATTGATCTCCATTTATTCTCTGTCAGTGATGTGTAGAAGTGGTATCCCTGTGCACGTGAACAAGCAACTTTTTAAAACTTCAAAGCTGATTTTCTCGCTTTCTGTTTTTCTACATTTTTGGAGATTCAGAAGGTTCCACAAGATGCAGTTTTTGTTCAGTTTGTTTCAGAATTTTAGGGAAAATCTAAAAGGTGCAAATACAACATTGTGATTTTTTAATTGTATTAATTATCACATTCGATTAGCATCCTAAAATTACCCCAAAAATTGCTTTTACAAAGTTAATAATCTTGCTACCAAACTAAGAGAGTAACAAAAAGTTTGTTTCCAACATTTTTATGGTGTTTACCTGTTTTAGAATAAATATTAATACTAATGAAGTTATTAATTGTTCATCGTGTGGAGCGTTTCTTGTTTATGTTTAAATAATTTTTAAACAATAACTTCAAACTATTGAATATATTGCACTGAAATTTGGTATCCACACTATTCCTTTATATGTATAATTCATGGTATTCATTTGAAGCAAATGTTGTTACATGCTGGGGTGAGGGCCAAAACGTTTCTAGAAAATGATAAATTTAGTTCACCCCAACACGCACATGGGGAAACGCAACTCGCTACAGTAAGAAGACCGAGACCTTGGTGAATAGATTTAGAGGAAGGTGTGGGGTTCTACATTTCGTAACACACATTACCTGGAATTTATTAACAAACGTTTGGCGACTCTACACTATAAACTAGGAAGAGAGAATGGAGGGAGATGCTTCGAAGCCGTGGACTGACCACACGCACGCCTTGCTAAAACAAACGCTTTCCTCAAGTGACGCTATCTATATCCCCCTCCAACCGTGTCTAGTCATGCCAGCCGGGGGTGGCGTCATACCAGATGAATTTCAAACAGAGCCCTCCCTTCGGCGTGGTCCGCGCCAAAATAGAGGGATCGTTAAGCCGAAAAATCAAAGAAACCCAATAATGCTACGTCCAGTAGCGACAATGCAACACAACAGTACGTCTGGTAATGACAATCAACTTACTCATACGCCACTATGTATATTATAATAATAATAATAATAATAATAATAATAATAATAATAATAAATGTACATTGAAGTAGAATATTTGTTAGCCGTTGGAAGATGCTTCATGTTTATCTGTCCCACGTATGGGTCGCGGTAACTTCATGTTATCTATTTCTGAGCGCCTGTTATTGTTTTACTATTTTGCATTTTGGGTTCATTGTGCTCCGGCTAGCTATTATTATTATTATTCAGTCGAGCAAATCTCTTAAACAGGGTGTGTAAACGGAAAGGTGTTTTTACTGAAAGATAACCCTGATAAAAGAATTTGTTTTTACACTTTTATTGCCGTCACACATTATTCATTTCACATAATTATTCTTGATACACGCCCGACTGAAACTGTTATATATTTTTTTAATGTTACTATAATCACTTATTTGCTGCACATTATTAATTCGCGTATTTCACATTTATAACTAACTTTACGACGCGAGAGATTTTTTTAGAACTGCGCGACGTATAACACGTGAATGCTTCTGTTGGACTGAGCGACGTTTGCCTTGTGAATTATTCTGTCAAACTGCGTTACCCGTCTCTGGCACGGAATTTATACTCCCTCACCCCAATATGCCTAAACATTATAACCGAGTTGCTATTGGTTAATAAAGCGCGCCAACATTAGCGTCTATTTTTATATCCAATCAAAATTACGAACACATATGCTCTAGGGAAAATATTCCCTCCATTTCTACAGAAAAGCGCGCTACTCTGACGTCATTTGCTTGCCTCTTCTAATTAATAAATAACTCACCCCCTCGCTCATTGTTGCCCGCTCTTATTGTCAGTTTCAGTGAGGCCGTGTAAACTTATTTCCTAACAATGCTTATGATTAACAAACATCTCAAATCATTGTCATACAATAATGCTAATTTACACTACAATCACTCTGGCATTCAGTGTTGTGATATAAAATATTGCCTCAACATAATTATGAAAATTAGCAATTTCAGCTATATGTACCATTAAGCAGGTTTCCGCATTCAAGGACTCATGTCTTATATAAGTGGGTTAAAACTGTTCGAAGGGATAACTAGAAACCCTCAAGATAGGGCAGCCATTGTAGTAGTCGTTTCACAGATGATTGTTACAAGCTGAGGTCTGGGGAAGAAAGTGCAGTGCCTTCTATATTCAACTTTGCTTCTTACTTCTTAAAAAACAAACAGTCAAACACGAATACTGATTAGGGCACAATTGCGATTTAAACCAATAAGGTTAGTATGGTATTATTCGGTAGAGGAAAATAAAGACTGGTAATTGTTAACTAAGAACAGTATTAAAATTGCGCTAATCTCAAAACTGAGTTTTATTTATGAACGCTCTTTAACTACTATGGTCCTTAGCGTCCCTTACTATATTGGGCGTGAAAAACCGGTTATTTTGCTCAGAGGCCTCTTTATCAGGCTTGAGGTTCTTTTACGTGCCGTAAATCTACGACACAGGACCACCGATTTTACTTCCCTTCCGAAGGAAGCCATGCTAAGGATTTTTACACCCGAAAAAAATCCATCTCTCCGTCGGGCTTGAACCCGCGACCTTGGGAACTAGAGACTAGCATGGTACCACTAGTCCACGGAGGACGACATGCTAATCTCAGGTCATATTTACTCACTTCTTAATTTTTTTGAAGTTTAACTTGCTTTAACAAACGGTCAGTGAACGAAATAGTTGAAACGATCATGAAATGGGTCCCTAGAGCTTGGAATTACCCGATATTCGTCATCTCAGGATAAAGGAAAACACCGGAAAACCCTTATCCTGGTAACTCACCCTAACCGAGATACGAACTCGGGACCGCTTAAATGCGAGGCATTTGCTACCTCCATATCACCGAGGTGGGCTTACTCACATTTTTATTTACCTATAATACAGGGTTGATTTAATTTTAAAACAGAGGTGCAAGACCTTTTCTAAATCTGGAGCAGCAAATTTGTATAGTAATTATTTTATTTTTAAACACAACCGTGTTTCTAAATTTTTGCAGAACTTTTAGTTTTAGAAAGGAATTATGCACAATTCAAAGCTAAACCTTATTTCTTCTACTACTGATGTAGCTTTGACAAGAAAGGGACAGGTAATTATATGCAAAAGTTACATCAAACAATGCCACCTTTAGGCCTAAAGGCACATCATAATTGTTAAATGTTGAAGGCATAAGTTCAGTTCTGGTAATGGTTGCTGCCTTTGTTGTAAGACTACCATAGCCTTTGCTACACACTTGCACTGGTATTATCAGTGAACGGAAATCAGAGCAATTGTTGCAAATTATAAAATATACGCGTGTAATTTGTAACATTAAGGAGAGGTTA
The DNA here is from genome assembly GCA_030765065.1 of Deroplatys truncata. NCBI lineage: Eukaryota > Metazoa > Arthropoda > Insecta > Mantodea > Mantidae > Deroplatys > Deroplatys truncata. The sequence goes on from CM060987.1 coordinate 52,153,119, forward strand.
TTGTAATTACAAGAAAAAACGGCGGACTAGGTTTAATATTTCCTAAATCGTAATTATATTATGTCAACTGTGTGTATTTTTTTTATTAAAGCGTAACCAGAAACGTTGCATTATAATGTTTAAAGCGTATGCACATAACTGCACAATTCCTTGATGTATAGGTACAGTGACGGCAGAGGCTAGCAGACGACAGCTAGCATTCTCAGCAGATGGTAAGCGATCCGGCTGTTATACTACAGACGGCCATGAAAATGCACGTTTGTTATTGGTAGTGGTTAGTGTAAAGAAATTAATTACATTTTAGATAGAATGGTACTGCTACAAATGGTAGAGGGCAAAGAATCTCTTCCGGGCCCTGTTGTTCAAAAAGAGCTTATTACGAAGTATGTAAAGCAACCGATGTCTATCGGACAACACTGGTATCTAATTGATATAAACTGGTATAAAGATTTCAAACTGTACGTTGGTTTAGAAGACAATGCGAGTATTGCAGTTGATCACCCAGGACCGATTGATAACTCAACTTTGTTTTCGGAAGACCAACCTGGCGAACTCAAGGAACACTTACTGGATCAGCTTGATTACGTTTTAGTGCCAGAAGAGGCATGGAAGCTGCTTGTTGAGTGGTATGGTGTAGCATCAGACAAGGCAGCAATTAGACGGCGCGTGGTGGAGTATGGAATTTTTGTGAAGTATTGCAAAGTGGAAGTTTATCCAGTGCATCTGCGTCTTTGTAAAGATTTCGATTATAATAACGAACTCACTTATAATTTTAGTATTGCAGATCCAGTTAGAAAGATTGAAAATGTTATGAGAATGCTGTTTCAAATTCCTAATAATGTAAATACACGGCTGTGGAGTTGCTTCTCCACTAATACATTTGATCTGCTTACCAAGCAAAACAGTTCCATTCAAGACGAAGGAATTTTCCAAAACCAGGTAATAGTGATAGAAACTCGCAAAGAAGATGGAACATGGCACCGTCAAACAAATATAATATCTTCCTCAGTAATGAGTACAGCTAGTACATCATCAGAAAGCAGAGATGCAGAATGTGAGGGATATGATGCAGAACGGTATCCTAAACCACCATCGACATCACGTCCAGCACCTGGAAATTCTCTTGCAAAACGTGAAACCAAAATACATTGTGTAACAAAGCCTGGCCTTTGTGGACTATCTAACTTAGGTAATACTTGTTTCATGAACAGTGTTATTCAATGTATGAGCAACTGCCCACCAATCACAAACTATTTTATACGAGATGAGCATTTAAAGGAGCTAAATATAAGGAATCCATTGGGAATGAGGGGCGAAATTGCAAAAGTATTTGGAAATTTGATAAAAATCATATGGTCTGGTAAACATGCATACACAATACCACATCAGTTTAAACTTCAAGTAGGAAGATTTGCTCCTCAATTTTGCGGTTATCAGCAACACGATGCTCAAGAGCTGTTGACATTTCTACTGGATGGATTACATGAAGATCTAAATAGAGTGAAAGATAAGCCATACATTGAAACAAAGCATGAAAGTGGTAGGACAGATGAGGAAATGGCTGTAGAAGCATGGAATAACTATATGAAAAGGAATGATTCAATAATAGTGGATTTCTTTCATGGCCTATTGAAATCAACTGTCATCTGCCCTGATTGCAATACTATTTCTATAACTTTTGATCCGTTTTGCTATCTTTCTCTACCATTACCTACTCTGCAGGATAGACACATTCAAGTTTTATTGTTTCCTCTTACAGAGGAATTAAATCCATTGAAATACACTTTGGAGTTACCTTGTAATGGAACAGTGCAAGACTTATTAGATCGCCTAGCTATTCTTAGAAGTACAAATCCAAGATGTTTTATTGCCACAGAAGTTATTAACCACCACTTTCATAAGATTTTTACCAATGAGGAACCTCTTGAAAGCATACATGATAAGGATAATATATATGTATATGAAGTTCCTTTGAACTATGAGCCTCACCTAATACTTCCAATTTACATGTGGGAGTCAAATGAAAAGAATCTGTATGCAAACCGCTTGTTTGGCTACCCGCTTCTCATTTCTGTGAACAAAAATCACTGTACTTACAGCATGCTTTATGATATTATCTGGAAAAAAATTCACCAGTATCATTCTACATCTGATTGTCCAGAAGATATAAACAAGGCATGTCCTAGGAGGGAAGGTGTATCTCTCTATGAAGTAGAGGAATGTGAAGGTGACAGTGGTAGATCTGAATATGCTTTTTCTTTATACCTTATAAACAGGACTGCCATAAAAGCCGATGTTGTTAAAATACACAATGATAATAAGCCTATTCAATTCCCTGAGATGATTGGAAATTCATATATTGCAGCAAAATGGTATCCTAATGATGTGAAGAAATTTGGTTTTGATGTAGATTTTACAGAAGTGACAATCAAGACCAAAAGTCGTCAAAGTGAAACTCTGGATCTCACAGATTGCCTAAAACTGTACACAGCATCAGAAATGCTTAGTGCAAATGATGCATGGTACTGTCCAAAGTGTAAGAAACATCAGCTGGCCACCAAGAAATTTGACCTATGGAGGCTGCCTAAAATATTAATTATGCATTTAAAAAGATTTTCTTACAGTGCCATACATCGAGAAAAGATAGACTCTGTGGTGCAGTTTCCTTTGAAAGACCTTAGCATGTCAGAGTTCATTATTGATAAAAACCATCCAAAAGTAAGCTATGACTTGATAGGGGTGTGTAATCACTATGGTAGAATGGGAAGTGGGCACTACACTGCATTTTGCCAAAACAAGTTAGATAAAAGATGGTACTTGTTTGATGATGTCAAAGTTTCAGCTGTCAAGGAAGATGATGTAATGTCTCATAATGCTTATGTATTGTTCTATATGCAGCATGATGAAAACAAGACTCTTACTTGAATTATTCACAATAAGTAAATATTTTTGACTATAATACTAGCTAAAGATTTTGATTTGTTCTGTAGTATCTAACATAAGGTTTTATTTGCATGTCAGGAAAATACCTCCCAGTTTTCTCTCCTTATTTAATGGTTACCTACTCCTTATTTCTGGTTATTTACTGTAAAACTTGAAATAGAATTAAAACTTAAAGAATGCCATTGCATTGAAAGTTTAGAAATTCTGAAAACTGAATCTTCAAAACTTACTTAATTTTTATGTAATGATGTGGTGATTCAGAGATAGCTCATTTGTAGATCATACATTGTGGTCTACTGTAAAAGAGGCAGAACCTACACATGGACCATTCCATGTGATGGAAAAATCAGAGACTTTTTACCTAGTTTTTATTATTTAATTAAGCCATTGATAATATTTTGCTAAAAATTCTCTACATAGTGATGAAAAAAGGGGTTTATTGTGTTATAGGGAGAAAAGAGTTTTAATATTTAACACTCACATTACTTTCTCTTCCCATCAGCATTTTACTGGTATCCCAAATATATTGTATTGATTATGTAAAAAGTGGTGTTTTATCCAGTTTACATTAATTGCAATAACACTGTTTCCTTAGAAATAATTTAAACCTGCACAATAGTTCAATTTCTGAAATGGTTAATGCTATGAAAAGACTTATTTGAAACAACTTATGCATTTTAATAAGCTCTACATTTTTGCTCTTCTGTTGCTTTTTAATATCTTACAGTTTCCAAGAGGAAACTCAATGAGACTATAAACAAAAAATTTCAAAATAGATATACAGTTTATTTTTCATGCAACACCTCAAATCCATGCTAATATGTGTGCATGTTAGTAGTAGTATTTAATGCCCATTCTTACCACATACACCACAGATGATACACGAAATGAAATGATAATTGGGAAAGAAACATTCCAGGCCTAATTTTAGGGTATTGCCCCAGCATTTGGCACTTATGAGCACTGAGGAAAATCTGGAAAAAGCTTCAGTCAGGGAGGACAATCCCAGTGGAACCATAGACCACCCGAATACGAGCCTCACATTTTATAACAAAGCCAACTCGCTCAGATGTGTGTGTGTGTGTGTGTGTGTGTGTGTGTGTGTGTGTGTGTGTGTGTCTAGGGTAATATAGAAAATCTTTATATACCTTGTTGTCCTCTGTGGTCTAGGAATACCAAACTAGCCTCTGGTTCCCAAGGCCAGGGGTTCAAACCTGGCAGAGGGTGATGGATTTCTTTGGGCATAAAAATCCTTAGCATGCCTTCCTTTGGTAGAGAAGTAAAGCAAAGCTGGTGGTCCCGTGCCATAGAGTTACAGCACATAAAAGAACCTCAAGTCTGAAGAAGAAGCCTCTGAGTAAAATTTCCAATCTTTCACATCCACTATAGAATGGAACACTAAGAACCATAGTAGTTAAATAGCGTCCATAAAAAAAAAACTCAGTTTCCTTTAATTTTGATATATCTTTCAGCAATGGAAAGATGCATTCTTCCCAATGGGCATATTTCAAAAAAAATTTAATTAGGACATTTAAGGGGGTTTTCCATATTCATGTCATCCAATTTCCAAACATTTCTTAGAATTTAAGTAAAAGAGGATACTTTTTGACCATTTATTACAAATACAGGAGATTTTTAATGACTTCCAATACAAAGGGGGAGGCTTAGTATGTTTAAAATTTGGTTATGCAAGGCAATTCATAAAACAAGTTTTTTACAATTTTGTAATAAACATTACCACTTAGATTATTTATATAAAGTAAAAATTATGGGAGACAAATGTCATTAATATGCTATCTTATACAACACAGGAAAACACTACATTTCATGAAAATTATGTCCAGCAAATGACCTTCATTTCTATAACAATCTACTAGTCAAGATGTACAGGTATCATCAAACAAGTTATGTAACATTTAAACTTAAACAGGATTAATTTCTCTTTGAATATTCTTCTCAAGGTCTATGAGAGAGCAGCCAGAATGGCTCCAGCTAGATAGTACCACAGGTAGAATTTCCATGACAATTGTGAATCAGCTCTTTGGGAATCAAATCATCTTAAAAAATGCCTCAAAGATCACCATATGTTTTTGCCTATGAGGGCTTTCTCTGGAAGTATTCAAAAAGCAAGATTTATTCAAATTGTGCACAAACTCTTATAGAAAATATTCAAAGAAAAATTCATGCTTTTCTGGTTGAAATGTTACAAAAGTCATTTGGCAATATACATCAAAGACTGGCAAACTGACATCACAGAAAAGTACGCCAATTGCAGGACATAATTTTCAAGAAATTAAATGTTTCACTGTGTTGCATAAAATGACAACTTATTGGAATTATTCCATATTTTTATATAAATATCTTTTCTTCTTCTTCTTCCTCCCTTAGAAGTATTAGGCCCTTACAACCTGTTATGAGGTGTTTTATTTCAGTCTCCCATTAGGTGCCTCCCCAGGTGGCAGATAAGGGAATGCCTCCCAAATATGTAGTACTGAGGAAATGAAAGACCCAGGGTGGATCAAAATCAGCAGGGGAGATGTTCCTCCTTAGCTGTAGCAGCAACCACCTAGGAGAAGTACTCCAATAATAAACCCAGCCCTCCAGGGTGGAGATTGTGCATTGGGCTGGTTACTCAATCACACAGAAAAATTAAAATAATACAAAGTGGACTGATACATTTATAATATAATGTACACAATGCAACTTTAAAAATTTGGTTTCATTGAATCATTGTGCATACCATGTTCATATGAAATCTCCCTCTGATTTGTTGAAGAATGTTATCTAGGTGAATTTTAGATGTGATTGTGACAAAATGTTGTACAACTGGGTTTTAGAATCCAGTAAAAAAATTTCATTTAAAATTAAAATAATTACATTCACATGACTTTCTCTACCCTCTATTGTTTATCAGTAGGTATACAAACTATTCCTACTAAAGCTTATTTTTTTATCTACTACATTTTTATCCAAATAAAACTTTGCAGAAATAGCTATATTACACTTTTCATTATAGATACAAAGAGAACAGTGATAGTCAAATGTTTTCAAACTAGACACTATATACTGGCCTTAAAATTCTGTACTGTTTTCATGCAATCATGAGAAACAACTGAATGTTGAAAGAACTTTTATGGAATAACCAAGAAATGAACAATTTGAACCATTGATAATGGATATCTCAGAAATGGCTTATGCCACAAAAAACTTATTTGAAATAAATTATGTGCTTTAAAGAGATCTACATTTGTTTTGTAGTGCATTTTTATCTATTGCTTAATGTTTACCAGTTACATAAGATTATATAAAATTCCTTCCAAATGCAGAGGACTTCAAATTCAAGATATACATTTATTTGTTATATGTAAATATCTTTAATATTTTTAATCATTTTAATCACAATCATTAGAGCCATTTTTTTTAAAATCAAAATGTTTGAAAAATGTTCAAAGTAAAGAGTAGTTGGGGTGGAGGGGGGCGATTTCCTTGAAAATCTTTGTTTCACATCTTTGGAAGGCTACTTAAATCTAAATACCAAGTTTGGTATTTATCCAACTGTTTGTTTTTGAGTTATGCTGTTCACAGACACAAACACACACGGACCTTTTTTAAAAATGCTTTTTTTGTTTCAGGGGTCCTCAAAATGTATATTTCCAGTGAAATCTTGACATGAAATTTTTGGGTGGAATACAATATTCCCCTACTTAGTATATGTAGTAGAAAAAGTAATAAGCTACCATTACAACTTCCAAAAACGTTCATTGCTGTTGTTTTCTATCACCTATATACAAATCGATACTGTTTGACAGGACCAGATGGGCTAAACCCTCCCTTAAATAACTACAGAACATTGTTTATCATAATTATCCTTCTACTTACAATTTTATAAATATCAAAATTGAAAGAACACAGTTTATAATATAAATAAATTGTAGCTTCTTGGATAAATGCTTGTTTCTTAGATCTATCTCGTGTGGGCATAGAAAACAGATTTCCTCTCTATAGTAGCATGCTGCCATGGGCCAGTCCAGAACACCTAGAGCAAAGATGCATTTAAACTGTGTTCATGGGTTAGGGCATCTTTAGAATTTTAGTTGTGTTCCCTTAAAAGTGGATTGCCTTTCTCTGATTATCTTCTTGTTCTGGTGGGCCGGCACTCATATCTCTTTCTCTCTCTTTCCTTGAATCATTGTAAAAGCCATTGACATTGTTATACCAGACTTATAGCACTGGAGTGATACAATACAAAGACAATATAACCTTTCTGTTCTCTAAAGGATTATGTACACATCTGGAAACCTTTTGTCAGTTCCAAGAAAAAATGCTGAACAGCTTTAGTCCACATAAATTGTAAATACTACGCTTTTTCCTCTGGAGTGCATCGTAACAGTAATTATTAATGAAGAGCAGACTTTTAAAAACCAAGTATCTATCAAGTCATAGATTTGGTCTCTTCATTTTAATTCCCTCTAGTGGCTTTATGTTTTCTTTTCCCAGTTTTATCTCACAAAAAGTGGATTTTTTTAACATTTCATTAAGATTTCTGGGAACTAAAAATTCTCTGTGCAAAATGTGTCCATATATTTTGCAAAATAAGAAAAGCAAGTAGATCATAGTTTATTATATGTTCTTATTCAACTAGATATTGCATAATTACAATTATTAAGCATCTTACAACTCTGTTTAAAAAAAAAAAAAACAGTGTACAGTAATTCGTAGAGCCTTTCTAAATATATCATGACTTCAAGGCATAGCCGGGGGGAGGGATTTTTCGGGTTAGAACCCCTCTTTCGAAAAAAAAATGTAAAAATAGCTCCATTAAAACAATAATAGCACCTTTCTAGGTTGGCGGGAATGAGATACTTCCTAACCGTATCACTGGTAATACTATATTCACGCCACATGTCTTGGACAATATGACCAAAGGTGACAGCAACAGAAATTGTGCTTTAGATGGTGCTGATACAATCATGTTAAGATATCAGGGGCATGTTTTCATTCCGGTGCTTAATTTGAGTGGTTTCCAAATTAGTGAAATATCTGCAATTTAGAACGTAACTAGAAACACTATTTTGTTGTGAAATAAAATGGCCTGCAGCAGTAATATAAAATACTTCTCAGTGATCATTAATTCTCATGTCACAACACATTTGCCACTTAGAATATGCAAAATATCCTACCCTAATTTTAATTCCAATTTCTGCACCTTAATCTGTGGATATAGTATCAAATTATTTAAATATTTCAACTCAGAATTAATTCATAATTATATTTGAATTGATACAAATTGTTTAAAAAATTGACCCCTATACATAACCCCCCCTTAATAATTTCTGGCTATGCTACTGCATGACTTTGAATGGATACTAAACTATAGAAAAAATGAAACCTCCCTAAGAAACTTCATTATATTCACCAACACTCGTATTTAGTCTAACACATCCAAATTTCTACATATTCTTTTTAATAAGATGAATCATATAGTGTACCTATAAACAATTAATTTTTATTAATCATTCATTCAAAAAAAATTAAAAAGCTATTTCTCAGAATAAATGAAACATAGGTTTAGATATTTGTTGGACTTATGGGATTTAAATTGTATTGTTTATAAACATTCAGATACTCAACAGATATAACACTGTGAAACTAGCATAACTTTAGTTACATAAATAATACTTGAGTTTCAGTGGGAATTAAGTCTGCAATGTTTTACTGCCTGTATAAATTAATTAATTAATTAATTAATTAATAGACTTCGTATATTTAGGGTTTTACCTATTGTCTTCGTTTACAGCCTATTGAGCCTAACATAGATAATTGCACTTATAAGTGACCTAAAAAGGCATTAAACCGCTTTTATAGTGCCTATAGGCACCTATTTCAACATAAATGCCTATTTCTGCCTTTTGGTGCCTATAAATGCCTTTTTTTAAAATTCCAATGAATTTATTCATTACACTGTTGTATTCAATAAATAATTATTTAATCAACAACACAGCTTTCATTGACTGGATATTTATTTGATTTCTGTTTGATAAAATGCGATGTGGTGTCAATTTTAAAAGGCTTGCATAACAATAAATAAAGTAACAATTAGTGAAATCTTCAGGTGGTGCATGCGAAATGGGAACTTCAGCAATGGAATACAACAACAATTGGACCACGTCTGGTTCTCAGAAACAGTTATTTGAAAATAAGGCAAAGTGTCGGTTTGTATTAATGATATAACTATATTAAAATCTTTGGTAGCTCTGATAATTTTTCTGCTAGTGCTACAAAATGCCTAAGAACAAATCTACCAAAAGTATATTAATAAGATTTGCATGTTGCATTAATTTTTAAAATTCATGTAAGACATAATTCTATCCTTTATATTTTAATTAAATGACAGTGACACAGATTTTTACTTTCTCTACTACGTACAGTAAGTAGGAGAAGTATTCCACCCAAAAATTCGATACCGAGATTTCACCAGAAATACATGTTTTGAGACCCCCTGAATCCAAAAAAAGCATTTTTGGAAACATGTCCGAGTGTGTGTGTGTGTGTGTGTGTGTGTGTGTGTGTGTGTGTCTGTGTCTGTGTCTGTGAACAGCATAACTCAGAAATGAACAGTCGGATAAACACCAAACTTGGTATTTAGATTCAGTATCTTCCAGAGATGTGACACAAAGGTTTTCAAGAAAATCCCCCCACCCCAGATTACCCTTTACATGGAACATTTTTCGAAAATTTTAATTTTCTCAAAAATGGCTCTAACGATTTTGATTAAAATATCATATGTTTAAGATATTTTCATGACAAATAAAATCTATATCTTGAATTTTCTGGGAATGTCTCCAAAAGTATTCTTCATTGTGAACGAGTTTTGCATAACTGGTAAACCATAAGAGATAGACAAAATTTTACTACGCAAACAATGTAGATCGCGTTAAAATACACAATTTATGTCATTTACATCTTTGTTGTTGAGTGAACCGTTTTCGAGATATTGCTTGTTATTCCCTTAAATTTTCCAATACTTATACTTTTTCTAAAATTCGTTATTCTTTTTTACTTTCTCTACTACGTATAGTAAGTAGGGGAAGTATAGTATTCCACCCAAAATTTCGATACCGAGATTTCACCGGAAATACATGTTTTGAGACTCACTGAATCCAAAAACAGCATTTTTGGAAACATGTCCGTGTGTGTGTCTGTCTGTGTGTCTGTCTGTCTGTGTGTCTGTGAACAGCATAACTCAAAAACGAAGAGTCGGATAAACACCAAACTTGGTATTTAGGTTCAGTATCTTTCAGAGATGCGACACGAAGGTTTTCAAGAAAATCCCCCCACCCCAGACTACCCTTTACATGGAACATTTTTCGAAAATTTTAATTTTCTCAAAAACGGCTCTAACGATTTTGATGAAAATATCATATGTTTAAGATATTGTTATGACAAATAAAATGTATATCTCGAATTTTCTGAGAATGTCTCCAAAAGTATTCTTCGTTATGAACGAGTTTTTCATAACTGGTAAACCATAAGAGATAGACAAAATTTTACTACACGAAAAATGTAGATCGCGTTAAAATACACAATTTATGTCATATACATTTCTTTTGTTGAGTGAACCGTTTGCGAGATATTGCTTGTTATTCCCTTAAATTTTCCAATACTTATACTTTTTCTCAAATTCGTTATTCATTTTTTTTATGTCCTGGACATGCAAAGAGAATGGAATGCGCCACATAGCAACCAGCGTTAAAATATTTGACTATCGCTTAAAACCTACCATATTCCCCTTGCATCTACAAGAAAATTATCAATAAGATTGACATCTCGATATCTCCATTAACATGAAGCATATGGAGAATAAGCGTTTGTAAAAATAGTTTGTACAAGAGTAGAGAAAGTCATGTGAGTGTAACACATCAGATTTTTTTTTATGTCCTGGACATGCAAAGAGAATGGAATGTGCCACATAGCAACCAGCGCTTAAAATATTTGACTATCACTTAAAACCTAGCATATTCCCCTTGCATCTACAAGAAAATTAGCAATAAGATTGACATCTCGATATCTCGATTAACATGAAGCATATGGAGAATAAGCGTTTTTAAAAATAGTTTGTACAAGAGTAGAGAAAGTCATGTGAGTGTAACACATCAGATTTTTTATAGAATGATTGTTCAATTACTATATTATCTTATCTAACCTACTGCATTTAAGTGTGCTTTTAAATAAAACATTAATCACTGTTGACTAATTTTGAAGATTTAGAAGCTAGTAACAGTGATGTGTCATATTTAAAATAGAGAGTTGAGGGTTGTTACACTACATCACTATGATATTCTTACTTGAGCGCATTTCGGGAGACGGCTTGTTCCCATCGTCAGCATTTTCTCTCAACTATGAAAATTATTTTAGTCTCCCGAAACGCGTTCAAGTAAGAATATCATAGTGATGTAGTGTAACAACCCTCAACTCTCTATTTTAAATTAATCTCTGTGTTTTACATGGCGTTGATGCATAAAATTTGTTTACTTATAGTGCCTATTAAAGACCTATTTCCCTACTTTTTAGGAACTTTTTAGGCACCTAAAATCACATTTTTTAGTACCTAAAGATCCAAAGTCTATTAATTAATCTAATACTTATAATTATCAGTGACAATAGTCTCTTACAGTATATCTTAAACAATACAAATTTAGTTGTATCGATCACTGGGAGGTGGGAGTTGCAATACCGTTCACTGGCCCACCCTTCTTTTGGTACTACAGGTTACCACTGATCTAGAAAAAACATTGTACTTTTACATTATAGCATCCAGCAACAATAATTTATAGGCTACCTTACAATTTAAGAAAATTATCCCTGCCATATTTACAAGCCCTTACATACAAATCTGCATCATTTGTCCTATTTAGACAAAATATTGTACAATTATACTGCAGGAACTGCCAAAAATCATTCATAAGCTTCCCAATGACTTCAAGAAATTATCCTAATCCTTATTTTTAATAATGTTACTTAAACGTTTTAGAAAACCTAACCTTATCTTTATTCTTTAATGTGATATATATGTAAACAGCACTGTTTGGCTAAACATGACATACATTTATAGGACTGTATAGGACTATAGGACTCAGCAAAAATTATAGGCTACTTTACAACTTTCAAAACTACAGTTAGTCGCATTTTCAATCCTTATGCACAAATCTACACCATTCAAAGAATCTGGTCAAACTTTGGTGTCTAATGCTTTGCAATTGCAATTGCAGGTTACTCACAGCTTTCAAAACCTTATTTTAATCCTATCTTTATCCTATCCTTATTTTAATGCTTTACTTACAGAATTTTGTTGTTTGACTATATGGATATAACTTTGAACACATGCTGTGGGACCCAGGGAAAATAATAGGTTACATTACAGTTTCAAAAGGTTACCCCTACCCATACTTTCAATCCCTGTGTACAAGCTTTCATCATTTAACTGACTTTGATAAAATTTTGGAACAATTATGTTTTGAATTTCCTACACACAAATTAACATTGTTTGAACAATCTGAGCAAAACTTAAGAAACTTAAGTACAAATATATTTATTTTCAACCCTTAAGTACAAATCTAAACCATTTGAACAGAACTTTATATACCTACAGTGAGTGGAAAAAGTGTTTGTATACCTTGGAAGTTGTATCAAACAGGATTGTGGATTGGAAATGGGATAAGCAAAAGAAAATAATTGACATAATCAAGAACACTGGTATATATTCTTTACGTCTGTATATAAGAGAAGAAATTAATATAAGAAATCAATCTCAATTTGTTAAACATAAATAAAATTGTTGCTCATTTTATGCACAGAAAAAATTATATGCATATATATTATTTTGTGCACATATTTTATACATATCATATAGGTGTTATTTAAATAGATTTTAACAAACTGTTTTCATATTTCAATATTTAGTTGGGAAACCTTTTTCCTTAATTTTTGCCTCAAGTTTCTGGGATACTGATTCAACCAAGTCTGCTGTAGTTTTGGAGTCAATTGTCCCCCATTCCTCTTGAAGAGCTTGTTTTAAGCCTGCTATGAAAGAAAAGCTATGCTTTCTGGGTCTTTCTTCTACTATAGACCACAGATGCTCTATAGGGTTAATGCTAAGAGGTTGAGGAGGTGTGTGGAGTTGTTTTGGTGTGTTGTAGCCATAATTAAGTATTTATAGCAGTATGTTAGGGTCATTATCGTGCTGGAAAATGTAATTATTTTCCAGCCCCATATTTTGAGCACTAACTTGGAAGATTTTCTGTTAAAATGCCCATATAGATTTTGTAGTCCATTTTTCCTTCAATGAAGGCCTACTTCTGCAGCACTCATACAGCCTCAAACTAGCACTGAACCACCATGTTTTACTGTAAGCAACAAATTTCATAGATCCAGCTCTGTATTCTTCTTCCACCATATCATTTGTCTACCATCTGAACCAAAAAGATTAAACTTGCTATCCTCTGAAAAAAAAAAAATTACCAGCCCTTTATTTTGATGCTCTCTGGCGAATTTCAATCACTTTGCAAGATTTTTCTTGCTCACCCAAAACTTTCTCCGTAGTACCCAACCATGATAACCTTCTTCTTTAAAATGTATGCACTGTGCTGGCTGATACTTTTAGGCCACATCTTTCTAAGCCTGCTGCCATCTTCACTGCACTAATTCTTGGGTCCTTTTTTGATTTCCCTGTGAATTGTTTGTCTATCCTTCTCAATCAAAATTGTAGACCTTCCCATGCTTGGCCTGTTTTTCACTGTCTTAAAGGCACAAAACCTGTCAATTATTCACTACACGGTTGAGCAAGGTCTACCAACAATTTCTGATATCTCTCTCAACAACTTGCACTGATTTTGCAATCTAATAATTATGTCTCTTGTCTCTACATCTGTTTCCCTCAGCTTGCTCCCCATTTTGACTGTACCAATGACCGGCTACGCAATGTCTTGTTACTACTGACAAGGACAGACAACAACTGAAGGGTGACAAATCTTTGAACTCTTCATTTATTATCGTGTCTCCAGATGTACAATCACTTATTGTGCCTTGCCTGCATGCACTATCTGGATTTATTAGTAATTTATACATTTACACTTGATTTATTGGTAGCTCCCAAAGATATTTATATAATCTGCAATTCAATATTCATATTTTTTGCATAAGTAGTTGCTTAGGCCTATATTTTCCCTTGGTGGTAAATATAATCCAAATTAATGCATACATTACAAGTGTACAAACACTTTTTGCATTCATTGTGTATCTTAGGACACTAAAAATTAGTTTCAAAATATTCCTGTAATAGCAATTTTCAATTATATGTGTATAAATCTCCAGTGTTTTCAGCAAACTTTGTATAGAAAACACAAAAATTTTAGGAAAAAGCAACTTTATTTCTCTTCCTTTCAACTCGATACACTTTTCCCAGCAATGTTCAATAGCTTCGATACGCTGTTTATAGTGAGAACAGTCAAGTTCTGCAAAACAGCCATCAACTGCAAACTCTACCTCTTCATATTTGCAAATCTTTTACCACCAAGCCATTTCTTGAACTTTAGAAACAGAAAATAATCAGAGGGGGCTAAGTCTGGCAAATATGGTGCATGAGAAAGCAATTCTAACATTAACTCAATGATTTTGGCCATGGCAATAATGGATCAACTGGTGCATTGTCTTGATGAAACAGAACTTTCTTTTTTGCTAAATGCAGCCATTTTTGCTTGATTTCATCATTCAAATGCTGCAATAAGTTTACATAATACTCGCCATTGATTGCTTTTCCTTTTGAAGATAATCAATGAAAATTATCCCACATACATCCCAAAAAATTGACACCATGACCTTGCCTGCAGATGGAACTGTCTTCGGTTTCTTTGGAGCCAATTCTCCCCTTTCAATGCACTGTTTTGACTGTTCCTTCGTCTCAGGTGTGAAGTGATGGAGCCATGTTTCATCATGGTTATGAATTGACGCAAAAACTCGGCTTTATTGCAGTGAAACATCGCCAAACACTCGACTGAAACATCCTCACGATGCTACTTTTGTTCCATTCTGAGTAAAGGCGGACTCAGCTTGCGCACAGCTTTTTCATTACTAAATTTTCAGTTAGTGTGCGATATACAGTGCTTTTTGAAATGCGTACGATGTCTGCTAGCCCGCGTACTTTCAGTTGACAGTCATCCAATAATATTTTGTGAATTTTCTTCACAATTTCTGGCATGGTCACCTCATTTGGTCGACCATTGCGATGTTCGTCTTGGCAGTTCGTACGGCCTCGCTTAAACTCTGCCACCCAATATTTTACTGTTGTAAATGAAGGAGCAGACTCCCCTAGAGTAAAATCTAGCTCAGCTTTAATATTAGTTGGACTAAGACCTTTCAAATAAAAGTATTGTATCACATAACAATGGCCAGTTTTATCCACGGTTACAAATTCGCTGAGAGAGCTCATTATTAATGGCTGCCAAACAATTACTAAACAAGTAGCATCGTCAAACTTCAAACTTAAGCTTCATAAGGGTGGTACTTTCTATCATAGTCATTTGTTTGAAACCGCTATATATACGTCAGGTCGGGTACTTCTGGGACTGCCCTCATATATATAGAATAAGCATTATGGGCTACCTTGAAATTTAAAGAAA
This sequence comes from Deroplatys truncata, assembly GCA_030765065.1. Taxonomy (NCBI): domain Eukaryota; kingdom Metazoa; phylum Arthropoda; class Insecta; order Mantodea; family Mantidae; genus Deroplatys; species Deroplatys truncata. The sequence goes on from CM060987.1 coordinate 52,168,736, forward strand.
TTACCACCCCTCTTATGTTTTCAACAACTTACATAAAAAACTATTTATTTTCGAAACTAATACTTTAGGATCCAGCAAAAATGATGGAAGTGAGACAAACAATCTTTATGTTTGATGGCTGATTTTATATTCTGGTTACAGGTTTTACTTATATCATTAGGAATGAAATAAATCTTATAAAAATCTGATGATTACTTATCATCAATCATTCAGATTACTTTCTCCACTCAAGATTCTACAAATTAGTCTTATTAAAGCTTATTCTTCTATTGCTGCATTAATCCGGATAAACATTTGCATAAATGGTTGCATTACATATTTTGTTGTAGGTACAAGGGGGATACGTAGGCTTAAATGATAGTAAAATCTTTTTAAAGCTGGTCGTTATATGATGACTTTGAGATTCAGTTGTCTTTGCATGACCACAAGGGGGGAGGGGACAAAGCACTTACCACATGGAAAAAGTAAAGCACTTGACAATTCAAACCAATAATAAAGAATATCTCTGATATGTTTAATGCCACAAAAAAAATTATTTGACATAAATTATGTGTTTAAACAAGATTTTTGTGCAGTAAGTTTTTGCCTATCTCATATGATTTACAGGTTATAAAAAATTAATTCAGAATCACAGGCTATTTACAGAAAATTTAAGAGATACATTTTTTTGTCGCACAATATCTTAATACAATCCTTTTTGAGAAAATAAAAAATCTGATGTGTTACACTCACATAACTTTCTCTACTCTTGTACAATCTATTTTTACAAACTCTTATTCTCCATCTATTTCATATTAATCAAGATAAACATTTGCAGAAACGATCTTTTGACATGCAAATAGAATTACATTTTACACACAGCGACCAATTCTAAAAATATTTTAATATCGCTTAAGGCGTACTATGTTCCCCTTGTTTTGTATTTGCAAGGGCAATATAGAAATACAGTAGCCTTTAAGCATCGACAGTAGCTGGTTGCTAGGTGCAGTACCATTCTCTTTGCCACAGATTAATACTCTTTGCATATTCAAGACAAAAAAATGAATAACAAATTCCCATTTGAGAAAATAAGTATTGAAAAATTTAAGGGAATAACAAGCAATATCTCGAAAATGGTTCACTCAACACAAAAATGAATGACATAAATTGTGTATTTTAACGCAATATACATTTTTTGTGTAGCAAAATTTCATCTATCTCTTATGGTTTACCAGTTATGCAAAAGTCGTTCACAATGAAGAATACTTCTGGAGACATTCCCAGAAAATTTAAGATATACATTTCATTTATCATGAAAATATCTTAAACATATGATATTTTAATCAAAATTGTTAGAGCCATTTTTGAGAAAATTAAAATTTTCAAAAAATGTTCCATGTAAAGGGTAATCTGGTTGGGAGGATTTTCTTGAAAACCTTTGTGTCGCATCTCTGAAGATATTCAACCTAAATACCAAGTTTTGTGTTTATCCGACTGTTTGTTTCTGAGTTATGCTGTTCACAGACACAGACACACACACACACACACACACACACACACACACACACACAAGGACATGTTTCCAAAAATGCTTTTTTTTGGATTCAGGGGATCTCGAAACATATATTTCCAGTGAAATCTCGGTATCGATTTTTTGGGTGGAATACAATACTTCCTCTACTTACTATACGTAGTAGTGAAAGTAAAAAAACTGCTGCCAATTGGAGAATGTCAAACAGGAACAACTTTGGAATTACCATACATACAAAATGGTTACATGCATTTATACAAGAAAACTACTATAAGAACATAATTCAGTGAACAAGCTATCATCCTGATAGTTTTTTATAAAGTGAGTTATTGAGTATCGGTGCTCAAAAATCAGTATTGGTATTGAGTATCAAGAAATAGTAATATCATCCCATCACTACTCAAAATATTTGAATTTTTAATCTGAATTTCCAGTTTATACAGACTGATTTTTGCTTGCTTTTTTAGCACAAAAATATGTATCCTTTGGTAAATACTTATGAATGCATACGGTTGTAGCATTGGAACTGCTGGTAGCATAGAGATCACCATTGGTTGCATGCTCCAAGCTCACAGAACAAAAAAACTAAAGTGTGTAAGATTATGTTTCATTCATTTTCTTGACATTCCTGTTAGTAATTGTAGATTTCTAATCTGGACAGCTTTGAATTATATTTTTTTCTGATTTTGTAATGATGCAAATTTTGTTTTCATATATAAAGTTTTATTCATTTAATAGTTTGCTTCAGTTTTCCTCAGTTGCTAGGGGAATGCTGGGTTGGATAATTTGATCCACAAATTTTCAGCTACATAGAACAATAAAACTTAAGTGTATAAGATTAGGTTTCATTTATTTTCAGGATAGTCCTGATAGGATTGTAGACTTCTCATCTGGACAACTTACAATTATTTTTACTTTCTCTACTACATACAGTAAGCAGGAGAAGTATTCCATTCCACCCAAAAATTTGATACTGAGATTTCACCAGAAATACATGTTTTGAGGTGCCCTGAATCCCCCCCAAAAAAGCATTTTTAAAAAAAGGTCCGTGGGATGCCTGTGTGTCTCAAACGAAAACTCGAATAAATATCAAACTTGGTATTTAGCTTTAGTATCTTTCAAAGATGTGACATTAAGATTTTCAAGAAAATCCCCCCACCCCCGACTACCCTTTACATGGAACATTTTTTAGTTTTTGCAAAAATGGCTCTTAACGATTTTAATTAAAATATAAAATATTTAAGATATTTTCATGACAAATAAAATGCTTATCTTGAATTTTCTGGGAATGTCTCCAAAAGTCCTCTCTATTCTGAATGACTTTTGCATCACTTTTATGCAACCATAAAAAAATACAAAATTTTTCTATGCAAAAACTTAGTATCTCGTTAAAGCACACAATTTATGTCATACATTTTTTTTAACCGTTTCCAAGATATTCTTTGTTATTTGTTTGAATTTTCCAATACTTATAATTTTCCTCAAATGGGAATTTGTTATTCATTTTTTATGTCCTGGAAATGCAAAGAGAATGAAATGCTCCACCTAGCAACCAGCTCTTAAAAGATTTGACTATCACTTAAAGCCTACCATATTCCCCTTGTACCTACAAGAAAATTGGCAATAAGATAGTTTCTGCAAATTTTTATCCCGTTTAGCATGAAGTAGATGGAGAATAAATGTTTTAAAAATAATTTGTACAAGAATAGCAAAAGTCATATGAGTGTAACACATCAGAGTTTTACTTTCTCTACTACGTATAGTAAGTAGGGGAAGTATTGTATTCCACCCAAAAATTTGATACCGAGATTTCACCGGAAATATATGTTTTGAGGCCCCCTGAATCCAAAAAAAGCATTTTTAGAAATATGTCCGTGTGTGTGTCTGTGTGTGTGTGTGTGTGTGTGTGTGTGTGTGTGTGTGTGTGTGTGTGTGTGTGTGTCTGTGTGTGTGTCTGTGAACAGCATAACTTAGAAACGAACAGTCGGATAAACACCAAACTTGGCATTTAGGTTCAATATCTTCCAGAGATACGACACGAAGGTTTTTAAGAAACCCCCACCCCAGACTACCCTTTACATGGAACATTTTTCGAAAATTTTAATTTTCTCAAAAATGGCTCTAACGATTTTGATTAAAATATCATATGTTTAAGATATTGTCATGAGAAATGAAATGTATATCTCGAATTTCCTGGAAATGTCTCCAAAAGTATTCTTCATTATGAACGACTTTTGCATAACTGGTAAACCATAAGAGATAGACAAAATTTTACTACACGAAAAATGTAGATCGCGGTAAAATACACAATTTATGTCATATACATTTGTTTTGTTGAGTGAACCGTTTTCGAGATATTGCTTGTTATTCCCTTAAATTTTCCAATACTTATACATTTTCTCAAATTTGTTATTCATTTTTTTTATGTCCTGGACATGCAAAGAGAATGGAATGCGCCACATAGCAACCAGCGCTTAAAATATTTGACTATTGCTTAAAACCTGCCATATTCCCCTTGCATCTACAAGAAAATTAGCAATAAGATTGACATCTCGATATCTCAATTAACATGAAGCATATGGAGAGTAAGTGTTTGTAAAAATAGTTTGTACAAGAGTAGAGAAAGTCATGTGAGTGTAACACATCAGATTTTTTTCTTCTGCTTTTGTAGTGATTCAAATTTCACTCCATACATAAAGTTTTTATTCATTTAATAGTTTGCGTCACTAGGCAAATGCTGGGTTGGATAATTTGATCCAAAAATTGTCCTATCATCCCGTTTACCACTACATTTCATTTCCTTCTTCTTCACTACCATACCAGGCATTAGGCTGATCACCCATCCTGGATATGCTATGATCCAAAAGTTTGTATGCTCTTCAATAGGCTTCTGACCCAAGACATTGGCCTGTAAGTCCTCCAAAGACAAAGGTAATCTGAAGAAGAAGAAGAAGAGGAATAGTTTGTGTCCAGATTATCCAGATTTTTGTTAATCTGAATCACCTCCGGTCCCACCTAACCTTGAGAAACAAGATTCTTGTATAGTTCATAAGCCATTTGAAGTTACAATGTGGAACTCACAGTAAATCTATAAGATCAGCTTCTCCAAGAACATTAATATGCTTAGAGGTTATTGGACATGTATCCCTTTCTTCAGTGTGAATTTTTACTTTGACATACATATTTCACAAAAGGATATAAACTTCTAAGCTACAAATCTGGGTATCATAAATCCATTCTTAAGTGAATGATTTTATTCCATCTGTCATGTCCAGTAGCTTTGTGAATATCTAACAATTTACTATAATAACTCTCCATAGGCAGAATCTGAATTATAGAGTCAACATTGAGTTTCCCATTTATTTACAAGAATAGCTGATTCTCCTACATCCATGACCAAGTGGGATGGCTCAGGTGGTTTCATCTGTGGCCCGCATTCAGGGGGTCCCAGGATCAATCCCCGGTGACCGCCCACTCTGGCCCATGTGTTTTTTGTGGTTTCCCGGCCACCAGGTGAATGCTTGGGTGATTCATCTTCTACCACGACTCTCCTTCCACTCATTTTCCTGTATCCATCATCTTCCTTGTCATCTGTTTCAAGGTTGTAGGGCCAGGTGACTGTTCAGTGGGTTATGCTCTGTAAAGGCTTCCCTGGCATCACTGTGGTACCGCTCAGGTTTCTTCTCAGTGTGGAGCTCCACTCCAGAGGATCCTGGAGGTTCATGGCTTGTGGGCAAGGCCCAGGCGGCATCAGATGCATTCCATCTGGAGACGTTAGGGACCCCGTTCATTCTTGCACCCTTCGGGTCTCTCCCCTATCCCTCCCTTCCAGGGGTCATGTTGGAAGCAAAAAGGACTATTACGGCCTTGCTCTGCCCCAGTTGGTGGCCCCTCCATGATGCTACCTTTACCTACATCCATGATAGAGATATTGAACTGAAGTTTTCTTCTCTACTAAAGTGGTTGCTAATTTCACATCTTTTAGTTGCTTAATGATTTGCTCAATATGAGTGAAGGTTCATAGTTTCTTTAAACACTGCTCACTAGCAGCACTACCTAACTCCAATTTGCATTAAAGTCAGTAGCGTGTAAGTTTCCGCTCTTGTGTACATAACCTACTTTTGCTATAGTGATTGACTTTAACCTCTGCCATAGTGTGCGACCACCTAGTGGCATTTATATGAAATTATAGTGGCAGTATGGAAACAGAGAGTGGGAAAAGCTTATACTATACTATACTAATAATTATGTCCTACTAGTTGCACATGCGCTGAAGCTCCTTAAAACATGCACATGTCAAGATGTGCTAGCAACTGTGTGTAACTGTGTTGTCATGTCTCATCAAGTTTATAGAAGTAGCATGGTATATTTAAATGCTGTATATTTTAAACTACCACATATATGTTATGTTTAATAGCATTCAAAGAAAAATAATCAATAAATCCACAAGGAGTTAAAAGTTAGGGTGTTCACATGCACATGTGCTTCTATGCAGCAGCCACCACTGATTAAAGCATTTGTTCTGAAGTCTCATTTACATCAATATTTGTATCTACCTCATAATTATATTATTTTCATCCATTTTAATATGTACTTTCTTATAAAGCTGTAGGAAAAGTGATGAAAATGTGATAATGAATTGCTATGTGTTGAGCAGTGAGAAAATAAATTTAAACAGCATGTTTATTTTTTTTATTAAGTATGGTGGACTTTTGTAACAGTGATGTGTACTAATAAATTAGATAAACTGAGTCAAATTTGTAACACTTGCATCACTCATTTATTGAAAAAAAGATTTATTTGTAGACCTCTTTATGGACGCATTAAAAACCAGAATCATGAAGGATTTCCTGTGGCTGTTCAAAGTGTGGTATTGCTATGACAACGACATCTTTGCAATCGCCCCAGAAAAACACCTGTAAGATTGGCCTAAGCTACTGAACCTACAAGAAAAATTAGTAACATTTACCAAAAATCATCAGGAAAGAAAATCACTTAACATTTGGCAAATACAGAAAACCTACCCAAACCAGTTGTTACATAAAACACAATAATTACAATCCAGTCTCCATAAACATGCAGTAGTCAACAGTTCTTGCACACAGCCTAGTTAATGTCCCCATGAGCAAAGAGAAATAAAGGAACTAAACAATATAATAAACATAGTTACAGAAAATGGATTTGAAAAAGAGGTAATGCATAAGAAAGTAAACAGAGCAAAGAATAAAAAGAGAATCAAAGATGTCAGTACACTCATCTTAAACAAAGAAGAAAATAGAACTTAAAAGAAATTCACATACCATCCATCAGCTTTCTATAAATTACAAAGGATCTTCAAACAGCAAATCATTCTAGCCCCTAAAATCAGTTACTCCATAAAAAATATATACCAAATTCTAAATTAAAAGATGACATCCCACAGGAGAACAAACCAGGAATATACCAGATAAAACTGTAATCACTGTGAAAAGATCTACATTGGAAAAAACAAAAGAAACATTAAAACAAGAGCAAAAGAACACATTAGAAATAAATCAAAACAGGAAGAAAAATCAGTAGTAGCTTGCACTTTTGGAAGGAACAACATAGCATCAGAAGAGATCCCAAATTACTTAGAAACACCACAGGCAAAATAGAACTTGCAGTTTGGAAAAACATCCAATCTGAAAAAACAAAAACTGTGTCCTAAAACTTTGAAATCCTGCCAGGTGACATCCTAATGCAGAAGTTCATCCAACAACCACCAGAGAAAAACCAAACAACCACAAAGAGCAACACTGGCAGTCGACTTGAAACTGATGATGGCAGCAATTACTTCCAGAAACATGTTTTGTGATATAGATAAGTGTTACAAATTTGACTCAGCTTTATCTAAACATGTTTATTGCTGTATGGAACTAATGAATTACCTTTTGACTGACTTGATTCTGGCTTTATTAATATGCTTGTAGGGCAACCAGTCAAATTGCAGAATGGATGTTTCTTTAACGATTTCCTAGAGTTTATGAAAAACACGGGTATTTTGTAAAATGACTGAATTTACATATATGCTGCTATATATATTTATTTTCCAAATAAAAAATACACATATGCAATGCTGAGTAAGACAACTAGTATAGAATGGTTTAGTCAAAATCTCAAAATCATTAGAACCATTTTTGAGAAAAAATAAATGAGTATTTTTCAGCATAAAATGCTTTTGGAGTTGGAGGGAAGTGAGGGAATCCATAAAAATCTTCACACTGGCCTTTAAAGGTACCTGATTTAAGTCTGCTACTTATCCAACTTTTTATGTTATTTGGAAATAGAAGCCAGTCACTGTTCTGAAACTCAGCAGTTATCGCATATCAAAGTTACACAGTTTACACACACATACAATCTTTTTCTAAAAATGCTTATTTGTAAATTCAATGAAATTTCTGTATTGACTTTTGTGTCAATAGCAATACTTAAGTAGGTGGTAGAGAAAGAAAACATTCTCAAATAAGTAGAATTTTATTAATAATACCAACTGTGATGGAACATTCACAAAAAATCTGATGTTACATTTACATGACCTTCTCTACTCTCTATTGCATATTAATAGGTATTTTTAATCAAAATAAATCTTTCCAGAAATAGCTGCATTAGACATTCCATTAAGGATACAGAGGGAATAGTGATAGTTAAACGTTTTAGAACTGGACGCTATACACTGGCCTTAAAATTCCATACATTTTCCATGACATTGTAACAAGCAACTGAAAATTGACAGTACTTTAAAAGTATGACAAAGCATTGAACAATTCAAACCATTACTAACAGATATCTTAGAAATGGCTGATGCCACAAAAAAGCATATTTGAAATAAATTGTGTTTTTAAACAGATCTACATTGTTTTCATCTATGCTTACAATTACTAGTTAAACAAGTTTATACAAAATTTATTCTGAATGAAGAGGACTTATTTATTTAACAGTATTCACCTATAGACATGCTAGGTATACATGTTTAAGGCATTGTCATATTTCATTTCAATAGACTACACAAAATTACAAATGTACTATTTACAGTCTAACATATCACTTATATAACTACTACATAGATTTATACAAATTCAGTAACTACAATTCATCAATTCCATTTTATTTAGTAGATAATTTTTTAACAATGTTTTAAACGAGTGCAGCTTTTATATATTCTGGGAGTTTATTAAAGAATATGGCTCTTCTGATGTAGGGATCTTTGTTTGTTGCAGCTTATTTTGTACATACCATATGGTGGTTATTTATACCTCTTGTATTATATGTTTAATATTCTGTTTTTAGGTTACTGTATTTTCATTTCTTATAACTAACAATATAAGTCTGGAACATTTAATGATACTACTGTTAAATTATTTTCATTTTTAAACACTTCTTTTACAGATGGCAATTTTTTAAACTAAATATACACCTTAAGCTCTTTTTCTGATTCACTAATATTCTATTTAAATTTGCTATGGATGCTCTACCCCAAACTTCTATCTTATTCAATGAGTGAATGTATCATTCCATAATAAACTGGTATTAATAAGTCATTGTGATTTACTCATTTCCCCAATAAATGTAATCGAGAATTTAATTTCTTACAAAGGTCATCTATGTGTTCATTAAAATTTAAGTTTTTGTCAACAGTGATTCCCAAAACTTTTGTATTGTTTTCTTGTTCAATTTGTATATTGTTGTACTTTATTTTACATATATTTTTCTAATCTCTAAGTTGAAATAGAATGCATTTTGTTTTATCAACAAAGAGTTTGAGTTGAGCTGCTTTCAAATAGTCAGACAGTTTTAATAAAGATGAAGCAGTCTCAATTTCAAGTTGCTTTAAGTCTTTCATATAACAGATGTGTCATCAGCGTAGGAAATAAGATTATTATCTGGAGATTATAACGTCACAGGCTATTTGCAAAAAATTCAAGATATCATTTTATTTATCATCTTGTGCTGATATGTTGTACGTATTATGTGTTGTCGTTGTTATATACACCCAACCAGTCACTCGTATAGCCTGTTTCGTTTCTCTCCTTGCTTAGTTAACTCTTTGTTGTTTCCGTTTCTTTTATCTCTATGTATTGAGGGTGTGGTTCGCGCTTGGCCTTATCCAAGGTAGGGGTAGGGGTTTTGCTGCATTGCAGATACGGTGGATGGACCGTGGGACGTGTGTCCGACTGTGGAAGTTTTTGGATTTTGCTGTTTGCCAGTTATGCTAATACTTAGCAGTTTGAGTTGTTTTATTGACTAGAGTTTATTAATTAAAAGGAGAGTACTTCTTCCAAATTTTGCTGGCGACAGCATTAAAAGGACATTGTTTGGAATAAGCTTGGAATTTCTTCATAAGTGAAGGTAGGCTTTGTCCTGAGTATTTTGTATTTTGGTTTGGGTGAGTGGAATTTGGGGCACAAACCGAAATATACGTTTTACCGGTATTGCAAGTGACTGGCTTTCATTATCAATAATTTTAAGTGGTGCTTGTCAAAATTCTTTATTAAATTTTATACATGGTAGTTAGTACAGATTCTTCCTGATAAATGTATGTAAGAACTGTGCAGCAATTGTTTGCTTGACTTTAGACATGCGCACAAATGAAAAAAGTAACATAGAAGCATGAGTTGGACCATTCCTGTGTAAATTGTGACCCTTTTCATGTGTAAATTGCAAATGAAATCAAATATCAAACAGTATTTTGAGGTTGTTGATTTTGTTTGCAGGTGCTATTCATGTAAGAACATTTTATGGAAAGTAAATTTTTCTCAGAATGTTTGATAAATGCATATTTTTTTAAAGGTAAAAGAAGAAAGCTAACCCGGAAAAAATACATCATTAATACTAGGTTGTGATATTATCTAGAACTATGTTCATGGTGTGGTACCAGTAGCATTTATTTCCCTTTCATTTTTACTTTCTCTACTACGTATAGTAAGTAGGGGAAGTATTGTATTCCACCCAAAAATTCGATACCGAGATTTCACCGGAAATACATGTTTTGAGACCCCCTGAATCCAAAAAAAGCATTCTTGGAAACATGTGTGTGTGTGCGTGTGTGTGTGTGTGTGTGTGTGTGTGTGTGTGTGTGTGTGTGTGTGTGTGTGTGTGTGTGTGTCTGTCTGTCTGTCTGTGAACAGCATAACTCAGAAACAAAGAGTCGGATAAACACCAAACTTGGTATTTAGGTTTAGTATCTTCCAGAGATGCGACACGAAGGTTTTCAAGAAAATCCCCCCACCCCAGATTACCCTTTACATGGAACATTTTTCGAAAATTTTAATTTTCTCAAAAATGGCTCTAACGATTTTGATTAAAATATCATATGTTTAAGATATTTTCATGACAAATAAAATGTATATCTTGAATTTTCTGGGAATGTCTCGAAAAGTATTCTTCATTGTGAATGACTTTCGCATAACTGGTAATCCATAAGAGATAGACAGAATTTTACTACACAAAAAATGTAGATCGCATTAAAATACACAATTTATGTCATAACCATTTTCGAGATATTGGTTGTTATTCCCTTAAATTTTCCAATGCTTATACTTTTTCTCAAATTCGTTATTAGTTTCTGTTTTTTGTCCTGGTAATGCAAAGAGAATGGAATACTCCACATAGCAACCAGCTCTTAAATGCTTAAAACCAATTCCCCTTGCATCTATAAGAAAATTAGTAATAAGATTAACATCTCGATATCTCGATTAACATGAAGCGTTTGTAAAAATAGGTTGTACAAGAGTAGAGAAAGTGATGTGAGTGTAACACATCATATTTTTTTTTAAAAGGGCTGCTTATCTTGGAAACAATCAGGCTAAAGGTGGTAGAAATTTAATTTCTTTGCATATTGGATTTTTCTGATACGTGTAAGCTTTGCTAATGGTTGCAAATCCCGTGATAGTACTATTAGGCATCACTTGAAGGTTTAGATATAAATTTCCATCGTTACTTGAATATTTATGTTCATATCAATGAGCATGAAGATCTGATGTGGTTCCCCAGATCAAAAGTGGTCTACCGCAGGACTTGCTGCTTTCTTCCAGAACTGATTGAATTATAAGACTCTCAGTGAACATATGTACAATATTATTATCTGTAACTTTGGTGCCAGAGGGGCCTTATATAGCTGAGATCAGATTAGTTTATATTGTTGCTGTGTATTTTATTCCGGTTCTGAATAGCATTTCCAATGCTGAACGAATCTATACAATAAACAAACAAAAACAAAAGACCCATAGCTCACGACAAAAGAGTTCAGTGCTTAATGCTAGTCATCTTGTGTGGAAGTGTAGACAGGCAAAGCTGTAGTTAATACTCTTGTAGACGTAATCATCAATTGACAGAGTTTTAAAAAGTATGTAATAACTTTTTGCCACCCTCCTGGTGTGGGATCAATATATCTCCTCACCAAAACCAAAAGGCTGGAATCCGAATCTTGGTTTGGCTGAATTGCATGGATAAGGTTTCTTCCAGGGCTATCGCTTATCATCAGAGTTAGAACTTTCGGGACTGGGCTTATGTGTGCATGCTGTGAGCATAGGAAGTGGACTATGATTAGATGAGTACATATTTAAACATTGTAGTTAAACTCAAAGGTTTATTTCTTAGGAAAACCAATTTCTAGATGAATAATAAGTATAAATCTGGCAAGACTGAGAAATAATCGGACATTTTTGGTAAAGTAATTTAAAGTTGTATTTAAAAATGCATTCAGAAACCATCTAACATATGGTACGCACAAACATTGTAACAATATATACTTCTTATTGCAGACTTAAGAAGTTATGCATATAAAAGCAATAAAGGCTATAAGGCTTGGTTAAATACTTCAGGTTTTGGAAAATTTGCAGATTAGTCCCATTAAAGAGGTGATTTCTGTTTGCTACATTTCAGAAGAGCGTATATTTATTTTTGTTTACATCTAGGATGTAGCATTTCTGAAAGTGTATCCGTATCTTGTTTTTTTGAGTTTTTTAAATGTTGAATAATATTGCAAAATAACCCTTTTCACTAAATTTTCAGTGATAAAATCTAAATTCTTTGGAAAGTCAAAGAAATATTTGGGAAAATAGATAAGTTTATCTCTTAATATTTATGTTGATTTTAAAGGTGAGACACGAAAAAATATTCAGAGCACATCAAAGGTTTATTTTCTAATTAAATAAGTAATAGTTTAATTTGAAATTGTACGAATTATTTCTCTTTTCATCATTTATGTAAAGTAAACTTTCACGCTTCTCACAAGATTTGTAAATTCCGCTTGATTTAGAATAAACAAAAGATTGTGGATTTAAAATCAGGGAAACGTATTTTAAAACATTGCATTTAATAGAAAACAACTGCAGCCTTTGAATATGACAAAGTACAACTTGCAGGTGCTAATTTTTTTATATTATTATGGACGCTTTTTAACTACTATGGTCATTAGCGTCCCATTCTATATAGGGTGGAAATTTTTCTCAGAGGTCTCTAACAGGTGTGAAGTTCCTTTACGTGCCGTAAATCTACGCAAGTTCTATAGCGTTTAAAAACACGCTTGGTTGCATTGTGCGCATTTCAATTAAAAAAATACAAATTTCGACTAAAAATAGCCAAACTATCACCCTTGTATGTACAGAACATATGGCCGGTAATGTTTGGATCACGATCACGGCCGCCCAAAAAGGGCAAGGCGGACATGTTTCGAGGAACCCGGGACTTTAGCAGACTCGGTCAGAAAATTGGATGTATCAGTTTACCATTTTATATAATTTTGTGCCATTCTCCTCTACCCTACCCGTTTCTACTTTCCCATAATTGTGTTAATCATGTGGGGCATTGGCCCAAAATTTATGTGAGTTTCCCTGATCACGACCATACTTTTCTTTGATAATGCAGAAGATCATATCCTTCATAATTTTCTCGTCTCCTTGTTTACTTCCCTTTTCAACGTGATTGGAAGCCCTTCGGAACTGGACTCTCGCCGCTGAGCTAAACAGTGAAGATAAGCACCAATAAGCATTATTTAAATATTACAAAGGTGCCACCGTGAGTTTATTCTGTGCTTCTGTTGCTTGTGTGGATTTTCGTCATTCTGGCTGCAGCGACAATATGATGAAATGGCCGGTGGTAAAAAAAAAAAAAAAAAAGATGAAGTGATGGCATATTGCACAACAAAAAATATTAATATTATTTACTACTACTACAATATTTCCTCTGCAAAGGAATATTAAATACTATAATTTAACTATTTTAATAAAACTATCTAAACTCAACCTATTTCTGTAAATTAAATCGATCAGGCTGACATATTTATCGATAATGTCCTCGTAGAAAGGTTGGCTCTCGATGAGTTTGGACAACTCCTGGTGAATTGAAATGCTAGCCACGAAGAAAGCCGACACTGTAACACTGTACTGCGCGAAAACGTTTTCAGTCTTTTAAGATAAGAGAAACTGCGTTCCACAGATGCACTTGTTGAAGGTATAGTCAACACCAAATTAATTTATAACTTTCTTCCAAAATATCGCTGTTTGCGTGAAGGTCTCGTAAAATCTGTTCTGAATTCTAGCTTCTAAAACTGCCATCGGCATAGAAAAGTGATAGTTCATTTCATAATCAAGGTATATTGTTGAAATACTGTGGATAGCATTGTTCTAAATTTACTAGTAAATTTTGAGGGAACTTTTTGTTGAAGCTTTCGAATTTTTTTAAGCCTGTGAGACATATATTGTAATTTTTTGCAATCTTTGAATCTTAAGCATATTTCCATTAGAACATTGTCTACTATTTCATAATAAAGCAGGCTTATAAGGCTGGGCAATATTATCATCTGTCAAGGAACTGTTTAAACGGTGTCCTTTGTAGTAATTAACAGCTTGTCCCTAAACTGATACATGTTTCACTTTCACATCACAAGAAAAGCTATACTTCTAAATAACTTTCAAACCAAACTGACACCAAATTTGAAGTTATCGGCGCTTGTTGTTATGTTGTAACATGTTAAGAAACCAAACATACAAAGTACGCCTAATTACTTAAATTCTGCCAACTCTGTCCGCTAAGACAGTTGACGAGTTAAAGAAAAACCTCCAGTTACTCTTCATGTCAATTGCTACAAGCATATGCCAGAATTTCTAATAAAAAAAATACCAAAGCAGTTCAACGTCAAATTTAAAATTCTGATTTCCCTCACTGCAGACAGCGCTCCAGCGGACAGAAAGTCAACCATTAAAAGCGATAATATCACGCTGTCGGCAACAGAAAAACAGGTACTGTGGCGATTATATACCGCCCAGGTGAACCTGGGCGACCTGTTCTCGATTGCTGGATTGCTGGAGAAAAACGCAGAGGAATCGACAACAGCGAGATAGTCATTAAATTGTCCTTTAAAAAAGACAATGAAAATGTGTCTGACGTTAAAAAATAGGTGAAGTGGCACTTCACTCACATCACCTGAATAGCGACAGCAGTTAAAGAGCGTCCATAAATAAGACTCAATTTAACTACTGCGGTTTTACGGTAATCGCGTTTGTGTGCATACACAGTATCTCACCTTAACATATACTGAACCTTGTCGGCGCCTGTCAGGGGGCCTTTAATGTCACTGTTACATTAAAA
Source organism: Deroplatys truncata (assembly GCA_030765065.1). NCBI lineage: Eukaryota > Metazoa > Arthropoda > Insecta > Mantodea > Mantidae > Deroplatys > Deroplatys truncata. The sequence goes on from CM060987.1 coordinate 52,183,854, forward strand.
AGGGAATTATGCGATGTCATAAAAGAAAGAAACAGAAAGCATTGCAAGTGCCTGTGTAGTCTTAGTATCACAATACTTGCCAGTCGAATTGAGCGCGCTGCGTGATGTGAAATGCGCATGAGCGTTTCGACAGCAGACGACGGTGCCGGTGTATGGAAGTGAAGTGTGCAGTGCAGTGTGTTGTAAGAGGGGCGAAATTTTTTTGCTGAAGTGGGCTTTAATCAGAATGCCGAATATAATAAATGAAATAAAATTGGACTTCAAAGATGTACTTCTACGACCAAAACGAAGTACACTGCGAAGTAGGGCGGATGTAGGTTCAAATTATTTTCTTTAATACTGACCTACATAGATAATCTGCATTGCGTTGGTTAAGACGATCACATGTGCCCCTCAATCCATGTATAGTGATGTTTGTCTATTTTCAGGTGGACCTGTTTCGTGAGATAAAATTCAGAAATTCCAAGCAGAGTTATAAAGGAATACCAGTTATAGCCTCTAATATGGATACAGTTGGTACTTTTGAGATGGCAAAAGCGATATCTAAGGTTAGTTACTCACCCCTAATGGCAAAGAAAATTAATGCGACTGAGAAGGAAGGGGTAAGTCTCGTGACAGTCACTAGACTGGTACAAGAAGTTACTTGGAGACACAAAAAAAGCAGTTGAGAACTACCAGTTGCTGTATGTTAAATGTCATCGGAATCAACACAAAGCTGTCTCTTTTACGTTGTGTCTTGAAAAACAAACACTCTTCCCTCCCAAACATCGTAAGCTAAATTTTACTGCAGCCAAACATAAAGTATCTGTGTTCAAAACACAAAGTGCTACAGAACTTTTTTTTAAATAAGCTATATGTGGTAAATGTTAATTAAACTGATAGGACCATGCAGTTATAATTTCTCTGAAGAATTTGTGCAAAACGTGCATTTATTCTGTTCTAAATAAGAGTGTTGAAAAATGTGCTGTATACAAGGTCGTTTTCAGACCCGGAGTTTTCATTGAGTTATGCTTTTATATATATATATATATATATATATATATATATATATATATATATATATATATATATATATATATATATATATATTTCTTTTAGGCCATATTAAGCAGCTTTGTAACTCCACAACTGAACCAGTTAACAATTTTAAAGCCCTTGGCAGTTCCGCTACGAATAAAAATATCAGCTTTCCCACAAAAAGAAAGAAAGAAAAAAGAAAACACAGTTCGCCATAATAGATATAAAAAAAAAAGCTTACAAGCTACCTTTATAATTTCTTGTTTTATCTATTTTAAAAATTACAATAGAATTCTAGTATTGCCAAAATATCATTTGCTTATGGGTAAAATACATCCATTATAGGTAAACACCTTACATAATTCAATACTAACAAATATTACTTTACATCAATCGTAATTTCAAATAAGACACTTCAAAATGGTCAAAGTATTATACACCAGATACATATTGTAGTACAAATAAAAAGCAAGCATGTCTTGGAATATTATTAACGTGCAAATTAACAAAATTTGGATAATGCATGTGCAACTTGTATTCCAGTTAGAATCTTGCTGAACTAAACTACTACTAAATATATCAACAGAATAAAAATATCCTTGCAGGAAAAAATTCTTATGTTCTTATTTAACCCAATTTAACCATTTTTTTTTCACTTAGTGTGTAATAATATGTAACATACAGATGCTAACAAGCACGTTTTGTATAGCTGTAGTCATAACGTTAGAAGGCCCAACTGGTTAAATTGCTTTATGGTTGTGCACATGTGTCACATACTAGTGAGCCCAGTGAAGTGAAACTTTATGAATTCTCATTAATTTAATAATTGTAGATCTCTTTAAAATGTTATTCTTGAAACAATTATAAATGTTTTAATTTTACACTGCTACCTTTTAGGCCCTCAACTATAAGCACTTTCCTGCTTCTACAATGTTAAAAATGATACTCTCATTGTTGCTCTGCAAATAAAACTTGGTGATCCATTTTGTTTCCAGCTAACTCAAAAATCATTTACTGCTATTTATTAGTGTATCACCTTTCAATAATATGTGCAAAGGCTGAAAACTCATACATTAGTTTATTTGTAATATTGTGTTTTTTCTTCACTAACATAGCACAGAGATATCTGAAAGATGACAAAAATTTTAATTTTAATTGTTGCCCAATTTTGAATTAGGAGATGATTCTTTTAATTCATGTGAAATTGAGCTTGCAATTGACAATGAAAATGGTGGCAATGTTTACATCCCTTTACAACAAAATGAATACAACCTGAGAATAAAAAACATGTTAAAAATGATACTTTAAAAATGATGATTAAAGATAGAGTTGTGATAAATAGTATGGAAGTGAAGGGTAATAGTGTATGGTAGTATTCTTGATGAAAATAATTCTATTACATAATTGTGTAGTATTTCTGATAAAAATCATTTCAATTTATTTTGGAACAATATTCATGCTTTATTAAAAATAATATTACAGAGTTTTTAACTCTAAAATTGAGATAAATATATAACTGAAAAAATTTGAAATTATCAAGAAATGTTTTTTTTTTTTTTTTTTTTTTTTTTTTTTTTTGTTTTTTTTTTTTTTGTTTTTTAATAATTTATTTACTGAAATTGTGAATTTACAATTATTCACAAGGAATTGCACGCATATGGTGAGGTTGCAGCCCAATGATTGTCCACAGTAGTTACTTAGTTCGAGATGGAAATTTCATATTAGAAGGATATGTCATTTTTGTTTCAGCCTTCTTTGCACTTGCTCCTGTGGCATGTGCTGAGGTATTTCTGTTAGTATTTTATTTTCATGTTCACTGAAGGAAGTGAAGAGGCATGCGTAGCAGGACTGGAGGGTGTTATTTGCTGTCAGCATAAGAAGATCTTTATGAAGTGTTGAATTGTGAATGTACCAAGGTGCATTCGCTGTTAGGTGAAGGACTGGATTCTGTATAGTTTGTATTTTGTTGACTTGAGTTTTGGATCCAGAACCCCAGATTGAACAAGCATACATCCAGATGCATCTCTTTAGTGAGAAATCGAGGAATGGTGTACCAGTCAGAAAGCCTTTAAAAGAAGTTTTAAAAATGTTGTATGGTTTCATTCACGTCTTTCTATGATAATGGCAGACAACAAACGTGGAGGACATGGAAAGGAAAAACACCACGCAGCTGTTTCGTAGTTTTTTGGCTCTCTCTGTATATAACTCCTGATCCTCCTAGTGTTAAGGTTTTATGAAAACATTTTCTCTGTTACTTTCTTATGATAGGTGTAAGTTTTGTATTCTACCCAAAAATGTGATAATGAGCTTTCACTGAAGATACACACTTTGAGATCCTATAGCCCCTCCCCCAAAAAAGAAAATACATGTGTGCAAGATGGCCATAGCTCAAAAACAAAGAGTCAAATAAATACCAAACTTTGAATCCACCATCTTCCAAGTATGCAAGCAAAATTTTAAGGCATTACTATACAGCGTTGATTTTTGAAGTCCTTTAACCAGGTAAATCAATGAATGAAATGATGCGCATATGAACTCATGGTACATAGAGCCTAGGGTTTTGAGCTTCATTGTCTAAGGATAATTAAAAACTTTAGGAAACACATTATCCCAGGTAATTCAACCCAGCAAGGTTCAAACTAAGGACCTCATGGCAAATACACTACCCCCATACTGTGGAGGGAGCATAACACTTTTCTTTCTTTCTTTCTTTATTTCTTTCTCTCTCTCTCTCCTTTCCCTCCCCCTCTCTCTCTCCCTCCCCCTCTCTCTCTTTCTCTCTCTCTCTCTCTGTCTCTCTCTCCCCTCATTCGTTCATTCTTTTTGAGTAGCATATCTTTGCACCAAAGCCAGCAGAATCCCAGTACGCATGCAGTTTGAGTTTAAGATTAGATTCCATCTTCCAAAGTCTGACCTGCCCCATTCCCCCCTTTTTTGTTACAATTTTCTTCTCTTCTTCTTTTTTTTCATGACTTTATTTCCAATATAATTCTTTTTACAATGATACTAGTATATTAGTATCTAATGTAAACTTATGAGAGTTGGATAATAAATTAAATGATGTACTTAACAAAATGTGTAAATGATTTGAAGCAAACAAACTTGCCTTTAACTTTGATAAAGCTAATGTAAAGAAGTTTATCACATAAGACTCCTAAGATCCAAACATGAACATAAGAAATAACAACAGAAGTGTTAAAAAAACTTATGCAGCTAAGTTTCTGGGCTTGCAGATAGATTTAACCAGTTAACCTGGAAATCGCACATTACATGTTATCTGAATTAAGTTTAGCATGTCTCTGCCTTTAAGTCTCTGAATAGTTTCAACACAGCAGAAACTTCTAAGAGAGTTATCTTCATTTCATCTTGAAATACAGAATTATTTTCTGGGGTAACTGGCTATAGAGCCAGCAGAAATATTTTTCAGCTGTAGAAACAATGCAAGTAATAGTGAGAGCTCATGACAGAGCATCCTGCTGAATGTGTTTGTTGCTGTGGGAATTTTAACTTTAACATGTGAGTGTGTTTTGTCACTCATGACATTTTATAAATAAAATCTGTTTGTTACATGACTTCATCCACCCTTTATGGTTTATTAATGGGTATACAAATTATTCTTATGTACATTTATTTTTCTATCCACATTTTAATCATGATAAACCTTTGCAGAAATAGCTAAATTACTCATTTCGTTTATATACAGTGGTAGTCAAATGTTTAAGAACAGTGCACTCTAGCTAGGCTTAAAATTCCACTCTCTTTCCATGCAATTGCAAAAAAACCACTGAATATCAACAGGACTTTAAAAGAACAACAAAGTATTGAACAATGAGAACCATCAATAATGGATATCTTTGAAACGTTTATGCCACAAAAAAAGTTATTTTAGATAAATTGTGTGTTTTAAAGAGATCTACATCTTTTGTGTAATATATTTTCGTGTATTGCTTAATGGGTTATATGAGTAAAAACGAGTATGTAGTATATGCTTCACATTTTCAAGTAATACTCAGTTTGGTAAGAATAAAACATTTTGAGTATCTACTTCATTTTGAGAACATACTCAAGTTATGGAAGCAGAGTAGAACATACTTAGGCATCCATCTTACAAGTACATATTCATATTTGGTACGAATAAAAGCTAGTATATTCTTAGTTTTATGAGTTCACTCTCCTCTCATGTTGAGCATGGTTAGTTGCATACTCACTTCTGAGTACATGCTAATTTTTGTTATACTATATGCTCAATATATACTATAAGTGAGTATATATACAATATATACTCACTTCTAAGTACATTTTTTTTTTTTTTTTTTTCCTTAAAACTAAATATGAAGAGAACGACACAATTTATGAGCTGTATCATACTCATGGAAAAGTTACATACATAGCCATGGCATTAAAGAAGTGTCAAAATCCTACATTGTTTCAGAAAAACATAACCTAGAAGTAACATTGAAAGTCAGCTTTATTAATTAACCTTACTATGTAAAGTGTTAACTTAAAAACCCTCATAGCTTTATAAGAAAACTGCTTCATAGTATACCTAAATAGTGTAAATATGCTGGGATTTTAAAAACAGTCAAGATGACTTCATCCAGCACCTCGTGAGTTATGACTTTCCAATCCACAATTATTTCTTTCTTTTTGCTTATAGCCATTTTATGTATTGGTTTTCTAACATTGCCATGAACATTCAAGGAGTTTCAAAATCCTATATTGCTTCATGAAAACAACCTAGAAGTTTCATTGAAAGTCAGATTTATTAATTAAGGTTACTATTTAAAATCCTAATCCCAAAATTCAGTTGCTTAAGAAGTTAGATTACTTATAACAAAACTGTTTCGTAGAAAAATAGTGTAAACATCCCAGGATTCTAGAAACAGTCTGATTTGAATATGCATCTGGCATCTTATAATTATGACTTTAGAATCTATGAATATTTTTGTTTTGCCTGATATATTGATAATAGACTTTTGCTTGTTTCATTTTATTTATTGTTTTGCTAATTTAATTTACACCTATGCTTTTGTGTGTGTTGCTCCAATTAATTTTTCATTTCTTGAAGGACTTCATATTTCTCTAACATTTCTGCTGAAACTTGTTATGCAACAGGATAATTCCTGAGCAGTTTTGATGGTTAGAGGACCAAATACAACAAAAATCTACTCCTCTAATTCTGAATGCCAAACAACACAACACAACACCACACAATCAACAAAGCTAGTAAACAGTCAAAGAGTATATATAGCACTAGTATATATTCACATTTAAGTGAACAAGATGGCTGTTAGGTAGTAGGCTTTTATTCTTATGAAAACGAGTATGTTCTCATTGAGCTGAGTATATAATCACAGAAAGTGTTCATATTCATGAGTACGAACTTTGAGAAAGTACTTGCTTTTTAATCATTTGACCCTGTATACAAGTTGTGCAATATTATACAAAATTCCTTCCAAATGAGCAGCACCTCTCAGATAATTCCCAGAAAATTCAAGATATACATTTTGTTTGTCATGTAAATATATTTAATATAAGGCATTGTAATCAAAATTGTTGAGCCATTTTTCAGAAAATAAAACATTTCGAAAAATGTTCCATGTAAAGGGCAGTTGGGGTGGGGGATTTTCTTGAAAATCTTTGTGTCATATCTTTGGTAGGTACTGAACTTAAATATCACATTTGGTATTTATCTGACATGTTGTTTTTGACTTATGCTGTTCACAAACATTTTTCTAAAGATTATTGTTTTATTCAGGGGGCTTCAAAGCATGTATTTCTGGTGAAATCTCAAAATTGAATTTCTGGATGGAATGCAATACCTTCTCTACCTACTATGTATGCAGTGGAGAAAGTGAAAAGAGTAACAGCAGCTGTCAAAGAACGTTAACAATTATACTTAACGTGAAAAATATATTCTATATAAAATATCTGTCTTTGATATATAATCATGACATTCTACAAAACTTAAATTTTTAAAGTTATATTTTACTGGTCTGTTTCTTTCGTGTGTCTACTGTGCTGATATCAGGAAGGCAGGCGGATGAAACTTTCAACATTGGCATTGTGTGCAGGAATAGCAAAGCAGTTGTTTTCAACTGGTTGGAGCTTTGTTTCACAGCATTAGTCCTCTTGATTCCCAGCAGAGTCCTGCAAGATTTTAGGGCTTTTTTCTCTGCATCTAGTCATTTTTAGTGTAGCAAGTGCTCCTTGTTTAAAAATATATCTTCACACAAGGAGCCCCATGTTCATGAGACAAATCCCATCCTTCGAAGGTATTTTCCGAAGCAGTTGTGACCTGTTTTCAATCTTAAAAGTGCTAATGCTGTTTTCCATGGAAGGTGATCGATTATGGCAGAATATTCACCAATGGTTTCATATTTCCTATTTATAAATTTTGTCTTTTCTCTTGTCTGTTGTGGTATACTATTTGTTTTATTTCTTGTAGCCTTCTTTAGAGCAACATTGGTTTTTCTGGTTTCTCTTGAACTTCAGAGACTTGTTTAGCTAAAAACTCTGCTTGTTCATTTCCAAAAGCAAAGTAATTCCATTATTTTCAACAAATATTTTGCTAATCAATTTAAAATTAAAGAATGTTTACATTACTTAAATTTAGGACATTCCGTATTTTTCATAAATTCCCCCTGGAAGGTAAATATGTAGGGATGTCCAGGATTTTCCAGATGTCTGGTAACCCTAATACTGGACAAAAGGGAACTTTCTATGGATGTATCAAAATATTCAGGCTTTACCAGATTCTATTAGGTGTCAAATACAAAGAACAAATTCTTAACTGCTCTTAAAAAAATGTCTATGTAAAAAGGCATGCTACTTTGATAACTGTGATGATAACTTCTTAAGTGAAAGTTCAGAATCTTATATTGGTCAATACATATAACATGCTCATGTTAAGTTGAATTATATGCATGAAACGTAGCACATGATCTATATTGTATAAGCCATATATCATTGTTTTGCACTGCATGATCTGTAACCATCGTGGTGGATGAAAGTTTTGCCCTACATAGTATTTCTGATTTGAATAATTGGTGTAGGTTTTCTGTGAGGAAAAAATAAAATGGTAGTAATAGGTTTGTGAAGGTTGTTTGCTGTATAGGGTGTTCAATGTCCCAGTTCTCTGCTCGCTGTGGGATCTTATGAACAAAAAAAATAAATAAATAAATAAACAAGCTAAAAATTGATAAACTTAACCCCACACTATACAGTAGCAGTGATGAGACTGACATATAATGTTTGCTATGCAGCATTTATTATTGTCAGCTTCAACGATGCAGTATGATTCATAAAACATTGAACTCTGAGGAACACCCTTAGAGTTACATGATACATGAACATATCACCTTGCCGCCGTAAAGAAAGGAAAATATTATGAGTTTTATTCCCATTATCTCACTCTACAATGATGGTTGGCTGTAATTTGCCCAATTGAGTTAAGGTTTTACTGAGTGAGGTGGTAATGTGTACGACTAGCATTCAGAAGGTCCCAGGTTCAAACCCATGGGAATGACCAAGCTGACCAAAGGTTTTTTCATGATTTTCCTCAGTCACTTGGTGAATGGTGGGTTAAATAGTTTGATCCTCGAGTTTTCCTGTTGTCACTATATTTCATTTCCTTCTTCACTGCCATACTAGACAGAGGGTTGATCATTGACTTGTAAGTCTTACAAAGAGAAAGTTAATCTGTTAAACAAAGAAAGAGTTAAGGCTTTCTGAGGTTGTTAAATGTAACTGAATTGTATGTTTAGGACATTAATATTTAGCAGTATACATCAGACGCCTTAGTTGCACAGTTTCAAAAGATGCAAATATCTTATGAAAACTTGAAACATGCATTTTTGTTTCAGCATGGCTTGTTTACAACAATCCACAAATATTACACCCTAGAGGAATGGAAAGATTTTGCAGAAAATAACCCAGAATGCCTGCGATACGTGGCAGCATCTTCTGGAACAGGCCAGGGAGATTTTGAAAGACTATCCCAAATCTTGGTTGAGATTCCTGGTGTGACTTACATCTGCCTTGATGTAGCAAATGGATATTCACAACATTTTGTTGAATATGTGCGCAAAGTTCGTGCTACCTTCCCGTCCCACACTATCATTGTAAGTATACAGTATAGGTAAATGATTATAATAGCTTAATGCGCATACACTTGTTGCATTGGTTATTCTCCTATACAGTTATGAATTAAAGGTAAAATTTTACAAGAGGAACAGAAAAACAGATTACTACTAAATTATAAGAGCTATTTAAACATTAAAAGTCATGAACATTGTATAACCCACATGAATAGAATAACAAACATTTCTCTCCTTTTTTTCAAAATTCAAACTTTGGAAATTAGGTAATTTGTCATCAATACAATTATAAATTATTAATAATAATAATTTTAAGTGTGTCATAGCACATAATTATATAAAATATAAACAAATTCAGGAAACAATAAAATAATGAGTTATGTTTAGAATATATACGAGGGCTGATCAACAGAGACTGAGACTGATTTTTTTTCACAGATGTTTATTACTCCAATTCAATGTTTACATGATCTTTTTCAAAGTAGTCCCCTCCTACTTCAATGCACTTTTTATAGCGTCTCTGCCAGTCCTTGAACACGTGCTGCAGACCATTCATTGTCAGGTCCTTGAGAATCGCCTCACGTTTCTTGAGCATTGCTTCAGAGTTCTCAAATCGAATACCTCTAAGCTTTGCCTTTAGTGATGGGAATAAAAAAAAGTCACAGGGTGCAAGATTGGGGCTATAAGGTGGATGTGATACACAGGTAATGTTGAATCTAGCCAGAAACTGCATGACTTGATTTGCGACGTGAGGCTGTGCATTGTCATGATGAAGTCGCCACCCAGTCCAAGAAAGCTCTGGTCGTTTCTTTGCAATGTGCTTCCTCAGTGTAGCCAATACTAACGTGTAGTATGCTGCTGTAACAGTAGTGTGAGGAGGAACTGCATGCTGATAAATCATTCCAATCAAAAAATGTGATCACCATCATTTTCCCTGCAGATGGAACAACTTTTGCCTTTTTTGGTGTTGGAGAACCTGGCGATTTTCGCACTGTGCTGGCTTGTTTTCCTTCAGGATCATAATGATGCAGCCATGACTCACCACCGGTGATAATTGATGCATCCCCTTCATCAGCAAAGAGACTCAGCACCTGATTGTCTGGTATGCGAAATGCACATAGGGTCTACAAAATAGAGCATTACTACCAACCTACAAATACGAGAGTGCTGCCGCCTACCAACATTATACATAAAAACCCGCTCTTTTCAAATATTTATGTTACAGATACGAAACTATCACGGAAGCTACAGGAAAAAATCAGTCTCAGTCTTTGTTGATCAGCCCTCGTATATATTGAGTTTTTATCACTACTAACATGTTTACAGAAGGGAAACTTTCTACTTACTGAAAAAGTTGTATTACTATCAAGAACTAAGCAAAATAATGCTAGTATAGTTCAATTAGTATCCAAGGATTGTAATATTCTAAAAAACATTAATAAGCAATTTACAAAAAAATAATAGCGGATATAGGGGACTCTGCCTAATTCAGATTACTAAAAGACAAAGATGGCTGATGATGCATGTTGGGGCAATCAACATTCTAAACTGAGTCACTAGATATATAACCAGAGAAATCACCAGACAACCTCATTGTCATTATATATATACTGCTCATAATATTTTTATCTTCAGTGCAAAGGTTTGGTCATCACCTTTCTTCTCCATCATAATCACTGATTATTTGATTACCTATAACCTGGTTGCACCTTAAAGTGAAAAATTCAGTCATTTGTGGTAGCTCAGTGGTTAGAGCAATCCATGGTTCAAATCCCGGCTATGGCTTTGAATTCAATCATCTGATTCTACCTTTCCAACCTTGTCCAACACACAGCTTGTGTGGAAGAACAATTAATTTCATTAATTGACCTAACAGTGGTCAAAACTATGAACCCGTGACTTAAAGTACTTTCAACATTATAAGTCACCATTGGGGTATGTCATCTCAAAAAAGTTTGAGATCTCCTTGTTTACTGGGGAAAATGTGAATCAGTTTGCGAATTTAATGCCATACCAACCATGTTGCCATGCTAGCTCAGTGGTTAGAGCAACCAAACAAAAACTGGGAGACCCACATTCAAATGCCAGCTATGGCATTGAATTTTTCAGTCATCTGAGTCTACCTTTCCAATGTATAGTATAATTAATATAATCAATACATCAACTGGTGACTAAATGGTTGGCGTGCAAAGCTTGAGCGTGCAAATATAAAAAACGGGAAATCAATTTAGCAGATACAATGTAACTTAACTTCCCACTACATGTAAAAGGTGCATATTTGCGGAGGGGTTGCCAGTTATAAATGGAGCCTAACAATCCAAATATCATCAGATTTTAGTGACTTACGCCATAATGGTGGGAAAATGTTAAAGTTGTACCTTAGTATATGGATATGGTAACCTGTATAACAAAAGTTGATTAGGTTTACAAAAGCCTTCTCTTTCTAAATGTGTAACATTCATTACATTCTGCTCACATCTTTCTGTTCCTCCAAATAATCGCACACTATTGAAGCTTCATTCTGATAGTAAAACAATTCTGACACAGTTAAATTGTTTATAAAATAATGCAGCGTTTCCTTATTGTTTCAATTATCACTGAACCTTTTTTCATAAAAGACACAAAACATCACTTCTGATACCCTGCTATCAGAACAAGTACTAGTTCAGGGATAAGAGCTGCTGACTTTGCTTTCTTCAGAAAGAGGTGAATTGACTTCAAGAGATCAAGCAGTAAACTTAGACAAGTCTAGGTCTTTATCACAATATCCGAACAAGAAATGAATACTGAGCAGAAATGACATGCATGTGAAAGTTTTATATCAGTACAGAGAAAGCAATAATACCTAAATAACTTGAACTGAAGCTGAGATGATGATATAGTAGCAGTGATGATGCATGCCAGTAAACATGACATTAAAATGTAATAAGCTCACTTGCTGGCTGCTAGTTCTCAGTGTGTGTGCAATTTAGAGGGTGCAATTGAGCTTCTGTTCCAAGGGGGAAGTGTAAAGTGACTGGTCTGTGGAGAAAGAGCTAATAAATCAGAAATTGTTTAAATTAGTCATAAAAATAGCTTTGATTGAAATCTTCAGAAAGGATAGTAAAAGCTTAGGAAAGTTCTTAAGCAAAGAAAAAAAAAGTGGAATTGGTCTGCTAAAAGAGAGGTAGCATAAATATAACTGCTCTGTATATTTACTTTTATAATTTTTAATAAGACATAAGTTGTGTGATGCCATCAAATTAAGCGGCCACACTTTTAACGGCGCCTGGATCACAGTCATGTGCCATTTCCCTCCCAACAATTTTTCCCTGCATGGACCATCTTATGCATCAAAACAAATAGGATGAATGAACAAGATGAACTAGAACCATTATTATTTCACAAATTACAATATTGAATGTCCCATTGAAACGGCAACTCTAGGCCGGGCCCGAGAACTGTAATTATAGATAATTTATTAACTAACTTTTATTGATGTTAAATCGTACTATGTAATTATCTTTTTCTCATACTGCTTGTATATTTTAAGAAGGGTGATTTAACGTTATGTATCTATCTAGGTTACTAATATTAGTAGAGTTATAAATGGTTTAATGTAAATAATTTAAGCGCTATGTTAAAATACTGTCCACGACGAAATATTTTAGCTACAGGAATAGTGCTTTCGAAGGCAGAAAACCTAGGTTTATGACATCTCTTCGGTCGCAGTGCCATTATTCCTACAGCGAGGGTGTAACGCCTTTGTCCCTTTATTTGATAATTCGCCGTGACCAAGTGAGCGAGACAGATAGCCTAACGGTAAATGTGGGAAAAGCCGCGATTTATATTAAACTTGGACCAATGAGATCCCTGGAAGTTTATTCAAAATAGTTGGACGCGTCGAGTGGCGCTAAAAATGGACCAATGGGAAAGGAAGCAGCCTCAGTAGCCTGAAACTATAAATGAATCTGTTTGGAGCAAATTCGGGGCAGTTTTGTCAAGGCAGTTTTAGCAAGACAGTTTGTCAGGAAGTTTTAGCATTGCAGTTTGTTCGACAGTTTTTGTCATGTGTGGTCAGGGAGAGATGCTGCAGGATGTGTGAGATATCGCGCCAAAAAAAAAAAGGGAATGAAGATAGTTTTAGAAACACACCTAAGATCCGCTACTCGCAAAGAGATAATAAGCATATTTAAACTTCGTGTCATATCCGAGCCGTAGTTTAACAGCGGTGGACAGTATTTTACGGCGGCAATACCAGTGTTGTATACTATGAGTGTTAATTGAATAAAAAGAAACGGCAGTGTCATCTTTTCATAAACAAAGCACGTCTATGTCTTCCTATATCACCACCCGAGATCTACGCTTCCTTTACCGAGGATAAGTCCATGCTCCTATATAGGTTAAAGAAAACTACTGCAGCTAGCCGAGGATAAAATTGAAGAGAACCAACACACGGCGAACTTCTGGAATCAACGGGAGAAGCATCAAGGTAAGCCTAACAGCAACGGACGAAGGAGGTGACTGCCGCACCATACATTGCTTACCTTTTCAAAGATGATGTTGGAAATGTTCTCCTTGTGCTCGAAGATAGGCATTGCAGTTTCTTAACATATTATCATAAATATGTTGGTTATTTCTTCTCATATATTATTTTGCAGTTCTTGTAATGTTCAGGGATTATATTTATACACTTTTTCTTTCAAAGTAAAAAGTAAAAATCATGGTATTAGATGTGGAAATCGAGCGGGCCAAATCCCTACACTCTGTCACCAAAGACACCAGCAATTGCATCTAAAGAAGTGCGAGCTGTACAGCTACAGCCCTGTCTTGTTGAAATACACCATGCATTCACTCTTCATCTGTCATTTGGGGGGAAAAAACTGTAGCGTGCAGCATTAATTGTTTTGTGAAAAAAAAGTAGAGCCAGTCATTCTAGTCACACTCATAGCACACCAAACACCAACCTTAGGATTGTGTAATGGACTTTGATGTATGAGTTTTGGATTTTGATTTGCCCAGTAATGATTATTTTGAGAGTTAACTTGTCCATTCAAGTGAAACCATGCCTCGTCACTGAATAATACAAATTGTGGATTTATGTTCCGATATGCAAGGCTCCAGAAACCAGATGCAAAACTGTATTCTTTCCTACGGGCTCCTCTCCTTCAAATTTGCACTTCTGTTGTTTCGTAAGGCCATAATTTGAGTAGTTTTGTTGGCTTTTTGTGCTGACTCCTGCTTGCTGTACTAACCTCAAGAGAGACTTTCGTGCCAAATATTCTAACTGTGCACTGATATCATCATCTTTTACTCTGTTAAAACTTGATGTTTTCGATATTTTTTTCTGATCTAACACTGATACCAGTGTTTTGAATTTCTTGACTATTGTATGAACTGTACTTCTGCTAGACAGATGAATATCAGAAAAGTGCTCCTGAAATGCTCTACAACACAGAGACAGAGATTCGTGTTTTATAAAGTTGCAACAAATGAAAACTCTGTTCTGTAATAAATTGGATTGTGACTGGACTAACACACAACTGAAAGCCACCAAAGAGCGTTATCTACTGTCTTCGTTTGTCATATATGGCATGAGTCAGAAGGTCACGCCATATGTGATGCAATAGCAGGAACTGGAATCTCAGCAGGGGAGTGGCCCACATCCGAGACCAGGTGTCAATAAGAATATGGTCACTTAAATGGATGACCCTGTATATATAAATTAGGTATATTGCATATATTGAATAGGACTGACATAGCTTGAGCTGAATACCTTGTTATATTCACATGTATTGGCTTAACATAAACAAATTTTCAGGCTATATATCCCAACACCAAAATTTTATAAAATATAAATTTAGCAACTTGAATTTTGATCTGTTGCAGGCAGGTAATGTAGTTACAGGAGAGATGGTGGAAGAATTGATACTTTCTGGAGCAGATATAGTGAAAGTTGGTATAGGTCCTGGCTCAGTGTGCACTACACGCATCAAGACCGGTGTAGGATTTCCACAGTTGAGTGCTGTATTGGAATGCGCAGATGCTGCTCATGGTCTTCAAGGGCACATTATTTCAGTAAGTAAAATAACTCCTTACTGTCTCATGTGCACATAATTGTCTAAGCAGCACACAACTCAAGAGTGGAGTTGCCATTCTTTGCTCTAACACTTTAAGCTATTCCAGGCACTAAACATTTCATCACAATTTAAAGATGTCACTGAGCATTCTTAACTTTTATTTAATATTGTGATGGCAAATCCTTTCCAATCAGTATGCAAATGTTAGTCAGGTCGATTGCTTTCATTTGACTTGTGCCAAATTATAAATATGCTGGACACATTTTACTTTCAAAATACCAACAAAAGTGCATTTAAAATGTTAATAAAGTATATTTTACTTTAACCCAATATAATTTTTTAAAAGTATAAGAATTAAAATAATATTTTTATTAAAGCATAATGTTAGAAATAGATACACTAATACTGGATGGAAGGTGTGTAAACTAATCTTCTACATGCAGAGATGACTGAAAAATTATGATAGTTTTAGTCTTTGAGCTCCCATTTCAGCCGAAAAATAATAAGTTCTGTGCATTTTTTATGACTTCTAGATTAGAACTTCCTAACAATAACCAATTAGTTTTGAATAATCAAAATAAAAACAAAATTATGCTCGTAAGCCACTGTTCATGAGTAGGTTTTGCAAATCAACTCATAGTTTCATATAAATAGATATTTTTCCTCGGCTGTGCATCTGCTTTGAGCTGAAGCGTCACTGCATGACCATCACAGCGTAACTGATGGATAAACAAACACCCTACTACACATCAGCCTGTGTAGAAATTTAAAATTTCTCTGCACTTATGTATTAAGCTAGTTATCCAGGCAGCTTGTTCATATAAAAGGCATTCAAATTGAATAAACCTATGAAGACTACTGTGAAAGTTTTGAGGTATGGGAAAAAGAAAGTTGACATACTTAACAGTGGAGCCGTATTCCCAGCAAACACCAGCTATAGTCAGTGCCAATCAAGAAAGGGATTGACAGTTACTAACCACGTGGCAGAAAGCTTTAAACAAATGGGAGGGGATGGATACATCATAGTGGTCGTCATAGCAATGATTAGAAGGCACAATTAGGACTAAGATGTTTCCATAGCAATGATAGATGCAAAAACCTTGTTGCCGACATTGTCACATGTGCTTAGCACGACATGCCTGCCGAGCGACCGTTGAAGTAACATAAACTGCATGTCTTATCTTCTGCTGTCGCTGCAGTTATAAGCAGTGCCTTCTTTAGCCACAGCTTGCAATGTATTTGCATCAGTTTAGAGATTGCCATGTAGTGACAAGTTATTTTGCATCATCCTATTTGTACAGTTATTTGCTTTGTGTTTACATGTGTTTGAGTCTGCATATCTGTGCGCGTGTTGTGAGCATTTGCAATTGTGTTAACACTTTTAATGGATATTTAACAATATCCAAAAACAGTTACAAAGACAGTGAGCCAAATGAAAAACTGAGCTCGGTAACCGGATAAAATGTATTTGATAAAGGTATACAAATTAAACGACAAGCGCTGGAAATAATATGCTCTGTGAGAGAATCAGCAGCATTTTCTCATTAGAATAAGTATCAATATGTCTTTTGTTAATGAAGATCTTTACACTGATATATTCTTGCATGTTCTATCCTTTGCATATAGATTCAGTATTTTATAATTGTTTCATATATGAATATAAATGCAGATGCAACCCATTTCGCCTTCTTACACATAACATAATTTTAACGTGCTCTCCTCGTGGTCATGATAAGCGGCAACATTGCCTCTCTCTCTGCGAAATGTCAATCCCTTTCTTCTTTGGCAGTGAGTATAGTGACCCTCCCTCTCCTCACACTCCAGCAGTGCAAGGGAAAACACCCTGAGTGTGGTAGTTATTAGTTGCACCAATGGAGCCAGAAAGAGTGCACTTTGATGCAATAATATTTTTTTTATTTTAAAAGTGGCTTAAGTGAGTCCCAAAACCTTGAACATTTGCAGTGGGACTTTGGGAACCTTGCACTTTCTTTTGAATGGTTTTAAATTATTTCACAGTTTACATGGGTTAGAGCGTTATTGAAAGATGAGGAGAAAAGTGGTCACCCAATGACTCGGTGATTGAGGAAAGGTTTACTTCTGTTGAACAAAGAGTTACAAAACCAATCAAGTGAAATGTAAAGAAAGAAAGATTGAATCGTCAGCTGTATCAAAACTCCCACATGAGTATCTTCTTGACCAGAAAGAAACCAATCTAAGAATCCGATGGTTGTCTCATACTTTGACTTAGGCATAAAGGTTCACTCATATCATATGTTGCAAAGAAATACTAATTAGGTTTGATGGAGGGAACTTCAGACAAATGGCTCTACCAGTTTGACCAGAGATGAAATGTCCATCAGTAGTCTGATTCTTTCTAATAAAAATCCAACAGTGAAAGGAATGTGACCAAAAAATTATAGTTATTTTTTCCTTCTAAAAGTAGCCATGTGGCAGCCATTTTCCTGGAGCAACAAAGAGCTGTAACTTCACAATGGCACACCACATTTTGCCTACCAGAAGAGGTTTTCAAAGAAACGTCAGGAATAATTACCAAAAGCAGGACTATGAAGAATTCTTAAGACAATGCATATGCCCTCATAGCCAACATCACCCTTCAGTTATTTTAGTCCATGGAGGTTAAATTGCCTATTTAATCACCTTACAGTCCTGACCTGACTCATGTATGATTATTTTCGACTTTCAGCAATGAAAAACCATGTGCATACAAAGAGGTTTCCAGAAGAAGCTGTTATGACTTAAAAAACTTAAACTTGCAGCATATGAAAAAAGGATTGGCAGCAAATGCAAGTTTAAAATGCAGAAATACAAGTTTGACAGATTAAATTAAATTTTAATTCAACCAACTTGCCATCTTCTCTCCAACTTAATTTTCAGATTTTCTTAATTTAATAGCATAAACAACCACACCATACACCAGTTGGCATATCAAAAGTGGGTTTGTGGTACTTGTGTTTGTTGCACCAACCTATTGTTGGACAGTAAAAATCTCTATTTCCACAAAGACCAAAGACTTCCTTCAGAGTGATGGCGGGCTGGTGCTGCGTTGTGGTCGACTAGACTGTGGGGCAAGGTTCTACTTTACCTGGGGCAAAGTCGTCATGTTATGATCTTGCAGAAGTTACTTAACCTACAAAAAGGGATACCTGTCCAGTTGGCTAGCTCTCGTGTAGTTGACTCTCATGATTCCACTACAGGATGTTTATAGCTCACATGTTCTACTAACGCCTCCAAACAAATATCTAATGTTCAGACCAAACCTATCTTACCTTTCAAGCGATGTGAGAATCTCAGGGAGCATTTAAAGGAATACCTTATATGGGTGATGTTTGGAAGTTTGATGATGGAAGCATGCATAAATTACAAGTCATAATTTCATTTTTTATACTCAATACTTTTATTGTGAATTCTACAAATTTACAAATCAACATTCACAAATAATATACACTTTCAAATTGTTTTGGTCCTTTGTGTTGAATAATTAAGTAGTAATAAAGAGAAACTTGTATGAGGATTGGACATACGTCCGCTTCCAATGGTGGACCCAAGCTATGTGATAGCGTGGCATCATTCTTGTTCAGACAGCTACTTCACAGCAAGGCTGTGATTGGTGAGCCAATTGTCTGGTAGGATTTCAAATTGGAATGTCAATCACGCTCACTGATATAAGCAACTTAGGTTCCAAATATTGCGTGAAGCCTTATGTGATATATATATAAGCACATTTAACATTGCCAAAATAGAATGCGTTAATAAGAATTTAGTATACTCAAAACTAAAAGATAAAGATAAATGAAAGATGTTTACTAACTAGAAAATTATAGTAACGCATGAATTTCCAATTATTTACATTTGAAACTGGATTGAAATAATAAAATAGAATAATTTAACTGAGTATAGAATTTTACAAGGCTTTCTTGCTAATTATTTGGCTTCAACAGTTATCAATAATTAAATCTCTCCAAGATGTAAAATATTCAGTTCATTGAAAGTTAAATTTACAGTTGGTTTCAAGGAAATTGTTTAGTTTTAGTAGTAGTAGCTTTAGCTGCTCTATATAATGCTCCACATTGTCACCACGTTCTGATTATTGTACTCAGGCATGTCACTTCAGGAATGTCTTCATCAGATCAAATCGCTACAGGATGTGTATAGCCACATGTTCTACTAATTGGCTGTACATCAGATAACATGCAGTTTCTCTTTTTATGCATTACACTGTTCTTTTGGTCACCATAGTTGAAAATGTATTACAGCAGCACTCTTTTTGATTCAAGAGATTCATACTTACTTTTACAGGCTTTCAGCTTTTCAGTGGTTGCCTTTAAATTCCTGTTACACTTCTCCAAGTTATTTTATCCTGCCATTGTCCTTCCAGTCTTCTCTTCATGGTTTTATTGACATCCATGTCAAGTGTGCCCTTTCTTGTTTTCTTCTTCCAGGAGTTGTCCAGTTAACAGCACTTTATGGCAGTCTTTCTTCCTTCATTCTCTTTATGTACCCATACAATTTCAAAATTCTTGCTTCTAGTCTATCAATTACTGTTTCTTCTATAGCCATTTCCAGTCTTATACAATCATTCCTGATATGTTGTATTCTTGATATTCTCATGCACCTTCTTAATCCATCAATTTCTGTCCCCAACAATTTTTTTTTGGAGGGGGGGCCACAACTTTTCACTTGTAGTCCAACTTTCTCTCCATATGTTATTATTGTTTCTACTATTATCTTTATTATATTCAATTTTGTTTTTCTTGTCAAATTTCTGTTCCAAAAGAATCCATCCAACGATCTAATTGTCTTTCTTGCAAGATTGATTCTATTGGCTTTGTCTTTTTCACCTGTGCCAGATTTGACAGTAATATATCCAAGATATTTAAACTCGTTAACTTTTTGTACTGTATTGTTATTTATTTTAAGATTTTCTCCAGGTCCTCTCACTACCATGTACTTTGTCTTTTCAAAGCTTAAGTTCAATCTACCTTGCTCAAAAGTATCGACAAGTTTATGTGTTATAAATTCAACATCATCATGATCTTGTCCTATTACCTAGTCGTTAGCAATTAATAAATTATAGATTGTTTTGTCATTAATTTCAATACCCATTTTGTAGCATGCACTGTTCCATTTTTTACTTTCTCTACTACGTATAGTAAATAGGGGAAGTATTGTATTCCACCCAAAAATTCGATACCGAGATTTCACCGGAAATACATGTTTTGAGATCCCCTGAATCCAAAAAAAGCATTTTTGGAAACATGTCCATCTGTGTGTCTGTCTGTGAACAGCATAACTCAGAAACAAACAGTCGGATAAACACCAAACTTGGTATTTAGGTTCAGTATCTTCCAGAGATGCGACACAAGGGTTTTCAAGAAAATCCCCTCCCCACAGAGTACCCTTTACATGGAAGATTTTTCGAAAATTTTAATTTTCTCAAAAATGGCTCTAACGATTTTGATTAAAATATCGTATGTTTAAGATATTTTCATGACAAATAAAATGTATATCTTGAATTTTCTGGGAATGTCTCCAAAAGTATTCTTCATTGTGAACGACTTTTGGTAAACTGGTAAACCATAAGAGATAGACAAAATTTTACTATACAAAAGATGTAGATCGCGTTAAAATACACAATTTATGTCATACATTTTTGTTGTTGAGTGAACCATTTTCGAGTTATTGCTTGTTATTCCCTTAAATTTTTCAATACTTATTTTCTCAAATGGGAATTCCTTATTCATTTTTTTGTCTTGGATATGCAAAGAGTATTAATCTGTGGCAAAGAGAATGGTGCTGCACCTAGCAACCAGCTATTAAGAGATATATGTATGTGCTTAAAGGCTACTGTATTTCTATATTGCCCTTGTAAATATATATTCCCCTTACATCTACAAGAAAATTAGCAATAAGATAGAGTCTGCAAATGTTTATCTCGATTAACATGAAGTAGATGGAGAATAAGCGTTTGTAAAAATAGTTTGTACAAGAGTAGAGAAAGTCATGTGAGTGTAACACATCAGATTTTTTATAGTATTGGCTGTCATCCTAGCTGCTAAAATTCGTTCTTTAATGTGTAGATCATACATGTCTGCTCGACTTTGTATTGTGATTCCCAGATATTTGAAGTATGGGATATTTTGCAGTGGATTATTCTTATATAGAATGAAGTCTTCTGCTGTCAGTCTGTCTCCTCTTCTGAATATCTTTTTTATGGTTTTCCTCCCATTTAGTGTTAGATCATTTTCTTCGGCCAATGTTACGAGTTTGTTGAAGGCTGCTTGGGCATTTTTTAAATTCTGGGACACAATTACCATGTTGTCTGCATAGGCATATATTATGATATACAGCCACTACCCTGTTTCGCCTAAACATCACATCAATTATAACTTACAGATTAGAGATTATATGGGAAAACCTAAAAAAGAAAAGCCTAGAAGACATAGAGAAAGCCAAAGCCAACTTCCTCAAAAAAACACTAAGTCTATCCAGGTATACCATGATGACTCACATACATGCTTTTCATAGAAGAATTCAACTAGACCTGCTTTTACCACAAACCGAACCAGAACTTAACAAGAAGAAACAAGAGATATACCAGATTTCTTCTCCACGGATGTAATGATATACACATATTGAACACAAGCCAGGTATGACCTACAAACATACCATAATGAGATTCACAATACAAATGGATCAAATTGTGACCAATATCATCTAATGTGGTGCAACAATAAACAATAATAAAATGGAAAAAGGCTCACAGACTTTTGTAAAACCTAGAATGAACCAAGAAACATGCAAATTGTGCACTATTTTTTCTATTATTATAACATTTAAATTATACTGTGTTCTCCAATATAACTTGAGAAATAGGAAGACGCAATAAGCACTCTCCAGTGATAAACAATGTACAGATACCGAGCTTGCTTTTAGCCGATAATTTGGTGATGGGATCATTTACGGTAATTGGATTAAAACAAGGCACTTCAAGGGTTAGAAAAATAATGCAATGACTGGGGATTGAGACCAGACTGTGGTGTTTAAGAAAGAAGATAAATTGAGCAAAAATGAGAAATGAGAAGGAAGGGAAAAAGAATATAAGGTAGTTAGAGAAAGTCACTACCTAAGAGTCAAAATAGATGGTGGCAGAAAATGGGAAAAACAGAAAAAAGCAGCATTACCTAAAGGAAAATGTGCGTAAAAAGTTGTAAATATAGAGTACTGAAATAGGATTCAGGTGCTTGGAATGGCTATATAACACAGTGGTGGAGCCCAAAATCCTGTACAGAGTAGAGATATGGGATGGGAAGTAGACCGAGAATCAAGCAAGGGTAAGATTATGGAGAGAGCATTGAAGTATTGGTACAGAATACTGCACCTGGAAGAAAATAATATAGTAAGACAGTGCCTAGAATTTCAAGGGAAAAGTTTAAAAATAGAAGGACATCCTAGAATCAAATGGTCTAGAAGAGATTTGGTGGAAAAGGGAGAATAATGAATTAAATGTTTAGAGAGAAGTAAGAAAGAGGCTAGAGGATATGGAAATACAAAAAATGTTTAGTGAAATAGCAGAGAAGTCTTCTTTAACAGATTATAAAATATTAAAGGGGGGAAATGGGTGAAAATGTGACCAAAGATGACAAAATTCACATTTTGTGTTTTTTGTAGCAAAAAATACTTGGTGATTTGAAGTGCATATATGCAAAGTTTTAAAGCCCTACAGTGTCTGGAAGCTGCTCTAATTACATCATATTTAAAGGTCTGTGCTCCTTAAATGTCCCTGAGAAGGTGATGAAATCGCTGCATGAAGAAAAAATTCCACTTTTTTTTACGGATTTTTGTGGGATTTTTTCCGCGAAGCTTAGTTTCTGGTTTGTCACTGAGCCACCATGATTGGTATAACATAGTAATAGCAGCTCTGCCATAGATGTTGTGTAACATCAAATAAAATGTTGTTTTATTTACATGAGCCAGAAACAAGAGTAAATTATGCAAATAATACCGTGATGAAAGGTTAGATGAGCAAGAATGTGGTGTAAAAAAAGAAAAATTTAAGGCAGAAACAGCTGGAGAATAATTGTGAACATATACCTGCTGTAAATAATGAAGACTGTAAATACATATTCGTGGACATCAGTTTTACTGTCATCATTGGTGACTGACCTGAAGTGTAATGACCACAATCAAAAGCGTTTGCATATAGGACTTGGCACCAAAAGGCTTGGCTTATGCCATAAATTAGAACTGATTTGCAGTGCTTGTAATGAAACAAGAGTACAAATTACACATCTAAGTTGGACACTTCTAGGAAGGTCTGCAAATCATTATAACTGCACCCAAACTTTTAAACTCATTTTTGCTCACTTTAATTTTTGCTACACTTTTATTCATTCAAACAAAATTACATCCACAAATTAAGCGTTGGAGGGCTGAAATTTTTACTGTACATTCTATAAAGCATAAAAAGAAACTGACTCATGGAATTCAGGATTAACTCAGTACTTTTTGAGATAAAAAATAAAATGTGTGTAGTGATTGCAAAAATTTTGAAGTTTCCGCTATGCAGGTCATACTTTGAAACTCTGCCAAATAGTTCCACATAACACCTCAAATATTGTACAAAATATGAAGCATCTACCTTTAAAATTGTGGAAAATAGAAATTTCACCCATCACTCCCTTTGTCAACATGGGAAAGGGAAGAATATGTAGAAAAAACAGGTAAGGAAGCAAGAGAAAGTATAGCATGAGTAAGATTAGGAATGTGTAGGTTGAAAGGAATGAGGATGGGAATAACACAAAACCAATGCCCTTTATGTGGAGAGCAGGAGGATCTAGTACACATACTGTTTAAATTTAGGGCCACTAACAAGTGGACGGAGGAACAGATAAGTGACAAATGGTCAAAAGTTGACCCAAACATTGCAGTGAAGGAAGTATTTATGAAGGACTATGAGAAGGTTGGAGTGTTCATGAACAAAGTGAGAAGCAAATGGTTATGGACAGTGAAAAGAAACAATTAGGCCATAACACAATAATTAGAAGTAAGAATAAAGCTGTAAAAGTTCTCACAAATGGGAAGGACAAATGAGCCTGGGCTGAACACCAATCCCACTTGTGTCTCCTATTCAGCTAAACAAAATACGAGGGCTGATCAACAAAGACTGAGACTAATTTTTTTTCACAGATGTTTATTACTCCAATTCAATGTTTACATGATCTTTTTCAAAGTAGTCCCCTCCTAAATCAATGCACTTTTTATAGCGTCTCTGCCAGTCCTTGAACACGTGCTGCAGACCATTCTTTGTCAGGTCCTTGAGAATCGCCTCACTTTTCTTGAGCACTGCTTCAGAGTTCTCAAATCGAATACCCCTAAGCTTTGCCTTTAGTGATGGGAATAAAAAAAAGTTGCAGGGTGCAAGATCGGGGCTATAAGGTGGATGTGGTATACAGGTAATGTTGAATCGAGCCAGAAACTGCATGACTTGATTTGCGACGTGAGGCCATGCATTGTCATGATGAAGTCGCCACCCAGTCCAAGAAAGCTCTGGTTGTTTCTTTGCAATGTGCTTCCTCAGTGTAGCCAATACTGACGTGTAGTATGCTGCTGTAATAGTAGTGTGAGGGGGAACTGCATGCTGGTAAATCATTCCATTACAGTCAAAAAATGTGATCACCATCATTTTCCCTGCAGATGGAACAACTTTTGCCTTTTTTGATGTTGGAGAACCTGGCGATTTCCACACTGTGCTGGCTTGTTTTCCTTCAGGATCATCATGATGCAGCCAAGACTCATCACCGGTGATAATCGATTTAAAAAATGCATCACCTCCATGTCTGGTATGCGAAATGCATGTAGGGTCTACAAAATAGAGCATTACTACCAACCTACCAATACGAAAGTGCTGCCACCTACCAACATTATACATAAAAACCCGCTCTTTTCAAATACCTTATGTTACAGATACGAAACTATCAAGGAAGCTACAGGAAAAAATCAGTCTCAGTCTTTGTTGATCAGCCCTTGTAAATAAATAAATATCAATATAATTTGGACAGAAATGAGATACTTGTGTCCACATGTCCACGGCTATAAACTCTCAAGAGTGTTTTCGCAAATAAAAAGGTTTTCAAAGAAGCCTAACCTATATCTAACATAAATTAAAAGTCTTGAAATGTGTTTTTGCACTCTGTATATTTTTCATCATTTTGTTTTCATTCACTTTGCATCTGCAGCAGTAATATATGTTTTAGGATGGAGGTTGTACATGTCCTGGTGATGTGGCCAAGGCTTTTGGAGCAGGAGCCGACTTTGTGATGGCTGGTGGAATGTTTGCTGGCCATGATCAGTGCGGTGGAGAGATGATGGAGCGTAATGGAAAAAAGTACAAGCTATTTTATGGAATGTCTTCCACGACAGCAATGGAGAAACATGCTGGAGGTGTAGCTGAATACAGGTGATTTAAATTTAGTAGGTTATAGATTGATGGCATAGAAGACAGCATTCTTAGAGCAGAACAGCATGTTAGGAATGCATTATGTTCAGGTATTTAATTCAAAATCTTAAATTGTAAATGTATTTTTTTGTTGCGGAAGAGTGTGATAACATTGTTAAAATTTATTGCATTCATTCTGGAAAATAATCCTCAAAAAGGAAAAGCTGCTTAAATAGTAACTTTGTACACCGATGTGCAAAACCTAAGGACGAAAGTAATCTTCGCATGTTGTGACACTGCCAAGTAACATAGCTCGATGAAACTTGATTCATACATAGAGGGAACTGCTATGATATGCTGCAGTAGGCAACTAAACGAAATATGCAATGAGACAAACAGAAATGCCACTTTTATTCATAGACCATAAGCTACACTAAAGTCTATACAACATATGATGGCTCTCTAGATTTACAGAAACAGATACATGGTGCTTAAAAGGGTGTATGGTCACCACAGATAGCAATGCATGCTCTGCATCGTGCTCCCATGCTGGCCACAAGATTGGTAAGCAGTTCTTGTGGTAGGGCATTCCATTCCTCCACCAGCGCTGTTGACAACTCTTGGATGGTCATTGGTGCATGAGGATGATCAGGAGAACGGGCAGGCCAGTCCATTCGCCGAATATCCTCTTGTACCAATAGATCCTCCACCTGCACTGTTCGATGCGGTCACACATTGTCATCCATTAAAATGAAATCAGGGCTGACTGCACCGCTGAAAAGATGCACATGGGGAAGCAGTACAGTATCACAATAATGTTGACCAGTGAGCGAACCATGTTCAAAGATTTGGAGGTCAATGCGTGCATGCAACATTATGCCTCCCCAAACCATAACACCCGAACCACCAAAATGATCATGTTCAAGGATGTTCCTGGGTTCATTACGTGTTCCCACCTCTCGCTGGTTGAGGGTACATTGAGAATCACTACTTAGACTGAAGAGAAGAACATGTGACCCCATTCCTCGTTGGTCCAATTTTTATGCTCTTGGGACCATCGCAAATGGTGCTGCCGATGTGCGGATGTCAATGGAACACAACGTACTATACCCCCGCCGCTATAACGTTGCACTTGACAGTTCGTGTGGCTTCGCGTAAGGTTGGCTACATCGTGGTTGCGACGTTGCCAGAGTGGCTAGTAAACAACAGCTGATTGTTCTCATTTCTATCGTGTCTAAGCCGCATACAGAAAGTGTACGTAAGTAGCGAACGTCACTGAATAATAACTATTTCGTATTATTATTGTTAATTGAAAATAAGCGATATAAGCAGCTTTGGTATGGTCGGATACTCCTTTCTATGATAATAGGCATAAATGTGTCTACGTATGGCGTCTAATTGGAAAGCATCAATATTTGTGACTGGACGAGGCTTCTTTTTTTTCTTCCCTGGAGTTGATAGAAATACCTGTTGTGTTCCAGATGGTTCAGGAATTTTGTCCTCTTTCTCTTCGTGTTTCACTCCCTTGTGAATAACAGTTCTCGTGCTTAGTCCAAGAGCTGCTGCAGTTCGTTGTACGGCTTTATCAGCAGGAATAGAGGGATTTCCGTGAAGCTTCACGTACTCCTTTTCCCATTCAAAGAACTCCCGGGTTCTCCTTAATAGTTCCAATGCCTGACTATTAAGTGGCACACCTCGGCGCAAAGGATTTTCACTTCGTGAATCATCACTCGGCGATCGGCGTCGTTTTTCCGACATTGTCG
Organism: Deroplatys truncata; assembly: GCA_030765065.1. Taxonomy (NCBI): domain Eukaryota; kingdom Metazoa; phylum Arthropoda; class Insecta; order Mantodea; family Mantidae; genus Deroplatys; species Deroplatys truncata. The sequence continues at coordinate 52,211,248 of CM060987.1, forward strand.
CACTTAAGTTTTGTTTAAATAAATAATATGAATGAAATATATATAAAATAGATAAATATAAATAAATAAATGTATAAACGAACAATAACAAAACTATAAAACAATAACCACAAATCTAAATAACAAATAACAATGAACAATATGTAGCTTGCAAAGAACAACTTGACGCTCTGCTAGAGATTCACAAACTGAAGCACATGGTTGGGAATAGTTACATCCGGCAACAGAGCCGATTCTAGTTCCGGTTCCGCTTTGTCATCGACCATCCGGAATGCTGCCTTGTGATTGGCTTAGGAAGTCAAACGGTTGAAGTTTTTCATCTGTCTTTTCGCGAGTGTACCAACTTAAACGCTAGCTGTCAAGTGCAACGTTATAGCGGCGGGGGTATAGCCATCGGGTAAAGAGACCACCTCTGTGGAGTTACGTGCCACTGTATCGTGAGATTGCGTGCCTAGCTGTCCTGTTAAATATGGTCGCAATTCCACACGCTGTTTGGCATGGATCCCTTCTTGCCTGTTGTACAATGTAGCAGTCATCTGCTGCTGTAGTTGAGTGTGGTCGACCACCATCTCCTTGGGACAGCAGTGCCTGTGGTTTGGAAGGTTCCCCATGCACGTGAAACAATGCTGTGAGCAATTCCAAACTCCTGAGCAACACTCATCACACTTCGCCCTTCTGCCAGTTTCCTGATGATTCTTCCCTGTGTGAAGTCATCCAAATGGTGTCTATGGGCCATGTTGCAATGAAAAACACCACTACAGTGTACTGTAACAGCTCGCTAATTGCCACACACTGTCTTGTCCTGTTTCGTCAACCGTCCCGTGTTGCAGGACCAGACCCATTTGGCACTGTAGGCTCAGTACACTCACGCCATATGACCTCCAGCTTTCTGTGTATGTGAGAGACCTCTGCCAACATGCTCCCGCACCTTCATCTACTTCTACCAAGTAGTTCATTTGTTATGTTACTTTACCCATCTTGTCCTTAGGTTTTGCACACCAGTGTATTCAAGTCCAAGGATATGAGACAAAGATTTTTAAGAGAATCCCCCACCCCACCCCAAACTATTCTTTACATGGAAAATTGTTCATTGCTTATTTTCTCAAAACTCACTTTAAATATTTTTTATTTATATAATTTTATTTTATTTGTTTATATATTTTTATTTATTTAGGATATTTGCATGCCAAAGAAAATATATATCTTAATTTTTGGTAAATAGCCTGTAAAGATCTTTTCATTCCGAATGAATTTTATATAATTTTGTGTAACTAGTAAACCATAAACAAGGTTAGTAAATTCATGCCCTAAAAACTCTTGTAATATGTATGCAAATATGCTTTAAAATGTGTGAAATATGCTAAAAAAATGTGGTATAAAAGTTTTTACATAAAGCAGTGTTCCCATGCAAATTTACATATATTGCTGAGAAATAGATGCACGTGGCTCCACATTCAAAATAAGGGAGAATTACAATTTACCAATTTATATGTAAATACAAATACAGATCTTCACCTGCAGTCTCTCAAGACACTCTTGTGACTTGAAAAACTTGTTTGGGTGTCACATGTAAATATTTTCCTTCAAGTATGTCTGGTGTTTTAGATATTTGTTTATAGCCAGAATTTTTAAAATAACATTGTTTATTTTGGCTTTTATTTTCTGTCCTACTTCAACTGGAATGGTAGAACCAAACACATTTAATGACTGATGTAAGGGAAAATCCGTTATTTCCAATGTTTTAATAGCTACAGGCAAATTGGAAAAATGTGCTAATATAAAGCGAAAATTTCCTTTAATTTCTTCATCTGAGAGAACATTCCACCGTTTCAATTAAAACAGCATCATCTGATTCTAATGAATTAATAATTCTTAAGTGATTATAAATCTTTAGCATAATACAGTGCAGTTTTTAACTTTAATTAACCCAGTGGTTAAAACAGGTTCAGGTAGTAGTGGAATATTAGGTGACTCTTTGTGAACAGCTGAACCCTAAATGCAGATTTAATAATCTAATTATTTCTGCAGTGCAATGAAAAGAGTGAATAAGACATGTTAAATGAATGCTATTAGGAAAAATTTCTCTTTGTGTTTTCCCTGCTTTGATCACTTAGCTTGCTGCATCAGATAAAAATAAAAGTACATTGTCATATTTTATATCACCAGGCCAAATTAATCTCCTAGAGTCGATCACAATAGTGTCACAGAAGCAGTGTTAATAACTTCTAATTGAAAGCAATCTAAGAAATATGGTACACCTATCCCTTGCTGATTTATAGCACCCACTCTTACATTTGTAATGAAATGCTCTTCTATTTACATCAATTGCTCCATCTATTGACATCCAGAGGAGCTCATTTGCTAATTTATTTTGCATACCTGACATTATTATAACAATACTTTGGTAAGGCACAAGTTGTTTGGTGCACTTTTCTAAAAAATCTGATGTGTTACACTCACATGACTTTCTCTACTCTTGTACAAACTATTTATACAAACGCTTATTCTCCATATGCTTCATGTTAATGGAGATAAACATTTGCAGACTCTATCTTATTGCTAATTTTCTTGTAGATGTAAGAGGAATATATATTTACAAGGGCAATATACAAATACAGTAGCCTTTAAGCACATACATATCTCTTATTAGCTGGTTGCTAGGTGCAGCACCATTCGCTTTGCCACAGATTAATATTCTTTGCATATCGAAGACAAAAAAATGAATAACGAATTCCCATTTGAGAAAAGTATTGAAAAATTTAAGGGAATAACAAGTAATATCTCGAAAATGGTTCACTCAACAAAAAAAATGTGTATGATATAGATTGTGTATTTTAATGCGTACTACATTTTTTGTGTAGTAAAATTTTGTCTATCTCTTATGGTTTACCAGTTATGCAAAAGTCGTTCACAATAAAGAATACTTTTGGAGACATTCCCAGGAAATTCGGGATATACATTTTATTTGTCATAAAAATATCTTAAACACATGATATTTTAATCAAAATCGTTAGAGCCATTTTTGAGAAAATTAAAATTTTCGAAAAATCTTCCATGTAAAGGGTACTCTGGGGTGGGGGATTTTCTTGAAAACCTTCGTGTCGCATCCTTGGAAGATACTGAACCCAAATACCAAGTTTGGTGTATATCCGACTGTTCGTTTCTGAGTTATGCTGTTCACAGACACACAGACACACACACGGACATGTTTCCAAAAATGCTTTTTTTTGGATTCAGGGGGTCTCAAAACATGTATTTCCGGTGAAATCTTGGTATCAAATTTTTGGGTGGAATACAATACTTCCCCTACTTACTATACGTAGTAGAGAAAGTAAAAATTACATAAACTTGAGTTATTTATTTTTCACCTAATGGAGCAGCTATGTTGGAGTTGGGAAGAGTAGGTAGCAAGGGCATGATAGTAGAAAGGATACTTAAATATTGGCATAGATTGAAATCATTGGACGAGCATAATATCTTGAGGCAATGTTTAATAATACAAGAAAAATCCAGTGATGGGATGAATTGGGCTCAAGGAATAAGGAGAATTTTACAGGAAATAGGAATGGGTAACTTATGGGAGGAGAGAGAGGGGATAGTTAAAGGTTTCTGGAAAGAAGTGAGGAACAGAGTAGAAGATATAGAGAAACAAGAATTATTTCAAAGTCTGGAAGGAAAGAAATGTTTGGAACTATATAGACAATTAAAGGTGGACTGAGGAAGGGAGAAGTATGTGGATGTAGGTAATAGGTTAGTGAGAGAAGGGTGGGCCTGGTCCAGATTAAGTGTATATAAGCTAAGGATAGATAGGAAGGGAGGGAATTTGAATAGGTGTCCTCTTTGGAGAGGCAGATAATGATTTGCATTATATAATTGAATGTGAAGAAACTAAGTTGTGGAGAGATCAGTTTTTACCTAAAGAATGGGAGAATGTTAACAAAGAAGTATTAAAAGTTAAGATTATGAAAATACAAAAGGAGAGGGATATAAAAAGAATAGTATATATGGGGAGAGTAAGGGAAAAATGGTTTAGAAAAATAAAGCAATATGAATTTGTTATGACCCACCATGCATAAATAACCACAGTGTTAAAATGCATGATGGACCAAAGAAAGAAAAAATAGCAACTCAAAGTATTAATGTATTATTTTCCATAGAGAGATGTCAGGTGCTAGGAATGGTTCATAAAGATCATATGAAAACTGTGTAGCTTATTTCCCATACATTTCGACTAATTTGAATATATGGGAACTAATTCGACACTTCTTTCATACTTTTATGCAACCATTTCCTTGTGTTTCACAGGATTAATATGTTGAACCACTTGAAAACTCTTTTAATTTCCAATATATTTTCACATGCCTTACAGTATAAAACACTAACATCTCTACTCATAAGTTCACTTTTTACATTTTTAAGCCTGCTTGTATTATTTGGTTTCACCTTTGCCACTTTTAACAATGTCTGTATCTGATACACCTTGTTACTATTCACAAGCAACTGGTTATGTTATCATGACACTTCCTTATTGCATAATCTATTCCAGTTCCCATATTTCTTGGGTCAAATGCAAGCCACATAGCGTCTAACGCAGAATTGCATCACTCACTCTTCACGTGATTGTAAATCACTGAATTACTTACCTGAGTTACACTTTTGAAGATAAAGTGGCAATCTACTTTTTACTTTCTATAGCACATGCATAGTATGAAGAGAAGATACTGCATTCCATCCAAAAATATGATACCAAGAATTCACCAGAAATACATGTTTTGAGGCCTCCTGAATAAAAAATCTGATGTGTTACACTCACATGACTTTCTCTACTCTTGTACAAACTATTTTTACAAATGCTTATTCTCCATATGCTTCATGTTAATCGAGATGTTAATCTTATAGCTAATTTTCTTGTAGATGCAAGGGGAATGTGGTAGTATTTAAGCGATAGTCAAATCTTTTTAAGAGTTGGTTGCTATGTGGCGCATTCCATTCTCTTTGTATGTACAGGACATAAGAAAAATGAATAACGAATTTGAGAAAAAGTATAAGTATTGGAAAATTTAAGGGAATAACAAGCAATATCTCGAAAATGGTTCACACAACAAAAAAAATGTATATGACATAAATTGTGTATTTTAACGCGATCTACATTTTTTGTGTAGTAAACTTTTGTCTATCTCTTATGGTTTATCAGTTATGCAAAAGTCGTTCACAATGAAGAATACTTTTGGACACATCCCCAGAAATTCGAGATATACATTTCATTTGTCATGAAAATATCTTAAACATCTGATATTTTAATCAAAATCGTTAGAGCCATTTTTGAGAAAATTAAAATTTTCGAAAAATGTTCCATGTAAAGGGTAGTCTGGGGTGGGGGGATTTTCTTGAAAACCTTCGTGTCGCATCTCTGGAAGATACTGAACCTAAATACCAAGTTTGGTGTTTATCCGACTGTTCGTTTCTAAGTTATGCTGTTCACAGACAGACACACACACGGACATGTTTCCAAAAATGCTTTTTTTTGGATTCAGGGGGTCTCAAAACATATATTTCCCGTGAAATCTCGATATCGTATTTTTGGGTGGAATACAATACTTCCCCTACTTATTATACGTAGTAGAGAAAGTAAAAATAAAAACCCAAAGAAATACCAAGCTGTTTAACTCATAATCTTTTAAGGATGAAAAGCAGAGGTTTTAATGGAATTCTTTCTGCCTTTCAAAAAACCTTTGCATATAAGACTTTCATTATTTTCTGAAAAATACCTAAGGATTTTTCTTAAAATGTAATGAATAAGTTTTTTCTTTCATTCTTTTTAGTGTAAGTAGCAAAGACCTTTTCATTCTCTGCGACTTTTATGCAACCGAGAAATAAAAGCTAGAATACTCCATATGAAACTCGTATAGAATTACTACAGTACTTTAGAGTGGTAATGGGTACAGAACTTCATGATACTGATGCACATCAGAATGTTTCATTGCGTTGAAGAAAAGCTTCATCAGATTATTATCCTAAAACCTTCAGGTCAATGTAGTTTTCTCCTTTAGTTATGAGAATCTGAAAAAATTTTAAAAAATAATTTGTTGAAGCCAAATAGTCAAGTTTAGTTTCCCCATTATACTGATAAATTATCTATATAGAATTCTTAATGTAACAGTTTGCATAAAATGCACTTATCACCTATACTCATGAACTAACCTTTAGGGTACATAATATACTACAGAGGGGGCACACCTCACACACTGCAACCGATGTAAGACCTAAGTACGAAGGCTTTCACAGTCGGAGTTAATCAATAAAATCTTAAAATCTTCCAGGCTGGAAGGCCGTGGTCTAAGGGTAAAATTACTAGCACCTGACATTTCTGTCAACTCTTTGGTTGCCATCTTCAAGAGTGTAACACCCAGGACAGCTTGTTAACGACTGCCAACTAGGCAACAGATGTTCCGCAATTTATAACCCACGCCAAGGTCAAAACTGCTGCATGATTGGTGGGTCTGCAGTGGCGTGCCATCGCTGGTATCCACATGCGATTGAGCTTAAATTTTTCTTCCTTTTTATTAAAGTTGTTGGAGTGTTTATAAAGTTCAATTGCTTCTCTATGAAGTCTAGCGTGATAATTTTTGTTGAAGATAGTACTTGCATGTCTTCATATAGGATACAATGGTCCCTAGTGACAAAGTGTTCGGCGACTGTAGACCTATCTGTTTATGCAAGGTGACAGTGTCGTTTATGCTCTGTTATTCGGGTATGTATACTACGTTTTGTTGTTCCGATGTAAACAGAGCCGCATGTGCAAGGTATTCTGTATACACCTGGAACACATAAGCGGTCTCTCTTATCTTTGGCAGATTTTAAAGTTTTTTTAATTTTTCTGGTTGGTTTATATATTGTATTTATTTTGTGCTTTTTAAGTATTTTTCCAATGCAGTCTGTGACGTTTTTAACATAAGGCAAGAAAACTTAAAACAAACTCTTCAAAAAAATATTATCATGCTAGACTTCATAGAGAAGCAATTGAAATTTATACACAACTTTAATAAAATGGAAGAAAAATTTAAGCTCAATCGCACGTGAATACCAGCAATGGCACGCCACTGCAGACCCACCAATCATGCAGCAGTTTTGACCCTGGCGTGAGCTATAAATTGCGGAATATCTGTTGCCTAGTTGGCAGTCGTTAACAAGCTGTCCTGGGTGTTACACTCTTGAAGATGGCAACCAAACAGTTGACCAAAACGCCAGGTGCTAGTAATTTTACCCTTAGACAACGGCTTTCCAGGCTACGAAGATTTTAACATTTTATGTGAGATCTGTTTCCCAGGAGGAAGGGATGAAGTGAAGGAACCATAGAAGGCTACAGGCCACAGAGATGCACGGAAGTCCCTAACAGTTCCTACCTCAAAGACCCATCCTACTATTGGAGTTGCCCAGAGAGGTTAGCACTCTAGTGTCAACAGGGAATGCTGTTTCCTTGGAGCAAGCAATGGAATGAAATGAAGCAAGGAAATGGAATGAAAGAGCCTATTATGGCCTTTCTTGTAATGAGATCATTTACCAAGGTTTCTTCCCATTATAATTTCATTATTTTTGTTATTGGCGGTTATTTATTAGTATTTTTACTTTCTCTGCTACGTATAGTAAGTAGGGGAAGTATTGCATTCCACCCCAAAAATTCGATACCGAGATTTCACAGGAAATACATGTTTTGACACTCCTTGAATCCAAAAAAAGCATTTTTGGAAACATGTCCGTATATGTGTGTGTGTGTGTGTGTGTGTGTGTGTGTGTGTGTCTGTGTCTGTGTCTGTGTCTGTGTCTGTCTGTCTGTCTGTCTGTCTGTCTGTCTGTGAACAGCATAACTCAAAAACGAACAGTCAGATCAACACCAAACTTGGTATTTGGGTTCAGTATCTACCAGAGATGCGAAACGAAGGTTTTCAAGAAAATCCCCCTACCCAGATTACCCTTTACATGGAACATTTTTCGAAAATTTTAATTTTCTCAAAAATGGCTCTAACAATTTTGATTAAAATATCATATGTTTGAGATATTTTCATGACAAATAAATGTATATCTTAAATTTCCTGGGAATGTCTCCAAAAGTATTCTTTGTTGTGAACGACTTTTGCATAACTCGTAAACCATAAGAGATAGACAAAATTTTACTACACAAAAATGTAGATCGCATTAAAATACACAATTTATGTTATATACATTTGTTTTGTTGAGTGAACCATTTTCGAGCTATTTCTTGTTATTCCCTTAAATTTTTCAATACCTATTTTCTAAAATGGAAATTCGTTATTCATTTTTTTGTCTTGGATATGCAAAGAGTATTAATCTGTGGCAAAGGGAATGGTGCTGCACCTAGCAACCAGCTATTAAGATATATGTCGATGCTTAAAGGCTACTGCAATTCTATATTGCCCTTGCAATTACAAAACAAGGGGAGCATAGTACACCTTAAGCGCTAGTCAAATATTTTTAGAACTGGTCGCTATGTGTAAAATGTAATTCTCTTTGCATGTCAAAAGATCGTTTCTGCAAATGTTTATCTCGATTAATATGAAATAGATGGAGAATAAGAGTTTGTAAAAATAGTTTGTGCAAGAGTAGAGAAAGTCATGTGAGTGTAACACATCAGATTTGTTATTAATGTGATGTTTACCTTAATATTGCAATTAATATTTAATGCTCTGAGCCAATGAGGTATTGTTAACAACATGTTTGAAGAAGTTTGTAATACCAGCATTGCTTTTCTAATGTCAGCATTTGCATTGTTTCGTGTAATAATAAAATAGTGGCTACAGGCACAGTAAAGCATACAGGAAATGGTCAACTACACAAACTATTGGTTTACAACTAGAAAATCAATCATTTTAGTATTCACATCACTTTGTTCATTAATAGGATGCCTTTGCTGTTTTCTATTCCACATGGGTGAAAACACAGTACTGATCTAAAAAGACTATATTCATTGCAAATCCAACAATACTCAATAAATAATTATAAACCAGCATGGGAGTATAAAGCATGTTCAAGAGAGAAATTACTTGCAAATTGATAATAGGGTTTGGCCTAAAAATAAATAGTAACTGAAGAGTGCATACTTAAGGAAATAATGTTTAAGGTTAACACTCCATTAAGAGAATGGAATTATTAATTTTTTATATGGATATGGCTGTTTGATATTTTTATACTTATCTTCATGTCAAAATGTGTTTTTAAGTGGTAAATGAATAAATGATTGTGCCTACTTTAATGCATATTATTACTGATACTGCCTCTATTAGTGCATATTTTGAACTGGTTATAGTGCCTATTTGCCCGCCTATCTTAAGCTTTATAGCACCTATTACGGTGAGATCTATAGAAAACTGCGACTTTTTTTGACACAAATGGTGGATTCAGTTATCTTCAACTTGATTTTGGCGTCCTCCTGCTGTGTTGTTCTAGGGACTTATAGAATGGTATGACATTGATGTTAATGTGATTTTGTATATTTTGCTACATTCAACGTGTTAAGAACTGTCAAGTATGAATGAATGAATAAATAAACTTTATTTGTACATTTTTTTTATACACAATCCTTTTTACAATATTCCACTTGTAAACTAACTTAACCTATGTACAAATTTTCTTGCCAGCTATGTTCTACCTATACTGCTCATTTTGCCTGGCACCCTGGCCTTATGGCTCAGCTGAGCAGCCCTTGTTACCGTTAATCGCCTATGATCTATCTTCTACCTCCTCCATTCTACCTTTCTTAGCTCTCTTACTTTTCTAATCCATTTCTCCTTTACTTTCTTTAAGAGCTTCCCCATATTCTTATTTTTCTTTTCTTCTTTTCTTGTTAACATTTTAATTGCTACTATTTTTCCAACCATTTTTTCCCATACTTTTTGTCTCCATTTTGCTAATTCTTTGCATTCTGTCATATAATTATCTTGCTTTCACTACCTCCACATAGTTCACAAATTGCACTTTTTCTGCCTCTTAGCCCTCTCAGGTACATTGTTCCTGTTCTCATCCATGCAAACGCTTCTTTTTCATCTCTATTACAATAATCCACATACCCTTCTCTTCCCCACTTCCTTTTTACTAATCTGTAGAACCCTAGTTTTTTTATTCTCTAAGCTTCCCCAAATCTCTTGTCTTTCTATGTTCTCCACTCTGTTTCTTATTGTTATCCAGAATCTGTTGCTATTTCTTTTTCCTGCTCTCCAAATATCTCCCATTCCTATCTTCTCCATAATTTTTTCTACCCCTGTCTACCAGCTATTTTTATTTCTTACTCTTTTGTTGTTCCATACATATCTTTAAAATTTCCCTTTCATCTTTTTCAGGCATCTAAACTAAAATTTCAATATTCTTTCCCGTATCACTCCCTTTCTTCTTGTTTTTCTTAATTCCACTAATGCTACTTCCCCTGGTGCTGATTTTGGTAAACCCAATAGCTCTTTACAGAACGTTCTATAGCTCTGTTCTATTATTCTGCTTAATTCAGATCCCTCCCCCCAAATTTCAACTGCTTATAGCATTCTTGCTTCTACCAATGCCTCACATATTCTTAAGAGTGCAGTAAATTATTTATTTATTTACTAAGCAGCCAGCAATCCTACGGGAGATATAGGCAATGTCAACTAGTATTTACAAAAATATATGTACATAGTTTAAGCATAATGAGCTTTCCTTAGGTTCATTGCAATAGTTGTATTTTATTTATTGGAGTAGCATCACACCCGGTTATTGTAGTGTATCATCAGCTCTTGATCATATGAAACAGAAAAACAACATTGACATTAATACATTACATTGGATAGAGAATCAGAAAATTTATATTTTACTAGGGAAATATTCCAAGTTTTCATTCACAGTAGAATTTATTTTATTGTAAAAATTTGTGTATTTCTATTTTATATTTATTTGCCAAAGTAATATTCTTCAGGTGCTCTGGTAAATGATTATGTAATTTTAAGCCTTTGTATTTTAAGGATGTTTCAAATAGTTCCATTTTATGAATGGTTATATGTAACTTGTTCTTATTGCATGCATTATGTGAACGTACTTCAGCATTTGTGATGTAATTTTCTTTGTAGCTCTTAACATAAACCAGTAATTGTTTTATGTTTAAGCATGGTAGTGTCAAAATGTTCAGCTTGTGGAACTCTGCAACTTTGTCTTTAAGATACATGAAATTATTCTAATTGTCTTTTTCTGAAGATTAAAGATAGATTGTATTTATTGTGACTAACTTATTGTGCAAGTCTGTAGAAGAAAAGATGATTTGAGAAATAGATAGTGTCTTTAAGATTTTCCCGCTAGCTGCTGTCAAATTTCATGGCTGAGTGGAAATTTGTTTATCATCATCATCATCTTCTTGCTAACAGGATATACTCTTAGATGGACTTTTCTGGTCTACATAAAATTCCTCACAGAGAACCCAGTTATCTTTACTCTCATGGTCTGTAGTTCAAGATCACTCAGGGGACTCTGCTTCTTGGCATATACTTGATATGCTGGAACCAATCTCCGTGATATTGATGAATATACTGCATGACAAGCTCCATTCCCAGTTCTTGTGGGATGTCTTCCTATCGTTGGTGGTCCCATTTAGTGTAGCCTGCTGTTTGGCACATAATCTTCATTTCACTGGCAATAATTCTATTTTCATCATACTTTTGTAAGGTCCAAGTTTCTCTGCCATAACAGAGGTTAGATCTTGTACAGGCGAGATCGGATGTTTTTGGACCAAGGAAGTTTTAATTATACTGTCGCTAATGCTAGCTGGTTTATTGAATTTAAAGATTTTTGTGAGATGTCAAGATGGGGTAAAAAGGAAAGTTTGAAACCAGGAAATTAAATGCATTAACTCTTTGTAAAACTTTGTCATAGTTATAGATTGATCATTGTAAATCATCTTCTGAAGTGGCTAGCAAGACTAAATCATCTGCAAAAATCTGGGCATCTAGGTGTAAATTTCAGTTTATAGTTATATGACCATGCCTTGTGTTTCTAAATTCTTGTATTATTGCATTCATATGAATATTGAATAAGAGAGGTGAGAGAGGACATCCTTGTTTGACTCTGGTAAAGATGTTTAACCGATCAGAGATATTCTCATCAATTTTAACAAAAATTTATATTTCTTGCTATAGGTTAAAAATGTCAATTTTTTGCTGTGGGATATTATCATGTATTAATATTTCTATAAGTGTACTGTGAAATTGATTTATTGAGACATAATTGACAGTTACTGTGTCAAAGTATATGTAATTATGCTACAGCTGGCTTAAATTAGTTTTAAACTTTTATTTTTTTTTTTAGGTTGCAAAATTTGAGTGTCCCTGATGATGAATAAATCTCGTCCAAAATGATAACACTATGTTAAACCTTACATTAAATGAAGTCAGTTTCCAGTAACATAGGTTTCTCTGTAATTAATGTAAACAAACATAAAAGTAACTGTTGATTCATAAGTTTCTTATAGTATTTTTATTCAAAAAGGAATACCTATTTACAGTAAGAGCAGGGGAAACAGTAGTACACAATTACAATTGGTAACATTATTATCAATAATGAGCAATATTTGCTTCAGGTCATCGGAGGGAAGGACTGTTGAAGTTCCGTACAGAGGGGATGTGGAAGGCACTGTTCTGGATATCATGGGTGGACTGCGCTCAGCATGCACTTACACTGGAGCCAGCAAACTAAAGGAACTGCCCCGTCGAGCTACATTCATAAGGTGTACTCAGCAAGCAAATATAATGTACTCTCAGTTAGGTTCAGAATAATTTTTCCCTAGTTTTTTCTTTCCCTCTTCTATTCCACTGTCAACTTCCAAGATATAAATAAACTTGATATGTTATGGAGATGGAATTGCTTGTGCTTTGTTGCACATATTGCAGTTAGTATTATACCATACAGCTTATCTCAGAATGAAAGTAGATTTATTTACTATCATGGTGCTTTAAGAATTCCTTCTATCAGTATTTCAAACTATTGTTTGATATAGGTACTTACCAAGTATCTAACAGTTTAGACATATTTTTGACGCATTACATGCATATATGAGTATGTGAATGCAGTTAGGTGAAAAATGTTTGGAATTAGAAGCTTCAGCTATCTTTTTGAGTGGTATTTGATATGCATTGCAAATTGTCAACATTTGTTTACTAATATGTGCAGTAGTAATACCTACGAGAGATCCCACTAAAGAAACAATACATGCATTATGTATAAGATAATGAAGTTTCAGCATTAAAAGGCATGACAAATGTTTAAGGATAAACAAAGCATAGCAATATTCTGAAGCACTAAAATTCCATCTCATATTCTGTTCCTGTTCATCTGCTTGAAAACATATGTATCTTACCCAAGCAAATGTTCATTATAATACCTATAAACTCGTACCGCAAAACATGTCTTTACCTTTATATTCAGTTGAAAGTTGTGCTGTAGAGGTTTCTAGAATGGTAATCAGATTTTTTTTTCAGCGGGAAGTATTTCTCAGTTAAGCGTCTGCAGAATACTTTTTGTACTTTGTTTTCAAATGATGCAACCAGAGCTTTAAAACTGCACAAAAATAATTTAATTAATTTTGCTAAGTTGCATATAATTACCAAATTTTAGAAGTGATTATTTGCAAACACTCTCAGCACAAGGGAAATTGTTCTAATCACAGTATGTTTCTAAACCTAATTTACTTAATTACTAGAATGGTTTTAACTGTATTTAACTATTTTTATAACTATGCTGAGTATTTGAAGTCTTTGCAGTGATCTAATACTCTCAGAGCTAGCAAATTTCTGTTACAAAAGTTTTGTAATGGTTGCATATGGATTTTCAGTTGTCTTGTAAGATTTTAAATTAAAATTTAATGTTCCGGGTGTAAACATGAAATCAGCTGTACTTGGACAACCAGCTATACAGAATTGTACTGTACAACCAAGTGCTGGGCCACACAGGAGGAAGAGGTTTATTTAATGAAGATAATGTGGGCATGTGTTTGGTATGATGTAAACACTGCTGTTCTGGATACTGTCAAGTTGTCTGCACTTGGTTGGCAGATACAAAATACATGTGTGTGTGTGTGTGTGTTCAGTAGTTCTTAATGCAGTGGTTCCCAATTCTTATTATTTAAAAAGAGAAAGAAAGTTGTTGGATGTACCTTTGTTTACATTTTGCAGAGATTTCATCTAGTTGGCAAATATTTTAATATTCACCCCCCCCCCCAAAAAAAGAGTTCTCTAGACTAAGGTGAAACTGAAACCACTATGTTGCTGAAGGAATAAAATTCTTGCCTCTCATGCTGTAATTCCAGATCAAAATACCATTTGGGTTGGGCTGCCTGCTGGAGGTTTTAATGCAAAGTTTTCTCTCAATCCTTAGCAGGGTTGACAGATGTCCCAGATTTTACAGGACAAACCCAACCTTGTACCAAATGTCCTGTATCCTGGACAGTTCCTATACAGGAAGGTAATTGTCCCATATTTTTAAAAAATAAAAAATTTCATGTTTTCACCTCTGCTTTTGGAAAAATCGACTGCTGTATTTATTTATATTCAAAAAGTAACTCCCAGTAAGTTTCACCCTCTTAAAACAGTTAGTAGTGTTGTTACTGATCCACTTACATTACTCTTTGGTTCATTGTCTACGAATTTGGCAATTTTTAAGGGTTGGTCAGCCTGGCAGATATGATGCATAATGATAATTAACAATTGCTGTACTGCTTAATTTTCCCTTTTGATTGATATCCAGCAACAATGAAAGGTGTGTGTTTGAAGTTTGTGAAGTGAACTTGAACACACAATTATTTTGTTGGAAAATAGGAAGTAAATTAATAATGGAAATGGATAGGAATTTAATATGCAAAGGCAATCATGTTAACAAAAAAAAAAAGTATTGTTGTGTATGTTTTGTGAGGATTTGGAAAACTAAACTGAATTTAGCAGTTGGTTAGTATGCAATGGCAATGATAAGCACAAAGCATTTTGTAAATATTGACAAAAGTTTTCTTTTTTATTATTATTATGGTTATTATACATATATAAAATTAATTTATACTTTTTAGAGAGCTTAGCCTGGTCTTGGCAAGTTTTTAGTCAACTGAAAAATTTAATGCCACAGCCAGGATTTGAACACGGTTCTCCCACTCTCCATGTGGTTGCTCTAACCACTGAGCTACTGTGATAACATGCCGGTGGGACATTGAATTCCCCAATTGACTCAAGTTGTTTCCCAGATAGACCACCAAGGCATCTTACTAGAGATGACAATCTCAATGGTGACCTGCCATCGCAAGTACTTTATTACTGGGTGCTTATGGATTTCTTAAGGTTTTATTTATTATTATATACATATAATTAGGCGGCGCCATGGCCGAGTGGTTAGGCCGCTCGCCTCCCACTGAGGCTCCCAGGGACCTGCAGGTGGGATTTGTGGTGGATGAAACGGCGTCTGGGCAGGTTTTCTCCGGGTTCTCCGGTTTCCCCCGCCATTCATTCCACCAACTGCTCCATCATCACCTTTCCTTTCATCCATTTCACCAACATTTCGTTTCATCTACTTCCTTCATCCCATACCAGGCATCGGGCTGATCACCCATCCTGGATGCTCTGATCCACGAGTGTCTGCTCCTCGACGGGCCTCTGACCCCAAGCATCCGCTTGTAAGTCCTGGGGGGGTGTAAGTCCTACATAAGAGGAGGGTAAACATATAATGAATGAACGAATTATATACATATAATTAATTGAAATTAAGTATACTTGTTAGAGACTTTAGCCTGGTCTTGGCAAGTTTTTAATATAGAGTCAGCTAAAAAATTCAATGCCACAGCCAGGATTTGAACACGGTTCTCCTGCTATCCATGTGATTGCTCTACCATTGAGCTACTGTGACAGCTTGCCAGTGGATGTTCAATTGGGGAATTCAATGTCCCACCAGCATGTTGTCACAGCAGCTGAATGGAAAGTGGGTGAACCGTGTTCAAATCCCAAATGTGACATTGAATTTTTCAGTTGACTCTATATTAAAAATATTGACATAAGTGTTTCTTAATTGCACATGGGGGACGAAATGCACATTTGTCCCTTATTTTGATTTCAGATATCTGGCAACCCTGGTCCTAGAATAAATCATGGGTACTCTTAGTGGTTAGGCCGGGTGCAGACCAGTATAGCAAAGCATTCTTGTTTATTCCAAAACCAACTTTTGATATTATGCTTTTTCTAAACTCGTGTGGGAATTAAAAAGGAGCTTCACAGTTTGCAAAAACAGAAAAATATTACAAACTGTTTCAAGTAAGAAAATATTTTAATGCAGTTTGTATTGCACTTTGTACTCTGTATTAATATACTGATTATTCATTGTTTAGTTTATTTCTCCGCACCTTGTCCCTGTCATTTGTATGAATAATTGGGAGTTTACTGTATTTGTAGCAAGTGTCTTTGATTATTTTAATTTTAGAAGAGAAATATTTATAAATGTGTCATGTATGAATCTTTAGTTAATACATTAAAAAGAAAGAAAGGGAAGCCTGACCACTTGTAAGGAACATTGATGAAATGCCCTTTCTGGAGTTGTGTCAAAATAGTATAAAAATACTAAATAATCATGTTGGCGATTTAGTTAGAAATTTGGTTCGCTAACTCTGAAAATTCAGTCCATACTGAATTAAAAATTATATTCATTCTTGCTGAATAAGTTAAGGCTAGAGCTGGCTCTTGCGAAGGATGTTATGCCAGAATATTGGGAACCATTGATTTAAGAACCTGTGTTAAAGATTTTGTTTGATGCACTATAACTATAAATGTCTATATATGAAAATATTTTGCTATGTAGCTAGTCAAAAGAAGATATATTTTTCTTCAAGAAATGATAGTATTTTGAAAGCTAGTCATAAGTAGCTGAATAGTGATGGTAAACCTACTCTTTGTGTAAACTCTGGTTTGTACCAGGATTTGTGTTAACCTACTATGTGTGCACATTTTCTTGAGCCCTATGCAAAATAAGCAAATGAGTATATCATCTCACAAACCTTACTACGTCTACCTCTGCAAAGATTCATCAGTAGGAGTGCAAAGAAAATAGTTCTAATTGCTTATTGTCAAAAGCTTGAGATTTTATCTGAGGTGTACTACCTGTTTGAGGTATAAGTGCAGACAGGAGGCAGAGAAAGCTCATGCAGAAACATAACACACAAACCATATTACATCACTTTTCCTGGTCATAGCATGTACTGCTTTCTCATTCAGGCGTTATCTATCCTGTCTGAACCTAGTCATGGCACGTTAGCGACCTCACATGAAACTGCACTCGGACAGTAGTACATTCTTTGATAAAATGAAGTTTATTAAACCAATATGTTGTGCTGCTTAAAGAATCCACACACATCCCCAAGGTTGAAGAGTGGGGCTGGTGAACTCTGCAACTGCCTGGTTCCCAATATTTAAAGGTAAAACTACTGGTATGGTCTTGTCTTATACAATACAGATTTCCATCATTGCTGTGGATGCACTTCAACCTTAGGCTTATTGTGCTACCTGTATTGTTTTAAAGCCAATTAATTCATTATGCCTGCACCCTATCAAGGAATACAGTCTCATAACAGATATGGTTTCAAGTTCTTCCAGTGCTAAAAACATTTTCCCAAAAACAATACATATCTCCTGTGAACCAAAGCCTCACAGGAGCATATAATGTGTTGGGCTGTTTCAGTTTCACAATCTGCAATCTAAGTTACCCTTGAAACACTTCCAAGTTGCTTTTTCACTGGAGCATGTCCTATGAGAAGTACAGTAATTGTTCTCAGCTAAAGTCTGTTACATTTAAGTAAGCTTTCAGCTCTTTTCTTACATGGTTTTCTAATAAATAGTTTACCATGTTTGTTTCCTGAAGTTTAAGCCAGGTTTTATGATGTTCTACTTTGGATCAGTTCTTAATAGCCTCAATTACTAAACATTGAGATGTTCCTCTGGCCCAATAAATTGTGAAGCTGCTCCTTGTCTTGCAAATCTATCAGCTTTTTCATTTCCCTCCATGCCACTATGACTCAGCACCCAGATGAGTTGAACTTCAATCTGTTCTGCCAAGCTTATGAGCATGTTTAAAACCAATCCTTATGTTACCTTATGACTATATAGAGCAGCCTGGCTATCTGAGAAATAAGAATCCATTTACCAGTGTAAGCTTCCTTATGTTTTCATGTATGCATTGAATAATAGCATAAATTTCTGTTTCAAAAACAGTAGCATACTCACCCAAGTGAAAAAAAAAATAAAACCACTGGTAATATTAACATGAAGCAGCTGCAATCATTATCACACAGCTTCCAACATACCTCTTAAGACCTAACAGTCACTTATATATACTATATTGCAGAAGTAGTCATTGAAATGTAAACAATCTACACTAACTGCACTTGGTATCTAAGATTTTTGGTGGTAGGACATTGTTGGAATCACAGAATTGTTGTTAAGACTAAGAGCAAAGTGTTGCATTTAGTCAGCTGTGATCAAAAAATGTAAGTTCATCAGTAAGCTTGGCAGTACTATCAAGTCCCTGAACAAAGTGAATAACTGATATAGCAGGAGAAGATTATCTCATTATATCATAAGAAAAGAAAAACAATGGCTTCAGTTTCTGCACAGAACCTGGCTGTGGTTTCTTTTTACTTTCTCTACTACGTATAGTAAGTAGGGGAAGTATTGTATTCCACCCAAAACTTCAATACCGAGATTTCATCGGAAATACATGTTTTGAGACCCCCTGAATCCAAAAAATGCATTTTTGGAAACATGTCCGTGTGTGTGTCTGTGAACAGCATAACTCAGAAACGAACAGTCGGATAAACACCAAACTTGGTATTTAGGTTCAGTATCTTCCAGAGATGCGACACGAAGGTTTTCAGGAAAATCCCCCCACCCCAGACTACCCTTTACATGGAACATTTTTCGAAAATTTTAATTTTCTCAAAAATGGCTCTAACGATTTTGATTAAAATATCATATGTTTAAGATATTGTCATGACAAATGAAATGTATATCTCGAATTTTCTGGGAATGTCTCCAAAAGTGTTCTTCATTGTGAACGACTTTTGCATAACTGGTAAACCATAAGATAGACAAAATTTTACTACACAAAAAATGTAGATCGCGTTAAAATACACAATTTATGTCATATACATTCTTTTTGTTGAGTGAACCGTTTTCGAGATATTGCTTGTTATTCCCTTAAAATTTCCAATACTTATACTTTTCTCAAATTCGTTATTCATTTTTTATGTCCTGGACATGCAAAGAGAATGGAATGCGCCACATAGCAACCAACTCTTAAAAGATTTGACTATCACTTAAAGCCTATCATGTTCCCCTTGCATCTACAAGAAAATTACCAATAAGATTGACATCTCGATATCTCAATTAACATGAAGCATATGGAGAATAAGCATTTGTAAAAATAGTTTGCACAAGAGTAGAGAAAGTCATGTGATTGTAACACATCAGATTTTTTTAGTAATATTCTCACATTCATTATAGAGGTATCATACACTGATTTTTTGTTGTATATTCAGTGGCAACTACTGCATAAGAGGAAGTGAACACCGAAACTTTTGACAACTTGCAGATTTATTTGTTATTTTTTCTTTGAATGCTGCTAAACATAATATATATGCAGCCATTTAAAATCTACGGCATTTTAAACTTAATGAGACATGGCAACACAGTCACTAGTACAGCTTGACTTGTGCACTTTTTAAGGAGCTTCTGTGCTTACAAACTTTTCCCACACTTTTGCTTCCATACTGTCTACAATTTTACGTCAATGCCACTATGTTGTAGCACACTGTACCAGAAGTTAGAATAACTGCTGCAGCAGAAGTAGGTAATGTGCAGTATTTGATATTTTACAATGTGCAAAAGAAAATCTTAGAAGAGAGTATAAAAATAAACAGATCTTCATTTTTTCTGAGAGCCAGGCAGCACTAAAGACTAAACAATCCTTTAGTGTCATCCAGAGTGATATGTGAATTATTACTGCCTTATCCAACTTGGTAGAACATAACAAAAGTATGTTTGTCATGGGTCCCAGGGCATAAAGGAATTGAAGGGAATGAGAAAGCTGACGAACTTGCAAAGCAAGGATCGACACAGCCGAAACCCAAACCTCTAGGCACAACTAAGTGTTCCATTAGAGCGGCTATCACAAACTGGTGTAATAACTCCTTGGCCTGGAAGAGGATTCCAGGAGTTTGGCATGGGAAATTGTTTATCAAAGAACCATGCAAACAACTGACAGACTGCTCAAATGTTGTAAATCTCAGTTAAAAACAATAGTAGCCAATGAGAACAGTGCACCAGTGAGAAAGCACCTACCCATAATAGGAAGGTTTCAGGGTAACACAGACTGTAGACTGTGCGGATCTGAAACTGAAACAGCCTATCATATATTATGCTGCTGTGAAGTGTTAGCATCGAGGAGATATAAGATCTTTGGGAAACTTTTTATGGAACCAGAGGACTACTACCCCAACACATTATTGGGCCTGTGTAATCTGGTGAGGGACACAGTACATGTGAAGGGTAGCAATCATTACAGGATTAACACAATAAGCCTTTAGGCTGCAGTGCAACCGGAGCTTTTGCAGATGGGCCCTAATCCAGCACACAAAAAAAAAAGTTAATGTGCACAAGAGCGGAAACTTCTTCCAGTTTCTCCATACCATCCATAATCTCAACCACAATTTAATTTATGCATTACTTCTTTGTTTCTTTTGTCAGACAAGTTATACATTATTGTTATTGTTGTTGTTATTAATATAATTACTACTATTATTTTATTTAAAGGTGAGTCGGAATTGTTACACTAACATCACTTAAGTTTAAGTGAGTAAACTTAAGTGATGTTAGTGTAACAATTCCGACTCACCTTTAAATAAATTCAATACACATCACTGTTTCTAGCTTCTTTTCATTACAATATCAACTACTATTATTATTATTATCATTGTTGGTATTAGTAGCGACTGCAGTGGCATAGTTGTTCATAATCATAACTATTATACTGCAGATGGTATTTCACATTTTCAAGGATGTCTGACAAAAATTTTGTTAACACCCAAAATATATGCTTACAAGTCGCTACTCTGTATTCTTAAAACTTTCTATCCATTAAACATTTATCTTCTTATCATATTGGCAAGGCAAGAAGAGTAGGTAGTCGTGGATAAGCATAATGAAAATGTATGTAAGCAGATGCTAAAGCACAAAAATTATAGGTATGTTGCTGTGATGCCATTCTACCATGCTGTAACCATGCAGATTGCAAAAACCAGAAGGTGCCCAAAAACCCTAATTATAAATAAACAAATCAGTAACAAACCCAAATTAAGAAACTGATATAAATGCTAAGAAAACAAAATAACAACAGCCCCACATAATGAAAAGCAAATGCTGGGTGCATTTAGGGTAGCTCTGATGTTAAAGTGCCATTTCAGCTGTGC
Source organism: Deroplatys truncata (assembly GCA_030765065.1). Lineage (NCBI taxonomy): Eukaryota > Metazoa > Arthropoda > Insecta > Mantodea > Mantidae > Deroplatys > Deroplatys truncata. The sequence goes on from CM060987.1 coordinate 52,232,756, forward strand.
TATCCCACTTTAGCTCAGGTGTCGAAAATTTGCACACATTGTAATTCATATTAAATGTTTATGTTTTAAATGTTAAAAACAGAAGCACAATTAAATGTGATGTTATTTGCATTTTAAAATATGAATGAGCCAATATACTATTTAAAATTTCACTTACATCAAGTTGTAAAATCTTGGAACTTTATAACTTGGGGGACTTTATAATTTGACGTAAATGAAGTTTTAAATATGTGCATCAACTCATTCATATTTTAAAATTAAAATGTTTATGTATTAGTTTACTTTCATACATAGCTTGTGAATGTTTATTTTTCTTCTTGTGAGTGCGTAACATCCTGCCAATTGCAGGTATTCTAAGAAAAATGGATAGAATTAACTAAATGATGCCACATCATCCATTGGCACCTGAAAAGTTAACCAGTGTGTTTTCAAAAAATTTCCAGAAAAAAGCTTTGTCCAGTAGTTTATACCATCTGGGAGTTGAACCCAAGTCTGCTGGGTAAGTCAACAGCATTCAGAATGAGTGGTTTGTGTGACTCAAGAAGACATGTATGAGATTAAAGTCTATCCTGAAAGAGCTATAGTTTAAGGAACTATGTATTAACATTCTTAATTCATTCACTCTGATTTTATTCAACCACTAAAATTTTCAAATTAATGAAATCCGGCAGTTACTATCTGAATTAATTATAGACTTACTACATCACTTTACGTACAAGAAATACCCATACTATATGTCTTCTTTGTTATTCCCCCACCACAAAAAAAAGTAGCAGAATAAAAACCAAATCATTATTTAGACTACTCATTTAATCCATACTGACTACATATTTAGGTATATTACTCAGGTAATAATAGAAGCTGTTGTACTTCATGTATAAAACGTAAATTTTCCCAACAGCATTACTCAGTTTCCACACTAAACAGTCAGTGCTGATTTGAATCTGTATCAGAATAATTACAGAGTACTGCTATAAGCATGATTGGAAAGTTATTCTGTAGGGTAGAGATACCAATATTCCTTCTCATGCTGCAGGCCTGGGTTCAAATCCTCGTAGTGTCTAATTGCTTAGGTTTCCTTAGTCTTAGGATGAATACTGTTTACTCACATTTTCATACATTAATCCATTGTCCAGTAATAAATTACTGTAGCACCTAGTGATCAATTTGAGTTAAACCATGCTTAATATGTACTAAATAACTAACAATGTTTTAGCATGTCTTTTTTGGGGCAAAAGCTTAGTTTCAGAAATAAATAAAAAAGGTTAAACATTTATATCAACCCACGTCTCCTTGCACCTCATTAATACCTTCATCTTCATTTCTTCACAATCACTTCCCCCTACCCTTAACCCCTCACATCGCATTCTTACCCTGCTATTTACATACCCGTAAAGCCACTTGGGTGTCATCTGGAGGGATACATAGATTGTTGTTGAGTGTTCCTCTAATGATCTCGGCCATTTTGTCACCTACAATCCTAGTCTTCTGATTTCCGATTAGGTTTTCATATTCACCTTTGCCATTCAAATCTGCACATGAAATGTATATAGTTTTTAAGGAAATTGTATAAAAAAATAGTTAGTTTATGGCACTTTTTATGCTTTTTCTGTGAGAGAATTTTAATTTGAATGCATACAATATATAAATAAAAAAACAAAGATGTGCATCAATTTAAAAATGAAAGAATATTGGTAAATTTCATGCTGGGTGTTTCAAGTAAAACCAAATTGTGATTTGTGTGTTCTATGACATCTTTTCACATAACAAAAGGAAGATTTTGTGGTTTTTACTTTCCGTACTACTTACATATAGTAAGTAGAAAAAGTATTGCATTCCACCCAAAACTGTGATACCAAGATTTCACCAGAAACACACATTAATACCCCCACCCAACAATAATTTTTACATAGAAAATAAATCATAATTTTTTTATTTTCTCCAAAATGGCTTAACAATTTTAATTAAAATGCTGCATGTTTAAGATGTTTACATGACAAATAAAATGTGTATCTTAAATTTTCTGCAAATTACCTGTGTAGTTCCTATTCATCTTGAATGAATTTTGTATAACTTGTAAACCATAAGAGATAGACTAAACTTGCTACACAAGGTATAGATCTTGTTAAAACACATAATTTATGTCGATTAAAATGTTCTATGGCATTAACCATTTCTAAGATATTCTTTATTATTGCTTTGAATTGTCAAATATTTTATACTTTTTTCAGCTGCCAAGTCACTACTGGGGTAAAATTAAAACGGAGATTTACTTATGGACGCTTTCACTACGGTGGTTCTTAGTTTCCCATTCTATATTGGGCATGAAAGGCCAGAAATTTTGCTCGGAACCCTGTTTATCAGGCTTGATTTTCTTTTACATGCATAAATCTAAGACATGGTACCACTGGCTTTATTTCCCTTCCAAAGGAAGCCATGCTAAGAATTTTTACACCCAGAAAAAAAATCTATTGTCCTCCGCCAGGTTTGAATCCATGACCTCGGGAACTAGAGGATAACATGGTACCCTAGACCACGGAAATACACACACCCACTATTGAGGGTGTATGTGTGTTCCCCTCCCCCTTGTGGTCATGCAAATAACAGATTTTCAAAGCCATCATAAAGCCACCCTGTTTTAAAAGATTTGAATCACTTAACCTACTGTATTCCCCTTGTATTTACAAAAAAATGTATAATGAAACCATTTCTACAAATGTTTATCTTGATTAACATAAAGCAGATATAAGAATAAGGTTTCGTAAGAATAGTTTATAGAAGAGTGGGTAGAGAAAGTCATGTAAATGTAGCACATCAGATTTTTTATAAAGAATACTATTCTGAAGGAACTGGCTAGTTGTTAAAATTGAAAAAACAAGATATTAGTTCCAGTGGTAATTTCATCTGGCGATGCCGAAAACCCTTAACACCAAGAAAGGTGAAGTGAAGTGTGGCTGGGGCAAATCTGCTGAAAGTTGACATTTAACCACTCAGTGAAGAAGCAGAACCTACTCTGATAAAATGTTTGGGTACATATATAACGGTAAATGCATTGGATTTCAGAAAAATAAACTTCAGGCAAGCTCAAATTGCTTTGCAATCATGTTTTGTATTACTATATATTCTTACACATATCCTTGACACATGCACTTTGTAATATTGTTTTTAAAACATTTATTGTAGCCAAACTTAGCTTTTGCCACCAGAAAGTTACCCCAAAATAACATTGGAGTCTTATTTAGCACATATTAGAAAAGATTTGAAATAAATTGGTCAACAGGTGCTAAGGTAAATAATTACCATTTTTCCAATACGATGACTTAAGCTAAAGGACATTAAACATTTAAAATATGCATATATAAACTTTAAAACCTTCATAGAAGGATTACTGATATGTATGTGAATTTTGCATTATTCTGTGGCTGGACATGCACTGTATTTTTAATGGCTGCATGTTTTCAATGTAGTGACAACTGTTTTTGTGACGTTTACCATTTTTTAAGTTACCATGCTAAACCAAACAATTGCAATTTGCAATTTTTTTTAGTTTTTATTTGTCTTAAAATGTTAAATATTGTGGGAAGAATAATCTGATGTTTTTTGTTTCATGTTTATACTAGTGTGTAAAGTTGTAAACTACTGTCTTGTATTTGTACCATGTCATTTGCTGATAACAGCTTTTGGTTGGTTTTATCTGATTGACATAATTTTCTCCTCCTCACCCATTCGTTTAATACGCTTCATGTGAAATAACTGACACAGCAAAATGCACTTGATAGTAGGAGTAAAAATGCCTCACTAATCTTGAAATTCAGAAATGAACTGCTAGCAAGATAATTGTGAATGTATTGTTATTATATGCCTTATAAGTTGTGGACATTGTTTGCTCTGTTGTACTTGTGTGTTCCTTCATTGGCACATGTTTCTGCACCTATAAGTGTAAAAACTATGTGAGTATCTTGAAAGTAGGTATAGTTTAGTAACAGCTTGCCCCTTGATCTCCAGAATTACCTCATTTAAATCCTTTGCAATTTTTTTGTATTTGGAACAATCCTAAATCTCTACCTCTGACACTGTTAATGAACTGCAGGAGCAGAATATTCATACTTTTCAACACTTTTACAAAATCCATGAGGGTGTTTGAAAGAATTTAGAGTTCAGGTTTGTGCACAGATGCTGGGACAACATTTTGAGCATACATTTAAAATTTACATACATCAACATTGACATACAACATCTTTCTTATTAAAATTAGTATATATAGAACAGACACGCCCACTATGTATAAAAGTTATTTCTAGCAAGGTTTTATTTTGCTTCTTTATTTTTTCCCAGCAGGGACTGTAGCACCTATATCTGTTTCACTCTAAGTTTAAAGTAGAAGTAAACAAACCTTAATGTATCACTCCGCCGAGCACATAGCGGTACCACATGGAGGGACGGCAGGAACTAAGTACCCACGAGAGGAAATGTCTCAGACACACGTGAATACGGCAAATTCCGCAGCTTGGAGATCATTAGCTTTTAAAAATTTTGTATGTCTTATTCCTATATTTTGCTTTACAATCTAAACTTTTAAGGAAAATGATGAGGCACTATAGGTTAGAAAACAAACATGATGCAAAAAATCTGAGCATCAATTCTCCATCACTAACAAAGAAGTTAAGTTATTGCTAAACAACAGCTAACCACATTCATTGTTGATTAAAGGTGGGTACTTTTTACAGAATTTGTTAAAAGCATTTAACACAGCACCTTCTCTCCACTTTTAAGTTTTCTGATTTATGTTTCTCCACAGGGCAGAGGATTCTCAGCCATGACACTCTCAAAAGTAATATTTTCTCAACACATGCACTATGTGGCAAGCATTACACTGATGGTTTATTCGTAAACAAACTACAATGCCTTCACATATCCTCTTAAACACACTGCTATAATGGCTCTGTTAGATGTAGGTGAAGCTGAACAAACAGATTTTGTTTCATAAATTGAACTCTTACAACAATGCATTTTTTTAATTTTTCTCCACAAGAATAACTACAAAAATCTTATGATCTGAATCAAACTGCTTTATGGAGAGGAAGAGATGCTAAGCAAGAACGATCGTAGTTCCCCACCAGCCAATAAGGCACTTCCTTGTCATCATGTTTAGTTTACAACTTCTTAGAACTTAAAGTGAAACCACTTTAGTTTACAACAGAAAAATCACTCAGTATGTATACTGACATGCCAAAAAGTGGTCCATAATGCAATCCAGCTGTTTATGTTGGTACTGACAAATCTAGCCCTCCACCCCTTCCAGCATGACCACCAGTTTCTTGAGCATAAGTCTACCACTGGATTGGCAGGGTGTTTTACCTCCCCAAAAATGTGGTCAAATGCTGAAGGGCAACATTACAAGCCAGTTGTGAAAGTTCTCACTAGCAGAGTACCATTGAAGCAATGCTGCATGGAGTTTTGGCACAAAAATAAAATACATCATCTCCATGTCACTAATGAAGGCTCTCATATAAATGTCGTAGCTGTCATCCAGTTAATAACACTTGCAAATAATTCTTCACTCTTCTTCTAAAAGGTCAAATTATGTTGTAGTGATTTAGCCTTTATTGTATACCAATTGTAGCAAAACTTTCCTAGAGGCGGTATCCAAACCACTCCTTCGTTTCACATCGATTGTAATATTGGTCATTGGTTTGTTTTTGTGTTCCTGAGTTGTTTTCCAAACCAGTCACATAGAGAACTGATATTGGTTGGGTGGAATCAAAGGTTGGTTACCTGAAGGTGGAAACCCTACAGAGGAAAAAGCACTATTGCCATCTAGGGGAATGGGCCACGTTTTATGCACATCAATGTACATATGCACAATCAATCCATGATGGACCATAAGTACACATTTTCAATTGTCACCAACTCATTTGCAAAACTTTTGTATTGAATTCTTTTGCTTCTACTACTACGTAGATTTCACTGCTTCCATTTGAGCCATCACTTCTGATCCAGGCTGTACTCTGCCTGATGGACCTAATGCAAGTGTGAGTCCCCATGTCAGGTATTTGTTATATCAGATATGCTGGTCACCCATCAAGTAACTTAAAAATTTCCTTTAGTATATGCTTTTCGAATGGCTGAGGTTGTGGCAGGTGCGCACCAATCATGCTATCTTAAGCACGAGTCCTCTTCTGGTCATCTGGGCATCCTGGATTTGATATCTGCCAGCTGCTCATTCTCGGATATGCTGAAAGTCAAACCTAATCCTATCGTTACAATCTCATGGATGTGGATGAAATCAAATCATAACCATGTGTTTGGCTTTAAAACTGGGCTTTATTCCAGAAGCAACAAATAAAAAATGTAAAGCAGCCAGCAGCAATATTCCCTTAATCATGTATCTGAGTTATTTCCTATACCTACCATCTCAATAAGTTTTGGAAAAACTATTTCTCACTGTAACACAATATCTCCTCTGCCCTTCACAACACTTAACAGATGCAGCATCTTGTCTCACCATCAGGAGCAAAGCAAGAGTGTCCAGTTCTGGGTGAATTCCTGCTTTTAAACAGAAATCTCCTGATGCCAACTTTGTGCCAATATTTACAACATGTCTTTTGATTGGCCAGTGCTTAGTGTGGTATGAAAGTTAAATTGTCTTAATTTTTAGGAGTTAGACTTTCCTTGACTCTTGAGGAATTTCCACTCCATCTCTTTCACACACCAACTTTTTCTCTCATACTTTTTCATTTTATCTGATTGCATGTTCTGCGACATGCTTCCAGGTATTTTGCTCTATTGCCCCTTCTTTCTACCATCGGTTCTCTTGTTGCAGCTGCTATTTTACAACTCCCTGTATTACAAAGTTCACTTACTAATTCTCCCCAAGTTGCTAGCTTACCTTTCCCTGGTTAATGGTTTCCACAATATTATATAAATGGAATTCTGATAGTTTATAATACATACTATTTACAATTATATTTAGAGTCTTATATCTATTCTATTTATTAGCATATCTGTGCGTATTGATTATTAGTACCTGTGAATCCTGATTACTTACATATCTATATGTTATAAGTTATGTGTAAGTGTTCCCTTGCAGGGATCAGGAGTTGTAATTTCAATATTACATAAAATTTTCAGATACAACTCATATCATCATGCAAGGTTCATATGATGGTTCAGGACAAAAGAACAACATGATTTATAGAATGTGTAAAAATAGTCAGTGTACATATGCTGCTGTCATGTCCACAGAAGTGCACTTTCTTTCCCCTGTTTTTTCATATATATTTTTTGTCCTTTTTTGATGCCCCTAAAATATGCACAAACATACAAAGAACTGGAGCACAAATAAGACAGAAATACCTCTTCAAGCACCAAAGATGTCCTCAGTATTATTATGCATCGGTTGTCATAGGTTATAACTGTGTTTCATTAGTCATTTATGAAATAAATATACAATCCTGTAGATTATGGCACAAGTGAATAATGAGTGCATTTTATTATCAGTTATGTGTTAATTTTAATGAGTGGCATAAATATTGTAGACGAGCTGCAGTAGTATTTTACACAACTCAAACACACATAATCAGTTTATATGTATCTAAAGTTTGGAATGGAAATGGCAGAATTGTAGTAGCAATGCATGAATTTACTGCTCCCATTGCAGTTTAATAGTTACCATCAATATGAAAGATGAGACTGAAGAAAATTTTAAATTGATATGAAATCTTTATTTGTACTTCTGGTTTGCAGCATTTTTCATTAGTTTAGAATGAAAGGTCTATACAAGAATGAACCATAAGTAATCTTCATCAATAGCCAGAATGAGTATTAAAACTTCAAGTAACTGTAATGTTGGGATATCAGAATTAATTAAAATTTCAATTGTAATCGTAATATATAGCACAACTTCTTGGTCACCGGGACATGTCATTCCATTGCAAATCAGAAGAAATCAAAAGAATGTTGAATGATTGAATTTGAATTTATTGTACAATTGAGTTTACAATTTTTATACAATGTGTATCTCTTATACCCCTACTCTTGTACAATTTGTCTGGTGCTTGTCTTCCTATTGAGCCACTCAAATTGCTTGGCTCCCAGGCCTTATTGCTGAGCGGCCCTTCTTTCTTTGCCTCTCTTACTTTTCTAGACCATTTTTACTTTACGTTCCTTAAAAATTCTCCAATGGCCTTGATTTTCTTTTCTTCTTTCCCTGTCGACATCTTTATAGCTACTATTTTTCTATCTATATTTTCCCACACTGTCCCTCTACTCATTTCCTTACATTCCATCATATAGTGTTCTGTACTTTCTCTTCCTCCACACAGCTTGCATATTCTTCTTCCGCTGTCTCTCATCCCTCTTATATATATTGATCCTGTTCTCATTCGTGCTAAACCTTCCCTTTCTTGTCTATTACAGCAATCAATGTACCTTTCTCTTCCCCACCCCTTCTTTATCAATTTACAAAAGCTTAATGATTTTTATCTTAAAGGATTCCATATATTTCTTGTCATTCTATCTTCCACTCTGTTTCTTACTACTTTCCAAAAACAGTTTGCAATTCTTTCCTCTAGCCCACATATATCCCCCATTCCAATAAACTCCATTATTTTTTCGGTTTCTTTCCACTAGCTGTTTTTGCTGATTAGAACCTTTTGCTGAGTCATGCATGCCTTTAAGATTTCACGTTCTTCCATTGTCATACATCTAAACCAAAATTTTAAAATTATTTCTACTGTTATACCTTTCCTCCTAGTTCTTCCTAGTTCTACTAATGCAACCTCACCTGGTGCTGCTCTTGGTAGTCCAATTAATTCTTTACAAAACATTCTATACAGACGTTGTTACAGAAGGGCTTAGAAATTTGGATATTTAAAGAAAATCACAATGCTCCATACCTTTGAATATGGTCCTAATGGCAGGTGTATCATAAAGAACCATTTATGCACAATTTTGACCATCATAACCTGCTTATAATGATAGGATTGCATAAATGTATTTTTGGTTGACCACACTATAATACACTGATTACATGTGACATAACTGAATTGTAATAGCATCCATAATACTTCAATGACTCATTATGATCATACTTGGTGGTGCACACAGCTCCCCTATCACCCATACCTTTTAACACCTTCAAAGCGACAGTCCGCTGGCATCCATCCCTCAGATAATAAAATATGTGTACTTAAAATAAATTCTGTTTATTGTAATTTTAATATTGTAATAGATTTAATTTCCTTTGCTTCAATGTGTGTTGCTTTCATGTTACCTGCAAAAAATCAATATGGCATGGACTCAACAGTACTGCCATCTGTTGCTTACTTGCAAACGTGCTCTCCTGTCATCAGTGTTACCATCTGATCAGCATTTAATTACACACAATTAACAAGATAAGATATTTTTGTAAAAGTTTTGAAATTATAGTATGGTCGACCCAAAAACAGTTGTATGCAGCTTGATTATAATGGTATTTAAGATGTTCATATGAAAATTATGAAACTAGCTACCAAAAGCATACTCATATCTTAATTAGTACCATTATAGTCTTGTTGCATAATATACTATTTTGCAATCCAGATTATATATATTGGGACTGTTCTTTTATTAAAAGAAAAGCTAAATAAACAAGGGTTTAAAATACACTGCACATTGTAATTGAAGCTCTTTTCTTTTCTGGATGCTGTGGAAAATAAAAGCTCATTTATATTCTTTCATTTTTGGTGGAGTATTTGCTGCTTTTTCTGCTTGATACTGAGAGCTTTTAAAACCAGAATGCAACCTTCAAAATTAGAATTAAAATCATTAAGACTTTTACTGATAACCATAAAAGCAAGTACCTAACTTAAGTTCCTCATTTATACTGTCAAAAAGTTCATGAAGTAATGTTTCACAAAGGTGGTGTTCATTTTGTATCCTCTTGGAAAGTTGTAAATAGTGCAATATGGATCAATTGTTTTAAATTTTGTAAAATTATGCAGGTATTCATTCAGAGGTTCAACACTTATGTATGTATCAACATCCCTAATCAATGGTGTAATGGGGGATGTCTCCTTAGTATCCATAGGGCCCAAGCTTGAATCTCATATGAGGTGAGTTGCCGGGATTAGGTTTTTCCAGGGTTTTCCCTTAGTCTCGAAAGACAAATGGCATGTATCTCCCACCTCTGTAGATCTGAGATAAAAAGTACATTAAACTAAGAAAAAAAAATATGAAGCATAATGCAAATAAGTTATCACTCATCTTCTGTGCAAGCATGTTTTGTTATACATGAATTCTCTAGTTATCAGGAGCTGTTATTGAGAGAAACTTCAAAGAGAATAGCCAAAGTTGCTGCTTGTAAACAACTTTGTAAATTTAGATGCAGCTTAGTTGACATTTCAGCGCAGTTTCTTTTGCAGAGAAAGAGCATATTTTCAGAGCACCTGTTTATACTATTTCTGCTTTTAAGCAATTATAAATTTTCTTCCTGTCAGTATTTGCTTACAAATAAGATTATAGAATAATCTTGATATTATGTACTTAAATAAGCTTGTGCCTTTGGGAATTTTTAAAGCAGTTTTAAAGGTTTTTTAGAGACTTAGTATTTATTGACATTAAAACTGATATTTACATATAAAATATTTAGTTTCTCTGATTTTGTACTACTGATAATATGCAGATACAAAAATAAAAATTATTTCTATGATGTTTACAGAAATAGAACAATGAAAGTCTTAGCTATAGTAAAAGATAAAAGGGGTCTGATTTCAGTTGACAGTGCCCATTCTCTAATATTTGTTGTGTTCAAACTGTTTATTGTTTTTGTTTCTTCCATTTACTCTATTTTATGAAAGTGTTTTTGTTACATAATTTGTATTTGAAGTTGTTAACTGTAACATTTCACTTTTAAGGAAATAAATTGTTGAAACTGTTTTAGCCATTTGTTTCCGAATTGCATTATTTCAACTATTTCTCGTTAATGCAGATTAAATATTAATGGACTTAGAGGGAAACAAAATCAGGTTAATAAATACTAGTAGCAGGATACAGCTAGTTTTCCATATCAAATTATTTTAACAGTTTTCTAATCATTAATTCAAAAACTACTTGAGGGCTTTAGAAAACATAGTTGGTTGCTAATGCTCAGAATATTGGAGATCTTCCATTTGATTTCTTGCTTTCCAGTAGCAATAAAAGCAACAATTTCTGTTCACTCCTGTGACATTACTTTGTGCCCAGTCACAGAGTTCCCTGAAGACTAGTAAGTCTCTTAAATGTACCTCCTATGTCGTCATAAGGGCCCGTTCTACTGACACTTGGAAAATGGTCCTGCGACACGCATTAACAAAATTATTTCCATTCTTGTATTGATACACAGCCCTATTTCTGAAACAGTAAATTTTATTTAGATATGAAAATACCTATTATAGGTAGGTAATCAGTAGGGTTGCATCATCAGAGCTGCTACATGGAGGAAAGCGTATAGAATAGGAAGGTAAGGGTGTAGCGATAAGGGCTTACATGACCCTACGCAGTACAGTCTATACAAGAAGAATTACGCATGTCTCGCGAACATACAATGTGCACATGGATAAGATTCTATGTTTAATGCAATGAATTACAACCCGCAACTTTGTATCTTGTACTTTACATAATGGAATACCAGCAGAAATGAATGTGGCCCATAGTTCTTCATTAAACATGTGATTTGATGGAGGTGACTTACTGTAGCAGTTTATCCTCACATTTTGCAATACAATGCTTGTATGTTTCTGTGTTGACATGTCTTCACACATTACTCGACCAATTATGTGCAGAAGCAATTGTGCTATTGCGTGGTTTGTAATAAAGGTTTTCATTAATACTAGAGAAAACATTTCCCTATACTCCAATATATTGTTTTGTAGTGTTGTGAACTTTCGTACCCTTTCCTTTAGCATTTCGTCTTATGAACACTGTGCGGCAATACACTTGATTCAACTGTACAGGTAACCCTCTCATTGTAAACAGTTGACTGCGGGGTGCCTCTAAACAAATGTAACAACTCTGATGTTGCAGCCCTAGTAAGCAGTTTTACTTGAAAAAAATCTGATGTGTTACACTCACATGACTTTCTCTACTCTTGTACAAACTATTTTTACAAACGCTTATTCTCCATCTACTTCATGTTAATCGAGATAAACCTTTGCAGACTATCTTATTGCTAATTTTGTTGTAGATGTAAGGGGAATATATATTTACAAGGGCAATATAGAAATACAGTAGTCTTTAAGTATATACATATCTCTTAATAGCTGGTTGCTAGGTGCAACAACATTCTCTTTGCCACAGATTAATACTCTTTGCATATACAAGACAAAAAAAAATGAATAACGAATTCCCATTTGAGAAAATAAGTATTGAAAATTTAAGGGAATAACAAGCAATATCTCGAAAATGGTTCACTCAACAAAAAAATGTATATGACATAAATTGTGTATTTTAATGTGATCTACATTTTTTGTGTAGTAAAATTTTGTCTATCTCTTATGGTTTACCAGTTATGCAAAAGTCGTTCACAATGAAGAATACTTTTGGAGACATTCCCAGAAAATTCAAGATGTACATTTTATTTGTCATGAAAATATTTTAAACATATGCTATTTTAATCAAAATCGTTAGAGCCATTTTTGAGAAAATTAAAATTTTCGAAAAATGTTTCATGTAAAGGGTAGTCTGGGGTGGGGGGATTTTCTTGAAAACCTTTGTGTCGCATCTCTGGAAGATACTGATGTAACATTAATGTTGTGCTTACGTAATATGTTTTGAGCCCCACGTTGTGGTAGCCAATTTGATGCAGATGGTGCTTACGTAATATGTTTTTACGTAATTTATTAGAACTTGAAGATCTTATGTTGTGTTGCTTTTGTTTTGTTTGGTTACATAATTTTAACTGCCCCACGTATGGGAGCCAATTTGCGATGTACTTGCAAATGTTTGTTTACATCAGTGTTGAAGCCATCTTGTGACGTCATTCATTTGTTTGGTTTGTAGCTCCATCTGGCGTAGCAATTTGCGGTTCTTAGTATCAGTTTTTGAAATAATTCATTTCAAATGTCCTCCGGCTAGCTATTATCTTATCTTGGGTCGAACATGTGTCTCAATACAGGTTGTGAAACGGAAAGGAATCTTTTATCCAAAAATTACACTGATGAAGAAATTTGTTTTATAATTTTTATTGTCAAACACGTTCACTATCACTTTTACATATTGATCTAGATACTCGCCAAACTGAAACTGTTATAATACTTCTTACTGATCACTTTTAATTCACGTATTTCAACTTTGTGTATAATTAACTTTATAATACTTTAGATTTTCGTAACTTGTGAATCTATAGCCGACGTATCTCATACAAATATTTTTGACGAACTGACGAACTTAAGACGACGTGTATTGCACTAAGAATTTTGATGAACTGCCTGAATACGACGTGTAATGTATGAATGCTTTCGGCGAACTGAAGGACTGACTGACTTTACCTCTAACTTGGCTTCTATTTATACTCCTGCAATCAGATACGCCTAAAGATTATAAATGAACTGCAATTGGCTAATAAAACGCGCCAACATTAGCGTCTATTTTAATATCCAATGAAAACCACGAATACATATTGCTTTTAGGGAGAAAATATTCCAGAAGTTTCTACCGAAAACGCGCCAACATTACGTAACTTCCTCGTTTCCAATAATGATAAACAGCTCACCCCCCTCTTTGCATTATTGCGCTATTATTGACAGTTTCAGTAAAGCCGTATAAACTTATTTCCCAATAATAATTACAATTAATAAACATCTGAAATCAATGTCAATTAAAAATGCATATTCATATTACAATCATTATTTACATTTAAGTAATTTGTGATACAAATTACTGCATCATATGCCCCACTAGAAACATAATTATAAATATTTACAACTTGTTTGGAAATTTTATAATTGTGTTTTTAGTCTCCTAAATCTTGGAACACACGCTATCACTTTCACTTAACACTTCACACGCATTTAACACACGACATGTTTTTTTTTTTTTTTTTTTTTTTATCTCGCCACTACTTACTGGCTCTGGTTTAATTTGTTTAGACTTTAATCTGACATTACAAATTTTTTTTTATATATATAGCAAATACTGTACCCTGAATTATTAAATTACTGTTACCAAATTGTTTACTTTTTTAAGTTGTTGACAAAAATTTATACATTTAAGATTTTTGTAATTATTAAACATTTTTACCAAAATATTCACCCTCTACACAAATATTTACATCTCTTAAATCTAGGCACTGTTTCACATGTTCTATTTACTACATAAATATTTGTTTTTAATTATATTTACCAATTTTTTTTATTCTGTACTTTATCTTAGCAATACTCTTGGAATTGTATTTACGTACTTTTAATTTAATATCATCTTAAGTTTCAATCTTTGCATTCTTAATTTTCAAATGTTGTTACAGTTACTAAAAATTTAATTTATTTATTTTTTTTTATGCATTTCTCTTTTTTTTTTATTTATTTCTCTTTTCAAATGACATATAAATAATTAACCCTCTTACGTTCCAATACATTTCTCTGCAAGTCATCTTTAACTATTCAGCATTTACTTTACATCTCATCGCTATTTACCCTCCTAGATCAAATTGTGTGTGGCTAAACATTACTCGTAGCCGTATCCTAACCTTCAAATTTTTGTTAATGGATAACCTCTTGTATTCATTTGAAATTTCATCACATGATAACATTTGAAAACAATCTAAAGTTTCCTGAACAATACATCTTTTAACAACTTTCATTTTCAATTCATCTGCCATCTTTATAACTTGAGAATACTCTGACAAATCTGTACTAAACTGTACTGGACTGGAGTTTTCATTTTGAACATCTTGGTACAATTTATTTCTTTGCATTTCTGATTCTTTCTGTATTTCTGATATCTCCACTCTGAAATTAACTTGCGCCTCATTCACATCTACATTCATAACCTCTTTCCTCTCTCTGAACTCACTTGAAATGCTACTCATTCGGCTACCTAGCTCTGTACATTTTACATCAACATGCTCTGTTTTATTATTAACCTCATTTCTTTGGTTAGATATTTCCCTGCTCATGTCCAACATTTTCTTTGAAACTTCACCTATTTCATTTGCTATCATTTCTTGATTTTCATTTTTCATTTTAATCATACTACTATCTAGCTCCATGAATTTCTTTTCAATCTCTTCCCTGTTTTGTTCTAAGCTCTTACCAATATCTTCCCTCAATTCTCTTTTATTCTGATCTAGTTTTTGTTCTAAACTTCTATCAATGTCTTCTCTTAATTCCCTATTATTCTTTTGCATACCTTCCCTTAATTTCTCATTACTCTGAGTTAATTTTTCTAATTTCTCATTATTCTTTTGCATATCTTCCCTGTTTTGATCTATTTTCTTTTCTAATTTCTCATTATTCTTTTGCATATCTTCCCTGTTTTGATCTATTTTCTTACTAAGATCTTCCCTGTTTTGATCTATTTTCTTACTAAGATTCTTTTGCATATCTTCATTCAAATTTCTTAGTATTTCCATCATCATACTAACATCAAAATTAACATTTCCTGCTATTCTATTCTGACTTTCTGTACTAACATTTTCACCCTCAAATCCTAAAAAGTCTGGGCTGTTTTCTGTAACCTGTATTGAATTACAGCTAACTGTTACATTATCTCCCTCCATAATTATTTCTTCTGTATTATTAGTAGCCATTGTTTTCTTTATCCTACCGCTCCTAAGGTACATTTGTAGGTCACAATTTTGTTTTCTAAAAAAATTACAATACTCTGACCTTTGTGATGCTGTCTGTTGCTGTTACTTTGATGTCCAGCTTCCTGCCCCTTTCTCCTAGATTTGTATGTCGCTTCTGCGTTGTATTATGATGAATCTACGTTGTCTCGATGTTTTTGTGTCCACTTATCCGCGTCGTTTGTCGCTCCTCTAGTTGTTTCTTGAATCTGCGTCTTGTAGATCATTTCACTGCTGCATTCGCCCCTTCCTGGTCATCTCACTTCTTCCTGGTTAATTCTGATCCTTTCCTGGTCATCGTGTTCCTTTCCTGGTCACTATGCTTCTTTCCTGGTCATCGTGTTCCTTTCCTGGTTAGCGTGCCCCAGTTCTGGGTGCCAATTTGCGAGTGTATTATCATTGCTTACGTAATATGTTTTGAGCCCCACGTTGTGGTAGCCAATTTGATGCAGATGGTGCTTACGTAATATGTTTTTACGTAATTTATTAGAACTTGAAGATCTTATGTTGTGTTGCTTTTGTTTTGTTTGGTTACATAATTTTAACTGCCCCACGTATGGGAGCCAATTTGCGATGTACTTGCAAATGTTTGTTTACATCAGTGTTGAAGCCATCTTGTGACGTCATTCATTTGTTTGGTTTGTAGCTCCATCTGGCGTAGCAATTTGCGGTTCTTAGTATCAGTTTTTGAAATAATTCATTTCAAATGTCCTCCGGCTAGCTATTATCTTATCTTGGGTCGAACATGTGTCTCAATACAGGTTGTGAAACGGAAAGGAATCTTTTATCCAAAAATTACACTGATGAAGAAATTTGTTTTATAATTTTTATTGTCGAACAAGCTCACTATCACTTTTACATATTGATCTAGATACTCGCCAAACTGAAACTGTTATAATACTTCTTACTGATCACTTTTAATTCACGTATTTCAACTTTGTGTATAATTAACTTTATAATACTTTAGATTTTCGTAACATGTGAATCTATAACCGACGTATCTCATACAAATATTTTTGACGAACTGACGAACTTAAGACGACGTGTATTGCACTAAGAATTTTGATGAACTGCCTGAATACGACGTGTAATGTATGAATGCTTTCGGCGAACTGAAGGACTGACTGACTTTACCTCTAGCTTGGCTTCTATTTATACTCCTGCAATCAGATACGCCTAAAGATTATAAATGAACTGCAATTGGCCGCTAATAAAACGCGCCAACATTAGCGTCTATTTTAATATCCAATGAAAACCACGAATACATATTGCTTTTAGGGAGAAAATATTCCAGAAGTTTCTACCGAAAACGCGCCAACATTACGTAACTTCCTCGTTTCCAATAATGATAAACAGCTCACCCCCCTCTTTGCATTATTGCGCTATTGACAGTTTCAGTAAAGCCGTATAAACTTATTTCCCAATAATAATTACAATTAATAAACATCTGAAATCAATGTCACATAAAAATGCATATTCATATTACAATCATTATTTACATTTAAGTAATTTGTGATACAAATTACTGCATCAATACTGAACCTAAATATCAAGTTTGGTGTTTATCTGACTGTTCGTTTCTGAGTTATGCTGTTCACAGACAGACACACACACGGACATGTTTCCAAAAAATGCTTTTTTTGGATTCAGGGGGTCTCAAAACATGCATTTCCGGTGAAATCTCGGTATCGAATTTTGGGTGGAATACAATACTTCCCCTACTTACTATACGTAGTAGAGAAAGTAAAAATGTAACATTTTTCATTTCACGTCTGTAAAATCATTAACATCAGTTTTATATTTTTGCAAATCATAGATACACAAATATTATGTGCCCACCTCTGTGGCATGGGGTAGCATGTCTACCTCACATTCAAGAGGTCCTGTAATCAAATCTTGGTTAGGGTGAGTTACCTGGATAAGGTTTTTTTTCTTGATTTTCCCTTATTTTGAGAAGATGAATGACAGGCTAACTTTAAGCTCTATGGGCCATCATTTCATTCATTCATCATCCATTATGACCTACCAGGTTAAAGGACATTAAGCTTAAAAAAAGAAAGGAGTTCCAATTTTCCACCAGGCAGTGACATATCCTTATTGTTTTGAATAATTTCCATAGTACAAGCTAGGTACATGAAGAGATTCATCAAACTCTTGCATTATTTTACACTCGGTCAAGCTTTTAGAAAGGCATGTAAGAATTGCATATTACATTACCCATTTTTACATTTGTAAATTTTTTTCATGAACTGTGATATCATTTATTCCCCATCATTACTATCACTATGCTTATTAAAGACTTCATTAATAGTTCCCTTAACGTCCTGACCTTCCTACAAGCATGTGATGTCCATGCATCTGCATATGTTTTGCGCATTGTTTCAAAACACTGATAATGCCCTATGATATAAAAATGATGCCACATTTCTATTTGTAGTTTGCTCTCATTAAAGCACACAACTTATTTTAAATAGCTTTTTTATGGTATCAGTCATTTCCAAGATATCCATTAATATTGGTTTGAATTGATCAATACTTTATACTTTTTTAAAGTGTTGTCGCAATTCACTTGTTTCTCACAATGTCATGGAAAGAAACAATGACTGGATCTTAAACAGCAGACTGTGTATTCAGTTTCCTCTATTCCAGCTATACCTACAACCCAATAAGTCTTTTTTTTTTTTTTGAGGCCCCTTGAATCCCAAGAAAGCTTTCTTAGAAAAAGGTACGTGTATGTGAGAGAACAGCATAACTCAAAATTTGAAAAATCGTATAAATACTAAACTTGCTATTTAGGTTCAGTACCTTCCAAAGATGTAACACAAAGATTTTCAAGAAACCCTCCCACCCCAACTATCCCATATATGGAGCATTTTTTGGAAATGTTTAGTTTTCTAAAACATGGCTCTAACAATTTTGATTAAAATACCATATTATTATTAAAGATATTTACATGACAAATAAGATTTCTATTTTGAATTTTCTGGGGATAACCTGAGAAGTCCTCTTCATTCGGAATGAATTTCGTATAATCTTACATAACTGGTAAAACGTTAAACGATAGACGAAAACGTGCTACACAAAAAATGTGGATGTCTTTAAAACACACAATTTATTTCAAATAACTTTTGTGGCATAGGTCTTTTCCGAGATATCCGTTATGAATAGTTCAAATTGTAAGTCCTGTCGATTTTCAGTTATTTCTCGCGATGTCATGGAAAGCGTATGGAATTTTAAGGCCAGCATACAGTGTCTAGTTCTAAAACATTTGACTATTACTATTCCCTTAGTATATATAACGAAATATGTAATGCAATTTCGGTGAGGTTTATATCGATTAAAATAAGTAGATAGGAAACTGAACTTGCGTAAGAATAATTTGTATACCTACTAATGATGCTATAGGGTAGAGAAGGTCATGTAAATTTAACAGCGGATTGTTTAGAAAAAGGTCCGCGCGTGTGTGTCAAAAACGAAAAGTCGGATAAATACCAACGTCCTGTAGATTTTTGGTTGTTCTAGCGATTACATGGAACCAGTATTGAATTTTAAGGTCTTCACACAGCGTCCAGTTTTTAAACATTTGGCTATCGTCTCTTTGTATCTATAATGAAATTTGTAATATACCTACTCCTGCAAAGGTTTATCTTGATTAAAATGAAGTAAATAAAAAAATAAGCTTTCGTAAGAATAGTTTTTATACCCATTAGTAAGTGATAGAGGGTAGAAAAATCGTGTGGAAGTAACGCATCAGAATTTATTTATTTCTCTTATCATAAACGAACGTTGAGTAACTCCAAACTCTTTGGACCCTTGGCTCATTTAATTAGCTTTTAATGATACTCATCGCATTTACTGGTATGTAAACAAAGGAACTAGCTGTCCGCTGGACCTTTATCTAGATATTTTTGTTTTATACAGAACACCTCAAATAGTATACTTCCAACGAAATCTCCAGGCATGTAATACCACTTTTTGCTCTCATTTGGACGTCTAGCCTCTAGTTCCCGAGGTCGAGTGTACAAACCCGGCGGAGGGCGATGGATTTTTCCGGGCGTAAAAATCCTTAGCATGGTTTCCTTCGGAAGGGAAGGGAAGTAAAGCCGGTAGTCCCGTGTCATAGGTTTACGACACGTAAAAGAACCTCAAGCCTGATTAAGAAGCCTCTGAGCAAAATTACTGGTCTTTCACGCCCACCATAGAAAGGGACGCTAAGGACCACAGCAGTTAAAGAGCGTCCATAAATAAAACTCAACTTAATGGTTTTTTTTAATTTCGGACGACCTAATTAGGCTTTCTCCGCCGGATTTCGTAATGAAGCCACAGTTATCTGTAACGTCAAGTGTGTTATATTGGTCGCGAAATAATCCTGTAAAATTCGGTCAATCACGACTGGAGAAAGTTTTTAAATACCATGTGTAATGAGGTAAGATTTTTGAGAAATAGCGCCGCAACAGGCCTAAGATGGAATAATTAATCCTCCGCTAAATATGGAATGACAAATAGTAAATATTTGTTTGCGTGAATCAGTACCAACTCACCCATACGCAAAGACATTTTAGTGAAGTTATAACCTCTTTGTAAGGTAAGTAATTGTAATTAAAGCAGAAGTAAAGATAAATAATAATTCACTTCTTGTGCAAAGAAGTAGTAAAGAATAGAAAAAAATTATATTTCCGTCGCAAAAAGTAGCACTGAAATCGGTTTCAGAAACTATTTAAGTGAACTGTAACAATTGGCTGTAATGAAAAGAAGAATTAGTATGTTTATTGTGATTCACAGTGTGATTATAAATTATTTATAAGAGCTCAAAAGAAAAAGTTTTGAAGCAAATAGTTACATTGCTCTCAATCGCTGATTAGTGTTATTACGTATTTTGAATAATCTCAACTAAGTTAGTAACTGAAACCTCCATAGTCGCACAGAACCCTGAGGGAGTAAAACGATATTTAATTTCACATACGAAATGTTCCTGGCGGTACTCATATGTTGAGGTTAACCATTTATCATATATAAAATTCCTGATGCAACTGCAGGGCCAAGAGGAAAAACGCATTTAGACCATTCATAAAGAAGTTTCAAGAGACTAAAAACAAGGTTTCTCTTTTAAAAATACGGTTAAATTACGCTGTTATAATCTGATTTCGATATTATACCATGGTACATGTATATCAGTAATGTGTGGTGATGTTTTTCAGGGGGGGCCATCTGTAATGGAACTGTCACGACACTATTTAATAAATCTACATAAGAGAAAAATATAAAAAAAATATATTATTGGTAATGTGTATTAGAACGAAAATTAAGCTTACCTCCTTCATCCCCGTCTGTACATCAGCGGGATCCTTCTCTCTCCTTTTCGGGCAAATGTTTGTAGGACATGGTCATAAAAATGTTTTTGACTGAATTTTGTACAACAGAGCCTTTTCGGTTGATAACAATGAAAGCTGGGAAAGCCTGTCTTCGCACTGAGTGTTCCGTAAGTAACTCTTTATGCGTTTTAAACAGAAAACAGAAAAACTTACGTTGTACTGTAGAATTGTAAGTAGAATACTCACTGGAATTGTAAGTTATGAGGCAGCATCACTTATAAACTTCTGGAAATGCTTCTTCTCTTAACTGGGTGTATTTAAAAAACTTTGCATTATCAGACACTGTCTGAAAAGTCTGACAATCTATAAACAGCCACTAATTCGCTTCGTTAATTTTCGAAATGAAATAAAATGTTATAGGCTGATTTAAGAGACGTAAACAAAATTTCGGAAATCTAGTTTTGAAAGATTCAAAAATTTTCGAATCAATTTTAGTTATTCTAAATCACGAAATCGGTTTTCCATTTGGCTAACTATTGTGTCAATTATTTTCGTTGTAAGGATGCAAATATTTCATAATGGGATCACCCAATTCAACTTCCCGACGTCGCTTTCTAGCTTCATTCTCATTCGTGTTACTTTCTTCTAGTGCTCCATACGTATTATCAAAATGTTTCGAGATTCTTGAATGAAAGAGATGGCCTCTTTCACTTTCGGAATGCAATAATTTACATCAAAAGTCTTTGTATGGAGAATATTGAATAATGTATCAATGAGAGCAAAAATATTGCTGAAAATTTCTAACAGAAAAGAAGGTTAAATCCTTCAGTGATGCCAAATATCCTCTTGCACAGATAAAAGTGTCACTATCCCAAGAGTCTGGGTATTAACAATATGTTCAAAAATGAGATCAGTTCTGTACTATTTTCGTTTGTGTTTTTATTTATTACGTTATTTATTTATGGACGCTCTTTAACTGCTATGGCTCTTAGCGCCCCATTCTATATTGGGCGTGAACGACCGGAAATTTTACTAGAGGCCTCTTTATCAGGCTTTAGGTTCTTTTACGTGCCGTAAATCCACGACACGGGAGCACCGGGTTTACTTCCCTTCCGAAGGAAGTCATGCTAAGGATTTTTACGCCCGAAAAAATCCATCGCCCTCCGCCGGGTTTGAAACCGCGACCTCGGGAACTAGCTAGTGTCTTATTTTCATGCATCGTGTTCACAGTCCTAGGGTTGTAACTCCAATGCGTAACTGATACCAATGGAAACCTCTTCTTGACTTCCGATGCATTCAGTGCATTTACACGCTTTGTTGAACGAGAAAAAGAATTAACAAAAAACACTCAATGTCTTGAAAAATGTTTTAAGTTCCTTTATCAATTGCACTGCTTGCGATAAGCTAGATTAAGTCAATGAGCATAACAGTGAGAGTATAGCGCATTGAGAAATATTTTCTTCACTAGCGCTTGCAACCCATTTCAATCCATTTAAATGACCAGAAAAAGTTGCAACCCCGTCATATCCTTGGACTACGAGCCTGTCCTGAGACACACACCGTAAGGATTTTATATACATGCTCACTTAATGCAACTGCAGAGCGATTGCTGACATCTGCAAAGCCTAAAAATCTCTCCTGAATTTTGGCCGCATTCATAACGAATGACATTGGAAAGCTGAGATAATTTTGCAACATTCATCGTTTCGTCCAACATTAAAGCATCAAAATATCCACATTTTACTTCTTCCCATATTATGTCTAGCATTACGTCACTAATACTTTCAATAATATCATTTTGAATTGGATTTGACCTTCCTTTGAAAACTTTAGCGCTTTGAATGTGTGTGTATAATTTGATGTCATACTTGGATGGCATATGCAAGAACTCAATATAGTTTCCCCGTTAAGGGATTATGTTCGTTAGACATCTGAAAGGTAGCTCTTGCTTTGCCGGTAGACAAGTTACATCGATTAATCACTTCATTATTTCTCTACTAGAGTCAACTTCAGCGTGGTGTTTCAAAACATCCGATCTACATTGTTCACTTGTTGAAAGTTCATCCTTGTTTTACCAAAAGTTTTCAATTTCGTTGTTGCAGATAAATGTGATTGCGTCTTCCTATGGTGAATCTTTGCTTTGTGAAGATTATTGGTATCAGAGAAATCTACACTATTCCATACTTCTCTATCGGTTTCAAATGAATGCAAGGCAGCAAAATAATTTAGTTTTCGATATACATGCAGTTAGCCATTTTAAGAATTACCGTATTCAATTTTGAAATAGGATACATACTTTTTCATTTGTGTACTCATTGAAACGTCCGGAGTAGGCCTATCCATTACTATAATGTCTTGCTTTTCCTGAAAACCCAAAGCTCCAAATGAAATACCGATACTAACAAACGATCCAAAACACAACGTTGTGACAGTTGGCAGGTGTGACTGATTGCGTTACCAGATAACGATTCAGTTGATGTGAACCAAGTCTGTTTCCATGATTCCCCGTTTTTAAATCTCAACCGCCATCATATAAACCCCACATCTCGTCACTACGTGGTTAAGTCCTAATTAGGCAGGTACACGCCTATCACACCTTCAGGTTGCCCTCAGTCCGCCATCATGTCATTGTCGTCTTGCCATGTTAACTAAACAACGTAAAACGCACAATATTGTTTTAATACGTGGCACAGGTACACTTTCAGCATTTAACACAAAGCAATAAGCCTCCTACTAAGGTATTATTTATAACAAGGATGGATACATTGAAGTTGTTTACCAGCGAACACCCAACCGTGTGGTATTACGTAGCAAGCGGAACACATACATTGCAGCCAGGCGCAGCTCGTCATATGTGCTCATAGGTTCATTGAACCCCCTTGTAAAATTAAAATTCAAAGTAAATGTCTTCCTTTTGAGTTTTGAGGTCAGTATATCACTAAAATAAATGAATACCAAATAATTTCCTCATTCTCTCATTGCTAGACAATTACGCGACAAGACAGGAATACTTAATTTCGTGATGTGTTCAAACGCCTAATAGAACCCAGGGAAGCGGTGAGTTTGTCGGTAAGAGGAATGGAGATGAAAGGGGAAGGAAGCGAGACAAAGGTCCTAGTTGCCTTAGCGACAACCCAAAGTCCAACCAACGGCTCACGGAGCTTGATGACTGTCTTTTCCCTCACTCCTCACCTGACCTGGGAATTCGAAATTGCAAGGTGCATGGAATCTTTATGGCTTTGTGCGTAGTTTTCAGATAAATAAAGTCATTTAAAGAGTGTGTTCAATTGCAACGCAATACGTACAGCATTGACAGTTATGAAAGTAGTTACGAAAATGAAAGTGTAAAATTTCTTTTGGTAACTGACTTTTCTAAACTTTTACTGAAAGATAATTGAAAGATAAAATAGTTAGGCAGGCCAAAACTTCTTCCTCCAAGTCACAAGCAATCTGTTAACGACAAGAAATCACACGCCCGTTTAAAACTGAAATCTACGAAAGAAATATATGGATTGTTGGATGTAATATTACAAATACATTATATTGTTTTCCCTGCTTGATTTTCGCTAAAGGAAAATACTGTAGCTGGACGAAAACTGGAATAACGATTTAGAGCACTCATCTCGGAAAATTAGGAGACATGTGGAATCTCAGTTACATGTCAGTTCTTGTATTGATCTCTCTAAAAACGACACGTGGGAAAAATTCAGCAATGTCTTTCATAGGAACATAGAATTGATCAATGAATAAGTGAGACAAAGTAGGTTAATGCTGTCAAAGATTGACTGCATTAAATTTTGCTGAGAGTTCGAGGTGACTCTAAGAGCCCATGATGAATCAATGGGTTCTAACAGCCCTGGGGTGTTTAAAGGGCTAGTTAATTTTCGCGTCAGCTCTGGATAATGTTGTTAAAGAACATTTTGAAACAGTTGCGGGTTTGTAGGGACATCGAAGACAATTTAAAATGAATTGTTAGGCTGCATATTATCTGTGAGTCGCAAAATCATCCTGTCTGAGATTGCTAATGCAGATTTTGTTTCAATTATAGCGAGACGACAGGCGTTTCTTGTGTTAGCTCGTAATTATTATAAGGTATGTAATGTTCTATGTAATGGAAAATCAGTGGAGTTATTTTGGACTTTCTTAAATCCTTCCAATCATGACGCAGCGTAATTAGCATTACATATTTCGGATTATTTGAAACAAGTTGTAGGGGATATTAGCAGAAAAGTAATTTCCCAAAGCTATGACGGGGCCAGAGTTTTGGTGGAAGTTCATTCTGGTGTGCAGACGATCATAAGGGACGCATTCCTATGCCCATTTCGTACACTGCTATGCTCAGTAATAACATTTAATTGTATTCCAAGCAGCAAATCAAAACGAAAAAGCCAGGATTTTCTTCGTAAATATTGCTAAGATCGGTACCAATTTTTTTCGCCCATTCTCCGTAGAGAAATTAAATTTTTTGACGATATTGTTGGCAAAGTTCCACGGGGTTCAACAATCAGAATAGAATTTCAGGTGTCGTACAGTTTGCACATTCTATGGAAAAAAGATGCAATTATTGATTCAATCTGGGGAAAATTGAAAACACGAGTCTCCACGCCTCCACAATTAACCAAACCCAGGGACTTCGATTGAACATTTAGCTACCTTCTTCCAGCTTCTGGTTATTTTTATAAGGTTATGTCACACGTTGAAATGCTGTACAATGTACTACAGAAGCGAGCTACAAATCATTCTTCAATTGAGACTGCTGTAGCTTCATTTGTCATTGGAATAGAATATTAAAAAAAAAACTTGAGTTGTTTTATTTATCGTCACTTTTTAACTGCTGTGGTCCTTAGCGTCCTATCCTATATTGGGCGTGAAAACCCGAAAACTTTGCTCAGAGGCCTCTTTATCAAGCCTGAGGTTCCGTTACGTGTCGTAAATCTACGACACGGTACCACCGGCTTTGCTTCCCTTCCGAAGGAAGCCATCCTAAAAATTTTTACGCCTGAAAAAACTCCATCGCCCTCCACCGGATTTGAACCCGCGACCTCGGGAACTAGAGGCTAGCATGGTAACCACTACGCCACGGAGGACGAACATAAAAAATAAGAGATAGCATTGACACAATGTTTGAATAAGTCAAAGTTCTCCAGGATTTAGCAGTCAGTGTCCGGGCTCCGATTCTCATCAATCTAGAAATATCCTAGCAAAATAGTATTTGATTTAATAATTAATCAATAATTTCAGTTCACTGGACATTTGGTAGCGGAAACATTTTGGGGATATAAAATTACTGCAACTTCAACAAAGTGTTTCCAGACGTTACCTTGGACATCATTAATTCGTACTCATTTCTTTAAAAAAAACAGAATTAAAACCAGAAACTCGAACAATTTATGCTAGAGATGATTTTTGAAGGTAGGGAGTGCAACTGATTAATTTATAATGGAAAATAATTTGAATAAGTCCTTCGGCAAAGTTACCCAACTGCTTAAACTGACATATACCTCCAATGTCGTCAGTTGAGGCGGAAAAATATTTTCCTTCGTTAACAGAATAAAAACGTTTTAAGGAGGAGTACGATGGATGAAGATAGGCTGCATTCACCTGCACTGATGGCCATAGAAAAGGAGATAATCAACCAGCTACTAGATTTTAATGAGAAGGTGATAGACCGTTTTGCTGCCCAGAAACAAAGAAGATTCGATTAGCATGTGTTCTGTAGGTACTTTGATGACCAAAGGCCCTTGAACATAAACCATGTCAAGAGCTTTTATTTTGGTGGGTTTTAAGACAAGCATTCTAATACCAGCACCGCATTGGCAGGCAGTACATCTCATATCCAATAATGACTGCAGGGTAAGAAATGTATGTCCTAATAATTTTTTGTTTTCTTTACAGTCATAATGTCTTTGAACCCCCAATATTATAGCCCACGAACCGCCACTAATTGCAACTAGTCCTAGGCGAGCTGATTGGTTGTTGCGGGTAGCAAGGGAGGCGTAGAAAGTTGGTTACGGTACAGGCGCTGAGCGAACGAAGAATAGATTTATGTTGTCATTATATATAAGTTGATGATACTTAAAGGACTAGCCTAGTCTTATTAATTCACTGGCCGCACGCCCTTGATATGTATAGAACCAAACATAAGCTATTTTACATAAGTGATAATAAAAATGGGTGTGAAAATTTTTTTTCCTGGCTTCCACCTTGTCGTTTGAGCAGGATTCTGAAGCAAAACCCACACTTATAGTATGAGTTGCAGTGTACAAAATGTATAAAATGTATATAATGTTGATATCCTACTACTACTACTACTACTACTACTACTACTACTACTACTACTACTACTACTACTACTACTACTACTACTACTACTACTATTACATAGCGAAATTAGATAAAAGTAGGTAACATAGGTTGTAGTGCAGAAAAATAATCACATTAGTCATCATTGTCGTTGATGAAGTCCAAGTATACCTCACCGTGCTGTTCGTTGCTCTCATGTCCATCCTATATAAAATTGTTGTAAAAGCTCTTACAGTAGGAACGATGGTTCTGTGCCGGTGACCTTGTTTCCTCGCGCTCTGAAGAGGGTCTATGTTAACGCCAGGCAGCTCTCTCTGCCTGCCTGCTGGAAGACGTGGGACTTTGCTGATACGACATAAACATACAACACCACATCATTACATTGACTCGTTTATTCTCACTATTATCAGATTGCTCTATCATTCTTTTATATTTACACATTATACACAAACCTTGTCACGTAAATGAATTGTCGTAAACTAGCAGGGGCTTTATTAGTGTGATAAACCCTCTACACTAGAAATATTACCACCGTCGTTTTCTTCTGCAAAACTTTCCTTTTCATCGTCATCAGTCTTCTTCTCGTTCGCTGTCACTATATTTCCTAACCTGGATTACAGAAACTTCTAAGACATTTTCAAACAGGCCTTGTTCTTCAATGTATTTCTCTTCCTACTTAATGTGTTGAGAGGCATTCTCCCACTTTACTATGCTAATGTCCTCAACATGTTGTTAGCTAAGCTAAATCAATAACATCATGTAGTTTAAAAGGATGTTCTACCAAGCTACCCATTGCTTTATATCAGCCCAGATGAGTTCTACTCGAGTAAGCCCCGACGACTAGGGCGGTAATCGGAGAACATTGTGTGCATGGCCTACAAACTATCAACGTAAATTTTCGGAATAGGTTTTGACCCTTACTTAGGTTGTAAAGCTCCAACTTAGCATCCTTTCATAGAATGGGGCAAGTTCTGCATCGTATTTTGGTATGAGGCGATGGGGCCTTTTCCAACTGCACACTATGGTACGGTGCGTTATGCATCACCAAGACAGATCTGAGAGGCAAGGTAGGAATTAGTTTTTCCATTAGCGATTTCTTTGTATTTATCCCCAACATTTTGTGTTAGGTACCTATATTAACCTTTGTTATTTTTACATAAAACGTCGCAGAAGGCAAGAACCTCTAATAAACACACCAAAACACACAATAACTATATGCAATCCAAGTTTAATTACAGAAACACAGGGGAGTCATTTAGGGGGGCAGGGGGTCAGTTGGCCCCCTCCCCTAGGTTACAGCAACATTATTGCTCTACCAAATGAAACATTACAATTGTACTAATAATAGCAATTTCACATTTAAGAAATAAAACATTATATATATCGTTACAATCCACATGAACATTTGTGAAACTGCTCCAAGCAATCTTGGCCTCCCAATGCAGAAACTGAAATGACGCCCCTACAGAAACACAGTGACTAATTTATAAACACAACGTTCAAGGTAGCATCAACAGACGGCTGACAAGAGAGATGTTACTCGAACTACTGCTGCCACTAGACTGAAGCGATGGCACTTACTGCGCATGCCCGAGAATTGGGGGTTCGCTCATGTACAGATAACCAGTGCGCATCGAGCCTTCACCGGCACAGAACCATCGTTCCTACTGTACCTGTAATGAGAAGCCTTGTTAAAAATTGCAGGTTCTTGTATTACATACGAGAGATTTGGATTGGGGCTTTGTACAAAACTTTCAGTTTCACCGATAGGTATGTTCTTCTCTTGTTGATGGCGTTTCTTTTTTAATTTACTCATGGTGTGTCTCGTGGTTGAAACTGACGGTACTGAGCTTTTCAAAAGCGTCAGAACATGAATTTCGATTTTTGTGGACTAAAATGTTTTCCCCCTGACCCTTCAATTATTGTTGGCATCAAAGGCTTAGCGCTTTCTCCGGTGTAATCATCAGTTGAGTCATCTATAAGCATACTTGAATCTGCGAGCACATGTCGGCTTTTCTGAAGAACGGAAGAGCAGAGCTACATGCTCACCAAGCTAAGCATTCGTGTTTCACGTTCAGCAGCTTTGCTGGAAAAGCATGTTTTTTTTTATTGCCTCAACATATGACAATGGTTTTTTCTTCTAATCTGCAATATTAAGTTCATAATTAGTAAACCAATTTTCAGTGGTCATGTTACAGCCTGGATTATAAATAGACTATATCAAACACTTAACAACTTCTGCAGGTTTGTTACTTACAGAAAAATGTTTATAGGTTACATTCACATGATTAATCTGGCCACTATCTTTTATTTCTATATCTCTTCTACAAACCATTATTACAAAGTGCCTATCTTTTCTTCCGTGTGTTAATTGAGATAAACATTTGCAGAAATGGTTTCGTTATACATTTTATTGTAGGTACAAGAGGGATACAGAAGGCTGTAGCGATAGTCAGACCCAAGAGGAGTCCATAGTCATTCCTTGAAGGAGAGGTTACTTTGTTAGTATTTTGGATTGCTTAGATCCAAATAATAAAATTGTCTTACGCATAATTGTACATGACAATGAACTCATCCAATACAAATCCTCAACAAAATATCTCGGTATTTGGGTTGAAGTGGGATGCCCATATAGAAAAGTTAGCTTTTAGAATTAAGTCAAATGAACTTTATGCTTTGGGGCTATTTGTAATTTATTAAGTTTTAAAATAATGAGGAACTTGTACTTGGCTTACTTTCATAGTGTGATAAAATTTAGTCTAATATTCTGGGGAAATTTAAGTGCGGGAAGTACAATTTTTAAATTAGAAAAAAGGGTAGTCAGAACGATATTAAATCTAAAAGGAATAGATTCATCTAAGACAGGAAACAAATTATTAGGTATACTACCTCTCCCATGTATATATCTTGGAAGTACTGATATATGTTAGAAAATACACACAACGTTTTGAAATAAGTGATAAACACAACTATAACACAAGAAATAGGGAATATTTGTCCATTATCACCTATAATACTTCACTGTTTAATAAGAATTTAATTTACTGTAGCATTAAACTATATAATAAGTTACACCATCTCAGAAGCCAAATTTAAGCACCAAATAAAATCAGGTTATTGAAACATTGTTCCCTCCATTAATGAATTTATGGAATATTCTAATTAAATGCTTTCTTTATATTATAAATATTGTGTATATAAACCTTTTTCACCTTGCATACTGTTATTTAATTTTATGTATAAATTGAGATGTTCATACTTGATGAAAATAATACAGGATGAAATAAATTCATACCTATATTCCAGACATTGTAGAAAGTATGGACGAGTTCGATAGCGCGGCCTCCATTGGATGTCAATGCCGAATTTTGCAGCACGTGTAACTCCAGTTTATCAAAAGACAAATATGACATTGTATCCAGGAAGGTACTGAGAGCGGCATTCAAAGGCAAATGACGAACGTTGTGTGGGAAAAACATGCTGGCACTCTCTGGATCCACCGACAGCGACCGACGGAGGACCAAGGCACTGTGGAGTTGCATCACTGTTGTGGTCTTTGTTAGACGAAGGGAATTTTATCCATGGTTTCGGTAACTAAGGAATTTCAGCAGGTTTTTGTTGGCTACAACATATAGCTCGGCTGCCATTAGTGAAATTACGCGCGAAGGAGGAAATTTTGTAGCAGAGGTTTCAGCAATTGCTTAAAAGTTAAATTCACCACAAATGAACTTTTAGAATACAGAGAAAGTGTTGTAAATATTGCTCGTTGGTACCTTGTTCGTTTATTGTTTTATTGTGTCAGTCACAATGGGTATATTAGGACTGTCCAAACTTATCGCCGATATAGCACCCGGAGCGGTTAAAGAAAGTGAAATCAAGAATTATTTTGGTATGTACATCTTTTAATCAATTTGAAAAATTCCATATGCATTTGTTCATTAATTTGGAGCTTTCTTCGCAATTTTATTCCAAATTCAGTGATAGCAAACAGAGTAAATGCTATTTGTTGTAGGCAATTCATGCTTGGATTCAACTACTTATGTTTTTCAAAGAAAGCTTTAAAGAAGAACACATCAATTGCACTTTCATAACTGTACTTTATTACTTTATTAATGCCAAAATAGGGCAATTTGTGCATATAACGCAACAGGTGAACATTGATTGTTGACTGCCTGCGTGGAACAACAAAGGCTTTTGTACAGGGGAGAAGAGTCAACAATTCCAGCTTTTCATGTTTTTACCCACCCCATTACTTTACTTTTTTATTAGTAGGTCATCAGTAATTTTACACTGACACATACTATTGCATATTTGTAGGTTAAATACGTTCAGTTATACTTGACTGTCTTATCCGGACCCTGTCTTATATAGCCGTCGTCCTCCGTGGTTTAGGTGTACCACGCTAGCCTCTAGTTCCCGAGGTCGCGGGTTCAAACCCAATGGAGGAACAATGGATTTTTTTAGGGCGTAAAAATCCTTAGCATGGTTTCCTTCGGAAGGGAAGTAAAGCTGGTGGTGCCGTGTCGAAGATTATCAACACGTAAAGGAACTTCAGGCCTGATAAAGAGGCCTCTGAGCAACATTATCGGTCATTCACGCTCAAGATAGAATGGGACGCTAAGGATCACAGCAGTTAAAAGAGTGTTCATAAATAAAACTCGATTTAATTTTGGCAAATCTCCTCTTAGAGTATCCCTGTTGAAAATTCGGATAAAATGCCTTACTGGACCCGACTTTAGCGACTGAAGTGAAGTCTTACATGTCCCTGGGTGTTCTATAGATGGCACTGTATCTCATTCTCTGACTTTAACGCAATGCTGGCAACATATGAGAAATACCACCGAAGCCGGTAAGATACTCAGCCTCAAGCCATAGCCAAGAGATTGAAGGACCTCAGCCTCAAAGCGTAGCCGAGGGATGTTTTTTAGAAGAAGAGGAGTGTAGCAAGTTGCGCAAAGCACAACAGGGCGTAGCCGAGGGATCTGCGCGTATAAAACTCGGAAGATTCACGTTCGCACAAATAACAGCACATCGCATATTTGGTGCATTTCACTTTTTATTTAGGTTGGCAGTACCCACTTTGCATGTGATTTATCGGAAAAATGGCTACATTTTTTGTGTTCCTGATGCGATTTGCCTATATAAATAAAACAGGGCGGGGAGGTGGGCACAAGACATAGAAGAGACCACATCATGTTCTAAACTCACTCCTAAGGTAATTTATTTCACTTATACCTATTAAACGTCGGGTCCGGTAAGCCATTTTTGCCATATATATATTATAAAAACGAACAATAACAAAACTATCAAACAATAACCACAAATATAAATAACAATGAACAATATGTAGCTTGCAAAGAACTCGGCGCTCTTGCTAGAGATTTACAAACTGAAGCACATGATTGGCAATAGTTACATCCGGCAATAGAGCCGATTCTAGTTCTGGTTCCGCTTTGTCATTGACCATCCGGATTGCTGCCTTGTGATTGGCTAAGGAAGTCAAACGGTTGAAGCTTTTCATCTGTTTTTTTTTGCGAGTATACCAACTTAAACGCTAGCTGTATGCATATTTGAATTTCTGATAAAATGTTAATGATTTTTAATATAAAAGCACAAAGTTGAAAGTTATATAAACAAGAAAATGTTAACAATTTCAGCATTTTAGATAGCATTTATTGGTACAGCACATTATTCCAATAGCTTTTCTTTGTGGTGTAAAAACATGTTTTAATTTCAAGGAAACTGCATCAAAATGTTTTACTGCTTTTCATCATTGAGCAAAAGTAAACATAATAAAACAGTTCTTTAGAGTTGTTGCAGAAGGGATATAGCAATCTTAAGTGTACATATATTTTCAGTCTCAATTCTAGCATAATTTACCTTAAATGAACTTACCATTTTTGGTTTGCTGAAATTCCGTAGTCATAATCCAGCAGAATAAGCACAATACTCATCATCCACATGTTCAAACGGATGGAGAAGGAACCATAACATTAAATATACAAAGCAGTGAACCTCATTTTTCAGATTAAATGCCTTTTTCTGAGAAAACATTTTTGTTTTATATAGCTTGAAATTTCACAGAAAAATTGCCTGTTATTTAACTTTAACCTTGTGTATTTAACCAAATGTTATATTTATATATTTGTTTTTCACTGTAGGTCGGAAAATTGCCATTGATGCCTCAATGAGTTTGTACCAGTTTTTGATAGCAGTTCGAAGTGAAGGAGCTCAGCTCACATCTGTGGATGGAGAAACTACAAGGTACTTGTTTAGATCAAGAGAAAAATGGTTAAATTTGTATGTTTAAAATCACTTAAGGTAGTATATAACATTCATGTTTTGATCTGTTTATGTTGTATATAAGGTAATTCTGGAATTGAATTGCCAGCCCTAGATCACAGTAAATAATAGAAATATCTATAAAATTCCTGTTGACTGATCCTACAGAGTAAACACACATTTAAAAAAATCATTCTAGATATATAGTTAATTACAGAATAAACTCTGTATGGGAAGCACATTCTTTTGTTTCAGCACTGAAATACAGCCAATCAAAGCAAATGGTTGCTACTGCAACATTCTTTGGCAATATTGCTGCAGAGGTCGACGTATCATGACGGGTACCGCGTAATAACGGCTACCTTGTAGGAATAAACATCGCTAAAATTCAGCAAATGTGTGGCATTTGGTCTGTGAAAGTTGTTACACCCTCCCGATTAGTATTCGGCACAATGTATTGAATTCTGGTTATGTTATCTGGCGTTACTTCTTCAGTGTCTGACCTCTCCTCCAGAACTCTTATCTTCCTTTCTTTTTTATATTGATGCAAAACAGCCTTTATTAAGGTTAAAGGCTGGTTCACAACCAACGAGAACGGTAACCAGAACGAGAACGAGAAAGTTGAAATACATGTAATCAAATGGGAATGTTTCACAACAGACGGGAAGCCTTCCCGGGCCCCGGGAACTGGAAAGAGGGTTGCCCAACTTTTAACTTTCTCGTTCTCGTTCCCAGGCACAGCATATTAGATCCATATTGTGCATATTAGACTCTTCACTCTAGAGGTTATTCTAAGCGCCCGTGACATAAAACAGCCACTAGTGCTCTCTATAGTCGCAAGCTGGAAACATCAAACTGGAAGGAATTAGTAGTAAATGTGCTTCCTAACCTCATCCCGACACCCGCAAATCTAATCAGCGTTGGTTCCTCTGGTGAAGGGATCATTTGTAGTTTGTTTATAAGCAACTCAAAACTGGTTAGATAATGTTTACTCTATCGAATTTTGACTTGGCTAAATTGGAAGTAGGTGAAAAAATGTCATTGGTCAGTTAAAAACAAATGAAATCCCAATGCGCAAAATCGACTTTCACTTTGTGATCGATATGCATTCCCGTTCTCGTTACCGGGTGGTTGTGAACCAGCCCTAACAATTGCAATACGAAAGAGCAAGTGTGTCCATGGGCGTAATTACAGAAGCATTTATTTTTATTCACTTGTATTATATTTGCTAACTCTTTGCACTATGCAATTATTTAGTTCTATTACATTTATTCACTATTTTGCGGTGGTTATTTAGTTGTATTATACTTATGTCTACTCTGTGGTAATTATTTAGCTGTATTACATTTGTTGACTACTTCGCATTACATTTGTTCACTACTCTGCAGTAATTATTTTGTTGTATTACATTTGTTAATGATTTCGCAATAGGTAGTTATTTAGTTGTATTACATTTGTTTACTACTTCGCAGTAATCATTTAGTTTATTACATTTAATGTTTTGCACTTTTTTATTACTTTCTCTACTACGTATAGTAAGTAGGGGAAGTATTGTATTCCACCCAAAAATTCGATACCGAGATTTCACCGGAAATACATGTTTTGAGACCCCCTGAGTCCAAAAAAAAGCATTTTTGGAAACATGTCCGTGTGTGTGTCTGTCTGTGAACAGCATAACTCAGAAACGAACAGTCGGATAAACACCAAACTTGGTATTTAGGTTCAGTATCTTCCAAGGATGCGACACGAAGGTTTTCAAGAAAGTCCCCCCACCCCAGATTACCCTTTACATGGAAGATTTTTTGAAAATTTTAATTTTCTCAAAAATGGCTCTAACGATTTTGATTAAAACATCATATGTTTAAGATATTTTCATGACAAATAAAATGTATATCTCGAATTTCCTGGGAATGTCTCCAAAAGTATTCTTCATTGTGAACGACTTTTGCATAACTGGTAAACCATAAGAGATAGACAAAATTTTCCTACACAAAAAATGTAGATCACGTTAAAATACACAATTTATGTCATATACATTTTTTTTGTTGAGTGAACCATTTTCTAGATATTACTTGTTATTCCCTTAAATTTTTCAATACTTATTTTCTCAAATGGGAATTCGTTATTCATTTTATTGTCTTGGATATGCAAAGAGTATAAATCTGTGGCAAAAGGAATGGTGCTGCACCTAGCAACCAGCTATTAAGAGATATGTATGTGCTTAAAGGCTATTGTATTTCTATATTGCCCTTGTAAATATATATTACCCTTACATCTACAAGAAAATTAGCAATAACATAGAGTCTGCAAATGTTTATCTTGATTAACATGAAGTAGATGGAGAATAAGCGTTTGTATAAATAGTTTGTACAAGAGTAGAGAAAGTCATGTGAGTGTAACACATCAGATTTTTACCATAGCGTTTTAACATTTCACAACTCTACCAATTATTTCTGTGTTTTGTATAGCCGCA
The DNA here is from genome assembly GCA_030765065.1 of Deroplatys truncata. NCBI lineage: Eukaryota > Metazoa > Arthropoda > Insecta > Mantodea > Mantidae > Deroplatys > Deroplatys truncata. Next base: position 52,268,925 of record CM060987.1, read on the forward strand.
GCATTTTTTCTGTTTCACAGTTGATACCTGGCATTGGTAATTAACATTGTCCGCCATGACACACAGCAACATTATCCATTCTTTTTATTAAAATCATAACAAATAGAACATAGTATTTTGGAGAGCAGGTGGATACGCATTGCAGAATTCCCATCCATTGTAATCAAACATATGTATATCTAATGCAGTTAGCAACAAAATCATTATCCTTCTAGCTCAACATCTGAAAGTGATATTCAGGACTATTCTGTAACTTCATTGTTAAGAAGGCAACTACAATTATTTGTTAAGCTTAAAGAACTGCTCTTAACAAATGCCATCTATTTGGCATTCTGTAACTTGTTTGTTATTGCGATATTTGTTTTCTTGTGGTTTTCTTAGCTCACTGGAGTGATTAATCAAAAATTTGTGCACTCTGTGAGAGCGTTTTCTTTGTACACGGCTGTCAGTGCTGTAATACCGACTACTGAGTGCGTTTGTTGCTTTTCCTTGCCAATGGAGACAAAGCATGTTATCAAAATGTCACAAGAAAAGTATAGAATATATGTGAATTTTTAAAATTTGTGTCCACTGCTTAGAATAGCATGTCTTACATTTTGTTGTGACCACAAATAATTACCTTATTTACGTGAATCTAATGCGCACCTTTTTTGACCAAATGTCATACTCAAAATCGTGGTGCACATTAGATTTGCTGGTACATTAGATTCAAGTGCAAATCTGTTCCATAAACGCCAGTAACTTCATTCAAACTAGACAAGCTAGCCACTCATTTTTCTTTGGCCTATTATTGAGCGTTTTTAGTTACGATATGGAGAGCAAGGGCAAACAGAGAAGAACGTCTTATGATGCTTTTTTAAAGCGTAAAGTAATCCTTTATGCCGAAAAAAAAAAAATGGTAATAGAAAGGCAGAAAGGAAGTTCAATGTATCAGAGAACAATGTTTGCTTGTGGTGAAAACAGAAATTGGCATTACTTGCTACTAAAGCTAGTAGGAAGAAATTCACGGATCCTCCCAAAGGAAGACATCCTGAAGTTGAAGAAAAAGTGTTGGAATTTGTGCATGAAAGGAGGAAGAATGGGCAACCTGTGACTATTGTCCATTCCAAACCAGAGTTCCCTCTGATGTAAACAGAAGCACGTGCTTCGGCTTGTCATGAACCCAAGAATATACCCTTACGCCAACGTAAATAGTTCCTTAATACATGTATTGTATTACGAAATATTAGAGCAGGAAAGGTATAGAACTGCACATTTTATTGCGGTTATCATAAGAACTCGTCGTTAAATGTAATGGATATATACTAGCTGTTAAGAGATTACAAAATATGACTTTCGCCTGCTATTGCGCTAACGCTGAGAGCATCTTGGTTGTTAATACCAACCTATAAACGACTGCCAATCTCTTACATACACAAGAAATGCAGCAATGAATTCCCAGAGGTGCTATCTGAGTACGGAATAAACACTTTGCGTAACACAGGATATATGATAAGCGAATAGTCACACATAATACACTAACACACAGCTCAGCTCAGGTCAAATCTTGTGATTTAGTCAGTTGGTATTTGAGCTCATATGGCAGAGGAAGGTGCATGTAGTGCGAATAAACTGGTCAAACACAGAAGCGGGAAACAAAAAGTGGCTAAAAACAAACAATACTTCATAATTCAACTTGGAATACAAACAGACATAATACAACATAGAAGAGGATAAAGCTTTAAGTGCGACAGTGCTGTGGACTTGTGGATAAGCTTGCCATTATTTTGGAAAGTAGTTCTGATTCCGATATGTCAGCTGAGTTACCTTCGGAGAATTCGGATTTGGGTGTTGCACTTTTGCTCGAGGATTGTGATTAACGTAAGTGTTCATTGCCGCATACTTATAAAATCGATTGTTACCTCAGGTTGCATTTTGAACCATGATTCTCACGCAGGGCGCCTTTTTATAGATTAAGTAGTGTTCAACAAGCATGTGGGAGGGGAACAAGCAGCCATTATGGGCGGGGATTGCGAACTACTTTCGCGCGGGTAATACAAAGAGTTTGTTTTCAGTGAAAGGCACTCTGGTTTGGAATAGATAATAGTGACACTATATGAAAGAAAGCTAAAGAGTAGGCTGAAGTTCTTGGTATTCTGAAACAAGAGTTTAAGGCTAGCCGTGGATGGGTGGATTGTTTCATGCAGCAGATGGTTTTATCTCTAAGATGGCATACAACAATCTGCCAGAAGCTTCCTGCAGATTTTGAGGACAAACTACAAACGTTTCAGCGGTATGTCATTTCACTTCGGGAAAAAAAAAAATACAATGAGGCAAATAGGCAACATTGATGAGATGCCAATTTGGTTTGATATGCCTTGGAACTACACTATTACTGAGAAGGGGACAAAGGAAGTTATCAAAACTACGGGTGCAAAAAACAGCACGTAACACTAATTTTGTTCTTTAACAATGTGTCACCTAACAATAGGGTGCTTTTAATTCTATAATTTGATGGTTTATATAGACGATAAATCCATTGTTGTATTAAATAAAATACCTATTACCTATTTTCTGTCATTGATGCACTTTGCATTCGATACAAATTTTTTTTTTTTTTTTTTTTTTTTTTTTTTTTTTTCCCGTAATTTTAAGTTTCAAATATGGGGTATGCATTAGATTCGCGTAAATACAGTACATTTTTTTTATGGGGAAAACTCATCAAACTGTTAAACAGCTGTGGCCTTGTAAAATGAATTTAATTGTACATTAGGAGTGACAGACAAAAGAATTAGCAACGCAGTTGCATATTGTTTTGGTGCAACTTTCACTAATTCATATCAACCAGCAATTATTGCTTAATTTTCTTTGTGGTTTTGTGGTTTTTAATTATACATTTTAAACATACCAATGGTCATGCTGATTTTTCTGAAATTTTAATGTATACTATAAAGATAAGTGAGTACTTATTTTTGTACTCATGATTTGGCAGTGTTCAGCTTATATTCAGTTCTATGGAGATGTTCTTGAATCTTAATCTTTGAATGAAAATCATTATTGGCATCTGATATCAATGTTATTTTAGGTATTCATTAAGTGGAAGGCCGCAGTGAAATGAAAGGTTAGTTTCACTAGTTGTGTTGTCTGGGGGAATGTTACCGCTACAAGTATTTTATTTCATCTGCAAATGTACAATTATTTTATAACTTAACTGACTGTTATGTGCTTCCTCTTCCAGCAGCATCAGTATAAATTCAATTTCTCTGGTTACGAGAAACTGGTAAATAGCTTTCTGCTAGTCAAATCTTTTAGTAGATTGGTAATTATCTTAAAATAATTCTTGGAATGAAAATGTATCGTTGTAGTATCCTACAGTCCTCAAAAGTGTTCAGTTACTAACCTTAACCTAAAAATGAGGCAAATAAATTTGTGAACCTTGCAAATAAACAAGATTTATCACTATTTGAACCTAAAATTAACAACCACTATTTTTATTACAATACAATATTTTACAACATTTATTTTCCTATTAAAAATCGCCTCTTAAAAGTTACATTGGGAGCATCATTTACTAATGCTTTCACATGGAACATGGCTTACTGAAGTGTAATCTGTAACGTTTATATTTTATGCTAAAACGAATAAATAAATAAACATATGATAATTAAAAAGACAAACTTCTATCATGCTTTTCCTGTTACAGCAGATTAACACATCATCTTTGCGAATCTGTTGTGTGACAAATGCGTTAACATGAGGGTCTCAGGATTTGTTCCGTTCAACAACCAAATCTTTATTCTTAACAAAATTTTGTATAAAGTTACAGAATGCTGATCAATTGGTTAGCGGCTTTAACAGTTTGTTAAACCTTAACAAAATGTGATGGATTAACCCTGAATGTGTTGTTTGGCCTAACATACAACCCAGTTACTTAGGAATGTGTAAGCCCCACACATTGTAGTTCCATTTGAAGTAATATATAAGAAATAATTTAGTAAATAATGTGTGATCGTCAGCGGCTATCTGCCAGAAGAATGGTTAATAATAATGATAACAGCCCATGGTGGAGGTGCGAATTCAATGTGTATGTGTTCTTAATTTGAAATGGTAACTCTTATTCCGAGTTTGAATTCAATTCTATTCTTTAAATTACTAAATTAATTGTGTACAAACCTGATTACATCTCCAATTGATGTTCTTGATAGGATTAAATTGTAACTTCACACTCAATATGATTGAAATAATTTGGAATGAATTTTCTTGTATGAAGTAAGAATTGAGTGTGTTTCTGCAAAAGTTTATTTTGTATCATAGCGATCTGGGAACTGTTTTATCAGTTATTTGCATGGAGTAATTCATTATATGCAGAATGATGTTTGCCAATAAAAGAATTTACATTTTCTGTAACAAGTTAAACATATAAAACATCTGTAAACAAGCAAATCAAACACATGTATATAGTGTTTAATATTTATAGTGAAATAAATATGGTTTTAAATACCAGATGATCAATTCTTTGCACTTTTATTACCTGACCAGGTTATTCTTTGTACTCAGTATCAGAAAATTTTGAATGCTTGTGAAAGCATAATATCTAAAGCTTTTGTTTGTGCATAGAAGTAAGCATTTTAAAGCATTATTTCCTTTAGAACCAGATATTAAGCATCCTAAGTGTTTTCCATTCCATTGTGAGGTCACAAATCTTGGGTAAAAATCTGATGTGTTACACTCACATGACTTTCTCTACTCTTGTACAAACTATTTTTACAAACGCTTATTCTCCATATGCTTCATGTTAATCGAGATGTTAATCTTATTGCTAATTTTCTTATAGATGCAAGGGAAAGTGTTAAGCTTTAAGTGATAGTCAAATATTTTAAGAGCTGGTTGCTATGTGGAGTATTCCATTCTCTTTGCATTACCAGGGAAAAAAAAAATCTTATGTGTTACACTCACATGACTTTCTCTACTCTTGTACACACTATTTTTACAAACGCTTATTCTCCATATGCTTCATGTTAATCGAGATATCGAGATGTCAATCTTTTTGCTAATTTTCTTGTAGATGCAAGGGGAATATGGTAGGTTTTAAGCGATAGTCAAATATTTTAAGCGCTGGTTGCTATGTGGCGCATTCCATTCTCTTTGCATGTCCAGGACATAAAAAAAATGAATAACGAATTTGAGAAAAAGCACAAGTATTGGAAAATTTAAGGGAATAGCAAGCAATATCTCGAAAACGGTTCACTCAACAAAAAAAATGTATATGACATAAATTATGTATTTTAACGCGATCTACATTTTTTGTGTAGTAACATTTTGTCTATCTCTTATGGTTTACCAGTTATGCAAAAGTCGTTCACAATGAAGAAAACTTTTGGAGACATTCCCAGAAAATTCGAGATATACATTTCATTTCTCATGACAATATCTTAAACATACGATATTTTAATAAAAATCGTTAGAGCCATTTTTGAGAAAATTAAAATTTTCGAAAAATGTTCCATGTAAAGGGTAGTCTGGGGTGGGGGGATTTTCTTGAAAACCTTCGTGTCGCATCTCTGGAAGATACTGAACCTAAATACCAAGTTTGGTGTTTATCCGACTGTTCGTTTCTGAGTTATGCTGTTCACACACATACACACACACACACACACGGAAATGTTTCTAAAAATGCTTTTTTTTTTTGGATTCAGGGGGTCTCAAAACATGTATTTCCGGTGAAATCTCGGTATCGAATTTTTGGGGGTGGAATACAGTACTTCCCTTGCTTACTATACATAGTAGAGAAAGTAAAAATGAATAATGAATTCCCATTTGAGAAAGAGTATAAGTATTGGAAAATTTAAGAGAATAACAAGTAATATCTCGATAATGGTTCACTCAACAAAAAAAATGTATATGACATAAAATGTGTATTTTAACGCAATCTACATTTTTTGTGTATTGTGGCAGTATATTATATCACAACAATGTAAATGCCAGAGTGATTATAGTGTAAATAAGCATTATTGTATGACAATGATTTGAGATGTTTGTTAATTATAAGCATTGTTAGGATAAGTTTACACGGTCTCACTGAAACTGACAATAGGAGCGGATAACAATGAAACAAGGGGGTGAGTTGTTTATCAATTATAAGAGACAAGCAAATGACGTCAGATTAGCGCGCTTTTCTTAGAAATGGAGGGAATATCTTCCCTAGAGCATATGTGTTCGTAATTTTGATTGGATATAAAAATAGACGCTAATGTTGGCGCATTTTATTAACCAATAGCAGCTCGGTTATAATCTTTAGGCATATCAGGTGAGGGAGTATAAATTCCGTGCCAGAGACGGGTAACGCGCAGTTTGACAGAATAATTCACAAGGCAAACGTCGTTCAGTCCAACAGAAGGATTCGCGGGTAATACGTTGTTCAGTCCAACAGAATCATACAAAGGTTATACGTCGCACAGTTTAAGAGAATCGTTCACGCGTTATACGTTGCGCAATTCTACGGAATCGCTCGCGTTGTAAAGTTAGTTATAAATGTGAAATATGCGAATTAGTAATGTGTAGCAAATAAGTGATTATAGTGATATTAGAAAATATAACAGTTTCAGTCGGGCGTGGATCAAGAGTCAATATGTGAAATTAATTAATTGTGACTGTAATAAAAGTGTAAAAAAGAAATTCTTTTATAAGTGTTATCTTTCAGTAACAAATCCTTTCCGTTTACACACCCTGTTCAAGAGATATGCTCGACTGAGAAATAATAGCTAGCTGGAGGACAAAGAACCCAAAACTCAAACTAGTATACAATAACAGGTGCTTAGCAATAAGATAACACGAAGTGACCGCGACAAATTGGCTCCCATACGTGGGGCAGATAAACATGAAGCATTTTCCAACTACCAACAAATATTCTACTTCAAATTGGCACCCAGAACGTGGGGCAAAATAACCAGGAAGGGGTGAAATAACCAGGAAGGGACGAAGGAACCAGGATGTGGAGTGAATGGAGCAGTGAAATTAACTACAAGACGCAGATTCCAGAAACAACCACAAGAACGACCTACAACGCGGATGAGTGGACATCGTAATTACGAGAATAGAAGGCAACAGGGGAATTCAACTACGACACCAAGACAGCAAGACAACGCAGATCCATCGTAGTATGACGCAGAGGCGACATATACATCTAGGAGAGAGGGGCAGGAAGCTGGACATCAAAACAACATCAGATAGCATCATAAAGGTTAGAAAACTGTAATTTTTTTTTTTTTTGTGTCCTAAAAAAATTGTGAGAAATTAAATGTTGTTAAGAAGTGGTAGGATTAAGAAAACAATGTCCACTAATAATACAGAAGAAACAATTATGGAAAGGGATAATGTAACAGTTAGCTGTAATTCAGTACAGGTTACAGAAAATAGCTCAAACAATGTAGGATTTGAGGGAGGAAATATTAGTGAAGAAAGTGAGAATAGAATAGCAGGAAATGTTAATTTTGATGCTGGTATGATGACGGAAATGATGAAAAATTTTACAAATCAATTAAGGGATGATATTAGTAAGAGTTATGATAAATTAGAACAAAAACTAACTCAGAACATGGAAAAGAGTCAGGAAATTAAGGGAAGATATTAGTAGAAGCATAGAACAAAAACTAACTCAGAGTAATGAGAAATTGGAGCAAAAATTAGATCAAAACAGGGAAGAAATTGAAAAGAAATTTATGGAGCCAGATAGTAGTATGCCAAGAATGAGAAATGAAAAGCAGGAAATAATAGCAAGTGAGATAGGAAAAGTTTCAAAGAAAATGTCAGACATGAGCAGGGAAATATCTAACCAAAAAAGTGAGGTTAACACTAAAATTGAACATGTTGATGTAGAATGTACAGAGTTAGGTAGTAGAATGAGTAGCATTTCAAGTGAGCTAAGAGAGATGAAGGAGGCTACGAATGTAGATTTAAATCAGGCGCAAGTTAATTTCAGAGGGGAGATATCTGAAATTCAGAAGGATTCGGAAACAAAGAAATAAGTTGTCCGAAGAACAAGTTAAAGTTTTGTCTATAAATAATCAAAAACTAACTTCTGAAATTAATAAGCACCAAGCTGTTCAAGATGAAAACTCCAATCCAGTACAGTTTATTACAGACTGGTCAGAGTACTTTCAAATTAAAAAGATGCCGCAAGAATTGAAAAAGATAGTTGTTAAAAGATGTGTGGTTCAGAAAACTTTAGATTGGTTACAAATGGTATCAGGAGGTGAAATTTCATATGAATCCTTTAAGAGGCTATTCATGAACATGTTTCGGAAGGTTATGATACAGCTACGAGCAATGTTTAGCTATAGACAATTTGATCCAGGAAAGGGAATTGCAATGACCGCTAAAAAAAAAAATTTAAAAAAAAAAGTATTGGAATGTAAGAGGCTTATCTATGTATATATGTCATGAGAAAAGAGAAATTCTGGACAAAAATAAATGTTTAAAGGGGAAGAAGAACATTTTCCTAGTAAACTGTAACAGCATTTGAAATGAAGCATGTAATAATGAAAACTTAACGTCATATTAAAGTAAAAGTACGTAGATATAATTCAAATAGTATTGTGAATATAAAGTACAAAACAATAAAAAAGGGATAAACATAATTAAAGCAAAACACTTATATAGCACACAGATAATGTGAAATTATGTCTAGAATTAAGTGATGTAAGTATATTTGTGTAGAGGATGAGTATTTTGATAAATATGTTCAAAAATTACAAGATGAACCAGGTTAAAAATCTTGAGTGTATATATTTCTATGTCAATAATCTAAGAAAGTATAAATATTTTGTAACAGTGACCTAAATAGTTCAGAGTACAACATTTGCTAAAAAAAAAAAAAAAAAAAAATTGTAATGTCAGATGTATGTATATAAACACATTAGACCAGAGCCAGTGAATAGTGGCGAGAAAAAGGCAAAATGTATGACGTGTGTTAAATGCGTGTGCAGTGTTAAGTGCAAATGATAAATAGCGTGTGTTACAAGATTCAGGAGACTAAAAACCCAATCATAAAATTTCCAAACTTGTTGTAAATATTTATAATTATGTTTCTAGTGGGGCATATGTGGCAGTATTTTATATCACAACAATGTAAATGCCAGAGTGATTATAGTGTAAATAAGCATTATTGTATGACAATGATTTGAGATGTTTGTTAATTATAAGCATTGTTAGGAAATAAGTTTACATGGCCTCACTGAAACTGACAATAGGAGCGGATAACAATGAAACAAGGGGGTGAGTTGTTTATCAATTATAAGAGACAAGCAAATGACGTCAGATTAGCGCGCTTTTCTTAGAAATGGAGGGAATATCTTCCCTAGAGCATATGTGTTCGTAATTTTGATTGGATATAAAAATAGACGCTAATGTTGGCGCATTTTATTAACCAATAGCAGCTCGGTTATAATCTTTAGGCATATCGGGTGAGGGAGTATAAATTCCGTGCCAGAGACGGGTAACGCGCAGTTTGACAGAATAATTCACAAGGCAAACGTCGTTCAGTCCAACAGAAGGATTCGCGGGTAATACGTTGTTCAGTCCAACAGAATCATACAAAGGTTATACGTCGCACAGTTTAAGAGAATCGTTCACGTGTTATACATCGCGCAATTCTACGGAATCTCTCGTGTTGTAAAGTTAGTTATAAATGTGAAATACGCGAATTAATAATATGTAGCAAATAAGTGATTATAGTGATATTAGAAAATATAACAGTTTCAGTCGGGCATGTATCAAGAGTCAGTATGTGAAATTAATTAATTGTGACGGTAATAAAAGTGTAAAAAAGAAATTCTTTTATAAGTGTTATCTTTCAGTAACAAATCCTTTCCGTTTACACACCCTGTTCAAGAGATATGCTCGACTGAGAAATAATAGCTAGCCGGAGGACAAAGAACCCAAAACTCAAACTAGTATACAATAACAGGCGCTCAGCAATAAGATAACACAAAGTGACCGTGACAAATTGGCTCCCATACGTGGGGCAGATAAACATGAAGCATCTTCCAACTACCAACAAATAATCTACTTCAGTATAAAATTTTGTCTATCTCTCATGGTTTACCAGTTCTGCAAAAGTCATTCAGAATGAGGAATACTTTTGGAGACATTCCCAGAAAATTTGAGATATACATTTCATTTGTCATGAAAATACTTAAACATACGATATTTTAATCAAAATTGTTAGTCATTTTTGAGAAAATTAAATTTTCGAAAAATGTTCCATATAAAGGGTAATCTGAGATGGGGGGTTTTCTTGAAAACCTTCATATCACATCTCTGGAAGATACTGAACCTAAATACCAAGTTTGGTGTTTATCAGACTGTTCGTTTCTGAGTTATGCTGTTCACAGACTTACCAACACACACATGGACATGTTTCCAAAAATGCTTTTTTTGGATTCAGGGCACCTCAAAACATATTTCCGGTAAAATCTAGGTATCGAATTTTTGGGTGGAATACAATACTTCCCCTACTTACTATACGTAGTAGAGAAAGTAAAAATAACAAAGTGTAACCATGTCTTACACCAAAAAACTAGCTTTAAGAGCAAGTTTAGAGAAAAACAACTTTAAACTGAAAGTTTATGTCAGAAGAGTATAATATTTATAAATTTTAATTAATAAAGTTTTTTTTTTTTTTTTTAACATTTCCTAATATTTAAAAGCTGGCTGCCATGTAAAATATTGAAATGGCTTTGCATTGAATTTCAGCCAGTACAACATTTTAGAAATGTTTGAAGTGTTGCTGATACAGCTGAAGTAGTCCACTTTTATTCACTGTCCTTATGCCATATATATGTAAACCATGACAACTTTTCATGAATTCCACTGCATTTGACCATATTATGTATATTGCAGCCATCTGATGGGAACTTTCTACCGCTCAATTCGACTAGTTGAAAACGGTATAAAGCCAGTATATGTGTTTGATGGTAAACCACCACAGATGAAGTCAGGAGAACTAACAAAGCGTGCAGAGCGGAGAGAAGAGGCTCAAAAGGCTTTAGAGAAGGCTGAAGAAGCTGGTAAATATTATTTTTCATGTTTCAGTTTGATGCATCCAATGTGATTCCTATTCTTGGTTAGCCTTACAGCCAGCAATTATTTTTCTATCTGCTTCATGTGCATACACAATTGTCCCCTATCCTGTACAACAGTAAATACTTTTATATACAACAATAACAAAAACCACAGCATAACTAAACAATTGCAAGTATAAGCAGTATAGATTTTTCAAATTCATTGTCTCAGTGCATTCATAATTCATTGTCTTACATGCTGTGTATGCTATTCAATTGTTGAAGCTCAATACTGACTTAAACCTCACATGGTGTATTTGGCAGTAGCATTATTATAGTGATTAGTGTATAGTTTTTGTCCGTATAATCCGAAATTGCTAAACCTGGAACTTAAAGCTACTATACAATAAGGTGAGTATGAAACACGGAAGTTGCTTTGTCAGAATTCATTCAACCTAAGGTAATGGGTGGGAGATTGTTGAATTGCAGATAGTACATTAACCTCTCAAGTGATGTATTGTCTGGTTGGTCAGATTTCGCTTTAAAAACCTCGGTTATGGTTACTCGGGAGATTCTACCTTGTATTGCAGTGGGAGCCTGCATCACTTGTTCTCATAAAAACCCCACGTGGTACAAAATTTTATTTTATCAGTGATACTCGCTAATCACCATGCGGCACCACCCTTCAATCTAGTTAAGTTCTTTTATTTACTAATTGATTTGTAACTTTCATTTGGCCAAGAGCCATGCTTGTTATAAACTCCCTGTTACCTAGCAGTGAGACTTAGCATGCTAGTTTAGGTCCCCCCCCCCCCACTGCTGGTCATAACTTCATCCCTGCCACGCTCTCTCCCCGTAGGGTAGGAGCCCCTGTATAACGTCTCCCTTTCCAAGCCCCATACAGGTGCTACCTCCCCTTTAGTGCCAAGGGCAAGGGACATGCTAGCAGACAGCCATTGGCTATTCTAGGGATTCTGGTCCCCAGCGAGTTGCCCCCACACAAAAGCACTGGAGTTTAGGCAGTAGCGTGCAGGTCTAGCTCACTGTGGGGTAATCACTCTTGGACCCGATGCTGTAGTGCACCACCCCTGTTACTGTAAGGGCAGCCGTGACAATATTTTCATTTTGATTTTGCAAAACTGTTTATTGTGATATATAACATGGTTGAGCAATAAAATTGTCAAAAACTTGATGTTTCATCCTCCGCTGTGGAGGACATCCTCAAAAGAGAAAAGTGGCAGGAACAACTGACAGTAATTTATACTGTTGGAGTGGTGGGAGGGGTTGTTTATGGACTGCTCTGTTTGTTGGCTGACGCAAAGGCACTATAAGGCAGGAATCCAAGTCTGACTTTTCTTAAATCCTTCTCTATTGAAATTATTGGGATGTTTATATATTTCTGTGGCTTCTCTGAACATTCTAGGATAATACTGTTTGGTGGTTGCAAGTACTTCTGTTTTGTCGAACATAATACCATGTTTATCTAACACAAGGGTTTGTCCGTGTGACCAAGGTGACATCTTTTATGTTTGGTCATGTAGGTTTTTATGCTGCATTTTGTTGTACCTATATAAAATTGGCCACATGTACACGGTATCTTGACTAAACGTCAAGTTTTAACAATTTTATTTTACTAATAACACTGGCCGTGGAAAAAAAACAATATTTGTTTATTGTGAAGTTTTGTTATGGTTTATAAATAAAATCATGTACACAGCTTGTGAAATGTGGGATGTTTTTATACTCAAATTTTCAGATGAAAATATTTCCATTCATAAAAAAAATTTAACTTCTGTCACAAGTTGTATAAATAACGTACTGCAAGTCACAAGGAAACTGTTAAGTATGGATATATATATATACGGAATAATAAATAATCTTTGGTGAACTGAAAATATAAGTCAGCAGATCTTCCCTTAACCATATAGAATCTTAGGGCAGTATTCATAGTCGATTTTGGTCCGACCCAACTTGCTACTTCCGGTGGATTTACAGCGGACCATCGATTTTCTTATTCATAGACCGGGATTTGCGTTGGTCTGGGGATCAAACGCCTTGGTCGCGACCAAATTTTGGTCTACCTCAGAGGGGTAGATTAAAGGCAGACCATCTTTACAAAATGGATGGCTTTGGAGTAATGGGCATGGCTGCTTACGTAGAATTCGCGAAATGAGACAATGGAGTAAAACTATCTACCAAAATTAAGACATAATTGTAAAGTATGGCTACCTAAACTTCAAAACAAATACAGGTTTAGTAAAGCAAAGGTTAGAAGGCTGATAAAACGGATTCATCCTAACCTATATGACAGACCGAGGCTTGAATCTCAATTGATACGATGCTAATAGCACTTCCACATTATGCAAGAGAAGGGTATCAAGAAAACACTACTGACCTTAGTAAGCCGCATTATAACTAATGATTCAAATGCTAATGCTAGATTTACCTTTGTTAAACCGGGATTACTATGCACTTTACGTAACATGACGGGATGTAACGCGAAGTTAAGAAATTCTGCTACAGTAAAGGTTTTATTAGGATGCACTTAACGCAACGGGAATGAATCTTGATTGATTGTTCTTCTATTACTTCATGCTACTGCTTCACGCCGATTGGTTCTAATTGCCATGTCACATTAAACTTGACGTAATGGGAAGGAAAAGTTTGACACTGCTAAGTTTAGGAGGAGAGGAGTGTAGCAGTTGCAACTGGGAAGCGACGAGAGGGCGTACCAAGGGATCTGCACGTCTAAACTCGAATGAGAGCAGGACATTACACAATCAACTCTATGTGTTAAAAAACCCTGATTCCATTTGTTTCTTAGCATTTCATACTTCCTACCCGTATACGGAATAATGTCCTGCTTGGGTTAAGTTCGAAATAATTTAGGCTTTGCTTACGTTTTCCCTCGAGGAGAGGAGGATTACAACTCCTGGAAGGTTTATGATGTATTAGAATTTCCTCGGGTAATTATTTCTGTATAATTACGATAACACAATATTTATTTGGTTAAGATCCAGAGTGAGATTTTAATAACAACAAATGTTCCTTCCTATTTAAATATGATTTGATTCTGAAATTTTAAGCTTAAAGGTTAATATTCCAGCAAGTTAAATTCTTATTGAAATGATTAACAATGCCATGAAACTGTGTGGATAAGAACGTTTCCAAAAAGGGAGGGGTGGCAATAGGTTAGAATCATGCACAAAACTGTCTACATATGTATTATCTCCCGCCATACCTCCTCTTTTTTTGCGTTTGCATTTGTCGAAACCGATTTGTTTTCAATAATATCCATCATTTTTTGTATTAAGGGAAACAGGCATTTTCCTCCTCCGACCATTTTAATGCACGCTTCTAGGTTATGTCCAATTATTTTTTTTTTTTTTTTCGCCTTGGGCGAGGAGTGAGCACTGAACCGATGAAAAAACAGCTGTGAAATGACCATAGAAAGTAAAAACTAAGGAGTAACAGTGGTTAGTTTACTACTCTATGGTAGTCGCGCATGCGCAGAACTACCTTTCTGTATCGTGTAACATTTTCTCCTTGCTGATCCACGGCCTTTCTTGGTCCGAGACTTTTTATCGTCTATGAATTTAAAAAACTTGGTCAGCCTTTGTTCCGGACCAAATGAGTCTGGAGATAGTCCAGACCTATGTGAAATCTATGAATATGGCCCTAAGGATTTATAAGAAGGGCTGGGTTTCCAACAGAACCTGTGTCGAATATGTGGAGGGAGGGAAGGAAGATTGGAACATAGAGTTTTTGAATGGAAAGGGACAGAGCTTTGAAGGAAAGAGTGTATGTGAGAAATTGCTTAAATTAGACAGAAAAGTAGCCTTAATTAAACTTCTTAGCAAAGATAGTAAGAAGGTAGGCGAATAGTTAATCAAAGTTAGGAAGAAATGGTTGTGGTCTATAAAAAGAGAAGTAAATGAGACTTAAGACTACAATGTGTTGCGTAAACAAAGGTTTAAATAGTACTATTTTGAACATTGTGTGCTTTTAAACCCTCATTATTATTATTATTATTATTATTATTATTATTATTATTATTATTATTCGTGAGCAATGCTATGATAATTGTTATATCAATAGTATTATTAATATTGCTATCATTGTTAATATTATAATCATTACTATTATTATTGGTGGTGGTGGTGGTGGTGGTGGTGGTGGTGGTGGTGGAACGTTGACAGCTAGTAGCGTTTAAGTTGGTACACTTGCAAAAAAAAAAACAGATGAAAAGCTATAACCGTTTGACTTCCTAAGCCAATCACAAGGCAGCATTCCGGATGGTCGATGACAAAGCAGAAGCGGAACCAGAACTAGAAGTGGCTCTGTTGCCGGATGTAACTTTTCCCAACCACGTGCTTCAGTTTGTGAATCTCTAGCATGAGCGTCGAGTTGTTCTTTGCAAGCTACATATTGTTCATTGTTATTTATATTTGTGGTTATTGTTTGATAGTTTTGTTATTGTTCGTTTATAATATTTATTTATTTATATTTATCTATTTTATATATATATATATATTTATTGTCAAGACTAGGGTGTGATCAGCTGGCACCTTAGCCACGACAGTCACGCCTCAGTCACAACATAAGGAGAGCGTAGGACATCAGAGGTAGTGATAACTCGCGAACACAAAGCATTAACTTGTTTAATATTTTAATACATCTTAAGTTCAGAATATGAGTATAAAGTGTCCTCTGGGCAGAGGCTTACCTTTAGGAGATGTTCAGGTTGAGAAATCTGTCAATATAATTGTAGCCGCATCGAGATGGCAACTGACATGGATTCACCATCTCCACGCCTGGATGTCCCCCGAGGGGCAAATTTCCGAGGTTTAAATACTAGTTCATTATCCGTTAAATTCTGGGAATTAACGATACTTATAAATGTAAAGAGCTACATCAGCCCGGTTTCTCCAGAAAACCTTGAGCATTCCCCAGCGTTCCGGGGATATGGTTTACCACATGACACCTACTGCAAACGCTTGGAATTGCACGTACATAGGAAATGGTACTTTCCACCAGAAAACAGGCTTGGTTGAGTAAATACCCAACACTTGTGCAATATCCGTGAACTTGACAAAAGATGAATTTAGAATAAAGATTTTACTACAATATAAGCCGAAATAATATTAATAATTGAATAGTACTTTCCAAATTTAAGAGTGTGTTATTCCTCATCCGTCACAATATTACATTCGTATTATTTATTTATACAAGACTTAAGTGCGACAATGTCTGAAAAACGATACTGATCGGCAAGTGATGATTCACGAAGTAAACATCCTTTGCGCCAAGGTGTGCCACTTAATAGTCAGGCATTTGAACTATTAAGGAGATCCCGGCAATTCTTTGAACAGGAAAAGGAGTACGTGAAGCTTCATGGCCAATCCTCTATTCCTGCTGATAAAGCCGTACAACGAACTGCAGCAGTTCTTGGACTAAGCACAAGAACTGTTATTCACAAGGGAGTGAAACTCCAAGAGAAAGAGGACAAAATTCCTGAACCATCTAGAATGCAACAGGTATTTCTATCAACTCCAGGGAAGAAAAGAAAGCAGCCTCATCCAGTCACAAATCTTTATGCTTTCCAATTAGACGCCATACGTAGGCACATTTATGCCTATTATCATAGAAAGAAGTATCTGACCATACCAAAGCTGCTTAGAGAAGCAGAGCTATTCACTGGGGGCAAAACATCACTGAAAACGGTGGTGAAAGATATTGGCTTTTGGTATAAAAAACTGAATGGAAGGAAAGTGCTACCGGAAAAGACACGCATTGTAGTGGCGCGAAGCGTGTTTTGCATAAAATTTTGGGCAAAGACCTATAAAATAGTGTGGCTGGATGAAACGTGGGTCAGTGTTGGAGAAACTGTAACAAAATGCTGGACAGACGACACTCCTAACAGATGTAGCCATCAGCCGACAGGGAAAGGAGCCCGGTTAATTGTGGCTTACGCTGGTTCTTCCAATGGGTTTATTGAAGATGGTCTACTGGTCTTCAAATCAAAGAAAACTGGAGATTACCCCACGAAGACATGGACCATTCTTGTTTCATGGAGTGGTTCAGAAAGCTTCTGCAGCAATTGGACTGTCCAATAGTTATTGCACCGTATCACTCGGTAAAATTGGAAAGAAGTTATGGTAGAGTGGCTAAACGCAAAGGGTGTTACTGCAGACATGAGCATGACCAAGCTGCTTCTGTATTCCCTGGTGAAAGAAAATAAGTCTTTAATGCCAACATACATCACAAATGAATTAGCCAGGGAACTAGGTCATGAAGTGATTAGGTTACCGGCTTATCACTGTCACTTCAACCCTATCGAATTAGTGCGGAGCAACATTAAGACTCAGGTGAGGGAGAACAATAAGTCACCATTACCGAGGTGGAAAGGTGTGGCTGCAGTGGACGCGGCTTCGTGGAAGAAGAAAGTAGATCATGTGAATAAGCTAATCTGAAAAGCACAAGAAATAGACGGAATTATTAGTGACTGTGAACCATTAATGATTTGCCTTGGTGAAGATGATGATGACAATGATGCTTCCGAGGTTGATGATGACGACAGGGATTTGGCTGGAATTGAGCCATTGCAGTTTTAAATGGGTGAGTGAAAATAACTTTGTTATGGCATGCTTATAATTAGTTTTGTTTCTATATTGTTCAGAAGTGCGTAATTTATTCTACATGCGCTGCAATGTTTATGCAGAGTTATTTTCAATTAAGAATAATATGAAATAGTTATTATTCATTGGCATTCACTACTTACGTACACTTTTTGTATGTGGCTTAGACACAATAGAAAGAACTATCAGCTGTTGTTTACTAGCCTCTCTGGCAATGTCACAACCAACCTTACGCGAAGCCACACGAACTGTCAAGTGCAAAGATACAGCGGCGGGGGTATAGATCCAAGGAAAACCTGGGTTTTGAGTATGGCTAAGATAACAGCCTGGGCTGATGATAGCTGTATTCTGTGTATAGTGGCTTAGTGCAAATAAATAAAAAAGAAGGGCTTTTACTCACTGCTGAATATAGGTTCAACTTTCACTGGAATGCATATTGCTTATAGACACGAGCTTATTGAATTTTAATCAGAACAATTTGTTCACTGCAAATGATTGAACTCATTACTCAACAGTAATTTTTCATGGTTGAAGTTATTTAAGAACTAAGAGGCATAATCTTTTAATTCGCTGGAATCCTATTGTTTTATAAAGGTAACTACAACTCTGCTAGTGATATTTTATTGATTATGGAGATTATTCCTCCCCCCTCTTCCTTACATCTTCATCTTAATCTCCTTTCCATCTCTCCCTCTTATTTTCCACTCTCTCTTCCTCTTTGCCTTCTTTCTGTACAACTGTAACGTTTTCACAGTCGTAATAAAGCCAAGCTGCTTCTTCTGGTGTGTTAATAAACATTAAAATATGAAATAGGATGGATATTTTATGCATTAACTATGAGTGTTAAGTCAACTCAACTTCTGTTCAAAAGTTCTGCAGCAGTTTTCTATTATTGAGGCTAAATATTGTTACTTACCGATCGCTTCCTATGATGAAGTTCCACTACTGCTGTATTTCTGTTTGCGATGACTTATGTGCTGTGTTCTGAGTTCAAGTTAAAGTTGCTTTCTCTTGCAGCATTGTAGTTTTTAAATTTGCATTTCTCTTCTCAGGCATAGTATAGAGAAGGTAATATGAAATGAATCCATGGAAATTCTGGAACTTCGTATTTTATTTTGAAAATGTAAAATTTCCACATTAAATTAATGAAATGACTTTCAATGAAAGTTTTAGAACATGCCGACTTGTTTTACATGTATTAACTTAGGGTGTTTGTCCAGGATATTGATTATCGGAGTTATCTATCCGCAGTTCTGAATGTAAACTTATCACCACAAAGTCAAGAAGCCAATTTGTCTCCCCCACTAAAGAAAAAAATCTGATGTGTTACACTCACATGACTTTCTCTACTCTTGTACAAACTATTTTTACAAACGCTTATTCTCCATATGCTTCATGTTAATCGAGATATCGAGATGTCAATCTTAATGCTAATTTTCTTGTAGATGCAAGGGAAATATGGTAGGTTATAAGCAATAGTCAAATATTTTAAGCGCTGGTTGCTATGTGGCGCATTCCATTTTCTTTGCATGTCCAGGACATAAAAAAAATGAATAACGAATTTGAGAAAAAGAATAAGTATTGGAAAATTTAAGGGAATAACAAGCAATATCTCGAAAACGGTTCACTCAACAACAAAAATGTATATGACATAAATTGTGTATTTTAACGCGATCTACATTTTTTGTGTAGTACAATTTTGTCTCTTATGGTTTACCAGTTATGCAAAAGTAGTCCACAATGAAGAATACTTTTGGATACATTCCCAGAAAATTCGAGATATACATTTCATTTCTCAGGAGAATATCTTAAACATATGATATTTTAATCGAAATCGTTAGAGCCATTTTTGAGAAAATTAAAATTTTCGAAAAATGTTCCATGTAAAGGGTAGTCTGGGGTGGTGGAATTTTCTTGAAAACCCTCGTGTCGCATCTCTGGAAGATACTGAACCTAAATATCAAGTTTGGTGTTTATCTGACTGTTGGTTTCTGAGTTATGCTGTTCACAGACACACACATGGACATGTTTCCAAAAATGCTTTTTTTTTGGATTCAGGGGGTCTCAAAACATGTATTTCCGGTGAAATCTCGGTATCGAATTTTTGGGTGGAATACAATACTTCCCCTACTTAAGTAGTAGAGAAAGTAAAAACTACATAAGAGCCTTCGTAACCATGCCAATGAGTCAATTATTGTTGCCTGCTACATATTTTTTTATTGACCCATTTATCCAAGATTGGCCATGTAACTTTCTAACCTTGTATATTTTTCTCTTTTCTTCAATATTCGGACATTTATGCATGTGAAAATACAATAATGTCATTATGAATAAATAAATATTATGATCACATTAATTAATAAATACAAATTAATTAACAAATATCTTGGCATATAACATTTTAGTTATAATCTGTACAAAACAAGAAGGAATCTGAAGCAAGCCAATGAAGCGCCAGCAGGAGCGCTGCATTGGCAGATGGTTTGTGAGTGCGACAGAAGAGACGAGATAGCATGAAGCAAGATATGGCCAGTATAGCATACACATTCACCCTGATCACTTTGTGTGGAGTCCACCAGGCATGCTTTCATCATTGTTAAACACTTAATTATAACACTAACTTTGAAATTTTAAGCTTATATAAAGAATACTTTCGAGTGTAAATGCACTGTCTAAAAGCTAAATTACAAACAACTGAAATTGACATGTCTTTGCTTCGCTAATCTCGGAACTTAACTACTCGAAGCTCTTGCAAACAGACGGAACATAAACACAATATTGCTGATGGTGGTGTACAGTGGTCAAGGTCTTTCAGCAACCCTCATAAATATCTGCTTTGACATTCATAGAGACACGGTTTTTGGACAGTCTGATTCAAAATGTTGAGCCCTGTTCAACTATAATACTATAATGAGTACTTAACAATTTTTAATAGTGCAATTGAAAAGTAGAAACCATAGACTACAGCAAGACTGTGCGGCACTTAACTAGGCAACCTCGTTCTAGTGCTATTGGCTGAGCAACTTTCACCATGTTATCTAGCTCCGCCTCAGATTCTTTCTTGTTTTGTACAGATAATAGTCTCCATTTTGTTATCCCTAAAAATTATAACTGCTTCAATTCCTTTGAAAGCAAATTTGTTAGCTGTCTGTTTTGTTTAGCTGCTTTCCTCAGTGATATATTTACAGAGAGTATGTGTCCTGCTTCAGTCGAGAAAGAGAGCGGGAGGAGGCTGGGCATGAGGTGAATAGCAGCATTCTAAGTGTGTAATTTCCCAGAGTATTCTACTCATAAACTTCCATTAGTCGATGGCATGCACAGAATTATCATTTTATTTCACTAACTTGTTACAGAAATTGCCCAAAGTGGTGTCCTTAGCATTCACACATTCCTGATACCTTTTAATAAAATTTGCATTTACATGCAAAGCTGCTTCCTCTGTAACTCTTCTAATTTCTGCTCTTTATTGTCTTTTAGTTCAATTACACTGTGTGGGTTATTTCTATAGCACTAGGTTACAAATGAAAACTTTTTTTCTGTGGTACAATTAAAAATAGGTGACTTTTACTAATTTTGGTGCACAGAATTCAAAAATGCATTCCGTTTTTCCGTAGCACATCTCATTTTGGCAATATGACAATGTTCAATGAAAATATAATTGTAAAATTTGCAAAAATATTACACACTCATATACAACTTTTTAAGAAAATAAAGAAGAATAATATGAAGGCGTACCTGAATTTGAGAATGTATATTAGTTATCTTGTGTACCCCTTTTTCTTTTCTCTTGGAACTTCATTGTATGTGATTTTCTTGAGTGTTCTCTGGTAGGTTCATCACATTTAAGACATGGCTATCATATGTACGTCTCATCATCCCTGATAACATCATTCATCATCTTTCAAGTTATGGTGAAACCTTTCACTTTGCTCTTCACTGACAGCTCCTAAATTCAACGGGAAGATGTGAATTGAGGAAATGAAGCTTCAAACTCATGTTACAGCCAAGCATATTTCTGACAATTTCTTTGTATTGAGCATCTTTCACATTGCCTAGAAATTTTTTAACAACCCCTCTGAATCCATTCCACGCATCTTTTTCAATTTCATTCATAGAGCTGGCAAAATTAACATCTTTCATCAGTTTCCTTATCTGTGGTCCATCAAATACTCCCTCTCTGATTTTAGCTTGTGACAATGATGAAAACTTTGTGCATAAGTGGCAAGGGCCACTTTGTCAAGTGTTTCATCATGTCAAGTTTTATGTTTAATGGAGGGAGTAGAATTTTTTGACGACCAACAAGAGACGCATTAGTAACATTTTTTATCCAGGTTTCAATTGCTGCCTCTCAGGCCAATGATCAGTTTCCCAATGTTTGTCCCTCACCCTGCTATCCCATTTAGAAAAAAAAAGGGGGGGGAATTTTGTTCATCCTCCATGTTTTCTTGGAAACATACCAATGACCTCAAATCACATATGTTTGCCAGTCATGGCTGCAGTACTTAATTTTCTCAAGAATATGCTTCAGAGTTTCATACGACTTTCTTAGATTCGTAGAATGTACAAGCGATATTGAAGCTAACTTGTTGCCATTATGAAGTAACATTGCCTTAAAAGTTCGTTTGGAAGAATCAATAAAAAGACGCCAGTTACTTGCCTCATAGGCTTCCCTGCCCAACTGTCAAACAAGATTACACACATCCATACAAAACACAAGTTGATCTTCTGTGTAGTACTTGTGGAACTGTGCCTAAGTCCCTCACTAAATCATTTAACTCAAGTTGTTTAAACTGTTGTGGTGAATTCTCAAATTCTTCTGGATCAGAAACCAACTCATTGTTGGAAGTCACGGAACTACTTTCAGATTCACTAAAATTGAGGTCTGCTGGTGGCATACGTGTAGTTTGCATCCATGAGCTAAGTTCAGATTTGGATATTTAATTCCTGCCTTATTTTTTTTTGCTGTAACCAGCAACTTTGCACATGCAAAAGTAACAATCGTCATGGTGATTCTGCTGCTCTCTCCATATCATAGGTTTAACAATGATCACCAACTTTCTCTTTGAAATGAGTGATATAGTTTCCTTTGTTTGTAAGTCTATGTTACGTGCCTTCCTGTCAAACACGTAACACCTACGAATGTAGCAAAACTTCTGAGGACTTTATAGACACTGTCTTCTATGTAATCCTAATGTAGAATTCATACTCAAACTTTTATTTTAGCACTACTCATATAGAAGACGAAGTGCGTGTTATACAGTGTACATTTGACAAGAATGAGTAAATCATGTGGACCAGATCAGAAATGAGTTGGTGGTCCCATGTTACAGATATATGACACGTAAAAGAACCTCAAGACGGATAAAGAGGCCTCTAAGCAAAATTTCCGGTTTTTCAATACAGAATGGGATGCTAAGAACCGTAGTACTTAAGTGTCCATAAATAAAAAAGAAAACAGGTACTACTTCTATGTTTTCGTCTGTTCTTTTCTGCATTGTTAGTGCATCCGCATGCTTATTAAGAGCTGTCATTCCTGTTTTCTTAAAGAAAACTTAAATGAGATACAGGGATTACCTCCCATGAGAAGTTACAAATTTAAATGATAAAACTCCAAACCTTGAATGGGATTCAAGACTACTCCATTAATAAATTATAACAGATTATACAAGTCTGATACATTTTTACCACGCTAAGCAAAATGAAAGAAAACAAAAAAGTTAAACAAATTCCCCTTTCAGCCTTGGTCATTCAGAAAATTGCTAAGATATTCAAGGAATATGGAATAACTTTAGCCTCAGTCAACAAGTATTACTGAAAAATCAAACTCGGGAGCAAAACAAAAGACACAATTCCAGCTGGAAAAACTTCGGGGATTTGTAAAATTATATGTAATGATTGTGGGAAAATATGCATAGGGATGACAAAGAGGAACATGGAAACAAAATATAAAGAACACATAGGAAATGTAAAATATAAACAGACTGGTAAATTGGTATTTGCAGAGCATTTTTGGTCCACAGGTAATCTGGTGAGCAAAAAAAAACCCAAGCTTTTAAAAGCCCTTCAAAAACCGATTGAACTCTCCATTTATGAAAAACTGTACATACAAATAAATACAGTTTGTTAAGTTTTGATGTCCCAAATGAAAACAATCTCATCACTGCGCTTCCAGGTAGGAAATGCCATCTACAAGTCACAGGAGGAAGCACGGTGGTGAGCCTATGCTGATGTAGACAATAGTCTCTGAAACGTGTTCTAGCAAGTTTTTGGTACAGAAAGTGAAGCTAGTGAGACCAAAAATTCATTATGAGTATGTAAATAAATGAAAAGGATGTTTGTATAAGATTTTCAGAGTCAGCTTCAGATTTACTCACCATTTGTAATAATTTTGCAAGGCTTCGTCATATGAGAATAAACCCATAAATTACAATCAAAACACTTAGTTTCAAGTACTGCTATCAATATGTACAATTTTACAAATACTCCAATTTAAAATAAAGAGAGTTGAGGGTTGTTACACTACATCACTAAAATATTCTTACTTGAACACGTTTTGGGAGACGGCTTGTTCCCATGTCAGCATGTTCTCAACTGATTTTTCCGGTCATCGTCTGGGGGATGTGTGTGGATAGTGGTGTTCTCTGGTGCTGGGCTGATGAACCTCCAAAGGCTGCTGGGTGGCGGCAGTTCGAAATTCATTAGGTGATTCCTGTGTTTGACAATATGTAGTTTTTCCCAGATGTCCAATTCATTGCTGCTGTTGATCGGTTTTAAGAGTTTTATGTTCGGAGTGATATCATGGTTTGAAGACCAGAAATGATGTGCTACTGCTGATTTATCTGGCTGCTTTTGGTAAATGCATCTCATATGCTCTTTAAGTCTTATTTCAAGATTTCTTTTGGTTCTTCCTATGTATACCAGGTTACATTCATTACAATCAATTTGATATATACCAGCTGATTTATCGTTGGGGATAGGATCTTTTGTTCTGTTGCATAGTAGTTTCTGTATATTGTGGTTATTCTGTGGAGACAGGGTGATGTATTTCTTGAAAATCCTTTGAAATTTATGATGTGTCCAAGGGTGATAAGTGAATTTTCTATACGCTTGTGGTTTTTGTTGTCTGAGTAACATCGTCATTTGTTGGATGTATTTCTGTCTTTCAAACCTTTTTATCTTCTTATCTATTGTTTTTTTCTGGTATCCATTCATAGTGGCTATGTTGATAATGTGTTGGTATTCTTTCTGGTATTCATCTTTCTCCATTGGTATATGTACTAACCTGTTTGTAATACTATTTAAAATTGCATGTTTGTGGCTTGTAGGATTGTAGCTATTGTTTTTAATATGATTTTCTGTGTGTGTTAGTTTTCTGTAAATGCCGAACGTTAATTTGTTGTGTGCATTATTTCTGATGATCCTGATATCTAGGTAACGTAATTGGTCATTTTCTTCTTTTTCTATTGTGAATTTAAAAGATCTGTTTTGTAAATTCAATAATTTCAAAACATCTTCTGAAAGTTTTTTTGGAACAATAGCAAAAATATTATCTACATACCTATACCAGGTTTTGAATAGATGTGGGAAAGATTTAGTAATATGGCATTCAAAAGGTAAGGTAATTGGCCATTTTCTTCTTTTTCTATTGTGAATTTAATAGATCTTTTTTGTAAATTCAATAATTTCAAAGCATCTTCTGAAAGTTTTTTTGGAACAATACCTAGACATCAGGATCATCAGAAATAATGCACACAACAAACTAACGTTTGGCATTTACAGAAAACCGACGCACACAGAAAATTATATTAAAAACAATAGCTACAATCCTACAAGCCACAAACATGCAATTTCAAATAGTATTACAAACAGGTTAGTACATATACCAATGGAGAAAGAGGAATACCAGAAAGAATACCAACACATTATCAACATAGCCACTATGAATGGATACCAGAAAAAAACAATAGATAAGAAAATAAAAAGGTTTGAAAGACAGAAATACATCCAACAAATGACTACGTTACTCAGACAACAAAAACCACAAGCATATAGAAAATTCACTTATCACCCTTGGACACATCATAAATTTCAAAGGATTTTCAAGAAATACAACATCACCCTGTCTCCACAGAATAACCACAATATACAGAAACTACTATGCAACAGAACAAGAGATCCTATCCCCAACAATAAATCAGCTGGTATATATCAAATTGATTGTAATGAATGTAACCTGGTATGCATAGGAAGAACCAAAAGAAATCTTGAAATAAGACTTAAAGAGCATATGAGATGCATTTACCAAAAGCAGCCAGATAAATCAGCAGTAGCACATCATTTCTGGTTTTCAAACCATGATATCACTCCGAACATAAAACTCTTAAAACCGATTAACAGCAGCAATGAATTGGACATCTGGGAAAAACTACATATTGTCAAACACAGGAATCACCTAATGAATTTCGAACTGCCGCCACCCAGCAGCCTTTGGAGGTTCATCAGCCCAACACCGGAGAACACCACTAGCCACACACATCCCCCAGACAATGACCGGAAAAATCATTTGAGAACATGCTGACGATGGGAGCAAACCGTCTCCCGAAACGTGTTCAGTAAGAATATTTTAGTGATGTAGTGTAACAACCTTCAACTCTCTTTATTTTAAATTATGACACATCACTGTTACTAGCTTCTAAATCTTCAAAATTAGTCAAATACTCCAATGTTAACCTCTATTTACATTTGCTATTTTACATTCCTCTACTGTATAAGAGGTTCTATATATACAGTTTTATCAAAACCTTATGTGTCAACCACTATTAACATTTACCATTTTATGTTCTTCAATAGAGTAAAATGTATTTTTCAAAAGATAGGATTTAATTTCTCTTATTAATGTTGTTTCCTTTTCTATTTCTTTAATCCAATGAGGTAAATGATT
Source organism: Deroplatys truncata (assembly GCA_030765065.1). Lineage (NCBI taxonomy): Eukaryota > Metazoa > Arthropoda > Insecta > Mantodea > Mantidae > Deroplatys > Deroplatys truncata. Next base: position 52,295,543 of record CM060987.1, read on the forward strand.
GTATAACTCTCTTGCATTACTGTCAATACGTTTAGTTTCTAGGGATCCTCTCAGTAATAGTGTTGGAACTTGCTAAAGCAGAAATGTCTTAAAATTAGTAAAGAAATAGCAATTAGAATACTTTTTAAGATACATCACAAATGAACCTTTACAGGAAATATTCGTAAAATGTTGAAAATGAATGGATATGCACAATTGATAAGTTGACAGAGATAGGAAGTACTGTAAAGTATATGTATTATTCTGTAATGAAGAATTGATATAGAAGGTGAAATCCAAATACAAATAAATGAAAAATGTATTTGAAAGTTTCCAAACACCTCTAGTGTGATTTATCAACAAACTGGATGAACTGATCAGTGTAAAGAAACCAGGAGCTTAATAGAACTGGAAGAAGAAAAGAAAATTGTGACCTTTTTTGTAATTAACCTGTGTTGAGACAAATTAATTACATGTCAGTGTAGGCATATGCATTCAGCATGCTTAGCATGTCTGCTGGCTCAACCATTTCTATTAATCTTTGCATGGTGCAATAGTGTGATTATGTCAGCTCTCCAAACCACTTCTTTGCCTGAAGTCTTTCCTCCCTAACCCTTCCTTCCTTGCTTCCTAATAATGGCTTTGACAACACACTGATGGGATGATGGATTTGGAAATGGCAGTCAGCAGTTTTTACTTTCTCTACTACGTATAGTAAGTAGGGAAGTATTGTATTCCACCCAAAATTTCGATACTGAGATTTCACCGGAAATACATGTTTTGATACCCCCTGAATCCAAAAAAAGCATTTTTGGAAACATGTCTGTGTGTCTATGAACAGCATAACTCAGAAAGGAACAGTCGGATAAACACCAAACTTGGTATTTGGGTTCAGTATCTTCCAGAGATGCGACACAAAGGTTTTCAAGAAAATCCCCCCACCCCGGACTACCCTTTACATGGAACATTTTTCGAAAATTTTAATTTTCTCAAAAATGGCTCTAACGATTTTGATTAAAATATCATATGTTTAAGATATTCTCATGAGAAATGAAATGTATATCTCGAATTTTCTGGGAATGTCTCCAAAAGTATTCTTCACTGTGAACGACTTTTGCGTAACTGGTAAACCATAAGAGATAGACAAAATTTTACTACACAAAAAATGTAGATCGCGTTAAAATACACAATTTATGTCATATACATTTCTTTTGTTGAGTGAACTGTTTGCGAGATGTTGCTTGTTATTCCCTTAAATTTTCCAATATTTATACTTTTTCTCAAATTCGTTATTCATTTTTTTATGTCCCGGACATGCAAAGAGAATGGAATGCGCCACATAGCAACCAGCGCTTAAAATATTTGATTACCGCTTAAAACCTGCCATATTCCCCTTGCATCTACAAGAAAGTTAGCAATAAGATTGACATCTCGATTAACATGAAGCATATGCAGAATAAGCGTTTGTACAAATAGTTTGTACAAGAGTAGAGAAAGTCGTGTGAGTGTAACACATCAGATTTTTCAAATTGTGTTTTGCCAGAATGTAGCCCCACATATTTTTTCCCCCCCTTCCTGGCTAGAGTGCATAACTTAAATGTTTTTATTCTTAATATGAAATTGGATATAAAAACACCATTGTAGCAACAGAAGAAATAAAGTAAGTTATTACTACTTTTTAAAGGAAATGTTAAGAATGGCAACATTGGTTACTGGCGAAAGTTGAATCAGTGAAACATTCAATGCCACAGCTGATACTTGATCCAGAAATCTTCAAGTCTCTGTGCTAATGCTCTCGTAGCTAGAACTACCGTGGCAAGATGCCTGCACATGTCTTCAACTTCTCATATGTACATATGGGCATCTTGTCATGGTAGCCCAAGCTGTAAGAGCATTGACATGCCAGATATTCATAGTTCATGTTGCATCCAAAGCTTTGTATTTTCATGGTTATTTATTGATTATAATATCTCTCCTTTATATTTTAAGTATCTGCTATGTTCTGTGAAAGAGAGTGGAAGAGTAGTATCTTTGGAGAAAAAGACATGATGGCAACAAATAGAGACGTGTGTGGAGTTTGTTATTTACATAATTAGAGAACCCAGTAATCCCTTAACTGTTCAAGTCCCAGGCACTGAATTTTTCACATCAGTGTCAACTTTCCATTTGCCTGCTTACACACTGCTATGTGAAAGAACAGTTAAATATTTGGCTGTTTTGTACTGTTCTGCATTTTCATTAATTTTATTCTACCTGGCTATCCATGCTGTGCTGTGTACTGTTATAGTAGTTTCACTCTGGCCAGTCCAGTCAAGGTTACGCATGGTAATCCACTCTCACTCTGTATATCGTCTCTTTCTGCAGATTCCCGTTCAGTCCTTCCCTTCCTCAAAGCTTAAGAACATAGTTACAACAAGACTACTGCCTCAACAATACTACTATTACTGCAAGAAGGGATCTGAATGTTGTGGGGGGAATGGTTGCAAAACGAGGAAAAATGGCCTTGAGTGGACTGCCGAAAATGGAAACACTATAGTTTTTAACTTCTCTTACCATATTTAATATTGCAGGTGATGTTGAGCAGATTGACAAATTTAATCGACGTTTGGTCAAGGTGACAAGGCAGCATGCAGATGAGTGCAAGGAGTTGTTGAAGCTCATGGGAATACCTTACATAGAGGTGAATAAATATTTTTACACCCATTATAAATGCTTTGTGAAGTATTGAATGTTAGTGCATAATTTAGTAAGAATAAAAATGTTATTAACATTTGATGTTCAAAATCTTTGTTGTGTATATAATATTAGTTACAGAAAAATTGTCAAAACGTGACAGCCAGTGGGTTAAACATTTATTTCAGAGGTTCTGTGCATAAAACATTGTGATTTTTTTATACTGTCCCAGTAACACCTCTCTCAAGTTTAGATTGATTAAATTTTATCAAATATTTTTAAATACAAATTGTTGTAATGTTATTTGTGTAACAAGCAATTCAGAACATTATTTACAGGCAATGTATAAAATTAAATATATCCAATCTTGCGCTAATGGATACATTCCATTAGTGATGGGCCGATACCAGTATTTTTCAATACTGATACCAATTTTTGAGCACCAATGTTCAGTTCATAAAAAAAACTAGAGACAATAGTTTGTTCACTGAATTATATTCTTATTAGTTGTTTTCTCTGTATAAATGCATATAACCAATTTTGTATTGTATGCTAATTCTGAAAGTGTTTGTTTTTACATTCTCCAATTGGCAGCAATTTTTACTTTCTCTACTACGTATAGTAAGTAGGGAAAGTATTGTGTTCCACCCAAAAATTCGATACCGAGATTTCACCGGAAATACATGTTTTGAGATCCCTTGAATCCAAAAAAAGCATTTTTGGAAACATGTCCATGTGTGTGTCTGTCTGTGAACAGCATAACTCAGAAATGAACAGTCGGATAAACACCAAACTTGGTATTTAGGTTCAGTATCTACCAGAGATGCGACACGAAGGTTTTCAAGAAAATCCCCCCACCCCAGAGTACCCTTTACATGGAACATTTTTCGAAAATTTTAATTTTCTCAAAACTGGCTCTAACGATTTTGATTAAAATATCATATGTTTAAGATATTTTCATGACAAATAAAATATATATCTTGAATTTTCCGGGAATGTCTCCAAAAGTATTCATTGTGAACGACTTTTGGTAAACTGGTAAACCATAAGAGATAGACACAATTTTACTACACAAAAGATGTAGATCGCGTTAAAATACACAATTTATGTCATATACATTTTTGTTGTTGAGTGAACCATTTTCGAGATATTGCTTGTTATTCCCTTAAATTTTTCAATACTTATTTTCTCAAATGGGAATTCGTTATTCATTTTTTTTGTCTTGGATATGCAAAGAGTATTAATCTGTGGAAAAGCGAATAGTGCTGCACCTAGCAACCAGCTATTAAGAGATATGTATGTGCTTAAAGGCTACTGTATTTCGATACTGCCCTTGTAAATATATATTCCCCTTACATCTACAAGAAAATTAGCAATAAAATAGAGTCTGCAAATGTTTATCTCGATTAACATGAAGTAGATGGAGAATAAGTGTTTGTAAAAATAGTTTGTACAAGAGTAGGGAAAGTCATGTGAGTGTAACATCAGATTTTTTTTATTTTGATAATGCCACACGTTATATACAGAGGAATCCCGTTAGCATGTTTCTCATTAACACATTTTCCCATGTATTACGTTGAATTATAAAAGTTCCAGTACCAAATGTAACAAATAACATTTGTTTAGTATGTTTTCTGGTCCCGCTTACTAGGTTCAAAGTTTTATGTCCTCATTCACTGTTTTGACAATCCTTTGTCAGTCCAGTGGAAGTAGGTGCTAACATGTTCAAAGTTTGACGTCCTCATTCACTACTTTGGTCAATCCTTGGTCACAGGGTGGAGACCAGGAGCCAATGACATGCATGTATGTACATATTTGTGTGGGCAGGATAGAGAATGCTTTATAGTTTGGCATTATAAACGCAAACAATAGTTTCTACTGTTGAGTGTTGACCAAACTTACGTAGATTGTATTTTAACTTTTCATTTGCAATGGAGAAAAAGAAAGTGCTGCAAATAACCAACAAACTAAAAAAACTGGAAATCTTTGAAGTATATTGCAATCCAAATATGAAATGTGTGGATATAGCGTGGAAGTTAAACATTCCTCCGCCAACCTTAAACACAATTGTTAGCAAACATAAGCTATTGAAACTATTGTTGAAGAAGGGAAAAATCCTAAAACAAAGCTTTCCTCTTGGAAAGTAGGATCGGAAGGGAATCGGATTGAATTTTGTTGCATGGAAATATCTACTGTATTCAAAACATTGAATATGCCAAAGATACTATCTTTTATTGTACTCATAACACGATGCAAGCTCGTCGTTTTGTTTGTTTGTTCTTTGTTTTTTTTTAAAGCAGAAATGGTTATCATATGTGTAATAAAACACACAGCAAAGCCACTTTTATCGCTTCCATAACTTTGACCAACATAAAAGTTGGAATCATTTATTCTCGGATTTTGTGTATCCAAATCGATCTCAGTATGTATTGAATTTAACATGGAAATGCAGATCGTATTCAGTATGTAATTGGACTGAAATCGAATTTAATTCCCCATGGGAACGTAGTAATTATTAGATTTTATTGCATAATTATGCTCTTAAATTGCAGATTTTGTATTTTTGTTAACATGTTTTCCTGCCTATGATGTCTAAATCCTTGGATCCCTGCAAAAACATACTAACAAGATTCTACTGTATCCCCTTTTGTTAGTCAAGGCTAAGAATAATAATAATTAATAATAATTTCTTTGCTTCCCTTTTTATGCGACTATATTTTGTGCTGAAAACTTTCTTCTAAAGTATACTAAGGCTTTCACGGCCGGCGTCATAACTAATAAATGAATTTCTATCCATATTATGGAAATTAGTCATTCAGTATACCTGTAAGCTACACTTGTGACCCAAGTTTGACTTGCATGAACACAAACTAACAGATGGAAGGAATGAACAAATATTTCCATGCTCTTTATTATCTCATGTCTTGAGATCTCTGAATATTACGGTAAATCCCATTCACTTTTAAAGAACAAAGAAAGAAAATGAGCTGATAGATCAGATCCTACCTTCATATAAGCTGAAGTAGAGAGATCCTTCATGAATACAGTAAAAATTTATGCCACCGACCAAATTTTGGAAAGTAGCTAACACTTTGGCTAATTTACATTAACCATGATGGCATGCAGAACAAACTTCTCAAATATTGCAAGCTCAGGCAAAAAAGATGTGAAAATGAACAGCCATCTCACTCCCACAGAGACACACACACTCCGTCTCACTTGTACTAACGACGTGCCAGGTCTGCCTCAAGAGAGCGGCCCGCCAGCCACACTAGGCGACACAGGAAGCCATGCTCCCAATCCATGGAGGTCGTAAAGCGAGGGGAGTGGGAGTGAGTCGGACAAAGAGATCGAAAAAGACAGCGCAAGTGACTGGCAGTAAATATAACAATTTCACAATTAAAACATAACAACAACCAGCACACCACATATCTAAACCAAATTTTGTAAATTTAAGGGAAGGCTTTCGTCAGTAATGTTACCAGGTGACTCATATACAGATCTGCTAAAAATGGGGACAAAGGGTTAACCATAGCCAAGCCATGTGCTTGCTTGTAATATTTCTTATTAAAAGCAAAGAAATTTCAGTAATTTGTATATCTTTAATTTCTAAGGGATTTATATCTTGGAAATCAACCATTGTTTTAAAACCGATGCGATTTTATCTGTGGGAATACTTGTGAACAAAGTTTTAACATCTAGTATTTCACAAGTATTCCCACAGATTAAAATCTGATTCCTTTAAAAAACACACACACAAAAATTTTCTATGTAGTAAGTTTTTATCTATCTCTTATGGTTTACATGTTATACAAAAGTCATTCCAAATGAAGAGGGCTACATAAGCTGTTTTTGGAAAATTCAAAGATATACATTTTATTTGTCATGTAGATGTTGTAAGTATATGGTATTTTAATCGAAATCATTAAGAGCCTTTTTGAGAAAATCAAAAAATAACAAAACACATTTCCAGGTAAAGGCCAGCTTAGGGTGGAGGGATTTTCTTGAAAATCTTTGTCGATGTTTGGAAGATACTGAACTTAGATATCAAGTTTGTTATTTGTCCAATATTTTGTTTTTGAGTTAAACTGTTCACCACACATGTTTTTTTTGTTTAATGATTTTTGGATTCAAGGAGCTTCAAAACTATTTCTGGTGAAATGATATTAAATTTTGGGAGGAATGCAATACTTTCTGTGCCTTTTAGACACATGGTGGTAAAAGTTACTGTATATGTGAGAGTGAACGACTTGCTACTGATACTTTAAAAACCAACTCAAATTTTTTTGAAGGTGTCTGAAGGCACAATAACATGTTGCCCACCTCTGTGGTGTGGGGATAGCATGTCTGCCTCACATTCAAGAAGAGTCCCAAGTTCAAATCTTGGTTAGGGTGCATTATCCGGATAAGGTTTTTTCCAGGTAACTCACTTTTACTGTGAAAGTGATCTACTGCCATGCTTCTTCACAAATTACAGTATATTCCTGGTCCAAATCACCACTCATGTAAGCTGCCACACGTTTTTACTCTCGGAAAAAGTTAATGGTTTCCTGTACAAAAGACTGTCGTGTTATTAAACAGGTAATCAAAATCTGTGAATAAACATAAAATTAGATTAACAGCCAATGTTAACCTTCAAGATCTTTTTGGTTTGTTTCCTCTGTTCTTTTCCTTCACTTATTCTTTCTAATATCACATACTCAATAAAAAGTACAACTGTTTGGCCACCATGTTCGAAACTCAGTTAGAAAGTGCATGATTTGAGGTACAAAGATACAAACATAATTAATTGTTTTTCAATTAAAAATCATCAAAATTAGTCAATAAACACAAACATTTGGAAGTAACAGCTAAACTTTGTGAGTGAAGTTAAAATTTAAAAACACTTGCTGGTTAAATTTCATTTGAATTCCAAATATGTTGCATTTAAGACATGTTGATGCGCTACATCAGAAATATGAAACCATTACATTCACATTTACTAAAGGTTTGAGCGAACAAGGACCAGCTCCTTCCAGCTTCACTGTAATCATTTTAAAACTTGGAAAGGTAAAATCGGACTGAAAAATTCAATGCTTTAGCCAGGATTTGAACCACAGATCTTCTGGTTTCATCTGATTGCTCTTACCAGCATGCCGACACAACATTAAATTCCCCAACTGACTGCATTTTCCCTGCTAAACCACAAGGTGATCTCAAATTCATTTGAGATGATATACCCCAATGCTGACTTACAATGTCTTAAGTACTTAATGAAGTACTATGAAGCTTGGGACTTAAAGTACTTAAGACATTGTAAGTTGCCATTGGTGTATGTCATCTCAAATGAGTTTGAGATCACCTTGCGGTTTACCGGAGAAAATGCGAGTCAGTTGGGGAATTTAATGTCGTGTTGTCATGGTAGCTCAATTGGTAAGAGCAACTGGACAGAAACCGAAACATCCGTGGTTCAAATCCCAGCTATGGCATTGAATTTTTCACTCTGATTCTACTTTTCCAAACTTGTTCTAAATACGGCTTGTGTGAAAGAACAATTGATTACCATTTTAAAACTTGCTTCAAGGATTCCATTATGCCTGCTTCAAGAAAATTGAAAATTTCCATAGCTCTTTAAAGCTTGTTTATAATGTTTTATTTTTACCAGGCACCATGTGAAGCAGAAGCTCAATGTGCCGCCATGGTTAAAGCAGGAAAGGTGTATGGCACAGCAACTGAAGATATGGATGCACTGACTTTTGGTTCAAGTATCTTGCTGCGACACATGACATTTAGTGAGGCACGCAAGATGCCCATCCAAGAATTCCACCTCAATAAAGTACTAGAGGGCCTTGAACTTTCTCAAAATGAGGTTGGTACTGAAAAAATTAGCCATACTTGAAAATCTTTAATAAAATCTGCTGCATTCTGTACAATGAATCGCAGAGAGAAGTTAATATCACCTCAATGAATTTGAAGGAATTAAACCTAGAACTTTTTTTTTTTTTTTTTCTTTTTCTTTTCAGTTTATTGATCTGTGTATTTTGCTGGGCTGTGATTACTGTGATAGTATCAAGGGTATTGGTCCCAAAAGAGCCATAGAGCTAATAAGGCAACATCGCAACCTGGAAACGATCGTTAAGAATCTGGATCCAAAGAAATATCCAGTTTCAGAAGACTGGTTGTATAAGGAAGCACGAGGGTTGTTTCTGGAACCAGAAGTTGCAGATCCTGATTCCATAGAGGTATGTATCATATTTGTGAAGTATGAGGCATGTTTTTTAAGTAAATACCATTTTGAAATTCAGCCACTGCAGCTGCTGTTTTGAGTACCTGTATTAGCCACAGACACCATTACGGAAGAATTTGACCGGTTTATGTCCGTTTGTGAGTACATTAAAATGCCTCGGTCAACTGAAAATTCCACCGACTGTGAAATACGCTCTGTCATTTGTTTTCTTAATGCAAAACATGTGAAAGCAGCTGAAATTCATTGGCAAATCAGTGAAAAGTAAGAAAACATTATGAGCAAAGGAATGGTAAGAAAATGGGTTACAGCATTTAAAGCTGGCCGCATGAATGAAGTGGGCAATCTTCTGTCATTACCGAAGACTTGGTGCAGAAAGTTGATGGAAAAGTTCGAGAGAACACACACTTTACGGTTTCATCTCTAACTTGTGAGTTTCCTCAAATTTCAAGAAGTGTTCTTTATGGAATTGTGACAGAACACTTACAAGCTCAAAACGGCTGTGTTGCAGTGGTTATCAAATCAGACATCAGATTTCTATGAGGATGGAATTAAAAAACTGGTTGTACAATACAACACGTGCCTTAATATTGGTGGAAATTACATTTAAAAGTAGATTAAAGTACCGGCTTTCATGTAAAAATAAAGCTGATAAAAAATTCTGATGTGATACATTTACATACCTTTCTGTACCCCCTATTGTTTATTAGTGGGTATACAAATTATTCTTACTCAAGCTTATTTTTTCTATCTACCACATTTTAATCCAAATAAACCTTTGCAGAAATAGCTACATTACACATTTCTTTATAGATACAAAGGGAACAGTGACAGTCAAATGATTAAGAACAGGGCACTATATGCTGTCCATACTGTTTCCATGCAATTGTGAGAATCAACTAAATATTGAAAGGACTTTAAGAGAATGAGCAATTCGGACCTTAAATAACGGATATTTGAGAAACAGCTTAAGCCACAAAAAAAAATTATTTGAAATAAATTGTACATATTTCTACATATTTTGTGTAGCATGTTTTTGTCTATCACTTAACGTTTACAACTTGTACAAGATTATACAAAATTTCTTCTGAATAAAGAGGACTTTATAGACTATTTCCCGAAATTTAAGATATACATTTGATTTGTCATGTTATCGTTCATATATGGTATTTTAATCAAAATTGTTAAAGCCATTTTTTATAAAATAAAAAATTTTGAAAAGTGTTACACGCAAAGAGTAGTTTGTGGTGGGGGATTTTGTTGAAAATCTTTGTGTTGCATCTTTGGAAGGTACTGAACATAAACGCCAAGTTTGGTACTTATCCAACTTTTCGTTTTTGAGTTATGGTGTTCACAGACACACACACAGACATGTTTCCAAAAATGCTTTATTTGAATTCAGGTGCCTCAAAACATGTGTTTCTGGTGAAATCTCGGTATCGAATTTTTGGGTGGAATGCAGTATTTCCCCTAGTTACTATACATAGTAGAGAAAGTAAAAACACTTCATGCATTGTCAGTGTTACAGGTTTTCTATGTCATAAAAAGCTTCGCTAAATGGTCATACTTTAATAGGTATTTTGCCTGCACACAGATTGGCTTGTCAAGTACATATCTATTTAAGGGTTAAGAAAGGTCGGAACAAATACTGAATAGTATAGTGTCAAGAAATTACCTCTAAATTTTCTGCTTGTTTAAAATGTCCTTTATGTTTTTACCTATTGCACATAGAATGTAGCTGAAAACAATTGTCAGCTTTGTCAAACTTTCTTTGTATGTTGCCAACACAGACTTTTTAAGATAGCCTTCAAATTATATATAGATCTTTATTGGAAATCCATGAAAATTGCGAAAGGTGAGACTGAAAATTCATATAATTTTACCAATATTTTGTATGATTTCTTTAAAAGTGTGCCTATTACCCTGCAAAATGCTATTTTGAATCTGAAAAACTAATTCATATTATAATGCAAACAGAAAAAATCTGATGTGTTACACTCACATGACTTTCTCTACCCTTGTACAAACTATTTTTACAAACGCTTATTCTCCATATGCTTCATGTTAATCGAGATATTAATCTTATTGCTAATTTTCTTGTAGATGCAAGGGGAATTGGTAGGCTTTAAGCGATAGTCAAATATTTTAAGAGCTGGTTGCTATGTGGAGTATTCCATTCTCTTTGCATTACCAGGACAAAAAAAAATGGATAACGAATTCCCATTTGAGAAAAAGTATAAGTATTGGAAAATTTAAGGGAATAACAAGCAATATCTCGAAAATGGTTCACTCCACAAAAAAAATGTATATGACATAAATTGTGTATTTTAACGCAATCTATATTTTTTGTGTAGTAAAATTTTGTCTATCTTTTATGGTTTACCAGTTATGCAAAAGTTGTTTACAATGAAGAATACTTTTGGAGACATTCCCAAAAAAATTCGAGATATACATTTGATTTGTCATGCAAATATCTTAAACATATATATTTTAATCAAAATCGTTAGAGCCATTTTTGGATAATTAAAATTTTCGAAAAAGTTCCATGTAAAGGGTAATCTGGGGTGGAGGAATCTTCTTGAAAACCTTCGTGTCATATCTCTGGAAGATACTGAACCTAAATACCAAGTATGGTGTTTATCTGACTGTTCATTTTTAAGTTATGCTGTTCACACACACACACACACTCACACACACACACACACACACACACACACACACACGGATGTGTTTCCAAAAATGCTCTTTTTTTGTATTCAGGGGGCCTCAAAACATATATTTCCGGTGAAATCTTGGTATCGAATTTTTGGGTGGAATACAATACTTACCCTACTTACTATATGTAGTAGAGAAAGGAAAAAAAAATATACAAATTCAAAATTTTTAACAAATTCTTGCTAATAAGCAGTTGACAGTGAATGCTTTCAAATGAAAGTAAACGAGGATTAGGAAAGCTCATTTACACATTTCACTAAAATACACAGTACCTGGACATGTTTCGAGAGTCTGTTGGTCTCATCAGCTGCTGACCTACTGGGTGGTGTTTGTTTGATTGTCCTGTGTCTGCCTGTTCTACCTGTCTATGGTGGCATCTGGTGAGGTTTGATGTACTTGCTAAGGTTGTTTTTTGCTGGGATGTCAAAATTCATGACAATATCCTTGTTCTTGAAAATGCAGATTCTCTCCCATGTGGTCAAATCTATAGGTTTATAGACTTCTAGTAATAGTTTGGCCTCATGGTTTCATGGTTTTTCTTCCAAAAATGATTTGCAACTGATTTTTCAGTTTGCTTTTGGAGAATGTTCCTAAAGTGGTGTTTTTTACGTGTTTCAATGTTAGAATTTTCACTGCAGTAAAGTTATGCTGGAGAATTGAGCACTTACCATCAGACAATGCCAAAATACAAACTACTCTCGGTCTGTAAGGCACATTAAAAGAAATAAACATAAAATAGAGTTCTTAAATGGTTTTGGTTATGTTACAGCTGAAATGGACTGAGCCAGATGAGGAAGGTCTTGTGAAGTACTTGTGTGGAGATAAAGCATTCAGTGAGGACAGAGTAAGAAATGGAGCAAAGAAGCTTGCTAAGGCTAAAGGTGGTGCCACGCAAGGACGTTTAGATACTTTCTTCAAAGTTCTGCCCAGTACTAATAACAATGCTGCAAATAAGCGCAAGGTAAGTGCTTTTGATTTCATGAATGCTTGCATTTCTAATGCTTAACTTTGAATTTTTCTTACATATTTTAAAGTTAAAGCATCACCAAGATAAATACTCAGTATGGTTTCTATATTGTCTGCACAAATATTTATGTGGCAATAGTAACTTTATGTATGCAGAAAATCCTCTCTCACTATAGCATTTTCACTTGAATGCTTTTCACTTAAGTTCCTCCTCTTTGAAGGACTTACAAGCCAATGCCTTGGGTCAGTAGCCTGTTGAGGAGCAAGCAAACTTTGGATCATAGCATATCCAGGATGGGTGATCAGCCCAATGCCTGGTATGGTGGTGAAAGAGAAGGAAATGAAATATAGTGATGATGGGAAAATTTGCGGATCAAATTATCCAACCCAGCATTCACCTAACAACCGGGGAAAACTGCAAAAAACGTTTCGGTCAGACTGGTCAGCCCTGGGGGTTTGAACTCAGGACCTTCCAAATGCAGGCCACAGACGTTACTACCTGAGCCATCCCGCTTGGTCACTTGAAGTTCAAAGGAATTAACTTGAGAAGAATTTCAGTGAATTAGTAATCACTATACACTGTACACTAGGAACATGTGTTGGAGATCAGCCTGTTCCTAGTGGTGTTGTGTAATGGTGGATAAATCAAATTCTTCACAAATTATTAATTTATGCCATTGTTTTTAACCTTTTAAAAAGAAGTTTCAAAGAAACTGTTAACAAAACCACATCATAAAGGAGCACCTCATTGGTTGATGCATGGATGATTACAATTTTTGACACTTAATACGTTATTTCTTCCTCCATGTAAAACAGTTTGGTTCAATCGTAACTCTTTGTAAATATTCTTTCGCAGAATAAAGTTTTAAAAACATATTATTGTAACAATTTAAGTAATGAAACAAAATTTATTCACTCAGATTTGTCTGGTACACACATAATTGAACCATTATAGCAGAATTTTTATGTTGGCTTTGCACATACTCTGTAATTCTTTCCCAGATCCCAGCATAAGCATCAGTATACTCCTTGCCATGTAGGGCATGTTGTGCAAATAGTAATTTCATTAGTAAATGTCATCGCTCAGAAATAATCCTCTCTAAATGTGATAAAATATAAGTGCAGAAAACCATTAAAGAGTGGAAAGAAAACAATTATATTGATGTGTTGTACAAATTGCAATAAAAGACATGGTCCAATGAAAATAAGAGTTCACAAGTGTTTCCCTGTCTAGTGTTTATAATACTTGGGAGAAGAGAGCAACAACTGGCAAGGTATACACTCCTGGCAAAACAGATCTTGAGTTCAAAGTTTGTTAGAGATAGAATGTGGCAAGTTTGAGGGCAATTTTGTCGCGGTATCGTTCGTGTTATCTTATTTGCTGAGCGCCTGTTATTGTTTTACCATTCTGAATTTTGGGTTCTTTGTCCTCCGGCTAGCTATTATTATCCAGTTGAGCAAATCTCTTGAACAGGGTGTGTAAATGGAAAGGAGTTGTTACTAAAAGATAACACTGATAAAAGAATTTATTTTTACACTTTTATTGCCGTCACACTTCATTAATTTCACATATTTACTCTTGATACACGCCCGACTGAAACTGTTATATTTTCGAATGCAACTATAATCACTTATTTGCCGCACATTATTAATTCGAGTATTTCACATTTTGTAACTAACTTTACGACACGAGAGATTCTGTGGAATTGCGTAACGTGTACTTCGTGAATGATTCTGTTAAACTGTGCGTTGCCTGTCTTTGGCTTGGAATTTATACTCCCTCACCCCGATATGCCTAAACATTATAACAGAGCTGCTATTGGTTAATAAAGCACGCCAACATTAGCGTCTATTTTTACATCCAATCAAAATTACGAACACATATGCTCTAGGGAAGATATTCCGTCCATTTCTAAAGAAAGGCACGCTACTCTGACGTCATTTGTTTGTCTCTTCTAATTGATAAACAACTCACCCCCTCGTTTCATTGTTATCCACTCCTATTGTCAGTTTCAGTGAGGCCGTGTAAACTTATTTCATAACAATGCTTATAATTAACAAACATCTCAAATTATTGTCATACAATAATGCTAATTTACACTACAATCACTCTGGCATTTACAGTGTTGTGATATAAAATACTGCCTCAATATACAGTGTGTCCATAAAAATACTGTCATACTTTGAACTGGTATTGCACCGCTTTGGATAGTTGTATTTGGGTGAAGTTGGTGACATTCAAAAGAAAAATTTAAATAGTTTTTACTATACCTCATAGAATGTGGCCCCCATGAGTGACACTGCAGACATCAAGGTGATATTCCCATTCATGTCACACATGCTCCAACATATCTGATGAAATGGACTGGATGGCAGCAGTGATACGAAATTGCACTTCTGCAGGTTTTGTGGCAATGGGGGTACATAGACACAAACCTTTATGTAACCCCATAAAAAGAAGTCCACATTGTCAAGTCAAGCAGCCACTTGTAGAAGGCCGTCCAATCCATCTTCCTGCAAGCCACTCATTCAGATGTTCCATCTTGATGGAAAATAAATTTGCTTTTTTCTTCCAATTGCGGAAATAACCGTTCACTGAGCATGTCAAGATAAGTTGGACCCTTGACAGTGGCCTCTTGAAAAAAAAATTGGGCCATAGACTTGACGTTTTGATATGGCACAAAAGACATTTACTTTACGGGAGTCTCTTTTAACTTCCAAAATGGCATGTAGATTCTGGCTCCCCCAAATCTTAAGATTATGCCTGTTCACTTTTCCACTGGCGTGGAATGTTGCCTCATCACTGAAAATTATTTTTTCTGACATATTTTCATTATCCTCCAGTAGTACCAATAAATATTCAGAGAAATCTAATCGTTTTGCAGGGTCATCAGGTTTCAACTTATGCAGTTTGCAGGGGTGAAACTTCAGTCGCGTACACAAGATCTTAGATATGGTGGATTTAGGGATGTTTAACTGCTGACTTCTTAGGACTACGTACAAATACCTCCTGCACTTGTTCCACAATTCCAGCATTGACAGATTATCTCCCTGAATGACCTTTCCTTTGATGACATATGTGGCTATGATCCACAAAATCACAGTACCACTTCAAAATTAATGTGTGTGTAGGAGCTTGAAGTTGAAACCTTCGCCTAAAAGCCGCTGAACCTGCACCAGACTTTGCATGCTATGATATTCCAAAACATATCAACTACGTTCTTGTGGGTTCACCATAACTCCTTAAAACTTCTTTAATAACAATACAATTTTAAAAGCAAACATTCACGTGTAACCTGCCTGCTAAATATCCAACAATGAACCCATATCGACTAATCACAAACGTGAGTGAATTTAGTTTCTGTGTTTGATTCCTGTGATCCCGTCCATTGTTGACAAACATAAAAATATTTGAGTTTTTCTTTCGAATGTCGCCAACTTCACCCAAATACAACTATCCAAAGTGATGCAATACCAGTTCAAAGTATGACAGTATTTTTATGGACACATTGTACTGTAAAGTGCATTTATTATTAACAGTGAGCCATCTACCTTAAAACATTCCTCCATGTTGTTAACAGTGATCCTGAATGGCCCAGTTTAAATTGTAGTTGAGAGACATTATTTTGTGATGCAGACAATAACTGCATATTTAATTTCTATGGTTAGTACAGACATCCACAAGTTTCTTTTGTGAAGTGCTTCACATTTTACTTTTTCATTGATAGCTTAATTCATTGTGTATCATACCCCACCTTTAACTACATTGGTCTTATTGGCGGTCTTTCCTTTGGAAATTATTGCCTAAGGCAATGGTGTTAATTCATAATCATTTGTCAGATTTCTTGCACGTTTGGGTTTTTAATCATTAGATCTTGCATATATTCACACTCTCATTCATTCATACTTCCAGACTCTGGGGAGGATAGAGAAAAATTCCCACCCCCAGCCGGGAATCAAACCCAGGACCCCTTGCACAGCGGGCAGCTGCTGTAACAACTGAGCTATGGAGCCAGCCCTGCACTGCAATTCTACTATGACAAGCTTTAAATTGCAATAAATTTGGTTAACCTGTTGTTTAACCCTTTGCTGCACATAGAGTATTAGCTAGTTGTTCTCCAAGCAGAATTGTGTCCATTTAAATTCTGAGCTGCTACTACAGATGTTAAACTAAAAGTGGTCTATATACACGCCTAATTATATGTTTTAGTACCTAAATGAAATTGATTAATTAATAACTCATTTAAAATTGGTTTGAAGTAAATAAGATTAAATATTATTTCAATAATTTGAAACTGCAAACATCAACCCCTTTGTAGACAAACAACACATATATACATGCACCCCTTTGCAATGCATCTTTATAACTCCGCAATATTAATGGCAATGGAATTCGTTTCTTTAGGGTATTAAAAACCGGAATAAAATCTGCTATACTTAAGTAAAATAAATACAATAATTTCTGCAAAATTATTATGGTACTCACCGTTAAAATTTTTACATCCCTGCCACCATTGCAGCGAAGATATTGCAGCATGTCCATAACATGTTAGCTAGACTGTTCTCTTGCACCATACAAATGTTATATATACACTTAAGATTATTAATGGTTGCGTATGTACACCCTTGTATTAGTTTTGAATTTCCACCCCCTTTGCCTTATGATAATTGAGGAAGCACCCAATTCTACACAACGCAATGTCACACTGTTTGCACTTGTGTTGTGACTGTATGCCACGACCTGATGGTGTTTTCCTTTTCTTCACTATGCACTGAGCACACGATTTCACCCGGCCTTGAATTTTTACGAGGGTGTGAAGAGAACTTGGTGCAGGAGTAGCAGAAGGTAGGCTACGCTGAAATCCCACTCGCTTACGCGACGTGAAGTCTGCGATTAACTGTTGCACTAAATTTTGCCTGTGGTAAAGAAGCCTATTTCCATGAGCTGTAGAAGTAGGTCTGTTCGAAATGTCGTATATAATAAAACTATTAATGATAGCAACATTCACTACAAAATTGAACAGATATTTTCACCCTTTTTTTAGGGTCGGCCGGCACCGTAATACTCCTTCCTTTGGTCTGCCATATTACGAGTTTGTAGATAATAAAAGAACGTCCCTGTTATCATGCCAAACACCGCAGTTACGCCTTCATGTTGCAGTTTGCGAGATTAGCCCCTTTTCAATTCCAGTTGTTTTGGCCAGTCTTTCCTTCCAGCACGAGTTGTACCACACGCATACATTTTCCTGTCCA
Organism: Deroplatys truncata; assembly: GCA_030765065.1. Lineage (NCBI taxonomy): Eukaryota > Metazoa > Arthropoda > Insecta > Mantodea > Mantidae > Deroplatys > Deroplatys truncata. The sequence goes on from CM060987.1 coordinate 52,313,352, forward strand.
AAAGTAATTTCATTAGCCACGTCGAAGTAAAAAAATTATCAAAATATACGTGATGCCAAAACCCTGTATATTTTTAACACATGTCTAAAACAACCTGTTCCCCAAGTAGAAGATCACTGTTTCTCGCCTCCTTTTTTCCCCCCGATAGATTTTACATTCCAATAAATACCCATTTTACTGTCTGCAATACCTCATGCCTTTATCCCCCATTTTGTAGGTTTAGCAGGCATATGTTGTTTTAGAAAGACGCGTCGTTTGAAGCCTATCATCGCTTCGTCAACAGAAAGTTCACGATTTGGTTTGTAGACACTCGCAAATTTTTTGATTATGTCTAAAGTAGGTCGTACTTTATACAGATAATCGCAAGAATCTACCCCTAATCGTGGCCTTGGAGATTCATCATTCAGGTGAAGGTACTGCGATATCTTTTGAAAGCGGAGCAACGTCATTGCTTGTCTTACAATTGGACAAATGCAAAAATCCCCCAAAAAGTAATCTCTGGTTTCAGGTAAATACATCATCTCCATATATATCAAAATACCTAAATGGACCTGTATCTCCCTTGAATTTGTAACTTCCCATTTTGGATCCGCCTTTTTAGCTTGAATCTGAGCTGCATATCTGTTGGTTTCCTCCGCGATTTTTCTGCAAAAATTGGAATCTATAAAAAGTTCAAGATAATCTATTTCTGGACTTCCTGTAGGAATAGAATGATTTGCACCTGTAGGGGATGAAAATATTTCTAACTTATTGAAAGTCAAATTAGAGGTCCACTGTGCCGGTACTGCTTTAGTTTTAATTTGTCTTTCACTAGCTTTAGCCCCCTGTTCTGCTGCCTGTCTCTCAGCACTCTCACTGTCACTTTGTTCCTTATCACTGTCTTCCACTAACTCACCAAACCAAGATTCGTTGGAGCTACCTTCGCGATCTAATTCCTCGTAAACTGCTGCAAGTATTTGCTCGTCTATTACCAATACCTTTTCACTATAGCGTTTTCTATACCGTGATGAACTTGGAACAGCCTCCATGGTACTGATATGGCTATAAATGCGACAGGAAACTGCTTACTTACACAACTGCACCCGGCTGTAAACAGTGCTATTTATGGTTTGCTATTACATTCTGGCTTGCGAAATCGCTGGAACAATGCAGCAAGAGTACGTTTACATCAACACAGCTCCTAAAAGCTGAGGTCAGCATAAGCAGAACCTATATGAAACGATAAACATATTTACTACGTTCTACTACGCTATGCGCAGCAGGGTGTTTATCATTTCACTACGCTATGCATCGCAAAGGGAATTTATGCTTGGATCCATTGCTTGTGTCATGTTTCTTTTTATGTTTTCTTAAATCATTGTCATAAAAAGGGTATGATGCTTATATTAGTGATAAAACAATAACTTATAAAACCTTGTGAGCTATCTAAGTTAGTAAATCAAGATGTCACACTGCTTCTGTAGTCGAATGGTTAGTGTTCTAGCTCCTCAACCCAGAGGTTTGGGTTCAATTCCCAGCTAGGACTGAAGCCTGATAAAGAGACCTCTGAACAAAATTTTCGTCTTTTACGCCCAATATAGAATGGGACACTAAGGACCATAGTAGTTAAAGGGCATCCATAAATGAAACTTAGTTTTAGCTTCCAGCTACAGCAGAGGAATTTTTCATTAGAATCTTTCCATACCCTCTAGAATCTGGAAGTTTGAATGTGAGAGTGAATTTAGTGTTAAAAATAATTAAGCTATAAAGAACCTACAGTCAAGTTGTTTCTCAAGTAAAAGCCTCCAATATGATCATAGCAATTAAATGGTGCTCTACAAATGAAAAAAAAATAAAGAAAGAAAAGTTCATGCCATTTAATGTTCAATTCAGTTTTTATTTTCATTCAAATTTGTTAACAAATAAGGACGATATAAAATTTCTTGTACAAGCCAGAAAATTTAAATTGCCAGTCAGTGGCAATAACTCATAACTGTTTATTGCATATACAGAGGGAGTCAGTGTGAGTTTTACATGGCGACCAGGTAGCAGATTAAATATTTTTGACACAATGGATTTATTAATGTTAGCTACATTAGCTGTTGAAATTATGATGTGTGGAAAAATGTTCCACATTCAAGCAATTACAAGTATGCTCCACACAATGCAATTTTTAAAAAAAATCTGATGTGTTACACTCACATGACTTTTCTACTCTTGTACAAACTATTTTTACAATGTTAATTGAGATAAACATTTTGCAGAAACTTATTGCTAATTTTCTTGTAGGTACAAGGGGAATATGGTAGGCTTTAAGCGATAGTTAAATCTATTAAAAGCTGATTGCTATGTAGAGCATTTCATTCTCTTTGGATGTCCAGGACATTCCCATTTGAGAAATAGTAAAGTATTAGAAAATTCAAACAAATAACAAGGAATATCTCAGAAATGGTTCACTCTGCAAAAAAAGATAAGGACATAAATTGTGTGTTTTAACAAGCTCTACATTTTTTGTGTAGTAAAATTTTGTCTATCTCTTATGGTTTACCAGTTCTGCAAAAGCCATTCAGGAAGAAGAGGACTTTTGGGGACATTCCCAAAAAATTCAAGGAATTTTGTTTGTTATAAAAATGTCTTAAATATATGATATTTTAATCAAAATCGTTAGCTATTTTTGAGAAAATCAAAATGTTCTAAAAATGCTCCATGTAAAGGGTAGTCTGGGGGGGGGGATTTTCTTGAAAATCTTCATATCGCATCTTTGAGAGATACTGAACTTAAAAACCAAGTTTGGTATTTATCCAAGCTTTCATTTTTGAGTTATGCTGTTCACAGACACACACACATGGACCTTTTTCTAAAAGTGCATTTATTATTATTATTATATTATTATTATTATTATTATTATTATTATTATTATTATTCAGGGGGCCTCAAAACATGTTTTTTCCGGTGAAATCTCAGTATCGAATTTTTGGGTGGAATGCAATACTTCCCCTACATAGTAGAGAAAGTAATTAGCATGTAGGATATGGATCTTTACACTCATTTTAATTCATTGATTGTTAAGGACAGTGAAGCAAAATGAAAAGAAGGTACTTACATTCCACAGTGATTCTTAAAACTGATAAATTTTTATACAGATTGGTTTAAACTTGCGTCATGTGGAACATTTTGAAGTTAAGAAAATGTTGAAAATAGTGAAACCAAGAAAGATATGTTTAAAGATTTGCCAAACAGTAGGTACATCTATTTTCTAGCCTATCCGGCTAAAATTGACCAGATGTGGAATAGCATTTTGAAATATTAATATCAAAAATATTAGGGGTTATTATGTTCCTATTATGCTAATTAGGGGTTTATTTTGAGGACTAAGATCATCACCTCATTCATCATGTGGCACTAGACCAAAACAAGGTTCATATTATTGAAGTACAATGTGTTAATTGTTTTATAGCATAAAAAACCGAGTTTGTGATTTTTCTGACTTTTTGACCAATTTTCATAGATACTTCACCTTAATTATGTGTTTATGAAATTCTCACCCAATACAACTGTAAATACACTATGTGATCAAAAGTATCCAGACACCTGGCTGAAAATGATGTACAAGTTCGTGGCGCCCTCTATTGGTAATGCTGGAAGTCAATACGGTGTTGGCCCACCCTTAGCCTTGATGACAGCATTCACTCTCGCAGGCATACTTTCAATCAGGTGCTGAAAGGTTTCTTGGGGAATGGCAGCCCATTCTTCATGGAGTGTGGAACTGAGGAGAGGTATCTATGTAGGTTGGTGAGGCCTGGCACGAAGTCCAAAACATCCCAAAGGTGTTCTATAGGATTCAAGTCAGGACTCTGTGCAGGCCAGTCCATTACAGGGATGTTATTGTCTTGTAACCACTCCACCACAGCCCGTGCAGTATGAACAGGTGCTCGATCGTGTTGAAAGATGCAATCGCCTTCCCCAAATTGCTCTTCAACAGTGGGAAGCAAGAAGGTGCTTAAAATATCAATGTAGGTCTGCACTGTGATCGTGCCACGCAAAACAACAAGAGGTGCAAGTCCCCTCCAGGAAAAACACAACCACACCATAACACCACCACCTCCGAATTTCACTGTTGGCACTACACACACTGGCAGATGACGTTCACCGCCATACTCAAACCCTGCCATCGGATCGCCACATTGTGTACCGTGATTCATCACTCCACACAACGTTTTGCCACTGTTCAATTGTGTAATGTTGATGCTCCTTACACCAAGCGAGGCGTCGTTTGGCATTTTCCTGCGTGATGTGTGGCTTATGAGCAGCCGCTCGACCATGGAATCCAAGGTTTCTCACCTCACGCCTAACTGTCATAGTACTTGGAGTGGATCCTGATGCAGTTTGGAATTCCTGTGTGATGGTCTGAATGGATATCTGCCTATTACTCTTTACGACCCTCTTCAAATGTCGGCGGTCTCTGTCATCAACAGACGAGGTCGGCCTGTATGCTTTGTTCTGTACATGTCCCTTCACGTTTCCACTTCACTATCACATCAGAGACAGTGGAGTTTAGGAGTGTGGAAATCTCGCGTACAGACTTCTGACACAAGTGACACCCAATCACCTGACCACATTCGAAGTCCGTGAGTTCCACAGAGCGTCCCATTCTGCTGTTTCTCAATGTTTAATGACCACTGAGGTCGCGCATAATGAGTATCAGGCAGTAGGTGGCAGCACAATGCACATAAGATGAAAAACGTATGTTTCTGGGGGTGTAAGGATACTTTTGATCACATAGTGTACATTACACCTTATGCACTAAAAGAAGAACTGAACCGTAGTCTGCAGTGTCAGATATATTTAGTTTGGTCCAGATAATCTTAAAAAGTTTCCAACTAAATTAATGTATAATAGTATCCATATAGGCGGATGTGTCTTTTTTACTTTCTCTACTACGTATAGTAAATAGGGGAAGTATTGTATTCCACCCAAAAATTTGATACCGAGATTTCACCGGAAATATATGTTTTGAGACCCCCTGAATCCAAAAAAAGCATTTTTGGAAACATGTCCGTGTGTGTGTCTGTCTGTCTGTCTGTGAACAGCATAACTCAGAAACAAACAGTCGAATAAACACCAAACTTGGTATTTAGGTTCAGTATCTTCCAAGGATGCGACACAAAGGTTTTCAAGAAAATCCCCCCACCCCAGATTACCCTTTACATGGAAGATTTTTCGAAAATTTTAATTTTCTCAAAAATGGATCTAACGATTTTGATTAAAATATCATATGTTTAAGATGTTTTTATGACAAATAAAATGTATATCTTGAATTTTCTGGGAATGTCTCCAAAAGTATTCTTCATTGTGAATGACTTTTGCATAACTAGTAAACCATAAGAGATAGACAAAGTTTTATTACACAAAAAATGTAGATCGTGTTAAAATACACAATTTATGTCATATACATTTTTTTGTTGAGTGAACCATTTTCGTGATATTGCTTGTTATTCCCTTAAAATTTTCAGTACTTATTTTCTCAAATGGGAATTCATTATTCATTTTTATGTCTTTGATGTGCAAAGAGTATTAATCTGTGGGAAAGGGAATGGTGCTGCACCTAGTAACCAGCTATTAAGAGATATGTATGCGCTTAAAGGCTACTGTATTTCTATATTGCCCTTGTAAATATATATTCCCCTTACATCTACAAGAAAATTAGCAATAAGATAGAGTCTGCAAATGTTTATCTCGATTAACATGAAGTTGATGGAGAATAAGCATTTGTAAAAATAGTTTGTACAAGAGTAGAGAAAGTCATGCGAGTGTAACACATCAGACTTTTTCCAGTCTGTTCATTCCAGTGTTTCCTGTATTCATAACATGATATCCTATTTGAAAAGCAATTATCCTGCAAGGGTAGAAATGATATGATATTTCATGAGCACTCTTTAGTGAAGCACCTCACTCCTTTCAACTATACTGCATACTTCCCATCGGTGAAGCCTTCAGCTTCTTTCAAGCAAAAATTGCTTAAGACCTCAAGCATACTATATTTTGTGCATGCTAGATACCTGATATCTATGAGGTGATAGAACAAAAGGACAAGAACTTTTCAAAATAACCTGTTTATAAAATTTGGCATAACTTAAACATGCAACAAACACATTTTAAAGATGGCTAATGCTACAAAAAGCTATACATTAAGTGGGTTTTAGGAAGATCTATATCGTTCTTTTTAAAGTGAGCTGCTATCGCTTTTATATGAAAATTACTAGGACTCATAAGCATTTTAAAGAAAATTCAAGACATAGGTAACTTACTCTTACATTTGAAACTTGCAATACTGTTATAAAACTTTTTAGAGCCATTAAAAAAAAAAAGCAGCAAAACTTCCACCCCTCAGAGAGAGAGAGAGAGAGAGAGAGAGAGGGGGGGTGCGAATTTATTTGTCTTCAAAACATATATTTTGTGTTAAAGCTCAGAACCAAGTCTGTTTTGATTATGGAACACTATTTGAATCGAATGTACACTAACCATTGTTGCTATAGAATATGTTTCTCAGACGTCAATCATAGCTGAGGATGCGGGTAAAAATGTTCTGTGAGATATATTCTATAGCAACAAAGGTTAGTAAAGCTAGATAAGTATAAAGTGTAAATTTATAGTGTTCTATAAAATAAGTTTGTTTCACTGTACACTACTTCCAGTTTTAATTTATATAATTTTTTATCAGGTTTTCTACAACTGATGATGGGAATGATTGTTCCTGGGACATGTCCTGATTCCCAGTTTGCGGGTGAAACTGTGTCGATAAAATAAAATTGCATTTCATAACACTGCTTTATTGCTTAACTATGGTTAGCTTACATATCATAAATCAGGGTAACTTGAGACAATGCATAATTTTCAACTTTTCTATTTCCTGACTAAAGCTGAAAACTGTATGTTCCAAAATTTGTGTCTATCCCAAAGTTACAGTGATTTACAGTACACTAATATAATGATACGGTTATATGTTCTGTTTTAGGCAGAGGAGAAGAAAGGCTCTAGCAAAGCTGCAAAAACTGGGAAAGGAGGACGTGGAAGCTTCAGAAGACCAAAATGAATTCAGTGGTTCACAGTACAGTGGAATTTTAAGTTATTTTTTTTTTTGTTCTTTTATATACGACCTATTTTACCAATAAACATATGGTAAAAAAAGTGATCTTGGAAAAACTGCTTCCCAAGGAACATTGAATCTCTACACAAAGGTAGTTCTGTTCATTAAAACATGTACAAATGGTATTTTGTTTACGTTAAGCTAATTGAAACTTTGCTGTATTTACATCGTCCTTTAAACATTGACTTTCTTTTATATTGTAGATTATTAAAAATGGAAAATATTTTTGAAAAGTGGAATACAATCCTTGATGCTGGAATGATGAAATGTACTCTAGTTTATGAATTTTAATCTGTAGACTGCAGATACTTTCCTTCAGTGGACTGTAGTGATGGGTTCTGAGTTGTTCAGAGCTTCACTTCTTGCTCATTTGAAGTTCATTTCATAGTATTCACTACTATTTATTTGAAGTTCACAGTAATAGTTTATAAGAAACATTTAATAATTTCATTAAAAAAAATTGGCTATTTTGCTCTTCTGGGGCTCCTGTTGAAAACGCTGAAAAAAGCAAGGAGGACTGGAATAAATTACCTTAAGAGTGAAGATATAAGTAGTTGTGATCTCGCCAACAGCTGGTGCCCACCTGCCCGCCCCTTTTAGGTGTTTTACTTTTATAGGAAAATTGCGATATAAACACAAACAAACGTAGTCATCTTCCCGCTAATACAGATGCTAAATGGGAAATGCCAACTTAAATAAGAAATGAAAATCCGCAAAGTAAGCGATGCATTGTTATTACTTCTTAATTTTGTATTGCCGCTAACAAAAACGCAACGCTTTCACAGAAGCAGTGCATAACATGAAACAAGATGTTGTGCACAGGCTGTGAAAATAGCATATGCACTGTTACAAGAGACTACGTCTTCGGTAATCAAAACTTGCATTCCCTGCAGAAATTACTGGTGCAGCATGGGATAATCAACGAAGTAATTATCTGCGATTTATGTGACAACATTCTTCCAGTAAAATGGATCAAACGAAAATGGTTGTATTTCATATGCGAAATGGTCACCCAAAGAAGAAACTAAGTGCGAGAAAAGGGAGTTTTATAGGTGACGCACATCTCTCTCCACAACAAATAATACACTTCTGCATAATGTGGTGCATACTAGATAAATCCAAAACTAGCACAATAAAGTGTGAGATGAAAACAAGCTTGCATATGCACCATCTCCTAATAGAAGCAGCGAAAGACTATCCGCCAAAAGTTTTAATTTTTGTATTGTTATTATCAAAGATTGTTATATTAAAATGTTATTTCCATTAAACGTTTAATAAAGAGGTTCCTTTACTGTAACACTGGTAAATAGTTAACCTAAGTTTATATAAAAAAAACCTAACCTAAGGCTAACCTTCCATGAATTCAGAAACTTAAGCTTTTATATATATATAAAAAAGTAACCTAAGGCTAACCTTCCGTGAAATCAGGAAGCTAAAAAATCAATAAACCAAAAATAAGTAATTAAGAACGCATACAGAGAGAGTTATCGATATCTTACCGACTTTGGCGGAGAGAGTTGTCGATATCTTACTGACTTTGGCAGCATTACTTATTCATATATTGCCAGCATTGCATTAGAGCTAGATAATGACACAGAGTGACATCTGTAGGACACATAAGACAGCACTTCCATCACTGTCAGGGACCCCGGAAGAGCAACTTACCCCAAACATTAAGAATAAAAAAAATCCATAAAATTGCTGTTTCCTGAATACATCTAGTACCAGCAAGTATCCACAATTTGTATGCAAAATAATAGGATGCGCTATATCCTGAGGGTTAAATGTATTAGAATGAATTGATTCATTTATTGAAGTAAAATTTGTATTAAATGTATACATTTTCAATAGCAGTCTGATTTATTTTCTCCAAAAACAGTGGATGCTAATGACAGGAGCAACAGCTCTCGAAACTAGTCCTAACAATTAATAAGTTGAAAGTGTACACCAACTCATTAAATATTAAGAGTACATGTTTTTCAGCAAGCAACTAATTATTATTGTATTACAGAAATTTGCTACTAAGCTGTATCTTCAGGCAGATAGAACCCATATTTTACAATTTCGTCTTTAATGTGCAATCAGTTAAAGCAAAATTTCAAAAATATCACTTTTCCAGTAAAACTGTTGAAGTATCAAACAAATACAAGTGGTATATAGAAGCTCTGATTTGCCTTCTGTGCATGCAAAGTCTTAATTTGTAAAGATAATTGTATCATCTCCTACGAGCAAAACACACAAGTCAAAATTATTAACTTTAAAGAAAATAGTGTAAATATTATCTATTTTATGATTTTATTTTTTTGCAACAGCACCGCATATTTTGAGAAATGTTTTTTACTAGCATCATGGAGTATGTGTACTATTGTGATGGGTAAAACTAAATATATGGATATTATAATGCATTTTGGGGATTTTTTTTTAGGAGTGGCACTAGCTTGGTGTGTTTCACCAGACTGCTGTTTCTGAGCAACAGCATATCCTGTAACCAATATTTGCTTAAACTAAGACCCTAGGCAGTGATGTCTATGTAACTGAAGTATTTTAATAAAAAGAAAACTTCCCATCACTTGCTTAAACTAAGACCCTAGGCAGTGATGTCTATGTAACTGAAGTATTTTAATAAAAAGAAAACTTCCCATCACATAAAATATTAAAATTAAAAATCATCACCAGTACTTATTAACAGCCATGGTTATTAAATTATAGTTATGACTGAGCCATTATAGTGACTTGGAAGGAAATTATTTGCAGAATGTAATAAAATTATTAATAATGTACAGTTTTATCACTTTTATTTATAATATTACATGAATACAGTTTTCATCAGTGAAACATTTAACTAAAAGTTTATTCAAGAACTACAAAATATTGTATTCTTTTTTCATCATTCTTATACTATTTGCGATAGTTATTATGATGGCTCCATGTTGAGGCACCAATTTGCGATAGTTTATAGGTTACGTAGTTGTTTGGAGGAGTTTGCCCCACAGTTGTACGCCACTTTGAGAAGTATTGAGCCTCGTTGTATTTGTTGCCAACTCTGAAGAAGTTATTTAGCTGGATGCTGGATGTGAGAAACCCCCACGTATGAGTGTCACTTTGAAGAAGTAGCTTTCTCAATCTGAAGTTTGTAACAGTATTTGCCCCATGTAATGAAGATACACTTTGAAGTTGGTTGATGCTTGGGACGCCAAACTTTGTAGTGAAGATGATGCTTGTTTTACGTAATATTATTTAAATCTGCCACGGCTGCTTCAGTCGAACTGTAGAATCAAAAGCTCTTGTTCAGGTCGTGATATGACAAGAATTAAAGACGTCACAGAATTTACTTTTTTAATTTCACTTTTTATTTCTTTATACTTGCACATTTATAAAACACAACACTCTATAAAAGAAAACTGTAAGCACTTTACATATTCTTAATGTATTTACTAGCGGAGAATATAAATTTTGGCATCTACACGCTATCACATCATGCCCGCGACTGACTAATCTTAACGGTAAAAACCTTAAAACTTCAGTAATGCCAGTCTCTTATTGGCTAATTCTAGTCCAATAGAATTTAAGTATTCAAATTAAAACTTTTCTTTACTGTTGATTGGCTAATTCCAAACTGTAAGCGAAACTTACGTCACTACCGATCTTTTCATGACCAGTATTTTTCAAAATTCCAGATACATTATTGTCACAAAAATTACATTATTACCTCATTATTAACAACCTAAATCATATTATTCTCACAGTTTTTGCACTATTAGAGTATATAAACATTTATATAACATTAATAAAATATGTTCTACAATAAAATAAGTATTTGCAATGACTTACAATTTAAATAATAATTATATACATATTGTTTTCAAGGTGGGCTGTTATTGAATTTAATTATAATAAAATACAATTAATATTATTTAAGCATTAAAATACTGCCTATTTCCCATAATCTCCTTTTAGTGAAACGAACATTTCTCAATGCTTAGTCTTCCTTTTTGGATTCTGGGTCTTAAACAGGATTCTGCAGTTGTGTTGATGTTTCCTAATGGGAGGCTGTTATACTGGAAATATAATTCTGGTGGTATTTCTTTCTCACAAAGAGAAAGTAAATTATTTGTCTTTGTGTGGAGATAGGAAGATGCTTTGAATACAGTTTTGACAATTCTTAAAAATGTTCTGAATCGCTTAGCTTTCCTTCCTTTTAACTTACAAAGATTTTCTTGTATTGAGACTCATAGTCATACATACTTGCCAACTTTTACAGTTTGTGTAAAATGTACAGAAGCTGAGACCTTTTTATGACTAATGGCAGAGTAGGTGCTTTTCCGCTTTGAATCTGCTTTGTGGGCAAAATCAAAGTGTTACAGATTTTCACCACAGACATGACAAAGCATTAAATGCTGTTGCATTATATTGTAACTTAAGATTACAGAATGAATATACCTCTGTAATTGGTATACAGTGCTATGAAAGGCCAGAGCAGTAATGGACTATATCCCATCTTCACTTTTGTATCTTCGAACTGTTGCCAACCAAGTGCATATCCCCATCCTGGCCTCATAGTAATAACTCTGAACAAGTGTGAAGTAAATATAGCAAAACTGAATTTTAGTAGTGGTATTTAACACCTGTTCTTACTGCATATTATGCCACAGGTGATGAACACTGATCATACATGCAATGAAATGATAATTGGGAAGGAAATATTCCAGGCCTAACTTTTTAGGGTACCTCCCCTGTTTTTGCAAGTTCTGAGGAAAACTTGGGAAAAAAAATTATTTCAGGCAGGATGGTTCTGGCGGGATTTGAACTGCAGACCTCCCATTCATGAGTCTGTTTCTTAACAACCTCGACTAGCAAAACTGAGTGATGATGAGGATAAACCAAATATTTATGGGGCATGATCTATGCAATAATAAATGCAAGTGTATTTTTATCTAGATTATGTAATGAAATAAAGGATAATCTTCATACAGTTAGATGCTAAATATTTAAAAATGCATAATTGTTATACATCAATTTTATTTCTACCCGTAGTTTCAAATTTGTCCAAGCTTGGAAAGGCACAAAAAAAAGGCCTGAATATTAATAGGAGCAACTGTATATTATGTTTTTATGCTAGCTTCAATAGTTCTTTCAATTAGATCTTAAGCCACCAAATGATTAATTGTTCTAACATGCTTGGACTTGAGTGGCCTCCCAAGGCGAGGTAAGAATGAACATAATTCAAAACACGCAATTTTTACTTCCCATTTTTAGGTGCGTTCATTGCTGAAGAGCACCTATTGGTGTAGCTTTGTTATCCGTCTATCTGTCCATATGCATGAAACAACTCAAAAACCACTATGTGTGTGGAGTTAAGATTTTATATATAGGAAGAAATAATGTTGCAAACTATGGGAGCAAGCAAAATTTCTGCCGTGCAAAACAGTATATAATAGGGCCACGAAAAGTCTTCAAAATGCACTTAAACAACAGCATAGTACAGCTACACACAGTTCTCTCTTCTTATTAAATGCTTGTGATGGATTGTTGTGGAAACAGACTAAAATTCTGACTAAACAACTCGGAGGAATACCCCATTATGAATAAACAATAAATGGTACACTTTATCAGAAAATAAGGCTTTCATTTTCTTCGAAGTGTTACAAGAACAGTTTAAACCAAACCCTAATATTGATTCACAGTTTACTAGACACACAAATAAAGATATTTCCAACCCATTGCAACTCTCTTTTTAAATCTCCCATTTCACTCCAGTCCAGGTTTGAAATTCAATAAACAAAACTCCAGCCAAAAGATTACCTGGAAATGATGTGATCACATTTACAGTGATTAAAGCTTTTCCTAGAAAAACTCTTGTTAGCACTAACACAAATATAGAATACAAAAGTACCCCAAGGTGGAGTACTCCATTTCTATATCTGATATTTAGATCCCATTAGTATAAAATATGGATAAGCTAGTAACAGTGATGTGAATTTGATTATATAGAAAATTTGAGTCAGAGTTGAAACACTTAACATCACTTACATCATCGGAAGTGGCCATTCTATATAATTGTAGATCTGATTTTCCAAAACATAACAATGTGTTAATTTCCCAGTTTGAAGACATTGTAGCTATCCTTAGTGAAGGTCCAGTTGTCATAGCAGCTAAGGAATTACGCATACATGATAAAGATGATGAGTGGTACAAGAACTGGAGAGTGAAAATAAATCCAAAGAAATCACTAGTGACATTCACATATAAAAGGAATACTGCCAATTATGCAATAAGATTTGGTAATGAGACTGCCTCAATCTAAAACAGTGAAATACCTTGGATTAACTCTTGGTGCAAAATTAACCTCTAATGAACATAAATCTCATCTTGTCAAGAAACTTAAGACAGAAAATTCATCAATTAAAATTCCTGGCATTGGATACTTCACCTTTACCATTATCTTCAAAAACGTTGATCTACTTCTCGTTAATGAGACTCGTCTAGATGTGTGGTTGTTCACTCTGGGTCTCTGCATTCAAAACTCAACAGAATACAAACTACACAGATTATAATGGACAGAAATATTGTTAATTGTGATGTTATCATATAATGAATTGAAGTGAGTCGTTACGTATTAATTCACATCACAATGGCACTTGGTATTAACTGAGAAACTTGTCTCTCGAAAGCACACAGTTAATACCAAGCGCCATTGTGATGTTAATTAATATATAATGACTCACTTCAATTCATTAAACTACACAGAATTGGGTCCTTTGCCTAATAGTCAATCCACACCTCCCTCATGTTCAGTGAACATGAAATTAAAACACTAACACATACTTCAGCATGCCACAGGAACAAGCACAAAGAAGACTGAAACAAAAATGACATATAGACCTTCTAACATAAAATTTCATTTCACCATATACAACTACTGAGGATGTTGGGCTACAACCTTACCACATGTCTGTGGTTCCTTGTGAATAATTGTATCTTTATGAGCAAAACTAACAATACTGCAATTTATAAAAAGTTATAGATTAATTAAAAAAAATTATCAGCACATTTCAGATTTGGTTTAATTTGGTACAAAATTCAGGATAGTTTATATGTAGAGCCTCATAAATTTTAAAAATTTTTATGTATACCATTGCACATACAGAGTGCATATAAAGCGAGTATAAATTACCTAATGCTATGAAGTCATACTTGATTGCCAATTTAGCTTTTTTATGGCTACGAGGACTAATCAATAAAGACTGCGACTTTTTTTTTCACAGATATTTATTGCTCCATTTCAATGTTGGCATGATCTTTTTCAAAGTAATCCCCCCCCCCCTACTTGAATGCACTTTTTATAGCATCTCTGCCAGCCCTCGAAAACATGGTGCAGGCCATTCTTTGTCAGGTCTTTGAGAATCGCCTCACTTCTTCAGCACTGCTTCAGTGCTCTGAAATCGAATGCCCCGGAGCTGTGCCTTTAGTGATGGGAATAAAAAGAAATCACAGGGGGCAAGATCAGGGTTATAAGGCGGATACAGCACCAGATAATGTTGAATTTAGCCAAAAATGCCTAGACTTGATTTGCGACGTGAGGCCACACATTGTTGTGATGAAGTTCAGGGTACAACAGATGTGGGATCCAACAAGCACAAACACAGGTCATATGGATATGTTCATGCATAATTGTAAAGACACTGCCATATGACATTCTCAACGTTTCACTGAGCTGATGTAATGTTATCCGCCGAACCTCACGGACAATCATAGCAGCTGTGTTGATGTTAACTTCAGTCATAGCAGAAGTCGAAACACCAGGCCCACCTTCCACCTTTGCTTAGCACAGAGGACTCGCCTTTCTTTGAAGTTCTTGAACCACCTAAACACTGTTGCACGAGGTAGTGCATCTTTACCATATGCTTGCTTCAACTTTTCAAAAGTTTCAGAGGCTGTATCATTTAAACAAAAACATTTTATTGCGCTATATTGCTGCTCTCATGTCACCTCCATTTTGTGGTATACAAAATTCAAGTAGGGTCAACAATATACAGCATTACTACCAACCTACCGATACGAGAGTGTTGCCACCTATGGACATTATACATGAAACCCCTTTTCAAATATTCATGATAGAGACACAAAACTATCAAGGAAGCTACAGGAAAACATCAGTCTTAGTCTTTATTGATCTCTCGTAAATCTATCATTTTCTGCAGGTCAATTGCTACATGTTTTTCAATTTAGCTGTGAGCTGTATTTTTTGCCTACAGGTATTAAATACTAGGTTTTTGTACTTATTATTACACTGTGTCCCAGTCTTTGCATCTTTTTTGCATAATCACTAGCGACAAGACTGCCAATCTGCTTATATTAACAGTATCTTATGAAACCATGGGAATTCACCAAGCTGGCTGTGATATCATGGGTGCATCATATGACACCAAACTGGATGTGATATAAAATTATCTTGAGTGCAATCCCACATGCAGTGGGAAATAACTTGGGTCTATCTTCTGAGTTCTGTTGGTACATGGCTCGTGCACCATTGCATTACTGTGCTCTGCATCTGGATTCTTGATAGTTTATGGTTTGAATCTGAAACTATTGGGTTCAGTTAATGTGCAAATAGTGTTGACAGTTTTGTTATTCTTTTAAACACGCACTTGTGCCTCCTAAATATACACATGACTTCTTGAAAGGTGTGGGGAAAATGCAGAGGAATTTAAAGCTTGACTTCCATCAGTTTCTCACGATAATTAAGAGATACTGTAAATGTGAACTAAGGATAAATTAAGTGGTCTAAAAGTGCACGCTAAAAGGAAGAAACACAGGAAAGCTGCATATGCTTTCATCTGTAAGTTACCCTTTCATCTAAAAGTGATTGAATTCCTTCCCACAAGCACGTCTTTAGAGTACATACGTGAGGCAGAACATAAGATATACTGTGTCAATTAAGAGTTCAAGTAGACATAAACAAAACCACATGAGTTTTGGCTATAGTGTGCCTTCTTTACGGTTTGTTTGATGCTTTCGCCCTCAAAATAGTTCCTTAAAAAATACCACAGCTGAGGCTCACTTCGTTTTAAACACAAAATATTGACTACTAAGCATAGTTCAGCTATAAAATTACACAGTTTATTCAACTTCAAATTATAATAACTTGTATGGCACACGCAACAGGAATTCCCCAGCAGCTAAGAGAAGGGATAGCTCAATGACTAACAGTATGAAAGCAATATGACAGAGCTAGTAAGTGTTACGAAACGTAAACATGCAAAATCGCTACAAAGTAGTGAAAAGACAATTGTATTGAACATGTTAAGTCCATCAGAACTTGCTATCAATGAAGTGGTGAATTTAATATTGAGTTTATCGGTGTGTCAGTTTCAAGCATTCATAGTGCATGTAAAGAAAAGTCCTCAACTGGAGCTAAGAATCTCGGAAACAAGAGACCACGTGCCAGGCAAGTGCTGGGTGTTATGTATACGATTTTGTGAGGCCAGCAACCTGCTGTAAAGTTCACTAGTTCTTTGTTAATAATGAACCCTCACCTTAAAGTGCTGTTATCAGTTAACTCTAATCCTGACCTTCCAGACTTCCCTACATAAGCTGCTGTTGGAAATTAGTTTCAATTTGTAAGCTTAAAAAGAAAATGTTTATGGCAGAGATGTTTTTTCTGTAAAACAAAAAAACTCTGAAAAGCACAGCAGGTGTACTCCATGAGGGAGATACAACAAAGCATGGACTGATAAGACTGTAAAGTCAAAGAAGCAGGTATTTCAATCAGGTTTAAGTACAGAGCTTAAAAATCCCTTGGAGAGGCAGTCATGACCCGTGAGTTATAAGTTGAGGGGTTCACACATTGTCTGATATTGTTAGCAATATATGCTTAAAATATATACCTAAATATGATATATGATACATACCATTTAATTTTTGTACACCAATTCCGCTCTCCTCTCCTTAGCTGTGGAGAATGCCTGTATAACTTTTTTATTGAAGTCTGGAATATTGCATGCTATCTTTGTTTCTAGGGAGAGCGGTCAGTTTCCCTTCTCCCATAGTATTTCTCAAGAAAGTCTCTATTCTTTATAACGTTGAAAAACATGGTTCACTTTTGTCTTGTCATTGGGAGGGTAACAATTATTTTCAGTAACTACACATTCCGAGAAGACAGGCGACAAGTTGTTCTGCAAGTAGTAATTTAATAGAGGGCAGGCACCAAGCAGATCTTCTCGACAATACAAAACCTGTAACTCGATTTTCAGTTTTTGTACATTCACATTAGGATATGCTCAGTAGTCATGTTCGGAAATGTCAAATTATATTGTACACGGCAAACAATTTTGAAGCACTCGATTGACCAGCAAATGTAAACCTTTCTTTAATGCTTTTATCTTAAGTCTATATCATAGACTTCCAGAGCAGTAATGTGATTATGTGTTGTATTCACATGTCATCACATATTCTCTTGTGGCAGTTCATCAGTAACAGTTTCTCATTCAAAGTCCTATTGCATATGAGACATGCTGTCACAGAACCTGTCTAGAAGATGTCTTAATTTTTAACACATCAATGTTTCCTTGCTGGATAGAATCAAGAAAATGGCTACATGTTGCATGTTTTTGTGGTAAAAGTTTAGCCAAAATGAAACCTTTTGAGTCCTTCAAAGTTCGTACAAATCCTACTGCATTTTTATCATTAAATTTGTCATCTTGTATATGCTCAAAACACTTTTTCACAAAAGTATTCAGACACCTGGCTGAAAATGATGTACAAGTTTGTGGCGCCCTCCATCGGTAATGCTGGAAGTCAATATGGTGTTGGCCCACCCTTAGCCTTGATGACAGCATTCACTCTCGCAGGCATACTTTCAATCAGGTGCTGGAAGGTTTCTTGGGAAATGGCAGCCCATTCTTCACGGAGTGCGGAACTGAGGAGAGGTATCGATGTAGGTCGGTGAGGCCTGGCACGAAGTCGGCATCCCAAAACATCCCAAAGGTGTTCTATAGGATTGAAGTCAGGACTCTGTGCAGGTCGGTCCATTACAGGGATGTTATTGTCGTGTAACCACTCCGCCACGGCCCGTGCAGTATGAACAGGTGCTCGATCGTGTTGAAAAATGCAATCGCCATCCCCGAATTGCTCTTCAACAGTGGGAAGCAAGAAGGTGCTTAAAATATCAATGTAGGTCTGCGCTGTGATCGTGCCACGCAAAACAACAAGGGGTGCAAGCCTTCTCCAGGAAAAACACGACCACACCATAACACCACCACCACCTACGAATTTCACTGTTGGCACTACACACGCTGGCAGATGATGTTCACCGGGCATTCGCCATACCCACGCCCTGCCATCGGATCACCACATTGTGTACCGTGATTCATCACTCGACACAACATTTTGCCACTGTTCAGTTGTGTAATGTTTACGCTCCTTACACCAAGCGAGGCGTCATTTGGCATTTTCCTGCATGATGTCTGGCTTATGAGCAGCCGCTCGACCATGGAATCCAAGGTTTCTCACCTCACGCCTAACTGTCATAGTACTTGGAGTGGATCCTGATGCAGTTTGGAATTCCTGTGTGATGGTCTGGATAGATGTCTGCCTATTACTCTTTATGACCCTCTTCAAATGTTGACGGTCTCTGTCAGTCAACAGACAAGGTCAGCCTGTATGCTTTTGTGCTGCACATGTCCCTTCACGTTTCCACTTCACTATCACATCAGAAACAGTGGACCTAGGGATGTTTAGGAGTGTGGAAATCTCGGGTACAGACTTCTGACACAAGTGAAACCCAATCACCTGACCACGTTCGAAGTCCGTGAGTTCTATGGAGCATCCCATTCTGCTGTTTCACGATGTCTAATGACTACTGAAGTTGCGGGTAATGAGTACCAGGCAGTAGGTGGCAGCACAATGCACCTAAGATGAAAAACGTATGTTTGTGGGGTGTCCGGATACTTTTGATCACATAGTGTGTCTTTATGTTTATATGTATACAGTTTTAATAGTTCTGTGTTGAAAATACCATCGATGGGGAGGAAGTAGAAGCTATCTTTTTCTGCACAAACTGATTGAAACAATCCATTCTTTTGGGTGATTTTGAGAAGAAGGGACCAATACCTTGAAATTCTTGGGAAAATACCCTACTTTGGAAGGAGGAAAAGTGGCATTTTGTAGGATCAAATTAGCTTGATATACATAAAAATGAATATAATAATTAGATTGAGGTACTTTTCTCTGATCAAGCACTGCACGCCCCCCTTTATGTGCCCTCATAATTGAAGTCCCATCGTACATTTGGAAGATGAGTTTTCTCTGGAAATTTATGTACTCTGACATGTTTTAGTTCTGCTAAAATATTTTCCGCTAAACCAAAACCAATCCTATTGTGGATTTCAAAAACTCCCCAAAATCTTTCCAGTTTTTACCATCAAAGTATGTTCATCTGAGTTTTACAGGAATTGTCTGTGAATTTGTCTACATGCATAGATAAATAATGTACATCACCATCCTCATCTTTAATGTTTTTGACAGGAAGCACCGCAACTAATAAATCATTCTGAGTGGTTTTACACAAAAACTCAAAATATAATTCAGTATTCACTGTTACAGTGGAAATTAAAATAAAATCAGCCAGTTCAATTTGTTTCTTTGTACTTCTTACGTGAATTGACAAATGGAAGTGAGACAGAAAGATTACACGCCCAGAACCAATCAATGAGGGATGTGTGCATATTCTCTGTCTTTTCTGTCCGTGTGTGCACATAGGAAGTGAAGATGGTTTTGTCAAGGATGGTGAACTTTTGTTTGTATCCAAAACAACCAGAAAACTTCATGAAATTAATGGCGATGTTTCTGGTTTGAAAAGGTTCTTTCCAAATTACACAACACAAGTGATGGATAATGCCCCTACTTCAGAGTGAGGTTAGAACGTATACCAAACCAGTTTTGGAGTAGAGGTGACATTACAGCTTGGCTACAAAGTAGAAACATAGCTTTCGATGAGGGTCTGCTTTAAAGCAGAATTATTGGCATTGGTCAAGTTTCGTGCTATAGGGTGTGAAAAATATGTAATTGACAAAATGGCTAAACTTGTGAGTCACATTGTACTCTGCCACCTTATCACTGTTATTTAAACCCAATAGAGACAGTGTAGAGTTAGGTGAAGGGTTATGTCGCCAGAAATAACACAACCTTCAAAGGACATGCATGTGCTCCTTGATGCAGCATTTCACGTTGTAACACCTAATAACAGAGTACTTATGTCCAACATGTGATTGGAGAAGAAGAAGAAATTTGGGACTTAGAGAGTATCATTGACATTGCAGTGGAAAAGTATGTTAATACAACTAGGGGATGATGTCTCGAGTGACACAGAGACATCCGATCTCATATTAGGGGGAATATGCATCATGTAAGTAGCAATTAATTTCCATGTCTAGTGTGCTCAAGGTTCCCATAAGATTTTCATTACAAAAGGGGGGATGTTTGCAAAATTCTTATTAAAACCTTGGTACATCTGGAAAAAACATCGGACAGATCATAGTTTAGATAATTATTTACTTCCCATTGTAAATATGGCTGGCATTTGCAGAAATTGTGACTTTATATCTTAATGTTCAAACATGTATGCATATGTCCATTTATTATAATTTTTAAGTAGGCAAGTAAAATGTAATATAACATTATTTATATTTTATAAGAGTGATCAACGTAGAAATAGAGATACAAATGAAAGGAAAATTATTTCAATTTGTGATTTTCTTAACATCTTAGGAAAAATTAGCTCTGCCATGTTTGTAAATGGAAAGTTAATAATTAACACAATTGACTGTAAATAAGAGTGCAAAATTTAAAATGTAACCTGTCGCGGTATCGTTCGTGTTATCTTATTTGCTGAGTGCCTGTTGTTTTACTATTTTGAATTTTGGGTTCTTTTGTCCTCCGGCTAGCTATTATTACTCAGTCGAGCAAATCTCTTGAACAGGGTGTGTAAACGGAAAGGAGTTGTTACTAAAAGATAACACTGATAAAGGAATTTGTTTTTACACTTTTACTGCCGTCACACTGAATTAATTTCATATATTTAAACTTGATACATGCCTGACTGTTATATTTTCGAAACTAACTATAATCACTTATTTGCCGCGCATTATTAATTCATGTATTTCACATTTTTATAACTAACTTTACGATGCGCGAGATTCTGTAGAATTGCATAACGTGTACTTCGTGAATGCTTCCTTCCTTAGAACTGCCTGACGTGTTACTCGCGAGAGAGATTTCTTAGAACTGCACGACGTGCAACTCGTGAATGATTCTGTTAAACTGCGCTATACTTGTCTCTGGCTTCAGAATTTATACTCCCTCGCCCCGATATGCCTAAACATTATAACAGAGCTGCTATTGGTTAATAAAGCGCGCCAACATTAGCGTCTATTTTTTTATCCAATCAAAATTACGAACACATATGCTCTAGGGAAGATATTCCCTCCATTTCTACAAAAAAGCACGCTACTCTGACGTCATTTGTTTGGCTCTTCTAATTGATAAACAACTCACCCTCTCGTTTCATTGTTACCCGCTCCTATTGTCAGTTTCAGTGAGGCCGTGTAAACTTATTTCCTAACAATGCTTATAATTAACAAACATCTCAAATCATTGTCATACAATAATGTTAATTTACACTACAATCACTCTGGCATTCACAGTATTGTGATATAAAATACTGCCTCAAACCTACCAAAAAATCTGAAATTTAACAAAAGAAGAAATTATACATTGTGAACAAACACACACACACACACACACACACTTGCCATTCTTTAGAATCTTCAGAAATACTTCTTACAAGATTCAGAAAAGGTACATGCCGCTTCATTGTAAGAGTCTTTAAATGCAAACATTCAATAAGCCATGGGTCCAGCTTCTTTGTTAGAAGCAGATTTGTCTTTGTGGCATGGGGTGGGATCTGCAGTCAAAATCATCCACGGAAATCTGTATGGTCAGGAAAGAATGGCAACTTGTATCACTTATTTCAAGCAGTATATCATTTGAATCTTACTAAATTTTGCAGCAACTAGCAGAATTCCTTCCTGCAGAGTTCAGTAAGATATGTCATGTTACCAAACCAAAGAATACTTTGTATATATCAAAGCCAGTGATGTTATAAAATATCCACAAAGCAACTATTTTAATTGAATTGTACGTAAACATAAATGGAGAAATCTGAGCATCACAATGCTCTAATAAAACAAAATGTTCCAAGAGAAAAAATTGGGCATCACGAAAGAAATTGTTGGGACACTGGGACATTTTGCTAAAAATGGGGACTGTTGTGGAAAAAACAGATAGAAGGGAACCCTAAATGTGTTGCATGTTATTTAGAGATATGATCAAATAAATGTTTCCATGGTGACACCGAAACTCACATTATACTTAACGTAATGAAAGTATGTGTTCATCATTGCAAACGTACGTTGCCATGGAGTGATACAAACCGGCGATTTATTTACATCTATTTTATTCTCTAACTGGAGAGAGCATATTTGTGTCCAAGCATCAGAACCCTTCAAAAGTGCTTTCACAGAAGGTAAAATGTCATATCTCCATATGCACTGTAACGTACTATATGCAGTGACATAATAATGAATGTGTTGGCTCCTCATTTTGTTCAAGGGTTAGTTCAAGATATTGGTGACCAGAAATTCATTTTAATAACTTATGAGTCGACTGCATTTCTGTATAAAAACTACAAGCAGTTATTGTACACTACTTCAGCTGCAGTATAAGTAAAACTGTACTAACGTTCTTTGGAATTGTAGAACTAAGTTCTGGAAATGTAGATGGCATAGCTGTAGTCCAGTGGTGGCCTCTCCATGTATGCTGCAACACAGCATTCATTTTGCAAGACAAAGACATGAATTTCATATTTTAGGTTCTGCACTGTCATTTTGTCTGCTTCCAATATGAAATATATATATATATACACACACACACACTCTTACCTTAGGGGTGAAGATGGTGCGAGTAAAACTGATGAGTAACCCAATTCTAGCACCTCTATACGGTATACTGAGTAAACTGTGGTTGCACCCAAACAAAGGGTGAATTAGATGGTTCTATTTTTTAATACTTTTTCTTCGTTTTCTAGTTCTTCAGTTCTACTTTAAGCACCTATGTCACCACATTCAATATTATATTGTAAAGCACCTCTGTGGAGCCTTCTCTACCTATTCAATCAACATTTTGTCAGCTGAGGAAGTCTTTTCTGCAATAGGGCAGATTATTTCTGAAAGAAGGTCATCTCTGAGCCCAAGTTGGCCAGAAATGCTTATATTTTTACATAAAAATTATTCTTATTTTTATTTTTATTTTTATTTTTTTTTTTTTTACTTTACAAAATAATTTATTTTTTAAAGGATTATATTTTTATATACCTATGTATTTTGTGTATGATAGTATTTTTTTTTTTTTTTAATGAAATGAATTTGTTTTTGAAAGAATAAACTTTGCTTTTTAACTTCATGTAAGCCATCATTTCGCATTGCCAAAACCTATCAAACAACACCAACAACCTTTCCAAAACTGCCGCCAAATAAGAACAGCTTACAGCAGAAAACATGGTGGTGTAGCCAGAAAAAGTGTTTTGAGGGTGATAAATGGTTTTACTTAATATTACTGTTTTTTTTTATTATTGGTATTATTGTTACTATTTGCTGATATAGTGATTCTTAATACCCCACCAACTTACCATTTAACGTTTATCTTAGTTTATTAATTTGAAATCCACATATGCTGGGATTTGTTAACAAGTACAGCTTCAAAATTTAACTATTGTGTAATAATTATCCCCTAAATGAGAGTCAAACAGTGTGATATTCTAGAGAATAGCAGAAACTCTTATAGGAAAACCTATAAGAAGCAACCTTAAAAAGGTTGTATGAACTCTGAATAAACCTCTGTTAGACATTCCAGGTTAGGCTGTTGTGTTGTACAGCACCGGAATAGAGCCTATAGGAGAATAAACATGGAATAACTTATTCCATGCAGGGATAAGCTGTTATTCTGAGAATACAGTATAAAAAGGAAAATGGCTGCTTGGGTATTAGATGCAAATTTGTCCAATAGAGATGATGAATTGCTTTATAATATGATTTTAAGATCGAGAAAGCAAAAGACAATATGTTGAAGAGGGGATCTAATAAACGAATACGATGATGAATTTTTCGTGAGATTCAGGTTAAGAAAGGATACCATGCTGAGAGTGCTGTATCTCATTAATGATGAGTTGGAACATATGGCAGTCAGGTAGCTAAATCTTAGATAAAATAAAGTTACTATTTAAAACAGAATCATATACCTGGAATATTAATAGCATATTATTTTATGGAAAGAGTGAGGTTATTTACTACCTAGGATAAATTCACAATACATACCTAGTGAGTTAAAGAGTAAATTAAATATTATTGAAAAATATAAAATAAACATGTATATGAGATACCACTTGAAAAAAAAAAACTGAGGTTATGTCTGATTTTGTTCCCTCCAAGAAATCTTTTGGTGATGCCCATCAATCAGTTACTTCTTACTCTTAGATTCTATGCCTGGGCGACTTCTGTGATGTTGACAAGGGTACAGCAAGCAGAATTATTAAGAAAGTAAATGAAGCCGTTGCTCATTTAGGTCCAGCTTCTACATACTGCAAATGAAATAACTAAAGAACAACAGGGATTTTACAGTACAGCAGCATTTCCCAGAGTAATAGGTGCAATTGATTGCACCCGTGTAAGGTCACCAGGTGGTGAAAATGCAAAAGAGTACAGAGGAAGAGATGCAAAATTTTCACTTAACATACAAACTGTGTGCAATGCAGAACTTAAAATTATGTATATAGTTGCTGGGTGGCCAAGAGCTGTGCATCACCAGTCAATATTCAACAATTCATGTTTAAAAGCCAGATTTGTCCAGGGAAGAATGGGAAGTGCTATATTGCCCTATCTCTTGACATCTTTCCTACATTCAAGAAGAGAAAACTTCTATTATGAATCTCACATCAGAACCAGGAATGCTGTAGAGCGATCCTATAGTGTATGGAAGAGACGTTTTCCTGTACTGGCAAACACATTATGCCTGAAGCTTGACAGGGTTGAGGCTATCATTGCAGTTTTTGCTGTGCTGCACAACATAGCAACTGAAATGAAGGAGGTGCCATCTAACATTCGCCAAGCAATTGATGAGGCAATTGTGTTGAATGTCAACAGGATGGACAAGAAATAATTATAATGATGCTACCAGACAACATTTTGTACATTATTTTAACTCATTGCTTTGATTCATTCTTTTTGTTTATTTTTCCTGTTGAATTTTATTACATGACTTTCTCTACTCTTGTACAAACTATTTTTACAAACGCTTATTCTCCATCTACTTCATGTTAATCGAGATAAACATTTCCAGACTCTATCTTATTGCTAATTTTCTTGTAGATGTAAGGGGAATATATATTTACAAGGGCAATATAGAAATACAGTAGCCTTTAAGCACATACATATCTCTTAATAGCTGGTTGCTAGGTGCAGCATCATTCTCTTTGCCACAGATTAATACTCTTTGCATATACAAGATAAAAAATGAATAATGAATTCCCATTTGAGAAAATAAGTATTGAAAAATTTAAGGGAATAACAAGCAATATCTCGAAAATGGTTCACTCAACAACAAAAATGTATATGACATAAATTGTGTATTTTAATGCAATCTACATTTTTTGTGTAGTAAAATTTTGTCTATCTCTTATGGTTTGCCAGTTATGCAAAAGTCGTTCACAATTAAGAATACAACATTCTCAGAAAATTCAAGATATACATTTTATTTGTAATGAAAATATCTTAAACATATGATATTTTAATCAAAATCGTTAGAGCCATTTTTGAGAAAATTAAAATTTTCGAAAAATGTTCCATGTAAAGGGTAATCTGGGGTGGGGGGATTTTCTTGAAAACCTTCGTGTCGCATCTCTGGAAGATACTGAACCTAAATACCAAGTTTGGTGTTTATCTGACTTCATTTCTGAGTTATGCTGTTCACAGACACACACACACAGACATGTTTCCAAAAATGCTTTTTTTTGGATTCAGGGGGTCTCAAAACATATATTTCCGGTGAAATCTCGGTATTGAATTTTTTGGTGGAATACAATACTTCCCCTACTTACTATACGTAGTAGAGAAAGTAAAAAAGCATAGGAATCACTGAGTCACCTATGTTATACAGTTATTGCACAAGGGCGGATTGATAAGAGCGACTTTTTAAAGAAAATAACAATTTTTTCCAAAAAAAAATCAATTTAATTTCTCAACATAGTCTCCTGTCAATTCAATACATGTTGTCCAACGTTTCTCCAATATTTTTAACCCTTCCAAAAAAATATGATTTTTTTGAAGTCTGCAGAATATGAGGTTGTTTCTGCCATGATGTATTCACTGGACGTGAATTTCTTTCCAGCGAGCCAATTTTTCAGGTTTGCAAAGAGGAAGAAGTTGCTCGGAGCCAATTCTGGAGAATATGGTGGGTGAGGTAGCAGTTCATAGCCCAATTCCACAAATTTTGCAATGGCAATGGCTGACCTGTGTGCGGGTGCATTATCCTGGTGAAAGAACCCTTTTCTTCACCAAATGGGGTCGTTTCTTTAATAATTCCTTGTGAAACTGATCCAGCATTGCGGCATAATATGAATATGTGATCGTTTTACCCTTTTTCCAGGTAGTGAATGCCTATCACCCCTTGTGAATCCGAAAAGACAGCTGCCATAATTTTTCCTGCCAACGGAATGGTTTTCGCTTTCTTTGGAGCAGGTTTGCCGAAGGAAATCCACTGCTTTGATTGTTGTTTGGTTTCAGGTTAATAGTAATGGATCCAAGTTTCATCAACCGTGATATAACACCACAAAAACTCATTTGAGTTACACTGGAACATGTTCAAACATCCCTGTGAAGTGGTCACACGATTCCACTTGTTCTCAACTGTGAGCAGTCGCGGCACCCATCTTGCCGGCAGCTTTCTCATACACAAAAACTCGTGCAGAATGTTATACACCCGTTCACTCGAGATGTTTACGGTCTTGGTTATCTCACGGATTTTCACTCGGCGGTCTTCCAACACAATATCGTGAACTTTGTTCACCATTTCTTCTGTTGTGACCTCAACTGGCCGTCCTGTGCACACAGCATCTCTTGTGCTTGAACAGCCACATTGAAATTCTGTGAACCATGCCATGTGATGGAGCAGACTCCCCATAATACTTGTTCAGCTTTCCTTCCATTTCCTTCATCTTACTTCGCAAAAAGTAGTGCTTTATCAGAACATGAAATTCATTTTTCTCCAATTTCTAGGAAGCAACACACATCTGCTTATTTTAGACGCTCTCAACAATGTTCTAAGAAACAAATGACGAATTTCTGCGATTATACCCAGAGTATATGTAAGACTTGGGTGCAAACAAGAAGCCTTAAACAGAACGCTATCTCTCGTCAAAGTTATGGACTTATCAATCTGCCCTTGTATGTAAATAGGTCTGTTGAATAGGTGATTAGTATTTGCACTGAGTTCTAATGTGTGCACTCTCAGGTATGCTATGCCACATTCATATCGAGCAATTAAATGAAAACATTCAAATACTCCTCAGGCAAAAGTGCTACTATAATACTCATAATTTTCAATTATATTTAAGGAATTCAGTTGTTGTAATCACTCCCATTATACATTTTTAGGTTACTGTTTTGTTCAAGAAAACTATTATTATTCCAGTTGAAATTATAATAATACAAGAACAGCAATTTCTATTCTCATATCATGGCCAAAAGCCCTAGAATGTTTACTTATGGAGGAGTTCTTATGCATTAAATTCCAATAAATAAAATGTTCATATTATAGGAATTTCAAATTGAAATGAAAAAATCTACTGTGCAATCCAGGAGCATTAATGTCTAATATGTGTTATTTTCTGGTGATGAAAACAAAGCAAAAATTGTGTTTTATTCAATTTCATTCATGTGAAAAAAAGTTTCAGAGAAAATTCTGTGATATGCTCCTGAAAAGGAAAAATAAGAAAATACCTCTCAATTGCATGTGTAAGATAAGTGTACTAAAATTATATAGAAGTGCTATTGAGTAATTATAATCAGTAATTGACATCTATTGTTATCTGAGGACAGGCAACAATAAATGTTCCATCCTTAATATTAGTACTTATTTTCTAATTATTAGAAATAATGTAACTATTTTTCACTCCATTGTTAGATATATTGTGTCAAAGAAACATGCCTCCATCATCATCTGAGCTCAATTCAGCTGCATTTCTAAAATAACTGTGAGGAAAATATATATAACATGTTTGTGAAAAATAATTAAAATGTTTGCAAATTATACATCCATATTTGTAGACGACTTTTGTATTGATTTGATGGAATTTGGTACTTTATTATATGCCCACATCTATTACACTGTTTTGAATATGTGCTGTTAGGTAGTGATAATGAACTTGTTTGTTTACAATATTTAATATTTCTAAATATATGCAAAAATTACAACTAATCCCAGTGAAATCATAAGTTGTGGTTTTGTTTTTAGGTAACAAAGAGATACATTTGATGTATTGTTAGACGATTACCAACCTAAACTCAATGCTATTATACAGTTCAGTAAGTGTTATGAAGTACTACTGATTTCTTCCCAAATGTGCCTTTTACTTTTACAATGTCTATCATGGTTTTTTTACCTTGATTCATTCCACCGGCATTCCAAAATAACACAATAAGAAGTGCTCTTCTTTTAACTTTTTTGGCTTGGGAAGCATGCCTGTGTTGTAGTCCATTTAGGGTTACCCAGGGAACACCACGTAGTTGTTCCCCCCACTGCTTCGGCAGTGCCCAGAACAAGCTCTCAACAAAAAGAGGAAAACGTTGGCTATTTTATCAAACATGACGCAACCTTCACCAGAAGACAGTCAAGTTATTACAAATAAGTCACCTTCCCCAAGTCAACACACATGACGGATATGTTGTTTAATATTTCCTCTTCTCTTTGAAAAAATGCTGCTTGATATCACATTAGGGGTCATTCCCAGTAACATTATTTTTCTGTCAAACATGTAGCCACACTGCAATTTGAGTACATATTTGGAAACCCAAAGTAAATACTTGTGTCATAGTCAGGTTTGTTTGTGTCAAAAGAAAGAACAATTTCAAGACAAGAAGCACATCAAATCAAATAAAATCATAAGTATTAACTGTTTGGCAAGCTTGCACTACTTCAAGGGTGTTAATCCTATATTCGTTTGTTTGTTGTGTCGACTGCTGATTTATTAATGATGCTTCTATTACCAGTATGTTTTCATAATTCACCTTCGCTCAGGCCGATGTAAGGAGGGCAAGCAGTATGCATTAAAGTGAGTATACTGGAACTTCAATGCTGCTGCATGTTTGGCAGAAAAATGCATAAAAATATGTTAAGAGTTGTAGAGACAGCATAGTGAGTATGATAAATAACCATCTGCTACATTATCAACAACATTCTGTAATGAAGAACAAAATATTTGTATTAATGACAGTGAAATATTCAATTTTCTGTCAGCTGTTTATAGGTTACTTATCTCACGATTTCAAAACATTCTGTGTGGGAGGTAAATCATAGAGAATTAAAACAAAATATAACTTTTAAGACAACATACATCTTCTTTATTTATCTGCATATAGTTTTTAATAGCTCTTTAAACATGTCACTTCTTGCATAAATATAAGTGCAATTAGTGAAAACAATATATGTATATATATATATATATATATATATATATATAAACGCTTTAACTGAGCATCTTATTGTTTCATCTTTTTAAGTGCATATTTAATTGCAATGCTAAGTTCCAACTCTCGTTTCCTTAATGCGTGTAGTTCTGCTTCTCTTCATGTTTTCTCTTCATATATGAAAGTTTTTGTTCAGATTTCTTCTTTTTCAGCTCGTGCAATTCCGTCATGTTTCTTCTTCTGCACATCGTTTCTTCACATAATCAATGGATTCTCTTGCCAGTTGTGTTTTGGCCCCTACCATTGGTTCTAGTTTTCTTCCACTCAATGAAAGTGATGAAAGTTTGATTTTTACTTTCTTTACTACGTATAGTAAGTAGGGGAAGTATTGTATTCCACCCAAAAATTCGATACCAAGATTTCACCAGAAATATGAGACCCCCTGAATCCGAAAAACATGGAAACATGTCCGTGTGCGTGTGGGTGTGTGTGTGTGTGTGTGAGAGAGAGAGGGAGGCATAACTCAGAAACGAACAGTCGGATAAACACCAAACTTGGTATTTAGGTTCAGTATCTTCCAGAGATGCGACACGAAGGTTTTCAAGAAAATCCCCCCATCCCAGACTACCCTTTACATGGAACATTTTTCGAAAATTATAATTTTCTCAAAAATGACTAACGATTTTGATTAAAATATCATATGTTTACGATACTTTCATGACAAATAAAATGTATATCTTGAATTTTCTGGGAATGTCTCCAAAAGTATTCTTCATTGTGAACGATTTTTGCATAACTGGTAAATCATAAGAGATAGACAAAGTTTTACTACACAAAAAATGTAGATCGCGTAAAAATACACAATTTATGTCATATACTTTTTTTTTGGAGTGAACCATTTTCGATATGTTGCTTGTTATTCCCTTTAATTTTTCAATACTTATTTTCTCAAATGGGAAATTCGTTATTCATTTTTTTCTGTGGCAAAGGGAATGGTGCTGCACCTAGCAACCAGCTATTAAGATATATGTCGATGCTTAAAGGCATTTCTATATTGCCCTTGCAATTACAAAACAAGGGGAACATAGTACGCCTTAAGCGAGTAAAAAATTTTTAGAACTGGTCGCTATGTGTAAAATGTAATTCTCTTTGCATGTCAAAAGATCGTTTCTGCAAATGTTTATCTCGATTAATATGGAATAGAAGGAGAATAATAGTTTGTACAAGAGTAGAAAAAGTCATGTGAGTGTAACACATCAGATTTTAGTATAGGCTTGCTCCTCTCTGAATTCTGCCATCTTGGACGATTATCCGCAAGGTAGAGGTTTGGACATCGACTGCAGTAGACTGCACTGTTACCTTCGTTTCGTTTTCCTGAGCGTTCCACTTACGTTCCGATAGGTTCTTTTCTGTAGTTAGATGTATGATGGATGTTTTAATTTGCAGTGCCTTCTGTGTGTCCTTTTCCAAAGTTAGACGATTTTGAGTAACTAATCTGTTGATTTCCAGAGCTAGATGCACGGGAGCCCTTAACATCAGCGGGCTATATTTGCCACATTACACATCACACGTGTTTTTCGGGTTCGGCCTGATTTCAGGCTCTCTTGCCTTTTCAATACCTATGAGCGACGGACACCACGCACTTAGCTGGCTCAGCATCATTCTCCAGAGAATACGCTGCAAGGATTTCCTTCCTGGCTCAGGAATGTAGCAAGCATCAGAGTGAAATGTGCTTTCGTGATCTTCACTGGAGAGCTTTATCATGCACCAAAGCAGACAATATTCCGTATCCTGGTAGACGGTATAAAATTTTACAAAACTTACGGAATGGGTGCCTTGTTTTTACATGTACACTCTATTGTGTAGTGTACACTTCTTAAAATACGCAGGAGTTGTTACTTTATTCATAATATTGGACCCTTCTTGGGGACTGCTTAGCGATGACTGACATCACAGAACACCAAAAGGACTGACAGCTTGTAAACAGTTAGTGCTAACGTAATGACGCGAAGCAATGTAAAAGGTAGTTAAAGTGAGCTGGTAAGGGCATATTCTATAAGATTTGCGGGAATAATAGATTACGTAAACAGTGAGGGAAAACATGGCGTGCAATGAATGTCACCTCCGATTCTCGACTTTTTATTTTATCACGTACACAAGGTAGAGAAGGTATTGTATTCCACCCAAACATTGGCTACTGAAATTTAAATGGAAATACGTTTTGAGGCACCTTGAATCCAAAGAAAACATTTTTAGAAAAAGGTCCGGGAGTGTCTGTGAACACCATAACTCAAAAACGAAACGTCGGATAAATACCAAAGTAGTATAAGTCCCGGATGAGCCAATTGGATTAACGATAATCCTGCCGCTAGGGGCGCTAGTGTCGCTGCGATCGACGGCGGTAAGTTTTAAAAGCGCCATGTGCGGAATGATTATCGTTATTGCAATTGGTTCATCCGGGACGAGCTAAAAGAATTGAGGATTAGGGAAAGATGAAGGAAAAACAGGAAGTGACGTGGAGTGTTTTGATTGGTAAAAATAAGACGAAATGTGATTGGTTCGTTAATTCGGGTGGAAGATGAAGGAAGGAAGATAAAAGAGTATGGAGGGCACGTGATGGAGAGGAGCGGGGTGGCGAGGTGTTATCTGTGCGGAGGTCGGGACTGAAAGAGGGAAAAGATGGCGAACGAGGGATAAAAAGCATTACAGAAAGTGACGTGTGAAGTTGTGATTGGTGGGAATAAGAAGTGATGTTATTGGTGGAAATGAACAAATGAAAGTTGTTGATTGGTAAGAATAAGAGAGATTATGATTGGTGGAAAGAAAAAGGTGTGGGAGTGGGGTATGTTGGAGGTGATGGGAAAGGTAAGTTTTCCTAGCAACAAGATTTGCAAAAGCCTCTCCAGAACTCATCAGCAATTTTTGAACGTTGGATGGTGGTTTTCTTGAGTGGATAGAGAGATGGGGCGATATGAGATGCGGTAGCGAAAATGGGAACTAAACAAGATGGTTGAGACAAGAGATCTAAGGACGAGGAAATTTCGAGGTTAGTGGTCAACATGGCGGTCGCAAGAGGTGGGGGCAAGGAGACGCGGTGGTGAGAATGGGAACTAAAAGAAGATGGCGGTAGCAAGAGCTTAGAAGAGCAGATTTTGAGGTTGAAATAGTGGGAACTAAAAATGGCGGAGGGTCGGCGACAAGGAGATGCGGTGGCCAACGTGAGAACTAAACAAGATGGCGGACGCAAGAGGAGGGTAAGCAGATTTGAGGTTAAGATTTTTAGGTTAAAACAGGGCGTAAGCATGGGAACGAAATCCAAGATGGCGAAGGCAATGGTGTGGACGAGGACATGTGAGGCGCGGTGGCGAAAATGGGAACTAAACAAGATGCCGTAGACAAAAAAGTGTAAGGACGAGGAGATTTCGAGGTTAGTGGTGAACATGGCGGTCGCAAGAGGTGGTGGGCAAGGAGATTTGAGGTTAAGATTTTTAGGTTAAAACAGGACGTAAGAAAGGGAACTAAATCCAAGATGGCGGAGGCAAGGGTGGGACGAGGAGATGTGAGGTGCGGTGGTAAAAATGGGAACTAAATAAGATGGCGGAGGCATGAAGTTGAGGTTAAAAATATGAGGTAAACGTGGAGAACTTAAACCAAGATGGCGGTGGCGTGGTGGTGAAAATGGGAACTAAACAAGATGGTGGAGGCAAGAAGTAGAGGGACGAAGAGGTTTGACGTTAGGGTCAACATGCGAAAGATTTCGAACGCAACAGATGGTGACGAGGAGATAGAATTGAGGATTAGGGAAAGATGAAGGAAAAACAGGAAGTGACGTGGAGGGTTTTGATTGGTAAAAATAAGACGAAATGTGATTGGTTCGTTAATTCGGGTGGAAGATGAAGGAAGGAAGATAAAAGAGTATGGAGGACACGTGATGGAGAGGAGCGGAGCGGCGAGGTGTCTGTGTGGAGGTCGGGACTGAAAGAGGGAAAAGATGGCGAACGAGGGATAAAAAGTATAACAGAAAGTGACGTGTGAAGTTGTGATTGGTGGGGATAAGAAGTGATGTTATTGGTGGAAAGGAACAAATGAAAGTTGTTGATTGGTAAGAATAAGAGAGATTATGATTGGTGGAAAGAAAAAGGTGTGGGAGTGGGGTATGTTGGAGGTGGTGGGAAAGGTAAGTTTTCCTACCAACAAGATTTGCAAAAGCCTCTCCAGAACTCATCAGCAATTTTTGAACGTTGGATGATAGTTTTCTTGAGTGGATAGAGAGATGGGGCGATATGAGACGCGGTGGCGAAAATGGGAACTAAACAAGATGGCGGTGACAAGAGGTCTAAGGACGAGGAAATTTCGAGGTTAGTGGTCAACATGGCGGTCGCAAGAGGTGGGGGCAAGGAGACGCGGTGGTGAGAAGGGGAACTAAAAGAAGATGGCGGAAGCAAGAGCTTAGAAGAGCAGATTTTGAGGTTAAAATAGTGGGAACTAAAAATGGCGGAGGGTTGGCGACAAGGAGATGCGGTGAGAGCTAAACAAGATGGCGGACGCAAGAGGAGGGTAAGGAGATTTGAGGTTACAGTACCAAAACACGAAAGGATATATTCCTATGCCAAGCAGGCCCGAAAAATAATTATGCGTGTGGTACTTACCTCTTACTGGTGTTGATGCGTCACCAAAAGCGCATCAGCTTCACGCGACGCGAAAAAATAAAAGCAAACTGTTTTTGAAAATGCTTAACCAGCTTTAAGATCAACCAACATCACTACGCACTGATATACCTAGGTTTTTTAAAGCGGTACAGACGCCCTTTGCACAGACGTAATTTAACTATACCAAAAACCTGGTACTGGACCATCGTAATGGTCGCTAGCGTACGTAAGAGCAGGGTTCTCATAGCCGGTCCAAAGCGGTCAAAAAAGTGCACGACGTAGGTGTTCACAGTAGCTACTGTCGAGTGAACCGTCGAGGTGTGAATGAACGAGATCTGTTCTTGCCGGCAATCTGGTTCGGAGATGTGAGGAGCGGTGGAAAAAATGGGAACTAAACAAGATGACGGAGACAAGAAGTCAAGAACGAGGGGATTTGACGTTAGTAGTCAATATGGCAGACGCAAGAGTGGTAATCAGCAGTCGATGTGCGTCACGATATGCCCGCTGCGATGAAAGAGCTGCAAACTGCGCGATAACTTGAAAAATATTGCCCGGCGTGACGCATTGCGCGGCGAGCGCGTTTGCCGTAAACCCTTACAGTTCCCATACTTATATTATCCGCCTTTTTTTTAAATAACTAGTTTTTCGGGGTTTTCTCTGGTTGGTAGACGAATGCAAGCTATGTCTGCTTTTTTCATAGGTTTTCCCTGGTTGGTAGGCGTTTGCTGTAGTGGTTGACGAAGCCCTTTCTAATTTTCGTGGTTGTCCCTGTCCGGTAGGCAAATGATGAAGTTTTCCCTTGTCAGCGCACGGATACTAGGCACATACTCGCACACAAACACACACACATACATTCGCTCACAAACTCTTTCCATTTTTCGGGCTTTTAAAAAATTAAATAGGCACACACACACTATAATAGTAGCGTATAAAACAATTTAACAATCAAAATCCACACAATGACAAAATTGAAAATGTATATATATTTTAACACAATAGTGTGCAGTGCAAAAGAAAATAAAAATTAAATAGGCACACACACACATTTAATAGTAGCGATACCGCTTGATAAGGCACAAATTGCACATTGTTTGTTAGGGCAATGCATGTTGAAAGTTGGCACACTGGGAAGTTGGTTCGCACAAAATCCACACAATGACAAAATTGAAAATGTATATATATTTTAACACAAAAGTGTGCAGTGCAAAAGAAAATAAAAATTAAATAGGCACACACACACACTATAATAGTAGCGTATAAAAAAATTTAACAAACAAAATCCACACAATGACAAAATTGAAAATGTATATATATATATATATATATATATATATATATATATATATATATACATATATATTTAAACACAAAAGAAAATAAAAATTAAATAGGCACACACACATTTAATAGTAGCGATACCGCTTGATAAGGCACAAATTGCACGTTGTTTGTTAGGGCAGTGCATGTTGAAAGTTGGCACACTGGGAAGTTGGTTCGCGCGGCGACCAACCGACTACTTCCGTTCACACGGTCATTTTTCATGCTATCGTGCAGTTTGCACGACGGGTACAGCACGTGCTTTCCCGTATGATCGCCAAACACCGTCACAGCTGTTATAGCTTGTCGGCTTATTTCATGTTCATATTCCTTTTCAACGCATTTCGTTTAGAGGTATTGTTTATTTGTTTTTCATGGCAATACGTTTTTGGCATAAGTTTTTTGCATTAATTTTATATGATGGATTGCGAAAATGGAAGTTTCTATTTGTATTTATGACAACTATGAAAATACAAGGAGAAGGACAGGCTTTTTCCACCTACCATCCTGTTGCTGATGGTGCGCTCGGCGGCCATATTCGACAGGGTGCGGTTGGCGGCCATATTCGACAGTTTATTGCAATGCGTGCAACAAGGGCACACAGCCACTTGTTGCTCGCGTCGAAAGTTTGTGCGTGATTTTTCTCAGATTTTATGCACCGCACATCACAAAATCACTACACACGCCACTGATAGTTTTAAATATTTGACACTAATGTTGAAGTTGTGGCGGGACACTGTTTTTAACTCCACACGCACTTAATAAATCACATAGCCGTGCGGAAATACTTAACTTTCAGCGAAAAGCGCTAGTGGGAGTGCAAGCTCAACCGCTATTAGCAACATGTAGCAAGCGTTATAGTCTGCTCGCGTTAGTCTTTCCTCCTAATCTCGTTGTTGATTGTGCGGTTGGCGGCCATATTTGACAGTTTATTGCAATGCGTGCAACAAGGGCACACATCCACTTGTTGCTCGCGTCGAAAGTTTGTGCGTGATTTTTCTCAGATTTGATGCACAGCGCAACACAAAATCACTACACACGACACCGATAGTTTTAAATATTTGACACTGATGTTGAAGTTGAGGCATGGTACTGTTTTAACTCCACACGCACTTAATAAATCACATAACCGTGCGGAAATACTTAACCTTCCGCGAAAAGCGCTAGTGGGAGTGCAAGCTCAACCACTATGAGCAACATGTAGCAAGCGTTATAGTTCTGCTCACGTTAGTATCGGAGAAAACAGTAAAAAAGAACGATTCTCATGTGCAGCGGAAGCAGCAGTACGTGAATGACCGTGTGCTGATGAAGCAGTCGATGTGTGTTACAATATGGCAGCCGTGGTTAAAGAACTGCAAACTGCGCGATAACTTGAAAATGACCGTGAGAACGGTGCTGATAAAGCAGCCGCGTTTAAAGAGTTGCAAACTGCACGATAACGTTAAAAAAAATGGCCGTGCGAACGGATGCTCATCAGCGAGAAAATCTTTTAAATGCGGTTTTATGGTCGATGGTAGGGAAAAGTGCAGCGGTGGATGGATGGATGGTGTGACCGGAAGTGCACCGGAAATGACTGCGATTACAACTTGGCAAGTTGTGGCGAAATAAGGCGTCAGGATTTTTAATGAGGCATTTAACTCGACGCGCATGCTGAAACTGCGGTTGCGATAAGCGCACTTATAAAAACCCAGTGCCAAGAGCAGCCGGCCGTAGTGAGAAACTGGAGCGATACTGGATTTTGCTATAAAATCGTGCTATTTGACGTGATATAAGTTTTAGAGCAATATGCGCACATGTGCGGGTCTCTTCATCGATCAGTATTGACCATCGCCCTAGTGATAGCAGAACATACGCCGCAGCAGTTGTTCCCAGAGTGTTAAAGCCGAGAAAAATAGTTTAAAATAAAAAAACAAAATAGCAGCAGCACTTTGCAGGTAAAGAGCGATCGGTGCATTCGGACGATAAGATGGAGCCGCAACCCGGGGGAAGTCGCGATGACACCTTGCAGCCTACGTTCGAAATTATAGGGCACAAGCAGAGAATGCTGCCAAGGCTTTTCTCCGGCTTTACAGAGTCGCAAATTACCGTAAACCCGGTCCCCAGAGATGTTAACCCGGAGCAATGGGTATCGCATTTGTTTAACGATATTCTAAACTTTGCGAAAGAGAACCTGTTAGAAAACGAACCCGGATATTTAGGCATATCCATAACAGTCGAAAAGGAGGCGTCTAAAGCCTTCAATTATAAGCGTAAGGCGCGTAGAGCAATTGAATGCGGATGTCATTGTTCGAAGAATCGAAAAAGTAATGCAAAGTAACCAACAATTCTTGCTAAGCGGTCCTCTTCATGTAACGTTTGTGTGGACCAAGGAGGTCTCGGGATCGTGCCACCAACCTTGCGATGCCTGTAGGGACAATAAAGGCATTGTCGAAATAGCCAACAAAGACAACTTGTGTTTAGCAAGAGCATTGTTGTAGTTAAAGCCAAAGTGGATCGCGACGTCAACTTTAAAACGATGACGCGCTCCGACTATCTGCAAAAATCGAAGGCCGTAGCCTTGTGTGCGAGCATCGGTCAAGGCCACGACAGCTGTACGATAGATGACGTCAGACGCTTTGACGCTGCGTTAAAGGGCTACGCTGTGACGGTGTTTGGCGATCATACGGGGAAGCACGTGCTGTACGCGTCGAATAAGAAATGCGATAAATACATCGACGTCATGCTCCACGCCGGGCACTTTAATGCTATCGTGAACCTTCACAAGTGCTTTAAATGCAAATGGTATTGCCGCCAGTGTCATTATCCCTCGGCACACAAAAAAGAATTTCATAGGTGCGACGTCAGGTGTGCTAAATGCGCGATTTGACGCCTACATACGCTGCGCCGGGTGCAACAGAGATTTTAAGGGACCGACATGCTTTGCAAACCACGCAAAGAAAGGCGTTTTTTACCCGAAGGCGCTGTCGGTGTGCGATGTAGAAAAGGTGTGCACGTCTTGCAATAAGCTCGTGAATGCGAGGCACAGAAAAACCGCGCACGAGTGCGGGGAAAAGTACTGCTATCATTGCAAGACACACGTGAATTCTAACCACATGTGCTATATGCAGCCGTATGCCGCAAAGAACAAAAGAAACCGGTACGTGTTTATGTTTATCGACTTTGAATGCACGCAAAACATTCCATATACCGACAAAAAGGACACATACGAGCATGTACCTAACTTGTGCGTGTTGTACCAAGCCTGCCCGCTCTGCATCGACGAACACCACAAGACGGCATACTGTACCGAATGCGGTTGCAAAGAATGGGTGTTTATGGACGAGCCCGTGAAGCAGCTTTTCGAGCACATCGCGCAGGCGAGGTTCGAAGCCTGGGACGTCTACGTCGTGGCGCATAACCTCAGAGCTTACGACGGGCAGTTTTTATTAAAGTACATGGTGGTGCACTTAGACCGGGCGCCGGAGCTCATCATGAACGGGAGCAAGATCTACAGGTGAGGTACGGTGACGTCACATTTCTAGACTCGCTCAACTTCATACCCATGCCACTCTCCCGCTTTTCCAAGACCTTCGGATTGAAGGAATGCAAAGGTTATTTCCCGTACCTGTTTAACACGAAGGAAAACGAGCAGTACGTGGGTTCGATTCCCGACAAAAGGCATTACTGTCCGGCGGGCATGTCGGCGGAGGGTCGGAAAGCCTTCAAGCAGTGGCACGAAGAAAAGGCGTCCTCCGGGTACGTCTTCGACATGAGGGCGGAAATGGTGGCGTATTGCAAGATGGACGTATTTCTACTCAGTCAGGGAGTTTCCAAATTCAGAAGGGAATTCTTGGACGAGAACGGAATAGACCCGTTCAGAGAATGCGTCACCATCGCGCAGGCGTGCATGTGCGTGTATAGAAAGCGCTTCATGCCGCTTAAAAAAATTGCCCTCTTGCCAGCGGACGGGTATCGACTAGCGCACCGGCAGTCTCGCGCCGCATGCATATGGCTAACTTGGCTAGAGATGCAAAACCGCAAGGTCATCCATCACGCCATGCGAGGACGCGAAGTTAAAATCGTGGGGCACAAGGTGGACGGGTACAGAGAGGCTGAAAAACCCGCGTACGTTTTCCACGGCTGCTTTTACCACGGCTGCAGGCGGTGCTTTCACAATCGCCATGCGGTGATATACAACTCGGGACACGAAACCATGACCTCCAGGTTAGAGAGCACCGAGAAGGTCACGGCCAAGGTCAAGGCCGCCGGCTACGCCGTGGTGAAAATGTGGGAGTGCGAGTTCAACGCCGCGATGCAGGCCAACCAGGACCTCGCGCGCCACGCAAGGAACTTTGCGGTACCGGAACCCCTGAACCCCAGAGACGCCTTCTACGGAGGTCGCACCAACTGCACCAAGACCTACTGCGAGGCGAAGGGGGATAGCAAGATCTACTACTACGTCGTATGCAGCCTGTACCCGTACGTCAACAAGACGAAGCCCTACCCCGCGGGCCATCCCAAGATCCACGTGGATCGATTCCCGTGCTTGGAAGACGCGGGGGGCGGTTTGGTGAAGTGCGAGGTTCTACCGCCGCAACACCTGTACCACCCGGTGCTACCGGCGTGCATCGGCGGCAAGCTCATGTTCCCGCTATGCCGCGCTTGTGCGGAGGCGGAGAACCAAGACGAGTGCCACCACGGAGAGCGCGAGAGGGCGTTGTCGGGTACCTGGGTGGTCGACGAGATGAAGGTCGCCCTGGAGGAGGGGTACCGCCTCCTCCGGGTCCACGAGATCTGGGAGTACGACGTGGTGCGCCACGAAACGACCACCGGAGCCAAGGGTCTCTTCGAGGACTACGTGAATCAGTTCTTGAAGATCAAGACCGAAGCCTCCGGCTGGCCCTCGGATTGCGACGACCCTGCCGCAAAGCAGCAGTACGTGGAGCAATTCTTCGAACACGAAGGCGTAGCCCTGGATCCCCAGGCCATCGCCACCAACCCCGGCAGGCGGGAGCTGGCCAAGCTATGCTCAACAGCTTCTGGGGCAAACTGGGGCAGAGGGAAAACCACCCCACGTGCGAGCTGGTGGACCGGTACGACCGCCTCCTGGAGCTGCTAGACGACCCTGGCGTGGAAGTGCAGACCTACGTGCCCGTCACCGACCGGATCATGTACGCGGTGTGGAGGTACTGCGAGCAGCACCGCAAGGTCAACCCCACCGCCAACGCCGTCCTGGCGGCCTACACCACGGCTCACGCGCGCCTGGTGCTCTACTCCTACCTCAAGAGGCTGGGAGAACGGGTCTGCTACTTCGACACCGATTCCGTCGTCGTCGCCGCCGCTCCAGGTGACTGGACGCCGTCCGTTGGTTGCCTCCTGGGGGACATGACGGACGAGCTGGAGAAGTACGGGCGAGGCTCTTACATCGCCCGGTTCGCCTCCGCGGGGCCCAAGAGCTACTGCATGCAGATCGTTTGCTCCGAGACGGGCAAGACCTTCTCGGTGTGCAAGGTGAAGGGGATCACGCTCAATTCGGGCAACCTGGAGCTGGTGAACGCCGAGGTGATTCGCGACGTGGTGCTGAGGGACAACGACCGTGCGGTGAAGCTGGCGGGCACGCAGATTTCGCGGAAACCGTCTTGGACGGTCGTCACCGAACCCAGCTCGAAGACGTTTAGGATGGTGGTCAACAAGCGCGATCTCGCCGGCGATCACGATTCCTATCCCTACGGGTTCAAGAGGAACGCATAAATGAGACGTCTAGAGTCGCGCCAAAGTCATTTCGAACCGGGCGCCCCTGAGGAGACGACGCCCGGTCCCCGAGACCTGGGGCGATTCGAGTTTCCCAGCACGATGCTCGTGGCGGGGCCGTCGCGTTGCGGGAAGTCGACCTTCGTGAAAAACCTGTTACGCCACGCGCACCGGATGTTCGACGTGCGTCCCAGGAGGGTGCTGTGGTGCAAACCTCCGGAGTATTCGCCGAGACTCGAACCCTCGGCTCTGCGTTGCGAGACCCACGCGGGCATACCCGAACTTGCTTCGGTGGGCGAGAACGACCTCGTCGTCCTCGACGATCTGATGCTGGAGGGGGGCGGGAAGGACGTGTCCAATTTTTTCACCTGAGACTCCCATCACAAGCGCTTCGGCATCGTCTACATCCTGCAGAACGTGTTTCCGCAGGGTCAGAAATATCGCAACATCTCTCTGAATGCAAACTACGTCGTGGTCTTCAAGAACAAACGGGACAAGATGCAGATCGAGATACTGCCAGCAGATCGAACCCAGGAACTCTAGGTTTCTCTTGGAGGCCTTCGAGAAGGCCACCGAACGCCCTCACGGGTATCTCGTGTTGGACTGCACTCAGTACACGCCCGCCCGATACAGGTATCGAACCGGCGTGCTGCCGGGGGAACACCTCTCTTATTTCGTACCCAACTGAGACCGCCGAGAGGACTCGGGTTCGTTTCGTTCTATATTATCACGGCAGGGTCTTACCCAACTGAGGCCATTGAT
This sequence comes from Deroplatys truncata, assembly GCA_030765065.1. Lineage (NCBI taxonomy): Eukaryota > Metazoa > Arthropoda > Insecta > Mantodea > Mantidae > Deroplatys > Deroplatys truncata. Next base: position 52,355,729 of record CM060987.1, read on the forward strand.
TTTAAATAAAAAGTACCGCTTTGGGAGCGAACGACATTATCGCGCAAGCATGGCTAGAGGTAGGTTAAGGTTTGCGACCCTGACCAGTCCTCGCATAGTGAGACAGCACGGTAATTTGACGGCTCTGGCAAAGATGAAGGCCCCTCTGCGCAAAAAGTTGTTAAAAAATGCCGATGGCGATCTGATCAAGGCCATTAGCGAATGTATGCTCAACGTGTGCAGAGGTCACGTGCAACTTCCCGCAAAGTACTTGGGTCGCCTAAAGAAGCACAAGGCTTCTTGGAGGAAGTTGACGGATGAACGGGTTCCTCTGAAGAAGAAGAAGAGCATCTTGGTTCAAAAAGGAGGTATTTTGCCGGCATTTCTCCTACCCGTCTTGGCTTCGCTTGGCGGCGCGCTAGTGTTGAAATTAACAGGATGAAGTACGGTAAGCAGATCCTCGTTGCACCGCAACCAAAGACCGTCGATAACCTTCACGCTATAGACCGCACCATATCCAGATTGGCTAAAGAAATGGCTCGTAAAACATAAATTGGACAACTACCTCGATCTCGTGGCACAAGTCAGAAAGCCCTTCCTCGGCGGCGACGACGACGACGACGATTACGAAGACGTGCACGAACGCGTGCCGGTGAAGTAGGAGGTCGAACCCCGAACCATAAAGGTCAACCTCCTCTCGCCTCGCAAAAAGAAGAGGGCAAACCCTACCACTCCGTAAAAGAAATCGAAATCGCCTTCCGCGTCGTACCATTTTCGCAAATGCGTTTGGCAACCCCTGTACAAGTAAAGCATGAAGGAATGGAAGGCGCTAAGGCGATACTATGCCAAACCGGACACTATGCCGGTTTGGGTACGGTCAAGCCCCTTCGAAAGGCCACGGGTGCGTCTAAGGCGAACATCGAGTCCTTCCTTCAAATCCAGGACAGTTACACTTTGCACAAACCGGTCAGAAAGCGGTTCCCCACCAGATATTATCACGTGACGAATATGGACGATCTTTGGGAGGCCGATCTAAACGTCATGAACAGCGTGAGGGAACATAACAAACCTTACGTGTACATTCTGACCGTTATCGACGTATTTTCCAAATATGCTTGGGCCGTACCCCTGAAATCGAAGCTGGGTACCGAGGTTGCGCAAGCGTTTCGCTCCATAGTCTCCCAACGCGTCCCCAGGGTCCTCCAAACGGACAAGGGAACCGAGTTTACCAACAAGACTTTTCGCGACTTTCTGAAGAAACACGACGTGAAACATTACACAACCAAAAATAACGTTAAAGCCAGCGTCGTGGAGCGCTTCAACCGCACCTTAAAAAACCAAGATGTGGAGGTATTTCACGCACAAAAACAGTTACAGATACCTGGAAGTCCTTCCGGCCTTACTCGAGTCGTACAATAGCTCGCATCACAGGTCCATAAAAATGGCTCCGAAGGACGTGAACGAATCTAACATTTTACGAGTGTACCGCAATCTCTATGGAAATGGGACCCTACCTCGCGCAGGGAAACCCAAATTTTCCGTGGGCGATCACGTGCGCATCTCTAAAGAAAAAATGAAATTCGACAAGGGCTACGAGCAGAATTGGACGGACGAAATATTTCGGATAGCCGAGGTGGTGCGCGGTCGGCCAGTGGTATATAAGTTGAAGGATCTGGCCGGAGAAGCCATAGACGGCACATTTTACCACGAGGAGCTACAAAAGGTCGCGCTACCTCGGACGTTTAAGATCGAACGCGTTTTACAGACCAAGGGCCGAGGGCGCAACAAGCAGGTCTTGGTAAAGTGGAAGGGGTATCCGGCAAAGTTTAACTCGTGGGTTCTGGCTTCGACCATCGATTCGACATGATTAAGACCAAGCCCTTCTCCATCACTCTCGTGAGCAACGCTTCCATGGAACACTTTACCGACAACACCACGGCCAGATTTTCTAACATCTTGCCCGAGAGAATCGTTCTGCAGGGAGAATGGGAGGTCGCCCTGCAAAAGGTCAGGTATCCGGTGAAATTTTATAATCTTTCGCGAGACGATGCCCGTCTGGTGGGCACCAAGTACACCATGACGCTCCTCCCCACGCATTCCAAATTCAGCCTGGAAATGCCGCAAGGCATCGTGCACAATCCCAAAGACTTGGTGAACCTCGTCAACGCCGTTCTACTCGAACACTTGCACGTGGAAAACTTCTTCCTCTTCGACGAGCGCAAGAAGACGGTGGGCGTGAATGCCGCCGTCGCCCATCCCGAACCACTACCCGACATTCCGTTCGACGGGTTTGTGGAAAATGTCGCGCGCACGGCCGTACCGTACGCGGTCGGCGAATACGAAGCTCTGAACGATGCGCCCCACCAGAGACCCAAGCCGAAACCGAAACCGAAGCCCCCGGCTTCGGGGCAGAAGAAACCCGTGGCGGCTCGTCCCGTCAGACCCAAACCAGACGTTTCAAAATCGGAGGACCCTCCGGGACCTCTACACCGCATCCACAGTTTGCTCTTAACGCCCGCTATGGCAAAAATGTTGGGTTTCGAGCCCTACGTCAACGTCATTCTCGAAAAAGCTGCTAAACACCCCGTAGATTCTTATATGGGGTTTCCTTACGAAATGTTCATTTATTGTAATCTAGTGACCCCGCAAGTCGTGGGCGACACCTTCGCCCGAGTCATAGAGAGCGCGGCCGTGGAATACGAAAGAAGCAACAACACTTACATGAGCGACGAAAAGACGTTTTTTCCCCAAAATTGGGTACCCTTGATTCAGCAAGACTTCAAGACGGTCAACATAGATTTAAGGAACGGTTACGGCGACCTCTTGCCATTCGCCGACGGATTTTCCTCTACTATAGTTCTCGCTTTTCGTCCGAAACAGACGTAATGGACGTGCACGCCGTGACGCGGTAGTACCTCAATCAGGCCGCCGGCGCGTTCGACGATCGCGATTTCATTCTCTACAGGGGCAACCGCTACCAAAGAGGCAGCGGTCTCTTTTCAGCCCTCGGAGGACTCTTCAGAAGGTTGCTACCGTTTTTAAAGAGCGGAGCAAAAGCAGTCGGAAAGGAGGCCTTAAATGCGGGCGCTCACGTTCTGTCCGATGTGACTGTCGCGGGAGCAGCGCCAAAGGAAGCACTCCAACGGAGGCTCAAGGAGTCCGGATACAATTTAAAGCGAAAAGCCGACGAAAAGCTCGATGCCATGCTCGATTCCGGCGCCAGGCGCCTCAAGAGAATAAAACCGAGTAAATCCAAAAAGAGCAAGCAGTCGAAGCTGAAACGCGGTAGGCGTAAGGTGCAAGACGTATTTTCGTAATGGCTGACGCGGCCGTCCACATGAGTTCCGAACTGAACCTCTTTACAGAGGTGCCGGTTCAGATGAGCATCGAGGAGTCACGGTTCCTGTACCTAAACCCTCAAAACACTTTAATGAAAAATGCCCCCATCACCTTTCATTATTCCGGAAATGCGGACGATTACCTAGACTTGACCTACGTCGTACTCGAACTCATGGTGCGCATTGTAGATGACAAAGGAGAGGCCTTAAACGCTGACGCTAACGCCACTCTGGTCAACAATGCCTTAAATTCCCTGTTTCAACAGGTGGAGGTAACCCTCAATAACGTCATCGTCTCCATGCCGCAAGCCGGTTACCCCTATAGAACCTACCTCGAAACGCTTCTCAATTACTCCGAAGATGCCATGAACACCAAACTAGAATCCACCCTCTGGAGAAAGGACACGGCAGGTATCATGGACACTTTTATCGCCAATGCGGGTTTTCAGTGGCGTCAGGGGTTTACCAAAGGGAGCAACGTCGTACAGCTCATCGGTCCTCTGTCCAACGCTCTTTTTAGACAGGATAAGCTGCTTTTGAACAACGTTAGCATGACCGTCAAGCTTACTCCCGCCTCTCCCCAGTTTTATCTGTTTTCCGACGTATATACCTTTAAGGGGTACGCCGACATCGTGTCTGCCACGCTGCGCTTAAAATCGGTGCGGCCCTCGCCGACCATAAAGCTCGCGCACCAGGCCGTGCTCGCAAAGGACAACGCAAAGTACCATCTCAAAGACGTCAGCTTTCACGCTCTCAGCATCCCCAAGGAGTCCAGGGCAATGACGTTTAGCGACGTGTGCGTAGGGCAAGTTCCCAGGAGAGTGGTAGTAGACATGGTCACCGACAAGGCCTATTCCGGCCATTTTAACTCAAATCTGTACAACTTGAAACATTTTAAAATGAACTTCTTTCAGCTCTACGTGAACGGGCAACCCGTTCCCTCCCAATCTCTGTAACCCGAATTTACAAAGGGACACTATTTGCAATGCTTTCAAACCCTGCAGGACGGCCTAGGCATTCATTTCAAGGACGAGGGACACTCCATCTCCAGAGAAACCTATCCGCAAGGGTATACGATAATGGTTTTCGATCTCACTGCAGACATGAGCGCTAACGAGTCTCACATCTCGGGTCAGCGCCACGGAACCGTCTCTATAAGCATCGGTTTTGCCGATAAATTGACAGAACCGGTCATACTTCTGCTGCTAGCGGAAATACATCGCACGGTCGAAATCGACGCCAACCGATCCATTTTGGTATCATGAACACCTTTCAAATTCAACGGTTTCTATCGACATGCCCCTCTACGCGCTCTCACTTTTTATGCGTCTACCCCTGCGATAAACTACCCGTACTTCACGGCATTCGAACGCCTCCCTTGGCGCTAGTGGCTAACACCGACCCCAGCACCAAATCCGGGCAACACTGGGTTTGCATCTTTGTGGACAAAACTCGCATGCAGAATATTTTGACAGTTACGGCATAGGACCGCTTTCGCCCCATTTTCTCCGGTTCTTAAATTCGGTCTGCGGGACGCGTTGGTCCACCAACGCCAGAAGGCTGCAAGGTTTCGACAGCACCACTTGCGGTCATTACGTCATCGCCTACCTCACCCACCCCTGCTCCGGCTTACCTAAGCATAAATTCTTCTCAAAGTTTCACGTCAGCAATCACGCGCATAATGATGCCGTCATTCGCAAAACGTACAAAGACGCATGCCGCGCAAAGTGCTCTGACGCTCAGCAAACTTGTCAACCCTTGAAGGTGAGTACGCGCGCGCGTGTGTGTGTGTGTGTATCACTATTCATCACATCTAACCTAATCCATCCTCTTGCACGTGCTTTCAGAAGACGCTCCTGCTCATATAAAAAGCAACGTCACGGTGCCGCTCGCCTCATTCAGAGTGTACCATGCAGCACGCGGATACAGTCATGCTGCCATGCAGCACGCCGACCAGGTAGGTCCGCACCTATGTATTAGCTTGCTTTTTTCTATCCCGTTTATCTCTCCATCCCTCACATTATTATTATTGTTTTGTGTGTTCCAGTATAACCGGATGTCAAACCCCGACCACCTCGAAACCCGGGGAAAAAAGGAAACTACCCATCTTCGACCTCCAGCAGCATCCCGACAGCCCTGCTCCGCCAGCAGAGTTCCAACACAGTGCAGTTGTGGTTCCTCTGGCGGATATCTACTTCCTCAACCCGCAACAAACTAAATTCATCAGTGTGGGATTCTCCCCCCAGCCGCCGCACCATCTCGTCGTCACCATTGCCAAATGTGGACAGCACAACGCAGTCGTCATGAGTACCTCGCAGTGGCACAAACTCGTCGAAGCCATCCCCATCATTCACAAACGCTTGAATGACCCACAGGGACGTCTACAGGAATTTCAATTCAGCGACAGCGTCACCATCGTGTTTAAGTTTGTGTTCGGAAAGCTAAAGCTCGTTTTCAAAGACCCGCAAGGCGCATCCGTTACGCTCAACCAACAAGAATGGCACGTGTTGCATGCCCTGCAGCGCATCATTACCGACATCATGTATCACAAAAAGAAGCAAGAGACGGACGTGCAAAATCAAATCATGGTATACCACAAGTACATGCTTCACAACCATGCCTCCAACGTTCCCTTACATAACATGAATTTCACGCAGTTCACCAAGTACATACGGTGCGCCAATTTTAGAACATTCCTCGAGGTTCATCATTTCCTCAACACCCATTTCGCACTGCGCATCTCACAAAATATTCCTTAGTGCGCATGTATTTCTACCAGCGTTCCAACGGCACCTCACCCAATCATCTCGCACCCTTCGCTCCCGCATCATGGGTTACAAAAATTACCTGTCGGTGTACTACCATGACAGTAAGGTGTTTAAAAACTACGAGGTGGACGGTAACCCCCATAAAAATACACCTTATGCACTTCGCTTCGCCGACAGCACCTACGACGGAAAATCCGTCTCCGCCAGAGTTCACAGCTGCGAAACCAAAATTCATTTTGTGCTATCTAACATGTACTTCAACGATATCCATTTCAAAGCAGATAAAGAAGACGCACAACATCAGTGGTTCCAATTTGTGCCCGCAAGAGGTTTATACATCGTTTTCTACGAACAGCAATACATTTCCACAGACAAAATGCAGCAAATGTTAAACGAAAACCCCATGTGCTACGGCACGTGCTTAGCGGCGCATTTGGGTAGCCAATCACCCTATATCATACCCGATCACATTCACGGCGTTTGCATGTTCAGCACCGTTCAAAACAGAGTTCTCCTCCAAGACGAAAACCGTTAAATCAACGGACACAGTGTTTTTCCTGCGGATGTGCAATAATCGCTAAGCGCTTCCGGCGGATGTAGTGAACCTCCAACGAACGTTTCCCCCACCAGTGCTTCCCCCTGATGTGGTAAATCTCCAACGAACTTTTCCCCCACCAGTGCTTCCCCCTGATGTGGTAAATCTCCAACGAACTTTTCCCCCACCAGTGATTTCCTGCTTCCGGCAGTTGGGTTATATTTATGCACGCGCATTCTTTTCCCCTTCATTCGGTGCTAGCCAGCCGTGGGGAATGCCAGGACCGACGTGTAATGACTTCCACTGCTCGTTTTGCTTTCACCAAACGTGCAGCTGCGAACTTAGGCACCGTCTCACCCGCCTGTGCACGCAGTGTCAACTCGGTTTCTACGAAGACCTCGATCAACTCAACAAGCAAATTCAACTATTCCTTCGAAGGTACTCCGCTAGAAACACCACATGAACTGCTTCATCGTGCTCTTTCGGTATCTCGATAACGGACGAAGAATCCACCTGCTACTGCCCAGGGAACGCCAAGTGCTGCTGCAGAACGGCATATACATCTTTGAACGTTATCCCCCAAGCGACGTCGACCTTGTGTGGAACCAACTTCCCAGAGACGCACAGGTAGTTTGCGCACCTTATCGCAGGTGTAAACAACACTACAACCTTCCTCATCAAACCACTCATATAGACGGTCCTCCCCCGTTTATCAAAAACTGCCATCTGTGCCGTCATAATGTCACAGGACGCCCTTAAAGAGCTAGAAGAACTTTCCCGCAGCGCCGACACTCTCAGCGTATCTACGCTTGAACAGCACGTACCGTATCATGTCGTCAGCGTCAAAACACTCGACACCGTTCACGGTACAAAGCTCGTCGCCAAACTCTACAACGACACAGAAGTTTTCCTACCAACAAGATTTGCAAAAGCCTCTCCAGAACTCATCAACAAACTCAACTCTACCTCATTCTGCATCATATACGCAGGCGAGGAAAAACTACGCAGCGGTTTCAAACGTCACATCGTCACGTTCTCCCCATATAACCCTAAATAATGTCCGACGAAACCTATCCCGTCCCCGTGGGGAACAATCTTAACCTACAACTCATTCTCAACGCAGCTTCACCTATCCGTATCCTCTGCATCTCCAACTCCTATTTCCGCAACAGCAGAGTTGTCACCATCACACTCGACGTCCAAGGGGCTCACGCCGTCCACGTCAAATGCGTACCTACCAAAGTGCACCAGCATCAACAAGACGCACTATGCATCATATACCTCGGCAACAGCAACATTCCTGCTCTAACCAACAAAGTCACATCCACAGGATGCTTCTCAACCAGCCATTACAACGAATTTACCATCCCCATCTATATACCAACCTTCACCGAGTTCGTCAACGAACGTTTCTCTCACCTGCTCGTCACCTGCATCACCAAACCTATCCACCAATTTACCGTCGATAGCAGCAGCAGCGATGACAGGACTCAAAGTGCACCACGTACTTTAAAATCATTGTTGTGCGCGAAATCTGTGTGTCCTAGTGCCTCAACAAACTATGAATTTTAATGTGCTTTTTTTCTCCTAATATTTCTTATATTGTTCATTTATTGCATTCATATGTTAATCTCCTGTAATCAAATAATCCATTATGTTATACTCAAACTATGTATTCATATGTTAAGCAAATAATACATCATGTTAATCTAAACTATGTATTCATATCTTTATCCAATGTACTGTATTCAAATTATAAATAAAGAAAACAGTCCCGGATGAGCCAATTGCAATAACGATAATCCTTCCGCTCATGGCGCTTTTCAAACTTGCCGCCGTCGCTCGCAGCGACACTAGCGACACTAGCGCCCCTGGCGGCAGGATTATCGTTAATCCAATTGGCTCATCCGGGACTTATACTACTTACCAAACCTGGTATTTATATTAGTATCTTTTAAAGATGCGACTCAAAGATTTTCAAGAAAATCCCCCACCCCAAACTACCCTTTGGAAAAATTTTCGAAATTTTTTATTTTCTAAACCACGATTCTAACGATTTCGATTAAAATGCCATGTTTTAAAACTTTTTATATGACAAATAGAATGCACATCTTGAATTTTCTGGAAATAGCCTGTGAAGTCCTCTTTATTCGGAAGGAATTTTGTATAATCTTGTGCAACTGGTAAACGTTTAGCAGTAGATGAAAACGTACTACCACAGATTAATTACTGCGTACTAAATAATATGTAGATATGTTTAAATCACACAGTTTATTTCAAATAACTTTTTTGTGGCATCAGCCGTTTGTGAAATATCAGTTATTAATGGTTAGATTTTTCAATACTTTATTCTTTTAAGTTCCGCCGATTTTCAGACTCTTTTTTGCGTTAAGAATAAGTGGACTGTATTAGTACCATTAAAGATATAAAATGACTTTGTAAGTGCGTGTTTCCATTTTCAGCGAAAGTGCTCTATACTCTTACCTTCTATTAACAACAAAATCCCTCGGCTACGCTTTGCTGCTTAGGGCCCTAAATAAGTAGCAGCGACAAGTTGTTTGTAATCCATTTCGCTTTCAGATGCCGGCTGTTCTGCCAGGTGTTGGCAGCATATACGAGGGTGGTCTGAAAATTTTCCGACCTAATAAAGATACACGGCATTTTTTCAGAATTTTTTTTTATTTTTCAACATAGTCTCCTTGTAACTCAACACACCTCCCAGCGATGCTCCCATCTCTGAAACCCGTCCAAATAGTACTCGGCGTTTTTCTCTGCAAAATAATTGTTCACGAAGGTGATTGCCTCTTCATTTAACGAAAATCTCTGTCCGAGCGCAATTTTCAGATGAGGGAACAAACCGTAATTCGTGGATTTTCGCCATTGCAACCGCTGAGGTGTGAGACGGTGCGTTGTCTTGGTGAAACAGGATTTTTTTTTCTGCAAATGTGGCCGTTTTTCCGCAAGTTCTGCCTTCAGCTTGTCAAGTAATGATGCGTAGTATGCTCCTGTAATGGTTTTTCCTTTTTGAAGATAATCGATTAAAATAACTCGACTATCCCAAAAAAAAACAGTCGCCATCACTTTCCCAGCCGAAATAAAAACAGTTTTTGCTTTCTTTGGAGCCGGTTCCCCCTTTGCAGTCCACTGTTTGGACTGTATTTTTGTTTCGGGCGTATAATGGTGTTTCACCTACAGTAATTAATCGGTGCCAAAACTCGGATTTATTGGTCCTAAACTGCCCCAACAGAGCGTTGGAAATGTTCATTCGAACACGTTTTTGGTCAAACGTGAGCAAACGCGGCACCCAACGCGCGGACAGCTTTCTCGTGTCTAAATGTTGATTTAATATGTGACAAACACGTTCTTTTTACATGTTCATAGCCTCTGCTATATCCCTGACTTTAATTCGGCGGTCGTGTAGCACCATTTGGTGAACTTGGCGATGTTTTCTTCGGTAGTTTCAATTTTTGGACGTCCCGAACGTTCATCGTCTCCCAAGCTCTTACGGCCACGTTTAAATTCAGCTGCCCAAAATTTCATTGTGGTAAATGATGGTGCAGAGTCCCCATACACAGAATCCAACTCATCTTTGATTTGCGTAGGCGTATTGCCTTTCAAACACAAATATTTAATGACAGCTCGATACTCGATTTTGTCCATTTTCATAAAAACACTCACATCACCTCACTCAAACGACTGTTACATAACAACTGAGCGTCCAAAATGGCTGAAACTTTGGTAACTGTCGACATATGGACAACGAAATTCACTAGCTTTTATTTACGAGTGCTGCCATCTTCATGTTAAGGTCGGAAACTTTTCAGACCACCCTCGTATTACCTTCCGCTAATTTTTCACAGCAATGTTGCAGCAGAATCACGACAGCAACGCCACCATGATTGCCTCGTTTGAGATGCAGCATGTTGCTTGTGAAAACTGAATGAAACTCGCAATATTTTTCGTAAATGCCCTGAAATCCTTAAGCAATTGGCGCATTACTGATTATTATGCACATCTGTGACATTCAGAAAGGATAGTCACTTTGTAAAGCCGTATATCACGGTTCCGTAAGTTTTGTAACATTTCATAGCTGTTTTTATTTTCTACTACCTGCTTGTACTTTTCGAAACTTTCTATTAACTTTAACGTATCTTCAACATTATAATTTTGAGTCCGAACACACATAATTGTCCTCCCCCCCAAAAAATAGTTCAAGTAAGAAGAATAATTATACGTAAGCCGCGGTCAGTCTCATAAAAAATGCAATATGCTGCATAAGTTTCAACAAATCTGAGGCTCAAACTAATAATGAGTGAATATCAAACGGCCATGACTAACCGGTAATGCAGTCAACATTAGTTTTAAATCTGCAAACAGTCCTATCTAAGAATAAAAACTGCGTCGTACAACTCGTCGCCACATTTATACCCTTGATAGGCTACTCCATTATTTATTTCGAGTTCGTACAACCGGCCCTTATAGGAAAACCTGTAAGAAGCAACCTTAAAAAGAAATACACGTAAGCTAAATACTAGAACACGTTCTATCCTCTGTGAATGTGAAACAACTTGATATCTATGTTTTGCTTGGTAGACACCGAAACCTAGAATTCATCAAAAGTAGTTAACTTGATTTCTCCTTCCGTTGTGTTGGGAAATGGTCACAAAAGGAACCCGAATTTTAACACTTGTGATTTGCTGGTATCCTGCATTAGGCTCAATGTGCAGTACAGCCATTTTTGCAATAAAAGTAGGAAAATCTTGCTATCTTCACTACATCATCTCATCCAACATAATTTCCGCTACCCATAAGCAAAAAGAGAAACTTGAGATTTAGTGTTGTGAAACTTAAGAATTAGCACATGGCCGATGTATGCGATAATCCTTCCTACATTTTCAAGCCTGTCGCCAAATAAAGAAGCCGGTTACAGAACCATTCCCAGCCCTACTCTACCTACATGGTTTGCAATGTCTGGTGGAGTGTGTGTTGTTTTCTCGGCGGAACCATGTTATACATCATTGAGTACGGTAGAAACACACGTTGCGTTTGCCTTCCCTGTCCCTTCACTTCAGCCCGTCCACGAATGCGCGTGCGAACCATGCTTTCAACGTATCAGGCGCTATGGTATTAGGGAAATAGCCACAGAAAGAGCTTCCCATGAACAATTTAAGCAACATTGGCAATAAACAATTTATTCGTTTGTTCTCTCTTCCCTGATTCAACCTGACAAACATAAAACCACTATAATTCACTACTGTACATATTAATGGGTGGGGGTGTTAAGTTTCATTTTTAATGCGTATTTAACACTGGTGTACTGGCAAATATGCGCGTGAATTTTGCATACCTATCTTGGAGTTTTTCCGAGCCGTTGGTCAGAAGACGATACAAGTGAAAGGTAGTTTGTGTGAAGTAATAGTGTCGTCGAAAATTTTGTATATAATAACTTGATAAGTAATAGAAAATTCTGTAGACAGTTTGTTAAAAGTACATCCATTTCTCATGTCGGCTATTAAACGTGTTGGACATCTAAATGTGTTAATTAAAAAACACTGCATATGCGAAACATATGAATAGTGTTTTAGACCTCAGTGCTTTGAGTAGGGTCAATATTGCTACACAACTAAGTCGAGCATATCACGAACAGATAGCACAACTCAACATAAAGTGGAGAGAAACAGGTATGCTACTTTCTAGGATAATTGATTGCACCAAGTTTTGTGGTGGGTTTGAATTTGCCCTAAGCGGACATGATGAGAGTGAATCGTCTGAAAACCGAGGGCTTTTCTTGGAATTTGTAGATTTAATTTCCAATATAGACAATGCAGTGGAACAACACATGGAATCTGATCAGGCTTACGTTTTAAGGGAACATTAAAACCTATCCAAACTGAGTGCATGCTAGAAACCTGTCATGAGCTGATAGAACAAGAAATGAAAGGGAGCAATTTTGTAGCAATAATGGCAGATATGACCATAGATATTTCCGACCAGACACAGTTAGTGTTAATATTTCGATACCAGATAAACGGTGTCCCATATGAAAGAGTTTGGGTTTCTTTAGACTGGAGCAACAAAATGCGGATGCAGTGTCTAAATGCACCTTAAAGGAAGTAGATGCCCCATTCAAGGACTACCACACAAAATCATTGTTCAAACTTATGATGGCGCGAATATAACGAGCGGTGAAGCAGGTGGAGTACAAGCTAAAATTAAACTGTACTATCCCAATGCTTATTATGTTCACTGTTGCCCGCATCAGCTAAATGTAATAATGCAAACGGATGCATCATGGAATCACTCAGCACGCATGTTTTTCCTGAATTTGTCAACATTCCCTGCTTTCTTTGCAAAGTCACGTCAACGAGTGTTAGCATTCTACAAGCGGTGGCAGCTCATAGGGTCCCTTGCGGGCCACAAACAAGGTGGAACTTCAAATCGAGGGCAGTCAGTGTAGTATATGAAAAAAGGCACATTTTGAATTTGGAAAAATCAAATTCTGACGACACCACCTGAGAAGCTAATGGGCTCCGCCGAAATATATAAGACAAAGACTTTCTATTTTGGCTGTCATTTTTTCACCAGCTAATGCCGAACGTTAATATATTATGTGATCAATTACAGACAAGATCAGTGGACGCTGTAAAAGCAAAAACAGTCACATTTTGCGTAAGCTGATAGTTACATTGAGATTCGGTCGACAAAATTGACACTGCAGTTACTCAGAAGTACCTACACACCAGAAAGCAAGCGCCGAAAATTAGCATACAGACGTGTTGATACCAAGGAAGTATGCGGCAGAATCACGCAAGAGGCCCGTGGTCGTTTCCAAACTTTGGATCACCTGCAAGCAGCTAAATTGCCTAGGAGCATTCAAGAAATTTTCCTTCGCAACGTTTCCCGTGCATACAGTATGCTAGAACAGAAAAGGCTTCACACAGAACTATCGGTTTTGTATCAAAGGCAAGATTTCAGAAATATTGATGGAGTTCATTTACTGCAGTTTATTAAGAGAAGTAATCTTCAACAAACATTTTCTGAAGTAACTAAGCTTTTGAAAATCCTTGCTACCATACCCATAACTAATTTGGAGCTGAAAAAAATTCTTCCGGCCCTTAAAAGAATTTCTTAAGGAATAGTATGGTACAAGAAAGGCTCACTGCCCTTGCCATGCTCTCAATTGAGACGACCTACACTTCCAACATCGAGGGGTTTAATGCCAGAGAGATTGCTAGGTTCTGCAGTAAGAAGAATCGTCGCAGGACTTCAATTTTCGCCACTGACGAGTGAGCAATGTAATTATTCTCAGCTTTTAAATTTAACTCCCATCATTGCCTATTGTTATACAGCACACACTAGATTTTGAGCATGAGCCGCCGCTGCTCAAGCCTTAAACAGCTGTTCTGAAAACAATTTAAATCTTCCGAAACTTTCTTGGCCTAGGAGCTGATAATGCTACTATCACCACATAGCCCGTAACAGTGGAGTATTTGTTACATTAAAGGAAGAGTTAGGAAATTCGTACATAATTTTGTTTAGATGTGTACTCTTTGCAATTAACAGTAAGTACAACGTCCGAAGAGCCTTTAAGTACCAAGAAATTACATTTCTTAATAAAACATTGATTTTCTCACTCTATCGCGCGACGAATTGCTTATATATCAATTGAGAGCTTGAGTACAGAACCCCTAAAAATTCTCCAAATAACATTCGTTGGGTTTCCTTAGAAGTGTTTCACTGATTATTGTTATTATTATTTTACCTATTACCTTTATATTTATTTATTATGTAAGTTTTAATTATTATACAAACTTACATGAAAATATAGAAAATAGAATTAATTTCACTTTTATACCAAATAATTTTTTATTAAAAATATATAATTCATGCCGCATTCTAGATCAATGAAATGAATTGAAATTTTATTTTGAAATAACATGTCGCAAACAAAAAGCTACATAGCTGAAATGCTTCTTCTTTATTTAAAAAGTAGTTTTGTAAGACGTCCAGAAAGCAAATAAAACAGTTGAGTAAGAGAATTCCAATTCAACTAAACTCTTCCAAGATTTTATGAGTTTACTGGAATCAACGAATAAGGTGTATGCGTACCAATAGCAAGAATTGACCCATTGGAAGCTTCGATCGAAAATCATTAGGACCTTCGACCTTATTTAGGCCTTAAGTGTGAGTCTGATATACGAGATCTACAGATTTAAACAGATTCAGAGTAAAATATTCGCCAAAGATGCAAAGGTTCACCGTTGCATTTCAGAACTACATTCACGTCTCCTGCATAATCTAAAAGTTCTTGGAGATAAAATGTTAAAAGTGCTGAAACCATCAATAGTTGACATTCCATTTGAGCTCGACTGCATGGGCATTGGCTCATTAATATCACAGTGTAAAAGCATGGGAAAGTAGATGTATCTAACACAATTGATTTTTAGTTGAAGTGGCAATAAAACTGCATTTCAGAAACTGGTATCGTTTGAATTTTTTGTAGGTACTGAGTTTCTCATACCCCAATGCCGATGTCGGCAAGTGAATATTAGCTTAGAAATTGAGTCCATGAGTTTTAGGTATTTTTAACAGAAAATACACATCTGCGCAACAAATGGTGCCCTGTGCAGCAGTGCTTGATGTTTCCAGGGGGTGCGAATTTGTCCCCCTTTCCGACATTTGTGCTGTATTCTTGCCCTTTTGTGCCAGTTTTCCTTCATCGCCAAAGAAATTTACTGAGGTTCAGCCTGAATGATTTTTCTGCGTGCCCACACTTTACCGCAGGGTTTTTAATTTCTATATGGGCATAAGGATGACTGTTTTTAGTTTAGAATGGTTAGGTAGGTAGGAGGTAATATATCGCTCCTCGACGGCTGTCTGTTAGGATGCAACCCCTTCCGCACCTCCGGTGGATAGCGAATTTAAATTTATTTTGGATCGGAAAAGAGAAGCCTAACAGATCTTGGACAACTACAGGAAGCGCCAAATCAGTATTTATAAAACTGTGATTTCAACTAGGTAGCTAATATGTGTGTTGCATCGTAAACAATGATTTTGTTGCTAAAATTGAGATTTGTTTGGAAGCATTCTCCGTGGTTGCCTAAATAACAAGCCATGCCCACTAATGGCGTGTATTTTCTTTCTTTCTCTCCCAACCACCTTTCTTTTGCCAGAACTCTTGACTTCTACGCCGCTACTTTTAAGTTATAATACTCTCTCCTCATGGGAACCGTTCCCTTGAAACGGTATCACGTTATGTAAAAGATCATCTTTTAAAGATGGCTATGCGTTGGAAGCAATTGTCACGTGCGAAGTGACAGTTGTACAAACGTTAGGGTTATAGACGAGTTGGAATGTGAGCGTTAGGAGTTCAAGTCCAGTAGTGAGTAACTAACAGCGTTTAATGCGATAACATCAGTTTAAATAACCTAATCCGTGAGTATACGTTGTTTTTTCTTTCTTATACTATATGCATCACAGGTTAGGTATTACCCTAACCCCCATACAGTACCTGTATTTTCCCCTCTGTTTGTAAAGGGATGAGGAATTTCTGTTTTAAGATAATAATACTTATATATTTAGATAATTGATAGTACTACGTTTTTTACAGATCAGCAATATGGGGAACACATCGCCAAAACATAAAAATTCCAATCAACTTGCTGCTTTGTCCCAAGAAGATGTGGAGTCGCTTAGGAAAACTTTTATGTTTATAAATCATGGGAAAGGATACGAATGTAAACAAAGCGATTTTGAGGTATATATTAATTTGTATAAAATTTGTGTGTATTCGCAAGCTTTTAAAAACATTTTCGATCTTAGCCGGGATTATTCATTTATTTTTGTTTGGAGGATCCCAGAGTGAGCCATTCTTGGGGAAAATGAACATGTCAGCATGTAACATTATCACCAAAATGTAACACTCAACTGCTGTACTGATCAAACGTTTTTTTAAACTCTTCAGGGCTTATGTGAAAAATTGAAATAAAAACGTATAATATGTATTCATATTGGGACATTGGCGAATCTGCTCTTAGTCCTCTTCCTGGAAAATGGTTATAAAAGCAAAAGGAAAGTGAATAAATTACCTTAAGAGTGAGTTTAGTAGAAGATGTGGCTAAATTGTGATCTCTTTAATAGCTGGTACCCACCTGCCTGCCCTTTTTAGGTGTTTTACTTTTATAGGCAATTCGCATTATGAACACATTTTTTCCCTAAATCACATGCAAAGTGGGAACTGCCAACCTAAATGTAAAGGTGAAATCCGCTAAATATGTGATGTGTTGTTGTTACTATAATTTCTTCTTCTTCATTTAGTGTTGCCGCTGACAAAAACACAACGCATTTATAGTAAGAAAGACTATGCACCAAAATTGTAATTTTTGTATTCTTTTTGTGAAAGTTTGTTATATTAATATGTTATTTCCATTAAATAAAGAAGTTCCTTTACTGTAACAGTGGTAGGTAGTTAACACAAGCTTACATAAAAAAAAAAACCTAACCTAAGGGTAACTTTCCGTGAATTCAGAAACGTAAGCGTATATAAAAAAAAACTAAACCTAACCTAACCTCCTGTGAATCAAAAACCTAAGCTTAGGAACGCACACTCGCTTTGCTCGCGTGCTTAGATGTAATCACTGGTAAGTAATTAAAACAAGCTTATATATATATAGAAAAAAAACTAAACCTAACCTCCCTTGAATCAGATACCTAAGCTTAGGAACGCACACTCGCTTAGCTTGCGTGCTTTGATGTAACCACTGGTAACAAATTAAAACAAGGATATATATAAATAAAAACTAAACCTAACCTAAACTCTCATGAATCATAAATGTAAGCTTAGGAATGCAACTGCTACACTCCTCTCCTTCTACACTTTGTGGCTGAGGGCCCTCAATCTCTCGGCTATCCCTTGAGGCTGAGTATCTTACAGGCTTTGGCAGCATTAGTTATTCATATGTTGCCAGCATTGCCTTAGAGCTAGCGTATGACATAGAGTGACATCTGTTGAGCTAGTGTATGACATAAAGTGACATCTATTGGACATATAACACATCATTTTTCTCACTCTGGAAGAGGACTAAGAGCAGATTATCGGGGACATTTTATAGGCAAGGTAACTAATGCACCATATTTTTCTGTGCAAAGATTCTTTGCACCTAGTTCTACTTTGCACAACACAATGTTAAAAACCTTATGTTTACTTAATTTGCTTCTGACATTCTGTGTTTATAAACCTGTGCTCTATACCTAAATAGATTACATGAAAGCCAAGTAAATTAAAAACACACTATCTTCTAAAGCAATATTTGGGTAATCATTCCTGTGTGCACCATCAGCGCTTCATTTTATTAAATGTATGTCTTTCATAGAAGAAAGGGAAAATAATAATATTTGTTATGAATAGGTTTGTTTCAGATTTCTAAGAATATCAAAACTACAGTTAAAAATTAAGAAAAGAAACTAATCTAAACAAAATTAAGAAATTCAAAACATTATATATGAAGAATTATTTATCATTAATCATCAATATAGTTCATGTAAATTATATAAACATCTATTATTAAGCAATACTTTTAATTTTGTTTTAAATTTGGATTTTTGTTTGTTTATTTGGTTTGTTTTTTGTTTGATGTCATTTGGTTGTTTATTGTAGAAAATTAAACCTTGAATATTTTAATTTTTTTGCTATATTTTCTTATTAAAGCATTTTGTAAAATAATATGTAATTGTGTTTGCTATGTATAACGATGGTGGATGTAATTGTACTTTTCACTTCCATTTTCTACTGCATTTTAATTTGCCTTGTACACAAACGGTGAATAATATAATGTCAATATGCTATTACTAAAAACCTTATAGCTTCGGTAATGCCAGTCTCTCATTGGCTAATTCTAGTCCAATAGAATTTAAGTATTCAAACTAAAACTTTTTCTTTACTGTTGATTGGCTAATTCCAAACTGTAAGCGAAATTACGTTATTACAGATCTTTTCATGACCAGTACTTTTAAAATTCCAGATACATTATTGTCACAAAAATTACATTATTACCTCATTATTAACATCCTAAAACATATTATTCTCACAGTTTTTGCACTATTAGAGTATATAAACATTTACATAACATTAATAAATATGTTTACAATAAAAAATAAGTATTTGCAATGTCTTACATACAATTTAAATAATAATTATATACATATTGTTTTCAAGGTGGGTTGTTATTGAATTTAATTATAATAAAACGCAATTAATATCATTTAGGCATTAAAATACTGCCTCATATTAAGCAATACTTTTAATTTTGTTTTAAATTTGGATTTTTGTTTGTTTATTTGTTTTGTTTTTGTTTGATGTCATTTGGCTTTTATTGTAGAAAATTAAACCTTGAATATTTTAATTTTTTTGCTATATTTTCTTACTAAAGCATTTTCTAAAATAATATATAATTGTGTCTGCTATGTATAATGATGGTGGATGTAATTGTTCTTTTCACTTCCATTTTCTACTGCATTTTAATTTGCCTTATACACAAACGGTGAATAATATGTCAATATGCTATTACTAATGAATGCATGTTTACATGTCTTTGGGGGTTTTAAGCTGTAAATTATTTTTATACTTTCTTTTGTAGTATAAAGAGTTGTTTTATATAGGTTTTGCAGAAATACCCAACAAAATTCCTAATCCAGTCCCTATTGGTTAGTTTGTGCTTTTGTTAGTAGGGGAAAGGCCAGATTTTGGTTTATGAACCCCATGAAAAATGGGTTAAATGACCTTAAAACGCAATAAAAGTGAGTTTAGCGTATTTGCCATAGTTGAAAACGTCACCGTTATTTCATTGGAGCGACACATTAATTGTTGATTTTCATTACATTTGCTAGAAGAATGGTAATGTGATAGTCTGAGATGGGACTAAACTCATTAAAAAATTTAAAGTATCATAATAGATAAACAGAAGTAATGATCTTGTTACACACATGATCTGTATGATCTACCCATGTTAGGTTATGTTTGCAATGAATTAGAGCTAGAAATTTTTGGAATTTTAATTTTTACTTTATCATGTACATACTAGCTAGAGAAGGTATTGCATTCCACCCAAAAATTCGAAACGGAGATTTCAGCAGTAATACAAGTTTTGAGATCCCCTGAATCCAAAACAAAAGCATTTTTAGAAAGAGGTCCGTGTATGAGTCTGAATAGCATAACTCAGAAACGAAAATCGGATAAATACCTTCCAAAGATGCAACGCAAAGATTTCAATATAATCCCCTACCCCAAAACTACCCTTTGCATGTTGCCCTCCATGGTCTAGGGCAAGGTGGCGAAAACGACTTCCTTCCGCGAGTCACCAAATATGCAACACGCACGGCGTCACTCAGAAGCATGTGAAAATCAAACGGACGGTTGCAGAGAGGGTACGTGCGCCTGCGAGTCAAAATAACTCGCGAGTCACGTTTTCGCCACCTCTGGTCTAGGGTTACCATGCTAGCCTCTAGTTCCTGAGGTCACGGATTCAAACCTGGTGGAAGGCGATGGATTTTGTCAGGTATAAAAATCCTTAGCATGGTTCCTTCAGAAGGGAAGTAAAACTGGTGGTCCTGTGTCGTAGATTTATGGCATGTGAATGAACCTCAAGCCTGATATAGAGGCCTCTGAGCAAAATTTCCAGATTTTTATGCCCAATATAGAATGGAATGCTAAGGACCATAGTAGTTAAAGAGCATCCATAAAAAAACTCAATTTAAACCCTTTACATGAAATGCTTTTCAAAATTTATGATTTTCTAAAAAATGGCTGTAATGATTTTGATTAAAATGCCATATATTAAAGATATTTAATAAATAAAAAAATAAAATGTATATCTTGAATTTTCTGGGAGTACCCTGTGAAGTCCTCTTCATTCGGAAGGAATTTTGCATAACTGGTAAATGTTCAGCAATAGACAAAAACATACAACACATAAATGTAGAACTTTAAAACATACAATTTATTTCAACTAACTGTTTTTGTAGCATCAGGCATTTCTGAGATATCCATTATTAATGGTTTGAATTGTACGATGCTTAACCTTTCTTTCAAAATCCATCAATTTTCAGTTTTTTCTTGCAATATCATGGCATTCTAAGGCCAGTGTATAGCATCCAGTTCTAAAACTATCGCTCTTCTCTTTGTATCTGTAACAAAATAATGTAGCTATTCCTGCAAAGGCTTATATCGATTAAACTGAAATAGATTGGAAAATAAACTTTCATAAGAATAATTTGTATGCCCACTAATAAGCAATAGAGGGTCAAGTCATTTGAATGTGTCATTCAGATTTTTTTATATTGTCATAAGTGTAAGTACCTATTTTCCATGAAAGATTAATATTCATTGCGGTAGTATTTTCTATATTGCATTTAAGTTACAAGAAGCAAAGAAATTTTTCATAGTAGTTATAGTATTTTCCATATTTTGATATAAAAGTTCATTATTTAGTCCAGAGCATATTGTTGTATTATCTGCATATAATACTATAAGAAGAAGAGGAAGAACCTTGAATTTTAGTTGAAATTGTTGATTTAACGCTTCTGCAACTGTTTTAATATCAGGTGGTAATTTATTAAATAACTTAATTTCTTGATATAGTACGAGGGTGGTCTGAAAAGTTTCCGACCTAATAAAGATAAAGACATTTTTTCAGAATTTTTTTATTTTTTTTTATTTTTCAACATAGTTTCCTTGTAACTCTACACACTTCTCCCAGCGATGCTCCCATCTCTGTAACCCGTCCAAATAGTACTCAGCGTTTTTCTCTGCAAAATAATTGTTCATGAAGGTGATTGCCTCTTCATTTGACGAAAATCTCTGTCCTCCGAGCGCAATTTTCAGATGAGGGAACAAAAAGAAGTCGCTTGGGGCTATATCTGGTGAGTAAGGCGGATGGTCAGCAGTTCAAACAGTAATTCGTGGATTTTCGCCATTGCAACTGCTGAGGTGTGAGACGGTGCGTTGTCTTGGTGAAACAGGATTTTCTTTTTCTGCAAATGTGGCTGTTTTTTCGCAAGTTCTGCCTTCAGCTTGTCAAGTAATGATGCGTAGTATGCTCCTGTAATGGTTTTTCCTTTTTGAAGATAATCAATTAAAATAACTCCATGACTATCCCAAGATACAGCCGCCATCACTTTCCCAGCCGTAAAAACAGTTTTTGCTTTTTTTGGAGCCGGTTCCCCCTTTTCAGTCCACTGTTTGGACTGTATTTTTGTTTCGGGCATATAATGGTGTATCCAAGTTTCATCTATAGTAATTAATCGGTGCCAAACTCGGATTTATTGCGCCTAAACTGCGCCAACAGAGCGTTGGAAATGTTCATTCGAACACGTTTTTGGTCAAACGTGAGAAACGCGGCACCCAACATGCGGACAGCTTTCTCATATCTAAATGTTGATTTAATATGTGACAAACACGTTCTTTTGACATGTTCATAGCCTCTGCTATCTCTCTCACTTTAATTCGGCGGTCGTCTAGCACCATTTGGTGAACTTTGGCGATGTTTTCGTCAGTAGTTGCAATTTTTGGACGTCCCAAACGTTTGTCTCCCAAGCTCTTACGGCCATGTTTAAATTCAGCTGCCCACAATTTCACTGTGGTAAATGATGGTGCAGAGTCCCCATACACATAATCCAACTCATCTTTGATTTGCGTAGGTGTATTGCTTTTCAAAAACATATATTTAATGACAGCTCGATACTCGATTTTGTCCATTTTCATAAAAACACTCACACCACCTCACTCAAACGACTGTTACATAACAACTGAGCATCCAAAATGGCTGAAACTTTGGTGAGTAACTGTCAACAGATGAACAACGAAATTCTCCAGCTTTTATTTACAAGTGCTACCATCTTCATGTTGAGGTCAGAAACTTTTCAGACCACCCTCGTACATCCTTCATAGACACATTTTTTATTTACATTACATCTATAGTAGTTCATGTATCTCCTTGTATTATATTCAGGTATTGGTTTTTTTTTTATTGGTTGATACTTATCTATTATTAACATTATTGCTCTATATACATACCGAGAGTAAATGGTTAATATTCTTTTATAATAAATTCTTCCTGCAAGATTCCCTGGCTTTTAAATTAAACAATTCTAACATTTTTCTTTTGATAAGTAGCCTATTCATATGCATTTTTGCAGCAGCTCCCCCATATTTCAATGCCATAAATTAAATGTGGGTAGATACACCCATAATAAATAAGTTTTAAAACATTGAGGTTCTTATAATTGCTGAAATGTCTTAGTAGATAAACTCACTTGCTGATTTTATTGCATATATGTACTCAGTATGTTGTGCCCTTGTTAATTGATTATCTACAATAATACCTAAAAAGTTCTGTTTTCATTTCTTCCACATTATTGTTGTTAACTTTCAGTGTTATATTGCAACTGTTCTTCAGAATACTATAATGAATTATGTTAGTTTTTTCATGTTGCACTGTAAATTTATGGAATGAAAATAATTTAACAGAGTAGAGGTAGTTTTATTAAGGGTCATGTTTAATCCTTCTAAGGTTTCATTCCAGCACACAGCTGCAATATCATGCACATAGATTACAACTGAAGTATTTTCCAAACATTTCAATATTATAGATAATAAATAGTAGCGGACCTAATACCGAACCTTGATGTACACCATACTTCACAATTTCTACTTTTGATTTTATCCCGTGAATTCGTTTTTTGTATGTTATTTCTGTATACTGCCTTCTTCCAATCAGGTAACTCCAAATTAGTCCCTGTGGTAGTCGCCTTATGCCATAATTTTTGAGCTTACTAGTCAAAATATTCTGGTCAACACAGTCAAGATAAATCAAAGAGTGGAGTGCTGACCTTCTCGTTATTTTCTAGTTTTTCAATTACTTCATGAATATATTGATTGATGGCAGAAATAGTTGATCGTCCTTTTCTAAAACCATGTTGAAAATTTTCTAGCACATTACCTAATAAATTCATAATACCTAATATCACCATTATATTATTTATATAAACTATGAAAAGATGTACTATATGAATATTAGCTCTGATGTCATACTACTGTTATTCAAGAAAACCAAGTGTTTTTAAAAACTTCTGAGCAGTGGTGTACAGTATGTGTCTATCTCTACTTATATGAGGTGTGTTCAAAAAGTATCGAACCTTTAGTCGGCAAAAATACATTTATTGATTTGGAGGTCTGCAACCTAATCCCCTTCAAAGGAATCTCCTTTTCTCCCCGCACTCCTGCCATTGTTGGAAACACTCTGGAATGCAGTTTTTGGAATGGTGAGCAGTCTGACTGTCACATTCTGCATAATGTCTTCTCTTGACTCAAATTGGGTCCCTTTCAGTGGCATTTTCAGCTTGGGAAACGCCAAAAGTCACACGGAGCCATATCAGATAAGTAGTGAGCCTGACGAACTACAGGAATGTTGTGTTTGACGAAGAAAACCTAAATAAAATGCTCAGAATGGGTGAGTGCATTATGATGGAGCTGCCAAGATTTCTATACCCACATGCTGCACCGCACAGCATCATGAAGGCAACGAAGGACCTCCTGATAGCAATCATTTGATGGTTTGGCCATGTGGTGTGTACTCATGATGCACCACACCACAGGAGCCAAAGAAAATGGTTAACATGGCCTTGACTTTGCTGTAGACTTGCTGTGGGTTTTTTTTTTTTTTGGGCCTTGGGGATGACGGATGTTGCTACTGTGATGACTGTGATTTCTGAATTGTAACCATAAACCTATGTCCCATTGCCTGTGATCATGGTGTTCAGACATTTGGGGTCACTGTTTGCATTGGCCAGCGTATCCTGTGCGAATGTCCAGACGCCATTGCTTCTGCTCCATTGTTAGCAGCTTCGGTACAAATTTTGCGGACACTTTCCTCGTGGCCAAATCCTTGATCAAAATTAAACGTACCAATCCATTGCTTACCCCTATCTCATTCGCAAGTTCTCAGACTGTGATACGACAGTCCTGCAAGACCAGAGTCCACACTTGCTCATTGACATTGTCACTTCTGCTTGTTGAGGGACTTCCTGAATGTAGTTTGTTGTCCACTGAAAGCTTGTTGAATCTTGCGAACGGTTTCCATTTGGGTATTGTAAGTTTCTGGCAAAATTTGATGCAATATCACAGCTCAAGTTCCGTTATTTTAGAAAAACTGAAATCTGACAACCACTCACTACACATCTTCATTTGTAGGCCAACTGACAAATGCTTTCTGCGGGCAGGAAAAATATTCACGACTGTGCATCTCTATTGAAGGAAGTCTTCTGCACTTCATTGGTTTACATGGCAAAAAACAAGGTTCGATACTTTTTGAACACACCTCATAATGCTGTATGAACACAAAAGCTTGCAATGCATAATGCAAAACATAACAAAATGTAGAAGTAAGCCATAAACCACCACCATTTGAAAGGTATACCTCTAAATTAATGATTTACATATTAGGCTTCCCTATTATATGAATTATTACAAATTTTGGTTATGTAAACTCCAATTTGCTCTGTGATACAACAGCAGTATATCACTGAAGGTCATGTGAATTATCATTTCCGTCTTGCTCTTCCAATTGGTTTATTTAAAATACTGCCTTGAATTGGTAGTGGAACAGGTAGCATTTTATATATATATATAAATACCATTTCTTCTGATATAAGAACTGAGGTTTTCCTGACAATATTTACCTCAAATTCCTCTCTACATATTAAGTTCACCCAAAAATTTGATACTGAGATTTCACCGGAAATGCATATTTTGTGCCCCCCTGAATCCAAAAGAAGCATTTTTAGAAAAACCTCTGTGTGTATGCATGGGAGAGAGCGAGAGAGAGAAACCTCTGTGTGTGTGCAGAGAGACAGAGACAGAGAGAGAGAGATATCTTGGTTATTTGAGTATTTTACAAAGATGTTACACAAAGATTTTGAAGAAAATCCCCAACTACCCTTGACATGAAAAATTTTTTGAAATTTTTTGTTTTCTCAAAAGTGGCTCTAACAATTTTGGATAAAATACCACATATTACAAATATTTACTGACAAAATGCATATCTTGAGTTTTCTGGGAGTAGCCTGTGAAGTCCTCTTCATTTGTAAGGAATTTTATATAATGTTGTATAACTGGTTAAAGCCAAGTTAAGCGATATATAAAATGCACAAACAAAAATTGTAGGTTCAAGTTGTTCAATACTTTGTCATTCTTTTCAAGTTTTATCAATTTTAGGTTGTTTCTCACAATTGCATGGAAAGAGTATGCAATTTTAAGACCAGCATATAGTGTACAGTTCTTAAATATTTGACTATCACTGTTCCCTTTATAACTATAATGAAATGTGTAATGTAGCTAATTCTGCAGAGGCTTAACTTGATTAAAATCATATAGATAGAAAAATAAGCTTTTATAAGAATAACTTATGTACCCACTAATAAACAATAGAGGATAGATAAAATCATGTGAATGTAACACATCAGATTTTTCTTTCATAGAATGAATGCTTTATGTTACATTCTTCTCTTATATTTTTGATTCCTATTTTGTCTTATAGTTTTAATCCTAGAAGTGATGTTAAAAATCTCATTTTCACTGCTCAATTCTCATTTGTCTGATTTTCTTAGCACCCAGAAATTGGGGTGCAATGATTTAAATCAGTTGACTTTTATAATACAAACCTGTGATTAAAATCAGTTGGCTTTCTTATTCTAGTATTATTGCTTGTAATCCATTGTTCAAATTCATTCCACTGTTTTTGTTTAGTTTGCTATTTGCCACTGTTGAATTAAGATCTATTGTAGCCCTTTAGTAGTAATTTTATACAGAACAGTTCTTTCATTGCCTTTTGGAAATGGTTGCTGGAATGAAAAGTTGCATATTCAGAAATGTAACAGCACAAAAGATACTGAAGAAGAAATGAGATACTGCAACATCTAACAATGAACATCAATTCAGAGACAGATCCAGTAATTTTTCATCAGGTCATCATATAGGAGTTAGAAAACATTTAAATCTGACATTTAAGAGAAAATTAATGCAATGGAAGAGTTTATAGATCACCAAGAAAAATGATTAGACCAGCAGACGAAGGAAAATAAAATTCTGGATACTGCTGTGGAGGTAAAGCACTGCGACTTAGAAGCCAAGAACCATGCCAAGGTTGTAGACGGACCAACGATTATGAGACCAACTAGTGCAAAAACGGTGAAGCCCCTGAAATTGGACAGCATTTTGTCATGTATGGTGTCGAAGTGGCAGTTTGAGGCCATTGCTACCTACAATGGATAGACACCAGCACAGGTTTTGCTGCCCTGTAGCAGCAAGCAGCTGAAACCCTTTGTACTTTCCCTGTCAGATGCTCGGCCAACATCTTGATTAAACTGTTGGAGGGGCACTATGGAGAATATCACCTGGCCACTGCTTAACGGACCTAGCAGAAGGCAAGAGTGCAATTACCGGAAGAGACTTTACATGAATTCGCCATGGAGGTGGAGCAGCTAGCACACTGGCACATCAATTTACCACCAGACTTCATTTGTGGAGAGGCAGCCCACACATTTGTCAGCGGGATAAGAGACCAGGAGGTGAAACAGCAGTTTTTTCTGACAGAACACCATTACATCAACAGTGCCCTGGCAGTGGCTGCCCTCCTCATTAAAGTGCCAAAGATGATGGCCAGAAGAGCCACTCCAGATTGGCCACAGCTGTGATGGCCTTAAATGATAATAATTGGTGCTAATACTGTAGAACTGGGGCGGGAGAACTGTATGTTGGAGTTGCATACTTAAGGGCATAGTTGCTCAAGAGAACCAACTATGAGGAGGGAGTTATGTGACACAGCTGCTATGGCCTGAGCTTATCATGTCCTTCAGTGTCGTCTGACTGTTTGGTTGAAAAGATAAGCAGGAAGGCGCTCTTCCAACATAAATACAAGGAATGCCTTCGAGATCCAATGAGATAATTCTGGATTCTTCTCCGCACGCCATCTGCAAACTCTCCCGGAACTTCAGCAATTATTTATATCGGCAAGCATGATCACAACAGTCAGTGAGTTAGTGATTTGTTGGTACTGACGTGTTCTATGAGTTAGTGATAGTGCACCTAGCATGAGAAGTCAGGTCCTGTATTCAACATTTAGTGAAGACTGGAAGGAAGAAGAGGCTGCTATAATAATTGATGAAGATTTTAATCTAATAAATTCTCATTCAATAAAAATAATTAAATCATTTATAATAAAATAAATTCTAAACACAAATATTAATAAAGAAAATAACATTCATAAAAAAAATTTAATAAAACATACTTCATGTATTATTCATTACACCACTACCGCAAAGAAAAGAAAAGTGAAGTGACTGAAAACTAAACTAAGTCTCACTAGTGAAGTGTCATTGCAAAATAACAAATATTGTGCCATTTTTTGAACGTTTTAGTGCCATGTCTTGTCTTACTACAGGGCAGATACAGAAGTTATCCTAAATATAATTGTCAATTTCTAGAAGGTAAACAATGCCCATATAGATTAGAACTCCTGTATATTTCTACTGCATTTGTCTGTTCTCATTGGTTGTTCACTTTGCCAATTTTTATGTAGAATGCTGCAGCTTTACAAATTTTGATTGTACAACTTCTTTTAAAATGAATACTCAAAATTGCTACCAGATGTAAGTGCTTAAGACCGCATAAATTTACATGGTTTACTAATTCTTTGAAATTTGGATCACTGCTCCATTTTATTTGTGAAATTTAGCATGGGTATTACTGGTGCCCCAACATCTACTCTTTTCACATTATCCTCTTCATGTCCATCTTCCTCTTATTAAGATAAGATAGTGTGAGGTTGCTATCAGTGCTTTCTTCTAAAACTGATAATATTTTCATATCTGTTACACCTTTATGAGATGCTTGAAATTTAAATGTATCTTAAGCTATTCTAACCTAAATTTTCTAAAATTTGACACTGATTGTACATCTCTTGAGTTGGTGTGTACTGTGTGTCCATGTTTATACATTTGCAGGAATACTAATTTTATTATGTCAGGCTACAGTCAACTTCCGTTCTGTTCTCACAATGCAATTACTAAACAAACATGTCATTAAGAGCATACTAGTCTGTCTAGTTCACCAGAAGGTATTTAAACCTCGAATACTTTGGTGTGTAGAGACAACAAAACATTAAATCAAATTCAGATATCCATTCTTTTGTTGATGGAAACTGGCATAATCTAATACTCAGAATACAATATGCTTGCTGAAAGTTTTAAAATTTCATCCAAACTCATTTAAAGATATTAGATAGATATTTATTTACTTTAAATACATAGTATATACATATTCCATTTTACATACTTCACCGAGTTGGTTTCCTAGGGCCCCTATCCTCCAACACTGTGGTTACCAAGTCAATGGGCCCTACTTGATTGAATAAATAAATATGTTATTAATCTACTTTTCAATAACTACTTTTCTTCTTACTCCTTACTCCTATAATTCTTCAGCCATCTCTTTCTAGTTAAACCTAAATATTTTCCTACTTCTAATATGTTCCCCTTGCATTTAACACCCAACATCTTTCTACCTATAATCTCAATTGGTAAATTGTCCCATTTCTTTTTCTGCCATCTTTCCCTCGATTCCTTAGTTCTTCGCATTCTAGAATTAAATGCCAATAGTTATTATACTTTCTATTACATAGCAAACACTTTCCTTGATTCTCTCTTTCCCCTAAGCCTTTTAACATCATCACTCCTGTCCTCGCCCATGCAAAACCTTCTCGTGCTGATCTGTCACATATATCGACATATTTTTCTCTTTCCCACACCATTTTTAAATCTGCATATATACGTAAAGAACATTTAAAATTAAAACTACCTAGAATTTCTTGTCTTTCAATATCTTCAATTCTCAATTTTACCCTTCTCCAGAACCCTTTCTCCAGTACCTGCCCCTCTCTCCAAATATCTCCATAACCTATTTCATTCAGGGTTCCTTCTATATACTTACACCAAGTATCTTCTTTGTTGAGTTTTAACTGCACTTCTAGGCACTGTTTTAACATATTATTATTTTCCAGTTCCTTAATTCTATACCAATATTTTAATACCCTTTCCACAATTTTTGCTTTGCTACCAAACCTCCCTAGCTCTACTTGGGCAACACCATTGGGGGAAGCCCTTGGTAGACCTAAAATTAATTTACAGAAATTTCTGTGCACCTTGTTTACATTTTTCCACCCTCTCTCTAAACCCCAAATCTCGGTTCCATAAAGCATTTTAGTTAAAGATATTAAGATTGTGCACATTTTGTATTTAAGTTAAGTACCAAGTTTGTAAATAACTTTTTGCTTTCTTTACTGAGTACTTAGAGTAAGTAAAGGAAGTGTTGTATTCCATCCAAGAATTTTATACTAGATTTAACTGGAAATACATAGCTGAACTAAAAAAAGTATTTTTAGAAAAAGTTGTGTATGTGTGTCTGTGAACATTATAACTCAAAAATAGAGTCCGATAAATATAAAACTCGTATTTAAGTTCTATATCTTTCAAAGATGTAAAACGAAGATTTCCAGAAAATCCTGCCCATTCTTAACTATGCTTAACTGGAAAATTGTTTGTTATTTTTTATTTTCTCAAAAATTGCTCTTAACAACTAACATGCTGTATATTTAAGATGTTTTTTATGATAAAATGTGTACCTTGAATTTTCTGGGAATAGCCTGTAAAATCCCCTTCATTCTGAATGAGTTTTGTTTAATTGGTAAACCATAAGAGATAGACAAAATCTTACCATACAAAATATGTAGATCTAATTAAAGCACACAATTTATGCCAAATAACATTTTTTTGTGCAGTTAACAATTTTTAGGATACTCTTTATTATTGGTTTGAATTTTCAAGTACGTATACAGGGTCCTCAGATTAAGCGACCACGCTTTAAACAGCACCTGGGTCGTGGTCGCATGCCGCTTCCTTCCCGACACTTTTTCTCCCATCCGTCTTACACATCGAAACAAATAGGATGAACAGACAAGGTCAACTAGAACCATTATTATTTCGCAAATAATAATATTGAATGTCTCTTATATTGTTTACCTTTTCAAAGATGATGTTGGAAATGTTCTCCTTGTGTTCGAAGACATTGCAGTGTCTTAACAGATTATCATGTTGCAGTCCTTATCGGGATATGTTGGTTATTTCTTTCCATATATTATTTTGCAGTTTTTCTCATGTTCTGGGATTAGATTCATAAACTTATCTTCAAATTGTTCAAGTAAAAGTCGCAAGGAGTGAGGTGCTAACTTTGAGGGAGTCTTTCATGGTGAACGTTCTAACTGCACACAGATATCATCAATCTTTTCCTCTGTTAAAACGTGACGTTTTTAGTTTTTTTTCCACTCTAACACTGATGCTGTACTTTCAAATTTCTTGGCTATTTTTTTGAATTGTACTTCTATTAGGCGGATCAGTATCAGGAAAGTGTTCCCAAAATGCTCTATGACAGAAAGATGGAGATTCGTGTTTTATAAGGCTACAACAAATGAAAACTCTTCGTTCTCTAGTAAATTGGACCATAGTGAACTAACACACAACCACCAAAACCACCAAAGAACATTATCTACTGCCTTCGTTTGTCATACATGGCATGAGTCAGAAGATCATGCCATATGTGACACAATAGTGGGAACTGGAATCTCAGCAAGCGAGTGGTGCGCACTCGATACCAGGTGCCGATATGCATGGCTGCATAATCCGATGGTACCGTATTTTCCTTATGAGGAAAATGGATACTGTTTCTTTCTCATAGCTGAAAATGGAATTGCAAAGCTATCACATAAAAGATTTGCAATTTTTTTTTTTTTTTAAATTTAAATTTTGAAATCTTTGTACACAACTGTAGGCTGCCAAATACAATTTTTTTTGAGTTTTTTTTTAATTATTTATGGATGCTCTTTAACTGCTGTGGTCCTTAGCATCCCATTCTATATTGGGCACAAAAGACCAGAAATTTTGTTCAGAGGCCTCTTTATCAGGCTTGAGGTTCTTTTATATGCCATAAATCTATGACATGGGACCATTGGCTTTGCTTCCCTTCCGAAAGAAGCCATGCTAAGGATTTTTACGCCCAAAAAAAACCCATTGCCATTTGCTGGGTTTGAACCCGCGACTTCAGGAGCTAGAGGCTAGCATGGTAACCACTACACCACAGAGGACAACACCAAGGACAATGAATATCAATTCAACATAATTGTATAAAACAATAACAGAAATTAAAAAAGTGTTACAAAATACACTAAAATTAAAAGAAATATTCAACCATTGAAATATAGATTATTAATATCTGAGCAAAAATGTATGTCTAAAAATAGAAAACATAGAATGAAATTATATAAGTAAGTGAATCTAGAGATTTACAAAACTATTGGCTAAATGTATGATTTCTAAATATAGATATTGAACCTCTGAGTGCTGCTGTAGCAATAGCATATCATGTATTTCTCTGAATGTCAAAGGTTTTAAGGAAGTCAATCAACAGGCGTGGGAGGGTATGTCAGGCATCAACCATTAAACCTTTGACCTCAATTGACTTCAGTGGTATTTATCTTTGAAGAAATCCATTGTTACTTTAGCTTATTGTATTCCCCTAATATCTTTGTACCTGTAAGGAAATATGGAATAAAGCCATATCTACAAATGTTTATCTCAATTAATATGAAGTAGATGAAAGAATAAGCTTTTGTAATATTAGTGTGTTGAAGAATGGGTAGAGAAAGTCATGTGAATGTAATGTATTAGATGTTTTATAGTATAGAGGAGCTATTTTGTTTGAATACATTTTTGTAAAATTACTGATAAATCCCTACCCAAGGATGCAATAAAATGAAGAAATAAATTTTTGTTTTATTTTTCAGGAATTTTTCAAGGATAAGTTAGATGGTCATCTTTTACTTTTATTAAAAAACTACTACTTTTCAAATGGCTCTAAGCCAACTGTATATGTAGAGCTGTTTGAAAAACTGTTTTGCACCATCGCAAAAGGTGATCAATATGAAAGAGTGGAGGCTATAAAGCAATTAATAATGGTTGGCATACAAGTTCCTCACATATCCGTTATGGATATCAAACAGGTTAGTTTTGCACAAAGTTTATTTTTTCTCCATGAAAATAAACCTGTACTATAGTCAGCACATCCTTAGTTGGTGATTGACGTTTCCCAGCCATGTGGTAATGAGCTGCGGAAACCAAGAGAAGGGATAAACATGCCATTACAGCTGCCTCCTATAATTCACCAATCGAAAGCAAATTGTTGTCACAGCAACTGGGTAGGCTATACCTAGGTGGCCAAGCTCTATCACATTATACCATGTGCTTTGTGCATGTTGACATTTGGTTTAAACAGATACTGCTGTTATTACTTTCTCTACTACGTATAGCAAGTAGGGGAAGTATTGTATTCCACCCAAAAATTTGATA
Source organism: Deroplatys truncata (assembly GCA_030765065.1). NCBI lineage: Eukaryota > Metazoa > Arthropoda > Insecta > Mantodea > Mantidae > Deroplatys > Deroplatys truncata. Next base: position 52,388,854 of record CM060987.1, read on the forward strand.
CCGAGATTTCACCAGAAATACATGTTTTGAGACCCCCTGAATCCAAAAAAAGCATTTTTGGAAACATGTCTGTGTGTGTGTGTGTGTGTGTCTGTCTGTCTGTCTATGAACAGCATAACTCAGAAACGAACAGTCGGATAAACACCAAACTTGGTATTTAGGTTCAGTATCTTCCAAGGATGCGACACGAAGGTTTTCAAGAATATCCCCCCACCCCAGATTACCCTTTACATGGAAGATTTTTCGAAAATTTTAATTTTCTCAAAAATGGCTCTAACGATTTTGATTAAAATATCATATGTTTAAGATATTTTTATGACAAATAAAATGCATATCTTGAATTTCCTGGGAATGTCTCCAAAAGTATTTTTCATTGTGAACGACTTTTGCATAACTGGTAAACCATAAGAGAAAGACAAAATTTTACTGCACAAAAAATGTAGATCGCGTTAAAATACACAATTTATGTCATATACATTTTTTTTGTTGAGTGAACCATTTTCGAGATATTGCTTGTTATTCCCTTAAATTTTTCAGTACTTATTTTCTCAAATGGGAATTCGTTATTCATTTTTTTGTTTTGGATATGCAAAGAGTATTAATCTGTGGGAAAGGGAATGGTGCTGCACCTTGCAACCAGCTATTAAGAGATATGTATGTGCTTAAAGGCTACTGTATTTCCAAATTGCCCTTGTAAATATATATTCCCCTTACATCTACAAAAAAATTAGCAATAAGATAGAGTCTGCAAATGTTTATCTCGATTAACATGAAGCATATGGAGAATAAGCGTTTGTAAAAATAGTTTGTACAAGAGTAGAGAAAGTCATGTGAGTGTAACACATCAGATTTTTGTTGCTTTGCTAATGATTCATTGAATGTCATTTGTTTATCGCTCTCTGTAATGTCTAGTGGTGAATGTGTTACCAAGTGTACCAACTTGTGCAGTTTATCGTCAATCTTTCTTATCTGACTTATGAAAACATTTACAATACTTTAAAATAGCATATCACAACAAAATTCATGTTTCAGAGTGTTCATATAAAAAATGTTGTTGGGCATGGAATACCAATTAAGGGACAAGTAAGAGATTATATGCTCCGATTATGTCCATTAATGTGAACTTCTTCAAGGTGGTAACAATGTTCAGACATCCAATATGTAGCACCACATCTCCTTAGATTTCTCCGCAAATGTAAAATGAAACTATAATTTCCAAGTAGGACTCACATCCACGTAGATACAATACCTTATTTTGTGCTTTTCTTGCTCTCTCTGACGTAAGACGCACATATCCTGAACATTGCTGGATACAGCGTTGATAAATAAACCAACAACAAAAATGTTCAGATCACAATGCGAACACACAAATATCCTCCCCACTCCCTGGAATTTTTGCTGCATGGTACATGGACCAGGGTGCTAAAGCAGCAACATTGGAATCGCTGCTCCTTCAACTGTCAATCGCCAACTTAGGATATGTCCATTATAGTGGCAGAACACATTGTTATCAGTGGATGATAGCTGGGCATATATGATTACGAAATGTAATTAAATTGTTAACAAGGCACTCGGAAGTGACATAGAATGACTTGTTATGTATGACAATAGGAGTTTTTATACATTATATATATTTGTCTAAAATATGGTAGATAGATTTCATTAATCCAAATATTTGTCCCATCCATGTAGTAGCAAGGACCTATCCCTAGAATAACTTCTGATTAGCACAGAAGTAAGGAAAATAACATGGTGCTACTGTGTCGCGGTGTCCTATCGTGTTATCTTATTGCTGAGCGCCTGTTATTGTTTTATTATTTGAATTTTGGGTTCATTGTGCTCCGGCTAGCCATTATTATTCAGTCGAGCAAATCTCTTGAACAGGGTGTGTAAAAGGAAAGGAGTTGTTACTAAAAGATAACACTGATAAAATAATTTGTTTTTACACTTTTATTGCCGTCACACTTCGTTAATTTCACAGATTTACTTTTAATAGATGCCTGACTGAAACTGTTATATTTTCGAATGTAACTATAATCACTTATTTTCCGCACATTATTAATTCGCGTATTTCACATCTTTTAACTAACTTTACGACGCGAGAGATTTTGTAGAACTGCGCGACGTTTAACGCGTGAATGATTCTGATGAACTGGGCGATGTGTAATAACTTCTGAATGATTCTGTAGAACTGCACGACGTATAACCCGCAAATGATTCTGTTGGACTGAGCAATACTCGTCTCTGGCTTTAGCTTTTTATACTCCCTCACCCCGATATGCCTAAACATTATAACAGAGCTGCTATTGGTTAATAAAACGCGCCAACATTAGTGTCTATTTTTATATCCAATCAAAATTACGAACACAAATGCTCTAGGGAAGATATTCCCTCCATTTCTAAAGAAAGGCACGCTACTCTGACGTCATTTGTTTGTCTCATCTAATTAATAAACAACTCACCCCCTCATTACATTGTTACCCGCTCCTATTGTCAGTTTCAGTGAGGCCGTGTAAACTTATTTCATAACAATGCTTATAATTAACAAACATCTCAAATCATTGTCATGCAATAATGTTAATTTACAATCATTCTGGCAGTCACAGTGTTGTGATATAAAATACTGCGTCAACTGCATTATTGCACATTTATCAGTTCTAAGTTTCTGAACTTTCATATATATTTTTAAATGCATTGTGCTAAATAAATACAACACTACAGCAGTAAGATTCAACCCTAATATCAATAGAGGAAGACCAAATGGTATGTTAACAAAATCAATTTCTGATAAATTTTATATTTGAGGGAATTTCAAGAGAGTCAGCCTTCTCTAATTTCCTGCAAAGGGTTTTTCAGGGATGGTTAATGAGATCTAGCCTCAAAGCAGGAAAACAAAAAATTGTTTGAACACAATAGAAATTATAATCCGTACAAAAGAAGAAGGAATCTGAAGCAAGCCAATGGAGTGCCAGCAGGAGCGCTGCGTTGTGTCGCGGTATCGTTCGTGTTATCTTATTTGCTGAGCGCCTGTTATGGTTTTACTATTTTGAATTTTGGGTTCTTTGTCCTCCGGCTAGCTATTATTACTCAGTCGAGCAAATCTCTTGAACAGGGTGTGTAAACGGAAAGGAGTTGTTACTAAAAGATAACACTGATAAAAGAATTTGTTTTTACACTTTTATTACCGTCACACTATATTAATTTCATATATATTACTCTTGATACACGCCCGACTGAAACTGTTATATTTTCGAATGTAACTATAATCACTTATTTGCCGCGCATTATTAATTCGCGTATTTCACATTTTGTAACTAACTTTACGACACAAGAGTTTCTGAAGAATTGCGCGACGTGTAACCCGTGGATGATTCTGTTGAACTGTGCGACGTGTAACCCGTGAATTATTCTATTAAACTGTGCGTTACTTGCCCCCGGCTTTAGAATTTATACTCCCTCACCCCGATATGCCTAAAGATTATAACAGAACTGCTATTGGTTATTAAAGCGCGCCAACATTAGCGTCTATTTTTATATCCAATCAAATTACGAACACATATGCTCTAGGGAAGATATTCCCTCCATTTCTAAAGAAAGGCACGCTAATCTGACGTCATTTGTTTGTCTCTTCTAATTGATAAACAACTCACCCCCTCGTTTCATTATTATCCGCTCCTATTGTCAGTTTCAGTGAGGCCGTGTAAACTTATTTCATAACAATGCTTATAATTAACAAACATCTCAAATCATTGTCATACAATAATGTTAATTTACACTACAATCACTCTGGCATCACAGTGTTGTGATATAAAATACTGCCTCAATTGGCAGATGGTTTGTAATTGTGACAGAGACAGACAGAGAGAGACAAGGCGCACAGCGTGAAGCAAGATAAGGTCAGTGTAGCATACACATTCACCCCAATCACTTGGTGCGGAGTCTAGTGGGCATACTTTCCTCATTGTTAAACACTTAATTAAAACCACTACACTTATAACACTAACTTTGAAACTTTAAGCTTATATAAACATTACTTTCACATGTAAATACCCTGAAAGGTAAATTACAAGCAACAAATTAAGAACTGAGGTTGATACGTCTTCACTTTGCTAATCTTGGGACTCACCTGCTGTAAGCTCTTGCAAACAGACCGAATGTAAACACAACACTACAGATGGTGGTGTACAATGGTCAAGGTCTGCTTTGACACATAACAAAAGAACCAAACATCGTAGAGACACAGTTTTTGGTCAGTCTGATTCAAAATGTTTACCCCTGTTCAGCTATAATGTTATGAATGATGGGTACTTAACAGCTTTTAACAGTGCAATTGAAAAGTAGAAACAGTAGCCTACAGCGAGACCAGGCAGCACTTGAACTAGGCAACCTCGCTCTAACGCTATTGGCTGAGCAACTTTCACCAGCGTTATCTAGCCCCTTCTCGTTTTGTACAGGTAATAGTTGCTCATTACCTTTCTTCACTTGAATTAAGCACTGTTTAAATCCACTTTTATCATCCCTCCAAAAAGTCTATACTCATTTTGGAAAAATCAGAGCCATATGAAAATTTATACTGCCATTTTAACTTTTGAATGCTCATTTCAGTCAAAGAAAACTTTTACATTCCTTTTATGGCATTGTAATTTATATACAAAACAATTAAGGCAAGTATACATAGAATAGCAGCTGTTAGACAAGAGATGTTGAAAGATCTGGTTAACGTAAAATGATATGGAAATATGGGAAGAATTTAGGGATTTAAAGAATAACAAGGCTAGTGTAATCGATGGAATTCTAGGGGAATGGTGTATCAGGGATAAGAACATTTTAGTGTTGTATAGGGAGATAAAATATGACAGGAAAGGGGAAAAATATATAGAAATATGTAATAAATTAGAGTGGGCATGGTTTAGAACTGGGGGAATTGATATCAGTCCGTTTGTGTGGGGGCAGAGACAACGATTTTCAATATGTTTTAGAATGTGATGAAATTAAAATAATGAGGTATCAGTTAGTGCTGACGAAATAGCTTCAGTTACCAATAGAGATAATAAAGGTTAGATTCATGAGAACAAGAAAGGTAACAGAGTAGAAGAATGTGGGAATTACTAAGAAAAATAATTTAATATCATAGATCAACAGAAGCATAACTATTTTAGAGGTGGTATGTTACTGTGTACTGTTGTATTGATGACTAAGTTAGGAATGTACCTGGCCTGCAATATATCCACAGTGTTGGAGATATTCATGCTCAACGCAACTCAAGTGCAGAAAATTTGCATATGTAAATGTTAGGAATACCAAGGAGTTTGTATTCAAAATGTTGGAAATTTGTTTATGTATTAATTTAGTCAATTAAACTTGGAGTTTACACATTGCAACAGAGGTGTGAAAAACTGACATTACACACACCTCATATAGCAGTGTGATCGTGTTGTAAACAGCATTGCTAATATTGTTGCTACCAAATCGTGTATCATTTTTATTTCCTTTTATTGAAAGTTTAATATAGATAAGATAGGTTAGCTGTTATCTTCTGTGTTAAGTGTTTAAATAAAATAATTTATTTTGTTTTGTTGCATTGTCTTAAATCCCATTTTGCTTTTATATATCATCACTGAATGCTTAGGTAACCATGTAAACTTTCTTTATCTGAGAGTTAAAACTTACTGTATTTAGTAGTTTGTTTGTATAAGTGTTTTAAAGTAATTAAGTTAAAACAAGTATTTAGGCTTTGACTAATTTTGAAGATTTAGAAGCTAGTAACAGTGATGTGTCATAATTTAAGATAAAGAGAGTTGAGGGTTGGAGAAAGAGGAATACCAGAAAGAATACCAACACATTATCAACATAACCACTATGAATGGATACCAGAAAAAAAAATAATAGATAAGAAGATAAAAAGGTTTGAAAGACAGAAATACATCCAACAAATGACTACGTTACTCAGACAACAAAAACCACAAGATATAGAAAATTCACTTATCACCCTTGGACATATCATAAATTTCAAAGGATTTTCACGAAATACAACATCACCCTGTCTCCACAGAATAACCACAATATACAGAAACTACTATGCAACAGAACAAAAGATCCTATCCCCAACGATAAATCAGCTGGTATATATCAAATTGATTGTAATGAATGTAACCTGGTATACATAGGAAGAACCAAAAGAAATCTTGAAATAAGACTTAAAGAGCATATGAGATGCATTTACCAAAAGCAGCCAGATAAATCAGCAGTAGCACATCATTTCTGGTCTTCAAACCATGATATCACTCCGAACATAAAACTTTTAAAACCGATCAACAGCAGCAATGAATTGGACATCTGGGAAAAAATACATATTGTCAAACACAGGAATCACCTAATGAATTTTGAACTGCCGCCACCCAGCAGCCTTTGGAGGTTCATCAGCCCAGCACCAGAGAACACCACTAGCCACACACATCCCCCAGACAATGACCGGAAAAATCAGTTGAGAACATGCTGACGATGGGAACAAGCCGTCTCCCGAAATGCGTTCAAGTAAGAATATTTAGTGATGTAGTGTAAGAACCCTCAACTCTCTTTATCTTAAAATATTTAGGCTTTAGTTACCTTCATTAAACATTACTTTAAATTTTATCTACTGAAAGTCTGTTGTCATGTACTAGAGGAAGCTCTCTCTAAGCAGAGAGTAAAACATCTTGTTGTAAAGAAAATTGGGACTAAATTATTTTCTGCTAATCACGTAGCCATTTAAAAGAATGATTCAGAGACCCTTAGAGGTGGTATAATGCTGTGAAACTTGGCACACATATTTACCTAAGCTGTTAGCCCAAGAAGATATATATATATTTGTAACTAATTAAGTTGCTTAAAGCAACTTCCAAATTGATATACTTAAGCTATCTTTAGTTAAATACCATCCTTTCAGCAACTAGACTATGGTCCATTCCAAACCAGAGTTCCCTCTGATGTAAACAGAAGCACGTGCTTCGGCTTGTCACGAACCCAAGAATATACTCTTACGCCAACGTAAATAGTTCCTTAATACATGTATTGTATTATGAAATATTAGAGCAGGAAAGGTATAGAACTGCACATTTTATTGCGGTTATCATAAGAACTCATCGTTAAAGGTTATGGATATATACTAGCTGTTGAGAGATTACAAAATATGACTTTCGCCTGCTATTGCGCTAATGCCGAGAGTATCTTGGTTGTTAATACCAACCATATAAACGACTGCCACTCTCTTACATACACAAGAAATGCAGCAATGAATTCCCAGAGGTGCTATCTGAGTACGGAATAAACACTTTGCATAACACAGGATATATGATAAGCGAACAGTCATTCATAATACACTAACACACAGCTCAGCTCAGGTCAAATCTTGTGATTTAGTCAGTTGGTATTTGAGCTCACATGGCAGAGGAAGGTGCGTGTAGTGCGAATAAACTGTTCAAACACAGAAGTGGGAAACAGTTAAAAAGTGGCTAAAAACAAACAATACTTCATATATTCAACTCACTATTACAAAAATACCCAACACTTGCATTATTGCATATTATGATGCAGTAATTTGTATCACAAATTATTTAAATGTAAAGAGTGATTATAGTATGAATATGCATTATTATGTGACATTGATTTGAGATGTTTGTTGATTGTAATTATTGTTGGGAAGTAAGTTTATACTGCCCTACTGAAACTGACAATAATAGCGTGCAATAATGCAGCGAGGGGGTGAGCTGTTTATCATTATTGGAGACGAGGAAGTTACGTAATATTGGCGCATTTTTCTTTTAGAATTTGCTGGAACATTTCCCTAGAGCATATGTATTCATAATTTTCATTGGATATAAAAATAGACGCTAATGTTGGCGCATTTTATTAGCCAATTGCAGCTCAGTTATAATCTTTAGGCATATCTGGATGAAGGAGTATAAAAGGTAGGTTAGAGGTAAAGACCCCGTCAGTTCATCAAAATTCTTTGTACACTACACTCGCATTCTCGTCAGTTCATCGAAAACATTTGCACGTAACACGTCGACTTCAGTTCATCGAAAATCTTTATACATTACATGTCGCCTTCAGTCCGTCAGTTCATCGAAAATCTTTATACATTACACGTCGCCTTCAGTCCGTCAGTTCATCGAAAATCTTTATACATTACACGTCGCCTTCAGTCCAGCAGAAATATTACACGTCGGCTATCGATTCGCAAGTTACGCGTATAAGAGTTATGAAAAATCTCAAGTATGGTAAAGTTAATTATACAAAAGGTTGAAGTACGTGGATTAAAAGTGATCAGTAAGAAGTTGTTATAACAGTTTCAGTTTGGCGAGTGTCAAGATCAATGTGTAAATGTGATAGTAAATGTGTTCGACAATAAAACTGTAAAACAAATTCCTTCATCAGTGTTATCTTTGGATAAAAGATTCCTTTCCGTTTACACAACCTGTATAAAGAGAAGTGCTTGACCAAAAGATCATAGCTAGCCGGAGGACAGTGAAACAAAATTAAATAAAATAAAAGTAGCATTCTTTCAAACAAAAACTAATACTGCCGCAAATTGCTAACACCAGATGGAGCTACAAACCTAACAAAGAATCACGTTACAAAATGGCTTCACCACATGAAGTAAACACACATATACAAATACATTAATAATACCATCGCAAATTGGCTTCCAAACGTGGGGCTCAATAAAAATATAACATTACAACGAATACCGTCACAAATTGGCTCCCAAATGTGGGGCTAACAAATACAAACATATACAAATAATGTTACTTCAATTAGGAAACTAATATTGGATTTTACAGGCGTTTCAGTGAGAAGTGTAACGAAAGCGAGCATGGAATATAAGCAAACATAATACAACATAGAAAAGGATAAAATGTGGGAACTTGTTTTAAGTGCGACAGTGCTGTGGGATTGTGGATAAGTTTGTCATTATTTTGGAGAGTAGTTCTGATACTGATATGGCAGCTGAGTCATCTTCGGAGGATTCAGATTTGGGTGTTGCACTTTTGCCCAAGGATTGTAATTAACGTAAGTAAACTTTTCATTGCCGCATACTTATAAAATCTATTGTTACCTCAGGTTGCAGGGCACCTTTTTATAGATTAAATAGTGTTCAACAAGCACGTGGGAGGGGAACAAGCAGCCATTAGGGGCGGAGTTTGCGAACTACTTTCGCGTGGATAATACAAAGAGTTTGTTTTCAGTGAAAGGCACTCTGGTTTGGAATGGACAATAGTTAGTAATTGATGACTACCCAGTGGACCCCCTCAGGGGCTCACCTTATGTGAGTACGGGTTTTTGGCGCACCCGGGGGTTCCCGAGCCAATCATCGTCATATTCATCCCCTCACCCCCATCTGGACTAGCCACGTTGCTTCTTTACTTTACTCTTCCTCTTCTAGAATTATTCCTTATACTAGGTTTAGGCATCTTAGGTTTATTTACTCCTGTCTCACCAACAGGGATCTTTTCTATTTCCGTGGTTGCTGTCCCACGGTTTCAGCGCAGCTTTCAACTTGTGTGCTCTCCGGAGGTCTCAAGCGTGAAGGTTGAGTGAACCCTCCTCACTACCCCTTTCCTGCGACACTAGGTGCGGAGCCGTTCCATTGTCACGTACACCCACGTAGCCCCATAGGGGCCGGGTGCCCCTCGGACAGTTCGGCGACCGCGAGTGGCTGGGTTGTCCGGGGGGGCTCGACGTGTTACCGCTGTCTGGGGCCCGATGTAATCTACCACAAGTCCCCTGAATCCACGTTGACTCTGTTGAGGCAGCGTGGCCTAAAGTGGGGGGCCACTGGCGGTTATTCCAGTGGTAGGGGCGTAAAGTCGGGCCTGCCTATGGTGAACGTGTCGTAAACCGGTAAGTAGTGACGGTCGGAGGGTAACTTTTCTGAGGTATTCTCTGAGATCAGGCCTGGAGCGGGTGCTCCAGGCCGGCACAGACCGGAAGATTCTGGTGTCTTTTCTTCTACATCCCCCGGATGGCAGGCTGACGCCGACGGTTCCGGAAGGGGGACCTTTCCATTATGGCTCCTCTGCGCTCCACTATTTCAACACCTCGTTTTTTCGTTATGCGGCTAAAGAGCGACAGCAAAGATATGAAGCACCTCAGCCCCTTTTACATTCAGCGGGAGGTTGATAGAATCTGTGGTCCTGTGAAGAATGCTACACGGTGTAGGGATGGAAGCTTACTGATTGAAATTGCACAAGACGCCCAGGCCGCTAAACTGCTAAAGGCCAGTCTACTAGGTTCCTACCCAGTGACTGTGGACAAACACAAAACCCTTAACAGCTGTCGTGGTGTGGTTACGACTTCATGTTTAGACGGACTTTCTAATGAAGACATCGTCAACTGTCTCTCCGACCAAGGTGTTATTGCGGCATACAGGCTGATCGGGAGGAGGGACAATCAACCGTTTCCGCTGCGCACGGTCTTTCTTACATTTGAAAGAACCGTGCTACCGCAGTTCATCTTGTGCGGCTATGAGCGCGCAGCTATTCGTCCCTATGTACCTAACCCCATGCGTTGTTATCGCTGCCAGAAATTCGGTCATACACAACAACGTTGCACTGGCTCACCAGTTTGTCCTCGTTGTGGAAGCGACAGTCACGATGATTCCATGTGTGCTACGGACCCCGCCTGTGTAAACTGTGGGGGTGCACACCCGTCGAACTCTAGGGAATGCCCACGCTTTGTGGAGGAAAAGACCATACAGGAGATTCGAGTGAAGGAACACCTGACCTTTCCAGAAGCGAGGAACCGCTATCACGAACTACACCCTACATCCACCATGAGGTATTCAGCTGCTGTCCGCCTCGGTGTCCGGAAACAGGATGCCGTTGTGCAGACCTGTCCCGGCTCGCCCTCGCAGGTTTCCATTGGGGTCCAAACTGATAAACCTTCGGATCTGGTACTTCCCTCGCCGGTTCCTGTTCGCACAAAAGATGCTTCCGCCCCATCAGCTTCGACCGCAGGTTCCACCTCTCTTGACCACACCAGTCGCAAATCACCTGTTCGTCGTCCCACGGGTCGCTCCCGTTCTCGCTCCAGGACTCGCACCACCTGCTCAGATTCAGTTAGCAGCGATGGTGGCACGGAGGGATTCGAGAGGCCTGCGCATTCTCGGCCGGGGCGCAGTCCTACCCGGAAGAAAAAGGTGAAACTAAACCGATCCACTGCGGCTATTCAATAGCCTTACCCGCACGCACTTCTTGCCTATCTTGATATTTATGGCTCTTAATCACATCCTTCAGTGGAATATCCGTGGTCTCCGTGCACACCGAGCGGAGTTGGACATGCTACTGCACACTCACTACCCCCTAGTCGTCTGTCTACAGGAGACAAAACTTCGACCTCAGGATACCTTTGCCATTCGTAGGTATACTCCGGAGCGCTTCGATCTTGCTCCAGCGGATGGTTCTCCTGCACACGGTGGTGTTACAGTACTTGTTCGCGATGATGTGTTTTATAATCGGGTTCCGCTTGCCACACCTCTGCAAGCTGTTGGGATCCTCCTTTCTCTTCCTGGTTTTAACTTCTGTATCTGTAGCCTCTATGTTCCTCCTTCTTCTCCTCTTGCACAGGATGACCTAGACCGCCTGATTTTACAGCTCCCTGCCCCTTATTTACTCTTGGGGGATTTCAATGCACACCACCCTCTTTGGGGTTCTCCTAGGGCGTGCGCGAGGGGCGAACTTTTGGCTGCACTTCTTGATCAGCACTGCCTTTCTGTTCTGAATACCGGCGAACCCACTTTTCTCTCCGATTCAACCGGCACATTTTCCCATCTGGATTTGTGTCTTTGCTCTGCGCAGCTTGCTCATCGTGTGGAATGGTATGTCATAGCTGATACACATTCTAGCGATCACTTCCCGTGCGTAATTACTCTCCTGTCTTCTTCTGTCGATTCACCTGTCCTTCCTAAATGGCAGTTCCGCAAAGCTGACTGGACCCTTTTTTCCCGTCTAGCGCGGTTTTCTCACTGCGCTTTTTCCTCTGTGGATCTCATGGTGGAACACCTGCGTACTGTCATTTTCGCCGCTGCCGAACGTTCCATTCCCCGCACGTCTTCACATCCCAGGCGTTTACCGGTCCCTTGGTGGAACGCGGAATGTCGGGACGCCGTTCGTGCACGACGCGGTGCTCTTAGGGTATTTCGGCGGCACCCTACTCTTGCTAATCTGGTCCGTTATAAGGAATTACGCGCTAAGGCTCGCAGAGTAATTCGCATCAGCAAGAAAGCCTCCTGGGAGCGCTATGTAGCCGGTTTCAATAGCTCTACACCTACATCGGTTGTCTGGGACAAACTTAGGCGTGTGGCCGGCAAGACCCGTTCTTCTTCTATTCCCGGTCTTCGGGTAGGCTCTAGTACTATTTGCGAACCACCTGCTATTGCCGACACCCTCGGCAAGAACTTTGAACGCATTTTCAGCTCTGCCCGTTATGACCCGGGTTTTCTTCCACACAAGGCCGCGGTGGAGGCCCATGCACTCTCTTTTCACTCCAGCAACCAGGAGGTATATAATCGCCCATTTACCTTCCGCGAGCTAGAGCATGCCCTAGCATCTTCTAAGCCTACCGCACCTGGGCCTGATTCTATTCACGTGGTGTTTCTTCAACATCTCTCCTCTGCTGGACTGCGCTTTCTCCTTCAGATTTACAACCGCATCTGGGAAACTAGTACTCTTCCTACAGGTTGGCGAGCAGCCACCATCGTTCCAGTTTTGAAACCCGGAAAGGATCGCCACCTACCATCTAGCTATCGCCCGATTTCCTTAACCAGTTGCATTTGCAAGGTTATGGAACGCATGATCAACGGGCGTTTGGTCTGGTGCCTTGAGTCCCGGAACCTTATAGCGAATGTAAAATGTGGTTTTCGCCGACACCGTTCTCCTGTGGATCATCTTGTCCATCTTTCGACCTCCATTCTGGACGGCTTCCTGAGAGGGTGCCAGACTGTGGCAGTATTTTTTGACTTGGAGAAGGCTTACGACACATGTTGGAGGACTGGCATTCTTCGTACACTCCATCTGTGGGGTTTCCGTGGTCGTCTCCCTGCCTTTATTTGTGAGTTTATGAGGGACCGGATATTTCGTGTGCGCGTGGGATTGATTTTATCTTCACTTTTTATCCAAGAGAACGGAGTACCTCAAGGCTCGGTACTCAGCGTCACACTGTTTGCTATAGCGATTAACCCCATTGCTGACTGTGTTCCAGCTGGAATTTCCTCATCGCTTTTTGTTGACGATTTCGCCATCTTCGCAACTTCTCGTCGCACCTGTCTTTTGGAACGCCGACTGCAGCAATGTCTTAACTCCCTTCACTCCTGGAGCGTTGCAAACGGGTTTCAATTTTCTCCGGAGAAGACAGTCTGCATTAACTTCTGGCGCCGTAAAGAGTTCCCTCCACCTTGTCTCCGACTCGGCGCGGCACTCCTCCCATTTTCGGACGAAACGAAATTCCTCGGGTTAATCTTGGATAGGAAGTTGTGTTGGTCGTCGCATATCAGCTATTTGAAAGCAAGGTGTGAACGTTCTCTTTGTATTTTACGTGTTTTAAGTGGCACATCCTGGGGTGCAGATCGCACGGTCCTTTTGCGACTTTATCGATCATTGGTTCGCTCTAAGCTTGACTATGAGTGCATTGTGTATTCTGCTGCGCGACCTTCCATCCTGAGTCGCTTGAATCCAGTCCACCACCAGGGCCTTCGTCTCTCAACTGGTGCTTTTCGTACTAGCCCTGTTTTGAGTCTTTGTGCAGAAGCTGCAGAACCTCCGCTCTCTTATCGTCGTGACGTTCTTCTTTGCAGCTATGCTTGCCGGTTGTCCTGTATGCCTCAACACCCCACTTATTCGTCTTTCTTTGAGGACTCGCTGGATTGTCATTATGCGTCTCGCCCCCTTGGCCTTGCTCCCGCCAGGGGTACGTTTCCGCCGGATACTTCGGAATTTAAATATCACATTGCCCACTATGCTTCCACGACGTCACACACAGTTCCCCCCTTGGCTGCATTCTGGAGTATCTTGCTACCTTGATTTGACGTCCATGCCTAAGTCCACGACCCCCGCTCCGGTCATCCGTTCGGCTTTTGCCGAAGTTCAGTCTCACTTTGGCAGCCATTGTTTTATTTATACCGACGGCTCAAAGGATGACCGTGGAGTTGGATGTGCCTTTTTATTTGGTGTAGAACGTTTTATGTTTCGTCTCTCTGAACTTATTGCTCTGGAACAAGCTCTGTCTTTTATCCGTCGACGTGGTCTGCAGAATTGTGTTATATGCACGGATTCTTTAAGCGCCCTTTCTAGCCTTCGTGCGCTGTACGTACGCCATCCTATCGTGCAGCGTCTCCAGGATTGTTCCCACCGGCTTACCTCTGATGGAGTCAGCCTATTCTTTGTCTGGGTTCCTGGACACGTTGGCATTCCTGGTAATGAAGGTGCAGATGCTGCTGCCAAGAGCGCTATTTTCTCTCGTTCTTGTTTTAGCTCCTCTGTTCCTGCGGACGATTTTAGTCACTATTTAAAGAAGTCTATTCTCTCTCTATGGTTTTCTGCCTGGTCCTCTGTCCAGGCTAGCAAATTGCGGGAGATAAAGCCTTTACCCTCGGCCTGGGCTACTTCTTCCCGATCCTCCCGTCGGGAGGAGGTTATTTTATGTAGACTTCGAATCGGGCACTGTCGTTTTAGCCACTGTCACTTGTTGCGCCGTGAGCCCGCTCCCGTTTGTAATCGTTGCGGTGCGCCGTTGACGGTGCGGCATGTTTTGGAGCAGTGTCAGTATTTCGCTACTCTTCGTACTGCTCTGCAGATGGACGTAGCATTGCCCGACATTTTAGCGGACAACATGTTGGCTGTGGAACGTGTTTTAACTTTCATTCGGCGCAGCAGCTTCCAGGACAGCGTTTGACCACTCTGCGTTCGTTCTTTCTGGTTTTTAGTGTTATAGACCCATTTTTTTTTTTTTTTTTTTGCTGCCTTGTTTTAAGCCTCTCGTTCTACAGTCCCTGACACTGACTCTTTTATTCTTTTTCGTGGACTTTTAACCTGACATTTTATAGCTTTTATGTCTTTCCTTCTCGGCCCTATTGTCTGTTTGGCTTTTTAACTGCTCACTAACCTGTATTTTATCTGTGGCGGGCGCTAATGACCTTTCTGGTTTTGCGCCCTTTATCCTCCCACTTCTCTCTCTCTACCCAGTGGACACTGTGATAATGAAACAGGTTAAAATTGTAGTTTCCTTTACTAAAAATATACAGGGTCTTCAGTATAAAACCTGACTGCCTCACACAGGATTTTGCATCTGGATAGCACAACATGCCACAGCTGGTTTCACCCTGTCTTCGCTTCTTGAAGTTTGAAGTTTACTAAAGCACTAAGAAATACACATATTGTACTACCCACTAGAGTTTGGCCCAGGCCACTCTTCAGGTGGGCAGTACAATTTAAGTCATAAACAACATATTACAATAGGTACTACTACTGCTACTATTATACTGCTGCTCCTACTTGAAGTAGATGTTTTGTTGTTGGAGTTTATTTATTTACGTAATTTATTGTTACGTAAGTTATTAGCCTCACGCTTGGGAAGCCAAACTTGAAGATTAGATATTGTTCTTGGAGTTTGTTTATTTACGTAATTGTTGTAGATATTGTTTACGTAGGAGTTTATTTATTTATTTCCACACTTGGGAAACCAACTTGAGAAAGTGTTTTGTTGTTGAAGTTTGCACCACGCTTTGGGCGTTAATTTGAAGAAGATTGTTTGTTACGTAATATGCTGCTACGTATGAAAAGCCGACTTGAAGATGTATTTTTGTTGTTACGCTCCAAGTTTAAAAATATTATATTAACTTTATTATTACATTGGTTCTATAGATATTATTTATGTTTGTTTTTGCCTCGGCTGCATCAGTATTGTTTTAGAGTCACGTATCTCTTAGACAGGACGTGGTGCGACAAGAATGTAGGCTTACACAGATTTTAAGTTTAAATTCACTTCTTTTTATTAATCTTTGACACAAATTAAATAGCACTACACTGATATTAAGAGCTGTGAGATTCTTTAATTTAATACTTGCACTTTGTTAACACGTATACTTAATTTTCGTTTCACACGAATATGTAATATTTCTTTAGAGAACACATCTTCCATCCGGTCACTACCAAAGTCTGCAGGCAACTGAACATATTTCAACCGTCCAAACCCGTAAACTTCTGTATTTCAAGTCTCTGATTGGCTAATCCTAGTCCAATAGAATACCTGCATTTTACTAAAGCTTTTTCTTGCTGTTGATTGGCTATTTTTAAACTGTCACAAAATTTACGTTAATATTGCTCTAATCATGACTAGTAGCATTTAAACTCTCAAACTCATTATTTCCTCAAGGTTACCTCATTGTTACTTCATTGTTAGCAACTTTAAACTTATTATTCTCACAGCTCTTACACTATTAAATTACCTAATGCTTCACATAACATTATTAAACATGTTTACAATAATATAAGCATTGGCAATGACTGTTACATACATTTTTATAAATTATTACATACATATTGCTTCAAGGCGGACTGTTATTGAATTTACATATTATATAATTTAATTGAAATTATTCAAGTGTTAAAAATACTGCCTCATAATACAGTACCTTCATTTTATGCCAAGGCCGTGGATCATGCAAATGCATGCTCTGCACACAGACTTACTACACTGCAGGGCTTTCCGTTCCATAACTGCCTGTATTACTTACTCACGAGCGTGAGTAACATATATGTAATGAGTACTAACCTTATAGTGTTGTTGAAAGTGATGTCCATCTGCGCGAAGACATTCTTGACATCATTGGATGAAATTACCATTCACACATAAATTCATCTATAGTGTGGGGATTATTCCTATAAACCTTATTTTATAGCATTTAGCGATCCTGTTGTCCTAAATTTATTGACCAAACATCTCACAGTATCTCTACCCAGAACTGGATAACTAGGAAATTGCTGCTGAAATTGCCTACACACCTGTTCTACATGATTTAGTTTTCACTATGTATCATACATAAAATTACGCTGTTCAAACGTGAATTTTTGACAGGCATTTCCATGGACTAATAAGAGAATAACATTCCTAAAGAAATCTCACACAACACACACATATTGTCAAAACACTTCACAACACAAAGATAAAGCAATGACTGAGACAGCTCACAGCTGATAAACGTACCCTTGACATGTCCTGCACCACTTCTCACAGTCACATAATACCAAGGTCACTGCTGTCTTGGCCATTATACATGAGAGTCGGTTGTGGGCTTGGCATAAAACAAAGTTACTGAATAAATGCTCATAAGCTGTAGTTCTTCTCTTTTAACAGCCCATTTCCATTTATTTTAAACTTTTTACTTTCTCTATTACGTATAGTAAGTAGGGGAAGTATTGTATTCCACCCAAAAATTCGATACCGAGATTTCACCGGAAATATATGTTTTGAGACCCCCTGAATCCAAAAAAAGCATTTTTGGAAACATGTACGTGTGTGTGTCTGTGTGTCTGTCTGTGAACAGCATAACTCAGAAACGAACAGTCGGATAAACACCAAACTTGGTATTTAGGGTCTGTGTGTCTGTCTGTGAACAGCATAACTCAGAAACGAACAGTCGGATAAACACCAAACTTGGTATTTAGGTTCAGTATCTTCCAGAGATGCGACACGAAGGTTTTCAAGAAAATCCCCCCCACCCCAGATTACCCTTTACATGGAATTTTAATTTTCTCAAAAATGGCTCTTAACGATTTTGATTAAAATCTCATATGTTTACAATATTTTCATGACAAATAAAATGTATATCTTGAATTTTCTGGGAATGTCTCCAAAAGCATTCTTCATTATGAACGACTTTTGCATAACTGGTAAACCATAAGAGATAGACAAAATGTTACTACACAAAAAATGTAGATCGCGTTAAAATACACAATTTATGTCATATACATTTTTTTTGTTGAGTGAACCATTTTCGAGATATTGCTTGTTATTCCGTTAAATTTTTCAATACTTATTTTCTCAAATGGGAATTCGTTATTCATTTTTTGTCTTGTATATGCAAAGAGTATTAATCTGTGGCAAAGAGAATGGTGCTGCACCTAGCAACCAGCTATTAAGAGATATGTATATGCTTAAAGGCTACTGTATTTCTATATTGCCCTTGTAAATATATATTCCCCTTACATCTACAAGAAACTTAGCAATAAGATAGAGTCTGGAAATGTTTATCTCAATTAACATGAAGTAGATGGAGAATAAGCGTCTGTAAAAATAGTTTGTACAAGAGTAGAGAAAGTCATGTGAGTGTAACACATCAGATTTTTTCTAAATATTTCCCCATGTGCAGTTTTTGTCTATAATTTTATTTATATCAGATTCCATTCATTCTTGACCACACACTTTCTTTTCTCCATATCTCAGTTTTACATTCAAATGTTATATGTTGTACTCTTTTCTCCCACATAATGAGCATTCACCTTGTGGGTGCCCGTTTTGTTGTCCTTTTAGCCTCCATATTCCTGCTCTTAACCATGATACCCCCCTCCTTTCTTTCTGACTTGTATTAGCTATATACCTTTCTCTTTCGCAGTTGTATTTCATGGCTGCATAGAACGCAAGTGATCTCTTTTCTGATAGCTGACTGAACAAAGTTTTAATCTCTATATCTTAAAATTGTTTTCTTGCTCCCTTCCAAAATCCATTATAATTTGTTTCTCTTTTCCTCCAAACATCGCCTAGCCCATTATTTTCTAAGGTATTTCTTAGATTACTTACCCAACTTGTACTTTCCAAACTTGTTTCTGGATACTTTAAACATTGTTTCAGCAAATTAGCATCTTGTAATTCAGGATCCTATACCAATATTTTAGGGCCCTCTTTGTAACTAATTCTTTTCTTGCTACTCTCTGCATTTGAATTTGGGTAACTTTATTTCTTCGCTTTTTAAACCTGTATTCCTGTGTAAACCTGTACATAAAATATAAAAAATTAACTCTTACCTCATAGCAAATGCTGTATGTGCAGAACTTCGATTGTGATTTTCGTGGCAAATGTTGAAGATTTTTGCCAGTTTTGTTTTAATATTTCCTCTGTTTACACTGTACGTCTTTGTATGTGTTTCTTGTTTTCCACTGAACGAGTATTTTCAAATTTATTCACAAATCATGAATTGAAGTTCTGGAAGGAGGCAATTGTGCAGGAAACTTCAGGAGGAATTTATCACAAATGCGAAGCTCCGATTTGTATTTAAAGTAACATTTACATTATAAATATATGTTCTAAAAATATCTGCCTTCCTATCTTCATAAGTGAAAGTGGACTACTGACGCTAATGACTATGTGGTAACTGAAGGACAGAAAGCCTGTCGTGAGTGCAGTGTGTAGGTAAGCCAGCTGTTATTGGCTCTGATCACAACACCGCACAAGTGATCAGATTTTATACTGAAGACCCAGTATCATGTCATATGCAATTTTTTTTCAGAGAATTGAAAAATTTTAATGGTGTGTATCCCAATCTATTGGCAGAAAATGATAACAGGTACATTATCTTAGCTCAGAAAATTTAAAATTTATTTTTCAGTACTTAAAAAGCCTACTAGCAAGTTATATGAAGATGCAAGACAAAATGCAGCATAAAGAGTTCAAAAGCTGGAAAGCTGCAGGATGTTCACAGTCAACGGACGTGAATGCTGTATTTGCAGAATCACTATGTGATAGTTTGACAAATGCAAATTTAAGTGAACAGCTCTCGGCATGGTATACATCAAATCCTCAGCTAGACAAAATACAGCAAGGTGTGTTCCATTATGCATTCGATGTACCACAGAACGTCATCAATGCAGAAGGAGAGCTAATCACAGAAAGCAGCTTCCCACTTTGCACAGGTGTAGATGTGTCTGATTTTCATTGTCTGCTAGAAATGGCACATATTCTGTATCTGAACCAGTCTTTGCCTTCAGAGTTGAGATGCGAATGGAGATTCCTGTTTTCAACAGCTGTTCATGGTGAAAGTTTCTCTAAATTGCTGGGCCACATAACAGATAAAGGTCCCACAATTATTGTCATCAAGGACAAAAATGGCTCTCTCTTTGGAGGTTTTGCTACAGATAGTTGGACTCTTGGACCCAATTTTCGAGGTAAGTAAATGTATGATGTAAGATTTTTTAGCACTATTTGGTAAAATAAGACCATTTTCATGTTTATTGCATGATTTATAGGAATTTAACACAAAATTTTGCAAATTTGAATGCAGTTTCCACTTTTTTTTTTGTGCAAACTTTGTCTGAATTTAAGACCAAGCCTGCAAAAAAATTGAAGAGAGCACTAAAATACATATTTATGTGGCTGTCATATTCATCTTTTAGTGTTATCGTTGGTAAAATGCACAACTCAGTTTAGTTAAGGAATAAACATGTCCATTGTTCTGAATTCTACTCATCAGACGCTTAGTTAAAGGAATCTGTGCTTTTACATTTACGGTGAAAAATATTAAGTCAAAAAAAAATACAGATAATAAAATGAGTGTAAACTTGACATTTCCATTACCCAAACCCTGCTTCACATAGCAACAAGAAAAACTTCCACCACATAAAAATTTGGCAGTGACTGATTCGTCATATTTTCTGATAGACAACCCTCCACTCAGTGATGTGTGTGAGAGTGACCACTTTTGCCCAAATGGCAGTTTCAATTAGTAAGCACCTCTCTCAGTGACCTTCCTTTGTGGTAGTAATCCTGGTAGCTATCTTTCATCACATCAGCACATTAGTTGTGAAATAGGAATGGAGTACCATTAAATGGCGTGAATAGGAACAGTTTTAACATGTTTTCTGTTCTAACTCTTCCAAGTGTTTGTTTTGTTATCTTTTAATTTTTAAAATACAGATCTGCAAGGTATTTATATAATGTCACAAGAATAAACTGTTTTCATGGAGAGTTTTATATAATATGATTTAGTAAAACAGTGTCCAAATGCCAGGGTCAATAGGAACAGACATTTAGTTATCTGTGTGTTAATAATCTGTGGTGAATAGAAACACTAAAGGCATTTTTAGAAAGGTATTTTACAAAGCTGAATTAAAGAAATACAAAAAGAAGGCTTAAGCTTAATTAAGTACCAACTTTCTCTATTTAACATTTACTACTCATGTAAAGCTACCTTAAATTTTAAGTCCCCTTCTTAATAATTTCGGATGTTTCATCACACCTACAATGCAAATGTTATTGGTATCTTAAGTTTTCATTGTTCGGCCATTTAAAAATCTGTCCTTTGTCAACTTTTGTTGGCATATATTTGGGAAAGCTTGCAGTGAACATTTATGACAGTTCCAATAAAATATGAATGCTTTGAAGAACTTGATTGACTTCCTGCGTGAATGGTGAAGGTCTTGCAGAATCTGCTACAATCTAACCTCCTCCTTTTATTTCACCATTCTTTGAATAAACATCATTCATCAGTTCCTTGCCCGTTTGTTGCTCACTATTCTGATTTTGCTTTGAAGCTGCTCTTTTTTTTCTACTTGCATTTGGAGAAAGAGCTGAAATTTCTTTTGGAGTTTGAGGCTGTACATTATCTTCTGATTCTTCTTCTTCCTCCTCCTCTTTTTCACTAGCTGGTTCTCCAGATTGATTACTTTTACACTCTGGCCTGGCGGGACATTAAGTTTACTCTTCCTCTTCCTAACTGGTGCAGAACTGAACCTAATTTTGTTCAGCACAGAAATTACATAATCATAAATAACAGATAGACTCTTTTCTTCCTCATCAATCGTATCATCAGTAGGCAAATTGGGCAAAAGACTTTTTAAACGATTTTTATTTAGAGGGATGATACCAGCCTTTTCAAACCCACTCTTAATATTTTGGCATTGAGAGTCTTCAATGTGTTTCAGAAGTCTTTTCAAAAGCAACAGAAAAATATCTTTTAGCACAGAAGTGAAAGATCAACCTTCTTTTTTCTTCCAGTGTGTCAGGTAATTTCTCCATTCAGTCTTCAGAGGTTGTGTTAGATGGGTGGAATTTGGTAGCAAGAAAGCAAATTCAATGTCAAGTTTCTCACACATTGCAATTTCATCTGCAGTAAGATGGAAGATAGATTACCATCAATGATAATTTTCCTTCCTTGCAAACAATGTACACTGGGAACTACAACTTTCTGCAACCAATCCTCGAAGCATTTAGTATCAAACCATCCAGATGGGCTTCTATTGTAAAAGGAACCTTCTGGACCACCTTCACACCATGAGTCATACAGATGAAGAGCTCTGTAAACTGGTAACAATCTTTCATCACCTGTACAAGCCATCATTATGAATATAGATGTTCTGCTCAGTTCATTTTGCATTCTGGATATTTGCAACCCCTCTTGGCAATAATTGTTTTAAGCCCTGGGTTGTCGCTGAGGTTAGTCTCATCATAATTATATGTAAGGCAGGGACACCTTGTAAAGTGTCTTCCAATTTTATAAAATAGCTTGGTATATCCTCATGAGAGACAGCAGCCCGAGATCACTTGATGTTCTGACACATTTGTTACAACAAATTGCTTTTGTGATGTTTGAGAGAACTCGAGGCAAATTCATAACCTGGCATACTGTCTTTGAATTTCTTGATAGTGGCACCTTTTCTATCAAGGTAGGCCTTAACAATGCACCTAAGGTCATAAGTATCTAAGGGATAACCCCAAGAAGAGTATATTATAAACTGGTCCAGTAATGCTTTTCTACCTTGCACTCAAAACAGTTTGTCCACCTTTAGATTTCATTTTTTTTTTTTAGCAGTACCATGTGTGCCAGGACATTGAAAGCATCTGTGCAATGCAGTTGTTAGTACATCATATTTCTTGGAGCAGTTTCTCTACGATAAACCATTCTTAATTTCACTTATGGCCTTGGAAATAAGATCCTCAGGATATTTTCTATGAATTTTGCCCCTTTCATGCATGGTTTGAATTTGAGGAAAAAAAATTAATTAATATGTACAATTTCAAAATATACGTAAAATAACTTAGAAACAGCTTTAAAATGAAGTGTTTTGACTAGCGGTTTTTGGTGTAGCGTTGTAAAAAGATGCAAGAAAGGAAGAAAAATCTTCCATCTAAGTATTTTAGGAAAAAGAGAGCTAAAGTTGCAAAATTCGGATGGGAGCTTCTTGGAAGGAGAACCAAATTTGCCACCCATTTGAGGTATCATGATGTATTTAGGAATATTTTTTGTATAATGTTTCCTTGTCCAAATAAAGCAAAACTCGAATATTTCATGAGACCAGATTTGTCACAACTTGTACAAAAGTTTTTAAAATGGTCTCAATTTGTCCTATAGCAGCTTTTTAAGAATGAAACTAAAATGGTTAAAAGCTGGATGGCTCAAAGATGGAGACACTTGCTGTTTTACACTGCTTTTGTTTCTAATCAAAAAAACACACTTTTTAGGTGCAATGGATTCTGGTGAAATCAGAAAATTCATTGAAAATGGACGTATGAAGTTACAAATTAGGTTTGCATGCATCAGCAGTGCTCTGTATGTTTGAACAAATTCCAAATTGGTCTTTCTGATAATTCATAAAATTAGCAGAAGTATTTTGACCAGTACAGCTTTTTTTGTGAGAATCTCCACTGTGTCCCAGATAAGGACAGAGGTGAGAGTCAGTGAAAAGAAATTAAAATTTCAAAATTCTATAGATAACAACAGACTTGTTGGATAACTGTGAACTCTTTCGGAGACTCCTGAACACCTAACCTTTTGGGGAGTTTTTTTTCTTTTTTTTGGGAGGGGAGCTGAAATGGGCAATCTATTTGAAAATGGCTCATAGGCTCTTGGAAAAAATTCATTTTATTCATCCTTCCATATCTCAAACATACAATATTTTAATCAAAATCCTTTAAGCTAATCGATCTAGATGGCTCAGGCAGTAACACTTTTGGCTCACATTTGGGAGGTCGCAGGTTTCAATTTCATTGAGCTGGCTACTGTGACCTTTTTATTTTTTTCTATTCATTCATGGGTTGGTATGCAGGATGGTGGAATTTGCTTCGTGGAAGGGATTTATCCCTGGCACCCAATTAGCACTCAAATAAATCCTTCCCCTCTTGGAAGGAAGAGATGCCCCTTTATAGCAGGTTTTGCATCTGTGAACATGCCATAGCCAGACATGCCAGCACTTTGCTTCTTAAATTTGTATTCCTATGCATAAAATATAACAAAATTAACTCTTCCCTCATAGCAAATGCTGGAAATTTGTCCTTCTGCAGCTAAAAAGGTATTATGCTGAGTAAACACATTTAGATTGAAATGATTTAGCTCAGCCACTGTAATGTTTCGTAAAATAACATTTACATGCAAATATACGTTGTTTTAAAGATAACTGCCTTCCCATCTTTGCAAATGAAAGTGGACTACTAACGCTCATGACTGTGTGGTAACTGAAGGACAGAAAACCTGCCATGAGTGTGGGAGAAGTGGGGGAAGCCAGCCAGCATTAGGTCTTATACACAACACTGTGCGAGCAGTCAAATTTTATACTGAAGAGCCAGTAATACCACTGTCAGGATAGGCACAATCTGAATGAACCCTGTCTTTGCTTCCCACACACCACCTTTTGTATCCTTTAGGTCTTCCACTTCATCCCCTCCCTGGAGTTCACTCTGAGGGACAGTGGGGTCATCTGCTGTCCACACACACATACTCCCTGCCCCACTGGTTGAAGGTCTCTTCCATGTTTTCCCTTTTCCTATCCTCTAAGCTACATTGCTTTGTATGTATATATTTATTTCCATAATGCTATACAAAATTCTTACAATTTTTAATACATTGCTTTGAGTTGCTATTTTTTTCTTTCTTTAGTCCATCATGCATTTTAACGTGGTTATTTATGCATGGTGGGTCATAACAAATAGGCAGTAGAAAAATTAAGATATAATAGTGTTTCAGTGCTTGTGATTTTATGAAATTTTACAACTTTTGTTCCAAAATTAGAAGCTTTTGTTAATAATTGTTTTACTAGACACCTAACTACTGAGCAAACCAAAGTGCATGTTATGTTCTTTGTTTATGTAATGCCTTTTTCTCAAAGCTGTTACCATCACATCTACAAGTAAAATAATTTATGGATTGTTTTGTTTTATGGTGTGCATGCTAGCTGGCTTCAGCAAGGTGATTAAATCTAAAGGTACCAGCATAAATTACATGTGGGTGATGCTCTGTTACAAAATGGCTGAGGCAAAATAAAATATTTCTAAGTGTTTTTAACGTACATTATTAATTACAGAACAATATTCTCCTTTTTCTTAATGATTTGATTTATTTTTAGGCACAAGCAACAGCTTTTTGTTCACACTACATCCGCATATGAGAATTTTTGAAAGCACTGGTTATAATGACCACTATCAGTATCTGAACACAAATCAGCAGACAATGCCAAATGGCTTGGTAGGTATCAACTTTATGAATTATATGGGTCTTCAGATTTATTTGACTATTGCTGCCAGTCGGTTGTCTGCTCATGATGTCAGTACTTGAAGTGAACTGCCTCTGGCAGAGGACTAGCTAAAGATGAGTGGAAGGGGTGAATGTCAACACTATTAAGGTCACCTTAGTGAAATGGGACTTGTATCATCCCTTTCCAGTACTTGCATTTGGAATTTTTTCATTTGCATCTCATAAATTTGCAACCTCAGCATGTATGACTCAAATAATTACACGGTTTTTGTAGTGAAGAGTGTCTCAGCTTTAATGGCACAATTTTAACTTTCTTAATAAAAAAACAACTGAAGTAACCTTTATAAAAATCTTTATAAATATTTCTAAATACTTTAGTTGTTTCTCCTTTTTACTTTCTCTACTACGTATAGTAAGTAGGGGAAGTATTGTATTCCACTCAAAAATTCGATACCGAGATTTCACCGGAAATACATGCTTTTGAGACACCCTGAATCCAAAAAAAGCATTTTTGGAAAGATGTCCATGTGTGTGTGTGTCTGTGAACAGCATAACTCAAAAACGAACAGTCGGATAAACACCAAACTTGGTATTTAGGTTCAGTATCTTCCAGAGATGCGACACAGAGATTTTCAAGAAAATACCCCCACCCCAGATTACACTTTACATGGAAGATTTTTCGAAAATTTTAATTTTCTCAAAAATGGCTAACGATTTTGATTAAAATAGCATAGGTTTAAGATATTTTCATGACAAATAAAATGTATATCTTGACTTTTCTGGGAATGTCTCCAAAAGTATTCTTCATGTGAACGATTTTTGCATAACTGGTAAACCATAAGAGATAGACAAAATTTTACTACACAAAAAATGTAAATCACGTTAAAATACACAATTTATATCATATACATTTCTTTTGTTGAGTGAACCATTTTCGAGATATTGCTTGTTATTCCCTTAAATTTTTCAATACTTATTTTCTCAAATGGGAATTCGTTATTCATTTTTTTGTCTTGGATATGCAAAGAGTATTAATCTGTGGCAAAGGGAGTGGCGCTGCACCTAGCAACCAGTTATTAAGAGATATGTAGGTGTTTAAAGGCTACTGTTTTTCTATATTGTCCTTGTAAATATATTTTCCCCTTACATCTACAAGAAAATTAGCAATAAGATAGTGTCTGCAAATGTTTATCTCGATTAACATGAAGTAGATGGAGAATAAGCGTTTGTAAAAATAGTTTGTACAAGAGTAGAGAAAGTCATGTGAGTGTAACACATCAGATTTTTTTTGTTAATGAAAACAACTTTTTTTATCATGTTTTGCTTTGGGACTTGATGAAATTCTTGGTAAGAGCGGAGAAAATCCTTCACACAGCAGCCAACATTGTAATGATAGACTCCCCTTCATATCCTTCCAGTTCAGAAGTAGCACTCAACCATGCAAATTCTGTGATGGTTGGTCACTTACATCTCGCATGCAAAGAATGCACAAAATGACCTAGTGAAGAACAGTTATGCACCACCTCAGTACATCAACCTGTTTACAAAGTCAGAAACACATACAGTCCGAGGTTCAATTCTGCAATTGAGACAAAGGGCTTGCTGAAGTAATAATGACATCATTCATTTAAACTGAATGGCGGTAAGGGCTGAATAAATCTGAAGAGTCATCATAACATACTTAATGTATAAAAATATGTCAATTTGTCTAGTATTTGCTTGCTATTTTCAGTTTTTACTCATCTCTGATGCCCAAAAGAAGTCAAAGTTTGTGAGAGAGGAATTTAATAAGAGAGACTTTCAGTAATGAGTGCAGTATTCATATTCTGATAGCTAACTTTAAACTTCATATCTGTAATGGGTGTCTTGCTAAAACACAATTCACTTTGAATAGGAAAACACATTCTTACTCTAGTATTTAGAAATTCTAAAAAATAGAAATTCCATGAGCTTCTCGAAGATCATGCATTAATTCACTGGTATCACTTACACTGTTCCTATAAAAAGTACTTCTTATACTTATTTCACAATATCTATTCTACAGGATGAGCCAAAAGACTCCGAACTGCCTGTGTGGTGTTTTTTCTGTCCGCGTCCTCAGCACTCGTTGCTGCCTACCACTATCATAGAAAGGCGCGGATGAAGCCATACAACATTTTTAAAGGCTTTACTTACCAACTTTATGAAAGGAAATGCTGAAACTGGCCACTGTCATTGTCCATACATTTTTGGCACCTCTTTAGGAAACTATCCATCATGGAATTTTTGGGAGGAATTTTCCAAACGATGACCGATATCATCTAATGTTTCTTCGGTAAGAACCAAACGCAATCTTTTAGATTTCTTAGCCTGAACGCTTCCTGTGGCCTGAAATTTACTGTAAAGCTCATGGATTGTTGTACGGCCTGGAACTTTTACACCTGGAAATCTTTCTGCAAATCGTATTTTCACTTGGCGAGCTGACCAAGTTAACACATACGAATCATAAATAAATACATGCTGTGCAGTAGAAAACTTATATTGAGCCATAATATACTTTGTGACTAAGTACAGGACAAAATAATAAATAACTCGTAATAACTGAACTACATCACATCACCGTCAACTCAAAACTACACTTCACACTGCACAGCAAAACCACAACAGCACGACTTTGTTTATAGCAGCAGTGCGTTATGTTTTTATCATATCTCCACACGCCCAGGTGGTAATATTGTTCATAAAATACCCCTCCGGGGTAACTTAAAACATAAAGTGTACAAGACAAACCCAATCACCCTAGAAGAATTAAAACAAAATATCCGCCAGGAAATTTCTCAGCATGAACTACAGCGAGTGATGGATAGTTTCCTAAAGAGGTGCCAAAAATGTATGGACAATGGCGGTGGTTAGTTTCAGCATCTCCTTTCATAAAGTTGGTAAGTAAAGCCTTTAAAAGTAGTTTTAAAAATGTTGTATGGTTTCATCCGTGCCTTTCTATGATAGCGGCAGATGGCAACGAGCACTGAGGATGCGGACAGGAAAAACACTGCGTAGGTGGTTCAGTCTTTTGGCTCACTCTGCATATATAAAGAGGAAATATAAGAGGAATTTTTATTTGAAGATATCTCGGAAATTACTCATCCAATTTGAAACTTTTCAGTTTTGGATAGCTCAAACTGTTGTGTCTAATATTGGCTATCACTTTATAAAAATACATAATTAAAAAAGAAAGAAAAAAATCAATATTAACATGGAGTTATAAGGGCAGAACTACCTAGATACCAATTGAGTGCTCATATTCCATATCCATCTTGATCTTCTCAAGTTGTTTAGGTTGGCTAATCTAAATATAGCCATGAGGACAGCAGACAAAAGAAATTGATCTTTGAAATTAAATATTATTCTCCATCTCCCTCCTCCTGCCAAACTCCTATTATAAATATGGCAGATGCACATGTGCTATAATGCTATTTTTAAAAAGAGACTATTGAAATATTTTACTTACCTGGCTTTTTGCAAGCTAATTCTTAGCTCTCATATTTCAAGGATGGACATCTTAAGATGATGTTTTTCAAGAAACTGATGTAAAAGACAAATTGCCATATTGTGCTATAACTTCTGTGAGAACTAAAGTGCATCATGGGTTACTCAAGAATCCTGAATTTAGTACCAGGAAAGTTCATGCAAATGAATTGTTCAAACTAAGTAGTTACGATGGTTGCTGAGTTGGATGATCAATTTCAAGTTTTAATGATACCAGTTTCGAAACTTAGGAAATTGTAATCTGTACATTATTTTCATTATTTTTCATTATGGCAAGTTGAGACCTAACAAAGTGAGTTATTTAAAGAAAGAAAAAAAAATAGAAAGAAAACAAAGTGGGAGGAAGGAAGAAAGAAAGAAAGATCGATTAATGAAAAATGAGTTCACCTTTTTCATGCTGCTTTTGAATTGACATATAATAACAGATTAAAGCACAGCAAAAAATGTAGTATTTATACAGTTAATATACGAGGGCAGATCGAAAAGTAACACATAATAATTTTTTTCTGCCTAGGTATTGCAGCTGGAATGTTGCAATTTCACACAGATATAGTTTGAAGTTTTCACTACAGAGGGTATTTTCTGTTTCATGTGCAGCTCTAGCAAGAGACGCATGAACTATGTAACAAAGATGGCACGCATGTTACTGTCGTCCATGTGTGAAGAGCAGAGAAGTGTGATTCGATATTTGTGGGCCAAAGGGCATAAACTGAGTGACATTCAAAGGGACATACGTGGCGTGTATGGGGATGATTGTATGGACCGTAGCAATGTCTCCAGGTGGTGGGCATTCTTCCTAGAGGGCCGTGTGAACCTTAGTGATTCGCCATGCTCCGGGAGGCCTGTAACAGCTGCAACCCCGCAGAATGTCAGAGGCATTGAGGTGGCAATTTTGAACGACCGGCATGTGCAACTGCGAACCTTATCACAACAGTTCAACATTTCCTATGGTGCAGTGTATGATATTGTCATGACATGTTGAAATTTCATAAAGTTAGTGCTTGCTGGGTGCCTAAGAACCTCACAGACAACCACAAGGGCCAGCGAATGATGACGAGCTTGGATCACCTAATGCAGTACACCGCAGAAGGGCATGACTTTCTGAAAGGAATCATCACTGGTGATGAGTCGTGGGCATACCACTACACTCCCGAAACCAAGCAGGCAAGTATGGATGGAAACATGCTGGTTCCTCAGTGAAGAAAACATTCAAAGTGATTCAATCTGCTAGGAAAGTGCTTGTGAGATGTTCTGGGATATGCATGATGTTGTATTGGTGGACTTTGCTGAATACTGGACCACTATGAATGCTGCAGCCTGCATGAAAACTTTGGTGAAGTTGTGTCATGCCCTTCATGACAGACGTCACAACATGAATGCTGACGGTGTCAAAATTCTTCATAACAGTGCTTGCCCCATGTTGCTGCTGTTCGTTAGAAAATCACCAAATTTGGTTGGGAGGTGCTCCAGCATCCACCAAGTCATCCTCCGTGGACTAGTGGTACCGTACTAGCCTCTAGTTCCCGAGGTCGCGGGTTCAAACCCGGCAGAGGGCACTGGATTTTTTTCGGGCGTAAAAATCCTTAGCGCGGCTTCCTTCAGAAGGAAAGTAAAGCCGGTGGTCCCGTGTCGTAGATTTACGGCATGTAAAAGAACCTCAAGCCTGATAAGAGACCTCTGAGCAAAATTCCTGGTATTTCACGCCCAGTATAGAATGGGACGCTAAGAACCATAGTAATTAAAGAGCGTCCATAAATAAAACTCAATTTATAAATTCAGCATCCACCAATACAGTCCGGACCTTGCACCATCGGACTTTCATCTGTATGGTCCCATGAAGAAATTCCTGGCAGGCCAATGCTTTGCCACAGATGCGGAAGTGAAATCAACAGTCTGCAGATGGCTATACTCCAAGGAAACGGACTTCTGCGAACAGGGTATATTGAAACTGGTATCACGATGGGAGAAATGTGTTGAGAAACTTAGTGACTATGTCAAAACATAGGTAAAAGGTGTAAGTTCATTTGTGATTTTTTTTGTGCTAACTATTAAACTTTTTTGTAAAAAAATTATTGTGTGTTACTTTTTGATCTGCCCTCGTAAAAAAGACACACTATTCATTTAACATTTGAGAAAGAAATTAAACATTATAACATTGCAGATGAAGCTAAAATAATGTCCACCATGAACAGAAAGCTTTATCAGAACAGTACCCCATGTGCAGAAGTTAATTTTGTGACCAATACATACAGCCTGTTTAGTAGTATTCTGTGTACTTTGGTGTTGCAGAGTGCTATACACAATAAATGAAGTAATCATTTGTTATGCATTTGTAAAATTCCTTTAAAAAAACCAAAGCACTTCAACAGCAAATAAAATTACATGAAATTAAAGAATCTAACTTCAGAAACATTTCCTACTCTGGATTTGGTGAAGGTGATTTAAGAAACTAGTTATAATATAATATTCCAAATGCAAACAAATATCCACATGAGCAAAGCTGCAGGTAGAAGCTAGTAAATATTTGAAATGGTTTCAAATTGGGCAATATGTTCATGATGCAGAAAAAGAATTGACTGTATATTACAAGTCAGTTTTTGTTAAAAGGGAAAAAATAGAGTTGCACATATCCAAACATAGCATACAAATGGTATATCAAAGTAAACCTCAATGTGGGAAAAATTAGGAGTTCAACAATGAATATTTATGCTGCAAAAAAGTTGACATAAATAATATATTTTAAGGACCTACATTTTCCCTGCAAAAAGTTTTTGTCTACTTTTTAGTTTCCCATTTAAATAAAAAAAGGTTAAGATTACAGAAAATTCAATATATATGTATGTACATATGTTTGTTTTTACTCATCATGCCATTTTTGTAAACATGAGATTTACACAAAATCATTAAAATTTTTGAGGAAATAAAGAAAAAAGAAAAAATGTTGTATGTATAAGGGGTCTTTGGACTGGGGGAATTCTATGAAGCTCTTCACTTTTGCATCCTTAAAAGATGCCAGACTAAAATACAAAGCTTAGTTCTTGTCAGGCCTCTCTCATTCATTTGTTTTCTAAAATCATTTTTAGTTGAATTTGAAACATGTATTTATGGTGGAATGTAATTTCAGTTTTTTGTTTAATTCATTGCTTCCCATATAATAAAGTAAAGAGATTGCTTCTAATTAAAAGGAGAACACAAATAAGACAAATATAGCAGGAAATGAGTAATGAAATAGGCACATCAGGTCATTCAGGACTTAAAAGGAACAACTAAAAAGGGACGGAGAAAAAGAAAAAAGATTTCATAACTAAGCCATAAATTAAGTACTACAAGTTATGCTAAATATGGAGTAGATGAACGGAGTAGGTAAGAGCAATACGGATCTGTGAGAAAACAAAATATGCTAACATAGTTATTGAAGCAGTGTTACAGGCATAATGAATATCTCACTTTAAAGTGAACTGAAAATTTGAAATATCAGCTGTAACTATAAGAACAGGTGACTAAGACACGGCAGATATTAAGGAAGCCTTAATGGGTGTATTGTATTAAAGAGAGACCAAAGTCATAAACATTCAGGTGAAAGAACCCTTGGAAAATGTTTGCACCATTCAGTGCCATAGTTCTTCAGTAATAAGTAAAACTGTTTGTATTAAGAAACGATTCTAGAGAACTGAACAGTGGTCTTAAAATGTGCCAAATCAGATTGAAAAATGTTATATGGGTAATGAAGTGTTACAAAGGTGTAGGTAGAGTCTACATGCAATTTATTCTTGCATGCAACATTAAAAATCTCTAAAAATCTTTTCCATGTGGAATTCCGGAGGAAATTTTTGGAGTGAGCATTGGTGAGTATGGAAATTCACAGAACATTTGAAGAGCAACAGATGTAGGTACTGCTAGCAAAGTCACTGCACTTGTTACATTGCTAGCCATGAATCACTTGTGTCTTCTCCACACAGTTATTCCTCTTGGGGTTTTCCGTTAGGAAACTCCCGTGTTACTTACTCAAGAATGATAGTAACATGCACTATAATGACTACTAACCTTGTTATAAGTTATGTTGGAAGTGGTGTTCATCTGTATTGAGACATTCCTGGCATTGCTCGTCATCACAAGGTTGTAATTGATTAATTGTAGTAACTCTATACGGTTTCAATTTTAAAATTTAAACAGCTCTATGAACACAGGTTTTTGAAACACCCACTTGCTGTGCCATACGTCTATGACTCTTCTTTGGATAATGTTTGAATGATGCACCAATTTCATAAATTTTTTCCTCTGTTAGAATTTATTTTCTTTTTCGCTGCTAAGGTTTAGAGTCCCATTGTCCTAATTTTATTAACCATACATCTTAACAGTTTCTCTGTTGGAACTGGAACACCAGGAAATTCCTCCTGAAAATGTCTACACACCTGTCCACATGATTTGTTTTTTACCGTGTATCGTACTTAAAAATTCTAGTTCAATTTTTCAGCAAGTACGAGGGTAATCCCAAAAGTAAGGTCCCCAAAGCGCTGGGATCGCAGGGAAACTGTTTGTGTGGATGTTGACCATTCTGCTTTTTTCCTTCCTTCCTTCCTTCCTTCCTTCCTTCCTTCCTTCCTTCCTTCCTTCCTTCCTTCCTTCCTTCCTCCCTCCACTCTCTTCAGAAACCTCTGCACATCCCTTAGCACCCTCAGTCTTGGCTTGAAGGCCAGTTATAATGGAGCTCCCGTTAGCCACTACCGCCAGGTGCGAAGTTCGCGCAGTTATTCGCTTTTTGAGTGCAAAAGGGGTTAAACCTGTCGAAATTAATCGACAGTTGATGGAAGTGTATGGAGAGTCTTGTATGGATGTCAAAAATGTCTGCAAGTGGTGTAGAGAATTTGCAAATGGTCGCACGGAAATTCATGACAAGGAAAGAAGCGGGTGACCATCCATTTCTGATGAAACAATCGCAAAGGTTGAACAAACCGTGCTTCAAGATCGGTGGATCACTCTTGATGAGCTCTGCATTGTTGTTCCTGAGATTTCTCGAAGCACTATTCATTGGACTTTGATTGAAGAGTTGAAATTTCGGAAGGTGTGCACAAAATGGGTCCCAAGAATGCTGACAGAAGATCACAAAAGGCAACGCGCTGAAACTTCCCGCCAATTTCTTCAACGCTATGCAGATGAAAAGGACAACCTTTTGGATTCAATAATCATGGGTGATAAAACCTGAGCTTTCCACTTCACACCTGAGACCAAACAACAATCACATGAGTGGTGGCATTCCGGTTCACCCAAGCCACGAAAATTCAAGAGAACACAGTCTGCCGGTAAAGTCATGGCAACTGTGTTTTGAGATCGAAAGGGGATATTGTTGGTCGACTTTATGGATCCTGGGACAACAATAAATGCCGACAGGTATTGCTAGACATTAAAAAAACTCAGACGGGCAATTCAGAACCGTAGAAGAGGAATGTTGAGCAAGGGCATAAGCCTTCTCCATGACAATGCTTGCCCCCACACCGCCCATTAAACATGAATCTTCTGCAACAGTTTGGATGGGAAACCATCACCCATCCACCCTATAGTCCGGACAAGTGACTACCACTTGTGTCCCAAGTTGAAAGAACATTTGGCTGGAAGGTGCTTCGGTGACAACGATGAAGTGAAAAATGAGGTCCATCACTTTTTCAAGAGCATGGCGGCAAGCTGGTATGACATGGGCATACAAAAACTGCCACAGCGTCTACAAAAATACATTGACCGAAATGGCGATTATGTGGAAAAATAGACAAATGTCAAAGCTTCAAAACTATGTACCATTTGTTGTCAATAAAAGTTTCTTTGTATTTTAAAAAAAATTTGATACGGTAATTTGTATCACAAATTACTCAAATGTAAATAACGATTGTAATATGAATATGTATTTTTATGTGACATTGATTTCTGAGGTTTATTAATTGTAATTATTATTGGTAAATAATAATATACGGCTTTACTGAAACTGTCAACAATAACGCAATAATGCAGAGAGGGGGTGAGTTGTTTATCATTACCGGGAACCAGGAAGTTACGTAATATTTCGCGCGGTTTCGATAGAAGCTTCTGGAATGTTTTCTCCCTAAAGAATATGTATTCGTGGTTTTCATTGGATATTAAAATAGACGCTAATGTTGGCGCGTTTTATTAGCCAATAGCAGTTCATTTATAATCTTTAGGCGTATCTTGAGGCTGGCCTATAAATAAGCCAGGTTCAAGGGAGCGTTCTCCCCAGTTCTACAAAATTCTCAGTACTCTCCACGTCGGTCTCTCAGTTCATTTATTTCGCCAAGTTACGCGCAGCAGAATTACGAGAATGTAAATTATTATAAAGTTAATTCTACACAAAGTTGAAGTATGCAAGTTAAAAGTGATAAATAAGAAGTTATTACAAACAGTTTCAGTTTGGCGAGTATCCAGATTAATTTGTAAAAGTGTTTGTGAATGTGTTCAACAATAAAAGTTATAAAACCAATTTCTTCGTCAGTATAATTTCTGGATAAAAGATTCCTTTCCGATTCACACCCTGCAAGAGATACAAGTTCTATCAAGATAAGATGATAGCTAGCCGGAGGACAATATACATAACCTTAAATTCTTTCAGAAACTAATTGATACAAATTGCTAACGTCAGAGGGAGCTACGAACCAAACAAAGAATGACGTCACAAGAAGGCTTCAACACACGTGATGTAAACAACATTACGTAAAGCATCAACCGTCGCATATTGGCTTCCACAACGTGGGGCTCAACAACAAATTACGTAAAAACATATTACGTAAGCAAGAATTCACTTACAAATTGGAGACCTTACTTTTGGGATTACCCTCGTATCTCAGTGGAATAATAAGAATAATCTAATGTAATTCATACACAACACAGATGTCTAGAATATCTTTCACATTTGAGATGTCCAATGAACAAACTAGTCTTTACAGCTCGAACAGAAGGCAGAAACTGACACAGTATAAAACAGCTGATAAACATAGCCTTGAGCGGGTCATTCACTGCTTGTGCACTAGTGGAATATACTGAGGTCACTGCAGTGCTATGATAGACTTTAAATAACATGAGAATTCTGACACTTCTTGGGAGGATATGTTTCCATGGCAACATCCCTTCTGCTGTTGCTCTAGCCATAAGGTGCTGCCACCCTCCTTTCCCTTCGTCTGCAAGTTGAACTTTGAGGGATAAAATGTTGGTGTGATTTACTACTGCTCACTAGCATGACTTCCCAGTGAGCTGTTTGCTATTTGGCACGCTGCTAAATAGCTGACACAAACTCTAATATAATGTGGCAATGCAGTTCTCCCATTTCTCTGCTTAGGGTGAAATGGCAGAAGTCTGAGGTGGTTTCAGTGGGACTGTAGCGAGCTATACATGTACGCAATCTGTGGCCTGCCTATAAATTGAATGCATGGTACGTTTCCCTCGGGTTCTTTTCTCTTTTTAAGACAGAGCTAAAGGTACATACGAAAGCTTGATTTCCTGTCAAGCATGTAATTGGTGAATTAGCCGGTCACCAAGGCATAAAGTTTGAATATACTAAATGCTGTTAGCAACCTGCCAGTCATCTTTGGTTGTTACAGAGGCAATCTTAGCAACAGATTTTGTAAGAAGTAAAGAGCTTTTGAGTATTGCAGCATGGAAGGTATAACTTCAGATTTTTTAAGATGTGAATTCTCATGGTCATTTCAGCTGTCACTTCATCGTATGATTTTACTACAATGTACTCATTTGGATACACCAAGCCTCCTTGTGATTGTTGTATATGCAGATGTGACAAACCAGTTAATGGGTGCTGTTAGGGAAACCATTTTGTTAGTAGTCTTAAAGTAAACAAGCTACTTGACAAGTGACTGAACAATCTTCATCTTCATGCTACTATTTTGAAAGTATTATATCCAGTGATTACTCAAGCTGCATTTTGTATGTACACTAAAGGAATGTTGGAGAAAAAAATAAACAAACATTACAGCATAATGCACAAAAGCTTAATTTATCTTTTTCCAATTGTTTTTCTGTAGCGCAAGTCAAGACAGTTATTCTTATCAGTTAGTGTGCGGTAATTTAGTGACTTACATAGAGTTCTAAACTTCTGACCCTCATTTTGGGGTTCCTAAGTTACTTTCAACTAGTTTGGAGATTAAAAAGATCACAGGAGAAGGGCAAAAGAAGGAATCTCCATATATGTGGAATAAAGAAGATGCAATTCACACTTTACTAGAATACAAGTGCATGTATATCTGGAAGAAAGAGTATATTCAGAATAAATGGTTGAAGATTTAAAAAATAGTGGTAATTCAAAAACTCTTTTATAAACAATCTCAGATTATCAACTTGGAGTTCTTATTTAGGGCTACATAAACAATGCAAAACAAATACTTTCAACTGTTTGCAATGCCCTTGTGCTCTGCAGCAAAAAATCTAATATGCTGAGGTATGTATTAATATGTCATATTCACCATTTCTTTACACATTTAAGGCACAGCTGCACTATATGTTGTCAAATTAAATGCTAATATATCCACCGCAGTATTTAATTTAGCAAATTTTTCTTTGTATACAGCTAAATCACTTAAAACTATCAAACTGAGTATTTTGGAAATGAGAAGCGCAATTAATGTGCTGTTTTCACAGAATTAAACTATAGCAAGAGACTCACAAATGTAGGCTATACAAAGTGTTTTTCTAGCATTGTGTTTTATGTTTTTAAATGCAATAATGCCAGTGTATATCCTGGAAATAAAAATCTGATGTGTTACACTCACATGACTTTCTCTACTCTTGTACAAACTATTTTTACAAACGCTTATTCTCCATCTACTTCATGTTAATTGAGATAAACATTTGCAGACTCTATCTTATTGCTAATTTTCTTGTAGATGTAAGGGGAATATATATTTACAAGGGCAATATAAAAATACAGTAGCCTTTAAGCACATACATATCTCTTAATAGCTGGTTGCTAGGTGCAGCACCATTCCCTTTCCCACAGATTAATACTCTTTGCATATCCAAGACAAAAAAATGAATAACGAATTCCCATTTGAGAAAATAAGTATTGAAAAATTTAAGGGAATAACAAGTAATATCTCGAAATTGGTTCACTCAACAACAAAAAATGTATATGACATAAATTGTGTATTTTAACGCGATCTACATTTTTTGTGTAGTAAAATTTTGTCTTATCTCTTATGGTTTACCAGTTTACCAAAAGTCGTTCACAATGAAGAATACTTCTGGAGACATTCCCAGAAAATTCAAGATATACATTTTATTTGTCATGAAAATATCTTAAACATATGATATTTTAATCAAAATCGTTAGAGCCATTTTTGAGAAAATTAAAATTTTCAAAACATCTTCCATGTAAAGGGTAATCTGGGGTGAGGGGATTTTCTTGAAAACCTTTGTGTCGCATCTCTGGAAGATACTGAACCTAAATACCAAGTTTGGTGTTTATCCGACTGTTTGTTTCTGAGTTATGCTGTACACACACTCACTCACTCACTCACTCACTCACTCACTCACTCACTCACTCACTCACAGAGTTTCCAAAAATACTTTTTATGGATTCAGGGGGTCTCAAAACATGTATTTCCGGTGAAATCTCGGTATCAAATTTTTGGGTGGAATACAATACTTCCCCTACTCACTATATGTAGTAGAGATAGTAAAAATATAGTGGGAAGAGAAAGTACGCGAAAGAAAGTACATCAGATTCTTTTAGTTCTTTGCAGGCTTTCAATGATGTCATACTGGTTGTGCTATTACCAAGAAGATAGTACTTAAATTCTGAAAAGGCTGACATGATTCTGTTGTAAGGAAAGTATAGAAATAATGCTATGCTTTTTACTTTCTCTACTACATAGTAACTAGAAAGGTATTGCATTCCACCAAAATATTTGATACCAAGGTTTCACCAGAGATACATGTTTTGAGGCCCCTTGAATATAAAATAAATTTTAGAAAAAGGTCTGTGTGTGTCTGTCAGTGAACAGCATAATTCAAAAACAAAATATTGGATCAACACCAAACTTGGTATTTAAGTTCAGTACCTTGCAAAGATGTGACATGAAGATTATCAAGAAAATCCCTCTACCCCAACTACCCTTTGCATGGAACATTTTTTTCAAAACTTTTGATTTTCTAAAAAATGGCTAATGATTTTGATTAAAATACCATATATTAAGGATATTTACATGACAAATAAAATGCATATCTTGAATTTTTTGGGAATAGCCTTTGAAGACCTCTTAATTTGGAAGGAATTTTGTATAAGTTGTATAATGGGTAAACATAGAATGATAGACAGAAACATACCGCACAATAAATGTAGATCTCTTTAAAACACACAGTTTACTTAAAATAAGTTGTTTTTTTGTGGCATAAGCCATTTATGAAATATCCATTATTAAAGGTTTGAATTGTTCAATACTTGTCATTCTTTTAAAGTCCTGTCAACATTCAGTTATTTCTCGTGATTCCATTGAAACAGTATGGAATTTTAAGGCCGGTGTATAGCATCCAGTTCTTAAACATTTGACTATTGCTGTTCCCTTTGTATCTATAACAAGTGTATAATGTAGCTGTTTCTGCAAAAGTTATTTGGATTAAAATGCAGTAGATATAAAAATAAGCTTTAGTAAGACTAGTTTATATATGCACCAATAAACGATAGAGGATAGAGAAAGTCTTGTGAATGTATCACACAAGGTTTTTTTTTTGCATGGAGTTTCCAGACAGAAGTCAACTATTAGGAATCTACCTGCTACGTACTGTAGTAGTGACTCAAGTGGAAATAACATTTATTTCAAATTTTATTTTTTTAAACCATGCACAAGGGTAGTTTAAAAGAATGCCATATTAATTGTAATCCCATTTAGTATTTTTACAATGTCAGTGCACATCATTTTATATAAAAGCATAAACATAGTACAGTAGACCCTCATTTAACAAATTTCAAGAGACCGAAAAATAGCCAATTCGATTTAATGAAGTTTGAATTAACGAGGTTTACTAAAAATAGTCCCGTATTATCTGAAGTGACAAAAACGACTGTTGAATTGACTTTCTGTCTTGTTATGCTTACCAATGAATGAGGGTGTTCCACTTTTATGACCTTAAGAAAAACTAAAAATAACTGCTGTATATGATATATCTGGCATTTGTTTAATTGAGAAAGTATACTGTCAAATGCTTGTCGTAATTTTTTTTAAACAGTACTATTTGGAACAATATTGTACTCATTGAAGTAGTGAGTCATGTAATACAACAAACAATAATCTTAAGAAACACTTTATGTTTTTTAACACCAAGTTTTAATCGGAACACATGTTTTAGTTACAACTCTTACCCATTATACATTTTAGTTCTATAATTTGAAAAAATCATTAATTGTTTGGCGGACCTTGTATTATGGTACTTTTTGAAAATACCACATCCAGGGAAAGCCTGAAGTGCCTTGGAGATATCAGAAGTGGCAGTAAATTTCTCAGGGAACAGAAATTGCAGCTGCAACTTCAACATGATGACTTCAGAAGATGACAGTAAAAATTATCATTCACTTCTGCATCATCAGTAGATGACTGGTTCTTCAGCAGCACAGATGATGTCACCTGCGTCCATTCATCTTGACGGTACAAGACGGCACCAACCGGGTGTAAGCCTGTAGAAGAGCATTATCAGAATCCACAGTTGTATCCACATTATGAGTAAGTTCAGATGTGGATCATCGGTTTCCTGCTCAGTTTCAACAGCTTTATCAGTTGTTGTCCAGGCCTTCTTAAAACCGTTAGTTATGGTGTCTGTTGTAACTTCATCCCAAGCAGCAGATACATTGTGAATAGCTTGCAGTACATTCAAATGTGGAACTGTTTCTTGTAGTTTTACTGCATTGATGGCAACCTTAATCAGTCAGCATCTGTAATTACGCTTCATTGAGGCGATTATTCCTTGATCCAATGTTTGCAAACGGCTTGTGGTGTTAGCTAGTAAGAAGACAACTTTTATGTTCGGAAGTTCCAGGCCATCGAATTGATATGCCAAGCAGTGGTCCAAAGTTAGCAAAATATTCCTCTTTCTTGCAGCCATTTGTTATTGAATCTTCAACAACAGAAGAGAGATTTGGTCATCCAAGCTTTATTGTTATTCTCATACCGACTTGGCAGATTGATTAAATTGACATTTTTAAAAACGTGGATTTTTGTATTTTCCAACCACTAATGGTTTGAGCTTCTCAGAACCATCTGAATTACAACACAGGACCACTTCAGTCTCTCCTTAGTCGTCCTCCGTGGACTAGTGATACTGTTCTAGCCTCTAGTTCCCAAGGTCGTGGGTTCAAACCTGGCGGAGGGCGATGGATTTTTTCGGGCGTAAAAATCCTTAGCACAGCTTCCTTCGGAAGGGAAGTAAAGCCGGTGGTCCAGTGTCGTAGATTTATGGCATATAAAAGAACCTCAAGCCTCTGAGCAAAATTACCGCTGTTTCACGCCCAATATAGAATGGGACGCTAAGGACCATAGCAGTTAAAGAGCGTCCATAAATAAAACTTAATTTTTTTAATTTTTAAAGTCTCTCCTTGCTGCAGTTTTCTTCCATGGCATTTTCTGCCCTTGGCATGTAGTGTTTTTTTGGGCATCAAGTTAAAGAAAACGCTTGCTTCATCCATATTAAATACATTCCTTGAGAGAGCTTGGATTGAAACTACCGCGCCCACTCATTGGCATCTTCCTTTTCACTCTATGTGCCTCTCTACAGGCACTGACATCACTGATTTTATACCTCTTATGAAAACGCCATAGCCATCCCTCAGAAGACATAAACCCAGAAATTTCTGCTTTCTTGAGGATTTCTCGAGCCTTTTCTTGAAGTATGGAGCCAGATAGTATAATTTACTGTGAACGCATGTGTTGGAACCATTCAAACAGTGAATCCTCCAACTCTTCATGTTTCGCTAATCTCATGTGCTTGCTATTGCCACTAAATGAACAGCTTGTCAGACTTGCCTCTATTTTCTGTTTTGAACTTATAATCGATGAGAGAGTAGACTTCAGAATCTGAAAGTGTTCTGCAACCTGTGTTTTGGTCTTATTTCCACTATTGACCATATGTAAAATTTGCTGTTTTTGTTTCAGCGTGAGAGCATTATGAGCACGTTTCTCTTTTGGCAGAAAGCGAGTGATGGAGTGAAAGGAGGGGGGGGGGGGAAGAAAAAAAAACATTCACTGTTCACAAGCACAGACAAACAGCTCTCTGGATTGCGTGCCATGTGCGGTCTTGTTAACCAACCCCCTCTTTCCCCGCTCTTGCGTCATATGCTGTGAAAGTGACACATAAGCAGCAAGTAAGCAATTGGGCTATTGTTGAGAAATTACAGTACAGTATTGAGAAAATTTATGTGAAATGCATAACGGAAAATACCGTAGTGCAGAGAACAACATACATATTCGGTTTAAACAAAGAATAATGTATGGAATATGTAAAGATGGACCACATTTTAGTACATAGTAGGAATTATCTGAAATTCAGTTTAAGCAGTAGATTTTTCCATGTAATTCGGCAGGGACTGAGCAGCTACTATGGGTTAACTGAGTTTTCGGTTTATCCGATTTCGAATTAGCGAGGATCTACTGTAGTAGAAAAACACATGATCACTGTTTTAATCACTGTATAACCTATATTTGTGACCCTATCCTTTTAGTCTCTGAAACCAGCACATTACTTGCACATCTCATTTTGGAAATATTCTTAGCGATAGCCTAAAATTATTCACTCTATATGGCACTCTAGTTTCAGTGCGTTTCATAAAGCTGTTATTTTTTATTTTATTGACTTTCAGGGTATGGGTGGACAGTTTGAATATTTTGGATTGTGGTTAGATGCTGATTTTGGCATTGGTCACAGCAGCGAATCCTGCACAACGTATAAGAAATATCGCATGCTCTCTGCACAGAAGGATTTCAAAATAAGTGATGTGGAAGTATGGGGAGTTGGCCCCAAGCCTGTGAAAGCTGATGAAAATGAAGAAAGGGTAAGTAATTTCAAATTCTTGTGAATTTTTTAACTAAAAATAAAATAACCCAGAATGTCTAACTTTGCTCTTATAATGGCTTAAAATAGTACTAAGTTCTACATTGTACCAGCATTAAAGGAAGAAAGGAAGGGAGGAATCTTAAACAAGACATGCACTAAAATATAGAAGACGTTTTCCCTGTCTGTTTAACTTTCCTTGAGCAACATTCAAATATCCCTGACTCTAGAACCACCCCCCCCCCAATAGGCAAGGTATTCTGACCCCTTCAGGTGCCGTGGTGTGGACGCTGCATATCCCTAGCACTCGTACTTCTGACGTTACTAGAAGTACATTGGGCTGAATGTTTGAGGTCCTTCCATAAGGGAGTTGTTTGGATTGGGTTGGTCTTCATGGGGCAGTGGTTCCGGATACCCATGGGAGATTGAGTACGTCTGGGCAGCAATGCCTCAGTGTCTTCCAGTATCGCCCTTGAGAGCCGGTAGTCAGTGTGTTAGAATGCTGTCGACCCTACCAAGGTTATTGGAGTCTTCCCTTTTGGGGTTGACATATCTACTTCTGTCCCTATGTAAGCCCTCCCCCACCTTTTTAGACTCAATATATTGGCCTAATGGAAAGACCCACAGGAAGAATCATGTGGTTGATGCCTTACATGCCTTACCCTGGTACTAGAAGGGGGGGCTTCGGCTCCGAGTAGACTTTCACCTTCAACCTTAACATCAACTATCCCTAGACGCTTAAATATGGCATTGCTTCATGTCCTTCATTTCAATATTCATTTTGTGGATTTTTTTCACTTCAGAGAAGAGATCATCATCAGATGGACCAATGTCCAGGCTATAGGCTAGGGGTATTTCCCAATTGCTTTTGGTCACTGGTTGCCTCACAGATATGTAGTCTGGCATTAATTTGGAGAAACAGGAAGTCAGACTCCGAAGCTGTGGTTTATTCTGTTAAAATGTTGGTACAATTTCTTATGCAAGAATTCTTAGTAATCTACAGTGATGGATGAGCCAACAGGAATGCTATCAGTAGTAATAACATGTTGGTAATCATGTGCTATATATTATTTTTGTCTTTTTACTTACTTTACTACGTATAGTAAGTAGTGGAAGTATTGTATTCCACTCAAAAATTTGATATTGAGATTTCACCGAAATACATGTTTTGGGGCACCTGAATAAAAAAAAAAAGCATTTTTAGAAAAAGATCCACATGTGTGTGTGTCTCTGTGAACAGCATAGCTCAAAAACGAAAAGTCAGATAAGTACCAAACTTGGTATTTTGGTTGAGTACTTTCCAAAGATGCGACAAAGTTTTTCAGGAAAATCCCCCCACCCCAGACTACCCTTTACATGGAAGATTTTTTTGAAGTTGTTTATTTTCTAAACAATGGCTGTAATAATTTTGATTAAAATACCATATATTAAAGATATTTAC
The DNA here is from genome assembly GCA_030765065.1 of Deroplatys truncata. NCBI lineage: Eukaryota > Metazoa > Arthropoda > Insecta > Mantodea > Mantidae > Deroplatys > Deroplatys truncata. The sequence continues at coordinate 52,433,355 of CM060987.1, forward strand.
AGTACAAATAAAATCTACATCTTGAATTTTCTGGGAAATCCTATAAAATCCATTTCATTTGGAAGAAATTTTGTATAATCTTGTATAACCAGTAAACGTTAAACGATAGACTAAAACTTACCATACTAAAAATGTAGATCTCTTTAAAACTTACAATTTACTTAAAATAAGATGTTTTGTGGCATAAGCCATTTCTGAGATATTCATTATTAAAGGTTTGAATTAAAGTTCTGTCAACATTCAGTATTTCTCATGATTCCATTGAAACAGTATGGAATTTTAAGGCTAGTGTATGGCGTCCAGGTCTTAAACATTTGACTATCACTGCTCCCTTTGTATCTGTAACAAAATGAGTAATGTAGCTATTTCTGCAAAACTTTATTTAAATATAAAAATGAACTAGATATAAAAATAAGCTTTAGTAAGAATAGTTTGTATACCCATTAATAAACAATAGAGGGTAGAGAAATTCATGTGAATGTATCACCAGATTTTTTTATCATATACTCAGAACATAATACATATAGCGCACACAAAATTTTAACTAGCAATGCCAAGCCATTGTGTAGAAATTCATTTGTACTTTCTCAACTATATATGTATTAGACAGAGAAAGTGTTGCATTCCACCCAAAAATTTGATAGCAAGAGTTCATCAGAAATACATGTTTTAAGGATCTTAAATAGAAAAAAGCCATTTTTAGAAAAAGGTTCATATGTGTGAACACAATTTATTCTGAGATATCGGTCATTAATGTTCGATTTGTTCAGTACTTTGTCTCTCTTTTAAAGTCCTGTCGACATTCAGTTGTTTCTTGCAATGTCATGGAAAGAGTATGGAATTTTAAGATGAGCATATAGCGTCCAGTTCTAAAACTTTTGACTATTGCTGTTTGCTTTGTATCTATAACCAAATGTGAAATGCAGCTGTTTCCAGAAAGGTTTATCTCAACTAAAATGAAGTAGATAGGAAAATAAACTTTGATAAGTATAACTTGTATACCCATTATAGAGGGTAGAGAAAGTTATATGAATGTGACACATCAGATTTTTACTTTCTCTACTACGTAAAGTAAGTAGGGGAAGTATTGTATTCCACCCAAAAATTCGATACCGAGATTTCACCCGAAATACATGTTTTGAGACCCCCTGAATGCAAAAAAAGCATTTTTGGAAACATGTCCGTGTGTGTGTCTGTGTCTGTCTGTGAACAGCATAACTCAGAAACGAACAGTCAGATAAACACCAAACTTGGTATTTAGGTTCAGTATCTTCCAGAGATGCGACACGAAGGTTTTCAAGAAAATCCCCCAACCCCAGATTACCCTTTACATGGAACATTTTTCGAAAATTTTAATTTTCTCAAAAATGGCTCTAACGATTTTGATTAAAATATTATATGTTTAAGATATTTTCATAACAAATAAAATGTATATCTTGAATTTTCTGGGAATGTCTCCAAAAGTATTCTTCATTGTGGACAACTTTTGCATAACTGGTAAACCATAAGAGATAGACAAACTTTTACTACACAAAAAATGTAGATCGCATTAAAATACACAATTTATGTCATATACATTTTTTTTGTTGAGTGAACCATTTTCGAGATATTGCTTGTTATTCCCTTAAATTTTTCAATACTTATTTTCTCAAATGGGAATTCGTTATTCATTTTTTTGTCTTTGATATGCAAAGAGTATTAATCTGTGGCAAAGGGAATGGTGCTTCACCTAGCAAGCAGCTATTAAGAGATATGTATGTGCTTAAAGGCTGATGTGTTTCTATATTGCCCTTGTAAATATATATTTCCCTTACATCTACAACAAAATTAGCAATAAGATAGAGTGTGCAAATGTTTATCTCGATTAACATGAAGTAGATGGAGAATAAGCGTTTGTAAAAATAGTTTGTACAAGAGTAGAGAAAGTCATGTGAGTGTAACTCATCAGATTTTTGTGATAAGAACTAATGTTCTGTGGTTGTAAGTTATAGACAATAACATGAAACATATTAAAAGATGACTAAATGCCTCCATGATGGCATGCAACATGTGAAGTAATGCAAGATGCTCTGAAGTGGTGGCTCTTTAACTCTATGGTTAAGACGAGTCTTGATTTCTTTGCAAATGAAGAGGTCGATAGTTCAAATCTTCACTCCGCCCCCCCCCCACTTAATTTGTGTCAGTATTTGCTCTGTCTCCTAACTCTTTCACATAGCATTCTCTAGATTCTTTGTATGAAACTAACATTTTGCTTTTTGTAGTTTCAGCCAATTACAAACGAAAAATGATGAAGTTCGCAGAACAGAACATTCTGGAAATGAGAACTAAAACCACTTTTACTGTAGAGTGCATCTATACACATAAGGTTACTCAAAAAAATTGAAAAAATGAATACTAAAAATGCTGTAATATTTGGTGATTTTGAGAGATTGTGGTAATCAAAATCTTGTAGATTTTCCTCTGCAAAAAAAGCTAAGATACATGAAAGAAATTGGGTTTTGGAACTTTACTTTTGTGTAAAGGCGATGTTTACTGAAAAATAATGCAAAAAAATAAACTCTGCTTTCCCAGTTTCCACTGCAGAAAATATTTATAAGACCTGTTGACCTCCAACATCCCTCAGAGATTGCATTTACATAGAAAAAAATCTGATGTGCTACACTCACATGACTTTCTCTACTCTTGTACAAACTATTTTTACAAACTTTTATTCTCCATATGCTTCATGTTAATTGAGATATCGAGATGTCAATCTTGTTGCTAATTTTCTTGTAGATGCAAGGGCAATATGGTAGGCTATAAGCGATAGTCAAATATTTTAAGCATTGGTTGCTATGTGGCGCATTCGAATCTCTTTGCATGTCCAGAACATAAAAACAATGAATAACGAATTTGAGAAAAAGTATGTTATGGAAAATTTAAGGGAATAACAAGCAATATCTCGAAAATGGTTCACTCTACAAAAAAAATGTATACGACATAAATTGTGTATTTTAACGCGATATACATTTTTTGTGCAGTAAAATTTTGTCTATCTCTTATGGTTTACCAGTTATGCAAAAGTCGTTCTGAAGAACACTTTTGCAGACATTCCCAGAAAATTCGAGATATACATTTCATTTGTCATGAAAATATCTTAAACATATGATATTTTAATCAAAATCGTTAGAGCCATTTTTGAGAAAATTAAAATTTTCGAAAAATGTTGCATGTAAAGGGTAGTCTGGGGTGGGGGGATTTTCTTGGAAACCTTCGTGTCGCATCTCTGGAAGATACTGAACCTACATACCAAGTTTGATGTTTATCCGACTGTTCGTTTCTTAGTTATGCTGTTCACAGACACACAGACACACACACACGGACATGTTTCCAAAAATGCTTTTTTTGGATTCAGGGGGTCTCAAAACATATATTTCTGGTGAAATCTCGGTATCAAATTTTTGAGTGGAATACAATACTTCCCCTACTTACTATACGTAGTAGAGAAAGTAAAAAACCCAGCACTCTTTCAAGTAAATCTGGAGTGGCATAGATTGTGCTACTGGTAGCCAGTATACTTGATACCAACTCCTCATTTGAAGCAACTTGTGATTTAAACACTAAACCCTTTAGGTGTCCCGATAGGAAAAAGTCTATGAGAGGATATTAGGAGGGCACAATGGCCAAGCTATAGGACCAACTCTTCATACCCAATATCCAGGAAACATGCTGTAATCACAAGTTCCTTCTAATAGTTAAGAGGCACATTTTCAGGAAGCTTAGGCAGCACATGGATTAGAAGCTGGCAGATAACTTAAATATTTAATTGCACAGGAAGAAGATACATGCCTGCCAAATATCACCAATTATGCTAACCCGCATGCTCGCACCGAACCTCTCCTGATGGTTTGCCTCAATGCCTGTGTGTCAATTTTCATAATCCCAAATGTGACTATTTCTGTGGTTAAGCATAAAGTCATCTCTGTTGAAAGTTGCCTCGTCTGTAAATAACACTCAGGGGCTAAGTTCTACCAGTCCTAAGGTTGCTTTTTGAGCAAATGGTAAGGATGTAGTTGTTCATCAAGCAACACAGCAATATTATTGTTGCCCATGGTGCGGATGGATCTGGCTATGTAATACATGTAATCAACCGTGTCAAATTAATAAAATCACTAAAATTATTATTAAAAGTCAAGCTTTCAGCCATTGTGAGTTCCAGGCATTCTTCAGGAACAGATGGAACTATAAAAAATGCTATGCTTATATACCAAAGAGTCGAGGGCATTTTTATAGTTCCTCATCTGTTCCTGAAGGAGGTCGTGGAAATCGCAATGGCCAAAAGCTCGATTTTTAATAATAATTTTAGTGATTTTATTAATTTAATATGACTGATTACCCGTGAAGGCATAATCAGTAACATTTGCTGTGAAAGATTTAAGGGGGGAAACGAGTGAAAATGGGACCAAAAATGACAGTGTTTCACATTTTGTGTTTTTTGTACCAAAAAATACTACGTGCTTTGAAGTGCATATATGTGAAGTTTTAAAGCACTACAGTATCTGGAAGTTGCTCTAATTACATAATATTTTAAGGTCTGCGCTCCTTAAATGTCCCTGAGGAAGCATGGCAGGTGATGAAAAATTTTACCGATTTTTGTGGGATATTTTTTCCGCAAAGGTTAGTCCCTGAGCCACCATGATCAGTATAATAGTACAGCAGCTCTGCCAGTAGAAGTCATGTAACATCAAATTATATCTTGTTTCATATACATGAGCCAGAAACAAGTGTAAATAATGTAAATAATACCAGTGATGAAAGGTTAGATGAGCAAGAATGTGGTGTACAAAAGAAAAACTTAAGGCATAAACAGCTGGAGGATGATTGTGAATATATACCTGTTGTAAATAATGAAGAGTGTAAATATATATTGGTGGATACCAGTTTACTGTCATCATTGGTGAATACCTGAAGTGTAATGACCACAATCAAAAGTGTTTGTGTATAGGACTTGGCACTGAAAGGCTTGGCTTATGCCATAAATTAGAACTGATTTGCAGTGCTGATAATGAAAAAATAATACAACTTACATACACTTCTAGGAAGGTCTGTAAGACATTATTTCTGCATAACTGCACGCAAACTTTTAAAGTTATTTTTCCTCACTTTAATTTTTGCTACGGTTTTATTCATTCAAAACAAAGTTAAAGGGCTGAAATTTTTATTGTACATTCTGTGAAGCATAGCAAAAAAACTGATGCATGGGATTCAGGATTAACTTAGTACTTTCTGAGACCAAAAATAAAATGTGTGTAGTGATTGCAAACATGTTGAGACTTTTGCTATGCAGATTTTTTTTTTGTTTTAATTTCCCTTGTGGTTAAAATATTACAAAGCTCATATGTCAAGTTTAAATGAGCATCTGATTTTGTAAAAAAAAAGTTTCAAACATTTTTTTTCAAAAAGTGTGGAGTGCATTTCATTTTGAAATTTGCAAATTTTTTTAAAGAAAATTTTCAATAATTAAAAAACTAATTGACATAACAAAAATTAAACTCTGCCAAATAGTTCCACAAACACCCCAAATATGTGTACAAAAAATTAAGTATGTAGCTTTAAAATTGTGCAAAATAGAAATTTCAGCCATCCCCCCTTAAGTGTTACACTGCTTGAAATAGACAAAGTATGGCATTGAATTTTTTGGTCTGATTCTGCCTTTCAAACTTTAGCCTACTTATAGCAGGTGTGAAAGAGTAATTGATTGATTGTCTTAAAAGTGATTGTTTAACTATGAAACCTGGGACTTAAAGAAACTGCAATATGGTAAGTTGCCATTCGGTGTGTTATCTCAAAATGAATTTGAAAATGCCTTGTGCTTTACCAGAAAAACTGTAAATCAATTGGAGAATTTAGTGTCGTACCAGCAAGTTGTTATGGTAGCTCAGATGTTTAGAGCAGTAGCACGGTAAGCCAAAGATCTGTGGTTCAAATCCCAACTCTGGCATTGAATATTTTGGTCAGATTCTTCTTTTCCGGAAATTATATTATTCATTATTTTCTCACTGTATGCAACATAATGTCATATCCATAATCTTGTATACTTTAAATAAAAGCTTCTATAATCCATATCAAAGACACAAAGGATTAGATAACAGAAATATTAAAACATAGAATGATAGAAAACAAATGGAAGTCATATTATGAGCACTAGCAGTTACTGCAATTTGTCAAGAGAACCTTAAGGGAAAAGAGATATAGAAAACTATTATGAATGAATTGAATTGAATGAGTGAATGGATTTATTGGATGTATCAGTTGGCTATTTTGCTCTTGAATGTTATTAAACTCCCTAAATAGGAGTGTTTATTTTGGGAAATGAGGTAATATAAATTTAAGAGTTTTTTTTTTAACATTTTCAGGGTCCATCTATTTTGGACAAGGATATGGAAGTCCGTGCCATGTTAGAAATAGCTGGAAAAAGTATGAAGAGTGATGGCTATCGTGACAAGGATTGAGCTAATCACTGGCAAAGACTGGAAAAGTATCTCTCTTATTACACTTTAATAAATTATCAAATAAAGTATTGACTTTAAAGTGCTGTGTAAATTATTTATATGAAAATATATCAAAATAATCACAACTGATACATTAATATAACAGATTTAAGTGTTTTTTGCTCTCTCTCTTCTTTTGCTTAGTTTTGTACTCCCTCTCTTTTGTTTTCTTTAGTTTTTTCCTCTTTCCAGCTTCTTATAATAATTTTCAAAAAAGTATTTATAACAGATGTTTCTACACTTGACAAGCGAAACAAAGTTTGTTAAATTTGTTTAGTGGGGGTTTTAAATGTCACTTCAATTTCTGTTTGATTTGTTTTCCATGCGAGAAAAAATATTCAAGACATTTTTAATCATACTATTATATTCCAAAACATACAACAAGGTTCAAAGATTTTACGCAGTGCATACTGCAATTATGTTATTAAAGGAGAGTATAGGTATGCACCACTGAAGCACTACTATGTACTATTTTGAGCTTTGTTTAATATTTTATGAGATAAATATTTAAAGATTGAATATTTTTCGTCTGCGTCTCAGCATTTGTGTAACCCCAATGATTTAGGAAAGGAATGAGTTGATGGAGATAATTTTAAAGTTATCTAAGCTGTTTAGTTGATGCCACATCATATTTGTTCTTATCAGTTGCAACATCAACTGGATAGCTTAGGCAGCAAAGACACCAGCTATAGAAACCTAAGATAACAGAAACTTGAAATACTTTGACACATGAAGTTATGTGGTATTTCATTCACAGCTTAAGCAATTCCCTGCAGTTTGGTGCAAGCAGAATTCAAGCATGGGAGTCAGGTATGTTGACCCTTAAATTAAGCTGGAACTTCATTGTTTGTTTGCACATGTAATTTCTAAAGAGAAATTTGAGAGCAGAATGTGAAAGTGATTTTCAAATATCCTTGCAGAACATTTGTGCATTTGAGAGTATTCTTTACATACAGAACTCTCTTTAGTAGACTAACAATAGCTATTCTAGGTTGCCATTTATATGTACAGTATAAGCATTTTGTAAACAAAATGGACAGAGTGCAGCTATAGCTGTAACATTGCTTTTAAGACAAAAAAAGAGGGAATGCTGGGTTAAGAATGGGTAGAGTGTAGAAGTGCTATGGAAGCATGTTCTGCATTTGATAATGAACTACATATTCAAAATCTTAAGCAATACAAATATTTTTATCAGATGAGCATTTGGGTGCTTAATAAACATTATTGGGTCTCAAATTGCTAAAAAAAAGATAACAGAATGCAAGCTGCGCTACCTATAAAAGACCAAGTAATGGCTACAAAAAAAAAATGTTGTACACCAATGGCACTGGGGATTAATTGATCTGCATCATTTTTCCCTCATATAAAGTCTGTAAGTTATCACTTTTAAGGTCTTTGCATTTGGCGAGATGCTGTTTGTTCAGGATGACATCTTTTTCACAGAGAGTGCACTTGTGTGTAGGTAGGCATCGTATCTTGTAGAGATGTTCTCGAGGCAATCGTGGCCAGTTGCCATCCTAAATAAGGCCACTGCGGTCTTCCTTGGCATTTTTTGTATATAAACTCTATCTTTAATATTCTTATAATCTTCATCCTTTAATTTATCTTCTTAATCAATTCTCTGCTTCTTTTGAAATATAACAACAACAAATTTCCCAAGACAAAAAAAAGTATTGAAGATCGAGAAAAAAACCCACCTTTTGAATGTGGATTTTTAGCCTCGAATAAACAAACCTTCTGACTATCTAACCTAGAATATTCTTGCAGTGTAATTATACTTTTATAAAATGACATGTAATGCAATACAGATGGAAATATGTACTGCATGAATGAAGTTACTCTAAATCAGGAGTGTGATTTCAGTTTCTGCTTTGGGGGGGTGACAAGATTGCCTGAAGCAGTTTCCCAAATTTTTCTTCTGGTAGAGCAATATAACGAGTAGCCTAATCATTTCTCGTAACCTGGGATGGGGGCAATTGACCCCTCTGCCTCCCTAAATGATGCTCCTGCTCTAAATTAACATAATTGTTAAGCATTTACCCTTGAGGTTAGGTCTAGATATAGCAATACCTTGACCATGTAAAGAAGTAGGTTAGGTTAACTTATATGAATTTTCCTTATTATATCACTACAATAGCTGCTACTATTTCAAGTGATATTGTCGCATGTGTCATTGGCGAGAGTTTAACTTATATTGTTTTAGTAATATTTTATGAATTAAGAATTAATTAATCTGAATTTATTGGATTTGATTCTTACATATTTTTGGAAAAATGCAAGCTTTGTTATAAGCTGATTAAGTAACAGGATGGAAGTGACTAGTCTCTTCCGATGGCACTCCCAGTGGACTTTTGATGCCACCAACTTCCGTTGGTCTACGTGCACATTCGCACTTTGACGCCACACCGGATATTCTAGAACATTTAAGCATTCAGTGTTGATTGGCTAAGTTTACCCACTATCAGGGCGTTGGTTCTCCATATTGGGAGAACGGCCACCATGTTGGAATGCCCTTCCGGGACGCCGCTAAATCTATTTAAGGGACTGTAGACCCGGCCGTCTTGTTTTTGACCGTCGGGGGAACCTCTACATTGTTGTATACGTCTGAGGCGTCGCTCCGAGCTCAACCGGCTACCACTTCATCTCTTACCTCGCCTAGACATGCCATGACACATTTCTTAAGATAAGGCTTTGTATTAGTAATCCCATAATCAGAATACCATTGGCCAGGATTAATGGAATATATTGCAAACCCCACCTTTGTAAACCAAACATGTGCAACCAACAAATTACTTAATCTTTCTTAATATATTAGCTTAATTTAAGTCCCATTGTTATCATTGCTCTACCATCTGCCTTCCTTTTACCACCCTCAAATAGCTATCCCCCACGTCGCCAAATCATGTTCGCGACAATATTTTCTATAAATCATCACAGGGCATTTCTCTCCCTTGTGAAAACTCAAAAGTTACTTTTTAGAAGAAAAAGAATACTGTGTGCAGGTCAAAAGAAGTATTGTAATAAGCTGGCAATCTTTCTGAAACTGATTTGTGTGTTAATTTAGCAGATATCCTGCTCCCCCTTGTTTTAGTAATTTTCATTGTATGTTTAACACAAAAGCATATTCTCTTTGTGTGAAGCTATTAAGTTTTATGTTTCTTCATCTGACTACTATTTTGCATTTCATACTACGAGGGGTATTTTTTAAGTAAGGTCCGGTTCGTCGTCGTAAAAAAACTACGAGACATACTTTCGTCAAATATTTTTTATTCAATTCTTCATACATTCAGCTATTTCTCCACATAGTCGCCGTTGTTTGTGAGACATTTGTCGTAATGAGGGACAAGTTTTTGTAGACCCTCGTCATAGGAGTCCGCTGCCTGTGAGGAAAGCCACTTCGTAACAGCTGCTTTCACTTCATCGTCCGTCTGGAAATGCTTGCCGCCGAGGAATCTCTTCAGATGCAGGAAGAGGTGGTATTCGCTAGGAGCAAGATCGGGGCTGTAGGGAGGATGATCGATCTGCTGCCAACCAAAGGATCCAATAAGAGCTTGTGTCTGAGCAGCGGTGTGTGGCCTTGCATTATCGTGCAAGAGAATCACTCCGGCAGACAGCAGGCCGTGACGTTAATTCTGAATTGCACGGCGAAGTTCCCCTCAAAGTTTGACAATACACGGCTGCATTGATTGTTGTCCCCGGATCCATGAACTCCACAAGCAGAATACCACGTCTGTCCCAAAAGACTGTTGCCATAACCTTGCGAGTTGAGAATGATTGCTTGAATTTCACTTTCGTCGGAGATGCCGTGTGTCGCCACTTCATCGACTGTTGTTTGGATTCAACGATCACGCGGGACACCCATGTCTCATCCCCCGTGATGATATGGTCCAACAATGCATCACCTTCCTCATGGTATCGGGTCAAGAACGTCAGAGCACTGGCACATCTCTTTTCTTTGTGTTCCTCTGTCAGCATCTTCGGAACCCATCGATTGCACAATTTTCTGTAGCCCAGGACTTCTGACAGAATTCTGTACATAACAGACCTTGAAACCTGCGGAAAATGCAATGACAGTGTGGAAACGGTGAACCGTCGGTTGGCACGAATTTCGGTGTTTACGGCACGCACAAGATCCTCGCTAATGACAGATGGCCGGTCCGAGCGCGGTTCGTCATGCACGTTCTCTCTGCCTGCCTTGAATAACCTCACCCACCTACGGACTTTGGTATCACTCATGGCTTTGGGGCCATAAACTTCACTAATCTGGCGATGCATTTCTGCCGCTGTCGTATTCCTTTGCTGTCAAAAATCGAATGACCGATCTAATTTCACATCCGGCAGGCCGCGCGATCGTCATAAACCTTTCCATCACACAGTACAGTCCACACTCACTGCCTACCTGACTCCAACCGCTGTGTCACTGTGTGCAAGGGATGCCGGGATTGAGTGCGCATGCGCGAAGGTACAGTCGCCTGATTCTTTCGACGATACGGGGCAGCGGACCTTACTTAAAAAATACCCCTCGTATATAACTGGATACACAAAATAACTGGTCATGCACCCTCAAGCTGTACCAGCAGCATTGCAAGTGAACGAGTTGCTGTTGGAGAGAAAAGACTTACCTGTGTCCATCAGAGAGCACCAAACCCTCCATGGGTACCGGCATCTATCAGATAGCTCTCTCAATGCTGTGTTTACTAGCAAGATGACACATCTCGAGAGTTTCTTGCACTCTCTTCTCTCAAATGGATGCTAGGCTTAAGATACTTCCTCTTTCTGACTTAGAAAATAAAGTAAATGGAGGAAAGAGAGAGCCCAAGAAATTGAAAACAGTAAAATTATAGTTCAGTAACTTAGAAAACACCCTTGGGAGGGGTAACTCACCTGGTCATGTATTCCTCTTCTCCTACTGCCTTGGGCGGGCATGCCTCTGCTACTCTGCTTGCGAGTTACTTTTTAGCATAGTTTATTTTTTAAAAACCCGTAATTTCGCCTAGTTCGTGTTTTATTTTATTTTCACAAAATAGTTTATCACTTAATCAAACCACTGTTGTAACTATCCAGCTATAGAGGCAGGACTAAAGACACAAGAGCATTGCAACAAAAATGCTGTGTTTGTAGATTGCTCTGACAGGCCATGCAAAGAACAAGGTGCAGCGGGTGTGAAAACAATTGTTTGCATATAACTAGCAATAGTATCTCGCATACATATGGTATTATCATGGGATATGTTCCTAAAGTCAATTCACACTTTTTAGGATATTTCATAGCCTTCAGTGCCCCATCTACCTCTTCAAGGAAAAAAGTTCCTCGCTGATTGATTTTCATAATACAAATTATTTCAATTGAAGTTTTACAAAGAAAACTAGCAGCTTTAATTTTTTACAGGAAGACCAATCACACATCATCATCATCATCATTTTGAAACTCTGCTCTTTAACACACTTCTTACAGAACTGGAATAAGGATTTTAGTTTTTAAGTTATCATGGCATAAACAAGATCCTATTAAATATTTATACATTATAAAATTGCTGTATTCACAACAGTGATGTGACACTTGTTTCCCACGTATCAGCTCACTGCCTCTTTAAGACATCTCATTGGATAATTCAGTAGCAAAAGGCAAGTAGAATGAGGGCGATTTGTCCCTCCTGAATACTTGCGCAGTCCATAAACCAAGAGATTTTACTAAGTTGTTTTATACAGTAACATATGCGAGTGTATTTCTTATAATGTTTTTGTATTTGTGTTTACTTCACGCGTTGAAGCCATCTTGTGACGTCATTCATTTGTTAGGTTTGTTAGCTCCATCTGGTGTTAGCAATTTGCGGCAGTATTAGTTTTTTTGTTTAAAAAAAATGCTAGTTATTTTATTTAATTTTGGTTCTTTGTCCTCCGGCTAGCTTTTGGGTCGAGTACTTCTCTTTATACAGGTTGTGTAAACGGAAAGGAATCTTTTATCCAAAGATAACACTGATGAAAGAATTTCTTTTATACTTTTATTGTCGAACACTTTCACTATCACATTTACACATTGATCTAGACACTCGCCAAACTGCAACTGTTATAATAACTTCTTACTGATCACTTTTAATCCACGTACTTCAACCTTTTGTATAATTAACTTTACAACACTTTAGATTTTTCATAATTCTGCTACACGTAACTTGTGAATCTATAGCCGACGTGTAATATTTCTGCTGGACTGTATCATACAAACTATTTTTGACGAACTGACGGGAATGCAACGTGTAGTATACAAAGAATTTTGACGAACTGATGGGAATGCGACGTGTAGTGTACAAAGAATTTTGACGAACTGAGGGACCGAAGGCGATGTGAAATATATAAAGATTTTTGATGAACTGACGGGGTCTACCTCTAACCTAGCTCTATTTATACTCCCACACACCGATATGCCTAAAGATTATAACTGAACTGCAATTGGCTAATAAAACGCGCCAACATTAGCGTCTATTTTTATATCCAATGAAAATTATGAATACATATGCTCTAGGGAAATGTTCTAGAATATTCTAAAAGAAAAAACGCGCCAATATTACGTAACTTCCTCGTTTCCAATAATGATAAACAGCTCACCCCCTCGCATTATTGCACGCTATTATTGTCAGTTTCAGTAAGGCGGTATAAACTTCTTTTCAACAATAATTACAATCAATAAACATCTCAAATCAATGTCACATAAAAATGCATATTCATATTACAATCATTACTTACATTTAAGTAATTTGTGATACAAATTACTGCATCACATACTATTCCAGTAGTTAAAAGAGAAAACATCAAAGATGTATATTATTTATGAACTCTTCTCAAGCAAGCAACCATGTAAATGGCATGATCCTGCTGCTAAGCTTTCGATCTCATCACAGCAATGTGCTCAGAGAGGCACATTCTTTCAGTTTATGTACTGAGACCACCAAGGTGGGAGGTGACATTTTGGCCAGTGAAAATGCAGGCGCTTTGTAATTGGTGCAGGTAGGGAATCCAATGGGAGATAGATGGATTTTGTGTAAGCACTTCGTGCAGGAAAAAAACGTGGGGCCAATGCCAGGAATGTATTAGTAATGACTGAAATGGTAGTATTGTGGTGTTAATGCAGCAAAGTTGTCCATATGCTGTTAATTTCCATGCCACCATCTCTATTGACGTTGAAAAGTTTTGCCTTTATTGTCAAGGTCTCTCTAGTCACCCTGTCTCAATACTTTGTCAGCTTGTAAAGTATGGTGGTGTTTGCAAAATTGGGTTTATGTCTCTCTGTAATCCATCTGCTAAACCCAATGTTATTGGGTATTTCAAATGAAAGTGACTGTCATGTGCTTTACAGTACTCATCAACTGTTCTTCCCATTTGATCTGTATATGCTCTTCTTGCACTTAAAGGGGATCCGGTAAACTCTGGAGTTTTTAGGCTAAGATTTTTTTTTTTTTTTATGGTGTGGCCCCGCCTCCGCCACACCAGGTGACGATCATCCGAAAGGGATATACATCGCCTCCCCTACCATGCACTAACTACTCTACGGTGATGGAAGGGAAAAACGATGGTAAGGTGGTGTCCGGTACCGCCAAAGCAAACCGAATGTTAGTGGGTGATTTTCTAAAAAGGCGCCTGCATACAAGGGAGTATGCAGAGTGGAGTTCAGGTACTGGTCTTGGCTATGGCCCAGACCAGGAACCTGTGGTTAGTAGTGGTAGTCATGCTCATGCTAAGAGGATTGAGGTGATGGTATCATGCTCATAGAATAATTGATGGTGGTACTTGCAGTTTTATGGAGGCCTCGGCCGGAGAGGGGGCCGATGTTGTGTTTGATATTGTTTTTCTTTCTTTTATTTATTTATTTATTATTTTATTATTATTTTTTTTTTAATTTTATTTTGAGATTATTCTAGGGGTCAGGGATAGACTGCCTTAAGAAAGGCTAGAATGCATGTGCAGGAGACTACTGTTCTGCTGCACTGCCTTAAAAGGCAGTGACAGAGTGGTGCTGTACAGTCCGCTTGTGTCCCGATCGTTGCCATGGTCGTCATGTGTTTGGGGCTGCTTTCTCGCCCCGATCCGCCCCGGGTGGGGAAGTCATCCGCCCGGGGTCTTCAAGGCGTCTGCTGGTTGTGGCTTCAAGGTGGTACGAGGCTGTTTAGGTATTCCAGGATGGCCTCGTTGTCATCTGTTATGTGACGATTTAGGGGGATGCTTCTGTTGAACAGCGATAGTGGTCGTTTGTGTTTGTCCGTGGTTGTGTCGTATTGGCCCAAATCGCGGATGGTCGGGTTGTTGTTACCTTGGGCTTGTTTGTACATGTTGGCTGCAAGTTTCTTTATAAACTCCTCTACTGTGTGCATTTTGGTGTCTGCGTGAAGCGCATCCAATGGGACTACTCTAGGTGTCTTTGTGATGATTCTAAGAGCTTTATTTTGTAGCAATTGGAGACCTTTAATGTGTGTTTGGGCACAGGGCCCCACGCTGGGGCAGCATAAGTCATAACTGGCCTAATTAGGCTTTTGTAAAGGGTTAGCCCCATGCTTTGGCTGGCTGAGTTTGTACGGTTAAATATAGGGTACAGGGCGCCTAACTGCTGGTTTGCCTGTCGCCTTACTATGGCTGTATGTTCGGCAAAGGTGAGCTTGGAGTCCGGGGTTACCCCTAGATACTTAACTTTATTTGTCCAGTTTATGGTGTCGCTATAGAATTTCAATGGCGTGGTTTTATTAAAGTGTTTGATTCTTTTGGAGAATAGTACCGCCTGCGATTTTGCTGCATTTACCTTATCTAACTGGTCATGTTATTACTAGTCAGCCATGATGAGTGCACTTGGAGAAAGGTGCCACTGTTTTGTTGACAGTGCAAGATATCAAAGCATGATCAGAGGGGAATGAGGAGCAAGGAACAGTGGGAATGTACAATTGTGCAATGAAAACAGTACAACATTTGCAGGCTTCAGCCGTACTAGTAAATGCAACTAAGAATGTTGGAGGTTTTCTTTACCTGACTGCACTTCCGATGTCCCATCCTTTGTTCCATAACTCTTTAATTCCTCTTCCCACTGAATGCACTCATATTCTAGCCAACTTACAGCTAATCTTGGTTGGGGTGCATGAATGGTTTTCATTTTGTAGCTGTTGAGTATTTCAACAATTTTTCAGGAAAGATTTCTAAGTACAGCATGAAAGCTTTGCACTGTTTTTGTCATCCACTTCAGCATCTATGAATATTACAGTGGGCTTTTCCTGGGTGTCATCTTGGTCTACATCTTAACTCAAGATAAAAAAATTGGATGGTTAGACTACAATGTAATTGAATTCAGGAAAGGAATCAAAAAGCAATTTAGTTACTAATGAAAGAATGAATATTTGATGTTTTGAACTGAGGTTAGAATATAATAACAAAGCAAATAGAGAGGTCACTGACATTTTGAGACAAATTAAAAATTTAAAAGAGGAAGCAGTTGAAATTGATGTTGTACTGAAATATTTTGACAGTCATTTTCAAAGGTAAGGGTAGGTTGCAATGTTTAATCAGTGGCTGAATAAAACAGATTAAGAATATTTTAACTATCCACACAGTGAAGCAATTAATAAAATACACTTGATGAAAGTGGAGTCAACCTAAACATATTTACTAGCTTCACTCCCTTATTTTCTAGATAGTGACCACAGAAAGAGTTGTTGAAAAACACGTGGTTGAGTTGTGACTTTCTTACCTCGTCCATTTTAAATCTGCTCGAGAATTCTCTGCATCTCTTGTTCCTGGGATTGAAGTTCCTTATAATACCCCCCAAAAATGGTGGAATCACACACAGTGAAGCAATTATTTTTTTAATATTTTAACTGTTAACCCAAGTATTGTTTCATGCAGGAAAGCTAAGTGAAAAGGATCCTAGTAGATAGAATATATAGCTTTTTGCAAAATGCCTTATACAGGAATGGTGGCCTAAATAATGCACCAGCAGGCTGAAGTTATCAGGAATACACTATTTTAGTTAGGATTTAGGAGCTATAAAGGCAACAGTTGATAAATATTTGGAAAAATATTTTTTTTTTCGTAAGCTTTCTGTGCTTTTTTTATTTTGACATGTCACCAGATAATTACAATAAAAGCATAATAAACTAATGCAATAACAATTTCAGTATCTACCATCCTGGAGTTAAAAAACTGTGCTGCTTATTAGTATTGCCAAGATTGTAGAGGGTAGCTCTCAGATCAGCAAAGTTTGCGATTTGATGGAGCATCGCACTTAGACAAAATATTGAAGTAATTTGTGTATTGTGAGATGGTGATGTACATGCAGATTTTAATATACCAGAAAATTAGTTTAATTTTTCAACTATTACTGCTTAAAAGCAATCCATCCACTTTAATTATCTGACTTAAGTCAGGCATCAACGGTGGAAATGTTAAGTGTTATGTTATGCTGGAGGTTATAAGCAGAGGGGTCGAAGGGTTGTTGGGTGATATCGATGGTGATTGTCACACACATAACTGCAGTGACATGGCTGTCACTGAGCTGTCTCAAGAGACAAGTTATTATGCAGTAATTATAAGTACACAGCGTCAGGGCAAGAACGAAGTAACGTGTAAATTAAATTGTAGTTGAGATTATGGATGGTATGGAGAAACTGGGAGAAGTTTCCGTGCTTGTGCATGTTAACTACATCTGTTATACTGACTCTAACTTCTGCCATACTATGCTCCCACCTACTGTCCATTCCAAACCAGAGTGCCTTTCACAAACAAACTCTTTGTATTATCCGCGCGAAAGTAGTTCGCAATCCCCGCCCATAATGGCTGCTTGTTCCCCTCCCACGTGCTTGTTGAACACTATTTAATCTATAAAAAGGCTCCCTGCGTGAGAATCATAGTTCAAAATGCAACCTGAGGTAACAATTGATTTTATAAGTATGCAGCAATGAACATTTTACTTACGTTAATCATAATCCTTGGGCAAAAGGTAACACCCAAATCCGAATCCTCCGAAAAGAACTCAACTGCCATATCAGAATCAGAACTACTCTCCAAAATAATGACAAGCTTATCCACGATTCCACAGCACTCGCACTTAAAACAAGTTCCCACATTTTATCCTCTTCAATGTTGTATTATGTCTGTTTATATTCCCTGCTCGCTTTCGTTACACTTCTCACTGAAACGCCTGTAAAATCCGATATTAGTTTCGTAATATGCAATAATGCAAGTGTCGGGTATTTTTGTAATAGTGAGTTGAATATATGAAGTATTGTTTGTTTTTAACTATTTCCCACTTCTGTGTTTGAACAGTTTATTCGCACTACACGCACCTTCCTCTGCCATGTGAGCTCAAATACCAACTGACTAAATCACAAGATTTGACCTGAGCTGAGCATATGTGTGTTAGTGTATTATGAATGACTGTTTGCTTATCATATATCCTGTGTTATGCAAAGTGTTTATTCGGTACTCAGATAACACCTCTGGGAATTCATTGCTGCATTTCTTGTATATGTAAGAGAGTGACAGTCAACATACGGTTGGTATTAACTAGCAAGATGATCTCGGCGTCAGCGCAAGAGCAGGCGAAAATCATATTTTGTAATCTCTTAACAGTTAGTATATATCCATTACCTTCAACGATGAGTTCTTATGATAACCGCAATAAAATGTGCAGTTCTATACCTTTCCTGCTCTAATATTTCGTAATACAATACATGTATTAAGTAACTATTTACGTTGGCGTAAGAGTATATTCTTGGGTTCGTGACAAGCTGAAGCACGTGCTTCTGTTTACATCAGAGGGAACTCTGGTTTGGAATGGACAGTAGTATAATTGATGTAAAATTGTAGTGATAGTATGGAAACAATGTGCAGGAAAAGCTTCCCACATTAGTGCACTTCTTACACATGCACAACCCATATGTATTTGGCCCATAAGGTAATTACATATCAGTTGCACATGCGCAGAAGTTCCTTAAAATGTGCACAATCAAGATCTGCTAATGACCCTGTTGCCAGATCTAAATTCTGTAGATTTTAAATTACAACATATACATTATGTTTAATAGCATTAAAAAACAGCTACCAGTAAATCCGCAAGGTGTCAAAAGTTAGGGTGTTGACATGCTCTTATACAGCAGCTGCCAATGTGTGTGAACTTGTGTATGTATTGTGTCATTAGTTACTCTATGCAGAGTTCCTCTGTCACTTTTCTCTGACATAAGAGGCCAAACTATAATACTCGATCTGTACTTTAAACTGTGTTTTGGCTTCAGTTTGTTGTTTCTATTCTACTGTAAAATGCTGTGTTATCACAAGGCCAACAGAGCAGAGGAATAGACTGCTCTGGCTGCAAACAACCGGACTATCAAGAGCATCTTGACATGCATTCTGGCAGAATGTCCACAAGTGCCTTTGAATCGTGCATTACAGAAACTTCCGACAGATTTTCAAATATTGGCATAGGTGTGCAGGGTGGAAGGGGTAATTGAAATTGAGTTTTATTTATGGATGCTCTTTAACTGCTGTGGTCCTTAGCGTACCATTCCACATTGATGCAGTAATTTGTATCACAAATTATGTAAATGTCAAGAGTGATTGTAGTGTCAATATGCATTATTGTGTGACATTGATTTGAGATGTTTGATGATTGTAAGCATTGTCGAGAAGTGGGTTTATACGGCCTTACTGAAACTGACAATAATAGCGTGCAATAATGTAGCGAGGGGGTGAGCTGTTTATCATTATTAGAGATGAGCAAATGACGTAATATTGGCGCGTTTTTCTTAGAATTTGCTGGAACATTTTTCCCTAGAGCATATGTTTTCGTAATTTTCATTGGATATAAAAATAGACCTAATGTTGGCGCGTTTTATTAACCAATAGCAGCTCGGTTATAATCTTTAGGCATATCGGGGTGTGGGAGTATAAAAAGGGTTAGGTCAGAGTCAAATTCGTCCAGTCCATCGGAAACATTTGTGCATTACACGTCGCTGAGTTCAACAGAAACAGTCATGGTGAATACATTCGCAGGTTACGCGTAGCAAAGTTATAAAAAAATCTGAAGTGTCGTAAAGTTAATTAAACAATAAGTTGAAGTACGCGAATTAAGAATGAGTGGTAAATAAGTTATTATAACAGTTTCAGTTTGGCGAGTGTCAAGATTAATATGTAAAAGTGCATAATATGTTACGACAATAAAAGTGTAAAACAAATTCTTCATCAGTGTTATCTTTGGATAAAAGACTCCTTTCCGTTTACACACCTGTATAAGATAAGTGCTCGACCCTAAAGATCATAGCTAGCTGGAGGACAGTGAACCCAAAATTAAACACAATAACAGGCGCTCAGTAAAAGATAACATGAAGTGACCGCGACAAATTGTCTTTTATACGTGCGGCAAATAAACAGTAGCATTCTTTCAAACTTAACAAAGAATACAGTCGCATATATTGGCTCCCAAACGTGGGGCTCAATAAATAAATAAACATATAACTGCCGCAACATTGAGCATGAAACATTGGTAATTTTGCTCAGAGGCCTCTTTATCAGGCTTGAGATTCTTTTACGTGCCATAAATCTATGACACAGGACCACCAGCTTTACTTCCCTTCCGAAGGAAGCCATACTAAGGATTTTTATGCCAAAAAAAAAAAAATCCATTACCCTCCACTGGGTTTGAACCTGTAACTTCGGGAACTAGAGGCTAGCATAGTAATCATTACACCACAGAGGACGGTAGATGTTCATAGCCTAAGGGGTAATTCTACGTGATAAACTAAGGAAAACATTTTTAGTAACATTTTTGTTTGGGCGCTAGATTTGCAATAAAAAATTGGATTTGTGTGGAAATTTATCTATGTGTAATATTCATGCTGTTGAATATCAAAATGCGCTTAAGAATATGGAGATTTTAAAAGACTGAAGATTTTTTTCCTCCATCCTTTTTTGAAAAATCAATTGGTTTTATGTAACTTACAATTGAAGTCTGCACAATCGTAATTTTTGGGGTGTAGTACATCTGCCAATGCCTCACAACAGCCATCCCTCTTTGTCCTGTGTAACAATCATGACCTTTTTCAATCAGGTTGACAAGACTAGCATACACATGTGATAATAAAAGACAAAGAAATCTAGTATGAAACTGTTTACAATTTTAATCTCTTAGAAATGTAATTGAAACGCTGTCACCCTAAATGTACTATCAAAAACTCTCCATCATTGGACAATTGTTGTTCAGTCAAGGAGCTATCATAATGCTTTACATTAAGAGAGAAATCCCTAAGTGTGTCAAAACCCTTAAAGCAGGAGAATGTATTCTGTAGCCATCAGAATGCTATGGAAAGGAGTAATGAAAAAATCTGATGTGTTACACTCACATGACTTTCTCTACTCTTGTACAAACTATTTTTACAAACGCTTATTCTCCATATGCTTCATGTTAATGGAGATATCGAGATGTCAATCTTATTGATAATTTTCTTGTAGATGCAAGGGGAATATGGTAGGTTTTAAGCGATAGTCAAATATTTTAACGCTGGTTGCTATGTGGCGCATTCCATTCTCTTTGCATGTCCAGGACATAAAAAAATGAATAACGAATTTGAGAAAAAGTATAAGTATTGGAAAATTTAAGGGAATAACAAGCAATATCTCGCAAACGGTTCACTCAACAAAAGAAACGTATATGACATAAATTGTGTATTTTGACGCGATCTACATTTTTCGTGCAGTAAAATTTTGTCTATCTCTTATGGTTTACCAGTTATGAAAAAGTCGTTCATAATGAAGAATACTTTTGGAGACATTCCCAGAAAATTCGAGATATACATTTTATTTGTCATGACAATATCTTAAACATATGATATTTTAATCAAAATCGTTAGAGCCGTTTTTGAGAAAATTAAAATTTTCGAAAAATGTTCCATGTAAAGGGTAGTCTGGGGTGGGGGGATTTTCTTGAAAACCTTCGTGTCGCATCTCTGAAAGATACTGAACTTAAATACCAAGTTTGGTGTTTATCCGACTCTTCGTTTTTGAGTTATGCTGTTCACAGACACACAGACAGACACACACACGGACATGTTTCCAAAAATGCTTTTTTTGGATTCAGTGAGTCTCAAAACATGTATTTCCGGTGAAATCTCGGTATCAAATTTTTGGGTGGAATGCAATACTTCCCCTACTTACTATACGTAGTAGAGAAAGTAAAAATAGGTTTTACGATTAGTTTTTCACAGAAGTGTTTTAGGGAATTAACAGATTATAAATTTGTTGTGAACCAATGCTCTCTATCTTTTTTTTATAATTCAGATCTTTAATGAAAGGGATTTTGAACTACACAGAGCATTTTGTCCATGGGTGCTACATCACCATGTGAACCAAAAATCACAGTGATAAAATGCTATAGGTATGTTTGACAAAGCTTACCTTCCATTTTCAAAATGTGTGGCCAGAGGAAAATGTAAATATCAAAAGGCATGTGCATTTTCAAGAACTATTTAACAAATACTGGTGTAATTTTTTTTTTTTTAATTTCATATTATACTAACCTTCAACAATAAAATCAGGCTATTTATAGGTGTTATTGTAAAAATATTAATATTTTTGCAATAAAACTAGTTTTTTTTATTTTATTTTAATAATATAGAGCAAAATTTATGCAATGCAGTCAAATGCAACCCTGTCAGCATCCAAGCGCGCCATTACACTGGTAATTTTACTTGGACCTTTCCCTTCCTTTACCACAAGCACATTTGACTGCAGTCACTGGGACTCAAACCCCGACGTTTGGCTTTGCGTGGATGCCCACTTCATATCACACTAATGAGCATGGCTATTCAAGTCGCTTTGGTTGTCATGCCGGTGAAAGGGATATGGGGAATTAGAGGAAGAGTGGCGTATGTAGCAAAATAATTCTGTAAATAACAGGTTAAATGTATTTTAACTAGAAGGCTAACTGTCCGCCTTACTGTGTGAGGGCGGCACCCTAATGCCATCTGCATGGCATGAAGCAGGGGTTACAGGAATGAGACCTAGAAGGCTAACTGTCCATCACATATCGTTCTAAGAGATATCCACCAACAGCTCCGTCGCGATATGACCAAGGAGTTAAAGCAACATAAAATAAAATGGAATATATATAAATCTGAATATTTATTTTGTTTTATTGCCAATCTTTCACATGGCTTTTTTTCATTATTTTATTCAACAATGTAAGGGAAAAAATGCAGACACTTCATATTCAAAAGCCTTCCTTTAAACCAAGGAACATGTGATCAGAAAAGTATATATAAGAATAGGATATTTACTATTCACACACTTTTTGGAAGTGCTACAGTAGCAAGCATTGCCATGTTAAACATGCTCTATTATGATATGCTTGTGTGATTTCTCAACTAGGACTGCATGTAAGAGACAAGGATGGGGATATACCTTACATCACAATTATTAATACCTCTGTCAATCATAACACACAAAGGTGTTGTAAGTCGCCATGGAGTATATCATCTCGAAATGAATTTGAGATATTGTGATTTATCAAGAAAAATGCATGTCATTTGGGGAATTTAATGTTATGTTAACATGTTGCCATGGTAGCTCAGTTGGTTACAGCAACCGTACAGAAACTGGAAGATTGGTTGTTCAAATCCTGGCTATAGCATGGAAATTTTCGGTCTGATTCTACGTTTCCAATGAAGATGGAGTTTTGCCATTCTTAAAAAAACTTCACAAGAGACAATAGCAAATTTATATTTGACTAATGTGTGAAGGTACCCAGGTACTTGCATCAATAACTGCTTAAAGGAGAGCATTTACCACCCAAAACCACACCAATGTGCAGTTTTCAAATGAAAATTAATGCCTTTGCCACTGTTTCTTTTACTCTGTATTACTTTAACTCCTTTGTACATAGGCTCTTCTATATTATTATGTATTCATGAATGTATAATATAGCCCATGTCCATCAAAGAACTTGTTTCTTGTTTCACAATAAAAAACTTAAAATAATATGCTTCCACATGAGATGCAAGGTGTATATTACAAGGTAACAAAATAAAATGTAAGAATTGAAATAATCAATTACTTTACTGCTCTTAAAGCAAAAACATGCAGATTGTATGCAAATATATAATTCATCATATTCACAAAATCTCTTCAATCACTTTCATTGCTTAAATAGTATTAATAGAAAATTGCACTTTATTTTAGTTACTAAAGTCATATTTACTAAAAAATGCCATGCAATTTGTAATTGCAGCTTCTTAACTCTCTGAGTTACTTTTTAAATGTATTATAGTGATATACACAAGAATTTAATTGCAGTTCTTTATAAAAGTGCTGTGTCCTAGTTGTCAACTCATTAGTTATGTAGTCCCTCAGGATCATTTAATTTCATCTAACAAGTTCTATTAAAACAATAACACAATGCATTATATACCACTACTAAGAGCAATTATTTCATTGAGAGCTGATATATTTATTTGAATCAGCAATACTTTTCGCAGCATTAGCTTGATAAAACTGGCTGACAAGTGGCTGCATTGAGCGGTGTCTAGTCTGCTGATATTTCCTGCAAGCTTCAGACTGATGACGTTCCATATAGCGTTGTTGGGAAAAGGCCTTACCACATATGGAACATTTCCATTGCCATTGATGATGATTGCGAGTACGCTGATGGGCACGTAAATTTGACCTAGATGATGATAAAAAGTTTTTGTCATTGTGTGTTACAACTCAGAAAAACAAATCAGCACAGAGTATATAAATGAACAGAAACTACTGTTGATAAAAACACCCATTTTTAAATGCCTCTGGACTGCAAGGGAGTATCAAAGCCATCATGCTGAAACCTACTTTGGAATTCCTGTGAGAGAACCTATAAGATGTAAGAAGGCTATATTAAAAGAAATTTTTAACAATCGAATGACTTTCTCTACCTCTTGTAATTTATTTTCATACCTATTCTACAAATTATTCATACAAAGATTTATTACTTTCTCTACCATGTACATAATAGGAAGAGAAGATATTTGATTCCATCCAAAAATTTGACACCAAGATTACGCCGAAATCTTGAGGTCCCCTGAATATACAAAATTAGAAAAAGGTCCCTGTATCTGCAAACAGCATAACTCAAAAATGAAAAGTCTAATAAAAACCAAACTTGGCATTTAGGTCCATTACCATTTTAAAGATGAAACACAATTTTCAAAAAAATCTCCCCGCCCCAAACTACCCTTTACATGGAAAATTGTTTGCAATTTTTTATTTTCTAAAAATTGTCTAATGATTTTGATTAAAATACCATATATTAATGATATTTACATGACAAATAAAATGTATATCTTGGATTTTCTGTGAATAGCCTTTGAAGTCCTGTTCATTCAGAAGGAATTTTGTATTATCTTGTATAGCTAGTAAATGTTAAGCGACAGACGAAGACGTACATACAAGAAATATAGATCTCTTTAAAACTCACAATTTATTTTCAATAATCTTTTATGTGACCAGCCATTTCCAAGATATCTGTTATTAATAGTTTGAATAGTTCAATACTTGGTAATTCTTTGAAGTCCTTTCAATATTCAATTGTTTGTCGCAATTGCAAGGAAATGGTATGGAATTTTAAATTTTAAAGCAGCGTACAGTGTCCAGTTCTTAAACATTTCACTATCACTGTTCCCTTTGAATGTGTAATGTAGCTATTTCTGCAAAGGTTTATTTGTATTAAAATGGAGTAGATAGAAAAAAAAATCTGATTTGTTACACTCACATGACTTTCTCTACTCTTGTACAAACTATTTTTACAAATGCTTATTCTCCATATGCTTCATGTTAATCGAGATGTTAATCTTATTGCTAATTTTCTTGTAGATGCAAGGGGAATACGGTAGACTTTAAGCGACAGTCAAGTATTTTAAGAGCTGGTTGCTATGTGCAGTATTCCATTCTCTTTGCATGACCAGGACATAAAAAAACAAATAATGAATTCCCATTTGAGAAAACGTTTAGAGTATTGCAAAATTCAAACAAATAACAAGGAATATCTCAGAAATTATTCACTCCACACAAGTGTATATAACATAAATTGTGTGTTTTAACGAGATCTACGTTTTTTGTGTAGAAACATTTTGTCTATCTCTTACGGTTTACCAGTTATGCAAAACCCTTCAGAATGAAGAGGACTTTTGGGGACATTCCCAAAGAATTAAAGATACACAGTCCATTTGTCATGAAAATATCTTGAATGTATAACACAGTAGTAAGAGAAAAACAGTTCTTTCCTATCATACAAACACATGGTGACAAATACATGTGGTGATGTGATAACTTCCAGGTTCTATGCTGAAGTGTCTTGCATAATAAGCTACAAACTATGTTATTAGCAGTATCAGTCGTAAAATATTTCAGCTGCACAATGGATTGAGGAAAAGTTTCAAATTAGAAACATAACTACCGAAATTAACAAGGTTGTGTTGCAAAATTGCTAATAATATTATAAATTATCAGTGAATGCTATTACTTTTTCTACAAGATCTCCCATTTAGAAACAGTTAAAAGGATGATTCATGATTAATGTACTTTAAGAGTCTTAGCTCGTGGAGTTACCATGTAACTTCAGACCTCCCCTTGCTACATGGGTTGTTGCCACCTTATACACCATGGCCCGGTGTTGCAGTATGCACAATCTTTTCTGTATTTTATTGTTACTTTGACGTGAATTGTAGTTTAATTGCTATATTGATACAAAATGTTTGATCGTTCTGCAAAACAAAAGTAGGAGAAGTTAATTCAGTTTCTTTGCGTTCCAGAATCGCATGCCAATAATATCTTTCCTTTTGCACATTGGATATTCCTCTATTTTCAGACCCCTCTCATATTCCTTTCAATTCCACTATCCCTGTTCGAGCCCATGCAGCTCCAACCCTCGTCCTCTGGTTGCCTTTATCCACATAATTCTCTTTACCGCACACTTATTTTATCTCCCTGTATATCCTCAATGACTTTTTGTTGCTGAAACTACTAAATATCTCCTGAATTTCAATGTCCTCAATTCTTTGTTTGGCTCCTTTCCAAAAACCCCTCTCTTTAATCCCTATTCATACCACATCATATCCAATCCGATTTTTTCCAAGGTCTCTTTGATTCTATTAACCCAGGAACTCTTCATCATTTTGAGGAATGCTTTAAGTTAAGATTCTCTTCCATTTTTGATCCTAAACCAAACTTCAAGGTTCTTATCAATATTTTTCTTTTACTCCCAACTCTACCTAGTTTAGTTTGTGCAACCCCATTTAGTGAGCATTTTGGTAGTCCCAAAATTTGTTTGCAGAAATTCTTGTGAATCGAAATAATGTTTAGCCATCCCTCATCAATACCCCATATTTCAGTCTCATATATCATTTTGGCCTTTATTACTGCCGAATATATTTTCTCCAACCACTTTAAATGTATTCCTGGTAGTTTGTGCCTGTAGGCACT
Source organism: Deroplatys truncata (assembly GCA_030765065.1). Classification (NCBI taxonomy): domain Eukaryota; kingdom Metazoa; phylum Arthropoda; class Insecta; order Mantodea; family Mantidae; genus Deroplatys; species Deroplatys truncata. The sequence continues at coordinate 52,460,356 of CM060987.1, forward strand.
AATAACTTTTAAAGCTAGTCTTCCCTTAGCTAGCACCTTATTGTTTTGTTCCTCCAATCCCCATTACTGCTAAGCCTAATGCCCAAATAATCAAATTTATTCACTACTTCAATTTCTGTCCCTTCGCAATACCATTTTTCATTATTTTGTAACTTTTTTCCATTCTTAAATAACATGATTTTTTTATTTCTTATTTATTTTTAAACCCCCAGTCCTTAGAAAATTTGGATGTTGCTTCAATTGAATTCCCTAAGCCGATATTTTTGACTAGGTAAATACTAAGTGATTAACATTTCTTTTTTCCCCATGATACTTCAGGCATTATCTCTGATGGCAGAATGCAAATATACAATATTTGTATAACTTACCTGTCAGCAAATGTCTTGAAACACACAGGACATCCAAAGGGTCTTTCTCCAGTATGCAGACGTAGATGGCCCTTCAGAACCCAAGGTCGATCAAAGCTCTTATCACAGTAAGGGCATGCATGCATTATACTCCGACCATTACCACTGTTGATTTTCTGAAGACTGCTTGACATCAGCATTTGATTCTTGTGATCAGAGTTCTCTGATGAAATAGCAATAGGTTCTTTCATGGAAGAATTCATCCTATGCTGTATCTGATGGTTATCATTCAATTTGGCCTTCTCTGGTGCAATATTTGACTTTGGTAACATATTTAATATATATGTAGTGTTTGAACCAATCTTTTCTTTACTATCAATTGCCTTCTGAATAACTTTATATAAGCTTGGCATGACGATAGATTGGTTTTGTTCAGCCAGATCATGGGGCATATTAATAACTACAGAATTGCCATTTTTGTTTGGTATAAGCTTACATGTTAGGGTTTTCAACTCAGGGTTTCCATTTACGTCATTGATACCAGAATGCTCATACAGTTTTTCTCCTCTTTGGGGTAGTAAGTTACATTTATTATACAGGCTGTTATTTGTGTCTGTTGGTTTGTCTGTTGAGCTACATGATACAGTAAGAGAAGATGAATTAATTTTCTGTGTATTGGTTTTGCTGGTGAATGGTAATTTACAAGATAAATAGTTTGTTGGTGTGTCTGCTTTTTGAAGTTCTATGGAACTTAATACCTCCACATCATTTGGCTCACTAACTGAGAACTTTTCACTTGTACTTGTCGTTTCTGTTCTTAAATTACCAGAAGCTACCTTTGGCAACATTTTTCTGGAGTTTATTTTAGGTGCAGTATCATTTAAAAGACTCTTTAACTTCCCCTCAATATTAGAAGCTATAATGTTTCTGCTGGAATTGCTAACATTAGCTTTACTAATGTCTGAATTATTACTTTCTGGCATATAATCTGTTTTAGTAACTTCATTGTTCTTGAGAATGCAATTTCCTAAATTTTTTCTTTGTGTTATGCGAAGACGCGTCACAATAGAAATGTCTGGTGAATCATGTTCAAACTTATTCTCTTTGGACCTTCTGCAGAAACCATCACTGAATTTCTTCACTATGCTGCAGTTGTTTCCATTGTGAAGTTGAAAAAATATTGATGGAACTGAAAGCAACCATTTCAAAGAATGAGCTCACTTGGAAAAAAATATCTCTCCATTACTTAACTAGTATTATTCCTTAAAAATGAATATTTAAAAAACTTGAATTTATTTTATTTTAAGTACTAATGTATGATTTTAACATAAAATGAGCTGATGTTCCTAATGAGATAATAGTTTACTGTCATATTTAGTCCAGGTAAAGCGCACTGTTACAAAGCTGATTTTGTCAAAAGCACTTATACTCACACAGGGTATTTATTAAATATGTATGTAGGCTTTTATGGCCATTGCCCATAGTATGTTCCTTTGGCTTCTGGTATAGGCTGTGTCATACTTTGGTAGAGACTTCCAAAGCAACGATGCAGCCTATACCAGAAGCCAAAGGAACATCTAAGGTGTGTTCACTGCCTTGAGGGTTTAAAATTCCAGTACTGCATTGAGTCATATTGCAGTGGTATTCAAATGCATATTGTGGCTACCTTAACATGTTTACTAGTTTTATTTGTTTCCACAGCCATAATATCAAGCTGTGTTTATTCATAGCTGCCATTCCTGATGTTAAAAGGGTGGCTTTTTCAATCTCTAATGATGATTTGATTAAATTTACTCTGTACTCTTTATGAAATTATTGTAAAATGACCTACAAGATATTTTATGCTGATTTCTTTGTAATATCTCTTAGAACTGTAATTTCATAAAATTCCCATACTAGTCATAATTATGGACCAAATGTTCACTGATATTCACAGAAATGGGAATGAAATAGCAGATTTTGGTTTTTTCTTAGTCTCCCCCCTCCCCACGTCCTCCCTTGCAGCAATCTTCAAAACTTTGAAAATGTTATACAGCCTGTTAAAAAAAAAAATCTGATGTGCTACACTCGCATGACTTTCTCTACTCTTGTACAAACTTTTTACCAACGTTTATTCTCCATATGCTTCATGTTAATCGAGATATCGAGATGTCAGTCTTATTGGTAATTTTCTTGTAGATGCAAGGGGAATATGGTAGGTTATAAGCGATAGTCAAATCTTTTAAGCGTTGGTTGCTATGTGGCGCATTCCAATCTCTTTGCATGTCCAGGACATAAAAAAATGAATAACGAATTTGAGAAAAAGTATAAGTATTGGAAAATTTAAGGAAATAACAAGCAATATCTCGAAAATGGTTCACTCAACAAAAAAAAATGTATATGACATAAATTGTGTATTTTAACGCAATCTACATTTTTTGTGCAGTAAAATTTTGTCTATCTCTTATGGTTTACCAGTTATGCAAAAGTCGTTCACAATGAAGAACACTTTTGGAGACATTCCCAGAAAATTCTAGATATACATTTCATTTGTCATGAAAATATCTTAAACATATGATATTTTAATCAAAATCGTTTGAACCATTTTTGAGAAAATTAAAATTTTCGAAAAATGTTCCATGTAAAGTGTAGTCTGGGGTGGGGGGATTTTCTTGAAAACCTTCATGTCGCATCTCTGGAAGATACTGAACCTAAATTCCAAGTTTGGTGTTTATTCGACTGTTTGTTTGTGAGTTATGCTGTTCGCACACAGACACACACACGGACATGTTTCCAAAAATGCTTTTTTTTGGATTCAGGGGTCTCAAAACATGTATTTCCGGTGAAATCTCGGTATCAAATTTTTGGGTGGAATACAATATTTCCCCTAAAGTAAAAAGTTAGGTGTGAAAGATTATCCAAAAGTTTGAGTCATTTTACATAAGATGAAAAATTATGAAACAATAGATATCATTCAAAAAATACTTAATTAATAAGTTCTTCCAAAAGCCAATCACCTGAAATTTAATCTAAAATAAATCAATGTTATGTGGATAGTTCATCAAATTTTTACTTTCTCTACTACGTATACTAAGTAGGGAAAGTATTGCATTCCACCCAAAAATTTGATACCGAGATTTCACCGAAAATATATGTTTTGAGGCTCCCTGAATCCAAAAACAGCATTTTTAGAAAAAGGTCTGTGTGTGTGAGTGTCTATGAACAGAATAACTCAAAAATGAAAAGTCAGATAAATACCAAAGTTGGTATTCAGGTTCAGTATCTTTCAAAAATGAGACACAAAGATTTTCAAGAAAATCCGCCACCCCAGACTACCCTTTACATAGAACATTTTTCGAAAATGTTTATTTTCTCAAAAATGGTTAACGATTCTGATTAAAATATCATACATTCAAGATATTTTCATGACAAATGAAATGTGTATCTTTAATTCTCTGGGAATGTCCCCAAAAGCCCTCTCCAAAAGTCTCCAAAAGTGTTCTTCATTGTGAACGACTTTTGCATAACTGGTAAACCGTAAGAGATAGACAAAATGTTTCTACACAAAAAAAATGTAGATCTCGTTAAAACACAATATATGTTATATACACTTTTGTGTGGAGTGAACAATTTCTGAGATATTCCTTGTTATTTGTTTGAATTTTGCAATACATTAAACTTTTTCTCAAATGGGAATTCATTATTGGTTTTTTTTATGTCCTGGACATACAAAGAGAATGGAGTGCTCCACATTGCAATCAGCTCTTAAAAGATTTGACTATCAATTAAAGTCTACCATATTCCTCTTGCATCTACAAGAAAATTAGCAATAAGATTAACATCTCGATATCTCAATTAACATGAAGTAGATGGAGAATAAGCCCTTGTAAAAATAGTTTGTACAAGAGTAGTGAAAGTCATGAGAGTGCAACACATCAGATTTTTCAGTATGTAATCACTAGTTCTAGTATGTAAAACAAAAAACAAAAAAAAAAAAAAATCAAATATATTTCCAGTATATCCAGTATTTTCTGTATCAGTTGATACCCTTCAGAGCAAAAGCTTGTACTGAAAGCAGTTTGCCATATTGTGTTTTGTCTAAATCTGCTTCTGTTACTTCGGTTGTTACAGTACATGAGAAAGATGAGGATGTTATATGCCTTTTGGTGCACTTTGAAGCAATTACTCATGGATGTAGGATAGAAATATATCTTTGGGTGTGATCAGTCAATAAGAAGTAGGAAAACGGAAAAATGCTCTGTAGAATTTTCTCCAGAAATTGGGACATTATAGAAGTTGTCTTCATTGCATATTTCCTCAGCGATAAATTAAGAGATGATCCATTTCCCTGACACATTATTCCATAGCTTTTTTCATATCTTTCAAATAAAGCTCTTGTAATGTTTAATTATATAAATGAAGGCTCTGTCTGTCAAAACCAAACTATTTTGTGTCTGTTATATACTTAAAGTGAAATGAACGGCAATCACATTCACATCCTATAAGCAGATGATGTACTGACATATGAATGCATTGCGATTGGTATGCTACAGGTGCATCCAAACAGCACCTTGTTTTGTCAATGAGTAATAGTTTGGTTATGGCAACAAGCAAATGCTTCATGCTTAAACGTGCCTGATAAGGGTATATCAATAATCTGTACTAATATTATAAATAAAGAAAATGTGTGTCTTAGGAAACATGAACCAATTTTGATTATTCTTTCTGCATTGAAAAGCATGTTATTCCTGAGGACAGAGGTTTAAGACATGTTCTACTCTCAACTCCTATACTCTCTCTATACTAGAATATGAGCACAGAATCATAAAAGAATGTGCTTGTTAAGAAGGCTTTGAGTTTTTGATGAGAATACCATGGAGTAGAAAATAGTTGTTACTCCACAGAAAAATGTGTGTAAAAATAATATAAAGTATGCAGATATTTCATTCTAAGCAATATATGTATGGTCTCCATTTAGCAACTGAGAAAAACAGAAGACACACTAAACAAAAGTAAAAATCAGATTCTACTTATAATGGTACCTACAATATTGGTATGGAATATTTATTTCTTTGATTGAAATTTTATTAAAATTAAAACATCTGAGTAGGCTTTATTCTAATTCTACAGGTTATGCAGTGAATTTTCTGGATACCAAACCCCTTATGTAAGAACAGTTTGCTGTATTTTCTTTGTATGTTCTAATCAGTGTGTGCTAAATAATTATACACCTAAAGAGAGATTGTGTCTGGCGTAACATCAGAAACTGCTCAAACCATATTTATAATTAACGAATCAGAACATTATTTTTCTTGGTGAATATACACTACATGCTATTTCCAAACTGCTCATCTGGGGGAGACATTTTCATATTCACCAGTTTGTCTGTATTTCGTTGAATATTGATGTTAGGAGTTTATGTATAGGTATATTTTTTTTAGTTTAACATCCTTTAACTGGGTACTTTATATTGGATGATGAATGAAATGGGTGAAATGATGTTCAAATGAGCTCAGGGTCCATTGAGCTTAGAGTTACTTGACATTCTTTGTTTCTGTGTAATATGAAAACCATCGAATTTTTAGGTTATAAATAACTACGGTACCAAAGAAGGATAAAAATTTCAACTACTTAGGTTTATTTAAAATTGCTCAACTAGTCTGTTAATTTTTTCGCCTTTAAAAGATACAGTTCCCTTGCAGGCTATACAATATTTCCAAAATGGGAAGAATAATGGAGGAAGGTTAAGGAAATCATAAATGCATCTGCTAGTATTTCATATTCATTTCCTCGAACATCAATATTTTTTGTTCCTAATTAGGTTGTTATGGAGCCTTTTTGAAATTATTGTAAAGGGTAAACGTAAAGGATTCCCATTTAATGAATGCACAGGGGGTAAATGAAATTAATGTCATTTTTGGTTTAAAAATGCAATATTGGATAAGCCAGGTAGTATCTTATATAATGCAAAAGTATGTGAGCATATTTCAGCAAAAGCACTTTTGACAAAATAGCTATGCTTTGCTTTGAGCTGTTTCGAATTATTTGATATAGATAATTTCATGCACAACTGTGGTAGAGATCTTCAACAATATAGCTTAAGTCTTCTAGAGGTGATAAATATTTCTATCTCATTGTCAGTTGCTGAAATAGTATCTGAATTAAAAAATGACAGCAGACCATGCTTCTCAGTTCAAAGCATACAGCCAATAATAATTCTAACACTAAAAGCCTATGCTTACTCAGAACAATATAGATATTTAAAACAAAAACTGTAAAGTAAAAGAACATCATTTTTCTTTACTTCAGTCTTAATACTTTAGCTCAAATATACAGCTATACAAAATTAAAGACTACCAAATGAGAGAATCAACTAAATGGACAGCAAAGTGAAGCACATCCTTTAAGTATAGCTACATCATAATAATTTGAATGCCAAACATCCTGGTAACAATAAACCCCATTTTAAAGAACCTTGCTATTATCTATGTAACATTCTAGAATATTTTAATGCATAAGTTCTTAATATGTTTATTCTGTATGTTGACAATAACTTAGAAACCATTTTGGAGATGGAATGTTTGCTTCCCAAGTTCAGAAAACATTTCATGATTGTTTCCTGTTAGTAAAATAATTAAATGGCATGTTATTAGATAAAATATTTTTCCTTGGATGAGTGAAAACTTAGACAAGACATTATTTCACACGTCTATATCATTATATTATTATTATTATTATTATTATTATTATTATTATTATTATTATTATTATTATTATACGTTAACTCATTCATCCATCCATCTTTGTGCAAATCCGTCTACACTTTGATTATACAAGCCAAAGCTCAATGGAATTAACAAGGAGCCCCATTGATCGTCTGCTAAATTTGCGAAGGAAACTCTGCAAGTCCTTTCAAGAAAGCTTCGTGTCCTAGATTTATTTGTGCGTTATTTATTTCTATTTCCAAAAACCCGCCAAATTTCATGCCTCATTTTAGAACTGATAGCTGGAATGAAATGGCGGCGCGATAACGACGACGTATTGGCGGGCTGAGGGCAACCCAAAGGTGTGTTAGGCGTGTACCTGCCCTAATTAGGGCTTAACCACGTAGTGACGGGATATGGGAGTTACAGGATGGCGGTTGACATTTTTGTAGGGGAGAGAAAGAGGTAACAAAGTTTGTTCCTCAACGGTAGCCGGTCATGGTGCAACGGCCCTTGTGCACAGCTGGTGTTAGTAATTTAATAATTTAAAAATGTAGGGGTAGTAATTTTGAAGTCCAAGCTACTCTTGAAGGGATGTATAGGAGCAGGAGCTCAGTCTTAGCTGCTGGTGGAATGGCGTCTCCAATGATGCTATCTGCTATTTTCAAGCACGTCACAAGAAAGAAGAATAAGAAGAAACTATCGGCTCTATAAATCGTTGATTGGCTCAGTGCAGGTTTTAATTGGGGCCCCAGTGAATCACGGGATGAAAAATATTCGAGGGATTCTTTACAGCGGACCAAGCTACTTTTCCTTTCTATAAATGCTGAATCGCGGCTGAGGTTTTCCCCAGCTCTTCTAAACATATTCCACATTCTAAGATTTTCGTAAATGATAAAATTCTGCAATTTATTTGTAATAAAAGCAGGTTCGGACAAAAAGAAAGGAATAAAACAAAAAGAAAAGAAAAACAGAAGACAAATGGTCATTTTTAACTCTGACTTTGAAATGGTATATTCTGCTAATATGTGGGAAGGATTAACCCAGTAAAGCTTTTACAAAGCTATTCTTGAATTTAGCTTATACGAATATGAATATTCCTGTAATTATACATGGACCTCAAATGCATTGGGCATGCAATAATAAAACGCATGGCGTTTATCAAATAGTTTATAAACTGTTTGTATTTACTAAAGCTACTAATAAACCATCACCATCACTTGTCTTGCTTTTCACTATGAAAGTATTAGCATGTATTATAAAAGTTCTTTAGCTTAATCTGTTTTATCAGTTTCACATTTTGATCCGAATAGTTTATAGGCAAGCACGCCGCGGAAAATAGCTCTTTCCTACTTGCTTTAAACAACATATTTATTAACACCAATGCACATGACAGACATTCAGAAAGCGCTAATTTTGAGAGCTCTGCTCCTGGTTTACTAATACCTAAGTTTGCATTTGTTGTTGCTAAAGAAAAACGAATCTTGTAACTACAAAACACTATATTCAGGACAGGAAAGAAAACAAAGTTTTAATATGGCAATGGTTTTCGCATGTGGCTTTAATGAAGATAAGGATATAGGTAACCTGCAAGTAGGTAACTTGTAGGTTTTGCTTGCAAATATTTAGCAGTAACTACTAATCAGAAGCTAAACAACAAATGAGATACTTACTGTTTACAGCGAAATTAATTACCTGTATTATCTCGGTCTTTTAGATTGGGTGATCGTACAGATTTCATAAAGCAATGTGGCATCTTGCAAATGTAGAAACCTGTTCACTTCTTATTCCTACCTTGCACTGAAAGGCCTTGTGAACGTTAGCAACCGACCTCACCTTGCTAATTGTTGCGTCAGTAAACTCCATTTTCACTTGTTTAATGACTATTAAATTCAGAAAATGCTTAGTACACAAAGATCTGTATAAATATACTTATAGGCGTTATTTTCCTGAGTTTGCAAACAAATGTGTACTTACTCTTCAACTTCAGAATGAGGCATTGTTATTATTATAGTAATGTATATAGTATTGTAAGCTAATGTTATATATCTACATGCAGTGAGCTTTTCAATATATATATATATACAGTGAAAATTTAAAGAAATGCAAAATCTTCTGCAGTGGCAATAAAGTGGGGTACAGTGTTATTGACAGGATGGGGCACCATGAGTATTTCTTGCTTTATTAATTTCATAGTGTAAGGTTTGTTTTCCGCCTCAGTTTGGGTTCCACAGATAATATAGTATAAATCGCGGGAAATATAGTAGATATATGAAATAATTGATTACGCTTACAGCAGCTAATAGGGGTGCCCGGAAAAGGCCACGGGGCTCTTTCCAAGGATAATTTAGCAACACTGTAAACGATAAATTTGCATGGCTATCTTTATTACTTTCTCCACTACGTATAGCAAGTAGGGGAAGTATTGTATTCCACCCAAAATTTCGATACCGAGATTTCACCGGGAATACATGTTTTGAGACACCCTGAATCCAAAAAAAGCATTTTTGGAAACGTGTCCGTGTGTGTGTGTGTGTGTGTGTGTGTGTGTGTGTGAACAGCATAACTCAAAAACGAACAGTCAGATAAGCACCAAACTTGGTATTTAGGTTCAGTATCTTCCAGAGATGCGACACGAAGGTTTTCAAGAAAATCCCCCCACCCCAGACTACCCTTTACATGGAAGATTTTTCGAAAATTTTAATTTTCTCAAAAATGGCTCTAACGATTTTGATTAAAATATCATATGTTTAAGATATTTTTATGACAAATAAAATGTATATCTTGAATTTCCTGGGAATGTCTCCAAACCTATTCTTTATTGTGAACGACTTTTGCATAACTGGTAAACCATAAGAGATAGACAAAATTTTACTACACAAAAAATGTAGATTGCGTTAAAATACACAATTTATGTCATATACATTTTTTTTTTGTTTTGTTGAGTGAACCATTTTCGAGATATTGCTTGTTATTCCCTTAAATTTTCCAATACTTATACTTATTCTCAAATTCGTTATTCATTTTTTTATGTCCTGGACATGCAAAGAGATTGGAATGCGCCACATAGCAACCAACGCTTAAAAGATTTGACTATCGCTTATAACCTACCATATTCCCCTTGCATCTACAAGAAAATTAGCAATAAGATTGACATCTCGATATCTCGATTAACATGAAGCATATGGAGAATAAACGTTTGTAAGAATAGTTTGTGCAAGAGTAGAGAAAGTCATGTGAGTGTAGCACATCAGATTTTTTTTATTTTATTTTGTGAACATTACAAGTTTCACCAATTACAATGTTCACGTAATTAAATACAATATTCTTACAATTACAGCTCAACGAAAAAATGAATACAAAATTCATTCAATCGAACATGACAAAAACTTACAAAATAAAACAAAACAAATAACACATATTAGACAAAAAACACAAGTTACAGAAAATAACACAAAAATTAGAAAATTGGTAATTTGGTACATGATGAATTAGTCAATGTATAATTTGTAGTAGATGGTCACAGAATAAAGCGAAATTGTTATGATTTATATTAAATATATCAGTAGTTAAATAATGCAATTTATTATATAAAGATTGCATTCTTAGCATAGAATATTTATATGCATCAGTGTTGACTCTTGGAATAAAGAAGATGTTACGAAAACGGTTTGGTGTAATATTGGGAACATAAAGGTATATTAATTGCTTTAGGTTTGAATCGCCTACCTTATTATTTAATAATTTGTAAAGGAAAAGTAACAAGTGACGATTCCTTCTATGAGATAAGCTTTTAAACTGAAATAATTGAAGTAATGTGTCATATTTATTATTATATTTCGGTATTTTAAACCTCTGCCGTTTCTCTAAACTGCAATAGTTAACTCTTTTCTATGTTACGATATCGTGTTTAATATCGCATATGATTAAAGAGGCGAGGTGACTTGATTTTTCACCTTCTGTCCCGTATTTTTTAACTTTCTCTACCACCTACCTAGTGGGAAAAGAGGATATTAATGCATGTTTTGAGGCCCCTGAATCCAAGAAAGCAGTTTTAGAAAAAGGTCTGTATGTGTGTGTGTCTGTGAAGAGCATAACTCAAAAACAGAAAGTTGGATGTACCTTCCACAAATGCGACACGAAGATTTTCATGAAAATTGTCCCACCCAAACTACCCTTTACGTGGAACATTTTTCGAATTTTTTATTTTATTTTTAAAAAATGGTTCTAACGATTTTGATTAAAATACCATATAATATTAAAGATATTTACATGACAAAATGTATATCTTGAATTTTCTGTGAATAGCCTGTGATGTCTTCTTCATTCGGAAGAAATTTTGTATAATCTTGTATAACCGGTAAACGCTAAGCGATAGACGAAAACGTACTTCACAAAAAAATGTAGGTCTTTAAAACACAATTTATTTCAAATAACTTTTTTTGTGGCATCAGCCATTTCCGAGATATCATTATTAATGGTTCGAATTGTTCAATACTCAGCCATTCTTCTCCGTGGTGTAGTGGTTACCAACCTCTAGTTTCCGAGGTCGCGAGTTCAAACCCGGCGGAGAGCGATGGATTTTCTCGGGCATAAAAATCCTTACGAGGCTTCCTTTGGAAGGGAAGTAAAGCCGGTGGTCCCGTGTCGTAGATTTACGGCACGTAAAAGAACCTCAAGCCTGATAAAGAGGCCTCTGAACAAAATTGCCGGTCTTTCACTAAGGGACACTAAGGACCTTGGCAGTTAAAGAGCGTTCATAAATAAAACTCAATTTAATTTTAAATTGCTGTCGATTTTCAGTTGTTTTCTACAATATCATGGAAAGAGTGTGGAATTTTAAGGCCAGCGTACAGCGTCCAGTTCTAAAACTTTTGACTACAGCTGTCCTCTTTGTATAACAAAATGGTAATGTAGCTATTTATGGAAAGGTTTATCTCGATTTATATGAGGTAGATAGGAAAATAAACTTTCGTAAGAGTAATTTGTATGCCCATTAACAGACGACAGAGGGCGCAAAAAGTCATATGAATGTAGCATAAGATTTTTGTCGACTCTATTCCGAACACTGACTTTTCCCGAAATTAAGCTCTGTTTTTCATGAAATGTATTGTTCTGTGGCTGATTTAAGGGAATGGTGTATGGTGAACTGATGTTTGGCAACGCAGCAGTGCATTCTATGATTTGTATCTCGTTGGAAGCTGAATAATAATTTCTAACGTGCCACTTGAAGGTTATTGTGCTTCGATAATTATATGAAGTTTCAAAGTTGCTAACTGCAAAGATCTGCACAGTCGTTTCTGTATTGGAGGATTGTTTAATGTACGCAGTTTTGCATATTTTTGGTATATGCTTTTTATTTTTTAAAGCGCGAAAGAATTGTTTTTGTTGCACGGAAATGAGACTAAGCGTAAATGCAGTTTGAATGAAGATTTACAAAAGTTTCACATTATTAAAAACATACATGAGATTTCCAAGTGCTATGTAATACTTGAGTATCGGAGTTTTCGATAAGCCACAGCGAAGCAGTGATCGGGGCCACACAAACAGCGGTAAACACTAGAGAGTCATCGCTACACCTGTATCAAACTTGTTAACTACCTTCTTCAGAGTTGCAAAAATCAGTGTCACAGAAGAGCAATTAACTGAAAGGAAGCCAAGGAAGGTGATTTTGCCTACTTCACGGTATGGACAATCAGCAGAGCTAGGACAAATATCCTTTGACTTACAATGGGTGCACACAGCGACTTGTATGACAGTTTGGCAAGGGAAACGGGTGCCACAGGTAACCTGGTACTGTAAACAGTAGCGTCAGGAGTAAAACAGAACATAAACACAGAGCTCCCAGAGAGCAACTTTACCATATCAATAACACAAGCGAACTACTGACTGTCGACTGTGCATCCCTGGGCCAGTTTATTCAGTACTACGTCACATGTACTAGGTAGGGTGGTAGTTATACTGATTTCTCATTAAATGGATATTTCTCCTAGCTCTAACAATCACACATGAAACTCAATGGCGGCCTGTGCTTGCCTCTAGAAAACTGAGATCAAATTCTGGCAGGTGTATTTATATTTGCGTGCTAAATGAGTTTCACTGGATCAAAATATAACAAATTTGAAAAAAATCTTTTTTGAAAATTTGGGGTTTTTTAGGGTGTCTAAAATGAGATTTAGACAGCTACAGCGTTTATTCTGTGGATCAGTGTATGTTATTAAGGACCAAAGTAACACGAATATTCAAAATATCAAAGTTTGTTTTAATTTTGAGGGGGAGTTGGGGGTTATATCATATGTGATACATCGGGTCTATATCAAGATTTTAGGGTATTTTTCAATTCTCCATTGATACACTACAGATACAGATAGAGTAAACATATGAGCGTGGAGTGCAGAATATATAAAATATGATACAACCGGCATGACTTTGACTTGTTCATAGAACGAGAAAAAATACGAAATCCGATGTATGTGTGATACATGGGGACGCTAGAGGTTATGTTTCATTGGTGGGGTACCTATATATTGAATAGGAAAAGGAGCTATTCCCCTTGCCTTTTGTATGTTGTTATAACTTTTGTCCTTGACTTCGTCACGTCATTACTCAGTGATATATTTTGGTATCAAAGCACGCTTAAAGCTATGGACCAATATACCCCTTCCGCTCTGTATTATCTTGTTATTTAGGGGTATTATCAGAATTAGAAAAGACAAAGCACTTTATTAACAGACATGATCAGTTTATGTAAAGGGAATCATAAGTAGCATTTGTGTCTAGGACTAGAAGCGGTGGGGGAGAAGGACTTAGCACCTTAACCTATGGAGATCTTTTATGCCTAGGCCCTAGGAAACACAACAGATACAGAAAGCACAATAACACAGTTAAATAGAGCAGGATTTCAGCTACATATTCTTATTTTTCCACATAATCATCGCCATTCGTTATGCACTTTTGCCAACGATGAACAAGAGCCTGCATGTCACGCTCGTAAAATTCTGAACCAGCTGAAGCTAACTGCTGTCTTACAGCTGTGACAACAGCATCTGAGTCTGGAAAATGTTGGCCATGTAGTGCATCTTTCATAGGCCCAAAGATTGGAAGCCCGAAGGTGCTAAATCAGGACGTACGGTGGACGTGGTAGGACAGTTCAGCCAATTTTGGCTGTTCATTATTTGCTGTGAGCAGGGTCGCGTGGCTTGTCCTGCACATCCTTTTCACCACTTTTGAAACGTACGCACCGCCTCACATTACTCGCATCTACTGTATCGTCTCCATACACCTTTAGCAAGCGTCGGTCCCATGCAGCTGCTATCTGTCGTAGGACAACGAAACTAACAGTTCAACAACTTATGCTACACCAACATAATCTGGCTCGGACACTTAAAGGCAACACTTCTTCTTCTTCTTTAGCTGTTTAACCTCCTCTTATGTAGGACTTACACCCCCCAGGACTTACAGGCGGGGTCAGAGGCCCGCCGAGGAGCAGACACTCATGGATCAGACAGAATATCCAGGATGGGTGATCAGCCCGATGCATGGTATGGGAGAAAGGAAGTAGATGAAACGAAATGATGGTGAAATGGATGAAAGGAAAGGTGATGATGGAGCAGTTGGTGGAATGAATGGCGGGGGAAACCGGAGAACCCGGAGAAAACCCGCCCAGACGCCGCTTTGTCCACCACAAACCCCACATGCGGGTCCCTGGGATTGAACCCGGGCCGCCTCGGTGAGAGTCTAACCACTCGGCCACGGCGCCGCCGTTCAAAGGCAACACAAAAAATAAAAAATGGGAGACATTACTTTCGGATTGACCCTCGTATTTAACAAATCTGATTATTCATTTAGCATGACACTGTGAAAATCGGAAAGTATTTTCTTTAAGCACTGTATTAAATTCAACCCTGTTTTCATGGTCAGTGCAAACAAGTCTACTGTTGAAATAATTCCACTTAGTATTTGAAGCTCTTAACGATCTTTCAGGTACTACAACATTCAAAACAACGTGTGTTGAGGCGACTGCGAGAAAAAATAAGAAAATACTGCCAGATTCGGAAAATAAAAATCTTATGTGTTATATTCACACGACTTTCTCTACACACTATGGTTTATTGATGGGTATAACAATTACTCTTAGGAAAGTTTATTTTAATCTAGTTAAACCTTTGCAAAAATAGCTAAATTACACACTTCGTTATACATACAAAAAGAATAACGACAGTCGCATATTTAAGAGCTGGATGTTGTATGCTGGACTTACTCTTCCCATGCAAACGCGAGATACAGTTGAATGTCGACAGAACTTTAAAAGAATATCAAAGTATTGAACAAATCGAACCATTAATAACGGATATCTCGGAAATGGCTGATGCCATAAAAAAAGGTTGTTTGAAGTCAATTGTATGTATGTTTTAAAGAGATCTACATTTTTTATGTAGTGCGTTTTCATCTATTGCTTGACGTTTAACAGTTATATAAGATTCCTTCCGAATGAAGAGGACTTCACAGGCTAGTCCCAGAAAATTCAAGATATATATTAATATTTTCCATATAAACATCTTTAATATATGGTATTTTCTGAATCGGTGCCGAGTCCCCTCCATAATAGAAGATAATATGTATAAGATATGTTATTTTAACCAAAATCGTTAGAGCTATTTTTTAGAAAATCGAAAAATATTCCATGTAAAGGATAGTTTTGAATGGGGGATTTTCTTGAAAACCTTCGTGTCGCATCTTTGAAAGATACTAAACATAAATACCAACACACATACGCGCGCGATTTTTTAATGCCTTTTTTGTATTCAGGGGGACCTCAAAACCTGCATAGAGGGTTATATAGCATGATAGAGGATAGAGGAAGTCATGTGAATGTAACAATCAGATAATTTTTTTAACGTTGTCAATTGACCGTTATGTTTTTACAGTTTGATGAACCAAAATATATCTATGTTACTTTCACAGAATAAATTCTGCTCCGAAACATGCTACAAATTGCTAATATAAGTACCCAAAGCTCCCAGTACAAGAAACATTCCCTTCACATGAAAGTCATGCATTGTTTGAAGTAATACTTTAACAGGTATAAGGGCATATATAGAACATCAAGTAGCAAGATGTCTATGACGGTAACTTCCTCCAGGTTGAAACAATCAAGGTTTGGCAGACAATAACAGAAACCAAAATGTGTAGTGAAGAGTTGTAGGCAATTCAGTTATAAGTAATGCTGCTGATCAGTTCTGTCACTGATACGTTCTGTTCAGTGACGGCTGCTGTATAAGAGCACGTGAACACCCCAACTTTTGACACCTTGCGGATTTATTGGTTATTTTTGTTTTGAATGCTGTTAAACGTAACGTATATGCGGTAATTTAAAATATATGCCATGACGTTTAAATCTACTACGCCACTGAAATGTGGTAACAGGATCGGTAGCGCAGCTTCACTTGAGCACACACTAAGGAGCTTTTGCGCATGCGCAATTGGTATGACATAATTATTTACCTATGGTTAAAATACATGAGTCATACGCACTTGCAGGCGTGCACGAAGCTTCTCCCGTGATGTTTCCATACTAATACTCTAATTTCACGTTAATGCCACTAGATGGTAGCGCTGCGGCAGAAGCAGGTAACGTGCACGAGCCTGGAAACTTCTCCCGGTTTCAAAACACCCATATTTTCAACTGCAATTTAATGTACACATTACATCGTTCTTGCCCTAAAACGCTGTACTTAATTATGCACGCAACAAACATCCACAAAACAACACTTTCTTTTGCCAGGCAGCTTATACATTACTACTACTACTACCACTACCACTACCACTTCCACTACTCCTACTACTCCTACTCCTACTACTCCTAATACTCCTACTACTCCTACTCCTACTACTCCTACTACTCCTACTTCTCCTACTCCTACTACTCCTACTCCTACTACTCCTACTACTCCTACTACTCCTACTACTCCTACTCCTCCTAATACTCCTACTACTCCTACTCCTACTACTCCTACTACCCCTACTACTCCTACTACTCCTACTACTCCTACTCCTACTACTCCTACTCCTACTACTCCTAATACTCCTACTACTCCTACTCCTACTCCTACTACCCCTACTACTCCTACTACTCCTACTACTCCTACTCCTACTAATCCTACTAGTCCTACTACTCCTACTACTCCTACTCCTCCTCCTACTACTCCAACTACTACTCCTACTCCTACTACTCCTACTCCTACTCCTACTATTCCTACTCCTATTACTCCTACTACTCCTACTACTCCTACTACTCCTACTACTCCTACTCCTACTACTCCTACTACTCCTACTCCTACTACTTCTACTACTTCTAATACTCCTACTACTCCTACTACTCCTACTCCTACTACTCCTACTACTCCTACTACTCCTACTACTCCTAATACTCCTACTACCCCTACTACTCCTACTCCTACTACTCCTATTCCTACTCCTCCTACTACTACTACTCCTACTACTCCTACTACTTCTACTACTTCTACTACTCCTACTACTCCTACTACTCCTACTACTCCTACTACTCCTACTACTCCTACTACTCCTAATACTCCTAATACTCCTACTACCCCTACTACTCCTACTCCTACTACTCCTACTCCTACTCCTCCTACTACTACTACTCCTACTACTCCTACTACTTCTACTACTTCTACTACTCCTACTACTCCTACTACTCCTACTACTCCTACTACTCCTACTACTCCTACTACTCCTACTACTTCTACTACTCCTACTACTCCTACTACTCCTACTACTCCTACTACTCCTACTACTACTACTACTCCTACTACTCCTACTACTCCTACTACTTCTACTACTTCTACTACTCCTAATACTCCTACTACCCCTACTACTCCTACTCCTACTACTCCTACTCCTACTCCTCCTACTACTACTACTCCTACTACTCCTACTACTTCTACTACTCCTACTACTCCTACTACTCCTACTACTCCTACTCCTACTACTCCTACTACTCCTACTACTCCTACTCCTACTACTCCTACTACCCCTACTACTCCTACTCCTACTACTCCTACTCCTCCTACTACTACTACTCCTACTCCTACTACCACTACCACTACCACTACAACTACCACTACAACTACCACTACCACTACAACTACCACTACCACTACCACTACCACTACAACTAACACTACCACTACCACTACCACTACAACTACCACTACCACTACCACTACAACTACAACTACCACTGCCACTACTACTACTCCTACTCCTACCACCACTACCACTACAACTACCACTACCACTACCACTACCACTACCACTACCACTACCACTACCACTACCACTACCACTACAACTACCACTGCCACTACTACTACTACTACTACTCCTACTCCTACTACCACTACCACTACAACTACCACTACCACTACCACTACCACCACTACCACTACCACTACCACTACCACTACAACTACCACTGCCACTACTACTACTCCTACTCCTACTACCACTACCACTACAACTACAACTACAACTACCACTACCACTACCACCACTACCACTACCACTACCACTACCACTACCACTACCACTACAACTACAACTACCACTGCCACTACTACTACTACTCCTACTCCTACTACCACTACCACTACAACTACCACTACCACTACCACTACCACTACTACCACTGCCACTACTACTACTACTACTACTTACCATTATCATTATTATAGGGAGCGGCTGCAGTTTTATCAATTTGCTCATAAATTTAACTATTGTGCAGAGAACCTATTTCACATTTTCAGGGCTATCTACCTCTAAAATTTTGTGAAAACCCAAAATGTATACTCACACACCGGTGTCGTCCTCCATGGTTCAGCGGTACAATGCTAGCCTCTAGTTCCCCAGGTCGCTGGTTCAAACGGGCGTAAAAATCCTTAGCGTGGCTTTCTTCAGAAGGGAAGTAAAGCCGGTGGTCCCATGTCGTAGATTTACGGCACGTGAAACAACCTCAAGTCTGATAAAGAGGCCTATGAGCAAAGTTTGTGGTCTTTCAGGCCCAATATACATGGGACGCTAAGAGCCACAGCAGTTAAAGAGTGTCCACAAATAAAAACTCAAGTTTTTCGCAAGCTGCTACTGGTTCTGTTAGAAACATTATTTACCACAAACGCGGAGAGAAGTTTGGCAACTATGCGATTGCACCACATTGGTTCTCGCGAAGTCAGTAAGTTTTTACCGCACAATAATTGCGTGCAGTATTATTAGTAGACCTTGGATTTTTAGGCTCTTAAAAACCAATTGTTTATTTTCTCAAAAATGGCTGTAACAATTTTGATTGAAGTAACACTTGTTTAAGATATTTTCATGATAAACAAAATGTACATCTTGAATTTCTTGGGAATAGCCTGTGAAGTCGTTTTCATTCTAAATGAGTTTTGTGTAATTGGTAAACCATAAGAGATAGACAAAGTCTTACTACACAAAAACGTAGATATCTTTAAAGCGCACAATTAATGAAAAATAATTTTTGTGGCATTAGCCATTTCCGAGATATTCTTACCTGCTGCGACTTACCTATTGCGAGCCTCACTCGTTACAGCGGAACCATCTCACTGGGTCGGGTGGAAGGTAAATCGCCATCCGTACCTATCCGTTTAATTACGGGTTTAGCTTTGCGATATTTGAGGTACACTCGCTTCCATTTATGCCATCACTGCAGCTTTGGGAGGCATTCTAAGGTACTTGCCTTGACAGGTGGAGGATGTATATGTATATCTTTTCGCGTATTGAGATAGTAACTATGGTTATATATGCCATATATGCATTAATGTAAATTATACTGTAAAATAATATTAATAATCAAAATCCTGGTTATAGGAATAGAAGTTAAGGCATAAGATTTATGTATGTGCAAGTGTAGCTGGAGCTGTGGAACCCTTGTTAAAAAGCCGACAAACATATCTTTGTGTTAGAATTAGGGCCCAGGCAAAAAGGATTTGTACGGGAAAGTCATAAAAGCCAGACCTTGAGTGTTTGTGAAATAGAAAAGGCGACAAGCGAACACAACACATGTTTGTAGAGAGGCCACATGTTTGCAAACGTAGAACAATAGCCGGGTAAGTCTTCTGGAAGGTTCCAAGCTGAACGAAGACAGACAATGCAATTTTAAGGAAGAATGTGTTTAAAATCTTTAAGGGCAGAAATGTTATAGTTGTAACGACCTTCCTTCCCGTATCACACCCTGCAAAGTTAAACAAACTCTACCAAAAACCCAAATAACAGCAGCCGTGGCAAGAAATAAAAATAACACTTTAAGAGTAACAACTAAAACACAAGATAATTATCAGTATCACCATAGTTCATATATTAATATATCGGACATATTGCGAGTTATGCTCTCCCACCACGAGTATACCGCAGTATGCAGTGGCGACCTGTTTTACGTGCACAATTCTAGATATTCCATATGAACACATAACTTTAAGCAATAGCTTTACTCGCCATCACTTATAATAACCACGTTTAAATATATAACTAAATAAAACACTGTTTTGCACAATTTCCCCATGAAAAAATACTTTAATGGCAACATAATGTAACACTGAAATACAGTGTACTGTTTACTCTCAAAGAGGACACATTTACTGGATTATTTTAATAATCTGTCCAACTTCCATTCTTGTCCAGTACGTGATCTAGCCGCCTAGGAACTGAATCACTTAGGTGCTGGAGGAACTCTGGCTCTAAACGCAAATGTTCGTACGTTTCATGACTGTTCCCAGTGAGCGACAAGCGATATAAAATAAGCTTTAGTAAGACTAGTTTATACACCCACTAATAAACGATACAAGGTAGAGAAAGTCATGTGAATGTATCACATCAGGTATTTTTACTTTCTCTACTACGTATGGAGTAGTAGAGAAAGTATTGTATTCCACCCAAAAATTCGATACCGATATTTCACCGGAAATATATGTTTTGAGACCCCCTGAATCCAAAAAAAAGTATTTTTGGAAACATGTCCGTGTGTGTGTCTGTGTGTCTGTCTGTTTGTGAACAGCATAACTCAGAAACGAACAGTTGGATAAACACCAGACTTGGTATTTAGGTTCAGTATCCTCCAGAGATGCGACAGGAAGGTTTTCAACAAAATCCCCCCACCCCAGATTACCCTTTACATGGAACATTTTTCGAAAATTTTAATTTTCTCAAAAATGGGTCTAACGATTTTGATTAAAATATCATATGTTTAAGATATTTTAGGCGGCCCCGTGGCCGAGCGGTTAGACCGCTCGCCTCCCACCGAGGCAGCCCGGGTTCAATCCCAGGGACCTGCATGTGGGATTTGTGGTGGACGAAGCGGCGTCTGGGCGGGTTTTCTCCGGGTTCTCCGGTTTCCCCCGCCATTCATTCCACCAACTGCTCCATCATCACCTTTCCTTTCATCCATTTCACCAACATTTCGTTTCATCTACTTCCTTCATCCCATACCAGGCATTGGGCTGATCACCCATCCTGGATGCTCTGTCTGATCCATGAGTGTCTGCTCCTCGACGGGCCTCTGACCCCAGGCACCCGCTTGTAAGTCCTGGGGGGTGTAAGTCCTACATATGAGGAGGGTAAACAGATAATGAATGAATGAATGAATGTTTAAGATATTTTCATGACAAATAAAATGTATATCTCGAATTTTCTGGGAATGTCTCCAAAAGTATTCTTCATTGTGAACGACTTTTGCATAACTGGTAAACCATAGGAGATAGACAAAATTCTACCACACAAAAAATGTAGATCGCGTTAAAATACACAATTTATGTCATATACTTTTTTTGGAGGGTGAACCATTTTCGAGATATTGCTTGTTATTCCCTTAAATTTTTCAATACTTATTTTCTCAAATGGGAATTCGTTATTCATGTTTTTGTTTTGGATATGCAAAGAGTATTAATTTGTGGCAAAGAGAATGGTGCTGCACGTAGCAACCAGCTATTAAGAGATATGTCTGTGCTTATATTGCCCTTGCAAATACAAAACAAGGGGAACATGGCCTTAAGCGATAGTCAAATATTTATAGAACTGGTCGCTATGTGTAAAATGTAATTCTCTTTGCATGTCAAAATATCGTTTCTGCAAATTTTTATCTCGATTAATATGAAATAGATGGAGAATAACATTTTGTAAAAATAGTTTATACAAGAGTAGAGAAAACATCTGAGTGTAACACATCAGATTTTTTTCTATCACTTCGTTAATCGAGATAAACTTGTGCGGAAATAGCTACATTACACATTCCATTATAGTTACAAAAGGAACAGCGAACAGTGATGGTCAAAAGTTCAAAAACTGAACCTATATGCTAACCTTAAACTTCCGTATTGTTTCTATGCAATCGCGAGAAACAACTGAAAATCGACAGGACTTAAAAAGAATGACACAAGTATTGAACAAATCGAAGCATTAATAACGGATATCTCGGAAAGGCTGATGGCCAAAAAAGATATATGAAATAATTTTTTTATTTTAAAGAGATCTGCATTTTTTGTGTAGTATGTTTTCGACTATCGCTTAACGTTTACCAGTTATACAAGATTACACAAAATTTCCTCTGAATGAAAAGGACTTCATAGGCTATTACCAGAAAATTCAAGTTATACATTTTATTTGTCATTTAAATATCTTTAATATATGGTATTTTAATCAAAATCATTAGAGCCATTTTTACAAAATAAAACATTCCAAAAAATGTTCCATTAAATGGTAGTTTGGAGTGGGGGTATTTTCTTGAAAATGTTTGTGTCGCATCTTTGAAAGATACTGAGCCTAAATACCAAGTTTGATATTTATCCGACTTTTTCTTTCTGAGTCATGCTGTTCACAGACACAGACACACATATGGACATTTTTCTAAAAAGCCTTTCTTTTTATTCAAGGGTCCTCAAAACGTGTATTTCTGGTGGAATTGGTATCGAGTTTTTCGGTGGAATGCAATACTTCACTACTTACTATGTACGTGATAGAGAAAGTAAAAAGGGCGATATTAAATGTATTTACCTTCGTGGAGCGCTCTAAAATTTTAATACTGAACATATCTGCAATCAGTTGAACATAGAGCTAGATAAGGGGCACCAGCATAATAGAGAAGAAAGAATGAAAGAAAACACACTGTTTTCAAAGTCTTGGTCAGATATAAAAATATACCTACCACTGAAACGACCAAAGCAAATTTGCAAATTGTTTGAAAGTACTTCATATTATCATCATTCGCTTTCCGTCTAGGTTCAATCCCCGGCAACCGTCCACTCTGGTTACCATACTAGCCTCTAGTTGCCGAGATCGCGTGTTCAAACCCGGCGAAGGGAGATGGATTTTTTTTCGAAATATCCTTAGCATGGCTTCCTTCGGAAGGGAAGTAAAGCCGGTGGTCCCATAGATATACGGCACGTAAAAGAACCTCAGGCCTGATAAAGAGGTCTCTGAGAAAAATTTCCGATCTTTCACGCCCAATATAGAATGGGACGCTAAGGACCACAGCAGTTAAAGTGCGTCCATAAATAAAACTCAGTTTAATTTTCGTCCACTCTGACCCATGGGCTTCCCCAGGTCGGTAGGCGAATGCTGGGGTGTTTCATCTTCTACCACGACTCTCCTTCCTCTCATTTCCTGTACCCATCATCTTCCTTGTCATCTATATCAAGGCTGTAGCACCAGGCCACGGTGTTCAGCGGGTTACGCTCTGCGCTCTGTAGAGATTTCTTTCCTGGGGTAGCTGCAGGATGCTCAATTAGGCTGAACTTCCGCCCCGGAGGGACCGCGGGGCGTCCAGTGGCTTGTGGGTGGCCCGGGCGACAGCGGAGGCGTTCGATCTGGAAACGTTAGGGACCGCGTCTACCCTTGCGCCCGTCGTCATCCGGATCTGGTCACTCTTCGGATCTTTCCCTCTCTCCCAGGGGTTATGGTAGAAGCCAAAAGGGCCATTGCGGCCTACTTGCTGTGCTCTGCCCCGGTTGCGTGGGCCCCACCATTTGTCCGTACCATACCGCACCCCCAGCCATTGGAGCTCACCACCACATGTAGGCTAGGCCCTTTGTGACGTCACCCCTGGTAGAAGCAGATGAAGGGGAGTCCCGAAGGGCGACCACATCCGGAAGACGATGCACGCTAGCAAGGATGGGGACCCTAAGAATTCCAGAATGACATCAATTCTGACGCCGGCGCGAATCTGCCTGCACAGTCTTCAACAGAGGGGTCCCGGGACAACGAAACCTCTGGGAAGGAGTACCAGCTGGTCATCCAAACGGCAAGGATAAATATTTACACGGCGCAAACACCACCGTACTAACGCAACATACCAATCGCAGTCGCCCGATCCTACAACCCTGAAACATATGAAGATAAAACAGATGAAAGGAAATGATTGACAGGGAATTCGTGGTAGAAGAGGAGGTACTCCAGCATTCTCCTACCGACCTCGGTAAACCAAGAAAAAATCAGGACCAGTGTGACCGGTCCCACGGGAATTGAACCCGGGACGTCTGGAATGCGAACCTCACACTTACCGCGGAGCCTATCTCTTCGTGTAGCGTAACTCAAGAAAGAAAAGTTGTCTTATGACAAAGTGCTGCTTTCGTCTTCTGAGGGTACAGAGCTGATACATTTCAAGGAATTTCCCTCATCCTATCCGCTATTCTGGTCATGACTCCACTACCAGGTCGTCTTTTCACCAATGAAATCAAAAGCTGAAAGGGATTATAAAAAATCTGAAGTGCTACATTCACATGACCTTCTCTACCCTCTACGCTCATCGTGGGTATACAAATTATTCTTACGAAGGTTTATTTCCTACCTACTTCATTTTAATTCAGATAAACTGTTCCAGAAATAGTTGCATTGCACATTTCGTTATAAATACAAAGGAAATAGCGATAGTCAAATGTTTTAGAACTGGAAATTATATGCTGGCCTTAAAATTCCATGCTCTTTCCATGACATCGCGAGACACAGCTGAAAATCGACAGCACTTTAAAACAATGGCAAAATATTACACAGCTCGAATCATTAATAAAAGATATCTCGGAAATGGCTGATGCAACAAAAAAAGTTATATAAAATAAATTGTGTGTTTTATAGAGATCTATATTTTTTTCTGCAGTACGCTTTCGTATCATTTAACGTTTACCAGTTATGCAAGATTATACAAATTCCTTCCGAATTAACAGACTTCACGCTATTCCCAAAAAATTCAAGATATACATTTTATTTTTCAGTAAATGTCTTTAATATATGATATTTTAATCAAAATCTTTAGAGCCATTTTCAGAAAATAAAAGAATTAAAACGTTTTCCATGTAAACGGTAGTTTGGGGTGAGTGGATTTTTTTGAAAATCTTCTCCCGCATCTTTGGAAGGTACTACTTCTAAATAGCAAATTTGGTATTTATCCGAATGTTTTTTAGTTATACTGTTCACAGACACACAAACACACATACACAAACACGGACTTTTTACTTTCTCTACTACGTATAGTAAGTAGGGTAGTACCTATTGCAATCCACCCAAAAATTCATACCGAGATTTCACCGGATATACATGTTTTGAGACCCCCCTGAATTAAAAAAAAGCATTTTTGGAAACATGTCCGTGTGTGTGTCTGTCTGTGTGTGTGTGTGAGTGTGTGTGTGTGTGTGTGTGTGTGTGCGTGCGTGCGTGTGTGTCTGTGAACAGCATAACTCAGAAACGAACAGTCGGATAAACACCAAACTTGATATTTAGGTTCAGTATCTTCCAGAAATGCGACACGAAGGTTTTCAAGAAAATCCCCCACCCCAGATTACCCTTTACATGGAACATTTTTCGAAAATTTTAATTTTCTCAAAAATGGCTCTAACGATTTTGATTAAAGTATCATATGTTTAAGATATTTTCATGACAAATGAAATGTATATCTCGAATTTTCTGGGAATGTCTCCAAAAGTATTCTTCACTGTGAACGACTTTTGCATAACTGGTAAACCATAAGAGATAGACAAAATTTTACTACACAAAAAATGTAGATCGCGTTAAAATACACAATTTATATCATATGCATTTTTTTTTGTTGAGTGAACCATTTTCGAGATATTGCTTGTTATTCCCTTAAATTTTACAATAATTATACTTTTTCTTAAATTCGTTATTCAATTTTTTTGACCTGGTAATGCAAAGAAAATGGAAGACTCCACATAGCAACCACCTCTTAAAATATTTGACTATCGCTTAAAGCCTACCAATTTCCCTTGTATCTACAAGAAAATTAGCAATAAGATTAACATCTCGATATCTCGATTAACATAAAACATATGGAGAAAAGCGTTTGTAAAAATAGTTTGTACAACGGTAAAGAAAGTCATGTGAGTGTAACACATCAGATTTTTTTCTTCTAAAAATGGATTCAGGGGGCCTCAAAAGATGTATTTCTGGTGGAACTTCGGTATCGAATTTTTCGATGGAATGCAATATCTTCTCTATCTACTACAAACATGGCAGAAAATAAAAATCTGATGTAATGCATTCACATGACTTTCTCTACCTTCTATGTTTATTGTTACTCAAGCTTATTTTTGTATCTACTACATTTTAACTTAAATAAAACTTTGTAGAATTAGCCACATTACACACTTCGTTGTAAATACAAAGGGAACAGCGATAGTCAAATCTTTAAAGGGGCGTTATATGCCCTTAAAATTCCATACTGTTTCCATGCAATCCCGAGAAACAACTGAATGTATGCAGGACTTAAGAGAATGACCAAGAAATGAACAATTCAAATCTTTAATAACGGATATCTCAGAAACGGTTTATGACACAAAAAAACGTATTTTAAATAAATTGTGTGTTTTAAAGAAATCTACATTTTTTGTGTAGTACGTTTTCGTCCATCGCTTAACGTTTACCGTTATACAAGATTATAGGTACAACATTCCTTCCGAATGAAGAAGACTTCATGAACTATTCTCAGAAAATTCAAGACATTCATTGTATTTGTCATTTAAATATATTTAGTATATGATATTTTAATAAAAATCGTTAGTAATTGTTTAGAAAATAAAACATTTTGAAGAATGTTCTATGTTAAGTGCAGTTTGGAATGGGGGGTTTTGTTGAAAATCTTCGTGTCGCATCTTTGGAGGATATTGAACCTAAGCCCCAAGTTTGGTGTTTATGCGAATTTTCGTTTTTGAGTTGTGGTGTTCACAGACACAGAAGTTCCCGAGGTCGCGGGTTCAAACCCGGCGGGGGCGATGGATTTTTTCGGGCGTAAAAATCTTTACCGTGGCTTCCTTCGAAAGAGAAGTAAAGCCGGTGGTCCTGTGTCGTAGATTTATGGTACGTAAAAGAACCTCAAGCCTGATAAGAGGCCTCTGAGCAAAATTTCCGGTCTTTTACGCCCAAATGTAGAATGGGACAGGACCACAGCAGTTAAAGAGCGCCCATAAATAAAAATAAAAGAACAATTTTGATTATAGAAGTAATTGTTTAAGATATTTACATCATAAATAAAATGTATTCTTTGGATTTAGCCTGAGAAGGCCACTTCATACAGAGAGAATTTTGTGTAATTTAGTGCAGCTGGTAAACAATAAGTGACAGACAAAAACTTACTGCACAGAACATATCTCCCTTACCTCCCCCGCTACAAAATTCTCTAAAGGAATTTCCATCGAACAATTTTCAACCCCGTGTCTCATTATGAGTGTTTTCTCTTTTCTTTTATCACGGTTCCGAAAAAATTAAGGGAGCAACATTTAAGTTTTTATGTAGCAAAATTATTAAGGAAGCAGACTTATTGCTACTGAATATTGTGACTTTGTCCAGATTTTAACTGCCACTTCTTTAGTTTTCGCTATCACTGTTTTGGCCTAGTTCAACTTTAACTGAGACTCCATATAGCTCACACTGTCACTTCATTGATGTGAACTAGTTCTCTTTCCGCTGTCACTTCACTTTCTTCGAGGCGTAGCGGCGTAATGAATTACGTATGGTGCAGCCTCTTCCTCGGATAGTTCATTTCATTCGCTGGGGAGTCGAAAACAAGACCATCTCCAAACTCTGTTGTACTAGCAGTACTTACTACACGTCACGGCAGTCGTCACAAACTCACTTGGAGAACAGCACTTTTCGTCACAACAAAAATGCACTCGCTATCTCGCTCACTCACTGACTGATTCAACTCAATGACTTCTCTCGCGAGAACGCTCGCTTATACAGCCAATGGAATCTTCCACAGAACATTCTAGAACTATCTGGGCACACGTTCTGGAGGCGGGGGTAAAAGAAACTCAAGAAAATTCTGATTATCTGCCGAGTGCGCTTCCGATGTTTAAGCGAGCGAGAGCGCGAATTATCCTTTTATCTCAGACTGCCTGGCGCCTACCTTCCGATACGTAACTATCGATGGAAATATGTAATTAATTAAATAAAGAAATAACAGTAAGATAGATAAATAATTACAATAAATAATTTCCGTATATTAAATCATGTATAATGTAACAGTTTGAGTTGAAATGTTTGTTAGGAAAGATGGAGGTAATTACAGTCAAGTTAGCCAGAACAATCAGTGAGCCCAGAAGGAGCGAAAACATTAGCTTAAGGATATCTGGGAAACGCAGTTTAGAGTTAAGTGCAGTACGTTACAAGCCACGTAGGCCAATGCTGGAAAAGAGAAAGGCATTTACATTCTGAGAATTTAGCTAGCCTTATTTAGTAACAAAGTCAGGGACGTAAGAACACATAAGAATTGAAGATTGGCTGCGTTTGAAAAATCTCATTGGTGGGGGAATAATATGTAGCCGAAGCTAAAAATTAATAAATGTTCGTGCATCTAGATGCGAGGGCCACTCTCTTCTCTGGTACCGGGACTGGTTACTTTTGTTACTCTTGTGCATTAGTTACTCTTCTCTGGTACCACCAGTGGTACTTGCTCGCGTTATCCTCGCGTGTTCTAGGGGTACCATGCCTGCCTCCATTTCCTGAGGTCGCGAGTTTAAACTCGGCGGAGGGCGATAGATTTTTTTCGGACGTAAAAATCCTTTGCATGGCTTCCTTCGGAAGAGAAGTAAACCCGGTGGTCCCGCGTCGTAGATTTACGGCACATAAAAGAACCTCAAACCTGATAAAGAGTCCTCTAAGCAAAATTTCCGGTTCTTTCACGCCCAATATTGAATGAAACGCTAAACACCAAAGCAGTTAAAGAGGTCCATAAATAAATAAATAAATAAATCGGTATTTGCTCGTGTGATATTTTAAGCGCCCAGTGTCGCGCTTGTGTGAGTAACGGCTAGCGTGAGGGATCCTGCCGGTCAACATTTTAGCGACTTACGGCAAGTTATGCTTCTGGCTTCTTTTATTGCGGAAGCAGTTATTTTAAACCGTAAAATTGATTCTGCAGAAATTAGCAGG
Organism: Deroplatys truncata; assembly: GCA_030765065.1. NCBI lineage: Eukaryota > Metazoa > Arthropoda > Insecta > Mantodea > Mantidae > Deroplatys > Deroplatys truncata. The sequence continues at coordinate 52,489,847 of CM060987.1, forward strand.
TATAATAATTCAATTGTTATAGTTTCGAGTGCCCCAATTCAGAATCAATATATATATATAGAACGCTTGACTTTATATATATATATATATATATATATATATATATATAAAGTCAAGCGTTCTCAATTCAAAACTCACATATTAGTTCACGGTAAATTTGTCAGTCAATTTAAACTGGTGTTGTTCTTGACAATACATCCACGCATACCCTGAGTGAAAGTACTCATAGCTCTACCAGTGGAGCAGCCGGCAGCAGAATCAACAGCAGATTATTGGAGACAACGGGAAAAGGTAGAAAGTACTTTGGTGTACCAAATTATCGCATCATTGAGACTGCGCATCCAGCTGTACTTCCGATAAGCTTGGGCTATAGCCGCGTGCCACAATCCTGCCGAAATTTTCCACCCTCTCTCCCTTTGGAGGATGGTTTTTATTATACCAACCCTATAAGAATGAAGGAAATATTACTTATATTATTATTTCAGAAAAGTATTGATAAAGCACGCTCCTTGCTGAAATGCCTCAAGATTGCTTTCCGCTGGACACTTTCCGCCCCCTCTTCCTTTAGGGGTGACTTTTGTGATAGCGTTCCCACAATATTTGTTCTCTTGCCCTAAAGAATGCGAGTGCCAAGTTTCTCACTCGTACTGAAAATCCTCCAAAGTGCCTCTCATCGAAAAAGTTTCAACCTTTATCTCCCATTACGGATGACTTTTTAGGTTACCGCCGCTTAAAGAATGAAGGGAATATTTTATAGAGTTCTGCAGATAACAGGATTTGAGCTCCGAATCTTTCCGTTAGAAACCTGCCGTTCTAACCATTCGTAACTAAAATACAGCTGTGGATATGTAGGTCAAAGCAGCTACCTAAAATATACCTAATCATTATACTTGTAGGTCAAGCTAACAAGTTATCTTCTGATGTCTGATTAATGGCAGACGGAATGCATTATTATTATTATTATTATTATTATTATTATTATTATAATGTAAGGCTTTACGGAATATTAGATTAGTATTCATATTATTTATTATAATTTTATACGAAGCCTCAGTTACTAATACGCAAACACTGTGTCGGTTAAATCGATGTAACAATCAAAGCTCAATGATACACCAAACATACAATGCTTTTCTTTCACATTGTGGCCGCACGGCGGCTCGCGCGCCAACCGCTGTAGCTCGGACTCCCGTCAAACAGTTATAATATACCTCGCAACCACGTCACGTTTTCATGTTTACAGTTACAATTACAATGACAATAAGCAAATACCTTGTAAAAGATGTTGGAAATTCTGTCCTTCTCTATCCGCATATTTTTGGAATCTTCTCAGTAAATTTTCATATACATTGTACAAATCCAATATCTTAGTTTTCTAGTTGCGCCATAGTTAAAATCAGGGGATCGTAACTTCAAAATTTTCCTGAGTTAAATTTAATGACTCGTCAGCTGTATGCGTGGTAACAAAGTCTTTTTGAAAAATCCAGACTGACATTCCAAGTTGGTCAGCTGATCAATAAATGGTGTAAGTATTTCCTGGACCTCTCTGTATTTATTATTTGTTGAAAACATGTAGGTCCTATTATTCTGCACCACCACACACCCATTTTCGCGTCATATAAGCGAATCTCATGTATAAATTCGGGTTTCTCTGTACTCCAATATCTGTTATTTTGCAATGAAACATAACCATATAAATGGACTCAGATCACATGCAAACTAAGATGTCTGTAATAAACCCCATACATTGCAAGATCTAAAAGAATCAGGTGAGAAATATACTCACTTTCGGATATTGAACTCACCAGTATGAAAATTTCCTGAGAAGATGCCAGAAATATGCGGATAGAAAAGGACAATATTTCTAACATCTCTTATAATAAGGTATATGCTTATTATCGTTGTAATTGTAACTATAACTATGAGAACGTGAGGCGGTTGCGGCGATATTATAACTGTTTAAGCGGAAGTCCGAGCTGCGGCGGCCGGCATGCGAGCAGCCGTGCAGTGGCCACAGTGTGAAGGAAAGCACTGCACTTACCTCTTACTCGGTGATTGGGTTAACAATCCCAGAACGCTTTTAAATAAAATAACTGAAGTAAAAGCAAGTAGTCCTACGCAAAATAAATGAGTCGAAATGATATTAAAAGCCTCCACTTACATCATGATGGTAAAAGATGGAGGATCGTTTCGAGGCTTCAAGGTCCCATCATCGGCAGGAGACGACTAAATCTTGCTCCAAAATCACAAAATGCAACATTTAGTCCTACGTAATGTAATGATAACATAATAGATATTTTACTACCCCTGATGTTGCCATTTGGGCTGTCTATTCGAACAAAGTGGAATACCCGTATGAAAATCAGAAAAAAAGAAGAAAAAAATGCTTCATACTCTTTCACAGAAAGCTCAAGATGTTGTCGTAGAATTATCTCAGAATTAAAATATTGTAATTAAAAAGGTTTGAAGGATTTTCCAAGTGAATAGGATGAGGGAAAATTCTGAAAACCTCGGCTTTGCATCCTTCCAAGATGTATAAGAGCTCTCTCACTTTTATGTATACCACAGAATTCATTGTGTACAGCATGTCTCATAAATTGATAGCACGCAAAACATTTCCAGTAAACGTAGATCCGTAAACGAGTCGTTTGCGAGGCAACTGCAAATTTGTAGCTGCGAGCCTGCTGTGACTCTATTGTTTTGGACTTCGTATGCTTTACTCCTTGAATTACCAGTTATACTTTTTGTTTTCAAAACGGAGCATTGCTGAGAAGTGGCGTTTTACTCAAACCGCAGAACCAATATCAGCACGCAGGCTCAAACGGCAGCTCTTTCACCATCTTCGCTATGTTCCAGGTGCGGTTTTCTATTCACTTGGCATTCGCTTACAGTTTCCCACCAGAATCCGCAGTCGCCTGCCACAGGTTCTTTTGCTTTAACTCCCTGTAGTTCCGAATGAACCCGCTTCATCCACATGTCAGCATACCGCCAGTCTGATGTCGCCAGCGAGGGGGCCAGAAGGGGTTGACCTCCAATCCAGCAGTGCCATTATCGGCTTTCTTTTGTTTGTTGTTTCAATTTTCTTGTGTTGTATGTTTCCTTTTCCCTTTCTTGCTTTTTCTTTTTTTTCTTCTTCTTCTTCTTCTTCTTCTTCTTCTTCATATTTTCAACCAAATCTGTATAGCGTTAATGGCGCTGATCGATTTAAATAAGTAAATAGAACGGTAACAGTCACGTCACCTGTTAGAGGAGTGCCAGTTGTGCTGTATTTTAGTCAAAATGGAACCTTACAGCAACGAAGAGTATTATAGAGGTAAAGGAGGCTGCACGCTTGTACCAAAAATCGCACATTTATACCAGCGCCTCAGAGAATAGTGAAGGTTCGCACTTAGGGGAGTAGATAGGCGTACGCATTACGCCTGGGGTTGAGGATATGCGTTTGGATGGAATACAACTGCATACGGGAACTTCGACAAAGGGAATTGCCACACAAGTGTCCGCGCTAAGCCACACTAGCATACTCAGGAAACGCCTCGAGGCGCTACGGCTTACTGCCAGCAAGCGCCTTGCAGCATTAGAAGCTAAACAGCCCTCCGCCACAGCCCCCACCAGCCTCACCAAAATGTGGACACTCATCCGTGATCAAGTTGTAGAAGAAGTACTTACAGGACGCAGAGACACAGAATGCCATCATCCATCAGACAACGCAGAACTGTCAAACTGTCCAGCGGGCTTGACGCCTTCGCTAATCGCCTACAGTCTTTCGAGAAAGAGCACAAACAACCTCTTCGACACCACAACTCCGAGCTAGATACACACACCTACATCCCAGAAACCAACATATTCCTTCCACTTCACAGGAACAAAGCACCAATAATTCCATCTCAATTCCATCAACAATTTTTTAAAGTAAATTTAGTCCTATCCTCCTCACCATTATCCCTCCGTGGTTGCAAGCTGGGCATCAGTCAAGCTTGCAAGCCGGACAATGTTCCTTCACCCATTGGCTGTTGCACTACAACCCAGTGTAACCTACCATGAAGTGCACGGTACTGCCTACACAGTAAGGTCTAAGACGGTACCGCAGCAAACCTTCTCTTTTTTACTCAGGTGGAGGGGTTTTAGAGGGTATGGTCATCCTCGGATTCCGAGTGCTGCATTCCGAGCTTGTCTGGGGCTAGTACATAACTGCATTTCCCCTCCCTGGAGGGGATATGGAGAATTTTACATGGCAGTTCACTGAGCCCTTACCACCTCCAATGAGTGCAATATCCAGTATAATCTGTGGCAATATCTCAGTGGTCAGGCCTGTGATCATAGAGCGGCCTTTTGTCAGTGAATGCAACAACAGAGTCTAGTCAACCCTTGTGTTGCAAGTGACGTTTTATCCACACACGAAGGGTACACACGTAATGGTGATCTTAATAACCATAATTCACATTTTTGGTGTGAAGTAAACCCACGTGGGTTCGTGATGCACCACATCAGTAACGTTTCTCATTGAATGTGTGGTTAGAGGTACTAGGTGATCGTCTTGTTGAGACACACATACTTCTTTTTTGCGGCAGTATCTTCCATGATTGCTTGAGGATGTTACACTTGGGCAACGTCAGAGTATGTGGTGCATGCATGATGGAGCACTGGCCCATTTTGTTACTACTATGAAACAATATCTAACTCTCAAATATGTACAAGATAAATAGGTCGAGCCGGGGCGGACCTGTACCTTGGTCTGCAAGACACGTGATCTAAATCATTTAGATTTTTGTGTCTAGAATCATCTCAAAAGCGTAAAGTACAGCATTACCGTTAACATGGTTGGAGAACTGCAGTTCTGGGGCCACTGGAGTAATAATCTAATTCCTTATTAGGAGCGTATGCGTGCAACTTAGCCAAATTAGAATGAAAATTAAACAAGAGTCTACATTTTGAATTAATTTTGTACCTAATAGGAATATGTTTTAAACGTGGTCAGTGGTGCTTGTAACCACACATTCCAATTATGTTGAGGATCCATCTTTACTGGGACTACTTTGTTCTGTTTTCATGTACTGGTAACAGTTTGCGCCATCAAGTATGTTACCCCTGTATAGATTTTACCTTCTCTTAGGTTTATTCGGTTCTAACCAAGTTATGTTAAAATTTACCTGCATATTGAAATCGGGCTATTGATAAATTCTGTTACACAGATAATAAAATTCATGATTGTTGAAAATTATTGCTTTGTACGTTAGGCATAACTTCTACATCGCTCACACACACGCGCGCGCGTGCACGCAAATACACAGACAAGAGCAATCCTATTTAAGTACTAAGCGTCTGATCTCTGTTTATAAAAGTTTAGTAAACAACGCTGCATTAATGAAAAAAATATCTGATAGTTTCATTCATAAAAATGACATTCCGGTCTGCAAGAAAAAGAAATGCAGTTTTAACATCGTTTACACCAACATCTGGACTAGCTGTAGCGAGTTTGAAATGGGAATACGAAACGCTTGCGCACAGTGCTGAGCGAAAGGGCATCGATTATTTTACTGTCCGGGATGGGATACGTATCCAACCGCTTCGAGCGAAAAGCCCTAGCATGGATGGACCGAAACACTTAATTTGAGTTGTTAAAGCAAGTGAAGTGAGGGGGAGCAACTGCGTACGAGCGCTGAGCGTTCCTTATCCCTCGCTCGCCTTCAGTTTCTTGCATCGCCAACAACAGCTGAGAAAATGCAGCAGTCATTTTTCTTCCGGTTCCAAAATTTAGCGTCACCTGCTTTTTATAGCTCACAAGTTAGCAGTCCCGAAGCGAGAGCTTGTCCAACTCTTTGCTGAAAAGCAGAGAACGAGAGAAAAGCTACAAGTGTCGCGAGTTTTTATTGTTAGAACCGAAGCGTTTTGCGGTAGTTAACGTGTTCACGGTAATGTAAATACTGGCAGTTATAAAGAATGTAGCGATTGCTGCAGTAGCCTCACGAAAAATGTTCAGAGAACGAACCGGCGAGTTTTCAACATGGCTGTCAAAGTGCAAGCGTGTGTGGATTTAATGCAATTCCAAAATAAATCGGTTCATAAGTAAGTTATTTGTTTCTGTGTCAGCGGTTTTCCAACATCTGAATTTGGCTTGTGATTCAGTGCTTAGCTGCATACACTTATCAAACAGAGTTGAAATTGCAGTAAGTGAAAGGCTGAAAGCTCTTTCTCGAATTTTGGACTTAATTCTTAGATATTATGACATTAGGAAGCAATAATATGTTTTCATTCAGAAAGCCCAGCTATTTCTACACGTAAACAGCGATCTTCGTTTATTATAAACATGGTAGCTTTTAAATGGCATTTAACTTTTCTTAACAATAAAGGTGCATCTAAGTAGGCAAATATAATCTAAAGTAAATAATAATGAAATAATTAAACAAACCTGTTACGCAGTTTTAATATTCGCAATTGCATTTAATAGCGTAAATAAATTTAACGTCCTATTAGAATGCTAAATTTCATTCACTGCTATTTGAACATATTTGAGAATTGGTCGAAGAAATAGATTAATTTGTATATTATAATTAGCTCGCTCCTCACTTCTTGAGACATTCTGGGCACTTGTTCAGTATTTTTAAGGATTTTAATTTAGAAAAAAGGTTTTCAACGTGTAATAAATAAGGAAAATAAGATATTGGCTAGGTGGTTTAAATCCCTAGTTTAAAAATAATGACGTAAAATTTGTCGTTTTTAATCAGTAACTAAAGAACATCGCCGTAACACATTATAGGCCTCCCCTTGAGGAACCAAATTATTTTAAATTCAAATTAACTTGCCTTGTTGTTAAAATAAATAGAAACGATGGCTTTATATTCACAGGGGATACATTCGCATGCTTACAGTCATAAGAACCCTCCCGCCTAAAAAAAAACTGGTATGAAATAAATAAGACATAATCCATGCTTCCACAGGCTAGTAGTTTGGATAATTTACAAGTGTTAAAAGGCTGAGAATTGAGTCCGAAGACGGAGTATAAATAAAATTAAATTACTTTTGTTTACATGTTGCACTACATTTGTAAGTGGTTATTCATAATTCGAAGTAATTTCGTTTTATTTATTCCTTTATTTTGCCTCTCTAAACTGCTATGCATAATTTTTCAGTTATTAGAAAAAAAGTTGACAATCTCCTTTTAGCCAGCCATCCGATCTCTGTTTTTATCGCTACCTTCGTTTGTTAAAATGCTGTTTTTTGTTTTGTTTCTATGTATATCGGAGTAATTATTTTTGCAGCAAAATCATAACGAATGCACACTGGTCAGGGAAATTAAACGCTGAATGAACTGTGATTAACGCTCTGCGCCTAGAACACGTGATTGAATATGCTGACAGTACGTTTTGTTGCTTACAAAAGTGGGATGCAGCATCTACTATTATTGATCACGGAGAGAAACTAAGTGATGCGTATAGCAATGTTGATGTGCTGTTGGTGAGGAACAGGTGTTCCGGCATGAAGATGTAACAATAGCAGTAGCACAGAATAACAGCAGGAAAACAATCGAAAGAGTTCCTCATCATGGGCAGCAGCTGCTCTTCCGGGCAAGCCCACAAGGACAAGGACAGTGTCTCCACTAGATCTGAAGAGTAAGTTGCTTGTGTACACTGACAGGTATTTTTAGAGCAAGGGCGCTCGCCAGGGGGAGGGCAGAGCGCCCACGTCTTGTGTAGATACAGTGTAGCATTTTGTATTTCACGTATTCATAAGTACTAATGATGCATGCTGCAAGCGTCATATAAGGTGTTGTGTTTGATTATAAATATTCTGGGTGTGTATAGCGTGGGGGAAGGCATCTTCTAATATTTTTAGGGTTTTAATTAATTTATTCTGGCTGAAGTTAAAACATTTTCCTTTCACTTTCACTGACTTATTACTTCAAAACAGGATATTAAATGCACTAATAAGCAAATTTGACAATGGAATGCGTGATTTTTGAGGTACAAGGGTCAAAATAACCATTTGTCTACTAATACTAGTGATTTATTTAGTTATTTCTTATTTCTAGTAGTTAGAATGATACATTTATTTGAGAAAAAACGCTTCAGTCTATTCTAATTCAATGGATCGTTCTGTGAAATGTCCCAAAATTAATTTTGTTAAGGTTCAAATATAGTGAATAGATAAACTTCGATAAGTATATATTCCTGATACTGATATTTATATCTACAAGAGTAGCCGACGTCGTCAAGATTTTTATTAAAATGACGCATGTGTAGTATATGATATGAGAAGTAAAACACATATCTTGAATTTTTCTGTGAATTACCTGTGAACTATCATTTATTTCAGTGAATTTTGTATAATTTTGTACAACAATGATATCTAAACAGATAGACAAAAAACCTGCTGCATGAAAAATGTAATGCTCATTAAAATAGGTGCACAATTTGTGTCAAACGGGTTTTTTTAGTTCTATTTATACTCCGCATTTAACTACATTGGTCTTATCAGCGGCCCTTCCTTTGGAACTTGTCTATTGGCAATGGTGTTAACTCGTGTCGTTGGGTTTCTTGTGCTGTTTGGGTTTTAATCATTAAATCTCTCACACACACATTCACACCCTCATTCATACTTCCAGACTCTGGGGAGGATAGGGAATAACCTTGACTTGGAAAAATTGCCACCTCCCAGCCGGGAATCGAACCTGGGACCTCTCACACAGCAGGCAGGTGCTCTACCGACTAGCTACGGGGCCAGCCATCAAATATTTTTGTTTGGAAGTGTTGGTAGTTTCCGAAATATTCCATGTTGTAAGTTTTGATGTTTTCTAAGCGTCACCTATCGGACACGCTTAATCTTCGTTTGTTATTGTTGTGAGAATCTTCATTGGTAACAACAAGGCAGTAAAGAAGATGCTCCTATACAACAGGCTTCACCAGGGTTCAGTTAACGTGAAGATAAGAAGGGGAATGTTCCCCTCTCGTATAGCTGCATCCCCAACTTGTAATGTGGCATTTTCATTATGGTTCTTCCCATTAAGCTGTAAGACCCTCTTACAATCTTTCATGATCATCCCACTCGTCAGAGTGGTTGATTGAAACTCTGGGCTTGACAGCAAAATTTAGTATTAAAATATTATCCGCAGAATGCCCTTGGTAACTTACTCGAGGATCAAGGTGAAAGATTCCATCAAGAAACCAAAACAGTGGAAAGTAGACAAATACCAAAGGTGAAATGTATACATAGTGATAGTGATAGTTCACCGTTGAAACCTCTCGTACAGCGCGTACATGACCTGCTCCACTCGCTTGGTGCCTCTGGCATCAGCGCCTCCTTCCTGTGGATTCCAGATCATGTGGGCATCTCAGGGAACGAGTCTGCCGACGCCGCTGCCAAATCGGCGATTTTATTATCCAGATTGTTTACTGCTGTTGTTCCCTCGTCAGATTTGTTTGTTATTTTACGTAGCCGCATCCTCTCGCTTTGGAGGGATGAGTGGACGGCCCTTCGGGGGAACAAGTTACGGGAGGTTAAGTCTCTCCCGTTAGTCTGGGGTACTTCTTCTCGTTCGTGTCGTCGCGAAGAGGTACTTTTAGCTCGCTTACGAATCGGACATTGTCTTTTTAGCCATAGATACCTGCTCAGTGGTGGCCCCGCACCACTCTGTGAGCAGTGTGATGCGCCCTTAACGGCGCGTCACATTTTAGCAGAGTGTCAAGTTTTAGCTCCGTTGCGCGTTCGTGTTGGTCTGCCTGTTGGCCTAGCCAACGTTTTGGCAGACGACGCGCATGCTGTAGAATGTCTTTTACGTTTTATCACTGACATTGGTTTTAGCCGTCGCATTTGATGCGCTGAGCGCCTTTTAGCTGTTTGATTTTACATTATCTTTTAATGGGGGCACTCCTCCCCAGTGGACATCTGGCGCTCGTGTCCCTCGCATTCTACAGTTCTTGACACGTTGTTTTCTTCTCTTGTTGACCATGATTTTCAGTGTGTAGATCTTAGTATTTCGTCTGTTGTGTTTTTGACCAAGCGGTTTGTGTGTGGTTTTTTAATTTTTTGACTTTTACATTTTATATTTTACACATATTAAGGGCGCTAATAACCTTAGCAGTTGAGTGCCCTTAAGCCCCATCTCACCACCACCACCGTTGAAAGACTGTGTGAGATTGTTGTTATAAAATACACTCAGATGTCCTAGTGGTTCGTGAGTATACATTTTGGTCAGACAGCCCTGAAAATGTGAAACACCATCTCTGCATAGTAGTTATGATTGTGAACCAATTGATACAGCTGCAGCCGCTCACAACAACAACAATAATAATAATAATAATAATAATGCATAACTCGTCTGACGAAAAAAGCTTTATTTTGTTTGTTGTGTGTATAATTAAGTACACCGTGTTACAACAAGAACGAAGTGATATGTAAATTAAATTGTAGTTGAGATTATAGTTGATATAGAGAAACCGGGAGAAGTTTCCGCGCTTGTGCACGTTACCTACTTTTCCTGTAGTTATTCTAACTTCTGCCTTAGCGTGCTACCACCTAGTGGTATTGAAGTAAATTTAGTGACAGTGTGGAAACAGAGTGTGGGAAAAGCTTCGCGCGCTAGTGCACTTCTTCATGTGTGCACGACCCGTGTGTATTTGGTCCCCATAAGGTAATTACGTCATACCAGTTGCGTACGCGCAGAAGCTCTTTAAAACGCGCACAATTCAAGATGTGCTAGTGAATCCATTGCCATGTCTCATCGAGTTTAGAGGAGTAGCGCGGTAGATTTAAATGCCGCATATATGTTATGTTTAACAGCATTCAAAGAAATACAAACCAATTTATCTGCTAGATGTAAAAACAATTAGGGTTCATGTGCTCTTATGCAGCAGATGTCATACAAAGGAGTGTCTTCTTGAATGTCTGCATGCTTCTATTTCTGGTTTCAAAGAGGTGTATACAGAGTGTCCTGAAAAAATGTTACAACATTTACAGAGGCGGTATTATGAAACAAAGCAAGCAAAAAGCCCCCTATAAACATGGGTCCTAAAATATCTTCTGAGTTATGATCTTATTTTGTAAGAGCGGCATATTTTCTAATCCGAGAACTTTGACAAGAAACAAATAAGGAACCAGTTTAGTATTCATTGGCTGATATTCTGTAGCAACGTTGCAGTACTGCAATTCGTTTTCTGTTTAACCATTAATGCTCTTCTCTGGCTTTACAGCATGTGTATGTAGCGTCTGAACACGTAATGGAGGCCTATTATTCAACACAAGAAATGGAAGATGTTATATTCTGTTATGAATAAGTAGATTGAGAATTGCTTCCAAGTAGTTTAGTTTGATAAAGGGGGGAACCCTGCCCTACACTGCGATCTTTGCAAATCTATTGCGCTTCCCCAATCTTGTTATCATCGATCCAGAAAACTGGCATTTATAATGAACTGAGTCAGGCTTTGGACCGTGATGGTTGAAAGCTCCTCCAATTTTGGTAATTGACTCCCAAAAATAAGAGCTCTCTGGAAAGCAAGTGCTGGGCACTCGCCTCGTAGATGGGCAGATGTCCCATCTGCCTGTTGATACCGTCTGTAGGCGGGATCCACTTGTTCCAACATGTGCAGGTGTCCTCTGAGGGAAAGTGCGCTGTAAAAAGGCCGTTGTCCATGAGAACTTTTCCTTGCTTAATGCGGATATGTAATTTGTATGATAAAAATATCTAACACGCGGTATACTACCTGTTAGGATCTTCAGTGTCCTTTCCAGCGATTTTCGGAACCGGAATCTCTTGCACCACGAACAACAGATCGTGGCAGACCACTAATAGTTCGCATACCTGAGGTGGAATATCGGCATTAGAAGGTACGAAAGACAATTCTGGTACGAGTATACGAATAATAGCTGCGGCTGAAGGTGTTACTAAATCTGCTGTCTGAACAGTCTCTCATGAACCGTTGCTCTACCCATCCCACATGCAGCGAGTCCAAGCACTAGATTGCACTTCTGCCAAAGATATTACTCGGGTCTTTATTTCACAACCAAGGTTTTCTTTACGAATGAGGCGGGGTTTATGAGAGACGGTATTCTAAATTTGCATATTACCCAAGCATTTTGTATTTGTGTATTTATTACGGCATGTTCCATTACATATTTGTAATATAATTGCTAGGATGAGCTTCTTTACATGGTAATTTTAATTCTCTACGATATATAATGCAATTTGCTTTCATTATTACTAGAAAATAACTAATAATATGATTTACATAGTTTATAAGTTTTCAAAATTAATCTTGTTAACAAATATTGTTTTTTACTTTCTCTACTACGTATAGTAAGTAGGGGAAGTATTACATTCCACCCAAAAATCCGATACCGAGATTTCACCGGAAATACATGTTTTGAGACCTCCTGAATCCAAAAAAAGTATTTTTGGAAACATGTTCGTGTGTGCGTGTGTGTGTGTGAACAGCATAACTCAGAAACGAACAGTCGGATAAGCACCAAACTTGGTATTTAGGTTCAGTATCTTCCAGAGATGCGACACGAAGGTTTTCAAGAAAATCCCCTCACCCCAGATTACCCTTTGCATGGAACATTTTTCGAAAATGTTAATTTTCTCAAAAATGGCTCTAACGATTTTGATTAAAATATCATATGTTTAAGATATTTTCATGACAAATAAAATGTATATCTTGAATTTTATGGGAATGTCTCCAAAAGTGTTCTTCATTGTGAACGACTTTTGCATAACTGGTAAACCATAAGAGATAGACAAAATTTTACTACACAAAAAATGTAGATCGCGTTAAAATACACAATTTATGTCATATATATATTTTTTCTTGAGTGAACCATTTTCAAGATATTCCTTGTTATTCCCTTAAATTTTCCAATACTTTTTCTCAAATGGGAATTCGTTATTCATTTTTTTTGTCCTGGTAATACAAAGAGAATGGAATACTCCACATAGCAACCAGCTCTTAAAATATTTGACTATCGCTTAAAGCTACCAATTCCCCTTGCATATACAAGAAAATTAGCAATAAGATTAACATCTCGATATCTCGATTAACATGAAGCATATGGAGAATAAGCTTTTGTAAAAATGGTTTGTACAAGAGTAGAGAAAGTCATGTGAGTGTAACACATCAGATTTTTATATATTCAAATGGAGTCTTTTCGACATACTACCATACTTACCTTCCCCGGTTACTTTAAGGTTCAACCAGTAGTGGGCGCGTTGTGGCTATTCGTAATGCATGGAGTTCAAACTGTAGGGCCGCCAACATTTGAGTAAACGATACCGCGAAATGGAAGTGGCATACGGGATGAGTGTGAGGCGAGCGTAGGCCGTCAGGGCGTAACGAGTGGTTCCGAGATATACTCGAGGTTAGCTTAAGGTTAGTGTGTACATATGAACTGTATTCAAATAACAATTATGATATAAGTAACTGAGCACTTGCCACCTCTAACATCATTAATCTCGCGGATTACACTAATATCGTTGGCTTGGCATTTCCTCCACGCATACGCAGTATTAACAAAATGGAGTAATTTGTTGACCTATCACGATGGTTTTACTGTTTAAGAATATACCTTAAAATGTGCGGGTGAATGGGTTAGAGCTTTTTTAATTATTCATTTCTCCTCTTAAAGCCACTATTATAAGCATTTCCTTAAATTACTTTTTTTACCAGATCAACTAGAGGGTAAGTGTGGTTGTATTACGTCTTTTAATTGAGGCGGCTACATTCCATTTACTTTGTTACTTTTCTCTTTAAATGCATTCTTTCCTTATCTAACAAATAAATATGTTCTATAGCTTGCTCTTTTCCGTTTTTCTTACACATAGGGCCGTCAGATATTTTAAGTCTATGAAAACACTCCTTTATGCTTTCATGGCCACTTAAAAATGTTATGCTGGTTATTGTTAGCTTTGTTTCTACTCTACGTACGGTGGAGAAATAGGACAGTGTGTTTGCAATTTTATGTTAATTTCTATTTCCTTAGCCATTTCTCGTAACTCATATTCTGTATTTGATTGCATATTTCGCATTTTAGCTTTTTTACTTTCTCTACTACGTACAGTAAGAGGGGAAGTATTATATTCCACCCAAAAATTCGATACCGAGATTTCACCGGAAATACATGTTTTGAGATCCCCTGAATCCAAAAAAAAGCATTTTTGGAAACATGTCCGTGTGTGTGTGTCTGTGTGTGTGTCTGTCTGTCTGTGAACAGCATAACTCAGAAACGAACAATCGGATAAACACCAAACTTGGTATTTAGGTTCAGTATCTTCCAGAGGTGCGACACGAAGGTTTTCAAGAAAATCCCCCACCCCAGATTACCATTTACATGGAAGATTTTTCGAAAATTTTAATTTTCTCAAAAATGGCTCTAACGATTTTGATTAAAATATCATATGTTTAAGATATTTTTATGACAAATAAAATGTATATCTTGAATTTCCTGGGAATGTCTCCAAAAGTATTCTTCATTGTGAACGACTTTTGCATAACTGGTAAACCATAAGAGATAGACAAAATGTAGATCGCGTTAAAATACACAATTTATGTCATATACATTTTTTTTGTTGAGTGCACCATTTTCGAGATATTGCTTGTTATTCCCTTAAATTTTCCAATACTTATACTTTTTCCCAAATTCGTTATTCATTTTTACTTTCTCTACTACGTATAGTAAGTAGGGGAAGTATCGTATTCCACCCAAAATTTCGATACCGAGATTTCACCGGAAATACATGTTTTGAGACCCCCTGAATCCAAAAAAAGCATTTTTGGAAACATGTCCGTGTGTGTCTGTGTGTCTGTCTGTCTGTCTGTGTGTCTGTGTGTGTGTGTCTGTGAACAGCATAACTCAGAAACGAACAGTCGGAAAAAACACCAAACTTGGTATTTAGGTTCAGTATCTTCCAAGGATGCGACACGAAGGTTTTCAAGAAAATCCCCCCACCCCAGAGTACCCTTTACATGGAAGATTTTTCGAAAATGCGACACGAAGGTTTTCAAGAAAATCCCCCACCCCAGAGTACCCTTTACATGGAAGATTTTTCGAAAATTTTAATTTTCTCAAAAATGGCTCTAACGATTTTGATTAAAATATCATATGTTTAAGATATTTTTATGACAAATAAAATGTATATCTTGAATTTCCTGGGAATGTCTCCAAAAGTATTCTTTATTGTGAACGACTTTTGCATAACTGGTAAACCATAAGAGATAGACAAAATTTTACTACACAAAAAATGTAGATCGCGTTAAAATACACAATTTATGTCATACATTTTTTTAGTTGAGTGAACCATTTTCGAGATATTGCTTGTTTTGTCCTGGTAATGCTAAGAGAATGGAATACTCCATATAGCAATCAGCTCTTAAAACATTTGACTATCGCTTAAAGCCTACCAATTCCCCTTGCACCTACAAGAAAATTAGCAATAAGATTAACATCTCGATATCTCGATTAAAGCATATGGGGAATAAGCGTTTGTAAAAATAGTTTGTACAAGAGTAGAGAAAGTCATATGAGTGTAACACATCAGATTTTTTTATCTTGGATATGCAAAGAGTATTAATCTGTGGCAAAGGGAATGATGCTGCACCTAGCAACCAGCTATTAAGAGATATGTATGTGCTTAAAGGCTACTGTATTTCTATATTGCCCTTGTAAATATATATTCCCCTTACATCTTCAAGAAAATTAGCAATAAGATAGAGTCTGCAAATGTTTATCCCGATTAACATGGAGTAGATGGAGAATAAGCGTTTGTATAAATAGTTTGTACAAGAGTAGAGAAAATCATGTGAGTGTAACACATCAAATTTTTTTGTTTTAGCATACTTCTAGGTCACTATCATTTGCTGCCTTTTTCATTAGTAGGTCTGCTATCTAATTATTACAATTATCATTTACCTTTATTCATCTGAAGTAAAATGTAAAGTTAAAGATATGTCTTTATAGAGGAGATTCGCAACCGGGGTAGAGCACCACACGTAGGCCATATGGCCCTTTATGTCTAACGTGAACCCTGGGCGGGAGGGATGTGGGGAGAGTACCAAAGGGCGATCACATCGGGATGCGCAAACATGGCTGGGATCCCAAACGTTTCCAGATTGAACGCATCCGCCGCCGCCAATCCCACCCATGAGCCCATAACCCCTGGTGGGACCCATTTCGTAGGCGGGTCCCGATTGGTTAGTCCCGACCGACGCCACGGAAGAAACTTCTACAATGCGTACATCCACCGCCCAGCCGCAACCCTAGGATTCGCCTGCCGACCCGGGGAAACCACGAAAACACCCAGGGGTCAGGGTGGACGGTCGCAGGGATCGAACCCGGTACCTCCCAATTGCGAGTCACACATGTTACCGCGACACTTCCTCGCTCCGTATCCATCTGAAGTATAATATTCTAGTAGAGGAGGTATTGTATTCCACCCAAAAATTTAGTACCGAGATTTCACCGGAAATATATGTTTTGAGGTCCCCGAGATCAAAAAAGAGCATTTTTAGAAAGAGGTCCTTCCGTGCGTGTGTTTGTGTGTGAGCGCGTATATCTGTGAATAGCATAACTCAAAAACGAAAGTCGGATAGATAGGAAACTTGGTATTTAGGTTCAGTACCTCTTAAAGATACGACACGAAGATTTTCAAGAAAATCCCCCACCCTTAACATGGAACGTTTTTCAAAAATTTTTATTTTCTAAAAAATGGCTCCAACAATTTAGATTAAAATATCATATATTAAATATGTTTACACGACAATAAAATTTATATCTTGAATTTTTTGGAAATAACCCGTGAAGTCCTCTTTATTGGAAGGAATTTTGTATAATTTTGTATAACTGGTAAACGTTAAGCGATAGACGAAAACGTACTACGCCAAAAAAATTAAATCTCTTTAAAACACACAATTTTTTTCAAATAACTTTTTTGTTGCATCATCCATTCCTAAGATATCCGTTGTTAATGGTTCTATTTGTTCAATACTTAGCCAATACTTTTCAAGTTCTATCGATTTCCAGTTGTTTCTCTCGATGTCATGGAAAGAGTGTAGAATTTTAAGCCCACCTTATACTCATAGAATCCAATTCTAAAATATTTTATATCGCTATTCCCTTTGTATCTATAACGAAATGTGCAATGCAGGTTTATCTCTAATAAATTGAAGTAGAAAGGAAAATAAGCTTTCATAAGAATAATTTATATATCCATTAAGAAGCTATAGAGGCTAGAGAAAGTCATGTGAATGTAACACAACAGATTTGTACATTTTATTCTCTATTACTTTAATATTCGTTATATATTTTGTGTAAGAAAAAGATCTAATGCTGTTCAACACGGGACATTTTTTTATACATTATCATTTCCACAAGTATCCCTTCCGTTAATGTGGAAAATAAATTGTTCTCTCCATTTTACCTTAATCAGAATAAAGCGGTTCGCTTAGAAGCGATTTCAACTTAGATTATATGGCTTTATTCCTCCATGGTCACATGCAAGATTGTGAAGTACGTTTTCGTCTATCGCGTAATATTTACCAGTTATACAAGATTATACAAAATTCCTTCCGAATGAAAAGGACTTTAAAGGCTATTCCCAGAAAATTCAAGATATACATTTTATTTGTCATCTAAATATCTTTAATATAATATGGCACTTTAATGAAAGTCTTTAGAGGATTTTTTAAGAAGTAATAAAATTCGAAAAGTCTTCCATGTAAAGGGTAGTTTGTGTTGGAGAATTTTCTTGAAAATCTTTGTGTCGCATCTTTGGAAGGTAATGAATCTAAACACCAAGTTTGGTGTTTATCCGACTTTTCGTTTTTGAGTTATGCTGTTCACAGACAGACACACACACACACTCAGGGCCTCAAAACGTGTATTTCCGGTGAAATTTCGGTATCCAATTTTGGGTGGAATGTTTTTAACTTTACTACTAGGTACGTGGTAGACAAAGTAAACAGGTGTGAATGTAACAATCACACGACTTTATTTACCCATTATGATTTACTTTCATTGCTGTAGTATAAATTATTCCTACAAAACTTATTTTTCTATCTACTCCTGTTAATCATGATCAGAAATGCTTTCACCGACTTTTGTAGAAACACAGCAGTATAAAGTAGACTGAGGTGGCAGTCTGTTTATGTTGGTCATAAACTTATTACAACTCACCAGAAACAAAGGAACAGCTACTTAACACCTCAGAGTGCACTGCTTAAAGATTGGTGCTTTTGAGGAGACTGATTGGTGAAAATTGGGCAAAAAGATAAAAAAAATACAAATTAGGCTTTTTAATTTATTAGTACGTCCAATATTCCATGAACGTTTTCGTGTAAATATTTTTGTTGAATTTTCTCACAGTTTTTACAAAATTTCTAGGATGGTGTTTGCCAAATTTGCTGCACAAATGTTTATCAGTTTCTTAATTATGTAGTAGTAAAATCTACAGTATTAAATAAAATAATACATAAATAGAATTTCAGGCCAGTTTTTATTAGTAATTCTTCGGTGTGTTTTTCTTGGTTATATTATTTCAGACACTTTTCAGTATTTAAAATGCTTCTTACGTTGCAACTTTTAACTTATAGGAGTGAAACTGCTTTCTTTCTTTCGTTCTTTATTTATTTATTTATTTATTTATTTATTCTTAAAAGATATACACACATTGGCATTAATCAAGCATCAGTCAGTCAATCAAAAGCTGTTATAAACTTGACTGATAGATCTTGATCCCTAGCTGAAATATCTTTTATTCCTCCTCTGATTTTGTTTAGCTTGTTTTCTCTTTGTGGTTAGCACTCAATGTCTACAGCAAGAAGAACGTAGTGGATTATTGAGGCGCAAATGAACTCAAAAGCTAATTGGCCAATGCCTTTTCAACGGCAGAGAATAGTCAGATAGGAGAAGCAGAAGGAAAAAAATATTCAGATGAGTTCTATATCCAGTGCGTGCTTGACAGTAGCATGTTTCCTCACTAATGGTAATACGTAGTACGAAATAGCTTAATAGTAAAGAACTGAGAAACGTTGAATACGGCGCCTATGTGTATTGCATCTCAGTTTCTGCAGATTTACATCCAAAAATTCTTTCAGAAATTCTGCTTCCATTCTTTCTCTAATTAATGTGTTTATTTGTTTTGGCATTTAATAACTTGCAAGAGAGGTACCATTTTCCAAGAACTATTTTCTTTCTGTGCGATTCCTGAAATTATTGTTCTTGAAGTTTGCTTTATTACCATAAGAGTTAATTCGCCTTACTAAGGTCACCTCCCACAGCTTCCGCTTATACTTGTTTTAATATTTGTTAATGTGATTTGACTTTTACCGTTGTGTGGCAAGACTTTTTATAATAGTTTTATATAATCATAATGTAACACTGTCTTACTTGTGCCCTAGAGTATTCTTCTGTACCAAATGCCTTTCTCTCAACTGAGCGGAGACCTTAGAGAAGAACTTCTAAGCCCTCTCCCCACCGTAGCTTCATTAGTTTTTAAAAACTATAATGTGGACCATGATTCCAACTTGGCCTTTACGTTTGAAAGACCACAGTCTACTCGGGTTAAATTGGTCATAACTGAGAGTTTAGCTCCACTCCTCCGAAATGTGGGCCTCATAATTAGGGCAAATTTGGCTAATTTATAATTATTTCTCGCAGTTATTATTTATAATCTTTTAGAATCACAAAAAGGACATATTCAATTCTCCAAACCTTCGCCTTTTCCAAGCGCAGATGATCCCACTTAAGCTACACGCCTGTAAGATTTGAGGTGTGCAACCGCGTGTATCTGACTGTCGCATTAGAAAGCACAGAGCAGAGGGCTGAGGACCATCTATTGAACGAATTATCACTTTTCGGAGATCTACTTCAAGAGGCATCATCTCTTCCAGAAGTTGAGAATATAATAAGGCAGTAAAACCCTACGGTACAACACCAGCATTGCAAAGAAGACTTTACATCCTGAAAGATCTACTAAGCTACCTTCCTTCACTCACTGAAATCCAAAACGGCAGAAGTCGCCTCGAAACCATCATCCTTCACGGGTAAGAACGTTGCATTATTTGGGCTGTACCATAGCTTGCCATTAGAAGTTCCAATCCCTGAGAAACAGTAGCCACTCTCGAAGATATATTCTGTGAATCACATTTCTCAAGTAATTTCAGGCGCTTTAAAACACTGGCTCTCTACTCCAGAAAAGTTAAAGGGGATTAGCAATAAAAGTAACATAAATTTAGCCCAAAATAATTTCTTAAACAATATTCCACAAATAAAGGCAGTGAAGAAAAGGGCCTAAGACCCCTTAAGAAAAAGGCGAACCTAACAGGTTCCTAGTTGGTTTCGAACACAAGGTAAATTCAGAGAAAGCCAAAATTCTTTAAACAAATGTAATATATGTAAATTATACCCACATAGTTACAAAGCCCTCCAGAACAAATGTGAAATGTGTCACACTCAGGCGCAGTTAAATCAAATAGGTAAGGAGCGTTATTCCTCTCCCACAAATGACATTCTCTGACGCATAAAATTACCATACAAAACACTCGAGGCACAAGAGTGCAGCATAAATTTGAAAATATTTATAAACTCAGGTAAAAAATTACGATATAAAGCAATAGCAGAGCAACACACAAGTACAACAACAATAATTCTCCGGCAAAGCGGCATCAATTCGTATATGATGCCCAGTTACACGGATTAAAATACCCAAATATGCCCACTTCACCTTCTTAAAGCATAGCGCATAGGGCAGGACAAAACAGTCGATATGTTGAATAAATTATCCTGCGCTCTCGGAGGAACTCCGAACAAATTTGTTATATATATTAAATAGCCAGGGCTCTTAAATAAACAATATACCATACTAAAAATCCCTAGGCAGTCTATGTTACAAATCTGTGACTATTGAGGAAATTAACTCCAGAATGGCGGGGAAAAAGAACGCGATTTAATAACATAATTCTC
Source organism: Deroplatys truncata (assembly GCA_030765065.1). Classification (NCBI taxonomy): domain Eukaryota; kingdom Metazoa; phylum Arthropoda; class Insecta; order Mantodea; family Mantidae; genus Deroplatys; species Deroplatys truncata. The sequence continues at coordinate 52,510,787 of CM060987.1, forward strand.
AAATGAATTTCGACCATTAAGGAAGCGGAACAAATCAGCAATCAGAAAAGTAATGAGCTCAAATAAGTTTAATTCCGAACAAGAAGTTGCAGTCAAACAAAAACATTTACCTTCGGTTGAAATTAACAGGACAACATAGTTAAAGTATAAATACAGACCGTGGACCAGGTCAAAGCTAAATTCTAAATGATCTCGACTCTCCAGTTACGAAAGCACAACACCCTAGACGAACACACTCGCGACAACTGAACATACTCGGGGTGGCGTCAGGCTGCGAGAGGCATCCGGAGATCAGCGATGGCACTAGCTGACAAAAAATACGAACTCGTGATAATCGCCTCCCACGTGGAAATCCATAGGGAAAGGGAAAAAGGAGGAAAAAGGGAAAAGGAAGGTAGGAAAGAGATTAAGGAAGAGGGAAGGCGAACTGGGCATAAGTCTTCAGCACTCGAACTAAGGAAAGCGACAAGACGAATGCCAAGGAAAAGGGATAGAGGCGAAACCTAGCCATGATTCGGGGTAATACATCTCACAGTATTGGAAGAAAAACAAAATCCATAGGCACAGTACATCACTGACAACTATTTCACTTTTTCCATACCACAACATGCTCAACCAGGCAATATCATCAGCACAAGGAGGATGCAGGTCGTACTAGGAATACGTCATAAGACATGATGACTCGGCCGAAGGGACGGTTAGATACGATATTTGAAGAGTTTCTATTGTGTCTGTCTGACGAACAGGGACGGATAACAGGTTGGAATCTCCTCTATCCTACCGGGAGTACAGCACTCCACAACAGCTGACAAGTTACGTGCCCATAGGTAAATGGTGCTGTGTAAGTAATCAGGGAGAGGCCTAAAACACAAAAACAAACGGCAGTAATACGGTCTACGAGGGGAAAATAAAATTAAATTTTATTTATGGACGCTGTTTAACTTCTGTGGTCCTTAGCGTCCCATTCTAAATTGCCCGTGAAAGACTGGTAATTTTTCTCAGAGGCCTCTTTATCAGGCTTGAGGTTCTTTTACTTGCCGTAAATCTACGACACGGGATCACCCTTCCGAAGGAAGCCATGCTAAGGATTTTTACGCCCGAAAAAATCCATCGCCCTCTGCCGGATTTTAACCCGCGACCTCGGGAATTAGAGGCTAGCTTGGTAACCACTACAACACGGAGAACGACATCTATGAGGGGTTATTTCCATATAAAGGAAGATAACAATTTTATTGAAAAAAACGAAAAGACCATATATAAGCTAAAAACGGGTATAAAAGATCTGAAATGAACATTTTAAATACATTATAATTAACTTCTCGCGATCTGAAAGCATGTATTTAGTCACGATATGTACATTTAAAGTTATCAAAATATCAAGCAAACAAATAAATAAATAATAAATGCGCATTTTTTCAGAACATCTAAAGGAACACACTAGAAGGGAAAAAGGAGCCAGCAAGAAGGGACCGGTGGGGCCTAGGAAACAAAACAAGTGTAATGTTTGTAAACATTTGAAACCATAAACACACATCAACTCGTGCGCCGAAGTCCACAAACTACCCCAACGAAACATTAAAGTGTAAAACAAAACAAAAATAATCTGATGTGTTACACTCACATGACTTTCTCTACTCTTGTACAAACTACTTTTACAAACGCTTATTCTCCATCTACTTCATGTTAATTGAGATAAACATTTGCAGACTCTATCTTATTGCTAATTTTCTTGTAGATGTAAGGAAATATATATTTACAAGGGCAATATAGATATACAGTAGCCTTTAAGCACATACATATCTCTTAATAGCTGGTTGCTAGGTGCAGCACCATTCCCTTTGCCACAGATTAATACTCTTTGCATATCCAAGACAAACAAATGAATAACGAATTCCCATTTGAGAAAACAAGTATTGAAAAATTTAAGGGAATAACAAACAATATCTCGAAAATGGTTCACTCAACAACAAAAATGTATATGACATAAATTGTGTATTTTAACGCGATCTACATTTTTTGTGTAGTAAAATTTTGTCTATCTCTTATGGTTTACCAGTTATGCAAAAGTCGTTCACAATGAAGAATACTTTTGGAGACATTCCCAGAAAATTCAAGATATTTTATTTGTCATGAAAATATCTTAAACATATGATATTTTAATCAAAATCGTTAGAGCCATTTTTGAGAAAATTAAACTTTTCGAAAAATCTTCCATGTAAAGGGTAATCTGGGGTGCGGAGATTTTCTTGAAAACCTTCGTGTCGCATCTCTGGAAGATACTGAACCTAAATACCAAGTTTAGTGTTTATCCGACTGTTCGTTTCTGAGTTATGCTGTTCACAGACAGACACACAGACAGACACACAGACAGACACACACGGACATGTTTCCAAAATGCTTTTTTTGGATTCAGGGGGTCTCAAAACATGTATTTTCGGTGAAATCTCGGTATTGAATTTTTGGGTGGAATACAATACTTCCCCTACTTACTATACGTAGTAGAGAAAGTAATAATAAACGCTAATAAATCAACCATAACATTTAAACGAGAACTTTAGAGCACGGCTTGAGCCGAATGACGTTGAACACGCTTAAGTTTTTGGGTCTGGAGTGTCTCAATTTCACTGCAACATCTTTATATACACTTATGTATAATTTCAAAAGTGAATCTCATAGTGTTATCCCTGCTCATCACTCGCTACACCAATTTGTACTGCGAAGGTTTATACTTCTCTTCCATGATAAGTTCTTTTCAAATTATTAAAAGCACTCTCCCAACTTTTTGGATATGGTAGCAACGGTTTTTTCCTTCAGCAGCAAGTCACTAGAAGCACATATATTACTGAGGGGAGAGCTAGGAACATAGATGAAGATCAACGAAAAAGGAGTGACCTTAAGGGGTTTATCATGGCGGGATTGAAAGCGAAATGTAGTTTTCGCAACTTGAAATCCCAAATGTTATGTTCCTGGTGATGATGATGTATACGTTTAAGCACGTTCAATATGTTGCTGGTGATGAAAGGCGGTGAGCTAATAGATTAACTCTCCCCGCGTGGGACGGGTTCGGGCAGTGGAGATAAACCTAGACCTTAATCGAAACAGAAGACTGTGAAAACACCAGCTCTAAATTGGGAGCCATTATCAGACATCGGGTAATGCAGAACATTAAAATAAGAGAAAGTGTATGGCAAAATGTTAATGGCCAAACGAGTGGTAGCGCTAAGACGCAGACAGATTTCGTGAGGGAATCCACTACCACAAGAGCGTACTTGTTGCAGAAGGCAGAACGTGGAAACGGGCCAATCAAATACACAACTGTTTATCTAGAAACTCAGTGGCGTTATCTGACGCGAGGTCTACTCACGTAGTTCTCTGAGCTCGCTTAGAAAACTTACAAAGGTTACATGACCTGACACTAGCGGCTATAAGGGAACCATGCCCGATCATCGGACGCTGTTAACCTCAACCAAATGAGCTCCAAACGAAGATTGATGAAGGAAATCAAACACCATCCGAATACGGTATTACGCAAGATGACTAAATTTACCGCCGAAATTACCCCGCGCCGTAAGTACGCCGTCCCATAACTGGCATGGAGGTATCATTTGCCCAAAGTCCAAGCAATCTATAAGACCGTAGAGCATAGGATCTCGACGTTGATAGTCGGCAATGCTAGTAAACATCCCAGGGAAGAAGACACAGATAGATCTAAATTAAATTAAGTTTTATTTATGTACGCTCTTTAACTCTATGTTCTTAGCATCCTATTCTATATTTTGGGCTTGAAAGACCGAAAATGTTGCTCAGAGGCCTTCTTATCAGGCTTGAGGTTCTTTTACGTGCCGTAAATCTGCGACACGGGATCACCAGGTTTACTTCCCTTCCGAGGAAGCCACGCTCGAAAAGATCCATCGCCCTCCACGGGATTGAACCCGCGACCTCGGGAAGTAGAAGCTAGCCACGGAGGACGACACAGATAGATCTGATTACAGTTTAGATACAGCTCAGATCTAGGGCCCGAACTTGAGATTCGTCGGTCTGCTCTTCGGCAAAAACATGAGTTAGGGCAACCATATTTTCAGAGCCTTTATTCTACCTGGGGTGAACTTCAAGGCACAAATAAGAACTTCCCAGCGTGCCAATCTTCCAGTTTTCTTCTGGAAAGCCAAGAGACAAAGCCTGGTTGTGGCACTCCAACACGAATAATACAAATAGAGCGGTATTTCTCAAGCCCAAACATATCACCAAGGTTTCCAATTCATAAAGTGTACGATAATAAGAATAAATAGGTCGACAGACCTTAGTAAATTTATGGGACTAAATGTGGCCAACAAGCGAACGGAGGTGCCAGTCTACAAAAAAGAAAGAATGTTAGAAAAATCTAAAAAAGTCACGGCCGAAGAATTAAGAATGACAACTTTTAAATTCTCAAAAGCCAGCCCTTCCTTCATCTCCACTTCAATTTAAACCACTTTCGTCGAAGGCGATTCAAAGGTTAGGGCCTAGCAGCAAAAGCGCGATAAACTAATACCAGTAGGAGAAACCAGATGTCCAACAGATAAAATTTGGAAAGTACCAAAGGTCATGATAGGTTCAAAACCGTTCAAATGCTTACTTCTCTCAGACAGACGGATTTTATAAAAGGCGCTGTTAGGGATTAAAGTAGTGAACACCGGCACCTCTGAAAAGTGATGAGCCGCAATATGCAGGTACGGAATGGGGATAGAGTTGATATGAGTCTTATAAGAAGGTAGTCCACCAAAATCATCGTCGCCCTTGAGCACCAAAAAGATCGGACTATTATACGATGATGTTGAAAGCTGAATAATTCCCTTTTAGAGCATGTCCTCAATCTTGGCCTTCAGATCTGACATATTAGAAGGCAAAGGCGACAAGGCGACAACTTAACAGTAAAGGACCAGTAAGATGGATGTCGTAAGTTATGAGATTCGTCTCACCTGTGCTTTCAGAAAACACATTGGCAGTCGTTAATTCAGCCCTCAACTAACTTAGCTTTTTAGCCCGACAAGTGCGACAAAGGTGGGGTAGTCCCTACAGCTTCCACGGAGAAAAAACGTCACACAACTGGAGAGGTCAGATGCTTATAAGAAGAACCTTCCCCGGGATTAATAGAAAACGAAATCCATTTTTTTTTTCAAAATTAAGCCGGAGGCCATTCCGAGCCATAAAGTCCGCGCCTAAAATTACAGAGTGAAGGAAATGTCGCACTAACAGACAGGAGCGCTTCCAAGTAAATTTCAGGAATCGGAAAGAACACAAAACCCTAGCTGTCACCCGAAACGAAGCACCATTTACCGCATTAAACCCTGAAACTTAAGGCAGCGGCGAGCTAATGATTGGTACAAAATTATTCATGCATCAAGGAGAACTAATTGTCGGAGTCCAACAAGACAAAGATAGGAGTCTTACTGACAATGATTTCGACCAGAGGGTTCCCAATAAAGGAAGAGCCTTAATTCTAGACGATACTGCTAGGTACAAACTTGCTCCGGCCTATTCATGGCGTCAGAACATCGAAAAATAAGTCCGCAGATTGTGAGCCGATTTTGAAAAATTAAGCGCCAACTTGCGCGGCGAAAGACAGTGTTTCACCAAATGAACAGAAAGATTGCACCGAAAATAGCGTGCAAATGAAGGAGGAAATAACAATCAAGAAGAGGATTGCTTATCGGCAATGGAGGCGGCACAAAAACCACTCATGAAAATGGGACCGGTCCGGTAACGCAACATCATCGAGGCGAAGGACTAACGCCTCAAGCTCAGGCAAAGATAGAAGGCTTGGAATAAACACCAAGTTCGACCGGGGTTCGGGATTCAATCCAGAGAAGATAATTTTGTACCGTTCTGCCTCAGACTCGGAGATAAATAACAAGAAGCCAACATACCTAACATTCTCCATATATTGAAACAACGATTCGATGTAGCAAAAACTGACAGGTAAACTAATATCTACGAGCTCAGAAATTCCCGCGTCAACTACGAGTTGCTGAGAGGATGAAGTAACAGCACAAAGGCCGAGGCGACCTCAACGAGTGGAGATTCGACTTGTTCTATCCTGATGGAACCCGGCATCTCACAAATAGATTGTATAAGTTGTGACGGTTGTGGTAATAATCCCTCGAAATCAGCTTTGAGAGCGTGGAGGCGGGGGAACGCCTCAAGCATTGGGTGATAATGAGTAACTTAGGGCGGTATTCATAGTCGATTTTGGTCCGGCCCAACTTGCTACTTCCGGTGGATTTACAGCGGACCATCGATTTTCTTATTCATAGACCGGGATTTGCGTTGGACCGGGGCTCAAACCGCCTTAGATGGGACCAAATTTTCGTCTACCTCAGAGGGGTAGATTAAAGGCAGACCATCTTTACAAAATGGATGACTTTGGAATAATGGGCGTGGCTGCTTACGTAGAATTCGCGAAATGAGACGATGGAGTAAAGCTATCTACCAAAATTAGACATAATTGGAAAGTATGGCGACCTAAACTTCAAAACAAATACAGGTTTAGGAAAGCAAATGTTAGACGGCTGATAAAACGGATTCATCCTAACCTATATGACAGACGACGATAACCGCTGCTTAAATCACAATTGATACGATGCTAATAGCACTTCAACATTATGCAAGAGAAGGGTATCAAGAAAACACTACTGACCTTAGTAAGCCGGATTATAACTAATGACTCAAATGCTAATGCTAGATTTACCTTTGTTAAACCGGGGTTACTATGCACTTTACGTAACATGACGGGATGTAACGCGAAGTTAAGTAATTCTGCTATAGTAAAGGTTTTATTAGGATGCACTTAACGCAACGGGAATGAATCTTGATTGATTGTTCTTCTATTACTTCATGCTACTGCTTCATGCCGATTGGTTCTAATTGCCATGTCACATTAAACTTGACGTAACGGGAAGGAAATGTTTGACACTGCTAAGTTTAGGAGGAGAGTGTAGCAGTTGCAACTGGGAAGCGACGACATGGCGTACCGAGGATCTGCGCGTCTAAACTCGAATGAGAACAGGACACTACACAATCAACTCTACGTGTTAAAAAACCCTGATTCCATTTGTTTCTTAGTATTTCATACCCCCTACCCGTATACGGAATAATGTCCTGCTTGGGTTAAGTTCGAAATAATTTAGGCTTTGCTTACGTTTTCCCTCGAGGAGAGGAGGATTACAACCCCCGGAAGGATTATGATGTATTAGAATTTCCTCGGGTAATTATTTCTGTATAATTACGATCACACAATGTTTATTTGGTTAAGATCCAGAGTGAGATTTTAATAACAACAAATGTTCCTTCCTATTTAAATACGATTTGATTCTGAAATTTTAAGCTTAAAGGTTAATATTCCAGCAAGTTAAATTCTTATTGAAGTGATTAACAATGCCATGAAACTGTGTGGATAAGAACGTTTCCAAAAAGGGAGGGGTGGCAATAGGTTAGAATCATGCACAAAACTGTCTATATATGTATTATCTCCCTCCATACCTCCTCTTTTTTTGCGTTTGCATTTGTCGAAACCGATTTGTTTTCAATAATATCCATCATTTTTTGTATTAAGGGAGGCATTTTCCTCCTCCGACCATTTTAATGCACGCTTCTAGCTTATGTCCATTTTATTTTTCGCTTTGGGCGAGGACTGAGCACTGAACCGATGAAAAAACAGCTGTGAAACGACCATAGAAAGTAAAAACTAAGGAGTAACAGTGGTTAGTTTACTACTCTATGGCAGTCGCGCATGCGCAGAACTACCTTTCTTCGTCGTGTAACATTTTCTCCTTGCTGATCCACGGCCTTTCTTGGTCCCAGACTTTTTATCGTCTATGAATATCAAAAACTTGGTCGGCCTTTGTTCCGGACCAAATGTTAAAAACCCTGAATTAGGTTGTCAATTCAGAAAAGGCATCCGAACAGGTGCGAAATCATCCCACGATAAACTTATCCTTTGGAGATAAATTGATAGAACTTGTTCTTAATTTGGCTTAAAGGTAACGACGGAACAGGATTACTGCCACAAATGGCTATCTCAAAAAGCAGATCGTACTTCCTCCACAATTTACGTGCACCAGAGTGGTTGGGAAATTTAATGCCGTACCGGCATGATGACACGATAGCTCAGTGGTTAGAGCAATCGGACGGAAACCGGGAGATCCGTGGTTTAAATTCCGGCGATGGCATTGAATTTTTCAGCCGTCTGATTCTACCTTTCCAACCTTGTCCTTGTCTTTGTGGAAGAACAATTAATTTCACTTTAGCGTATTATTATATTTTATTGATCCGACTTTCTGTTTTTTAGTTATGCCGTTCACAGTTACACGGACTCTTTTTTTTTTTTTTAAAGTACTTTTTATGGGACAATTTAGGTTGCCTCAAAACATATATTTTCGGTGAAATCTCGACATCGGTTTTTGGATGGAATATAGTACTTGCCCGTCTTACTATACCTAGTAGAGAAAGTAATTAATGAACGAGAATGAAATTCCTAGCTTTCTGCTTCGTCTAGTTTCCGAGCAATCTTCATGGATGCGATATCATGCGCTCCTAGTTATGCAGTGTTACTGTACGCATAACATAACTTCTTTTGCGTTTCTCGTGGTCGCATGAGAAGAAGTACCGTTACTATATTGTTCGTCTTGCCACAAAGCAATGTTTTGACGTGGCATCACAAATAAATAACTGTAGCTCTACCGCTTCAATAACAAGAAGAGGACACCTCTTCAATATTCCGTTTTATAAAGATTTTGGACAGACGTGATTACATTGTTTTATTAAACATTGTCATTCGTCCGATTCTTGAAAATATGTTTATGTAGCATGTAGGATATAGGCTCTGTTTATCGGAGGGGAACACCTCGCGCGCTGTGACCAACTTGATCTATTGTGGCTACACTCCCCGGGAGGCAGGAATGAGGTGTGGGAGCCGTAGGAGGTCCCAAGACCGTAAGCAGGGTTCCCTAATATTTCAACTTTGAACACCCGAGCACCAGAAGAGGCGAAGAATCCTAGGAGGGCGATGAAGCGACCCTAACGAGTGGCACAATGCACCCTGGCGTTCACGGGGGAAAATCTTTCCAATGCGCAAGCATCCACACAATATACCTGACACCGCTAGCACAACAGAAACGGAAAACCTCCCCGAAAAGGGAGAGACGAATGGGAGAAATGAGAACTCGTGGTAGAATACACCACCCCAGCATTCGCTTAGGCAACCAGTGAAAACCACGAAAAATTCCATGGTCACAGTAGGCGGTCATCGGGAATCGAATGCGGCGACCTCCGGAATGCGGGCCACAGACGTTGTCGCCTGAGCCATCCCGCTCGGTATAATCGTTAATTATTATAGTTAAAACATTATTAAATTCGAGAAAATGTTATTAACTCTTAGTACTTAGCACGCATTGTTTTTAGCCAGATAAAGTGTGTTGTTTTTGTATATTTTGGATAAATGTTTTGCAGAAGTACTAAGTTGCACGCATCACTATATAATGCCTGCAATGAATATATTTCATTTCAAAACGTATTAAGTAATGCTAGTTTAATCTAAAAATTTGACCACTCTGTACATATAAAGGAGGGGCCCCCGAAACCGGGACGGAACACCACACATATGCCATTCGTCCTTTGTAAGTGACCCCTGGGAGGGAGGGATGAGGGGGAGACCCGAAGGGCGAAGGCGTGCGCAAGCATGGACTGGATCTCGTACGATTGCAGATTGAATGCATTCGAAGCCGGTCAGCCCTGCCTGCAAGCAGGGCCCCCGGGGGACCCTACAGCCCAAGGATGCCGCTTTCAGATTATGGGTCCGTGAGCAGTCCAACCGACGCCAGGAGAAACCTTTCCAAAGTGCACCTCCACCGCCCAGCCGCAACACGCCGAACGCCATCGCCTGGTCCTTCGACCCTGAAACAGATGATAAATTATGGACAGGAAAATCGTGGTAGAAGAGAAACCATTCCATCATTTATCTACCGACCCAGTGAAACCAGGAAAATGTCATGGTCGGAGGGCCGACCCGATGGGAATCGAATCCGGGACCTCCCGAATGTGAGCCTCACGCGTTACGCAGAGCCGTCTCTGAGGATTGTAAATATTCTAGACCCATGAATTCATCCATCACGTGAAATGTTTTTCTGACACATAAGAACATCTAGATTGTTCATGTCGTAAAATTAATGTTTATTTAGGTATAGGTTAGAATCAGAGTAGGATCTCATCACTGCGGTAAATAGATATTAGTCTTTCCACGTGACCTCTGGGAGAAGACGGAATAAAGGGGCAGTCGGATATCGGGATGGCAGGCAAAACGCAAGTAAGGTTTCTAACATTTCCAGACGAAGCCGCTCTCACGGGGAGATTAGGACTGAGGGTATCATTTAAAGCATTCCTTGTTAAGAAAAAAACTGATTTTCTCAAAAATAGCTGAACTATTTTTATTAAAATATGAAGAAGCTAGTTTGTTGTATTTATTCACGTATGGAAAGCCGATTTGAAGTAGGATGTATTATATTTCGACTGTAGGGGAGCCGAACTTGAAATATTTGCAACCGCACATATGGTAAAACGTTTCCGGTAGCCTTCGCCCTAAGTTTAAAAATATTAACTTTATAATTTTGACTGTTTCTTAAAAATATTATATATTTATGTTTGCCACGGCTGCGTCAGTATTATTGTTTTTTAGAGACATGAATGTCATAGCAGGGAGGTGGTGCGACTGAAGAATGTAGGCTTACACAGATTATAATTTTACTTCACTCCTTTTATTAATGCTTGACACTATTTAAATAACACTTCACTGATATAGAGAAAGAGAGCTGTGAGATTTTTGTTTATTAATTACTTGCACTTTTTAACACGTAAACTATTTTTGTCTCACACAAAATACGTATTAAATTTCTCGAGGACGTGTCTCGGTCCGATTAGAAACACTGTCTACAACCAACGCGTCCAGTTATGAGCACTGTCTACAAGCAACTGACTTGATTTCTACTGACACATTTGTAAATTTCTGTATTTCAAGTCTCTGATTGGCTAATCCTACTCCAATAGAATACTTTTATTTAACTTAAACCTTTTTTTTGGTTGTTGATTGGCTGTTTTATAAACTGTCTAAAATTTGCATTATTGTTGCTCCAATAATGACTAGCATTATTAAACATTCTTACTCATTATTGCCTCAAGGTTACCTCATTGTTAGCAACTTTTAACCTATTATTCTCACAGCTCATACATTATGAAATTACGTAATACATTCACATAACATTATTATATGTATACAATAATATAAACATATACAATGACTGTAATATACACATTTTATATATTGTTACACACACACATATTGCTTTAAAGCGGGCGGGCTGTTATTGAATTATATATTATATAATTAGACTGAAATCATTTAAGTGTTAAAAATACTGCCTCAAATACCATATGTTTAAGATATTTTCATGACAAATGAATTGTATATCTTGAATTTTCTGGAATTAGCTTCTGAGTCCCCTTCGTTCTGAAGGACTTTTACATAATTGGTAAACTGTAACAGATGCACAAAATTTTACTACACAAAAAAAATTAGATCTCGTTAAAGCACACAACGTATGGCATATACGCTCTCTCCCCTCTCTCTTTTATTTATTTTTTGTTTACTTTTTGTTTTGTTTTTGTGGAGTTAACATTTCAGAAGTATTCCATTATTGGTTTACATTTTCAAATAATTATACTTATCTGAACTGGGAAGTTGCTATTCGTTTTTTTCTCGTGGTCATGCAAAGAACCTGCAATTTCAAAGGCACCACATAGCGACACGCTCTTTAAAAATCTGACTATCGCTTTACCTACAGTTCGTTACAACGAAGTCCGTAAATGTGAATTTTAAAGTTCATCTAGATTAAAAAGAAGCAGTTATAATAACAAGCTTTTGTAAGAATAGTTTGTAGAACAGTAAGCAGAGAAAGTGACGTGAATACAACACATCAAATGTTTACCCCAGTATCACCCAGAGATTCGATATCAAGATTTCACCGGCAATACATGTTTTGAGGCACATTGAATCCAGAAAAGGCAATTTTAGAAAAAGGTCCTTATGTGTGTGTCTATGAACAGATAACTCAAAAACGAAAGGTCGGATGAATATCAAACTCGGTATTTAAGTTCAGCATTTTCTAAAGATGCGACACGCGGATTTTTAATAAAATCCCCACAGTGCAAACTAACCTTTACATGGGAAAGTTGTAGAAGCTTCCGATTTTCTCAAAAATGACTGTTACGATTTTAATTAAAATATCACATATTTAATATATTTATATGACAAATAAAAATTAGATCTTGAATGTTCTGAGAAGCGCTTGTGAAGTCCTCTTCATTCGAAAGACATTTTGTATAACTGGTAAACCTTAAGAGATACACAAAAACGCACTGCACACAAAATTTAGATCTCTTTAAAACACTCAATTTGTTTCCAATAACTTTTTTGAGGCATTAACCATTTTCGAGATATCCACTCTATTTCATATGAAATGTTTAATACTTTGTCACTCTTTAATGTGCTGTCGCTATTCAGTTGTTTCTCGTGATGTCACGGAAAGAGTATGGGATTTTAAGCTAGTGTATAGCAACTCGCATTTAAACATTTGACTATCAATTCGGTTCCCTATACCTCGTCTACCTACAACGAAATAGGCAATTGAATTATTTCTGCAAAGATTTATCTCGACCACTATGAAATAAAAAAATAAGCTTTGTAAGAATAGTTTATAGAAGCTACATAAAAATAAATGAGAGTAGGTTGAGAAAAGCATGTGAATGTACCTTATAAGAGTTTTACTTTCTCTACTGCGCACTTAAAAGAGGAAGTTTTGTATTCCACCCAAAAATTCGATTTCGATATTTCGCCAGAGGTGTTTTGAGGCCCTTTGAGATCAAAAAAGCATTTTTAGAAAAAAGTTAGTGTGTGCGTGTGTCAGTGAACTAATATATATGTATATATAAAACAAACAAAAAACGAAATGTCCTATAAATACCAAATTTAGAAGTTCAATACCTTCCAAAGATGCGATATGAACATTTTCAAGAAAATCCCCCTATTACAAACTACCCTTTATTTGGTAAAATATTCGGCATTTTTTATTTTCTGCAAAATGGCCCCAACAATTTCGATTAAGATACTATATTTTTAAGACATTTTCGTGAAAAATAAAATGTATACCTTGAATTTTCTGCAAATAGCTTGGACGACTTCATTCTGGGTGACTTTTGTATAGTTAGTAAACAAGATGCAGACAAAATCTTACTACGCAAAAAAAGGTAGATCTCATTAAAGTACAAATATCAAATAACATGTTTATAGCATTAACCACTGCCAAGATATTCTTTGTTATTGTTTTGAATTTTAAAATGTTATTAAACCTTTTTTAAAATGGTAAGTCGCCATTTTGTTTTTTGTTTTGTGGTCATGTAAAGAGAACTAAATTTCAAAGCCAACCTTCACTAACGATAGATTTTTTTTATTATTGTTCCATTTATACTCCGCCTTTAACTGCAATGGTCATCTCGATGGCCTTTTACCTTTGGAACATATTGCCTATTGGAGACCTGGGGAGAATAGGAAATAACCTTGGCTAGAGAAAAATTCCCACCCCAGACGGAAATCGAACCCGGGACTCTCGCAAAGCAGGCAGGTGCTCCACTCAGTGAGATACGGGCCAAGCCAGTGCTTTGCTTTCGCTGAAGTCTGGTGTATTCTCTCTTATGCATGCAACGAAACTGTAATAAAACAATTTCTGCAAATGTTTATCTCTATTAACATGAAGCAGATAGAACAGTAAGCTTTCGTAAGGTTAGTTTATAGAAGAGTGCGTAAACAAAGTCGTATGAATAGCATCAGATATTTTTACTTTCTCTACTACGTATAGTAAGTAGGGGAAGTATTGCATTCCACCCAAAAATTCGATACCGAGATTTCGCCGGAAATACATGTTTTGAGACCTCCTGAATCCAAAAAAAGCATTTTTGGAAACATGTCCGTGTGTGTGTCTGTGTGTGTGTGTGTGTGTGTGTGTGTGTGTGTGTCTGTGTGTGTCTGTGAACAGCATAACTCAAAAACGAACAGTCGGACAAGCACCACACTTGGTATTTAGGTTCAGTATCTTCCAGAGATGCGACACGAAGGTTTTCAAGAAAATCCCCCCACCCCAGACTACCCTTTACATGGAAGATTTTTCGAAAATTTTAATTTTCTCAAAAATGGCTCTAACGATTTTGATGAAAATATCATATGTTTAAGATAATGTCATGAGAAATGAAATGTATATCTCGAATTTTCTGGGAATGTCTCCAAAAGTATTCTTCATTGTGAACGACTTTTGCATAACTGGTAAACCATAAGAGATAGACAAAATTTTACTACACAAAAAATGTAGATCGCGTTAAAATACACAATTTATGTCATATACATTTTTTTAGTTGAGTGAACCATTTTCGAGATATTGCTTGTTATTTCCTTAAATTTTCCAATACTTATACTTTTTCTCAAATTCGTTATTCATTTTTTTTTGTCCTGGACATGCAAAGAGAATGGAATGCGCCATATAGCAACCAGCGTTAAAATATTTGACTATCGCTTAAAAGCTACCATATTTCCCTTGCATCTACAAGAAAATTACCAATAAGATTGACATCTCGATATCTCCATTAACATGAAGCATATGGAGAATACGCGTTTGTAAAATTAGATTGTACAAGAGTAGAGAAAGTCATGTGAGTGTAACACATCAGATTTTTCTTTACATTTCCGTACTTAGAAATCCCCCTAGCTAGAGTGTATCCAATGTTTGAAAACGAGGAAATGCTGCGACTGGGAACTAACTGCGTATAGTTCAAGCGTCCCTTCCTCCTACGCCCTCTGCAGCACGCCCACCAGTTTATTTTGGTGCCATGGAGCACCAGCTAGGGCAGCGATGGCAAACCTTTTCCGACTAGTGTGCCAATTAAAGTTAGGCTTATTATTTTAGTGTCATCTGTCGTCATTTTAAAAAACCTTATAAAATCTTCCTTTGGCTTTCCAATTAAATTTTATAATGTATTTTTTGTTCGACCAAATACATACGTTTTTTTCATGTAATGTAACTGAACCGTTATGGCATCTATAATACTTCAGCGATTCATTATGATCTTATTCGGCGGCGCGCGCAGTCCATACCATTTAACATCTTTAAAAGAGCAGTCCCAGATAAGCAATATGTCTATTTAAAATAAAATAAATTCTGTTCATTGTAATTTAGTATTCTAATAATGAGTTAATTTCCTTTGCTTCAATATGTGTTTCTTTCACGTTACCTGCAAACAAACAATAACTACGGCGTGGACTCAACATTACTGCCATAAGTTGCACTACTTACAAGCATGGTCCTGCAATTCAATCAGCATTTAATTACACACGATTATCAAGGTAAGATATTTTTGCAAAACCCAAAGCTTTTGAAATTATAGTGTGGTCCAACACAACAGTCTTGTGCAACTTGGCATAATGGTAATTAAGACGCTTGTATGAAAATTATAAAACTCGCTACCCCTCGTTTCATAAACATACTCGCGTCTTAATTACTACCATTATAGTCTTGTTGTATAATATACTAATTTAGTAAATATATTTCCTCACTTTTAAATACATGGAAATGTGTGTTCCACTATTTAATTTTTCAGATAATAAAATTAATTTTTTTACTTTAAGGATAAGGTTTATTTTTCTTTAACCTCACCAAAGTTAACCTGCAATAGTTTTTTTATTATTAAAACACGTTAGGCACAAAAAGGAAACACAAATTCAGCGAAATCGTTTACTGTAAAAACTGCTGCTGACAAACGAAGCAGATAACCATCACGGATGATTTTGATGAAATTTTGATATAAAGTTAATTAAATAAAAATTTCAGTAGTGATATTCCTTCATTAAGCAAGTTCTCAAATTTTGTAATGTAAAACAGCTATATAACGGAGGAAACATTTGTAAGCTCGAAAATCGGTTATTATTTTTTTTTGTTATTAATCAAATAACTTTTATTGCGAACGAGCCAAGAGATGTTTCTTTGGTTTTCTTTGAATCCATAGTTCTCTCATTCTTTGGCTGTGGGCTTTCTTTCTCTCGTCTGTTGTTACAGTTTTTTTTCTTCGGTTTGCTCTCTTGGTCTGCACTTTGATTCTAAAGATATCTCTGTTTAGGATATTTTGTTGCGTAACTTCTGCCAATTTTAAGTCATTTTTTTACTTCACCAATCACTTCATAATATCTACTTATGGTTTATTTCTGTTTTTTTCATAGAATTCCTACGTTTTCTTTCTGAGCCTATTTCAGTTCATTCGTTTAATATGTACATAAAATGTAACTGTCACTTTGAATGTGTACATATATTTATATTGCATTTTTACTTTTTGAGTTTGTATTGTTCACCTATGACTTGTGGACCTAAAATGTTTCTAATAATTTTGCATTATTATTATTGTTTATAAGTATCAAAGCCTATATTACTACAAAGGGAAGATGTCATTGTCATTAGTTGTGCGCGAATTAAGCGAGATAGCGAAAATGTTATACAACAAAAGACTATAAGTATAAAGGTAAAGAAAGGTACGTATCATGGAGGGGCCCTCGGAAACGGGGCAGAGCGCCGCACGCAGACCAGTCGGCCCATTGTGCTTCCAAAGTAACCCTTGGGAGAGAAGGATGAGGAGAGAGACCCGAAGGGCAACCAAATCCGGATGTCTACGGGTGCAAACATGGACAGGGTCTCTAACGTTTCCAGATAGAACGCATCCGACGCCGCAGGGTCCCTGCCCACAAGCCACCAAGTCCCTAGGAGCGGAGCCCCACGCGGAGGAGAGACTTGAGCGGTACCGTAGCACGCCAGGGAAGAAGCCTTTGCAGAACGCAAGCCACCGCCCAGGCGCCACCCGCGGAAAACCGTCGTCTGGTCCTACAACCCTGAAATAGATGGTAATGAAGATGACGGGTACAGGAAATGAGAGGAAGGAGAGTCATGGTGGAAGATGGACCACCCCAGATGGTCGCCTGGCGACCAGGCTAAACCACGAAAAACCCATTGGCCAGAATGGGCGGTCGCGGGGATCGATCCCGGGACCTCCCGAATGCGGCCCACAGACGTAACCGCCTGAGCCATCCCGCTCGGTGACTATAAGTATAATTTTACTGGTATAAGATTTTTTATTGATAAAATTTAATTTGGTGAATGTCTCAAAAAATATATGTCAATTTTTCGTTATTGCTTTTTCCTGTACAACTTTTTTGACATAGAATCATTTTGGATTTTTACTGCCGTTTTCTGGTGAGCATGGGCAAACTTGTATTCCGAAAGCATAAGAAGTTAAGGTATTTGTTACTTAACACTGATAGAACAACGAGGCGGTGGAGTTCTGGATTAGGTCCAGGGAAATTAAGGAGCCGATACAAGCTGAGGCGGACTTTACTTATTATTTTAGTTTTCGCACAAAGACGTACCACCTTCAGTGATTTTGCACTGCACAAACAGGCGACCACGTCATTAACATTACATATGCCAGCTACTGTTTTTTTTTATCACTGATGACTTTGGATTAAATTAATGTGTTCGTCAATTTACTGCAGTGCAGAATTTACAAGTACATCCTAGCTATAAATAATCACTAATATAGCACTGCTCCCTAGTTAATGTTTGATGGAAATGTAGCAGAATCATAATAACAGGAAATTGAAAACTTTATCTCATTGAAATTTAATCCACGGATTATTGTGGGAGGAGGCGAAGTCATGTATGCTTGCCGCAACATCCATGGTTTTAAGTTGCTGACCTCTCCGCTGCTGCAGTATGGTCGCTAAGACCATCATCACCCATTTTTACTTCCTCTACTACGTATAGTAAGTAGGGAAAGTATTGTATTCCACCCAAAAATTCGATACCGAGATTTCACCGCAAATACATGTTTTGAAACCCCCTGAATCCAAAAAAAGCATTTTTGGAAACATATCCTTGTGTGTGTCTGTGTGTATGTGTCTGTCTGTGTGTCTGTCTGTGAACAGCATAACGCAGAAACGAACTTGGTATTTAGCTTCAGTATCTTCCAGAGATGCGACACGAAGGTTTTCAAGAAGATCCCCCCACCCCAGATTACCCTTTTCATGGAAGATTTTTAGAAAATTTTAATTTTCTCAAAAATGGCTCTAACGATTTTGATTAAAATATCATATGTTTAAGATATTTTTATGACAAATAAAATGTTTATCTTGAATTTTCTGGGAATGTCTCCAAAAGTATTCTTCATTGTGAACGACTTTTGCATAACTGGTAAACCATAAGAGATAGACAAACGTTTACAACACAGAAAATGTAGATCGCGTTAAAATACACAATTTATGTCATATACATTTTTTGTTGAGTGAACCGTTTTCGAGATATTGCTTGTTATTCCCTTAAAGTTTTCAATACTTATTTTCTCAAATGGGAATTCGTTATTCATTTTTTTGTCTTGTATATGCAAAGAGTATTAATCTGTGGCAAAGGGAATGGTGCTGCAGCTAGAACCAGCTATTGAGAGATATGTATGTGCTTAAAGGCTACTGTATTTCTATATTGCCCTTGCAAATATGTATTCCCTTACATCTACAATAAGACAGAGCCTGCAAATGTTTGTCTCGATTAACATGAAGTAGATGGAGAATAAGCGTTTGTAAAAATAGTTTGTACAAGAGTAGAGAAAGTCATGTGAGTGTAACACATCAGATTTTTTTCCCTCCTGTACGTTTTTAGCTGCCTGTTAGTTAAAAGTAAAAGAAGCGCTTTTAACGGGAGATGGTATTAATTAAAAGGAGAACATTATGATACTGAGTGGTATAAAATTATATCATTCCAGGGTTACCAACTTTGATTTCCTGGCAGATGTGAACATTATTATCTAAGAGACTTGTATTATCGGTGTAATGACGAACAATTTGAATGTAGTAATTATGGAATCCGAAGAACTAGCCGGAATTTTACAAGCAGCGGAGAAGGTTACATTAGAATTTGCTGCCAAAAAAGTCAAGGACACAGTATAAAATACCACATAACAGGTGTCTTCAATGATGCAAGGTAAGAAATGTACAAACCAATTATAGTGAAACTGTGCTGTTGGTATATTTTGAAAATGAAGCCAAAACATGGATATCTTCAACGTTGTGAGCAAATTACTCTACGATCAAACATTGTCTCAATGTCAAGGACAACAAAGACATTAGTAAACCTTACAACCTAAATAGCATTCTTCAAACGGATGTCTAAAGGGGTTATAAGCCGAATTATTCTCAAAGTCTTCTTTATGAATAATGCTTTTTACTTTCTCTACTACGTATAGTAAGTAGGGGAAGTATTGCATTCCACCCAAAAATTCGATACCGAGATTTCACCGGAAATACATGTTTTGAGACCTCCTGAATCCAAAAAAGCATTTTTGGAAACATGTCCGTGTGTGTGTCTGTGTGTGTGTCTGTGTGTGTGTGTGTGTGTCTGTGTGTGTGTCTGTGAACAGCATAACTCAAAAACGAACAGTCGGATAAGCACCAAACTTGGTATTTAGGTTCAGTATCTTCCAGAGATGCGACACGAAGGTTTTCAAGAAAATCCCCCCACCCCAGACTACCCTTTACATGGAAGATTTTTCGAAAATTTTAATTTTCTCAAAAATGGCTCTAACGATTTTGATTAAAATATCATATGTTTAAGATAATGTCATGAGAAATGAAATGTATATCTCGAATTTTCTGGGAATGTCTCCAAAAGTATTCTTCATTGTGAACGACTTTTGCATAACTGGTAAACCATAAGAGATAGACAAAATTTTACTACACAAAAAATGTAGATCACGTTAAAATACACAACTTATGTCATATACATTTCTTTTGTTGAGTGAACCGTTTTCGAGATATTGCTTGTTATTTCCTTACATTTTACAATACTTATACTTTTTCTCACATTCGTTATTCATTTTTTACTTTCTCTACTACGTATAGTAAGTAGGGGAAGTATTGCATTCCACCCAAAAATTCGATACCGAGATTTCACCGGAAATACATGTTTTGAGACCTCCTGAATCCAAAAAAAGCATTTTTGGAAACATGTCCGTGTGTGTGTCTGTGTGTGTGTGTGTCTGTGTGTGTGTCTGTGTGTGTGTCTGTGTGTGTGTCTGTGAACAGCATAACTCAAAAACTAACAGTCGGATAAACACCAAACTTGGTATTTAGGTTCAGTATCTTCCAGAGATGCGACACGAAGATTTTCAAGAAAATCCCCCCACCCCAGACTACCCTTTACATGGAACATTTTTCGGAAATTTTAATTTTCTCAAAAATGGCTCTAACGATTTTGATTAAAATATCATATGTTTAAGATAATGTCATGAGAAATGAAATGTATATCTCGAAATTTCTGGGAATGTCTCCAAAAGTATTCTTCATTGTGAACGACTTTTGCATAACTGGTAAACCATAAGAGATAGACAAAATTTTACTACACAAAAAATGTAGATCGTGTTAAAATACACAACTTATATCATATACATTTTTTTTGTTGAGTGAACCGTTTTCGAGATATTGTTTGTTATTTCCTTAAATTTTCCAATACTTATACTTTTTCTCAAATTCGTTATTCATTTTTTTATGTCCTGGACATGCAAAGAGAATGGAATGCGCCACATAGCAACCAGCGATAAAATATTTGACTATCGCTTAAAAGCTACCATATTCCCCTTGCATCTACAAGAAAATTACAAATAAGATTGACATCTCGATATCTCGATTAATATGAAGCATATGGAGAATAGGCGTTTGTAAAAATAGATTGTACAAGAGTAGAGAAAGTCATGTGAGTGTAACACATCAGATTTTTTATATCCTGGACATGCAAAGAGAATGGAATGCGCCACATAGCAACCAGCGTTAAAATATTTGACTATCGCTTAAAAGCTACCATATTTCCCTTGCATCTACAAGAAAATTACCAATAAGATTGACATCTCGATATCTCGATTAACATGAACCATATGGAGAATAAGCGTTTGTAAAATTAGATTGTACAAGAGTAGAGAAAGTCATGTGAGTGTAACACATCAGATTTTTTTACTTTCTCTACTACGTATAGTAAGTAGGGGAAGTATTGCATTCCACCCAAAAATTCGATACCGAGATTTCACCGGAAATGTATGTTTTGAGATCTTCTGAATCCAAAAAAAGCATTTTTGGAAACATGTCCGTGTGTGTGTCTGTCTGTGTGTGTGTGTGTGTGTGTGTGTGTGTGTGTGTCTGTGTGTGTGTCTGTGAACAGCATAACTCAAAAACGAACAGTCGGATAAGCACCAAACTTGGTATTTAGGTTCAGTATCTTCCAGAGATGCGACACGAAGGTTTTCAAGAAAATCCCCCCACTCCAGACTACCCTTTACATGGAAAATTTTTCGAAAATTTTAATTTTCTCAAAAATGGCTCTAACGATTTTGATGAAAATATCATATGTTTAAGATAATGTCATGAGAAATGAAATGTATATCTCGAATTTTCTGGGAATGTCTCCAAAAGTATTCTTCATTGTGAACGCCTTTTGCATAACTGGTAAACCATAAGAGATAGACAAAATTTTACTACACAAAAAATGTAGATCGCGTTAAAATACACAACTTATGTCATATACATTTCTTTTGTTGAGTTAACCGTTTTCGAGATATTGCTTGTTATTTCCTTACATTTTCCAATACTTATACTTTTTCTCAAATACGTTATTCATTTTTACTTTCTCTACTACGTATACTAAGTAGGGGAAGTATTGCATTCCACCCAAAAATTCGATACCGAGATTTCGCCGGAAATACATGTTTTGAGACCTCCTGAAACCAAAAAAAGCATTTTTGGAAACATGTCCGTGTGTGTGTCTGTGTGTGTGTGTGTGTGTGTCTGTGTGTGTGTCTGTGAACAGCATAACTCAAAAACGAACAGTCGGATAAGCACCAAACTTGGTATTTAGGTTCAGTATCTTCCAGAGATGCGACACGAAGGTTTTCAAGAAAATCCCCCCACCCCAGACTACCCTTTACATGGAAGATTTTTCGAAAATTTTAATTTTCTCAAAAATGGCTCTAACGATTTTGATGAAAATATCATATGTTTAACATAATGTCATGAGAAATGAAATGTATATCTCGAATTTTCTGGGAATGTCTCCAAAAGTATTCTTCATTGTGAACGACTTTTGCATAACTGGTAAACCATAAGAGATAGACAAAATTTTACTACACAAATAATGTAGATCGCGTTAAAATACACAACTTATGTCATATACATTTCTTTTGTTGAGTGAACCGTTTTCGAGATATTGCTTGTTATTTCCTTAAATTTTCCAATACTTATACTTTTTCTCAAATGCGTTATTCATTTTTTTTATGTCCTGGACATGCAAAGAGAATGGAATGCGCCACATAGCAACCAGCGTTAAAATATTTGACTATCGCTTAAAAGCTACCATATTTCCCTTGCATCTACAAGAAAATTACCAATAAGATTGACATCTCGATATCTCGATTAACATGAAGCATATGGAGAATAGGCGTTTGTAAAATTAAATTGTACAAGAGTAGAGAAAGTCATGTGAGTGTAACACATCAGATTTTTTATGTCCTGACATGCAAAGAGAATGGAATGCGCCACATAGCAACCAGCGTTAAAATATTTGACTATCGCTTAAAAGCTACCATATTCCCCTTGCATCTACAAGAAAATTAGGAATAAGATTGACATCTCGATATCTCGATTAACATGAAGCATATGGAGAATAGGCGTTTGTAAAATTAGATTGTACAAGAGTAGAGAAAGTCATGTGAGTGTAACACATCAGATTTTTTTCTAACTCATTATGTTATCAACACTGGTGCTAAAAAAGAAACAAGTGACCACCATAACCGCGCTGAGCATTACAGATACGAGCGAGGTAAAATGAATCTAATTCATAATCCTTAATTTGTCTGTAAATATTTGATGACTGTATAAAACATATGACGGGCGTGTTCAAAGTAATTTTATTCTGCTCGCAGGATAAAATCACGCTTTTAACTCTTCTGTCACAATAGTTATTTATGTAAATACAGAAAGAGAGTTTTTCAAGGATGAGTAAGGGCCGGAATATCGAAACGAGTTCTAAAAATACTTTCTGTAGTTATGTGCAATAGTTTGTTTCATACTACGTATCAAAATACCTTATATATTGGTTAAACCTTGTACTATGTATTATGTTGGACATGGACGCAGTCATATGTTTCATATGCTCATTGCAGGACCTATGTATTCATATGGCGATGTTGGAATATGGAAAGTAACTGAACGAAAAGTTCAATTTGACGTACTAGTTTGGAAATGGAAAAACATGACATTTCAGATATTATGAAACAAATAACTATTACAGTCGTCATTTGTTGCTGCTGTTTCAACAATGCTTAAGCACAAGACACTTTTCACCGAGCACTTTAATTCTTCCTCATATATACGGGGCGCCGAGGTAGCAGGGTGGTTTTATTTCCGGCTCTCATATTGAGGGTCCGGGGATCGATTCCCAGATCTGGGATGGCGATTTTAAGTCGCCCTTTCCACACCTTCACTTCTGACTTACTCATGTGAACTATCCCCAAGGCCAACGTGGTTCGGAGTCCACCGTAAAAGCTGTAGGTCCTCTCATTCCACCACCATCCTCCTCATCACCCTACCATAGTAGGCAACGGATTCCGTCCGCTGAGTGCCTCCACCTCAGCAATGGGTCCAGTCATCGCTTGGTGGAATGAGGTATTCCTCAAAGGTCATAGGCCATATGGGGAGTGTTAGAAATGACGACTTAACTTATTTTCCTGAATAGTCACGAACTGGACAATAACTTATATAATTATCCTCTGTACACCTTAGATATAAGTGGAGAAAATGTGTGTTTTCACCAGAAATGTCTGTTTTGAGGTCCTTGGAACCCAAAGAAAGCATTCATAAAAATGAGGACCTCTCTCCATCCCTCTGTGTGTGTGTGTGTGTGTGTGTGTGTGTGTGTGTGTGTGTGTGTGTGTGTGTGTGTGTGTGTGTGTGTGTGGCATAAGTCAAAAGTGATATGTCGAATAAATGCTAAACTTACTTATTTAAGCCCAGTATTTTCCAAGGATGCGACACGAAGATTCACAAAATTGCCCTCACCCCAAAGTACCCTTTACTTGGAACAATTTTTACTTTCTCTACTACGTATAGTAAGTAGGGGAAGTATTGTATTCCATCCAAAAATTCGATACCGAGATTTCACCGGAAATACATGTTTTGAGACCCCCTGAATCCAAAAAAAAGCATTTTTGGAAACATGTCCGTGTGTGTGTCTGTGTCTGTCCGTGTGTGTGTCTGTGTGTGCGTCTGTGAACAGCATAACTCAGAAACGAACAGTCGGATATACACCAAACTTGGTATTTGGGTTCAGTATCTTCCAAGGATGCGACACGAAGGTTTTCAAGAAAATCCTCCCACCCCAGAGTACCATTTACATGGAAGATTTTTCGAAAATTTTCATTTTCTCAAAAATGGCTCTAACGATTTTGATTAAAATATCATATGTTTCAGATATTTTTATGACAAATAAAATGTATATCTTGAATTTCCTGGGAATGTCTCCAAAAGTATTCTTTATTGTGAACGCCTTTTGCATAACTGGTAAACCATAAGAGATAGACAAAATTTTACTACACAAAAAATGTAGATCGCGTTAAAATACACAACTTATGTCATATACATTTCTTTTGTTGAGTTAACCGTTTTCGAGATATTGCTTGTTATTTCCTTACATTTTCCAATACTTATACTTTTTCTCAAATACGTTATTCATTTTTACTTTCTCTACTACGTATACTAAGTAGGGGAAGTATTGCATTCCACCCAAAAATTCGATACCGAGATTTCGCCGGAAATACATGTTTTGAGACCTCCTGAAACCAAAAAAAGCATTTTTGGAAACATGTCCGTGTGTGTGTCTGTGTGTGTGTGTGTGTCTGTGTGTGTGTCTGTGAACAGCATAACTCAAAAACGAACAGTCGGATAAGCACCAAACTTGGTATTTAGGTTCAGTATCTTCCAGAGATGCGACACGAAGGTTTTCAAGAAAATCCCCCCACCCCAGACTACCCTTTACATGGAAGATTTTTCGAAAATTTTAATTTTCTCAAAAATGGCTCTAACGATTTTGATGAAAATATCATATGTTTAACATAATGTCATGAGAAATGAAATGTATATCTCGAATTTTCTGGGAATGTCTCCAAAAGTATTCTTCATTGTGAACGACTTTTGCATAACTGGTAAACCATAAGAGATAGACAAAATTTTACTACACAAATAATGTAGATCGCGTTAAAATACACAACTTATGTCATATACATTTCTTTTGTTGAGTGAACCGTTTTCGAGATATTGCTTGTTATTTCCTTAAATTTTCCAATACTTATACTTTTTCTCAAATGCGTTATTCATTTTTTTTATGTCCTGGACATGCAAAGAGAATGGAATGCGCCACATAGCAACCAGCGTTAAAATATTTGACTATCGCTTAAAAGCTACCATATTTCCCTTGCATCTACAAGAAAATTACCAATAAGATTGACATCTCGATATCTCGATTAACATGAAGCATATGGAGAATAGGCGTTTGTAAAATTAAATTGTACAAGAGTAGAGAAAGTCATGTGAGTGTAACACATCAGATTTTTTATGTCCTGACATGCAAAGAGAATGGAATGCGCCACATAGCAACCAGCGTTAAAATATTTGACTATCGCTTAAAAGCTACCATATTCCCCTTGCATCTACAAGAAAATTAGGAATAAGATTGACATCTCGATATCTCGATTAACATGAAGCATATGGAGAATAGGCGTTTGTAAAATTAGATTGTACAAGAGTAGAGAAAGTCATGTGAGTGTAACACATCAGATTTTTTTCTAACTCATTATGTTATCAACACTGGTGCTAAAAAAGAAACAAGTGACCACCATAACCGCGCTGAGCATTACAGATACGAGCGAGGTAAAATGAATCTAATTCATAATCCTTAATTTGTCTGTAAATATTTGATGACTGTATAAAACATATGACGGGCGTGTTCAAAGTAATTTTATTCTGCTCGCAGGATAAAATCACGCTTTTAACTCTTCTGTCACAATAGTTATTTATGTAAATACAGAAAGAGAGTTTTTCAAGGATGAGTAAGGGCCGGAATATCGAAACGAGTTCTAAAAATACTTTCTGTAGTTATGTGCAATAGTTTGTTTCATACTACGTATCAAAATACCTTATATATTGGTTAAACCTTGTACTATGTATTATGTTGGACATGGACGCAGTCATATGTTTCATATGCTCATTGCAGGACCTATGTATTCATATGGCGATGTTGGAATATGGAAAGTAACTGAACGAAAAGTTCAATTTGACGTACTAGTTTGGAAATGGAAAAACATGACATTTCAGATATTATGAAACAAATAACTATTACAGTCGTCATTTGTTGCTGCTGTTTCAACAATGCTTAAGCACAAGACACTTTTCACCGAGCACTTTAATTCTTCCTCATATATACGGGGCGCCGAGGTAGCAGGGTGGTTTTATTTCCGGCTCTCATATTGAGGGTCCGGGGATCGATTCCCAGATCTGGGATGGCGATTTTAAGTCGCCCTTTCCACACCTTCACTTCTGACTTACTCATGTGAACTATCCCCAAGGCCAACGTGGTTCGGAGTCCACCGTAAAAGCTGTAGGTCCTCTCATTCCACCACCATCCTCCTCATCACCCTACCATAGTAGGCAACGGATTCCGTCCGCTGAGTGCCTCCACCTCAGCAATGGGTCCAGTCATCGCTTGGTGGAATGAGGTATTCCTCAAAGGTCATAGGCCATATGGGGAGTGTTAGAAATGACGACTTAACTTATTTTCCTGAATAGTCACGAACTGGACAATAACTTATATAATTATCCTCTGTACACCTTAGATATAAGTGGAGAAAATGTGTGTTTTCACCAGAAATGTCTGTTTTGAGGTCCTTGGAACCCAAAGAAAGCATTCATAAAAATGAGGACCTCTCTCCATCCCTCTGTGTGTGTGTGTGTGTGTGTGTGTGTGTGTGTGTGTGTGTGTGTGTGTGTGGCATAAGTCAAAAGTGATATGTCGAATAAATGCTAAACTTACTTATTTAAGCCCAGTATTTTCCAAGGATGCGACACGAAGATTCACAAAATTGCCCTCACCCCAAAGTACCCTTTACTTGGAACAATTTTTACTTTCTCTACTACGTATAGTAAGTAGGGGAAGTATTGTATTCCATCCAAAAATTCGATACCGAGATTTCACCGGAAATACATGTTTTGAGACCCCCTGAATCCAAAAAAAAGCATTTTTGGAAACATGTCCGTGTGTGTGTCTGTGTCTGTCCGTGTGTGTGTCTGTGTGTGCGTCTGTGAACAGCATAACTCAGAAACGAACAGTCGGATATACACCAAACTTGGTATTTGGGTTCAGTATCTTCCAAGGATGCGACACGAAGGTTTTCAAGAAAATCCTCCCACCCCAGAGTACCATTTACATGGAAGATTTTTCGAAAATTTTCATTTTCTCAAAAATGGCTCTAACGATTTTGATTAAAATATCATATGTTTCAGATATTTTTATGACAAATAAAATGTATATCTTGAATTTCCTGGGAATGTCTCCAAAAGTATTCTTTATTGTGAACGCCTTTTGCATAACTGGTAAACCATAAGAGATAGACAAAATTTTACTACACAAAAAATGTAGATCGCGTTAAAATACACAACTTATGTCATATACATTTCTTTTGTTGAGTTAACCGTTTTCGAGATATTGCTTGTTATTTCCTTACATTTTCCAATACTTATACTTTTTCTCAAATACGTTATTCATTTTTACTTTCTCTACTACGTATACTAAGTAGGGGAAGTATTGCATTCCACCCAAAAATTCGATACCGAGATTTCGCCGGAAATACATGTTTTGAGACCTCCTGAAACCAAAAAAAGCATTTTTGGAAACATGTCCGTGTGTGTGTCTGTGTGTGTGTGTGTGTGTCTGTGTGTGTGTCTGTGAACAGCATAACTCAAAAACGAACAGTCGGATAAGCACCAAACTTGGTATTTAGGTTCAGTATCTTCCAGAGATGCGACACGAAGGTTTTCAAGAAAATCCCCCCACCCCAGACTACCCTTTACATGGAAGATTTTTCGAAAATTTTAATTTTCTCAAAAATGGCTCTAACGATTTTGATGAAAATATCATATGTTTAACATAATGTCATGAGAAATGAAATGTATATCTCGAATTTTCTGGGAATGTCTCCAAAAGTATTCTTCATTGTGAACGACTTTTGCATAACTGGTAAACCATAAGAGATAGACAAAATTTTACTACACAAATAATGTAGATCGCGTTAAAATACACAACTCATGTCATATACATTTCTTTTGTTGAGTGAACCGTTTTCGAGATATTGCTTGTTATTTCCTTAAATTTTCCAATACTTATACTTTTTCTCAAATGCGTTATTCATTTTTTTTATGTCCTGGACATGCAAAGAGAATGGAATGCGCCACATAGCAACCAGCGTTAAAATATTTGACTATCGCTTAAAAGCTACCATATTTCCCTTGCATCTACAAGAAAATTACCAATAAGATTGACATCTCGATATCTCGATTAACATGAAGCATATGGAGAATAGGCGTTTGTAAAATTAAATTGTACAAGAGTAGAGAAAGTCATGTGAGTGTAACACATCAGATTTTTTATGTCCTGACATGCAAAGAGAATGGAATGCGCCACATAGCAACCAGCGTTAAAATATTTGACTATCGCTTAAAAGCTACCATATTCCCCTTGCATCTACAAGAAAATTAGGAATAAGATTGACATCTCGATATCTCGATTAACATGAAGCATATGGAGAATAGGCGTTTGTAAAATTAGATTGTACAAGAGTAGAGAAAGTCATGTGAGTGTAACACATCAGATTTTTTTCTAACTCATTATGTTATCAACACTGGTGCTAAAAAAGAAACAAGTGACCACCATAACCGCGCTGAGCATTACAGATACGAGCGAGGTAAAATGAATCTAATTCATAATCCTTAATTTGTCTGTAAATATTTGATGACTGTATAAAACATATGACGGGCGTGTTCAAAGTAATTTTATTCTGCTCGCAGGATAAAATCACGCTTTTAACTCTTCTGTCACAATAGTTATTTATGTAAATACAGAAAGAGAGTTTTTCAAGGATGAGTAAGGGCCGGAATATCGAAACGAGTTCTAAAAATACTTTCTGTAGTTATGTGCAATAGTTTGTTTCATACTACGTATCAAAATACCTTATATATTGGTTAAACCTTGTACTATGTATTATGTTGGACATGGACGCAGTCATATGTTTCATATGCTCATTGCAGGACCTATGTATTCATATGGCGATGTTGGAATATGGAAAGTAACTGAACGAAAAGTTCAATTTGACGTACTAGTTTGGAAATGGAAAAACATGACATTTCAGATATTATGAAACAAATAACTATTACAGTCGTCATTTGTTGCTGCTGTTTCAACAATGCTTAAGCACAAGACACTTTTCACCGAGCACTTTAATTCTTCCTCATATATACGGGGCGCCGAGGTAGCAGGGTGGTTTTATTTCCGGCTCTCATATTGAGGGTCCGGGGATCGATTCCCAGATCTGGGATGGCGATTTTAAGTCGCCCTTTCCACACCTTCACTTCTGACTTACTCATGTGAACTATCCCCAAGGCCAACGTGGTTCGGAGTCCACCGTAAAAGCTGTAGGTCCTCTCATTCCACCACCATCCTCCTCATCACCCTACCATAGTAGGCAACGGATTCCGTCCGCTGAGTGCCTCCACCTCAGCAATGGGTCCAGTCATCGCTTGGTGGAATGAGGTATTCCTCAAAGGTCATAGGCCATATGGGGAGTGTTAGAAATGACGACTTAACTTATTTTCCTGAATAGTCACGAACTGGACAATAACTTATATAATTATCCTCTGTACACCTTAGATATAAGTGGAGAAAATGTGTGTTTTCACCAGAAATGTCTGTTTTGAGGTCCTTGGAACCCAAAGAAAGCATTCATAAAAATGAGGACCTCTCTCCATCCCTCTGTGTGTGTGTGTGTGTGTGTGTGTGTGTGTGTGTGTGTGTGTGTGTGTGTGGCATAAGTCAAAAGTGATATGTCGAATAAATGCTAAACTTACTTATTTAAGCCCAGTATTTTCCAAGGATGCGACACGAAGATTCACAAAATTGCCCTCACCCCAAAGTACCCTTTACTTGGAACAATTTTTACTTTCTCTACTACGTATAGTAAGTAGGGGAAGTATTGTATTCCATCCAAAAATTCGATACCGAGATTTCACCGGAAATACATGTTTTGAGACCCCCTGAATCCAAAAAAAAGCATTTTTGGAAACATGTCCGTGTGTGTGTCTGTGTCTGTCCGTGTGTGTGTCTGTGTGTGCGTCTGTGAACAGCATAACTCAGAAACGAACAGTCGGATATACACCAAACTTGGTATTTGGGTTCAGTATCTTCCAAGGATGCGACACGAAGGTTTTCAAGAAAATCCTCCCACCCCAGAGTACCATTTACATGGAAGATTTTTCGAAAATTTTCATTTTCTCAAAAATGGCTCTAACGATTTTGATTAAAATATCATATGTTTCAGATATTTTTATGACAAATAAAATGTATATCTTGAATTTCCTGGGAATGTCTCCAAAAGTATTCTTTATTGTGAACGACTTTTGCATAACTGGTAAACCATAAGAGATAGACAAAATTTTACTACACAGAAATGTAGATCGCGTTAAAATACACAATTTATGCCATATACATTTTTTTTGTTGAGTGAACCATTTTCGAGATATTGCTTGTTATTCCCTTAATTTTTTTCAATAATTATTTTCTTAAATGGGAATTCGTTATTCATTTTTTTGTCTTGGATATGCAAAGAGTATTAATCTGTGGCAAAGGGAATGGTGCTGCACCTAGCAACCAGCTATTAAGAGATATGTGTGTGCTTAAAGGCTACTGTATTTCTATATTTCCCTTGTAAATATATATTCCCCTTACATCTACAAGAAAATTAGCAATTAGATAGAGTCTGCAAATGTTTATCTCGATTAACATGAAGTAGATGGAGAATAAGCGTTTGTAAAAATAGTTTGTACAAGAGTAGAGAAAGTCATGTGAGTGTAACACATCAGATTTTTTTTAGGATGTTTTCTGCATATTTTGCCTGTCTCTAGTCACAACTTTCTTTCGTAAAATGATTCTAGCTTTAATCGAATTGATACGCTGAGTTTTCTGTATGGAAATGAAACATTATCACTGTTAAAGCAATGTTTTATCATCGTGACTATGAGACTATTTTCCCGATTAGCAGCAATACTGTTTTTCTGAGACATACATATGAGCGCGTTAGAGCACAAAAAAATCACAGGAAACCGCGCACTTCACCTGATACACAGGTGTGGTACATACATTCTGGCATACGAAGGCCTGCTGTTGCTTCCGTTCGAAACGCTGACTGCATGTGGAAACGACATATGTGATGTATTTTTACTCTCTCTGTCGCTTAGGTATGGCATTCGACCAAAAACTTCTCTATCGATATTTCACCGGAAGTAACTGAATAAAGAAATATTTAATTTGATGCACTCACATGACTTCCTCTAACCTCTATCTTTTATTAGTGGGTATACAAATTCTTATCAAGCTTATATTTCTATCCACTACACTTTAATCCAAATAAACATTTGCAGAAATAGCTACATTACACATTTCGATATAGATACAAAGAGAACAGCGATAGTCAAATGTTTAAGAACTGGACGCTTTACGCTGGCCTTAAAATTCCATACAGTTTCCTTGCAATCGCGAGAAACAACTGAAAATCGTTGGGACTTTAAAAGAAGGACAAGCATTGAACAATTCGAACGTTTAATAACGGATATTTCAGAAAAACCTTATGGCACAAAAAAGTTTCTTGTAAGTAAATTGTGTGTTTTAAAGAGATCTACATTTTTTCTCTGGTACGTTTTCGTCTATCGTTTAACGTTTACGAGTTATACAAGATTCTACAAAATTCCCTTCCGAAAGAATTCCTGCGGTATTCCCAGAAAATTCAAGATCTCTTATTTATCATGTAAATGTCTTTCATATATGGCAATTTAATAAAACTCGTTAGTCAGTTTTTATAAAATTAAAATTTTCGAAAAATGTTCCATATGAAGGGTACTTTGGTGTGGGGCGATTTTCTTGAAAATCTTCGAGTCGTATCCTTGGAAGGTACTAAACTCAAATATCAAGTTTGGTATTTATCTGACTTTGTTTTTGAGTTATGATGTTTACAGATAGATACACACACAGACATGTTTCCAAAAATGCTTTATTTGGTTTCAGGGCGCCTTAAAACATGTATTTCCGGTGAAATCAGGTATCGAATTTTTGGATGGAATACAGTACTTCCCCTACTTACTATACGTAGTAGAGAAAGTAAAAAAGAAACTGACGCAGCGAATATTTTCAAGTAATTTTCTCCCGAGGCGGGAGAAAGGAAAGGCACAGTCTTTCACATTTTTATTTACTTTTTAACATTTTTTTTAAATGTTATTAAACCATATTTTGAGATATCGGCATGGAGTACAAGTCTGAATGTACAGCCTGAATTTTCTATGAATAACTTGTGAAATTCCCTTAATTTAGTGATTTCTCTGTTATAGGGAAACCATTTAAGACAAGTAAAAGCTTACTACGGGAAAATGTAGAGCTCATTTAAATATATAGTTTATTTTAAATAATTTTCGCGACGTTAATTATTTGCGAAATAAATGTTGATTTTCTTTGAACTCTTCAAAAGTGGCAATATGGAAACGTGGACAAAAAAAGCATTAGAAATGGCTTCTAATATTTGAAAGACTCTAAATCCACTTGCAGAGTGAAACAAGGTTTCTTTTACTACAGATATTCACAAATATTAATAAAATATTATGAGAAGTGTAAATAAAAAACATAATTACCTTGTCATGTCACTGCGATCCTCCTTATTTGTCATATTGCTCTGCTTCTCTAATTTACACAGCGAGACGGTGTCACGGTAGCGTGTGAGGCTCGCATTCGGAAGGTTCCGGGTTCGAATCTCGTCGGGGCGGCCATTATGTGTGTGTCTGTCTTTGAACGACATAACTCAAAAACGAAAAATTGGCTAAATACCAAACTTGGTATTTAAATTCAGCATCTTTCAAGTAAGCGACTCGAAGAGTTTAATAAAAATCCCCCACTCCAAACTACCCTTTATATGGAAAACTTTTCGAAAATTTTTATTTTCCCAAAAATTTCTCTAGTGATTTTGATTAAAATGCCGGGTTAAGACATTTTCATGGCAAATGACATGACTCCTAACTTGAATTTTCTGCAAATAGCTTCTGAAGTAGTCCTTATTCTGAATAACCTTTGTGTAACTGGTAAACCGTAAGAGAGGGACAAAATCTTACGACACAAAAATGTACGTCTCGTTAAAACACTCAGTTTATGTGAAATATATTTTTACTTTCTCTACTACGTATACTAAGTAGGGGAAGTATTGCATTCCACCCAAAAATTCGATACCGAGATTTTGCCGGAAATACATGTGTTAAGGCCCCCTGAATCCAAAAAAAAGTATTTTTAGAAAAAAGTCCGTGTGTGCGCGCGCGTCTGTGTGACTGAACAGCATAACTCAAAAGCGAAAAGTCGGATAAATACCAAACTTTGTATTTAGGTTCACCTTCTAAGGATCCGACAGGAAGATTTTCAAGATAATTCCCCCATCTCAAACTACCCTTTACATGGAGCATTTTTTCGAAATTAAAGTTATTAAAGTTTTACATGACAAATAAAATGTATATCCTGAATTTTCTGGCAAAGCATGTGAAGCAATTTCAGTTGGAAAAAAAGTTTGTGTAATCTGGTACAACTGCTAAACCTTAAGCGAAAGACAAAAATGCACTGCACAAAAAACGAAGAACTCTTTAAAACACACAATTTACTTCCAATGCATTTTTATGTGGCATAAGCCATTTCTGAGATAACCGTTATTAAAGGTTCAATTTTTTTGTCGTTGTTTGTTAGTTCCATTTATATCCTGCTTTAACTACTTACCGGCGGCCTTTACTTTGGAACTTATTGCCTATTAGCAAAGGTGTTAACTCGTATTCTCTTGTCGTTGGTTTTCTCGCACTTTTGGTTTTTACTTTCTCTACTACGTATAGTAAGTAGGGGAAGTATTGCATTCCACCCAAAAATTCGATGCCGAGATTTCACCGGAAATACATGTTTTGAGACCCCCTGAATCCAAAAAAAGCATTTTTCGAAACATGTCCGTGTGTGTGTCTGTGTGTTTATCTGTGTGTCTGTCTGTGAACAGCATAACTCAGAAACGAACAGTCGGATAAACACCAAACTTGGTATTTAGGTTCAGTAAATTCCAGAGATGCGACACGAAGGTTTTCATGAAAATCCCCCCACCCCAGATTACCCTTTACGTGGAGCATTTTTCGAAAATTGTAATTTTCTCAAAATGGCTCTAACGATTTTGATTAAAATATCATATATTTAAGATACTTTCATGACAAATAAAATGTATATCTTGATTTTTCTGGGAATGTATCCAAAAGTATTCTTCATTGTTAACGACTTTTGCATAACTGGTAAACCATAAGAGACAAAATTTTACTACACAAAAATGTAGATCGCGTTAAAATACACAATTTATGTCATATACGTTTTTTTGTTGAGTGAACCATTTTCAAGATATTGCTTGTTATTCCCTTAAATTATCCAATACTTTTTCTCTAATGGGAATTCGTTATTCATTTTTTTTGTCCTGGTAATGCAAAGAGAAATGGAACACTCCACATAGCAACCAGCTCTTAAAATATTTGACTATCGCTTAAAACCTACCAAATCCCCTTGCATCTACAAGAAAATTAGCAATAAGGTTAACATCTCAATATCTCGATTAACATAAAGCATATGGAGAATAAGCGTTTGTAAAAATAGTTAGTACAAGAGTAGAGAAAGTCATGTGAGTGTAACACATCAGATTTTTTAATGAATAGATCACACACACATTCACACTCCACACTCAGAGGACAGGGAATAATCTTGGCTAGAGAAAAATTCCCACCCCAACCAGTAATCAAACTCGCACAGTAGGCAGGTGCTCTACATACTCAGCCAGGTTCGATGTATTTTGTTTTTAGTTCCTTTAACTACATTGATCGTATCGGCGGCCTTTTCTTTGGAACTTATTAGCAATGGTGTTAATTCGTGTAACTCTTGTCGTTGGGTTTCTTGCACTTTTGGTTTTTTTAATCATTAGATTACACACACGTTCACTCATTCATACTTCCAGACTCTGGGGAGGATAGGGATTAATCCAGAGAAAAATTTTCACCCCAGCCGGGAATCGAACCCGGAACCCCCATACAGCAGTCAGCTGATCTATGGACTGAGCTACGGGGTTCGAATTATTCATTATTTGGTTATTCTTTAAAGTCCTTTCAGCATTCAGATGTTTCTCGCGATTGCATGGAAACAGTATGGAATTTTAAGGCAGCGTATAGCGTCCAGTTCTTAAACATTTGACTATCCCTGTTCTCTTTGTATCTAACGAAACGTGTAATGTAGCTATTTCTGCAAAAGTTTATTTGGATTAAAGTGTAGTCGATAGAAAAAAATCTGATGTGTTACACTCACACGACTTTCTCTACTCTTGTACAAACTATGTTTACAAACTCTTATTCTCCATCTATTTCATAGTAATCGAGATAAACATTTGCAGAAACGATCTTTTGACATGCAAAGAGAATTATATTTTACACATAGCGACCAGTTCTAAAAATATTTGACTATCGCTTAAGGCGTACTATGTTCCCCTTGTTTTGTATTTGCAACGGCAATATAGAAATACAGTAGCCTTCAAGCATAGAATATCTCTTAATAGCTGGTTGCTGTGTGCAACAACATTCTCTTTGTCACAGATTAATACTCTTTGCATATCCAAGACAAAAAAAATGAATAACGAATTCCCATTTGAGAATATGTATTGAAAAATTTAAGGGAATAACAAGCAATATCTCGAAAATAGCTCACTCAACAAAAAATGTATATGACATAAGTTGTGTATTTTAATGCGATCTACATTTTTTGTATAGTAAAATTTTGTCTATCTCTTATGGTTTACCAGTAATGCAAAAGTTGTTCACAATGATGAATACTTTTGGAGACATTCCCAGCAAACTCGAGATAAACATTTCATTTGTCATGAAAAAATCTTAAACATATGATATTTTAATCAAAATCGTTAAAGCCATTTTGGAGAAAATTAAAATTTTCGAAAAATGTTCCATGTAAAGGGTAATCAGGGGTGGGGTGATTTTTTTGAAAACCTTCGTGTCGCATCCTTGGAAGTTACTGAACCCAAATACCAAGTTTGGTGTTTATCCGACTGTTCGTTTCTGAGTTATGCTGTTCACAGACACACACACAGACACACACACGGACATGTTTCCAAAAATGCTTCTTTTTTGGATTCAGGGCTCTCAAAACATGTATTTCCGGTGAAATCTCGGTATCGAATTTTTGGGTGGAATACAATACTTCCCCTACTTACTATACGTAGTAGAGAAAGTAATAAACTTTAGTAAGAATAATTTGTATACCGACCATCCCAGAGCCGGGAATCGAACCACGAACCCTAAGTTCAACAGCCGGAAACGAAGTCACCGCGCTACCCCGGCGCACCGTTTTGTTATAAGTTGAAATTGGTGATTTTGCGCAACGAACTAACACTGCTGTGATCAGCGGCTTTTAATTAGCTAAAGATGTAAATGTAATTAAAATCGATCATGGGTGATGAACCTCCCTTGTGAGTCTTACAAGCATATTAAATTCATAACATAGTCTTCACCAACACGCAAGCTGAACGAAGTTCTGCACCAAGGCGGTTGTTAACACTGGACTTCACAATGTTGCCAATATATGTTGGTTGACCCAAAGTTTTTATGACAGGCTGTTCCACTGCTCAGGTATCAAATTCTCTGGATTCTGTATAGAGTATTTAGCGTCAGTCATACTGGTTTTCCTTCAAAGTTTCAGCAAAGTTGATCAATTTGTTCATCATCCATGTAGAGATTTTTTACTTTCTCTACTACGTTTAGTAAGTAGGGGAAGTATTGCATTCCACCCAAAAATTCGATACCGAGATTTCACCGGAAATACATGTTTTGAGACCTCCTGAATCCAAAAAAAGCATTTTTGGAAACATGTCCGTGTGTGTGTCTGTGTGTGTGTCTGTGTGTGTGTCTGTGAACAGCATAACTCAAAAACGAACAGTCGGATAAGCACCAAACTTGGTATTTAGGTTCAGTATCTTTCAGAGATGCGACACGAAGGTTTTCAAGAAAATCCCCCCACCCCAGACTACCCTTTACATGGAAGATTTTTCGAAAATTTTAATTTTCTCAAAAATGGCTCTAACGATTTTGATGAAAATATCATATGTTTAAGATAATGTCATGAGAAATGAAATGTATATCTCGAATTTTCTGGGAATGTCTCCAAAAGAATTCTTCATTGTGAACGACTTTTGCATAACTGGTAAACCATAAGAGATAGACAAAATTTTACTACACAAAAAATGTAGATCGCGTTAAAATACACAACTTATGTCATATACATTTCTTTTGTTGAGTGAACCGTTTTCGAGATATTGCTTGTTATTTCCTTAAATTTTCCAATACTTATACTTTTTCTCAAATTCGTTATTCATTTTTTTATGTCCTGGACATGCAAAGAGAATGGAATGCGCCACATAGCAACCAGCGATAAAATATTTGACTATCGCTTAAAAGCTACCATATTCCCCTTGCATCTACAAGAAAATTACAAATAATATTGACATCTCGATATCTCGATTAACATGAAGCATATGGAGAATAAGCGTTTGTAAAAATAGTTTTTACAAGAGTAGAGAAAGTCATGTGAGTGTAACACATCAGATTTTTTGAGGTTCCATCAACTTCATTTCTTAATTTTCAGTACTCAACTACCTCCAATAACTCATCTTAAAATTACCCATTATTAATTGCGCCAGGCATTAAAATAAATCAATAAACAAATAAACAGTTTATTGCTTCATATGCATGCCACTGAAATAGTGTGAATTTGGTAGTTTTGTTCATACGTTAACCATCCCAGAATTAGGAACCACTTAATTTTACAACCTTATTGAGAGGAAGGGAAACAGAGGATACCTGTGATATGCAGACTTGGAACAGGTCAGAATGTGAAAGTGAATGTGAATGTGAATGTGAACGGTTATCTTTCTCGGAAGGTTAAGAGAGTCATTTTGTATAGGAGGCCGTTGGTCCAGCATTTATCGAACGCGGATTTTATGTCCAGAAAGGCTGCAACGGTTGTCTTGCTTTTATTGAAGTTGTCTTGCATGTCTGACATCACCCTGAGTAGTTGGTCTTGTATTGTTATATCGTTTCTGTAGCCCGCCTGAGTTTCTGGAATTATGTTGTGGTGCTTGAGATAAGACTGCAGACGAGTGACCAGTATTTTTTCCAAGATTTTTGATAGCGTTGCTGTGAGTGAGATAGGTCTGTAGTTTTGGTGATCCGTGTGGTCTTTTCCTGGTTTTTCGAATAAGAGGATATGCGCATGTTTCCAGTTGGTCGGGTGGTAGCCATGATGAAGGCAGGCGTTGTAGAGTTGCAGCAGACGGTTTATTATGCTATCTGGTAGTTCTTTTAACATCTGGTAGGTTATCTGGTCAGGCCCGGGGGCAGTATTTCCTTGGATTTGTATTGTGGTCTTCAATTCATTTTTGGTGATGGGTTTGGCGGGACCGTCCGCTTCAGGGGGCTCGCATAGTTGCTCCTGCGGTGTGTACAGATGTGGGCTGTTGTTGACATGATAGTTGATTCGATTGAAGTATTGGCTATTAAACTTTGGGTCATCTGGCGTTTTAAATACATTGTCTTAATGTGTTTTAAAAATGTTTAATTTCTCTGTTGTGTTCCAGATGTGACGTCCATTTTGTTTGATTGGGTATGTGGTGTGATGTTTACCTCTTGTTGCTCTGATTAGCTGCCAGAATGTCCGCGGGTCGTTGGTTCTTTTTTCATTTAGTGTGTTGATGTAGTGCGTCCATTTTGATTCCCTATACTTTGTAATTGCTGTTTTAACGGCCTCCTGCAGGTGATTTAACACCATTTTGTCATATGGGTGATGCGTTTTCATGTACTGCCTGTGGGCCTTTCTCTTCTGCTTGATGACGGCGATTATGTCTGGTGGGAGTGTATTAATATTTCTGTCCGGGTTCCTTTTGGTTGTTGGTATAGCGTGCTGTTTAGCGGCTGTAATTATGTTTCGTAGTATTGCCTCTTCTGTTTCTATCTGTTGCACGATGGTGCCCTGGGCGTTTGGAGGTGTGTTGTTGATTTGTTCAGTTATCTTTTGTCTGTAGGCCTTCCAGTCTGCTCTGGTGAAGTCCGGTACTTCGTATGGTTGTCGCACTTCATAGTGCCATCTTTGGGTGGCCAGGGTAACTATTACAGGCAGATGGTCGGTGTTGATGGGTGCGTCGGTGGTTATGCCGGTGATTTTGTGGTATAGCTGTGGTGAAGTTAGTATTTTATCCGGTGATGAGGGTTGCTGATTTCTTGTACCGATTCTGGTGGGTCCTGGTATTAGTGCAACTTGCAGTGATGTGTTGGATAAGAGTTTGAGTAGTTGCTTTCCATAATAGTTGGTAGTTACATCCAGGAGGCTCTGATGTTGGGCGTTTAGATCCCCTACTACCAGGAGGCTGTTGTATTTGGCGTCCATATATTTAAGCAGAGCTGCAGGGAAATGGTTATTCTTTGTCGACATGTTCGTTGGTGTGGCATAAATCGTGGCTATATGCAGTACTTGCGTGTGGATTTTAATTTGGACTAGCACTGCCTCTTCTGCTTTAAATTGGTCCGGTAGTGATATGAGTTTAGTCCGGTGTTGCGGTTTGATTAGCATAAGTACTCCTCCTCCTGGTTCTGATTGGCGGTCATGTCTGTATACCTGGTAGGGGGGGAAACTGAAGGCGTTGTATGGCTTTAGTTTTGTCTCATTTGCCGTTATGATGTCGGGATCGTATTGTGTAAGCAGTGCTTTGAGCTGTTCTTTCTTTGACCGTATTCCATTTATGTTGATATGAAGAATTATGAGGTTGTCCTTCTCTATGATGCGAGCCATAATTCTTGATCAGGAGGGGACTGGCGGTTACTGAGCTGTTGCTGTCCTGTTTGCCGCTTCAGCTTGAGTTGGCGGTTCGGTGGTGCTGATGAGCACTGCGACTTGCGGGCCGATGTTTGTCAGGTTTAGTATTTTGTTCATTGTTTTCTTAATCGAATCTTGCATGGTTTTATTCACCGTTGTTTTCATGTCGGGAGGAGTTACTGCCTGTATTATCACTGCTATGTTCTTCAGTAGCTGTTCCGCTACATGGTCGACCAGTTGTTTTACATACTTTGTGATGGCTGCATGCATTTCCTGCATTTGCATCTGAGTAGTGTTGATGTGTGCGCATGTTGCCTGCGTAAGGTCCTTCAGTGTTTGCGTCACCTCCTGTTTGCCCATTTCTTTCTTGTCCACCGGTATTCTTGGTAAGGCCGGTTGTTGTTCTGGAGCTGGTGTTGGTAAGGATGGCGGGGGTGGTGGGGGTGGATGGTTGTGTGGGAATATTTTGGTGGCAGGGGCTTGTTGAGCGGTTATTGGTGTGTTCGTTGGGTATGCTGGGCATCGGACCTGTCCGGTGTAGTGCCCGGTTTGGTCACAGGTGGCGCAATATGGTTCGGATGATTCTTTAGCTGCGTGTTGGCAGATTAGGGTTGCATCTGGGGAGCCACAATAGAAGCATTTGGGTTGGTTTCTGTAAGATTCCATGGCGTGGCCATATTCCTGGCATTTGCGGCACGGCACATGCCGCTCATTGGTTCTGGCCGGTTCGACGCGGTATAATTGGTGTTCAATGATGATTCCTCGGTTGAGGGCATTTTGCAGTGTCTCGATGTCGTCAGTGAAAATTCGGAACAAGGGTGTTGGCTTGTTGCTTGGCCGACTGACTATTCTAATGGCGCGATTTATGGCTGGTTGCTCTCGCTGAATGGCCGCGGTAACTTCCTCATCGGAGAAACCCAGCGGTACGTTTTTTAGTACCGCCGTCAGTTGGCGCTTCCTGGGCGTTGTCTGTGTGGTCGGTGCAGGTGGTGGCAGACTTGTTGCGTATTGGGCATTTCGTCCAAATTTTGATTGTGAAATGGCTTGCTGAAAGGTTCGCCCTTGTTGCTCTGTTTTAAATATAAGAGCTAGTGTGTTTTGTGGCTTGTGTATCTGTTGTATCTTGACAATTCCTACATTGTCATTTTTTGGAAATTTTTCCTGTATGAGCTGTCGCACATGAAGGGAATGGCGGCACTTCTCTTCGCAGTTTTTTACATATAGCGCAAACTGTCCGTGCGGTAGCGTTAAGAGTGTTGGTGTCCACTTTTTGTTGGTGGTGACCATATCCTTGTTGGTGGTAGTGTCAGTTGGTGCGGTGTTTGTCGCATTGATGCTGTTATGGACGGCTGAATCATATGTTTCTTCGTCAGTATCCGTGCTGGTGTCCGTCAAGTTTAGGTCCGATTCGACCGTGGCTGGTGGCGATGTGGTTCTTTTGATCTCCATCCATGTTTGCTCTTGTTTTCCTGCGATCAGCTTTGGGGGCAGCCTGTGTGCTCTTTAGGTTGGATCTCGAGGTACTCGCTATGTCTGGATCGGGTGGTTTAGCCGACTTAACCATGGTTAACTAGTTGTTAGGGGCTTTTTGGTTAGTATGTGTCTCGATTCAGTCAGTCGGTCAGTCAATGGGGTTAGGATATTGGTTATGAGTGGAAGGAGTAGCTGCTAAAAAGCGCGCCTGGTATGTCGCCTCGGCCGAAGCCGCCTAAGTGTAGTTTAAGGAAACTACGGGTTTATAGAAATAAACCCTTTGACTAAGCACGAGTGCTTAGGGCTAGTACCAGGCTGGCTACAGGAGTGGTATAGGTTGGTAGGTAGGTGTGGGTAAGATGATGATGGCGATGATACTGTCCGACCTGGAAAGGCAAGAAAGATTAGTATTACCGCAGGACCGCAGGACCGTGGGCGGTTGACTGGATGCTCTGCGACTGGCTGACGCTGCTGAGGTAGGCGGGACGCTGTAGCTATCTCCGCCACTCGCTCGTCGGCTGCTACTCGAAGACTCAAGAGAAACCCAGTAGTCTCGCTGACTGCACTGCTCGGCGTCACGAAGCGGAAAACTAGAGAAGGGACCTGATCTGCCTCGCTTTATACTCTCCTCTGCAACCCCTTCCGGGCCAGTATAGCTTTTAGCTATATTCCTCTGCCCTGTAGAGCTACCAGAGTAGTGTTTATTCCTAAGTGCGGGTATAATAATTACACCGAAACTAAGACCGACCGACCGATCAGTGTTGCATCGTTCCTTTTAAAGGCTCTGGAACGACATATTCGGACGAGGGTATTGCTAAGTACCTCCCTCCATTGAAACCAACTTACCTATCAGTCATCACAGCCGTGTAATAGCGTTTTGCAGTCTTGTCAGTAGAGTGGAGGACTCAATGGCTTGGAAAGAAGTAGCCCTATGAGCTTTCCTAGACATAGAGGGTGCTTTTGATAACACTTCCTATGAATCTATGGTTTCGGCTGCATAAAAGTATGGAGTCAATGACACTCTTTGTAGTTGGATAAACTCCATGCTCAGAAGCAGAAAAATTACAGCTAGCCTCCTTGGGGAAACGAGGGGGATCATCGCCACAAGGGGTTGCCCGCAGGGGAGAGTTCTCTCTCCCCTGTTTTGGAGTCCCGCGGTGGATGTTCTACTCAATAATATGACCCAGGAGTGATGCTATATACAAGGCTATATAGATGACTTAGCATTATTTACTTTTGGGGAATTTTCCAATACGGTCCCAGACATGATGAGTCACGAACTGAGTAAAATTCACAACTGCTGTATTCAAAGGGCTTGTTCATCGACCGCGGCAAAACAGTCGTTAGGAGGTACTTGGCCTAGGGAATCTTAAACTAGGTAATTCAATCCTGGAATATTCAGTCAGTTAAATATCTGGGTATTGTACTGGATAAAAAAACTTACCTGGAATGATCACATTGACACTACTCTCGTGGAGCTAGATGGTCGCTTGTAACCATTAGGGGCATAAAGAGATATATTATTCATTGGCTATATGTTGCAATGGTTAGGCCCAGCTATCTTATAAATACTACAAACTACTGTAGCAAGTAAATTTACCAAGCTACAGATCTTAGCATGTATGTATTATAGGTCCTTCAGAAGTGCTCCAACAGTGGGTGCTGGGGCATCAGGACATCTATGGAAATGAAAAGGCTGATTAGCTAGCAAAAAAGGGTACTGAGATATGCTACGCTGGCCCTGAACGCGTCGTTGGAATCAGTACACAGACTGCCAAAACCTCAGTAAAAGCGTGGATTAGGGAAAAACACCAACTCAGGTGGCAGGCCTATCCTAGACAAAGACAGGCCAGGAAACTGGTCTAGGTCCATGCAACACTCTATCCTCATCTCTCCTGAGATTGGATAAAACAGGAATAAGAAAAGTAGTAGCTTTAATTTCTGAACATGGTTACTTCAGGAAATATCTACGTAAAGTAGGCCTCTACAAGGATGAACCCATTTGTTGAATGTGAAAAGAGAATGAGGAAACTGTCTCGCACCCTTCTTTGACTGTCCATTCCTGGCAAGAAAGAGGCTTACTATATCCATAACCAGAGAAGATTTAGAAAAGGATGCTGGCATTGGAACCGAGGTACTTGTCAGAGATCTTGGGAAACAATGAAAGCACCCTTTCCAATGTAGTTTCACAAAAAGCCTTTTAGGCTGACATGATCGATGAAACTCCAATAAAACTCTCCGTCATCTAATCTAATCTTCTCATCTACTATTGCTTGATCTCTTGACCCGCAGTTTGAGAACGACGTTCTGAATGCAGCAAAAAAACTGCCAAATCCGATGAATGGAATAAGAATCTAGCATATTAAACTAAATGTTCCTGAAAAAAACCCACGACTGTAGAGTCAAAAAATTAAGTTGGGTTTTATTTATGGACGATCTTTAACTGTGTGGTTCTTAGCGTCCCATTCTAGGTATATTGGGCTTGAAAGGCGGGTAATTTTGCTCAGAGGCCTCTTTATCAGACTTGAGGTTTTTTTACGTGCCGTAAATCTACAACACGAGACCACTGGCTTTACTTTCCTTCCGAAGGAAGCCATGCTAAGGATTTTTATGCCGGAAAAACATTCACCGCTCTCCGTCGTGTTTAAACCTGCGGCCTCGGGAACTAGAGGCTAGCATGGTAACCACTACACCACAGAGAACAC
The DNA here is from genome assembly GCA_030765065.1 of Deroplatys truncata. Lineage (NCBI taxonomy): Eukaryota > Metazoa > Arthropoda > Insecta > Mantodea > Mantidae > Deroplatys > Deroplatys truncata. The sequence goes on from CM060987.1 coordinate 52,555,449, forward strand.
TGGCTTTACAGTCAAATAGATAGTTTTCTTGAAAATGTTCGTGTCGCGTCTTTGGAAGGTACTGAACCTAATACCAAGTTCGGTATTTATCCAACTTACCGTTCCTGAGTTATGGTTCACAGTCTCTCTCTCTCTCTCTCTCTCTCTCTCTCTCTCCCATATACACATGGATCTTTTTCTAAACGGTATCGAATTTTTGGATGGAATGCAACACCTTCTCTACCTGCTATGTACGTGCTATAGAAAGTAATAAGCGATATTGGTTAGAAAAAGTAATGTGAATATAACGCATCAGATTTTTATGTACAAATTGCGTTTCATAGGTTAGTTTGTGTTTTTATTAGTGTTGTATACATGAATTACTTATATTAATTCTGCGTTATTCTATGATACCTTCAAGGTTAGAATCCAGCGACCTAACTTCTGTTAATATCCTAATGAGAAATGTAACATTCACTGGCGGTGTTATGGCTCGTTTACTCCCTATAAGAAAGATTTACAAAATGTTCAGTTTTGGATCGCTGGGCTTGATGGAAGTTCTTGCGCACAAACAGTTTTCAATTATGTTCACTTCATTGTTGCATGCTTCAGTGAGCAATTGGAAAACAGGTCACCAGCAATGCTCACTCCATGTGTCATCGATTGGACCTTAGTATCCCCTCACTTTATAGCCTACTTATCCAGCGAACCTTCTTTGTGCAGTAAGATATGTTTCAATGACACAAAAAATAGGCAATTCTAAGGCAAATATTTATTAAACGAGAAGACTACGCCCTTAATATCAAATTAGCATATTGTGCAAATAAAACTAATGCAAACAAGATAATGTATGTGGAGTGAATACAGATTAACACGATATAAGTATGCAAAAATCAAAAGATAAAAATTTTGAACTTGAAAACAATTTTGCTGCCTGTCGAGGTGCATACCAGTTTTTCAGCTAATAGAAACATTACAGAGATAGTGATATACGAGGGCAGTTCCAGAAGTACTCGACCTGAGGTGTATATAGTGGTTGTTGTCTCAAACCAGTGACTATGGTAGAAAGTACCACCCTTATAATGCTTAAGTTTGAAGCTGGACGATGCTAGTTGTTTAGTGCTTGTTTGGCAGCCATTAATAGTGAACTCTCAGCGAATTTGTAAACATGGATAAAACTGGCCATCGTTATGCGATACAATACTTTCATTTGATAGGTCTTAGTCCAATTAATATTAAAGCTGAGGTAGAGTCTACTCTGGGGGAGTCTGCTCCTTCGTTTACAACAGTAAAATATTAGATGGCAGAGTTTAAGCGAGGTCGTACGAGCTGCCAAGACGAACATCACAGTGGTCCACCAAATGAGGTGACCACGCCAGAAATAGTGAAGAAAATCCACAAAATAGTATTGGATGACCGTCGCCTGAAAGTGTGCAAGCTAGCAGACATCGTACGCATTACAAAAAGAGCTGCACATCGTACACTAACTGAAAACTTAGACATGAGAAAGCTGTGCACAAGATGGGTGCCGTGTTTACTCACAATGGAACAAAAACAGCGTCGTGAGGATGTTTCAGTCGAGTGTTTGGTGATGTTTCGCTGCAATAAAACCGAGTTTTTGCGTCGATTCATAACCATGAATGGCCCATCACTTCACACCTGAGACGAAGGAACAGTCAAAACAGTGGATTGAAAGGGGAGAATCGGCTCCAAAGTAGGCGAAGACAGTTCCATCTGCAGACAAGGTCATGGCGTCAGTTTTTTGGGATGCGCGTGGGATAATTTTCATTGATTATCTTCAAAAAGCAAAAGCAATCAATGGCGAGTATTATGCAAACTTATTGTAGCGTTTGAATGATGAAATAAAGCAAAACGGCCGCATTTAGCGAAAAAGAAAGTTCTGTTTCATGAAGACAATGCACCAGTTCACTCATCCATTATGGCCAAAATCAACGACTTAAAGTTCGAATTGCTTCCTCATGCACCCTATTCACCAGACTTAGTCCCTTCTGATTATTTTCTGTTTCCAAAGTTGAAGAAATGGCTTGATGGTAAAAGATTTGCCAACAACGAGGAGGTGAATTTTGCAGTTGATGACTATTTTGCAGAACTCGACGGTTCTCACTATAAACAGGGTATCGAAGCTATTGAACATCGCTGGAAAAGTGTATCGAGCTGAAAGGAGACTATGTAGAGAAATAAAGATGTTTTTTCCCAAAATTTTTGTCTTTTCTTTTTTAGGTCATGTACTTCTGGGACAGCCCTCGTACATACCAACATGGACTTACTTCAACAAAGTTTTGATATCATATGAAATATAATGCTAGAAAGAGAAACGAAAAATCCTCTGGTAAGATATTAAAATGAATAGCAAAAGTATAAACTATATAAAAATTAAATAAGGAGCAAAAAGGAATATCTTTTATTGGCTACTCTTTTCATTGCAAATTAGAAAAAAAGTTTTTAACCAAGAACTATATTTTAGTGTTATGTTACATGACGCTGTATTATGTATTATGCTGAAGTGAGGAACTGAAAAAAATTGTAAAATTCATGTTTTACACACCAGGTTCATATTTAGATATTCCAAATTAATTTATTCTAATATTTCTTAATTGTGGCTTAGCACATGCAAGCTTATAAGATGTATAGGGCAATAACGGGGGCAAACACCTCCCGCACTGCGACCTACATATGAGGCGTGTTTTTATAGTAAGTACCAATAATTGTTTTAAAAATAACATTATTTTCCAAATACTTTGTTATCATCCATTACCTTACACTACTTCTCCACAGAGTCACCGCCGTTTTTCAGGCACATGTGTAACGGGAAACCAGTTTTTGTATGCCTTCGTCAAAGAATGATGCCGCCTGTGTTGAAAGCCAAGTCTGTACTTCTTGTTTCACAACATCATCATCGTTGAAATGTTTTCCACCAAGGAATTTCTTTAGATGAAGAAACAGATGAAAATCGCTTGATGCCAAATCCGGACTATAGGGAAGGTGGTTGTTCTCAACTAAATGATGCGATCAGATCTTGAGTTTGTTTGGCTGTGTGTGAATTTGAGTTTTATTTATGGACTGCTGTGGTCCTTAGCGTCCCATTCTATATTAGGCGTGAAAGACTGGAAATTTTGCTCAGAGGCCTCCTTATCAGGCTTGAGGTTCTTTACATGCCGTAAATCTACGAGACGGGACCACTGGCCTTAGTTCCCTTCCGAATGAAGTCATGCTAAGGATTTTTACGTCCGAAAAAAATCCATCGCCCTCCGCCGGGTTTGAACCCGCGATTACGGGAACTAGGGGCTAGCATGGTAAACACTACACTACGGAGGACGACTAACAAACATAGCGACTTGCCACTTGCAAAAAGTATACGTATTTAAAAATTAATTAAATCACGTAAATAATCACACAAATTGTCTAAAAATCTTACTAAAAGATAAATTTGGATGATACAGCCAAACGTTTGTAAGGAGTATGCTTTTGAGAACATTCTTCTTCGTGACAAAATTTTTTTCTGATGCGTTACATTCGCATGACTTTCTCTATTGTCTATTGCTTATTAGCGGGTATACAAATTATTCTTACGAAAGTTTATTTTCTTATCTACTTCATTTTAAACCAGCTAAACTAATCCGAAAATAACTGCATTACACATTTCATTATACTTACAAAGGGGATAGCGATGGTCAAATGTTTAAGAACTGAACACTATACGCTGGCCTTAAAATTCCATACGACACCGCGAAAAACAATTTAAAATCGACAAGACTTTTAAGAGATTGCCTAAGTATTGAACAATTCGAACTATTCATAACGGACATCATTGAAATTGCTGATGGCACAAAAACGCTATTGGGAATAAGTTGTCTGTTTTAAAGAGAGATAGGTACATTTTTGTCTATTAACGTTTACCAGTTATGCAAGATTGTATAAATTTCCTTCCGAAAGAAGACTTCACAAGCTATTTGCAGAAAATTAAAGATATACACTTTATTTGTTATGCAAATATCTTTAGTATATGCTATTTTTATAAAATTGTTAGTGCCTTTTAAGAATAAAACATTTCGAAAAATGTTCCATGTAAAGGGTAGTTTGGAATGGGGCGATTTTCTTGAAAATCTATGCGTCGCATTCTTTGGGAGATACTAAACTTAAATACCAAGTTTGGTTTTTATCCGACTTTTCGTTTTTGGGTTATGCTGTTCAAAGACACACACAGAGACACGGACCTTTTTCCAAATGTGCTTTTTTGGATTCAGGGTCTCAAACTATGTACTTCCGGTGAAATCTCGGTACCGAATTTTTGGTGGAACGCTCTATCTACTATGTACGTGTAGGAAAAGTAGTCGTCCTCCATGCTAGGCTCCAGTTCCCGAGGTCGCAGGTTCAAACCCGGAGGAGGGCGATGGATTTTTTCGGGTGTAAAAATCCTTAGCATGGCTTCCTTCGGAAGGGAAGTAAAGCCGGTGTCGTAGATTTACGGCACGTAAAAGAACCTCAAGCTTGATAAAGAGACCTCTGAGCAAAATTACCAGTCTTACACGTCCAATATAGAATGGGACGCTAAGGACCACAGCAGTTAAAGAGCGTCCATAAATAAAAAAAATTTCATGTGTTACACTCACATGACTTTCTCTAATCTTGTACAAACTATTTTTACAAACACTTATTCTCCATATGCTTCATGTTAACCGAGATATCCAGATGTTAATCTTATTGCTAATTTTCATCTAGATTCAAGGGGAATTGATAGGCTTTAAGCTATAGACAAATATTTTAAGAGCTGGTTGCTATGTGGAGTATTCCATTCTCTTTGCATTACCAGGACAAAAAAAAATAAATAACGAATTTGAGGAAAAGTATAAGTATTGCAAAATTTAAGGAAATAACAAGCAATATCCCGAAAATGGTTCACTCAAAAACAAAAAATGTATAAGACATAAATTGTGTATTTTAACGCGATCAACATTTTTTGTGTAGTAAAAGTTTGTCTATCTGTTATGGTTTACCAGTTAGGCAAAAGTCGTTCACAATGAAGAATACTTTTGGAGACATTCCCAGAAAATTCAAGATATACATTTCATTTTGTCATGAAAATATCCTAAACATATGATATTTTAATCAAAATCGTTAGAGCCATTTTTGAGAAAATTAAAATTTTCCAAAAATGTTCCATGTAAAGGGTAATCTGGGGTGGGGGGATTTTGTTGAAAACCTTCGTGTCGCATCTCTGGAAGATACTGAACCTAAATACCAAGTTTGGTGTTTATCCCACTGTTCGTTTCTGAGTTATGCTGTTCACAGACACACACACAGACATGGACATGTTTCCAAAATTTTTTTTTGGATTCAGGGGGTCTCAAAACATGTATTTCCGGTTGAAATCTCGGTATCGAATTTTTGGGTGGAATACAATACTTCCCCTACTTACTATATGTAGTAGAGAAAGTAAAAACTCAGTTTACGATAGAGAAAGTAAAAAAGCACAAAGTAGCAGATGTTCTGCACGTGATCTCCCAGCACAGTATAGGTAAATAAATATGAAATTCCATGTAGCGTAAACAAGCATCGGCATATAAAGAATAGTTTTTTCTTTTGTGTCCTATATAATGCATATGACAGAGTATTTGTGTGCGATGAGGAAAGAGTATTCATTCTTTTATTGCTGTCTTCTTTATGTCACTCGACTTTGCTGATGGAAGAGCACTGTAATCTGAGGAATGCTCTGCTTATGTTTCCTTAATATCTACAAAGTGGGATATTGCGTCATCGCGTCGTGACATCCTTGCTGCTTTGCATATACTCAATTTACTAACTTGAATGAAGAGACAAATGATCTTTCTTTCTTACCTACTTTCTTTTTACTTTCTCTACCACGTGTACATAGTAGTAGGAGAAGCTATTGCAGTCAACTCAAAAATTCGATACCGAGATATCACCGGAATAAAAATGGGCATTTTTAAAAAAGGCCATGTGTATTTGTATGTCTGTGAACAGCATATCTCAAAAACGCGAAGTCGGATAAATACCAAAGTTGGTGTTTAAGTTCAGCATCTTCCAAAAATGCGACACGAAGATTTCCAAGAAAATTCCCCAACCCCTAACTCTCCCTTACATGGGAAATGTTTCGATTTTTTTTTCCAAAATGACTTTAACGAGTTGGATTAAAATACTATATACTGAAGATATTTAAATGACAAATAAAATGAATATCTTGAGTTTTCTGGGAATAGCCTATGAAGTTCACTTCATTCGGAAGGAATTTTTGTAGAATTTGATATAACTGGTATACGTTAAGACGAAGGACGCGCTACACAAGACTGTAGATTATCTTTGAAACCCACAATTTATTTCAAATAACTTTTTTATAGCATAACAATTTCCAAGATATCCGTTATTGATGTTTCGAATTGTTCAATACTTTATCTTCAGTTGTTTCTCGCAAGTGCATGGAAATAGTGTGAAATTTAAAGGCCAGTATACAGAGTGAACCATTTAAGTTGAGATTGTACAATAACTCCAAAACTAAGCATTGTAGAAAGAAATGTCTGGAATAAAAGTTGCTTGATGTTGTGGGGGAAAGTAAATGCCATTAGTCGTGTTTTATTTGGAGGACGTTGTGATGGTCATTTTAGGGTCAATTTAATTGATTTTAATGGGAACCTACCTTTTTTATGTTTTCTCACTCCTAATAAAAATCTAAACAACATTTGTATAAATCAGTTTGCAATTGTTCTTAAAACAACGTAAATAACAACGAAAATTCTGAATGGCTGTGTACGAAGAGCGCAGTGAATGGTTGGACCATCCATGGATGGCCATTTGAGGGTCAAGTTACGTCTCGTAATTGGGAACCAATACTTTTACTTTCTCTACTACGTATAGTAAGCAGGGGAAGTATTGTATTCCACCCAAAAATTCGATACCGAGATTTCCCCGGAAATACATGTTTTGAGACCGCCTGAATCCAAAAAAAGCATTTTTGGAAACATGTCCGTGTGTGTGTCTGTGTGTCTGTCTGTGTGTGTGTGTCTGTGTGTCTGTCTGTGTGTGTGTCTGTCTGTGTGTCTGTGTGTGTGTGTGTGTCTGTCTGTCTGTGAACAGCATAACTCACAAACGAACAGTCGGATAAACACCAAACTTGGTATTTAGGTTCAGCATCTTCCAGAGATGCGACACGAAGGTTTTCAAGAAAATCCCCCCACTCCAGATTACCCTTTACATGGAACATTTTTCGAAAAATTTAATTTTCTCAAAAATGGCTCTAACGATTTTGATTAAAATATCATATGTTTAAGATATTTTCATGACAAATAAAATGTATATCTTGAATTTTCTGGGAATGTCTCCAAAAGTATTCTTCATTGTGAACGACTTTTGCATTACTGGTAAACCATAAGAGATAGACAAAATTTACTACACAAAAAATGTAGATCGCTTTAAAATACACAATTTATGTCATATACATTTTTTTGTTGTTGAGTGAACCATTTTCGAGATATTGCTTGTTATTCCCTTAAATTTTTCAGTACTTATTTTCTCAAATGGGAATTCGTTATTCATTTTTTTGTCTTGGATATGCAAAGAGTATTAATCTGTGGGAAAGGGAATGGTGCTGCACCTAGCAACCAGCTATTAAGAGATATGTATGTGCTTAAAGGCTACTGTATTTCTATATTACCCTTGTAAATATATATTCCCCTTACATCTACAAGAAAATTAGCAATAAGATAGAGTCTGCAAATGTTTATCTCGATTACCTTGAAGTAGATGGAAAATAAGCGTTTGTAAAAATACTTTGTACAAGAGTAGAGAAAGTCATGTGAGTGTAACACATCAGATTTTTTATTTTGTTTCCTTATTCCTCATCACGAAATAAACACCTTTTTATATACCACTTTCTAATGAGAAAGCCACAAAGCCACACATTTAAAATGTTTTATATAAAAAACAAGACACAAATAAAAGCAAACAAGCTGGGTTGCTCCCATCTCTGACTAGTGTTTAAGGCTGTAGACTCAGGTTGGAATGGCCGGATCATACTTAAGCGTTTATTACATTTAAATACCCAGTACGTTTGGGTAAGAAAGTTTTATTTACGCGTCATTATTACCATTATATTAACTGGTGTGACTTCTTCAGTATTACGCGACCTCCGTCTTTGTTAACTTGAGCTGAGCTTGGGCGTCTTTCCCATTCCGGAAAATGGACACACCGAGCGGGAAGGCTCTGGCGGTAACGTCACGGGTTCAAATCCCGTGGGCAGAGCAATCTGACTAATATTTTTCACGGTTTTTCTCAGTAGTCTAGTTAAATACTGTTTTGGATGTTTAATACCACACCCAAAATTCCATCTTAAGTCTAAAACAATAGTATACATGAAAATAGATGGTAATAGCGATTGTTCTGCCATTAATATACAGTTAATGAAAGCAGGTAGACTTGACAGCACCCTAATGCCATCTGCCCGGTACGTATAGAAGCAGAGATACAATTGCCTAGCACTAAGTTCTATGAGGACACGTATAGAAGCTGACATCTACCAGTCACATATAAAAGCAGAGATACTTGGTACTAAAGCCTCTGTAGACACTTTGTGAAGCAAGATGGCACAGGGATGATTCCTAGAGGTGTTCGACACACACCGAGCCACGAGGTATCTCCTAACAGGTCCGGCGAGATATGACCACATAGTTAAAGCAATGTAAAATAAACAGAAATAAAAAGAAATGGATATTTTATCTATGAGCCCAGAAGAATACTCAAAGTGTATAACTTTTAAATCTATTCTCATTTGTGATAATTAAAATTCTTACTTTTATGAACTATAAGATAACCAGAATGCTTTTAGTTTAAATTTTGATTTTTTACAATTCCTTCCTCAACACTTTTTCCCATTCTAAATGTTCCATACGATGAAATTTTCATCCTATTCCTCGGAAATGTTTCATATACTTCGCAAAAACCAAACAATTATATATAAACAGATAATTTATATATAATTATATATATAATTATCTGTTTAATATAATTGTTTGACTGATGAGTGTTTTCGAGTAACTGATTTTTAAAGTATTTACGAAATTTAAAAAGTGTAAACTTATAGTTATATTACCGAGCGAGTTGGCTCCGGAGTAACGTGTGAGACTCGCATTTGGGAGGTCCCTTTTTGGCCGCCCAATCTGACCTTGGGGATTTCGTGGTTTTCCCTGATCGGTAGGCGAATACTGGGATACTTTCACTTCTACCACAATTTACTTTCCCTCATTTCCCTTTCAATGATTCAGGTGTGCTTCCAGGTTTCGTGGTGTCAAGTGGTACCAGACAGATGGCGCAGATGCTTGATCTAAGGAAAGAGTATTCCCCACGGACACTAGAGAGATGCCTGGTTGCAAGGGTCGTTCATCGCCCTCTCTGGGCAGCTTCATAGTGGGTCCGGTCTTTGAGCCAAAAGTTGTTAGGGATTTCTGCACGTCTCTGCGGCCTATCTACCTTAGGCGTGTGGCCGCCTGTGGTTCCTTCACGTCATACCTTCCTCCTAAGGGGTGGTTACCGCAATAGAATTATGTCGGTCGCAGTGCGCGAGGTGTCCTCCTTTGTATAATCTATAACCTATAGTTATATTTTTACTTTCTCTACTACGTATAGTAAGTAGGGGAAGTATTGTATTCCACCCAAAAATTCGATACCGAGATTTCACCGGAAATACATGTTTTGAGAGCCCTGAATCCAAAAAAGAAGCATTTTTGGAAACATGTCCGTGTGTGTGTGTGTCTGTGAACAGCATAACTCAGAAACGAACAGTCGGATAAACACCAAACTTGGTATTTGGGTTCAGTAACTTCCAAGGATGCGACACGAAGGTTTTCAAAAAAATCACCCCACCCCTGATTACCCTTTACATGGAACATTTTTCGAAAATTTTAATTTTCTCCAAAATGGCTTTAACGATTTTGATTAAAATATCATATGTTTAAGATTTTTTCATGACAAATGAAATGTTTATCTCGAGTTTGCTGGGAATGTCTCCAAAAGTATTCATCATTGTGAACAACTTTTGCATAACTGGTAAACCATAAGAGATAGACAAAATTTTACTGCACAAAAACTGTAGATCGCGTTAAAATATACAATTTATGTCATATACACTTTTGTTGTTGAGTGTACCGTTTTTGAGATATTGCTTGTTATTCCCTTAAATTTTCCAATACTTATAATTTTTCTCAAATTTGTTATTCAATTTGTTTGTCCTGGTAATGCAAAGAGAATGGAATACTCCACATAGCAACCAGCTCTTATAATATTTGACTATCGCTTAAAACCTACCAATTCCCCTTGCATCTAGAAGAAAATTAGCAATAAGGTAAACATCTCGATATCTCGATTAACATGAAGCATATGGAGAATAAGCGTTTGTAAAAATAGTTTGTACAAGAGTAGAGAAAGTCATGTGAGGTAACACATAATATATTTTAAATATATTTTCCCTTGAACCAAAACTAGTATAAACATCTAACTTGCAACACACACAACTTTCTATACGCATTACAAAATCGAATATCAATAACCCTTGCACATTATATATGAGTATAAAATTTGATGTTCTTTCCACGTCGCTGTAAATTATTTTAAATTAAGGACTATGGACTTAGCAACATGCAACAAGTGAATTAACATTAACTGTCTATATAATAAGACATAGCAACGAGCTCACAAAGAAAAATAAGCAAAGGCTTAGGCAGCAACCCGCTGTTTACGATATCGCTGGCCATGACCTCTTGGGGCAAATAAATGAACATCGCCCCTGTTCATGTTACATTGGGGCCGAGATGAATTCAGCCTCAGACATTCAAGCATACAACAGCAATATTACGTAAATCGTTAATGTCACCGAAAACCTATATGGCGTGAATACGAGTATGTATATTTTTTCCTATCACTTAGTTTCTCATGTACCCAGTACTCAATCAGAATGAAAGGAACTTAACAGTCTATTCACAGTAAGTGATATGTACTTTATTTGTTGCGGTAAGATCTTAAACTTAAGTTTTAATAAAACCGTATAGAGCGTAATAAGCAAGCAGAGGGAATTTAATAAATTAATGCGTTACCGCACGGATAGAGAAGGTATCGCATTCCACTCAAAAATTTGACATCGAGATTTCACCGAAAATGCATGTTTTAAGGCTCCATGAATTAAAAAACTTGATCTGTTGCACTCACAGGACTTTCTCTACCCTTGTACAAACTATTTTTACAAACGCTTATTGTCCATCTATTGCATGTTAATCGAGATAAAAATTTGTAGAAACTTTAGGCTTTAAGCCTTTAAACTAGGCTTTAAGCGATAGTAAAACATTTTAAGATCGGGTTGCTATGTGGAGCATTCTGTTCTCTTCGCATGTCCAGGACATTAACAATAAATAAATAAATAAAAACGAATGAGTGACCATTTGAGAAAAAGTATAAGTATTGGAAAATTCAAACAAACAGCAAGGAATATCTCGGAAATGGTTCACTCGACAAAAAAGAAATGTATATGACATAAATTGTGTGTTTTATCGAGATCGTACATTTTTTGTGTAGTACAATTTTGTCTATCTCTTACAGCTTAATAATTATGCAATTTATTAAGAATGAAAATTTATTTACCATTAAAATATCTTAAACATATGATATCTTTAATCACAATGGTTAGAGCCATTTTTGAGAAAATCAAAATTTTCGATAAATGTTCCATGAAAAGGGGAGTCTGGGGTGGGGGGATTTTCTTGAAAAGTTCGTGTCGCATCTTTGAAAGATACTGACCGTAAATGCCAAGATTGGTATTTCTCTGACTTTTCGTTTTTGAGTTATACTGATCACATACACACACGGACGTTTTTCTAAAAATGCCTTTTTTATTCAGGTGCCACAAAGCATGTATTTCCGGTAAAATCTCGGTATCGAATTGTTTAGTGGAATGCAATACTTCACCTACTTACTATAGTAGTAGAGAAAGTAAAAATGTAGTTGTAGAAAAACTGCATTTCATTTTTCATACAAATATCTTATACATGTGGTATTTTAATCAAACTTGTTAGAGCCATTTTTGAGAAAATCAAAATGTTAGAGCAATTTTCCATGTAATGTGTAGTTTGGGATGGGGCGATTTTCTTGGAAATGTTTGTGTTGCATCCTTGGAATATACTGAACTTAAACACCAAGTTTGGTATTTAACCGACTCATTTTTCAGTTATGCTGTTCACACACACACACAAACACACCACACACACACACACACACACACACACACACACACACACACACACTGAGGCAGTTTTTTTAACACTTAAATGATTTCAGTCTAATTATATTATATATAAATTCAATAACAGCTCGCCTTAAAGCAATATGTGTATGTAACAATATATAAAAAGCGTATATTACAGTCATTGTGTATGTTTGTATTATTGTATCCATGTGTAATAATGTTATATGAATGTGTTACGTAATTTAATAATGTAGGAGCTGTGAGAAATAGGTCAAAAGTTGCTAAAATGAGGTAATCTTGAGGCAATAATGAATTTAAAGTTTAAATGCTACTAGTCATTATTGGAGCAACAATAATGTAAATTTTGAGACAGTTTAAAAATAGCCAATCAACAACCAGAAAAAGCTTTAATTAAATGCAGGTATTCTATTGGAGTAGGATTAGCGAATCAGAGACTTGAAATACAGAAATTTACAAGTTTAGACGGTTGAAATCAGTTCAGTTGGTTGCAGTAACCAGACGCAAAAACTGTCCACAAGAGATTTAATAAGTATTCGTGTGAGACGCAAAATAGTTTTACGTGTTAAAAAGTGCAATTAATTAATAAAAATAATCTCACAGCCCTCTATATCAGTGAAGTGTTATTTAAATCGCGTCAAGCATTAATAAAAGGAGTGAAGTAAAATTATAATCTGTGTAAGCCTACATTCTTGTCGCATCACGCCCTGCTAAGAGAAAAGTGTCTCTAACAATAATACTGACGCAGCCGAGGCAAACATAAATATTTAATACTTAAAGAAACAGTCAAGTTACAAAGTTAATATTTTTTAAACTTGGGGCAATGGCCACCTGAAAGTACATTTGGGGCGAAGGCTACAGGAAACCGGGTACCATACGTGCAGTTGCAAACACACTTCAAGTTTGGTTCCCCAACAGTCGAAATACAATACAACTCCTACTTCAAATCGGCTTTTCCATATGTGAAAAAATAAACCTTTCTCAACACACACACACACACAAACACACGGACCTTTTTCTAAGAATGATTTTTTTTTTTTGGATTCAGGGTGCGCCTCAAAACTATATTTCCGGTGAAATCTTGGTGTTGAATTTTTGGGAAATACAATACATACTCTACTTTACTAGGTAGGCAGTAAGGAAAGTAAAAGTCTGATGTTTTACATTCACATGACTTTCTCTACCTAATATAGTTTATTTTTATACAACTTCTACAAAGTATTTTTACGTAAGCTTATTTTTCTATCTATTTCATATTAATCGAGATAAACCTTTTCAGAATAGTTTCATTACAGATTTCGTTGTAGTTACAAGATAGGATAGATGATACCGAGTCGATAGTAGATGTTTAAAAACGGGGTCGCTATATGATGGCCTAGAAATTCCACAATCTTTCCAGGACATCGCGAGAAACAACTGAATAGTGACAACGCTTAAAAATGACAAAGTATTGAAAAATTCAAACCAATATCAACGGATATCTCGAAAATGGCTAATGCCACAAAAAAGTTACTGGGATGAATTCTGTGTTTTAAAGAACCCACTTTTTTGTGGAGTTCTATCTCTTAGAGCTCTTTAGTCATATAAAATTATACAAAATTCTCCCAATTGAAGTGGTCTTCACAGGCTATTCCCAGAAAATTCTAGTATAAGTTTTATTTGTTACGTAAATATCTTAAAACATATGGTATTTTAATCGAAATCTTCAGAGCAGTTTTTGAGAAAATCGAAACTTTTTAAAAATCTTCCATGTAAAGGCTAGTTTGGGAGGGGATTTTCTTGAAAAATCTTCACGTGGCAACCGTGGAAGTTGCCTAAATACCTGAATACGAAGTTTGGTATTTATCCGACATTTTGATTTCGGCTGTTCACGACTCACACACACACACACACACACACACACACACACAAACACACACACACACACAAACACACACACACAATCTGATCTTTTTCTAAAAATACCTTTTATGTGCTCAGGGGTCTAAAACCATGTATTTCCAGTGAAATCGTGATATGAAATTTTTGGCTGGAATGCAACACCTACTCTACCTATTAGGTACGTGGTAGAGAAAATAAAACGGCCTTCATATATTGCACAATTATCGTAGTACTGCTTATTTAAATTATCTGAGCAATACACAAGCAGAAAATGCAAAATACCTACGGACAGATTCTATAACTTTTGGTCGGGTGATTTTTTAGATATATCAATTTGAATTATTCCTATTAGTTTTTGGGTGTTTCATTCTTCAACCTCTTTTTATTCACAGATGATACATTCGGTTACTTGTACTTTTCCATCACCTCTTGATGACTCTTTTTTACTTTCCCTACTAAGTATAGTAAGTAGGGGAAGTATTGTATTTCACCCAAAAATTCGATACCGAGATTTCACCGGAAATACATGTTTTAAGACCCACTGAATCCAAAAAAAGCATTTTTGGAAACATGTCCGTGCGTGTGTCTGTCTGTGAACAGCATAACTCAGAAACGAACAGTCGGATATACACCAAACTTGGTATTTAGGTTCAGTATCTTCCAAGGATGCGACACGAAGGTTTTCAAGAAAATCCCCCACCCCAGATTACCCTTTACATGGAACATTTTTCGAAAATTTTAATTTTCTCGAAAATAGCTCTAACGATTTTGATTAAAATATCATATGTTTAAGATATTTTTATGACAAACACTATGTATATCTTGAATTTCCTGGGAATGTCTCCAAAAGTATTCTTCATTGTGAACGACTTTGCATAACTGGTAAACCATAAGAGATAGATAAAATTTTACGACACAAAACTGTAGATCGCGTTAAAATACACACTTTATGTCATATACATTTTTTTTGTTGAGTGAACCATTTTCGAGATATTGCTTGTTATTCCCTTAAATTTTTCAATACTTATTTTCTCAAATGGGAATTCGTTATTCATTTTTTTGTCTTGGATATGCAAAGAGTATTAATCTGTGGCAAAGAGAATGGTGCTGCACCTAGCAACCAGCTATTAAGAGATATGTATGTGCTTAAAGGCTACTGTATTTCTATATTGCCCTTGTAAATATATATTCCCCTTACATCTACAAGAAAATTAGCAATACGATAGAGTCTGCAAATGTTTATCTCGATTAACATGAAGTAGATGGAGAATAAGTGTTTGTAAAAAGCAGTTTGTACAAGAGTAGAGAAAGTCATGTGAGTGTAACACATCAGATTTTTTCTTAACTGACCATTTATACGATGTGGATCCTATATGTTTTTGCAGGCTTTCCTTTCCAAGATCGCAAATTTCTCATTTGTTTTTGGTTGATACCCATGTCCCAGTAGTACGGTTATACAGGTCTTATTAACGTTTTATGTGTAATATTGTTTTCTTTATTGATCTGGAGGGCTTTAAACCTAATAATTCTCTAAAGCACGAAGAGATGCATATTACCACTCATCTGCTCTATAACTTCAGGTGTTATACTATTATTTTCAATCATCATGGAATTCAAATACACTACCAGGGCCCCACAAAAAAAAAAAAAAAAACACTCGCGAAAAATATAGTCAGTTATCATTTAGCCACATTGCTAGAATTTGTTTTCATGTAAAGAATATGAAAGCTTTTGGCTCTTAAGAGATATTCTTTGGTGCATTTTGAAGGCCCTTGCTTACTTTGCAATATTGTTGGGGTACTTCTATTAAGCTTTACAAATCCACGCTTTTCCACCACTCCGACATTGTTGTGATTGCAAACAAATCATGTCACTCACAGTGAATGTTCATTCATTATTTTCTATAGTGTCGAGATATTGCACTCTGAAAGATGCCTTTGAGCCATGTTGATTGCACAAAAACTGATGCAGTAGTTGAAAATGGGTGCAGCTATCGCTATGTAGCGAGAGTTTTAGGAACAACTCCCACAAGTATTGTTACATGCAGGGGCGTAGACCAAAAGGGTTACCAGAAAATGATCAATTTATATCACCCCAACACGCACATGGTGGGGGCCTTCAACTCGCTAGCAGCTAGAAGTCCGGGACCTTGGTGTGTAATTAAGGGGAAGGCGTGGATTTTATGTCACACAAAAACATTACCTGGGATTTATTCACAAAAGCGTTTGGCTTCTCTACATAGTTAACAAAGGAAACAGGATGAAGGTAGATGCCACAGACCGAAGACCGGTCACACACTACTCGTTCCAAAAACCACTTACTCTCGAGTGACGCTAACTTTTTCCCCCACCAACTGTGTCTAGCCAAGCCAGACAGGGTTGACGTCATACCAGACAATTTCAAACAGATCCCTCCCTTTGGCGTGATCCGCGCCAAAAGGAGAGACCGATAAGCCGAAGTATAACTTAAGAGACCCAATAATGCTACGTCTGGTAGCAACAATACAACAATAGTGCGTCTGGTAATGACAATGAACTTACTGATACGCCACAGTATTCTGCGAGCTGTAAGGCGATTTCGCGAACATAACACTTACGACAGGTTCCCGGATCAGCTTGTCCGAGATGTACATCGCAGAGAGAAGACCGTTTTTTACTTTCTCTACTACGTATAGTAAGTAGGGGAAGTATTGCATTCCACCCAAAAATTCGATACCGAGATTTTACCGGAAATACATGTTTTGAGACCCCCTGAATCCAAAAAAAGCATTTTTAGAAACATGTCCGTGTGTGTGTGTGTCTCTCTCTGTGTGTGTGTGTGTGTGTGTGTGTCTGTGTGTCTGTGAACAACATAACTTAGAAATGAACAGTCGGATAAACACCAAACTTGGTATTTAGGTTCAGTATCTTCCAGAGATGCGACACGAAGGTTTTCAAGAAAATCCCTCCACCCCAGACTACCCTTTACATGGAACATTTTTCGAAAATTTTAATTTTCTCAAAAATGGCTCTAACGATTTTGATTAAAATGTCATATGTAAGATATTTTCATGAGAAATGAAATATATATCTCGAATTTCCTGGGAATGTCTCCAAAAGTATTCTTCATTGTGAACGACTTTTGCATAACTGGTAAACCATAAGAGATAGACAAACGTTTACTACACAAAAACTGTAGATCGCGTTAAAATACACAATTTATGTCATGTACATATCTTTGTTGAGTGAACCGTTTTCGAGATATTGCTTGTTGTTCCCTTAAATTTTCCAATACTTATACATTTTCTCAAATTCGTTATTCCTTTTTTTATGTCCTGGACATGTTAAGAGAATGGAATGCGTCACATAGCAACCAGCGCTTAAAATATTTTACTATCGCTTAAAACCTACCATATTACCCTTGCATCTACAAGAAAATTACAAATAAGATTGACATCTCGATATCTCAATTAACATGAAGCATATGTAGAGTAAGCGTTTGTAAAAATAGATTGTACAAGAGTAGAGAACGTCATGTGAGTGTAACACATCAGATTTTTTTTAACTTTGACGATTTTAAGAGGTCGTTACGTGACACAGTTGAGTTGAGAAATCGTCTGGAAAGTCATCGCAATATTAAAGCGCAGAAGACTTAGAAGTAAATCTGAACTTAAGGACACCTACCTCAGGAACACCATTAACTCCTTAATACCAAAGTGTTCATCTTCATTTTGCTCCAGAGCACATGCCTGAACAACTGAGCAATGGAGCAAAGTTCTCTATACCGCTGAGTCCAAATTCAACCTTAAGGCTCCAGATGGAAGAGGTAGGGTAACGGAGAAGCCCTGGAGAATGCTATGCTGCTTGCACGTTTCCCCCAAGGGTTCCTTATGGAGAAGACTCAGTTATAGCGCGGGATGGTGTAAACACTGTGCAAGTGTGAGGCTGTATTTCTGGCCTTAATCAATTACCTTGATGATAATATCTATATTAATGTAATTAAAATAAAAGCCCGCCTACCACTGATAAATAATCTATGTAATCATGTAGGTAAAAAATAGTGTATACAGTATATTATTGGAAATAAGGGTAAAATATTTTTGATCAATGTATTCACATGTATAAAAGTTGGAGCTGTAAAATGCTAGGAAGGCAACAGTTTGTGTGAAGTCGACAGTCATAAAAAGCAAACCCTATGGGAGGTAACAACAGCGTTAACCTTGATGTCTGAATACAGTAGTGAAGATGTATTGAGAAAGTTCTTTTAAAAGTCAACAGCAGAGAACGGGCTAACCTAAGGATTGTGAATATTGTCACGTGTAAGTTAAACCCCAATAAGATACAGAGTTCTGCTAGTCACTAAGTAGTCAATGACAGTGATATGGTAGGAGATTTAAAAATTTAAGTATAGGACGTCAGGAAGAGCATACTCAAGCCCAGTTAATTGTGGTGGTATACTCTTATGGTGCAGGCGTGTAATGCCTTGTTAGAAAATCTGATGTGTTACGCTCACATAACTTTCTCTACTCTTGTACAAACTATTTTTACAAACGCTTATTCTCCATCTACTTCATGTTAATCCAGATAAACATTTGCAGACTCTATCTTATTGCTAATTTTCTTGTAGATGCAAGGGCAATATATATTTACAAGGGCAATTTGGAAATACAGTAGCCTTTAAGTACATACATATCTCTTAATAGCTGGTTGCTAGGTGCAGCACCATTCCCTTTCCCACAGATTAATACTCTTTGCATATCCAAGACAAAAAAACGAATAACGAATTCCCATTTGAGAAAATAAGTATTGAAAAATCTGATGTGTTACACTCACATGACTTTCTCTACTATTGTACAATCTATTTTTACAAACGCCTATTCTCCATATGCTTCATGTTAATCGAGATATCGAGATGTCAATCTTATTGGTAATTTTCTTGTAGATGCAAGGGGAATATGGTAGCTTTTAAGCGATAGTCAAATATTTTAACGCTGGTTGCTATGTGGTGCATTCCATTCTCTTTGCATGTCCAGGACATAAAAAAAATGAATAACGAATTTGAGAAAAAGTATAAGTATTGGAAAATTTAAGGAAATAACAAGCAATATCTCCAAAACGGTTCACTCAACAAAAGAAATGTATATGACATAAGTTGTGTATTTTAACGCGATCTACACTTTTTGTGTAGTAACATTTTGTGTATCTCTTATGGTTTACCAGTTATGCAAAAGTTGTTCACAATAAAGAATACTTTTGGAGACATTCCCAGAAAATTCGAGATATACATTTCATTTCCCATGACATTATCTTAAACATATGATATTTTCATCAAAATCGTTAGAGCCATTTTTGAGAAAATTAAAATTTTCGAAAAATCTTCCATGTAAAGGGTAGTTTGGGGTGGGGGGATTTTCTTGAAAACCTTCGTGTCGCATCTCTGGAAGATACTGAACCTAAATACCAAGTTTGGTGCTTATCCGACTGTTCGTTTTTGAGTTATGCTGTTCACACACACACAGACACACACACAGACACACACACAGACACACACACACACAGACACACAGACACACACACGGACATGTTTCCAAAAATGCTTTTTTTGGATTCAGGAGGTCTCAAAACATGTATTTCCGGTGAAATCTCGGTATCGAATTTTTGGGTGGAATGCAATACTTCCCCTACTTACTATACGTAGTAGAGAAATTAAAAATGAATAACGCATTTGAGAAAAAGTATAAGTATTGAAAAATTTAAGGAAATAACAAGCAATATCTCGAAAACGGTTCACTCAACAAAAGAAATGTATATGACATAAGTTGTGTATTTTAACGCGATCTACATTTTTTGTGTAGTAAAATTTTGTCTATCTCTTATGGTTTACCAGTTATACAAAAGTGGTTCACAATGAAGAATACTTTTGGAGACATTCCCAGAAAATTCGAGATATACATTTCATTTCTCATGAGAATATCTTAAACATATTATATTTTCATCAAAATCGTTAGAGCCATTTTTGAGAAAATTAAAATTTTCGAAAAATCTTCCATGTAAAGGGTAGTCTGGGGTGGGGGGATTTTTTTGAAAACCTTCGTGTCGCATCTCTGGAAGATACGTAACCTAAATACCAAGTTTGGTGCTTATCCGACAGTTCGTTTTTGAGTTATGCTGTTCACAGACACACACACACACACACAGACACACACACACACACACAGACACACACACACACACACACACAGACACACACACGGACATGTTTCCAAAAATGCTTTTTTTGGATTCAGGAGGTCTCAAAACATGTATTTCCGGTGAAATCTCGGCATCGAATTTTTGGGTGGAATGCAATACTTCCCCTACTTACTATACGTAGTAGAGAAAGTAAAAATTTAAGGGAATAACAAGTAATATCTCTAAAATGGTTCAGTCAACAACAAAAATGTATATGACATTAATTGTGTATTTTAACGCGATCTATATTTGTTCTGTAGTAAAAATTTGTCTATCTGTTATGGTTTACCAGTTATGCAAAAGTCGTTCACAATGAAGAACACTTTTGGAGACATTCCCAGAAATTTCAAGATATACATTTTATTTGTCATGAAAATATCTTAAACATATGATATTTTAATCAAAATCGTTAGAGCCATTTTTGAGAAAATTAAAATTTTCGAAAAATGTTCCATGTAATGGGTAATCTGGGGTGGGGGGATTTTCTTGAAAACCTTTGTGTCGCATCTCTGGAACATACTGAACCTAAATATCAAGTTTGGTGTTTATCCGACTGTTCGTTTCTGACTTATTCTGTTCACAAACAGACACACAGACAGGCAGACACACAGACAGACACACACACAGACAGACACACAGACACACACGGACATGTTTCCAAAATGCTTTTTTTGGATTCAGGGAGTCTCAAAACATAAATTTCCGGTTTAATCTCGGTATGGAAGTTTTGGGTGGAATACAATACTTCCCCTACTTACAATACGAAGTAGAGAAAGTAAAAAAGTAGTGAAGGGAGAATAATTAATTTCCGCCGAAAATGTAGCTTGGTAGCTTGATTAATATAAACAACACAGCGTGAAACTACGCCACTGATTTGAATATGCAATACAAGTGACTTAAATTATTCACGTTAGGTTAACGAACTTGAAAAATTGAACGGTTAGCTGCACAAGTGTGAAATAAAGGCGTCGTACTAATTCTAAATTACATTACAGCTTCAATCAACTTAATTTATATCTGAAGCAGTGTTTTTGTAGTGCTGACTGAAGGAAGATTATATCAATAAAAGTGAAAGGTGATTTTTTTTAAATTGAACCGTCGATCTTATTATTTGTGTGTTACTAGAACTAAACTTTCCTTACCCGTACCACACCCTGATGAGAGTAATGTTCGACCAACTAAAACCGATGCAGCCAAGGCTAATTACGAGGAATATTGAAAAACCAGCAACATACATAAAATAACAAACATTTTATAACCCTATATAAATTAAGTAGACAGTAAGCAACCCGCAAATGTTATGCTTTTTGCCCGGCAGTGTATTTAAAACGTTTATAATTTTCAAATTCAGACTGCAGGGAGTGTATTTTTCTCTGTTTAAACCAAAAGTTTGTGGCTTATATTAATCTAGGCCAGCATCATCATGAACATGCTGCTCAGATATTCCACTTAGAAAATAATAAGGAAATGGGTTTCACCAATTGCACTGCCTTGTCTGACAGAAGCTCATGTCGTAACATTCTGCAGTGCATAATTTAAGATGGCCTGTAGAGGCGGGTGAGGACATGCATTTGCATCCATCACGCCCCCGGTTATGAACGGTTCCAACATCTGTTCACGATGTGTTTATGGACTAACATTGCAAACATGGAATCAACTGTTTCTTAACTTCAACCAGTCCATTCATCGCATCTGGCTTTATCAGTGTATACATTTTTTTCCCTCCTTTTGCATGAGCTAAATTATACTTAAAAAGAACGTTTAGAGGAATTTATTGAATACCCTTCTCCGGAATAAAAGTGTGCTCCCCAGAACCGAACGTTTTAGTAAACAGACTCCAGTTGGACGGTGATTAACAATAATGACCCAGGCACAAGTTCATGAAGTGATATAGTTGATTATATTGTAAATCTCACCATCAGGAAATGTTTGTCGTCCTCCGTGGTGTAGTGGTTACCATACTAGCCTCTAGTTCCCGAGGTCACGGGTTCAAACCCGGCGGAGAGTTTTGGATTTTTTTCGGTGCAAAAATCCTTTGCATGGCTTCCATCGGAAGGGAAATAAAGCCGGTGGTCCGTGTCGTAGATTTACGGCGCGTGAAAGAACCTCAAGCCTGATAAAGAGGCCTCTGAGCAAAATTACCGGTCTTTCACGCCCCTGGGACGCTAAGGACCACAGCAGTTAAAGAGCGTCCATAGATAAAACTGAATTTAAAAAATCAGGAAATGTCTTTGAAGTGAGCTTTTTCAATCTTGGTGAAAAATTATGTGTTAATACACAGTTAATGAGCGCATGCTGGTTTCCACAAATATAAAGAGGGGTTGTGCATCAAAAACAAATATATACACAGTTTTTATTTTCACCGCAATAAGTTCAATTGGAAACTTCGGTTTCTAGTCTGTGAAAGAAAGTCTAAAGCCCTATCAAAATGGCAGTTACGCGTTTCATTATATATAATATTCGGTTAAAATCTCATATTCATATCGGTTTTTCTAATACCGCAATGTTTATTTCATTATTTTATACTGTGTTACGTGTTTGTTTACTCCTTCAAAATGGGCAGCAAATTTGAAATTCTTTTATAGCTCGAACCCTTACAGATTTTTTTTCCCAAGGGCCCAGTGTAGCGGTATCCGAACTATTCTCTACCTTAAGACAGCCTCTATTTTAAAGTCGGAAATGTGCTCTTAGGGGAGGGGAGGTTGTAGCTAAACCTGCTGCTTTATCTCCTCAGTGGATTTGGACGGGATGGGCGCAATGTAAATAAGCGGCGGCTTATCTGCTATGTAAATGTTCGAAATATGCTACTATATTTATAGTTTAATCCAGTATTCGGATTTAACTTCTCTCAGATTAATATTTTTAAACTCAGATCACTTTTGCTCCGAAACGATGCAAGCTAACTTCACGAAATGTTTAGCCTTCCACATAAAAAGTAGATGGAGATTGTTGTGCAACAGAATTTTGGTACAAACGATCAATCTGTTCTGGCATTGCTCAAAATACAGACATTTTCGCCCTTATTTCGACATTGAAAACTGCAAATTGATTAAAATATAATGGAGAAGAATAATAAGAAACCACTGCATAGAAATTTATGTCTAGCAATACACTGATACCGTAAATTATTGACTGGAATATAATTAATTAAATAAAGAAATAACAGCAACAGATAGAGAAATAATTGCAATTAATAATTTCCGTATATTAGATCAATACATAATGCAATACGCTTGAATTGAAAAGATTTTCCACGAGAAGAAGGTAATTGGTTAGCCGTGAAAAGGAAATCGATAGTATCAGCCGAATAGAGAATAAGTCAGCTTAAGAATTTCTGGGAAGACAGCTAGGTTATAAGTTTAGTACGCTTACAGAGTCACGTAGACCAAAATTCAAAAGAGAAGTGAAAGGTATTTCCGAGATTTTAGCAAGCCTTCTGGTAACAGTTAAGAGACGCGAATGAACAGAGGTGAATACTGGCTCGGGCGTGGAGTAATTTTTGTGAGAGTAATTCTAATGTAGGCGTAGCTTATGTAATATAGAGACGGGCATCTAATTTAGAGAGTTACTCTCTCTTTCTCTCATTGCGGTAGGGGTACTTACGTGTGTTTTTAAGCGTCTAGTGACGCGCTTGTGTGAGTAGCGGCTATCGCGAGGGATCTTGGCGGTAAACATTTTAGCAACTCACGGCAGGTTACGCTTCCATTTTTACTTTCTCTACTACGTATAGTAAGTAGGGGAAGTATTGCATTCCACCCAAAAATTCGATACCGAGATTTCACCGGAAATACATGTTTTGAGACCTCCTGAATCCAAAAAAAGCATTTTTGGAAACATGTCCGTGTGTGTGTCTGTGTGTGTGTGTCTGTGTGTGTGTCTGTGTGTACTTTTTCTCAAATTCGTTATTCATTTTTTTATGTCCTGGACTTGCAAAGAGAATGGAATGCGCCGCATAGCAACCAGCGTTAAAATATTTGACCATCGCTTAAAAGCTACCATATTCCCCTTGCATCTACAAGAAAATTAGCAATAAGATTGACATCTCGATATATCGATTAACATAAAGCATATGGAGAATAGGCGTTTGTAAAATTAGATTGTACAAGAGTAGAGAAAGTCATGTGAGTGTAACACATCAGATTTTTTTTATTGCGGAAATAGTTATTTCAAACCGTAAAATTGATACTGCAGAAGTTAGCCGGTGTAACAATTCAGTTGTTCCAGTTTTGAGTGCTATGATACATAGTCAGTTTAATTTTTATCTTCAAACGGTCGGCAACTCACTTTAATAACTCAAATATTAAATAGTTCACAATAAATTTCCCAGTCAATTTAAGCCGGGTTATCTTTTAACAATACGCCAACGCATACCCTGAGAGAAAGATCTCGTATTCATACCACTGGAGCAGCTGACGCACGAGACAACAGAACGAGCTATGAGATCACGGCAGCAGAATCAACAGCGAAGCAGGTAAAGTGACGACTATAGTACTGCTCTAGCACTGATAGAGTTCCAGAGAGATATACGAGATACTACACCCAGAAAAGTCAATTCTATATGGCATTATAGTTAAAAGAAACCACAAGTATTTATAGAATGGACTCTAGGTATAAAAACATATTTAAAACTTATGAATCATAAGCTATGCAAAGTTTGATAGCAATGTGTTGAAACCTTCGAGGATATGAAAGGTTTGCCAACATATTGATTTCTGATACACACCTCCCCTTTAAAATCTTAGGTCATTTCATATTAAAAGTGGTTTTTGAATAATTCTGTTTTTACTTTCTCTACTACGTACCTAGTAGGTAAAGAATGCATTGCATACTCAATAAATTGGATACCGAGGTTTCACCGGAAATGCATTTTTGAGGTCCCCTGAATAAAGCTTTTTTAGAAAAAGGTCCATGTGTGTATGTGTGTATAGATATCAGTGAGCAGCATAACTCAAAAACGAAAAGTTGGATGAGCACCAAACTTGGTAATTAGGTTCAGTGCCTTTCGAAAATGCGACAAGAAGATTTTCAAGAAAATCCCCACAACTACCTTTTACACAGAGAATTTCTCTAAATTTTTTATTTTCTAAAAATGGCTCTAACGATTTTTATTAAAATGCCATACATTACAGGTATTTACATTAAAAATAGAATGTATATCTTGAATTTTCGGAGAACAACCTTTGAAATCCTCTTCATTTGGAAGGAATCTTCTATAATAACCGGTAAACGTTAAGCAATAGACGAAAACGTACCACAAAGTAAAGCAGATCTCTCCAAAATATACAATTTATTTCAAATAACTTTTTTGTAGCATCAGCCATTTCCGAGATATTCTTGCATTTAATAGTTCGAATTGTTCAATACTTAGGCATTCTTTTAAAGTCGATTTTCAATTTTTCTCGCGATGTCATGGAAAGAATCTGGAATTTTAAGGCCAGCATATAGCGTCCAGTTCTTAGACATTTAACTATCGCTATTCCCTTTGTATCTATAACGAAATGCGTCGTGCAGCTGTTTCTGGAAAGCTTTATCTCGATTATAATGAAATAGATAGGAAAATGTTTCTTTCGTAAGAATAATTCGTATATCCACTAATAAATGATAGAGGATAGAGAAAATCATGTGAATGTAACACATCAGATATTTTTACTTTCTCTACTACGTATAGTAAGTAGGGGAAGTATTGTATTCCACCCAAAAATTCGATACCATGATTTCACCGGAAATACATGTTTTGAGTCCTCCTGAATCCAAAAAAAGCATTTTTGGAAACATGTCCGTGTGTGTGTGTGTCTGTGTGTGTCTGTGTGTCTGTGAACAGCATAACTCAGAAACGAACAGTGGGATAAACACCAAACTTGCTATTTAGGTTCAGTATCTTCCAGAGATGCGACATGAAGGTTTTCGAGAAAATCCCCCCACCCCAGACTACCCTTTACATGGAACATTTTTGGAAAATTTTAATTTTCTCAAAATTGGCTCTATCGATTTTGATTAAAATATCACATGTTTAAGATATTGTCATGAGAAATGAAATGTATATCTCGAATTTTCTGGGAATGTCTTCAAAAATATTCTTCATTGTGAACGACTTTTGCATAACTGGTAAACCATAAGAGATAGACAAAATTTTACTACACAAAAAATGTAGATCGCGTTAAAATACACAATTTATGTCATATACATTTCTTTTGTTGAGTGAACCGTTTTCGAGATATTGCTTGTTATTCCCTTAAATTTTCCAATACTTATACTTTTTCCTAAATTCGTTATTCATTTTTTTTATATCCTGGACATGCAAAGAGAATGGAATGCGCCACATAGCAACCAGCGTTAAAATATTTGACTATCGCTTAAAACCTACCATATTCCCCTTGCATCTACAGGAAAATTACCAATAAGATTGACATCTCGCTATCTCGATTAACATGAAACATATGGAGAATAAGCGTTTGTAAAAATAGTTTGTACAAGAGTAGAGAAAGTCATGTGAGTGTAACACATCAGATTTTTTATATTTGTAGTGCGAATATAAAATGCAGGCATTTGACATGCTTACACTTTTGTTCAGGAATTCAATTTTCATATCAAAATACAAAGTAGTACAGTTAAGTAATATATAGCATTTTAAAGTTCCGGGTCCTTTTTTCATAGTTCAGATTTCTTTTTTTAATGGTCGTTGATGCCTTCTGAAAATGAATTTCACCATTAAACCATTCTATACCATCTACGATTTGATTATCTGCCATAAGAGAATGGATACTATTTCATATACTGGTATAAAATGCAGCATGGATTTTCATAAATTCAAATTTCATTTTAGAGATCGTTTTTCCTTTACACCAAAGCGGTTCACAGTTCATAAAAGTTTATCTATAGTAGACTGCTTATTATGCAAATCTCATCATTATATATAACTTTTATTTATGACTTTGCAACTTAACTTTTGCAACAAACCTTTGCAACTTGCATTTGTGAAATTTGACTAAAGTTTTGAAAAATCAAAACATTGTTTTTTTCGTAATAAAATAATGTTAATTTTAAACTTCAAGAAAACATATAGTTTTTTCTACTTGGCGCATTTACATTACCAGTTAACTGAAGCTATAAATGGACAAGTGCACACCCAACTTTAATCCTTGTTTTCTCACAAACTTTTTCAGCATTTTTCTGTACTCAAAATGCTGCACACGATCAGTTTTTTACTAACGTGTTTCAAAATTTTTCCACGCCTTTCAAAAGTGCTTTAAAGAAAATGATCATATACAATTTTTTCAACCAAAGCTCCAGTTTTGAGAAATAAATTAAGTTTTGAAAACTTAAGAATTTTGAAGAGTACAAAAAGTAATAATTTTTGTACAATAATTGGGGACTAATATTAAAAATCTGATATAATATATATTTTTGTATACTCATTACTTTAAAATATGAACTTTATGGGAATATTCATTAAAACTGCATCGTGTAGAGCATTTTTATTACAGCCATGAATTTATACAATAAAAATTAATATTTAAATGACCATACAGTAGTATAAGTCCCGGATGAGCCAATTGGATTAACGATAATCCTGCCGCTAGGGGCGCTAGTGTCTCTAGTGTCGCTGCGTGCGACGGCGGCGGCAAGTTTGAAAAGCGCCCTGAGCGGAAGGATTATCGTTATTGCAATTGGTTCATCCGGGACGAGTTAAAAGAATTGAGGATTAGGGTAAGATGAAGGAAAAACAGGATGTGACGTGGGGTGTTTTGATTGGTTCGTTAATTCGGGTGGAAGATGAAGGAAGGAAGATGAAAGAGTATGGAGTTCACGTGATGGAGAGGAGCGGGGTGGCGAGGTGTTGTCTGTGCGGAGGTCGGGACTGAAAGAGGGAAAAGATGGGGAGCGAGGGATAAAAAGTATAACAGAAAGTGACGTGTGAAGTTGTGATTGGTGGGAATAAGAAGTGATGTTATTGGTGGAAAGGAACAAATGAAAGTTGTTGATTGGTAAGAATAAGAGAGATTATGATTGGTGGAAAGAAAAAGGTGTGGGAGTGGGGTATGTTGGAGGTGATGGGAAAGGTAAGTTTTGCTAGCAACAAGATTTGCAAAAGCCTGTCGAGAACTGATCAGCAATTTTTGAACGTTGGATGGTAGTTTTCTTAAGTGGATAGAGAGATGGGGCGATATGAGATGCGGTGGCGAAAATGGGAACTAAACAAGATGGTTGAGACAAGAGGTTTAAGGACGAGGAAATTTGGAGGTTAGTGGTGAACATGGCGGTCGCAAGAGGTGGGGGCAAGGAGACGCGGTGGTGAGAATGGGAACTAAAAGAAGATGGCTGTAGCAAGAGCTTAGAAGAGCAGATTTTGAGGTTAAAATAGTGGGAACTAAAAATGGCGGAGGGTCTGCGACAAGGAGATGCGGTGAGAACTAAACAAGATGGCGGACGCAAGAGGAGGGTAAGGAGATTTGAGGTTACAGTACCAAAACACGAAAGGATATATTCCTACGCCAAGCAGGCCCGAAAAATAATTATGCGTGTGGTACTTACCTGTTACTGGTGTGGATGCGTCACCAAAAGCGCAGCAGCTTCACGCGACGCGAAAAAATAAAAGCAAACTGTTTTTGAAAATGCTTAACCAGCTTTAAGATCAACCAACATCACTACGCACTGATATACCTAGGTTTTTTAAAGCGGTACAGACGCCCTTTGCACAGACGAATTTAACTATACCAAAAACCTGGTACTGGACCATCGTGATGGTCGCTAGCGTACGTAGGAGCAGGGTTCTCATAGCCGGTCGAAAGCGGTCAAAAAAGTGTACGACGTAGGTGTTCACAGTAGCTGCTGTCGAGTCAACCGTCGAGGTGTGAATGAACGAGATCTGTTCTTGCCGGCAATCTGGTTGGGAGATGAGAGGCGCGGTGGTAAAAATGGGAACTAAATAAGATGGCGGAGGCATGAAGTTGAGGTTAAGGAGCGGTGAGGTGTTGTCTGTGCGGAGGTTGGGACTAAAGAGGGAAAAGATGGCGAACGAGGGATAAAAAGTATAACAGAAAGTGACGTGTGAAGTTGTGATTGGTGGGAATAAGAAGTGATGTTATTGGTAGAAAGGAACAAATGAAAGTTGTTGATTGGTAAGAATAAGAGAGATTATGATTGGTGGAAAGAAAAAAGGTGTGGGAGTGGGGTATGTTGGAGGTGATGGAAAAGGTAAGTTTTGCTACCAACAACATTTGCAAAAGCCTATCCAGAACTCATCAGCAATTTTAAATAACTAGTGTTTCGGGGTTTTCTCTGGTTGGTAGACGAATGCAAGCTGTTTCTGCTTTTTCATAGGTTTTCCCAAAATTGAAAATGCATATATATTGTAACACAAATGTGTGCAGTGCAAAAGAAATTAAAAATTAAATAGGCACACACACACACACACACACACACACACCCGTTGCAGTTGCCATACTCATATTATTCGTCTTTTCCTTTTTTTCTTTTTTTTCTTTTTGTTTTTTCGTTTTTTTAAAAAATAACTAGTTTTGGGGGGTTTTCTGCGGTTGGTAAACGAATGCAAGCTCTTTCTGCTTTTTCATAGGTTTTCCCTGGTTGGTAGGCGTTTTCTGTAGTGGTTGACGAAGCCGTTTCTAATTTTCGAGGTTTTCTCAGGTTTTTAGTGGTTGTCCCTGCCCGGTAGGCAAATGATGAAGTTTTACCTTGTCGGCGCACGGATACCAGGCACATACTCGCACACACACACATATTTAATAGTAGCGTGTAGCAAACTGTTTTTGAAAAATGCTTAACTAGCTTTAAGATCAACCAACATCACTACGCACTGATATACCTAGGTTTTTTAAAGCGGTACAGATGCCCTTTGCACAGACGTAATTTAACTATACCAAAAACCTGGTCGCTAGCGTACGTAGGAGCAGGGTTCTCATTGCCGGTCGAAAGCGGCAAAAAAGTGTACTATCTTGTTTTCATGGGTTTTCCAGATCGGTAGGCGTTAGAATACTCTTAGAGCTTTTTTCAGGTTTTTCGCGGTTGTCCCTGTCCGGTAGGCAAATGATAAAGTTTTTCTATAATGTCGTCGTTTTGGCTTGTGGCGCACGGATACTAGGCACATACTCGCACACATACACACACACTATAATAGTAGCGTATAAAAAAAATTTAACAAACCGTAGATTTTCAAGAAAATTCCCACACCGCAAACTACCCGTTTAGTGGAAGAAAGTTCGTTATTTTTATTGTCTTAAAAATGGCTCTAACCCTTTTGATTACGGTACGGTATGTTTAAGATATCTGCATGACAAATAAAATGTATAACTTCAATTTTCTGGGAATAGCTGTGAAGTAGTCTCATTGTGAATGTCTTTTGTACAACTGTTAAACCGTAGGAAACGAAGCCTTACTGTACAAGAACTGTACAAGAACGTTAAAGCACACAATTTATGTGTATTATTATTATTATTATTATTATTATTATTATTATTACTTTGTGGCGTTGTCTATTTACAAAGTTTCCATGTTGATTTTAATGTTTAAAAGCTTTAGACCTTTCTCACTAAAACTCGTCATTCTTTTATCTTTTCTTTTTTCATTTTCATACAAAGAGAACGGAATTTCACAAGTGAAACAGTACTGTGATAACGATACCAACAAACTAATTATTATTCACCCACTGAAACACATAAAAACAATAAGTAATAATCACAGGCCCAGTTTGTGGGTATTTAAATGAAACATCATGCACAATACAAGCCAATTATGTAATGAGTTGAAATGTGCAAATCTATAGATGTATTTCTGGTGAAATCCCGGTATGGAATTTTTGAGTGCAATGCAATTCCTCCTGTGTCTGCTATGTACGTGGTAGAGAAAGTAAAAATAGTTACAGTGACTATACAAATGTAACAATAGAGAAACCCACTTGAAGAAAAAACGGAATAAAATAACAAGGCGTCAGACTCAACTTTCGCGCCATTCTCCGAATATCTGAGAATATTCTTAATATGAGACAAGCATTTTACCTTAAGCAAGTAGTTTTAATCTTACTTTTATGAAAATCAGAGTTTTCTCTATGTCCTTTATTTGTGACAACAACGCTAAGTTTCGAGCTAGCTATACTCACTTTTCTTGCAACTATATACGTTTAAACTAATATTAACAAATTTCTCGTAATCCCAGAATTTATTAATCATAGCTGTAATATTTTTCACAACTGCATGTAATAATATTGATTTAGGGGCTTTTAGTAATTTGCTATTCGTTCTAAAACCTTTTATATTGTCAAGCTGGACAACTGTGGACCTGTGCATCCTATAAACATTCACAACATTAGTATAAACTTCCCTACAGAGTTTTATATACAATTTTACAAGTTGTTTTAAGAAATTGTTAAATTTCGGTACCGAAAAAAAAATGAAGATACGGTTTTCCAAAGATTTCGAAAGAACTAAGTTGCTGTATCAAAATTTCCTTGTTACAAATTGTGCATTTATTTCTTAAGGAAACCAGGAATACAGATTTTTTATAAATTTAGCGTGCACCGATCTATATTTTTAACTTTTACGCCTACGTTTCTCGTCAATAAACACCATTGCTGAAGAGGTTGGTATTTCTACTCTCTCTACCACGTAAAATAGTAGGTAGAGGAGGTATGCATTGCATCCAAATATTCAGTATTGAGATTTCACTGGAAAACTAAATACTTGTTTTGAGGTCCCGTGAATAAAAAACATTTTTAGAAAATTCTGTGTGTATGTGTCAGAGCAGCATAACTCAAAAATGAAAAGTTGGATAAATACTAAACTTGGTATTTAGGTTGAGCACCTTCCAAAGATACGACACAGAGATTTTCAAGAAAGTCCCTCCACCCCAAACTACCCTTTACATGAACTATTTGCCGAAATGTTTTATTTTCTAAAACTGTCTCTGACGATTTTAATTACAACACCATATATTAAAGACATTTATATGAAAAATAAAATGTATATCTTGAATTTTGTGGAAATAGACTGTGAAGTCCTCTTGATTCGGAAGAAATTTTCTATGATCTTGTATAACTGCTAAGGTTTGAGGAAAACATACAATACAAAAAATTTAGATCTCTTTAAAAACACACACAATTTATTTGAAATAACATTTTTGTGACGTCAGCCATTTCCGAGATATCTGTTATAAATGGTTCGAATTGCACAATGCTTAGCCATTCTTTTTTAAAGGCATGTCGCTTTTCAGTTCTTGCTCGCCATGTTGATGGAAAGAATTTAGAATTTTAAGGCCAGTGTATAGCGTCCCTTTGGATGTATAACGGATGTGTAATGCAGCCATTCCCCGAAAAATTTATCTGGATTAAAATTAAATGGATATGAAAATAAACTTTCGTACTCACCTATAAGAGATAGAGGGTAGAGGTCATACGAACGTAACACTTGAGAATTTTTATTCTGCAGTTGGTGTTACTCCTTAGAAAGGAAGTATCTGCTGATTCTATTTAATTCTTACATTTTACATAACACGTATGCACGGCACAACACAAAAACACTACACACAACACTCATAGTTTTAAATATTGCACTAGTGGGGGTGCAAGCTGAACCACTATTAACAACAGGTAGCAAGCGTTACAGTTCTGCTCACTTTAGTATCGGAGAAAACGGTAGAAAGAGTCATTCTCATGTGCAGCACTAAGCGCAAAGACCGTGTGCTGATGTATGTGAAAAATGAGCGTGAGAAACGGATGTTCGTCAGCGATAAAATGTTTTAAATGCAGTTTTATTGTCGATGGTAGGGATCGTGCAGTGGTGGATCGTGACAGGAAATGCACTGCAAATGACTGCGTTTACAATTTGACAATTTGTGGCGAAATAAGGCATTTAACTCGACGCGTATGCTGAAACTGCGGTTGCGATAAGCGAGCTTATAAAAACCCGGTGCCAAGAGCAACCGGCCGTAGTGAGAAACGGGAGCGATAGTGGGTTTTTCTATAAAATCGTTCTATTTGACGAAAAATAGTTTAAAATAAAAAACAAAATAGCAGCAGCACTTTGCAGGGAAAGAGCGATCGGTGCATTCGGACGATAAGATGGAGCCGCAACCCGGGGGAAGTCGCGATGGCACCTTGCAGCCTACGTTCGAAATTATAGGGCCCAAGCAGAGAACGCTGCCAAGGCTTTTTTCCGGCTTTACAGAGTCTCAAATTACCGTAAACCCGGTCCCCAGAGATGTTAACCCGGAGCAATGGGTATCGCATTTGTTTAACGATATTCTAAACTTTGCGAAAGAGAACCTGTTAGAAAACGAACCCGGATATTTAGGCATATCCATAACAGACGAAAAGGAGACGTCTAAAGCCTTCAACATGAGCGTGAGGCGCGTAGAGCAATTGAATGCGGATGTCATTGTTGGAAGCATCGAAAAAGTAATGCAAAGTAACCAACAATTCTTGCTAAGCGGGCCTCTTCATGTGACGTTTGTGTGGACCAAGGAGGTCTCGGGTTCGTGCCACCAACCTTGCGATGCCTGTAGGGACAATAAAGGCATTGTCGAAATAGCCAACAAAGACAACTTGTGTTTAGCAAGAGCCATTGTTGTAGTTAAAGCCAAAGTGGATCGCGACGTCAACTATAAAACGATGACGCGCTCTGACTATCTGCAAAAATCGAAGGCCGTAGCCTTGTGTGCGAGCATCGGTCAAGGCCACGACAGCTGCACGATAAATGACGTCAGACGCTTTGACGCTGCGTTAAAGGGCTACGCTGTGACGGTGTTTGGCGATCATACGGGGAAGCACGTGCTGTACGCGTCGGATAAGAAATGCGATAAATACATCGACGTCATGCTCCACGCCGGGCACTTTAATGCTATCGTGAACCTTCACAAGTGCTTTAAATGCAAATGGTATTGCCGCCGGTGTCATTATCCCTCGGCACACAAAAAAGAATTTCATAGGTGCGACGCCAGGTGTGCTAAATGCCATCAGCAGTGCGATGCGCGATTTGACGCCTACATACGCTGCGCCGGGTGCAACAGAGATTTTAAGGGACCGACATGCTTTGCAAACCACGCAAAGAAAGGCGTTTTTTTATCCAAAGGCGCTGTCGGTGTGCGATGTAGAAAAGGTGTGCACGTCTTGCAATAAGTTCGTGAATGCGAGGCACAGAAAAACCGCGCAGGAATGCGGGGAAAAGTACTGCTATCATTGCAAGACACACGTGAATTCTAGCCACATGTGCTATATGCAGCCGTATGCCGCAAAGAACAAAAGAAACCGGTACGTGTTTATGTTTATCGACTTTGAATGCACGCAAAACATTCCATATACCGGCAAAAAGGACACATACGAGCATGTACCTAACTTGTGCGTGTTGTACCAAGCCTGCCCGCACTGCATCGACGAACGGCATACTGTACCGAATGCGGTTGCAAAGAATGGGTGTTTATGGACGAACCCGTGAAGCAGCTTTTCGAGCACATCGCGCAGGCGAGGTTCGAAGCCTGGGACGTCTACGTCGTGGCGCATAACCTCAGAGCTTACGACGGGCAGTTTTTATTAAAGTACATGGTGGTGCACTTAGACTGGGCGCCGGAGCTCATCATGAACGGAAGCAAGATCTACAGGATGAGGTACGGTGACGTCACATTTCTAGACTCGCTCAACTTCATACCCATGCCACTCTCCCGCTTTTCCAAGACCTTCGGATTGAAGGAATGCAAAGGTTATTTCCCGTACCTGTTTAACACGAAGGAAAACGAGCAGTACGTGGGTTCGATTCCCGACAAAAGGCATTACTGTCCGGAGGGCATGTCGGCGGAGGGTCGGAAAGCCTTCGAGCAGTGGCACGAAGAAAAGGCGTCCTCCGGGTACGTCTTCGACATGAGGGCGGAAATGGTGGCGTATTGCAAGATGGACGTATTTCTACTCAGTCAGGGAGTTTCCAAATTCAGAAGGGAATTCTTGGACGAGAACGGAATAGACCCGTTCAGAGAATGCGTCACCATCGCGCAGGCGTGCATGTGCGTGTATAGAAAGTGCTTCATGCCGCTTAAAAAAATTGCCCCCTTGCCAGCGGGTGGGTATCGACTAGCGGGCCGGCAGTCTCGCGCTGCATGCATATGGCTAACTTGGCTAGAGATGCAAAACCGCATCGTCATCCAGCACGCCATGCGAGGACGCGAAGTTAAAATCGTGAGGCACAAGGTGGACGGGTACAGAGAGGCTGAAAAAACCGCGTACTTATTACACGGCTGCTTTTACCACGGCTGCAGGCGGTGCTTTCACAATCGCCATGCGGTGATATACAACTCGGGACACGAAACCATGGCCTCCAGGTTAGAGAGCACCGAGAAGGTCACGGCCAAGATCAAGGCCGCCGGCTACGCCGTGGTGGAAATGTGGGAGTGCGAGTTCAACGCCGCGATGGAGGCCAACCAGGACCTCGCGCGACACGCAAGGGACTTTGCGGTACCGGAACCCCTGAACCCCAGAGGCGCCTTCTACGGAGGTCGCACCAACTGCACCAAGACGTACTGCGAGGCGAAGGGGGATAGCAAGATCTACTACTACGACGTATGCAGCCTGTACCCGTACGTGAACAAGACGAAGCCCTACCCCGCGGGCCATCCCAAGATCCACGTGGATCGATTCCCGCGCTTGGATGACGTGGGGGGCGGGTTGGTGAAGTGCGAGGTTCTACCGCCGCAACACCTGTACCACCCGGTGCTACCGGCGCGCATTGGCGGCAAGCTGATTTTCCCGCTATGCCACGCTTGTGCGGAGGCGGAGAGCCAAGACGAGTGCCACCACGGTGAGCGCGAGAGGGCGTTGTCGGGTACCTGGGTGGTCGACGACATGAAGGTCGCCCTGGAGGAGGGGTACCGCCTCCTCCGGGTCCACGAGATCTGGGAGTACGACGTGGTGCAGCACGAACCGACCACCGGAGCCAAGGGTCTCTTCGAGGACTACGTGAATCAGTTCTTGAAGATCAAGACCGAAGCCTCCGGCTGGCCCTCGGATTGCGACGACCCTGCCGCAAAGCAGCAGTACGTGGAGCAATTCTTCGAACACGAAGGCGTAGCCCTGGATCCCCAGGCCATCGCCACCAACCCCGGCAGGCGGGAGCTGGCCAAGCTGATGCTCAACAGCTTCTGGGGCAAAGTGGGGCAGAGGGAAAACCTCCCTACGTGCGAGCTGGTGGACCGGTACGACCGCCTCCTGGAGCTGCTCAACGACCCTGGCGTGGAAGTGCAGACCTACGTGCCCGTCACCGACCGGATCATGTACGCGGTGTGGAAGTACTGCGAGCAGCACCGCAAGGTCAACCCCACCGCCAACGCCGTCCTGGCGGCCTACACCACGGCTCACGCGCGACTGGTGCTCTACTCCTACCTCAAGAGGCTGGGAGAACGGGTGTGCTACTTCGACACCGATTCCGTCGTCGTCGCCGCCGCTCCGGGTGACTGGACGCCGTCCGTTGGACGCCTCCTGGGGGACATGACGGACGAGCTGGAGAAGTACGGGCGGGGCTCTTACATCGCCCGGTTCGCCTCCGCGGGGCCCAAGAGCTACTGCATGGAGATCGTTTGCCCCGAGACGGGCAAGACCTTCTCGGTGTGCAAGGTGAAGGGGATCACGCTCAATTCGGGCAACCTGGAGCTGGTGAACGCGGAGGTGATTCGCGACGTGGTGCTGAGGGACAACGACCGTGCGGTGAAGCTGGCGGGCACGCAGATTTCGCGGAAACCGTCTTGGACGGTCGTCACCGAACCCAGCTCGAAGACGTTTAGGATGGTGGTCAACAAGCGCGTACTCGCCGGCGATCACGATTCCTTGCCCTACGGGTTCAAGAGGAACGCATAAATGAGACGTCTACAGCCGCGCCAAAGTCATTTCGAACCGGGCGCCCCTGAGGAGACGATGCCCGGTCCCCGAGACCTGGGTCGATTCGAGTTTCCCAGCACGATGCT
Source organism: Deroplatys truncata (assembly GCA_030765065.1). Taxonomy (NCBI): domain Eukaryota; kingdom Metazoa; phylum Arthropoda; class Insecta; order Mantodea; family Mantidae; genus Deroplatys; species Deroplatys truncata. The sequence continues at coordinate 52,592,745 of CM060987.1, forward strand.
CGGGCGGGGCCGTCGCGGTGCGGCAAGTCGACCTTCGTGAAAAACCTGTAACGCCACGCGCACCGGATGTTCGACGTGCGCCCCAGGAGGGTGCTGTGGTGCCACCCTCCGGAGTATTCGCCGAGACTCGAACCCTCGGCTCTGCGTTGCGAGACCCACGCGGGCATACCCGAACTTGCTTCGGTGGGCGAAAACGACCTGGTCGTCCTCGACGATCTGATGCTGGAGGGTGGCGGGAAGGACGTGTCCAATTTTTTCACCAGAGAGTCCCATCACAAGCGCTTCGGCATCGTCTACATCCTGCAGAACGTGTTTCCGCAGGGTCAGAAATATCGCAACATCTCTCTGAATGCAAACTACGTCGTGGTCTTCAAGAACAACCGGGACAATATGCAGATCGAGAGACTGTGCCAGCAGATCGAACCCAGGAACTCTAGGTTTCTCTTGGAGGCCTTCGAGAAGGCCACCGAACGCCCTCACGGGTATCTCGTGTTGGACTGCACTCAGTACACGCCCGCCCGATACAGGTATCGAACCGAAGTGCTGCCGGGGGAAAACCTCTCTTATTTCGTACCCAACTGAGACCGCCGAGAGGACTCGGGTTCGTTTCGTTCTATATTATCCCGGCAGAGTCTTACACAACTGAGGCCATTGAGTCTAAATAAAAAGTACCGCTTTCGGAGCGAACGTCATTATCGCGCAAGCATGGCTAGAGGTAGGTTAAGGCTTGCGACGCTGACCAGTCCTCGCATAGCGAGACAGCACGGTAATTTGACGGCTCTGGCCAAGGCGAAGGCCCCTCTGCGCAAAAAGTTGTTATAAAATGCCGATGGCGATCTGATCAAGGCCATTAGCGAATGTATGCTCAACGTGTGCAGAGGTCACGTGCAACTTCCCGCAAAGTGCTTGGGTCGCCTAAAGAAGCACAAGGCTTCTTGGAGGAAGTTGACGGATAAACGGGTTCCTCTGAAGAAGAAGAAGAAGAGCATCTTGGTTCAAAAAGGAGTTTTTTGCCGGCATTTCTCCTACCCGTCTTGGCTTCGCTTGGCGGCGCGCTAGTGTCGAAATTAACAGGATGAAGTACGGCAAGCAGATCCTCGTTGCACCGCAACCAAAGACCGTCAATAAGCTTCACGCTATAGACCGCACCATATCCAGATTGGCTAAAGAAATTCAGAACCTGCAGAGCGCAAAGCTCTCTGCCGACAAAAAGTGGTGGCTCGTAAAACATAAATTGGACAACTACCTCGATCTCGTGGCACAAGTCAGAAAGCCCTTCCTCGGCGACGACGACGACGACGATTACGAAGACGTGCACGAACGCGTGCCGGTGAAGCAGGAGTTCGAACCCCGAACCATAAAGGTCAACCTCCTCTCGCCTCGCAAAAAGAAGAGGGCAAACCCTGCCACTCCGAAAAAGAAATCGAAATCGCCTTCCGCGTCGTACCATTTTCGCAAACGCGTCTGGCAACCCCTGTGCAAGTAAAGCATGAAGGAATGGAAGGCGCTAAGGCGATACTATGCCAAACCGGAACACTATGCCGGTTTGGGTACGGTCAAGTCCCTTCGAAAGGCCACGGGTGCGTCTAAGGCGAACATCGAGTTCTTCCTTCAAACCCAGGACAGTTACACTCTGCACAAACCGGTCAGAAAGCGGTTCCCCACCAGATGCTATCACGAGACGAATATGGACGATCTTTGGGAGGCCGATCTAAACGTCATGAACAGCGTGAGGGAACATAACAAACCTTACGTGTACATTCTGACCGTTATCGACGTATTTTTCAAATATGCTTGGGCCGTACCCCTGAAATCGAAGCTGGGTACCGAGGTTACGCAAGCGTTTCGCTCCATATTCTCCCAACTCGTCCCCAGGGTCCTCCAAACGGACAAGGGAACCGAGTTTACCAACAAGACTTTTCGCGACTTTCTGAAGAAACACGACGTGAAACATTACACAACCAAAAATAACGTTAAAGCCAGCGTCGTGGAGCGCTTCAACCGCACCTTAAAAACCAAGATGTGGAGGTATTTCACGCACAAAAACAGTTACAGATACCTAGAAGTCCTTCCGGCCTTACTCGAGTTGTACAATAGCTCGCATCACAGGTCCATAAAAATGGCTCCGAAGGACGTGAACGAAACATTTTACGAGTGTACCGCAATCTCTACGGAAATAGGACCCTACCTCGCGCAGGGAAACCCACATTTTCCGTCGGCGATCAAGTGCGCATCTCTAAAGAAAAAATGAAATTCGACAAGGGCTACGAGCAGAATTGGATGGACGAAATATTTCGGATAGCCGAGGTGGTGCGTGGTCGGCCGGTGGTATATAAGTTGAAGGATCTGGCCGGAGAAGCCATAGACGGCACATTTTACACCGAGGAGCTACAAAAGGTCGCGCTACCTCGGACGTTTAAGATCGAACGCGTTTTACAGACCAAGGGCCGAGGGTGCCACAAGCAGGCCTTGGTAAAGTGGAAGGGGTATCCGGCAAAGTTTAACTCGTGGGTTCTGGCTTCGACCATCGATTCGACATGATTAAGACCAAGCCCTTCTCCATCACTCTCGTGAGCAACGCTTCCATGGAACACTTTACCGACAACACCACGGCCAGATTTTCTAACATCTTGCCCGAGAGAATCGTTCTGCAGGGAGAATGGGAGGTCGCCCTGCAAAAGGTCAGGTATCCGGTGAAATTTTATAACCTTTCGCCAGACGATGCCCATCTGGTGGGCACCAAGTACACCATGACGCTCCTCCCCACGCATTCCAAATTCAGTTTGCAAATGCCGCAAGGCATCGTGCACAATCCCAAAGACTTGGTGAACCTCGTCAACGCCGTTCCACTCGAACACTTGCACGTGGAAAACTTCTTCCTCTTCGACGAGCGCAAGCAGACGGTGGGCGTGAATGCCGCCGTCGCCCATCCCGAACCACTACCGGATATTCCGTTCGACGGGTTTGTGGAAAATGTCGCGCGCACGGCCGTACCGTACGCGGTCGGCGAATACGAAGCTCTCAACGATGCGCCCCACCAGAGACCCAAGCCGAAACCGAAACCGAAGCCCCGGGCTTCGGGGCAGCAGAAACCCGCGGCGGCTCGTTCCGTCAGACCCAAACGAGAAGTTTCAAAATCGGAGGACCCTCCGGGACCTCTACACCGCATCCACAGTTTGCTCTTAACGCCCGCTATGGCAAAAATGTTGGGTTTCGAGCCCTACGTCAACGTCATTCTCGAAAAAGCTGCTAAACACCCCGTAGATCCTTATATGGGGTTTCCTTACGAAATGTTCATCTATTGTAATCTAGTGACCCCGCAGGTCGTGGGCGACACCTTCGCCCAAGTCATAGAGAGCGCGGCCGTGGAATACGAAAGAAGCAACAACACTTACATGAGCGACGAAAAGGCGTTTTTTCCCCGAAATTGGGTACCCTTGATTCAGCAAGACTTCAAGACGGTCAACATAGATTTAAGGAACGGTTACGGCGATCTCTTGCCATTCGCCGACGGATTTTCCTCTACTATAGTTCTCGCTTTTCGTCCAAAACAGGCGTAATGGACGTGGACGCCGTAACGCGGTACTACCTCAATCAGACCGGCGGCGCGTTCCACGATCGCGATTTTATTTTCTACAGGGGCAAGCGCTACCAAAGAGGCAGCGGGCTCTTTTCAGCCCTCGGAGGACTCTTCAGAAGGTTGCTACCGTTTTTATAGAGCGGAGCAAAAGCAGTCGGAGAGGAGGCCTTAAAGGCGGGCGCTCTCGTTCTGTCCGATGTGACTGTGGCGGAAGCAGCGCCAAAGCAAGCGCTCCAACGGAGGCTGAAGGAGTCCGCATACAATTTAAAGCGAAAAGCCGACGAAAAGCTCGATGCCATGCTCGGTTCCGGCGCCAAGCGCCTCAAGAGAATAAAACCGAGCAAATCCAAAAAGAGTAAGCAGTCGAAGCTGAAACGCGGTAGGCGTAAGGTGCAAGACATATTTTCGTAATGGCAGACGCGGCCGTCCACATGAGTTCCGAATTGGACCTCTTTACAGAGGTACCGGTTCAGATGAGCATCGAGGAGTCACGGTTTCTATACCTAAACCCTCAAAACACTTTAATGAAAAATGCCCCCATCACCTTTCATTATTCCGGAAATGCGGACGATTACCTAGACTTGACCTACGTCGTACTCGAACTCATGGTGCGCATTGTAGATGACAAAGGAGAGGCCTTAAACGCTGACGCTAACGCCACTCTGGTCAACAACGCCTTAAATTCCCTGTTTCAACAGGTGGAGGTAACCCTCAATAACGTCATCGTCTCCATGCCGCAAGCCGGTTACCCCTATAGAACCTACCTCGAGACGCTTCTCAATTACTCCGAAGATGCCATGAACACCAAACTAGAATCCACCCTCTGGAGAAAGGACACGGCAGGCATCATGGGCACTTTTATCGCCAATGCGGGTTTTCAGTGGCGTCAGGGGTTTACCAAAGGGAGCAACGTCGTACAGCTCATCGGTCCACTGTCCAACGCTCTGTTTAGACAGGATAAGCTGCTTTTGAACAACGTTAGCATGACCGTCAAGCTCATTCCCGCCTCTCCCCAGTTTTATCTGTTTTCCGACGTAGATACCTTTAAGGGGTACGCCGACATCGTGTCTGCCACGCTGCGCTTAAAATCGGTGCGGCCCTCGCCGACCATAAAGCTCGCGCACCAGGCCGTGCTCGCAAAGGTCAACGCAAAGTACCATCTCAAGGACGTCAGCTTTCACGCTCTCAGCATCCCCAAGGAGTCCAGGGCAATGACGTTTAGCGACGTGTGCGTAGGGCAAGTTCCCAGGAGAGTGGTAGTAGCCATGGTCACCGACAAGGCCTATTCCGGCCATTTTAACTCAAATCCGTACAACTTGAAACATTTTAAAATGAACTTCTTTCAGCTCTACGTGAACGGGCAACCCGTTCCCTCCCAACCTCTGCAACCCGACTTTACAAAGGGACACTATTTGCAATGCTTTCAAACCCTGCAGGACGGCCTAGGCATTCATTTCAAGGACGAGGGACACTCCATCTCCAGAGAAACCTACCCGCAAGGGTATACGATAATGGTTTTCGATCTCACTGCAGACATGAGCGCTAACGTGTCTCACATCTCGGGTCAGCGCCACGGAACCGTCTCTATAAGCATCGGTTTTGCCGATAAATTGACAGAACCGGTCATACTTCTGCTGCTAGCGGAAATACATCGCACGGTCGAAATCGACGCCAACCGATCCATTTTGGTATCATGAACACCTTTTAAATTCAACGGTTTCTATCACATGCCCCTCTACGCGCTCTCACTTTTTAGGCGTCTACCCCTGCGATAAACTACCCGTACTTCACGGCATTCGAACGCCTCCCTTGGCGCTAGTGGCTAACACCGACCCCAGCACCAAATCCGGGCAACACTGGGTTTGCATCTTTGTGGACAAAAAGTCGCATGGAGAATATTTTGACAGTTACGGCATAGGACCGCTTTCGCCCCATTTTCTCCGGTTCTTAAATTCGGTCTGCGGGACGCGTTGGTCCACCAACGCCAGAAGGCTGCAAGGTTTCGACAGCACCACTTGCGGTCATTACGTCATCGCCTACCTCACCCACCGCTGCTCCGGCTTACCTAAGCATAAATTCTTCTCAAAATTTCACGTCAGCAATCACGCGCATAATGATGTCGTCATTCGCAAAACGTTCAAAGACGCATGCCGCGCAAAGTGCTCTGACGCTCAGCAAACTTGTCAACCCTTGAAGGTGAGTACGTGTGTGTGTGTGTGTGTGTGTGTGTGTGTGTGTGTGTGTCACTATTCATCACATCTAACCTAATCCATCCTCTTGTACGTGGTTTCAGAAGACGCTCCTGCTCATATAAAAAGCAACGTCACGGTGCCGCTCGCCTCATTCAGAGTGTACCATGCAGCACGCGGATACAGTCATGCTGCCATGCAGCACGCCGACCAGGTAGGTCCGCACCTATGTATTAGCGTGCTTTTTTCTATCCCGTTTATCTCTCTATCCCTTACATTATTATTATTATTATTATTAGTATTAGTATTATTATTATTATTATTATTATTATTGTTTTGTGTGTTCCAGTATAACCGGGCGTCAAACCCCGACCACCTCAAAACCCGGGGAAAAAAGGAAACTACCCATCTTCGACCTCCAACAGCATCCCGACAGTCCTGCTCCGCCAGCACAGTTCCAACACAGTGCAGTTGTGGGTCCTCTGGCGGATATCTACTTCCTCAACCCGCAACAAACTAAATTCGTCAGTGTGGGAGTCTCCCCCCAGCCGCCGCACCATCTCGTCGTCACCATTGCCAAATGTGGACAGCACAACGCAGTCGTCATGAGTTCCTCGCAGTGGCACAAACTCGTCGAAGCCATCCCCATCATTCACAAACGCTTGAATGACCCACAGGGACGTCTTGAGCAATTTTAATTCAGCGACAGCGTCACCATCGTGTTTAAGTTTGTGTTCGGAAAGCTAAAGCTCGTTTTCAAAGACCCGCAAGGCGCATCCGTTACGCTCAACCAACAAGAATGGCACGTGTTGCATGCCCTGCAGCGCATCATTACCGACATCATGTATCACAAAAAGAAGGAAGAGACGGACGTGCAAAATCAAATCATGGCATACCACAAGTACATGCTTCACAACCATGCCTCCAACGTTCCCTTACATAACATGAATTTCACGCAGTTCACCAAGTACATACGGTGCGCCAATTTTAGAACATTCCTCGAGGTTCATCATTTCCTCAACACCCATTTCGCACTGCGCATCTCACAAAATAGTCCTTAGTGCGCATGTATTTCTACCAGCGTTCCAACCGCACCTCACCCAATCATCTCGCACCCTTCGCTCCCGCATCATGGGTTACAGAAATTACCTGTCGGTGTACTACCATGACAGTAAGGTGTTTAAAAACTACGAGGTGGACGGTCACCCCCATAAAAATACACCTTATGTACTTCGCTTCGTCGACAGCACCTACGACGGAAAATCCGTCTCCGCCAGAGTTCACAGCTGCGAAACCAAAATTCATTTTGTGCTATCTAACATGTACTTCAACGATATCCATTTCAAAGCAGATAAAGAAGACGCACAACATCAGTGGTTCCAATTTGTGCCCGCAAGAGGTTTATACATCGTTTTCTACGAACAGCAATACATTTCCACAGACAAAATGCAGCAAATGATAAACGAAAACCCCATGTGCTACGGCACGTGCTTAGCGGCGCATTTGGGTCGCGAATCACCCTATATCATACCCGATCACATTCACGGCGTTTGCATGTTCAGCACCGTTCAAAACAGAGTTCTCCTCCAAGACGAAAACCGTTAAATCAACGGACACAGTGTTTTTCCTGCGGATGTTGTGCAATAATCGCTAAGCGCTTCCGGCGGATGTAGTGAACCTCCAACAAACGTTTCCCCCACCAGTGCTTCCCTGATGTGGTAATTCTCCAACGAACTTTTCCCCCACCAGTGCTTCCCCCTGATGTGGTCGTTTTGCATGTTCAGCACCGTTCAAAACAGAGTTCCCCTCCAAGACGAAAACCGTTAAATCAACGGACACAGTGTTTTTCCTGCGGATGTTGTGCAATAATCGATAAACGCTTCCGGCGGATGTAGTGAACCTCCAACGAACGTTTCCCCCACCAGTGCTTCCCCTGATGTGGTAATTCTCCAACGAACTTTTCCCCCACCAGTGCTTCCCCTAATGTGGTCGTTTGCATGTTCAGCACCGTTCAAAACAGAGTTCTCCTCCAAGACGAAAACCGTTAAATCAACGGACACAGTGTTTTTCCTGCGGATGTTGTGCAATAATCGCTAAGCGCTTCCGGCGGATGTAGTCAACCTCGAACGAACGTTTCCCCCACCACTGCTTCCCCCTGATGTGGTGTTTCTCCAACCAACTTTTCCCCCACCAGTGCTTCCCCTGATGTGGTAAATCTCCAACGAACTTTCCCCCACCAGTGATTTCCTGCTTCCGGCAGTTGGGTTATATTTATGCACGCGCATTCTTTTCCCCTTCATTCGGTGCTAGCCAGCCGTGGGGGAATGCCAGGACCGACGTGTAAAGACTTCCACTGCTCGTTTTGCTTTCACCAAACGTGCAGCTGCGAACTTAAGCACCGTCTCACCCGCCTGCGCACACAGTGTCAACTCGGTTTCTACGAAGACCTCGATCAACTCAACAAGCAAATTCAACAATTCCTTCAAAGGTACTCCGCTAGAAACACCACATGAACTGCTTCATCGTGCTCTTTCGGTATCTCGATAACGGACGAAGAATCCACCTGCTACTGCCCAGGGAACGCCAAGTGCTGCTGCAGAACGGCATATTCATCTTTGAACGCTATCCCCCAAGCGACGTCGACCTTGTGTGGAACCAGCTTCCCAAAGACGCACAGGTAGTTTGCGCACCTTATCGCAGGTGTAAACAACACTACAACCTTCCTCATCAAACCACTCATATAGACGGTCCTCCCCCGTTTATCAAAAACTGCCATCTGTGCCGTCATAATGTCACAGGACGCCCTTAAAGAGCTAGAAGAACTTTCCCGCAGCGCCGACACTCTCAGCGCATCTACGCTTCAACAGCACGTACCGTATCGTGTCGTCGGCGTCAAAACACTCGACACCGTTCACGGTTCAAAGCTCGTCGCCAAACTCGAGAACGACACAGAAGTTTTCCTACCAACAAGATTTGCAAAAGCCTCTCCAGAACTCATCAACAAACTCAACTCTACCTCATTCTGCATCATATACGCAGGCGAGGAAAAACTACGCAACGGTTTCAAACGTCACATCGTCACGTTCTCCCCATATAACCCTAAATAATGTCCGACAAAACCTATCCCGTCCCCGTGGGGAACAATCTTAACCTACAACTCATTCTCAACGCAACTTCACCTATCCGTATCCTCTGCATCTCCAACTCCTATTTCCGCAGCAGCAGAGTTGTCACCATCACACTCGACGTCCAAGGGGCTCACGCCGTCCACGTCAAATGCGTACCTACCAAAGTGCACCAGCATCAACAAGACGCACTATGCATCATATACCTCGGCAACAGCAACATTCCTGCTCTAACCAACAAAGTCACATCCACAGGATGCTTCTCAATCAGCCATTACAACGAATTTACCATCCCCATCTATATACCAACCTTCACCGAGTTCGTCAACGAAAGTTTCTCTCACCTGCTCGTCACCTGCATCACCAAACCTATCCACCAATTTACCGTCGATAGCAGCAGCAGCGATGACGAGGACTCAAAGTGCACCACGTACTTTAAAATCATTGTTGTGCGCGAAATCTGTGTGTCCTAGTGCCTCAACAAACTATGAATTTTAATGTGCTTTTTTTCTCCTAATATTTCTTATATTGTTCATTTATTGTATTCATATGTTAATCTCCTGTAATCAAATAATCCATTATGTTATTCTCAAAATATGTGTTCATATGTTAAGCAAATAATACATCATGTTAATCTCAACTACGTATTCATACCTTTATCCAATGTACTGTATTCAAATTATAAATAAAGAAAACAGTCCCGGATGAGCCAATGCAATAACGATAATCCTCCCGCTCAGGGCGCTTTTCAAACTTGCCGCCGCCGCCGTCGCACGCAGCGACACTAGCGACACTAGCGCCCCTAGCGACAGGATTATCGTTAATCCAATTGGCTCATCCGGGACTTATACTACTCCATACAAGCTAGAATTTTGTAATATGGCAAATACATTACTGTTATTGTCTGTAGTAAGTAGTTTAAATTTCGAAAGAATATCTTACATACTATTGAGTTTACAAATTTCACAGATGTATTGCTTTAACTTCACAGATTTCCAGTCAATCAATTTTGATTCATGTAATGTCAAACTTACTGGTAACAGTGGAATCCTCAAATTTAGAAACACTCAAGGAAAGTAATGGTCTTCATCAGGATCATTATTGAAAGTAGTTGGTGTTTTTATCACTTTTGCTATAAGGTTAATAGATGGCGTTCCAGCTGAAACTTGGACGATTTTTACTGAACTGCAATGGATCAGTACGGAGGGCCGAAATGGTGATCTCACTGCTTGAGTTTTAGCCTTTGGATCAGCTACTATTTTTAATTGTTCTTAGGAAAATAAATCTGAAAGCAAAATTACATATACTTTGTTTGCGACTGCATGAACTGACATTTATTTAAAGTATTGTATTATGATGAACACAAAATAATGAAGAAAATGTGTACGAAAATCTTCATTAAGCTCAAGGCCGTATTAAACTCATTTAAGGGAGACTGCTCTCACTGCTAAAATTGTAAATATTGAGTCCATTTTTCTCAAACGTTACCCACAATGATAACTTGGAAATTGTTTTCAAATGGAGCTGGACAATGAACCTCATTTTCCAATTTTTCTTTTATATAAATGCTTTAAAACCTGGGATGTTTACTGAAAAATATTCTTAGGTTTTCCGATTTTATCTATATACTTTTTCATTGCATCCAATAGTGTATCTTAAAATTAGGTTCTCTAGTTATCTAAAGGGTTATAATTATGTTTATAACGTGTTAACTTAACCATGTACATCCTTTTAACAAAATGGAACAACTGACAACTGTAAATTTGAAGGGTTCAAACTAAGTTTAACTTCATTTTTACTCACCTTTAATCTTATTCTTTGGGTCAGAAGGACTATATTTTAAAAAATTTCTACTAAATAATCTGTATTTATTTCCATTAAAACAATTTTTAAAAGTAATTTATAAGCAACTGAAAAACTACAAAACATTTGGATTCACGAAAAGAAGGTGGGAAGAAAAAAGAGAGAGAGAAAAAAAAACAAGCATTATAAAGGGAAAATTGTGGAAAGATTTTGAATTAGGACTGGTTTAAACAAAATTCAGCAAATATTTAATAAATAAACTTATGAACTGGATTAGAAGAACAGCTTGGGAAAATTATTGAATTGTGTAGGATTTAAAAAGTCAAGTTCACATTTTTTTTCTGGTTTAAATGATAAGTAATTGGATATCTAGGAATAGATATTAGAAGGCCAGAAACTTGGATTATAAGAACAGCCTGGGAAAAATTATTGAAATGTGTAGAATTTAAAAAGGCTCGTTGTTCACAATTTTTTTTCTGGCTTGAATGTTACGGAACTGGATATCTCCAAATGGGGGCGTGGTGCCTTCTGCAATGAATTATTAAAACTCTAAATAATATGTAAAACAATTATAGATCACAAACATTACACATATAAAATAATAACAATAAATTATTATTATTATTAGAAGAAGAAGAAGAAGAAGAAGAAGAACAAGAACAAGAAGGAAGCTATAATTAGAATGTTTGATCCCCAAACCGCGCATCATTACCCAACAAAACAATAATACGCAAATATGGATTGGATTTTGAGGCGGAAGGAATTCGGCACTGACTCAGGAATGACGATCTTGTACCGAGGCCCCACGAGGTGGCGTCTCCAGGAGGGAGGGATGAGGTGAAGGGAGACACTGGGCGGCCGGAACAGCAGTGACGGCACAGCAATGACAGAGTCCCTGTAGCTCCCAGATTGAGACGCCCCGGCAGGCCAACAGGCAGACCCCGACCCACACAGAATCCAACGCCCCCAAGGAGCGGTTCTTATACCCCGGCAACCAGCCGAAGGCCGAGGGACGGAGAAAGTTCACCGAGAGCAACTTATTTCCCTGCCACGCTGTACCGACATTTCCATGCTTGAAACAGATCAAACGGTGTGAAGGATGAAATGATTAATGGAACGAAATGGAGGGACAGGGAATTCGAGGGATGAAAGAAACCACACCAGCATTCGCCTGACGACCCGGGAAAACCGCGAAAAAAACCGATGGGTCAGAATTGGGTGGCCGCTGGGAATCAAACTCGGGACATCCCGAATGCGGGCCACAGACGTTACCGCCTGAGCCATCCCGTTCGGTATGTAAATATGACGATCCATTCTCCTTTTTCATTTGACTATCATCTTAGGTTCCTGTATGCTCCTGTATATCTGTACAGGAATTGATATGAAAAAGTTTAGTGGGTAAGGAAGATACGTGACTGTAACGCATAATTTTTATTTGTTATGTAGTTGATTGATGGGATTAGCTTCATAATACAATGTAACAATTATTTAAACAAGAGGGTGACACAAAATATTTGGTGTGATTTTTATAATATAAATAAGTTTTCAGATTGTTTAATCATTACCACTGCAGAAATAATAATAATAATAATAATAATAATAATAATAATAATAATAATAATAATAATAGTCTAAACATTAAGAGAGACCTATTTCGTCAATCCTTTAATATTTTCTTTTATAAATATAAATTGCTGCAAATCGTTGTAAAGCTGAATGCTTAATTAAATAAACTGTTACATATAAGACTGAATTTCAGCTGCAAATTATACAATACCTTCTCTCAATGCCATGAAGACAGATGTTGAGTATAACATTTCTGTAATATTCTGTGGGAATTTAAAGATATTCTTTTTTTTTTTTGTTTGCCATCTGATAACTCCATTGCTGCACTTTCTTCTCCTTCATAGACGTACGTTTCCCAGTTTTGTCCGATATTTCACTTTGAAATTCAACCTTCCTTTTCTATAGCCTACAAACTGTTTGGACCGATAATGAAGCTGTTGGAAACCGTGTTATGTTTATACACATACCTTATTCCAGGGTTGACAGCTTTACAACCTAAAGCTTTTAAGCTTTCAAACTGAATATCTGCTGTTTTGTAGGATAAGCGGTAATATTTCGCGTTATTCAAAGTGTGAAAAAAGCAGCGCTGACTTCTTCTTCAGGAGTGTATTTAACTACAGAGTCGTACATGCTGAATATATATATATATATATATATATATATATATATATATATATATATATAAATATGAAGCAGGTTAAAGATGCACTCTTCTTTTAACATTAAAACATTACATATTGTAGGAGAGGGTGGGGCAAGTGAGTCCTACCTTTCGTTTTTTATTTCTAATGTACATGATATTTAAGTTTAAGTTTTAGAAATACGCTAAATTACAGCTAATACATTCAGCATCTTAAATACCTTTGTTAAAATATTTTTTCTAGTTTACAATTTCCTAAAATATAAAAATAAATGTAGAAATGAGTGGGGCAAGTGAGTCTTTAAACATGTTAAACAATTTTAGCAAAGAAATGCAAAGACTTTTATTTAAAGATAATTTTTTTTCTGAAGCTATAACACATGGCAAGTCTAATCCAATAAAATATAACATGTACTGATCACTTATAAATAAAATATTCGCTGAGGTTCATAGTTCAACTGCTATTGTCACATCTTAAGCTCAGCAGGTATTCACTTGGATTAACTTTGCAAGACTGCTGATGTTCTTAGTTGTAAACATTGCATAAAATAACATGAACCACGGAAAGAAAGACAAATAAAAGAATACTCACTTGTTTTAACGGCAGGTACCACATACAAAACTGTTACTGCCAGTTTCATTATCTGCGCATTCCTCATGCATCCACTGCTTGCACTTAATGCAGATAATCCACTCTTCGAAACTTGGCATTAAACCAGATCTGATCTCGTTTAATGCCACTTGAGCATCATCTTCTGTCCACCCTGTCCCTCTATCAGTTTTCCTTTTATAGTTCCGGACCATACCTGCAATACAAGTTTCAATATAATTAAACTATGCTTTTGACATAACTTCTTTATTATATTGTCAAAACGTGGCAGTAGTTACAAAATCTTCTAAATAAATTTAATATAGACTTGTAGTTTTGCACACACGAATGGTGGGGCAAGTGCGCCACTGCCAGTATTCTAGTGGACGCACTTGCCCCGCCACTACTACTCGGAATAAATTGGTACCTGTCATAGAGGCTACCTTAGGTATTCTGCCGCCACTTCACCAGAATATGCTACAAACAATGCCATTTAAGGAGCATTAAAATCTGCCACGAAATTAACTTGTTAGAATACAATACAGCTGCTCTTAGAAATAGCAGTTCTTACATCAAAATCACCAAAAACAATATTTACCTGCCAAAACTGTAGTTTTTCCTGGAGCGTTACTTTCTCTGTTGTCACACTTCCGGGCAGCAAAGCTGTTACTGATAGCCTCCTACCAGGTCCCACAAAATGCGTATTGTGGAAGAAAATGAGGTTGACGCTCTTGCTCCACCTGACTCACTTGCCCCTCCTTCCCCTATATGACAATAATATAAACACTTTTTCTTGTTAACGGGTCAACCATTGTCACAAATGAGTCTTAAACCCAAACTACAGATCAAGGAATATAATCCTTTAATCAGAATGAAGTCTAAACCCTGCTCAATATAACTTTGAAGTATATTCTTAACCTCACGCGCACTAGTCACCGCTCATTGGCTGCCGTTGTGGAATCTGTTGTTGTGCGGTACAAAGCAGTTCTTTATTTAGCATGACCATTTAATTTAATATATTCGAAGAGAACTGTCGAATTTACAGTTTCATAACCCTATGAATCAAATATATTGCATAAGGAAGTTAATACATCTGGAATGCATGCAAAATCTTTTCAACAAATAGGTAGGAGGATTCTTCGGTTTAAATCTGCCTCTCAGGATGACGAAAGCACGTAAGCATCTATGATTAAAGAATGTTTCATCGATTTTATCGCCTGCCTTTACATTGCACAGGACTCGTTTTGTCACCATTCAAAGACGTATATTAGCCAAACAGGGGAAGGGGGAAGGAAAGGGAGCGCGGAAGAATACATGTGTGCGGGATTAGATTATGAGCAGGCATGGGAGTTCTTAAGCAGTTAGCTTCAATTTGGCTACACTCAAATCAAGTGTCAATTCAAAAAATGTAAACAACACCGACCATGAATCATAAGTAAAACCTGATGTGTTACAATCATATGACTTTCTTTAGCTTCTAGCGCTTATTAGGGGTACACAAATTATTCTTACGAAAGTTTATTTTCCTATCTACTTCATTTTAATCAAGATAAACGTTGCATTACGCATTTTGTTATAACAGATACAAAGGGAATAGCGATAGTTAAATGTTTTAGACCTGGACGCCATAAGCTGGCCTTAAAATTCTCTCTCTTTCCATGACTTCGCGAGAAACAGCTGAAAATCGGTAGGATTTAAAAGAATAATATTGAACAATGCGAACCATTAATAGCGGATATCTCGGAAATGACCAATGTCACCAAAAAAGTTATTTGTCATGCATTGTGCGTTTTAAGGAGATCTGCATTTTTTGTGTACCACGTTTTTCTCTATCGCTCAACGTTTACCAGTTATACAAGATTATACAAAATTCCTTCCGAATGAAGAGAACTTCACAGACTATTCCCAGGAAACTCAGGATTTATTTGTCATGTAAATATATTTAATATATGATATTTTAATCATAATCGTTGAAGTCGTTTTTGAGAAAATTGAAAATTTTTAAAAATGTTACATGTAAAGGGTAGTTGGGGTTCTTCTTGAAAATCTTCGTGTTGCATTTTTGAAGGCACTGAACCTAAATACTAAGTCTGGCATTTATCCAACTTTTCATTTTTAAGTTATGCTGTTCACAGAAACGCAAACAAACACACATATGGACCTTATTCTAAAAATGCTTGTTTGTGTTCAGGGGACCTCAAAACATGTATTTACGTGAAATCTTGATGTCGAATTTTTAGTGGAATGCAATACCTTCTCTCTCTCTCTCTCTCTCTCTCTCTCTGTATATATATATATATATATATATATATATATATATATATATATATACCCAGGTGAGTCAACTGCCCCTGTTTATTTTTGAATTTATGCAACGTGCTAAGCAACATATGTGACTTACGCCTTTCTTGAATTCCTTCTAAAGGCTGATTTGTATAACACTTTATAGAGGAGGTATAGATAATAGATGCTGTCGTAAGTGCATAAGTGTTTTACGGGACAGAATGCTATCGTCATGTTTGTCGATGCCAAAAACATCCCACCCTGACACTGGGAGCTTCAGTGTCACTTTAAGCTGATTTTACGAACTTTTACTCTTTAGCATACATTGATACACACCTTTGAAAACGCTCCTGAAAGAACAACTTATCACATGCATCGGTTGACAAAACTATTTGAAAACAAAATGGAAGATCTAGCAGTGCGACCAATTGGATTTAAGCCGTCAGCCAACAAAGGTTCCTTGTACAGCCTTGTCAAAAAATGCTAAGCATTAGGTAGATAATTTCTCTTCTGTCACGAACTATGGCATATTTCAGTTCATACAGTAATTGAAATGGCTGATTCAGTTTGTTTATTTGAGTTAAAGTTACCAAAATGACCTCCAAATGCCGTATGGAGTTGCAAAAAGCATGTAAAGATTTGAGGTGGGGTTGAGATTTGCTATTATTAATTCATATTGACTCGGAACGTAGCATTGGCCGACTGGTATTATCATAATTACTTTAACACTGTGCCGCTTTAGTGCGGGTTCAAATCCAACGTGTTAAGTTCAGAAATTTTATTGCCTGTTTTATCTCTTTAGGCCTATAATTTGATATTATGATACAAAGAACATTTTTATAACATTATAAGTGTGTACAAAACAGAATAATCACCATGCTTTTTCTACCGTAAAGAAGAAGAACCGCAAAGCCCAAATCATTTCCAGGCACTCATACGTGAAAAATGCAGGCAGATTACACCGGGCATGTTACAACATGCAAGAAGCTCTTTACGGCAACGTACATAAATGTGCATTGATGAAGGGGGTCGTCATTTTGAACATTTACTTCGTTTATGAAATCCACGCTCTTTAACAATTTATTATTCTGTTTACCATGAGCTTAGCACATTTACAAATCTTTTGTCAGTAGAAGAAGTGAAACATAAGGTTTAAACAAGAAACAAAAGCTGTTAGATTTAATATCGTCGATATGTGCCCAAAAGAATAAAAGCTAACTACGTGACACGGTTTACAACACCAGATAGGTACAGAGTATTATCGTAAGCATGATACACAATTATCTGATTGTAATTCTTATGTCTTTGGCTCACAGGAGAGCCAATAACAAAAATAAACAGATTAGTATACTAAAATACAGAAAATAAACGTAAAGAGAAAGAAAAAAATAACTAAAACAATTTTATGTTTGTATTAGATTCGCACTTCCGAAGCTAACCGTTGCTTTGCCATATCCCGGCAGCTAATCCACTCCGCCAGAACGCACGTGTTGTTCCCCGCTCTTCGGGAAAACATACCTCTATCTCCTTGCAAGCTTATATTCATGAAAAGCCGTCTTTTTAAAGCCTTTCGCGGCTCCTAGGCTCATTCAGGCCTTTAATCATTAATGGTGGTTGTGTATAGTATCGAATAGAGGACAGAGCTACAATAACAGTTTGTTTGATAAAAGGGTCAAAGTTTTCACATAGACTATAAAATGCGGGTTGCATAGATACGAATACCTAGGGGCAGCTGACTCACCTGGTATATATGTATATATATATATATATATATATACACACGTGGTAGAAAAAGTAAAAATGTGTGGTGAGTGCTGTCTGCAAAAGCCTAAAGACTGTTTCGAGGGGTGGGATGGTTTGTTACCGCAACGTCCCTGCCTAGAGTCAGTAGCGGTTCAACCGTATTTCCATTCGGCCTGACTTTAGTTCTTAGAAAGTCATATGCCTGGTTATAAGAAACCAGCGCCGGTCGCCAAGTAATCGACAAGCAATCGCGAAATAACGGCTCCTTCGTGTGAAGCCGAACATAGACTTTTTTTTGGAACAAAAACACCTTATTCCAAATAATATATGTTCACGCTGCATTTAATAAAATAAAACACCAACGAAAAGCAATTCTTAATGGATAAATAGGTCTGAATTAATGTTGAAGATATGGAATTGACATATTTATTTATTTACATACTAGCAATCTTGCTCTACTTTGAAAGGGTTAGGTTTTATATCTCGAATTAGAATTTCAACACATTATGCGAATTCCCAATCGTATTCGTAACATGGGATTTAAAGTTGCATGCATTTAAATATGAAAATATATTTCCTCGCATTAAACGCTCCCACACCAGTTTCAAAATATTTTTAAAATACAATAATGCCACAGCAAACTGGGAAACGAGGTTGCAAAGTGAAATCATCCAGCGCAATGTATTGTTTTCTGATATAGTACGTAGATAAATTTAGAGATTTTAATCTAAACATCTTTTAGCTGTTATGATATCAACTGTCCAAAACCCAATACTACCAATACTATTATGGCGTAGCAGCCCATTTGCGAACCTTGGCCTCCTCTAGTTTCTTTCTCCATTCTATCCTTTCAATAGCTAACCGCCTCCAACCTGCCGTTCCCAACAATTCTTTTGCATCTGCTGTTATCTCTATCTCTATCCATGTATTTCTAGGTCTTCCTCTGGGTCGTGTTCCATATATATTTCCTTCCATGGTTCTTTTTGAGATTCTATGGTTTTCCATCCGTTGTACATGGCCTGCCCATCTGAATCTGTAGTTTTATATAGGTAACAACATCCCACATAGAGTCTGTACAGTTCACTGTTGTAAGGGTTCGCCACTGGTTGTTCTGAATCGGTCCAAGATTCAAAACCTGAATAATAAAATTATATTCGATGAAATAGGAGGAAAATTAAAAATAAATATACATCTCTCTGTATGCGCGTTTCTTCACTTAATATTTACTCTGGTGAATGTCATCGTGAAAAATGTGAAAATATAATAATTGTTTCATATATTAGCCAGTATCTTAGCCAATTTGCGAACACTATATCCTCAGAGTGTACAGAAATGTTGTGTAGTTTCTGTTTATATGTTCAGCACTTTTCTTAATAAATGCTCTCATTTTGCAGTCATTTCGCACTAGAAAAATGCATAATTTATAATTATCTGTGATTTACATACACATTTTTTTGACTAGAATTAATATTTCGTCGTTCTTAATAATGCATTGCTTACAGCTGTTTACGTTGTCTCAATATGGCGCATTGGTGTGCCGATGATGACGAAGCGTCCATTCTGTGTTCAAGCTGTATGATAAACTTGTTCACTAGAAAATGTTTATCCAAGACAGTGATAATTCATCACAAAGCCTTGGTGCAGGAATAGCATTACAACACAAACCCCATTTAAAAACATAATACTAAACTGCACCTAGTTGAAGACTACTTGTGTAAGTGTATTCTTCAATTTAAAGTTCACAGAATTATAACTGTGGATATCTACTGTGGTTGGCTTAAAATAGAAAACGTATTTAAAGTGCATATAAGTTTTTGTTGGATAATAAAGGAATGAAGGATACTAAATTAAATTCTAGGCCTATCCTGACCGTGGATGAATTTAGATTAAATGCTAGTTTTTTATTCAGTATTATTTTAATAATGCCCTTTCATAGGCGATCGGCTCACAATATTAACGTTAGATCACTAAAAAAAAGGCATTTATTGTTGTAGTTGAAAGAGAATAAGGTTTATTTTCTAAAACTATACACATATCGGATACCTTAGAATGCTAATATGATCTATCAACATAACGAAGTTTCCATGTATTTTATTTAGGTCTTCAAAGATTGTTTACATTGTTTTTATGATGTTCAAACAGTAAGAGGATGTTAGTGGTATGGATTAGCTGTCCTTTAATGTTTCAGGTATTAAATATGCATTCATTTTAATAATGCTACTGTTTCGTTCCAATTTTTGAAAAGCCCAACTCGTAACTATGGAGAGAGCGAGATACAATAGCAAAGTATTGCTGGCCTTGTATTTGTACCAGATATCGGCAGTAAATGATTTGTTTTGTAAAATGTTTACAGTTTTGGCTACGTTTGTGCAGAAACGTATTAAGCTAATAGTGGAAAACGCTAAAGGGACCATGTGTATCTTTAATGGAAACCTTTTATTATCAGGGTTGTAGTGATTTAAAGCCTGAGAGTTGTTAAACAACATTTCAACAAACATGTACCTACACACTCGCATACATGGGAAGCTCTTTTCTCATTATAAGGCGATGTGCTATTTTAATTTAGTAAATGTTCGTTTAAGTAAGTACTACTCGAGACATATCTATAGCGTTGTTTACTTGCGGACAATGCAGCAACTGTCCCTGTTGTATATAAGTATACTTGAATGTAAACACGATAACAGCGCCACCAAACCAGCTCTATTGCTTTAATGTCACAAGTAACAAATGTTATTTGCTGGCAATCAGAGACGAAGACAGAAAAATAGTGTGCAATGTAATCTCACAATAATGATGATATGAGACACATGTTATATTATCAGTATAATTTAAAAACAGGAAAATAATGCACACGTACGTTATCATAAGTAGACAAGAAGCTGCACATCGCCTGAGCGAGAATTTGTTGTATTGGCTTTCAGCCCGCTCCAGCAGAGAGGTTATAGGGAGGGGAGCTCTGCGTCATCTCGACGCTGTTATGACGTCAGTCACTCGGCCGCACGTTGAACAAAGGGGCGCGGGGGAAAGTTAATATTCAGGCCACAAATATACCTGGTGCTCCCTCAGAAATTAAAACGGGAGCTAATTTTTTTTAGTGCATCCAACATGGGTAGAACGATGAAATGTGGGGCTTGCATTCAAGAGTACATAGCAACGAACATGGCTACCTAATGTTATCTGTAGGAGAACGTGTTCTTTAGGCATCATCAGATTGATTTCTCGTTGTTAACATTACGTATGTTTCCTCTCTTCCCTTGAAACCTGTAGGTACGTTAATTCCTCAGTAAACAGGAATTTCAGTCATTTATATGCTGTAGGTTACACAGTATATAAGAGTTGGTAAATAAATCATTGTTACCGACTGATATTTTTCACGCTTAAATTTGCAGATACATATAATTCGTATACATGTCGACGGTGTTGTATGTACTGCAAGCAGCAGTGATTGCTGTAGGGTTCAACGAAATAAGCATAGACGGAGTTCGTCTTATCCAGGAATGGCGGAAGAATACCCAAGTGTGACAGAACAACATACAATCAAAAAAATTGAAATTTAAAAGTGTCTTCCGTGTTTTGCCGTCGTGATGTAATACAGACTTATGTTCTGTATAACACAAAGATATCTTTGGCATTAAAGGCAGTAAGTTACCATCAACTGATGCTAGTTACGAGCCAAATCAGAACAAAGATCATGTTCATATTTATATAATGGTTGTTTTCTTAGAACTACCCCGACTGTTGATGCTCATACGTTTGGTTTTACTTTCTCTACTACGTATAGTAAGTAGGGGAAGTATTGCATTCCACCCAAAAATTCGATACCGAGATTTCACCGGAAATACATGTTTTGAGACCTCCTGAATCCAAAAAAGCATTTTTGGAAACATGTCCGTGTGTGTGTGTGTGTGTGTGTGTGTCTGTGTGTGTATGTGTGTGTGTGTGTGTGTGTGTGTGTGTGTGTGTCTCTGTGAACAGCATAACTCAAAAACTAACAGTCGGATAAACACCAAACTTGGTATTTACGTTCAGTATCTTCCAGAGATGCGACACGAAGATTTTCAAGAAAATACCCCCACCCCAGACTACCCTTTACATGGAACATTTTTCGAGAATTTTAATTTTCTCAAAAATGGCTCTAACGATTTTGATGAAAATATCATATGTTTAAGATAATGTCATGAGAAATGAAATGTATATCTCGAAATTTCTGGGAATGTCTCCAAAAGTATTCTTCATTATGAACGACTTTTGCATAACTGGTAAACCATAAGAGATAGACAAAATTTTACTACACAAAAAATGTAGATCGCGTTAAAATACACAACTTATATCATATACATTTGTTTTGTTGAGTGAACCGTTTTCGAGATATTGCTTGTTATTTCCTTAAATTTTCCAATACTTATACTTTTTCTCAAATTCGTTATTCATTTTTTTATGTCCTGGACATGCAAAGAGAATGGAATGCGCCACATAGCAACCAGCGATAAAATATTTGACTATCGCTTAAAAGCTACCATATTCCCCTTGCATCTACAAGAAAATTACAAATAAGATTGACATCTCGATATCTCGATTAACATGAAGCATATGGAGAATAGGCGTTTGTAAAAATAGATTGTACAAGAGTAGAGAAAGTCATGTGAGTGTAACACATCAGATTTTTTCTCAAGCATCCATTCACCAAAAGTTCCTATGCATCTTACTCTCATACTTTTTCTACAATCTCCAAATACCCTGCAATGGTTTCCCTGTAGTAACGAAATCACTTTCCACGAAGCACTTTCTTCTTTGGATAAAATGCTTAAATTACAGGAATGTATTTTGGCCGTAGGATTGGTGTCAACTTTTTTTCCTCTCTTTTTTATTAAAAATTGACGCTGTATACTCAAGCGGGGAAGAGATACATTGTGAGGCGTCTCATTTTTTATAATTATTATTCCCTCTAATACATGAAGATCTTTGGGGGGCCAGTGTTGCTGTATCTTTTCACAATGACATATACGGTAGTTTTCCAGCGAAATAGCTGCTATGCGATGGCTTTTCTTGTACAAAAAATAAAAAAAAAGGAAATTATTTTGCTTTCAGTATACTTTTCATTTTTTTATTTATTTACTTATTTATTTAGTGTTTCATTACTTCCTATGTTCAATGTTACAGAGCTGGGATGTAGTTTAGCATTCCGATTATCAAGCACACTAATGTTGATACTATCTAAGAGAAGGTAACCCAACATAATTTTCCAAGACGAATGTTAATTTCAGATCGCTTCTGCTGCTCTTGAGCCCATGTTTCGAACCCTCTTCCTCTCCAAAAACAAAAAAAATGCTAATGTGGATCCATCTTTGGTACCTCCTTTAAGCACCAATATTTTCACACTTATTACGAGATTTAATCCCCATATTTTTAAATTCTCACTACTATCTCTTAGTTGAGGGATTAAGAACATTTTTTTAAGATATGTGGCCAAGTTTCAAGGTGTTTAAGGAGTTGAATAAAAAGCCATCTGGAAATCATTTAGAGGCATGAGTGTAGTTATATGCCAGGCGTGTGTTGCCATACTAAGAACGGGGATTAAACACTATTAAAATCACGGCATGTATACCTTTTTTCCCATTAGTCACGTGAATGCATCTGCCAAAAAAGGGATGTAGTCGTTGCGCCTATCATGCTGGGAACAAAACTACAAAGGAACATTTATATTCTACGTTTCGTACAGGCAGTTCATTGTCCGGGACATCTAGTCTGAAAAAAATCTGATGTGTTACACTCACATGACTTTCTCTACTCTTGTACAAACTATTTTTACAAACGCTTATTCTCCATCTACTTCATGTTAATCGAGATAAACATTTGCAGACTCTATCGTATTGCTAATTTTCTTGTAGATGTAAGGGGAATATATATTTACAAGGGCAATATAGAAATACAGTAGCCTTTAAGCACATACATATCTCTTAATAGCTGGTTGCTAGGTGCAGCACCATTCCCTTTGCCACAGATTAATACTCTTTGCATATCCAAGACAAAAAAATGAATAACGAATTCCCATTTGAGAAAATAAGTATTGAAAAATTTAAGGGAATAAGAAGCAATATCTCGAAAATGGTTCACTCAACAAAAAAAAATGTATATGACATAAATTGTGTATTTTAACGCGATCTACATTTTTTGTGTAGTAAAAGTTTGTCTATCTCTTATGGTTTACCAGTTATGCAAAAGTCGTTCACAATGAAGAATGCTTTTGGAGACATTCCCAGAAAATTCAAGATTTACATTTTATTTGTCATGAAAATATATTAAACATATAATATTTTAATCAAAATCGTTAGAACCATTTTTGAGAAAAATAAAATTTTCGAAAAATATTCCATGTAAAGGGTAATCTGGGGTGGCGGGATTTTCTTGAAAACCTTCGTGTCGCATCTCTGGAAGATACTGAACCTAAATACCAAGTTTGGTGTTTATCCGACTGTTCGTTTCTGAGTTATGCTGTTCACAGACAGACACACACACACAAACACACACACACACACACACACACACACAGACACACACACAGACATGTTTCCAAAAATGCTTTTTTTGGATTCAGGTGGTCTCAAAACATATATTTCCGGTGAAATCTCGGTATCGAATACAATACTTCCCCTACTTACTATACGTAGTAGAGAAAGTAAAGATGGATTTCAATTGTTTTTCAGCAATTTGAAGAAATATATAAGGAACTTTGTTTCATCTTCCAGTGAATCAGTACACAGACTTATGGCAGTTCCTTTCAAATCTTCGTGGAAGCTCAGAGGTCGAACATTGAAAGTTTTTTTTCTTTCTTTTGCCAGCTTCTTCTCATAAAGGAATGCGGTAGCCATCACTTTGGTTGCAGGCCTTATCATGATACACATAGTAATATTAGAAAACCAAAAAAAGAGTCACGACATAGGTTGCAGATAGCTTTAAAACAGCACCGAGATTCATCGATAGCTTTCATGTGGTGTATGTTGATATCGTTCAGGAGTCATTTTCTGCAAAGCTCGCCTTCGAAGAAGAGAAAAACGAGCCTACTATATGAGCTCCTGTTGAGATAGGTGTTTGCTTCACATATATAAAGCCAATTTGAAGTAGGAGTTGCATTGTGGTTCAACTGTTGGGGAGCCGAACTTGAAATAGTTGCAACCGCACGTATGGTAAAAAGTTTCCGGTAGCCTTCGCCCCAAATGTACTTTCCGGTGGCCTTTGCCCCAAATGTTTAAAAATATTAACTTTGTAATTTGACTGTTTCTTTAAATATTATATATTTATGTTTGCCTAGGCTGCGTCAGTATTATTGTTAGAGACATGTTTCTCTTTGCAGGGTTGTGGTGCGACTGAAGAATGTAGGCTTACACAGATTATAATTTTACTTCACTCCTTTTATTAATGCTTTACACGATTTAAATAACACTTCACTTATATAGAGAGAGCTGTGAGATTTTTTAAATTAATTACTTGCACTTTTTAACACGTAAACTATTTTCGTCTCACATGAATACGTATTAAATTTCTCGAGGACGCATCTCGCGTCAGGAATACTGTCTACAACCAAAGCGTCCAGTTATGAGCGCTGTCTACAAGCAATTGACTTGAATTCCACCGCCTAAATTAGTAAATTTCTGTATTTCAAGTCTCTGATTGGCTATTTCTAATCCAATAGAATACTTTTATTTAACTTAAGCTTTTTTCTGGTTGTTGATTGGCTATTTTATCAACTGTCTCAAAAATTACATTATTGCTGCTCCAAGAATGACTAGTAACATTATTACACTTTCTAATTCATTATTGCCACAAGGTTACTCATTGTTAGCAACTTTTAACCTATTATTCTCACAGCTCCTACATTATTAAATTACGTAATACATTCACATAACATTATTGAACATGTATACAATAATATAAACATTTACAATGACTAATATACACTGTAATATATTGTTACATACACATATTGCTTTAAGGCGGGCTGTTATTGAATTACATATTATATAATTAGACTGAAATCATTTAAGTGTTAAAATACTGCCTCACTATAGCATAATGTTTATGGATCTAACGAGTTTTCTTCCTAGTAAACCTTGTTGTCTGGTTTCCATGTGCTGCTGATAAAGTTCTCTCTAGGACCAAAAGACTTTACAAGGAGCAACTTACTATAGTGGATACTAGAGGCCTACAGGCGGGCGACTCCAAAGGTCGTAACTCCTCTAGTCAGCAGCAGTGAAGATCCTTCGCCTAAATTTACGAGTGTTTCCGATGAATGACGAAGCAAGCAGACAACGAGCACTCAGCAATTTCTATCACTCGTGGTATATGTCGTGATCGGTGTGTTCTGTTGCTGGCGGTGTATCTGAAGTAGCTGAAAGAAGGCTGTGTTTTATGTAAATATGAATGTTGAAGAATTTTCAGTTGCGTCCACCCCAAGCAGAAGCATAGACACCGAATCTGCATGTGAAGTGGCGGCTACCTTATGAGAACATAAGAGCAAGTGAACACCCTAACATTTGACACCTTGCAGATTTATTGTTGTTTTTTTTTTCTTTTCTTTGAATGCTGTTAAACCTAACATCTACGCGGTAATTTAAAATCAGGGCGCTACTCTAAACTCGATGAAATGTGGCAAGGGGGTCGGTAGCACATCTTGACTTGTACACGTTTTAATGAGCTTTTGCGCATGTGCAACTGGTATGACGTAACTACCTTATGGGTTATATACACGAAGATACTTCCATTCCAAACCAGAGTTTTCTCTGATGTAAACAGAAGCACGTGCTTCGGCTTGTCACGAACCCAAGAATATACTCTTACGCCAACGTAAGTAGTTCCTTGATACATGTATTGTATTATGAAATATTAGAGCAGGAAAGGTATAGAACTGCACACTTTATTGCGGTTATCATAAGAAGCCATCGTTACAGGTAATGGATATATACTAGCTGTTAAGAGATTACAAAATATGACTTTCGTCTGCTATTGCGCTAACGCAGAGAGCATCTTGCTTGTTAATACCAACCAAATGCACGACTGTCACTCTCTTACATACACAAGAAATGCAATAATGAATTCCCAGAGGTGCTATCTGAGTACCGAATAAACACTTTGCGTAACACAGGGTATATGATAAGCGAAGTCATTCATAATACACTAACACACATATGCTCAGTTCAGGTCAAATCTTGTGATTTAGTCAGTTGGTATTTGAGCTCACATGGCAAAGGAAGGTGCGTGTAGTGCGAATAAACTGTTAAAACACAGAAGTGGGAAAGAGTTAAAAAGTGGCTAAAAACAAACAATACTTCATATATTCAACTCACTATTACAAAAATACCCGACACTTGCATTATTGCATATTACGAAACTAATATCGGATTTTACAGGCGTTTCAGTGAGAAGTGTAACGAAAGCGAGCAGGGAATATAAACAGACATAATACAACATAGAAGAGGATAAAATGTGGGAACTTATTTAAGTGCGACAGTGGAATTGTGGATAAGCTTGTCATTATTTTGGAGAGTAGTTCTGATTCTGATACGGCAGCTGAGTCATCTTCGGAGGATTCGGATTTGGGTGTTGTACTTTTGCCCGAGGATTGTGATTAACGTAAGTAAAATGTTCATTGCCGCATACTTATAAAATTGATTGTTACCTCAGGTTGCATTTTGAACTATGATTCTCACGCAGGGCGCCTTTTATAGATTAAATAGTGTTGAACAAGCACGTGGGAGGGGAACAAGTAGCCATTATGGGTGGGGATTGCGAACTACTTTCGCGCGGATAATACAAAGAGTTTGTTTTCAGTGAAAGGCACTCTGGTTTGGAATGGACAGTAGGTGGTAGCAGACTGCGGCAGACAAACTTGATGCTACAGCCAGACGGAGACAAACGGCTTTATATCACGATTGAAGGTCGAGAGAGACGAACTGTCGAGTCGAATGACTGAAAGCGAAGAATGTATTGCACAAGTAAATAAACGATTACTTTTTCCAGACTTCTCTTTACTTTACCCTACTGCCACTCCTACAGTAGAGGAAATAATTATTTCGTTTAACTTAAAAATTTGACATGGATATTTCATTGGAAATACACTATTTGAGGCGTTATGTATAAAAATGAATAATATTTAATAAAGGTTCAGTGAACAGTGGAGCTACTCAAAGTTTAAGATAAGAGAAAAACCAGGAAAAAATATGATTTGATACATTCACATTACTTTCTCTATCCTCTATCTCTTACGAAAGCTTATTTTTCTATCTACTTCATTTTAATTGAGACAAACCTTTGCAGACATAGCTACATTACATGTTTCGTAATAGATACAAAGGGAACTGCGATAGTCAAATATTTAAAAATTGACGCTATGTGCTGCCTTAAAATTCAATACGGTTCCCATGCAGTCGCGAGAAACAACTGAAAATCGACAGGACTTTGGTATTTATTCGACTTTTTTTATTTTGAGGTATGCTGCCCACACACACACACACACACACACACACACACACACACACACACACACACACACACACACACCCCTAAACACGGGCCTTTTTCTAAAAATCTGATGTATTACATTCATATGACTTTCTCTACCCTGTAGTACATTCTTGATTTTTTTTCATCACCTTCTGTTCTTAATTCTTTTTCACTACTTTTATCATCATCACCTTGGTTGTCAGACTTATTGCAAGTAACGCTATCGTATAGCTCGGAAGCTATGTTTTTATGATTTCTAGACTAATATCGTTCTGTACTTTGTCGTTTGCTCTTAAATGAAGATAGTGAAGGATCAACTGTCTTACTAGAACTTCATATCTGGAAATAATTTTCATTTTTCCTTATAGTAAGAATAGTTGCAGGTTTTAATAAAGGCCCTCTGAAATTTTCTACTACGTATAGTAAGTAGGGAAGTATTGTATTCCACCCAAAAATTCGATACCGAGATTTCACCGGAAATACATGTTTTGAGACACTCTAAATCCAAAAAAAAGCATTTTTGGAAACATATCCGTGTGTGTGTGTCTGTGTGTCTGTCTGTGTATCTGTCTGTGAGCAGCATAACTCAGAAACGAAGAGTCGGATAAACACCAAACTTGGTATTTAGGTTCAGTATCTTCTAGAGATGCTACACGAAGGTTTTCAAGAAAATCCCTCCACTCCAGATTACCCTTCACATGGAAAATTTTTCGAAAAGTTTAATTTTCTCAAAAATGGCTCTAACGATTTAGATTAAAATATCATATGTTTAAGATATTTTTATGACAAAATGTATATCTTGAATTTTCTGGGAATGTCTCCAAAAGTATTCTCCATTGTGAACGACTTTTGCATAACTGGTAAACCATAAGAGATAGGCAAAATTTTACTGCACAAAAAATGTAGATCGCGTTAAAATACACAATTTATGTCATATACATTTTTGTTGTTGAGTGAACCATTTGAGATATTGCTTGTTATTCCTTAAAATTTTCAATACTTATTTTCTAAAATGGGAATTCGTTATTCATTTTTTTGTCTTGGATATGCAAAGAGTTATAATCTGTGGCAAAGGGAATGGTGCTACACCTAGCCACCAGCTATTAAGAGATATGTATATGCTTAAAGGCTACTGTTTTTCTATATTGCCCTTGTAAATATATTTTCCCCTTACATCTACAAGAAAATTAGCAATAAGATAGAGTCTGCAAATGTTTATCTCGATTAACATGAAGTAGATGGAGAATAAGCGTTTGTAAAAATAGTTTGTACAAGAGTAGAGAAAGTCATGTGAGTGTAACACATCAGATTTTTTTTCTTTGCATGTTATTAAACGTAACGTATGAGCAGTAATTTAAATCTATGGCATTTAAATCTACCGCGCTACTCCTCTAAACTCCATGAAATGTGGCAACATCGGTAGCACATCTTGACTTGTGCACGCTTTAAGGAGCTTTTGTGCATGCGCATCTAGTAAGACTAATTGCCTCGTGAGTCAAATACATACGCGTCAAGCATACTTGAAGGTTGCACGAAGCTTCTCCTGCGCTGTGTTTCCATACTACTACTATAATTGTAGGTTAATACCACTAGATGTTAGCACTACGGCAGAAGTAGGTAACGTGCACGAGCACGGAAACTTCTTCCGATTATTCCAGACCATCCATACTCGACTACAATTTAATTTACACAATACTTCGTTCTTGCCATAAAACATATACTTAATTATATCCACAACAACAAACATCCACAAAACAACCCTTTCTTTTTCGGAGAGCTTATGCAGTATAATTATTGTTATTTTTATAAATATCATTATCGTTGTTGGGAGCGGCTGCAGTGTATCAATTTGTTCATAATCATAGCCATTATGCAGCAGATCCTATTTTACATCATAAAGGTTATCTGATAAAATTTTGTGAACATCTAAAATGTATACCCACGAGTCGGTAATGATAGCCATATTAATGAAGTCTGTATGTAGTGGCTAAGCATGTGATGCAGTTGCTAATGTTCTGTGAAGAGCTATACTTGGTATGTTCATTTAACGCCATCACTTTAAATGTACGAGAATATAGAAAATGAATCCTGGGAGTAAGGACTACCCGACATAACTCCAGAACTAGTCGGTGTTTTCAGTTGTTGAATGTTCAGGGTAGAAAGCTAGATCTCGAAATAAATACATGGCGTTAGTAGTGTAACGTTCAGATAGCAATAAGTAATCTGACAACCCTGTATTGAGGACGAGATTAATATTTCGTTCGTTAAACTATGTTGAAGTTGTTGTGTTACCCCACGTTGGGAGCCAAACTTGAAGTAGTTGCGCACGTTTTGCGGGAGATATGTTTCTTGGAGTGTTTGTCCCACGTATGATACAAAGTTTCCGGTGGCCTTTACACCACGTTTACTTTTCCGGTGGCCTTCGCGCCACGTTTAAAATTTAACTTTTATTTTAATGTTACTTTATTTATTTTACTTATGTATGTATGCCTGGGCTGCGTCAGTAGTTTGTTAAGCACGTATCTCTTAGCAAGGCTGGTGTGGCTAAAGAATGAAGGCTTACACAAATTATAGTTGTATTGTACTTTGTTTATTAATCCTTCACACGATTAAATAACACCTTACTGATGTATCCTACTGTAGACCTGTGAGATTGTTGTGTGCACTTTTAACAGGTAAAACTTTATATTATTCTCACTACAATGAATTTTCATATCTCACATTGAACACGTACCAAATCTAACTGATTGGGTACGCTATCTTGTAGCGTCTACCGCCTGAATTTGTACTTTTTCTCTATTTCAAGTCTCTAATTGGCTAATCCTAAACCAATAGAATACTTTTATTTAATTTAAGCTTTTTCTAGCTTTTGATTGGCTATTTGTATACTGTTTTAAACGTTACATTAGTGTTCCAAGAATTATTAGTATCATTATTAAACTTCCTAATTTATTGTTGTCTCAAAGTTACCTAATTGTTGGCAGCTTTCGGCTTCTACTTTGTAATTCTGTTTGCTACGGAAGGCAGCTTGCTTCTATGCTCACAGCTCCTACATTGTTAAGCTACGTAACATTCACATACATTATTGTACATGTACATAATAATATAAACATAATACAATGGCCGTTACATACACTTTATATGTTATATACACGTATTGCTTTAAAGGCGGGCTGTTATTTTTTTATATTATATAATTAGACTGATATTATTTAAGTGTTAAAAATGCTGCCTCAATGTCATCCACCGCTTGGGATGGCTCTGGCGGTAACTAGCGCCTATAGCCCGCATTCGAGAGGTCCCGGGTTCGAATCCCGGTGGTCTCCCATTCTGACCACGTGGTTTTTTCGTGGTTTTCCTCTTGTCGCCTAGGCCTGATGTATTCTACCACGATTTCTCCTTCCTGTCATTTCATCTTTCTCCCTTCATCTTCCAGGCAGTGTCTCCGGGTTCCGTAGTCCGTCTATTGTCCATTCCAAACCAGAGTTCCCTCTGATGTAAACAGAAGCACGTGCTTCGGCTTGTCACGAACCCAAGAATATACTCTTACGCCAACGTAAATAGCTCCTTAATACATGTATTGTATTATGAAATATTAGAGCAGGAAAGGTATAGAACTGCACATTTTATTGCGGTTATCATAAGAACTCGTCGTTAAATATAATGGATATATACTAGCTGTTAAGAGATTACAAAATATGATTTTCGCCTGCTATTGCGCTAACGCCGAGAGCATCTTGATTGTTAATACCAACCGTATAAACGACTGCCAATCTCATACATACACAAGAAATGCAGCAATGAATTCCCAGAGGTGCTATCTGAGTACCGAATAAACACTTTGCGTAACACAGGATATATGATAAGCGAATAGTCCTACATAATACACTAATACACAGCTCAGCTTAGGTCAAATCATGTGATTTAGTCAATTGGTATTTGAGCTCACATGGCAGAGGAAGGTGCGTGTAGTGCGAATAAACTGGTCAAACACAGAAGCGGGAAACAGTTAAAAAGTGGCTAAAAACAACAATACTTCATAATTCAACTTGGAATACAAACAGACATAATACAACATAGAAGAGGATAAAGTTTTAAGTGCGACAATGCTATGGAATTGTGGATAAGCTTGTCATTATTTTGGAGAGTAGTTCTGATTCCGATATGTCAGCTGAGTTACCTTCGGAGAATTCGGATTTGGGTGTTGCACTTTTGCCCGAGGATTGTGATTAACGTAAGTGTTCATTGCCGCATACTTATAAAATCGATTGTTACCTCAGGTTGCATTTTGAACCATGATTCTCACGTAGGGCGCCTTTTTATAGATTAAGTAGTGTTCAACAAGCACGTGGGAGGGGAACAAACATCCATTATGGGCGGGGATTGCGAACTACTTTCGCGCGGATAATACAAAGAGTTTGTTTTCAGTGAAAGGCACTCTGGTTTGGAATAGATAATAGTGATAGCCTGATGGCATGGTTGCTACGCTTTGGAAATATTTCTTCCCGCCGGCGACAGGGTGCGTTGGCGTATTGCAAGGATCGCTTCGTCGCCCTCTTGCGGGACTTGAGTCTACTGGCGAGAGCAGGTGTTTCGTAGTGGAAATAATAGAGACTTCCGTGCGGATCCTGTCTGCCTATGTATGGACTTGAGATCTCCTGCGGTTCCTGCACTTCATCCCTGCCTCCTGGGGTGTGTAGCCACAATAGATCTAGTTGGTGGTAGTGGTGAGGGTCCCCTTCCGATATTTATTTACACCCTACACGCTACTATGTCATCCTGAGCACATCTGTGTACGACAGACGTCTTCCGTTTTGAACCAGACTCGAAAATCATGGATTTCCTTATTCAAAAGCACTAAGTAGGGCACTAGCTGAGGTGCTGAAATGACACTTGGGCGGTTCATTGTTAGAAATTACATATGCAACGTAGTATATGAATATAAAGAACAAGACATTAAGTTATAACAGGCAGTGCAAGATCACATTAATGATAAAAATGGATCGATAAAAATGGATCCCTTTTTTACTAACGAAAATTAATCTTTGGATTAGGGAAATAGGAGGTCTTAATCTCCAAGATACACGCACACACACACACACATATTCATATACATACATTTTAATTCCTTTATTTATTTTATAATTAGAGTTTCCAATATCTCCTATGATATGGTATGTACCTACTTATTATCATTGTAATTGTAAATATGAGAACGTGAGGCGGTTGCGAGGATATTATAACTTTCTGTGGGAGTCCGAGCTGTGACGGCCGGCACGCAAGTAGCTGTGTGCTGGCCACAGTGAAAAACACTGTATTTGGCTTCTGCATTCACAATCTGTTTGTGACGATTCGTCATGTATTATTCAGCGTTCTGCTATGAGAACGAGGGCTAGCGGAGGAAGAGTTAGCAAAAGTTCAGAAAGAGTTGGTGGTGGTGAGACGACGATGCTGCTGGGGTGATGATGATGATGATGATGATGAATCAAATGCTAGAAGAGGATGCAGAAGAAGAAAAAGAGACGGTAACAAAAGGCATTAAGCATCAGGCAAAGGAGGCAGCCTTTAGAAACTCTAACAAAAGATGGTCAGATCAATTTCTGCAATCAGGCAGAGGACCCTGGAGGCTTTGCTCGATGTGAGATGAGGACGGTGACTGAAAAACGACTGACGTGCAGCACATAGAGCTATGATCTCGAGTAAAAAACGTCGAACTGCCGTGAAGTATTAATGTCACAACATTTCGTTGTACACTATTTCGAGTACTGAAGCGCTGTCTCGAGAAACGAACAATGTAATAAGCGCGTAACATCTTGACCAGCCGCGGAAACCTGAGGTAACATATTTTTGTATTTGTAGATTTCTAAAACGTTTCATATGGTAACATTTCGCCGCTAATATTGTGCAATGAAACAAAAAATTTGGTTTAGTTTGACATTTTCTATTCAGGATACTTTTGTACTGCTTTTCAGTAAGCCCATAAAGCTAAATGCCTAATTGTGTTGTTCATACGTGTGCTGTCTGTAGTAGGCTAGGGTTTGATAAGGTAAAATGTTCAGTCTAATCCTAATTTGTCTGCTACTTATCTGTTTTAGTTGCACAGCTGGATATTCTAAATCGTAACCTAGGAAATCACCGACCTACGGTGTAGTGGTTACCATGCTAGCCTTTAGTTCCCGAGGTCGCGGGTTCAAACCCGGGCGGAGAGGGCGATGAATTTTTTCGGGCATAAAAATCCTTAGCATGGCTTCCTTCGGGAGGGAAGTAAAGCCGGCGGTCCCATGTCACAGATTTACGGCACGTAAAACAACCTCAAGCCTGATAAAGAGGCTTTTCAGTATTTCATGTCCAATTTAGAATGGGACGCTAAGGACCACAGCAGTTATAGAGCGTTCATAAATAAAACTCAATTTAATTTCTTACCAACCCACGGCACCAAGACGGCAATTGTAATAAAGAGGCACAGGAATTCTTAAGCAATTGCCTTCAAGTTATCTACACTCAAACCATTATCATTACAAAGAATGTAAACAACAGCGGCCACGGGTGGTGAAAACCGTGCTAGGAAAAGATAGGACTAACGGAGGGGGCATCTAGCACCTCGAGTCCCAAGGATCTTCTGTGCATGCACTCTCGAGAGGAACGGACGAGGTGAGGAAACTGTAGGTGACGTGTGCATCGAACAGCCAAGTCGGCGCAAGTCGACAAACACGCGCAGAGTTCCCTAACAGTTCCAGGCGTGATCACCCGGCCACGGGAGGTCGCTCGGAGACGTCTCTCTAGCGAGACCGGGCAAACACAACCCAGCAGTGGAGGCTCGACAGGGCTTCCCTCTAGCAGGGCCAAGAAGAAGTTTCAAATCGCAAGCTTCTGCGCCATCTGCCCGATACCAACCGAGCCACAGCCCCGGAGTCAACCTAAAACATAAAGGAAATTTAAATGAGAGGAAATGGAGGAGAGAAAGAGAAAAAATAAAATATGCAATGCGCCATTCTAGTACCTTGTTTCCTACACCACCAGGACGTGTATTCCAAATTTGTTATTTATTTAAATATTTCTTTCAATTTATACATTATTTTTGTACAGATTTTGCTTATATTCTAGTGAATAAAAATATAAAACAAAAGAAAAAAAATTAGATACAATAAGTAAGCTAAAAATAATAATTAAATCAAAACTATAATCATTATAATTAAAATTCAAATCAAAATTGTATATTCAAACTACTGTTACTGGTAACCGGCTATTCCCAATTTCTAAACTAAACAAAATAAAGATAATAAGTCTCTATTTTAAATTAAACTATATTCTAACCATGGTAACCAGTACCCCAAACTACACTTAAATATAAATATTCATTTTCAACTAATGTTAACAAGGAGGAGAGATGAAATACATGGTAGAATATATCACTCCGGCATTCGCCTATGTCAACCAGGGAAAACCACGAAATATCCATAGTTAGAATGGGTGGCCACCGGGGAATCGAACACGGGACCTACCGAATGCGAATTTCACACGTTACCGCAGAGGCCATCTCGCTCGATAAAATCGGTTTAAGTGCTGTCTGTATATGCCAAAAGACTGTACGAGGGATGGAGTGTGGTTTATTACCTACGACATCCCTCCTATAGTCCAGGAACAGTTGAACTTTATTTTCTTCCGCCCTGGTTTTGATGCATAGAAATTCCTATACCTGGTAGTAAAGCACGTGTAACCTTTAAGATATACTGAGTATGCTTGCAATGAGCAGTGAATGATGGGATTACATCCATAATCACATATAATTCTACCTTTGGCTGCTATAGTCTCAGTTGTAAAATATGATGCACGATAACATGATATGATACAACTCAGACACCTGCATTGCTAAACGTTCCTTCGTGATCCTCCCTTCCTGGTTGGCATTTGCTGTGGTAAATTAATTCGCTCGCTTCAAGTACCGCTATTATATACTATATCATAAGCAGAAATGGCTAAAGGGGACACAGCATAACTCAGGTTACTAAAAAACAAAGATGGCTGATGCCACATATTAGAGCGGTCAACACTAGATTTACAGGATGGACCATTTAAATTGAGGCTGTACAATATTTCCAAAACTAAGCGTTGTAGAAAGAAGTGTCTTTAATAAAAGCTGCTTGATATTATGGGGGAAAGTATATACCATTGGTTGTGTTTTGTTTGGAGTTATGATGGCCATTTTAGGGTCAATTTAATTTTTACCTTTTCTACTACGAATAGTAAATAGGGGAAGTATTGCATTCCATCCAAAAATTCGATACCGAGATTTCACCTGAAATACATTTTTGAGGCCTCCTGAATCCAAAAGAATCATTTTTAGAAAAAGGTTCGAATGTGTGTCTGTGAAAAAAACGAAAAGTCGGATAAATACCAAACTTGATATTTAGGTTCAGCATCTTTCACACGAAGATTTCCAAGAAACCCCCCCCGCCCCGAACTACCCTTTAAATGGAACATTTTTCGAAAATTTTGATTTTCTCAAAAATGGCTCTAGCGATTTTGATTGAAATATATGTTTAAGATATTTTCATGACAAATGAAATGTATACCTTGAATTTTCTGGGAATATCCCCAAAAGTTCTCTTCATTGTGAATGGCTTTTGTATAACTGATAAACCGTAAGCGATAGATAAAAATTTTGTGCACACAAAAAATGTAGATCTCGTTAAAACACACAATTTATGCCATAGGCTTTTTTCTTGTGTCGAATGAACCATTTCCGTGATATTCCTTGTTATTTGTTTGAACTTTCCAATACTTATACTTTTTTTTCAAATGGGAATTCGTTATTCGTTTGTTTATGTCCTGGATATGCAAAGAGAATGGAATGCTCCACATAGCAACCAGCTCTTTAAAGATTTGACTATCGCTTAAAGCCTACCATATTCCCCTTGCACCTATAAGAAAATTAGCAATAAGATTAACATGTCGATTAACATGAAGTATATAGAGAAAAAGCGTTTGTAAAAATAGTTTGTACAAGAGTAGAGAAGTTCATGTGAGTGCTACAAGTAAGATTTTTTTTAATTTGGAACCTACAATTTAAATTGACCCTAAAATGACCATCACGACGCCCTCTAAATAAAAACGACTAAAGGCATTTACTTTCCCCCATAACAGCAAGAAACTTTTATTCAAGACAGTTCTTTCTATGACGTTTTGTTTTGGAGATATTGTGCAGTCCCAACTCAAATGGCCCACTCCGTATAACCAGAGATCTTATTTATAAAATATGCACTATTTCGGTCTTCTGCTAGTATTATGAGTCATTTTCATATCATGAGTCATATGTTTCTTCACAGTGTGTCAAATGGTACTCTTTC
The DNA here is from genome assembly GCA_030765065.1 of Deroplatys truncata. Taxonomy (NCBI): domain Eukaryota; kingdom Metazoa; phylum Arthropoda; class Insecta; order Mantodea; family Mantidae; genus Deroplatys; species Deroplatys truncata. Next base: position 52,630,107 of record CM060987.1, read on the forward strand.
ATCCATATGGTTTTTCTTATCTTTGAGAAATCTGGAAACGGAACTCAGTGAAACAACAGTTACTTTGGCTACTCTTTCTTTCACTCTCTTAAGGCTTTTGTGGAACTCGGGTAAACATATATTTTCTTCCTTCATCTCTGCTTCTTGCTTCATGAAGTCGAGGACATGTGCAATTATTTCCCTGCTTTGAATACGTAATACCTTACCATTTAACTTTGAAAACGTAGTAGCCATGGTTATAAATATCACAAATATAAAATAAGCACTATTTACTTACTGATCTCTTTGAAATTACAAGATGCGGACACTTTCTATGCAGACTGTATGTGTTACGCACTGTGAGTAAGCAAAAGTATCATATCGCTTTCGTTGATTAAGCTAAACATAAACCATTCCTAGGCTCGGCAGCTGGGGTGGCAATCAAGGTCACGATTCCAGAAGTTTTGCGCCAGTATAACACTTACACCAAAATTTCCAAAAACAATTCAATTTCTGGTTAACTGCAAAGGTAAGATCTAATAATTAATAATAAATAATTAAATATTCGTACTAATATAGTGTAATTAAAATTATAATCAATGCGTCAGCGGTAAGAAATTCAATCACACATCTCTGTTTTGTACGCATCCTGATGTCCGTAGCCATTTTGGAACGTCCTCCTGCTGCTGCTATCTGTTGCAGGATAACAAAACTAGCAAGACACTAATGGGAAGGTTCAACAATTATAATACTACGCCAACATAATGGGAGACATTACTTTCGGATTGACCCTCGTAAATAGAAAAATAATCTTTCGTAAGAATAGTTTGCGTACCCAATAATAAACGATATAGGGTAAAGAAAGTCATTTGAATGTAATGTAATACATCAGATTTTTGTTTTCCTCAAGTCAATAAGATTTGTTTCACTTCAAAAAATAATAATGACTCACAATTTTTCAATAAACCATAAGGCGTTCACTTCTTAAAACTTTTAGAGCTATGATGTAGTAATGAGAATCAAAGTGTGTTATATTCTGGTCTAGTGAAGGCATGCTAAAATCAGCGCTGTATGAGAACGAACCCAGCCTGCCTCTGTGTACATTCTCCTCGTGCCGGAGGAAGTGGCCCTCAGAAAGAGCTCTTCTGCTTGCTGGTACAATCGCTTGTCAGGGGTTTCCAAAGTTTCATTTTGGTAATATCTCTAAAAACAGCAGTAGCAGCTTGAGGCTGTCTGCTCAAATGTCCAATGAGTAGCTCTTATCTGCAGGGTAACTAGGTTTTCCACGTTGGAACGAAGACTACGATTTGCGTTGATTCACAGTTTATTGACGATTCATTTTACAAACAAGAATGTTCTCGGAGCAAGGCTAACTGAGAGCTTTACGGGAATAGTGGCGTAAACTTATTTTCCCGTTCACTAAATAAAAGCAAAACTCGCTCCCGATTATCACGGCGATATATAAAATACTTAAATGCTCCCGGAATATTAGTATCTTTAACTTACGCTCACATCTCGAGCACGTGCTCGTGGGAGCGTCGATGAATGTATGTATACTCGCCGAAGTCAACAAAATACTAGAGAACGAGCTTCACGTTTCTAGTCAATTTATACAAATTTTTACCCACGCGCTACGGGGTTTACAGTTAGGCTCCAACCCAGCCAGTAGACGTTATACAGGGCTTGGCTCTCTTTTGTATAGGGGGTGATGATCTCGCCAAGGGTGTCCAAGAACTTGACTTAACCCTTCCGAATTCACGGAAATCTGCAGTTAGTCTCGTTCAGAATTTAAATTATATTATAAGCGATGAAATACTGCTTCAAGCTGTAAAACAGTGTTCGTTTTAGTCCGTATTTGAGAGACCTTTGTATACGAGGTCTGTTCAAAAACTTCCGGAATTTGTTCACATTTTTCTACGTTTGCCTTTTACTTATTGTGCATGTTCTTCGAAATACTCTCCTCCGCAATTGATACACCACTCTCAACGCCGTTTCCACTTCCGGAAGCAATCTTGATACATCTCTTTCTGGATCGCGCGAAGCGCCGTCTGCGAATTTTCCTTTATCTAGTCTATCGTTGCAAATCTTCGTCCTTTCAACGGGGTTTCCAACTCCAGGTCTGGAGAGTACGGAGGATGAGGCAGTACAGAGATATCGTTTTTTGTGCAATAGTCACGCACCAACAGGGATGAATGTGCGGGTGCGTTATCGTGATGCAAGAGGCATGAATTATCTCGCCACATTTCAGGCCGTTTCCTTCTCACATTTTCTCGCAGGCGTCGCAACACGCCCCGATAGTCAGTCTTCGATTGGCACGCACAATTTCGTTGACGTTCCTGACATGAACGTTGAAGGGCGTCCTGAACGAGGGTCATCTTTAATTTCCATCCGGCCATTTTTAAACCGCTTGAACCATTCGTAACATCGAGTACGGCTTAAGCACTCATCACCGTAGGCTTTATGCATAATTTGGTGTGTCTCTGTAAAGGTTTTCTTGAGTTTCACTCAAAATTTAGTGGAGACGTGTTGCTCCTCTAACTCTGCCATCTCGAAATTCGCAAACTGTGCGACACAACGTTCTACTCAATACTGCACTGAACAATAAGTAACAGACATAGAATAATGAAACTTCCGGCAGTTTCACATTCAACGCAGGCGTGTGCAGGGATGCCAACCAGTTACGGAATTTTTTGAACAGACGCAGTCTTACAAGCGTTGCCCCTTGCAACAAGATAAATAATTTCGTCTTAAGCTGATTAACTCCAGTGAATAGTATATCTAAGGAATACCAAGACCCTAACGGCTCTCTCATTGGAAGAATGCCATGTAAATGATACCGAAACAATGTCCTGTTCGTCATTGTCAAAAAGGATCTGGGAGGAACCTATTGCTGACTCTTCAGGAGTGGAATACTCAACTCCGTGGCACAACAGCCCGAGCAAGCAAAGGTCTACCGCGTTGCCGGTGCGTTCAAACAGGACGCAATGGGCAGAATGCAGCAATAGGAGAGGACGTGGCCAACATACCGCCCTCTCTCTCTCTCTCTCATAGTACATACTACCCTTGCTTTCTAGGAAACACGATGATCCATCAAACTGAGGAAAGGGCTCGCGATTTAGCAGCCAATCTTACAAAAGAATTGATGTAGAAATGTATCATTGAGGCAGTATTTTAATACTTGAATAGTTTCAATTGAATTATATAATATATAAATTCAATAACAGCCCGCCTTGAAGCAATATGTATGTACTAATTTGTAAAATGTATGTAACAGTCATTGCATATGCCTATATTATTGTAAACATGTTTAATAATGCTATGTGAATACATTATGTAATTTAATAATGCAAGAGCTGTGAGAATAATAAGTTTAACGTTGCTAACAATGAGGTAACCTAGAGGCAATAATGAGTTTGAGAGTTTAAATGTTACTAGTCATGATTAGAGCAACAATAATGTAAATTTTGTGACAGTTTAAAATTAGCCAATCAATTAGCTTTAATTAAATGCAGGTATTCTATTGGACTAGGATTAGAAATACAGAAACTTAGGGGTTTTGGACGGTTGAAATATGTTCAGTTGCTGGCAGACCTTGGTAGTGACCGGATGGAAGATGTGTTCTCTAAAGAAATATTACGTATTCGTGTGTAACAAAAATTAAATATACGCGTTAACTAAGTGAAAGTATCAGGTAAAAGAATCTCACAGCTCTTAATATCAGTGTAGTGCTGTATAATTTGTGCCAAGGATCAATAAAAAGAAGTGAATTTAAACTTAAAATCTGTGTAAGCCTACATTCTTGTCGTACCACGCCCTGTCTAAGAGATACGTGACTCTAAAACAATACTGAAGCATAAATACTACCTATAGAAGCAGTTTAATAACAAAGTTAATAAATATTTTTAAACTTGGAGCGTAACAACAAAAATACATCTTCAAAAATCGGCTTCTCATACGTAGCAGCATATTACGTAACAAACAATCTATTTCAAATTAACGACCAAAGCGTGGTGCAAACTCCTACGTAATTATCAACAAACTCCTAAAGACAATAACTACTTTAAGTTGGCTTCCCAAGCGTGAGGCTAATAAATAAATTTACGTAAATAGAAAACTTCTATTACATCATACAACATGCCAGTAAGACTAAATTCCCCAACTGACACATGTTACTAAGGTAGCTTAGCATAGAGCAGCAGCACGGAAAGCAGAAGGTCCGTGGTTCAATCCCGGTTATTGCATTGGATTTTCCGTCTGAATATACCTTTCTAGCGTTAGCCTATACGCGGCATGTGTGAAAGAACATTGATTATCATTAATTTCTGCTTTTTCTCCCTTGAATTCAGCTTTCGCTTCCGTGTATCAATGTGAAACACGCCATTGCTATTTAAGTTCGCCTGTATGTTTATTAAAGTCTAATTCCTCAGCGATTTTATTGTTTCACACATTCTAACGAAGACCGTCTACTTGATTATTAATGGATGAAAAAAAATCTGATGTGTTACACTCACATGACTTTCTCTACTCTTGTACAATCTATTTTTACAAACGCTTATTCTCCATATGCTTCATGTTAATCGAGATATCGAGATGTCAATCTTATTGGTAATATTCTTGTAGATGCAAGGGGAATATGGTAGCTTTTAAGCGATAGTCAAATATTTTATCGCTGGTTGCTATGTGGCGCATTCCATTCTCTTTGCATGTCCAGGGCATAAAAAAATGAATAGCGAATTTGAGAAAAAGTATAAGTATTGGAAAATTTAAGGAAATAACAAGCAATATCTCGAAAACGGTTCACTCAACAAAAAAAATGTATATGATATAAGTTGTGTATTTTAACGCGATCTACATTTTTTGTGTAGTAAAATTTTGTCTATCTCTTATGGTTTACCAGTTATGCAAAAGTCGTTCATAATGAAGAATACTTTTGGAGACATTCCCAGAAATTTCGAGATATACATTTCATTTCCCATGACATTATCTTAAACATATGATATTTTCATCAAAATCGTTAGAGCCATTTTTGAGAAAATTAAAATTTTCGAAAAATGTTCCATGTAAAGGGTAGTCTGGGGTAGGGGGATTTTCTTGAAAATCTTCGTGTCGCATCTCTGAAAGATACTGAACCTAAATACCAAGTTTGATGTTTATCCGACTGTTAGTTTTTGAGTTATGCTGTTCACAGACACACACACACAGACACACAGACACACACACACACACACACACACAGACACACACACGGACATGTTTCCAAAAATGCTTTTTTTGGATTCAGGAGATCTCAAAACATATATTTCCGGTGAAATCTCGGTATCGAATTTTTGGGTGGAATGCAATACTTCCCCTACTTACTATACGTAGTAGAGAAAGTAAAAAATAGCGATTCTGTAAGAAGGGACCTACATATATTTTAATTTATTTAAAAACATATACAGTACATACAAACGCACTAGTATGAACACATACAAAGGAAGGTCACTAATGGGAGGATTCGCTAATAACTTGGTGTGGTAGCAGGCCTAACGCCTAATTCCATAACATGGAAGAAGAAAAAGAAGCATTTGTTGCTTAACGTTTTCACAAATCTCAACTATAAGCTACTGTCCATTCCAAACCAGAGTGCCTTTCACTGAAAACAAACTCTTTGTATTATCCGCGCGAAAGTACTTCGCAATCCCCGCCCATAATGTCTGCTTGTTCCCCTCCCACGTGCTTGTTGAACACTATTTAATCTATAAAAAGCGCCCTGCGTGAGAATCATAGTTCAAAATGCAACCTGAGGTAACAATCAATTTTATAAGTATGCGGCAATGAACAAAGTGCAACACCCAAATCCGAATCCTCCGAAGATGACTCAGCTGCCATATCAGAATCAGAACTTCTCTCCAAAATAATGACAAGCTTATCCACAATTCCACAGCACTGTCGCACTTAAAACAAGTTCCCACATTTTATCCTCTTCTATGTTGTATTATGTCTGTTTATATTCCGTGCTCGCTTTCGTTACACTTCTCACTGAAACGCCTGTAAAATCCGATATTAGTTTCGCAATATGCAATAATGCAAGTGTCGGGTATTTTTGTAATAGTGAGCTGAATATATGAAGTATTGTTTGTTTTAGCCACTTTTTAACTCTTTCCCACTTCTGTGTTTTAACAGTTTATTCGCACTACACGCACCTTCCTTTGCCATGTGAGCTCAAATACCAACTGACTAAATCACAAGATTTGACCTGAGCTGAGCTGTGTGTTAGTATATTATGAATGACTGTTCGCTTATCATATATCCTGTGTTACGCAAGGTGTTTATTCGGTACTTAGATAGCACCTCTGGGAATTCATTGCTGCATTTCTTGTGTATGTAAGAGAGTGGCAGTCGTGCATGTCGGTTGGTATTAATCAGCAAGATGCTCTCTGCGTTAGCCCAACAGCAGGCGAAAGTCATATTTTGTAATCTCTTAGCAGCTAGTATATATCCATTACCTTTAACGATGACTTTTATGATAACCGCAATAAAGTGTGCAGTTCTATACCTTTCCTGCTCTAATATTTCATAATACAATACATGTATTAAGGAACTATTTGTTGGCGTAAGAGTTTATTCTTGGGTTCGTGACAAGCCGAAGCACGTGCTTCTGTTTACATCAGAGGGAACTCTGGTTTGGAATGGACAACAGATATTTCGATTTTTTATTTCGTGAGTCATTATAATCCTCTCATTGAGAAGGTAATTAAGTTGCATTTACGATATGTGTTATCTAAGTGGAAACTAAAGTGTGTTATGTAGTAATCGTTTCAGTCATTGATCAGTGGAGATAGTTGCTTGCATGCATACGTACCTACACACATACGTGCATACATACATATACCGCGTGAGTCTTCTCATCCTGCGGATTGTTAACTAGGCAACAGGCATTTTACTGACGACGAAATGCAGGTGCTGACACCGCATTCACCAGCCCGCTGATTAGGGCTAAGGTAGTGCTCGTTGTTAACGTGCTCTAGTAGCGCAATGGTTAACATGCTGACAAGTTCGGCTGTATGTCGGAAGTCAATTCACGCCTGCGAATAAATGAGTTTTTTTTTCCTTTATTCATTTCTGTTCATGTTTCGAGAACATTCTAGCAAATCATAATTTCTTTCCGAATACACTAGAAAGTGGATTTGCATATTCTAACAAGTAACAATTTGTGTTTTAATGAAATTCGCATAATTAAACTAATTAAATGAAACGACACTTCCATCCCAAATTATCAGTTCTCGTTAAATTTACTAAAGATAAAAAGTATCTTCAAGTGGCAGTATTTGAAGCTGGAACCTTTACCACTGAAGGCCAACGCGCACACTGTTGCGCTACAAGTGCAAGTCACTGCACGTCCAGCGGTACAAAGCAGTCATTTCGGCCGAAATTGATACGACGCGATGATACAATGGACAGTGTTTACGGCATAGTCTGTACAATGCCGGGACTGCATAACTTCTCAATTCGCAAGCTGAGAAGACTCATTCGGCACACACACGCACACATACAAAACATTTAAATGCTATTTTTGGCTTTAGGATAATGTATACAGATTAAAATTAGTTAAACCTTGTGCTTGCAATTCTATTATATGTTTAATTATTATTATTTATTTTAACATTCTTTAATCCGATAGGTCATATCCGACGAAGAATGAAATGATGCTCAAATGAGCCCGGGTGCATAGAGCTTAACGATATTGTCGTCCTCTAGTTTCCAAGATCGCGGGTTCAAACCCGGCGGAGGGCGATGGATTTTTTTCGGGCGTAAAAATCCTTTGCACGGCTTCCTTCGGAAGGGAAGTAAAGCCGGTGGTCCCGTGTCGTAGATTTACGGCACGTAAAAGAACCTCAAGCCTGATAAAGAGGCCTCTGAGCAAAATTACCGGTGTTTCACGCCCAATATAGAATGGGACGCTAAGGACCATATTAGTTAAAGAGCGTCCATAAATAAAACTCAATTTAGTTTAATCTTAACGTAATTACACATTCATCTTTTTAGGATAAAGAAAAACCTCGGAAACACTCTCAAGCGAGCAGTTCATCCTAAGCGAGATTCGAACTACGGGATCTCTTGAATCTTTTTATTATTATTATTATTATTATTATTATTATTATTATTATTATTATTGGTCGAAGTTGTATTATCAGTCCCAAAATATTTAGAGCCTCTGCAACCAATTTTATTCTTCGAACATGTTTTACTCTCATTCTAAGCTACCTTCTGTTGAAGCGAACTTAATACAACATATTCTTTTTCTAATTTATCAACCAGTCCATTACTGTACAGCAAGTTAGTTCAAAATAACTGAGGAAAAATGCTCCATGCAATCTGTTTTTTTCTGCGCATTCAAAGTACGGGCATGTTTTTCTTTTCCACTGAGATTTATAAATAATAAAGCTAAGCGACAATGATGGTAGCTTTACTCCTGTCTCACGTCAGAGTGTTGGCTCATACACATATGCATACACATACCTGCAATGAGACAAAGGAATGAACGACATGAGGACACAAAAGAGCCAAATCTCTTGGCACCTGATGTTATCTGTATCTATGGCTTACCTGGGCCACATATCCCAACTGGAGACTGAACCCGAGCACTCCAAATGGCAGGCAGAAGCATCAACTCGCTCTCCACGGAGGGTATGTGTGTTTGCAAGCGTGGATGTATGATACTAATGGGCTTTTAAATGTGTATACGCTGATGTGACCTCATTTGAAAACTCTATTAAGATACATAAAACGTCACATTCGATTTTGCAGTTGGCGCATAAAGTAAAAATCTGATGTGCTACACTCACATGACTTTCTCTACTCTTGTACAAACTATTTTTACAAACGCTTATTCTCCATATGCTTCATGTTAATCGAGATATCGAGATGTCAATCTTATTGCTAATTTTCTTGTAGATGCAAGGGGAATATGGTAGGTTTTAAGCGATAGTCAAATATTTTAACGCTGGTTGCAATGTGGCGCATTGCATTCTCTTTGCTTGTCCAGGACATAAAACAAATGAATAACGAATTTGAGAAAAAGTATAAGTATTGGAAAAGTTAAGGGAATAACAAGCAATATCTCGAAAATGGTTCACTCTACAAAAAAAAGTATACGACATAAATTGTGTATTTTAACGCGATCTACAATTTTTGTGCAGTAAAAGTTGTCTATCTCTTATGGTTTACCAGTTATGCAAAAGTCGTTCACAATGAAGAACACTTTTGGAGACATTCCCAGAAAATTCGAGATATACATTTCATTTGTCATGAAAATATCTTAAACATATGATATTTTAATCAAAATCGTTAGAGCCATTTTTAAGAAAATTAAAATTTTCGAAAAATCTTCCATGTAAAGAGTAGTCTGGGGTGGGGGATTTTCTTGAAAACCTTCGTGTCGCATCTCTGGAAGATACTGAACCTAAATACCAAGTTTGGTATTTATCCGATTGTTCGTTTCTGAGTTATACTGTTCACAGACACACAGACACACACACGGACATGTTTCCAAAAAAGCTTTCTTTGGATTCAGGGGGTCTCAAAACATGTATTTCCGGTGAAATCTCGGTATCGAATTTTTGGGTGGAATACAATACTTTCCCTACTTACTATACGTAGTCGAGAAAGTAAAAATTGATATTTTATACACCTGGTAAAATAATAATCAAAATAATACCTGAATTTAAAAACCTTATATGAACACTTCATGACTTCTAATACCCATGACATATTTACATATATCCGTTATATTAGTATCACGACGTACTTTTACCTCAGGAATGGTATAAAATTGAGCAGTAAAGGCATAATTACTTGTAACATACGGAAATAGCATTCGAATTTTATAATCGCGATAACAAACTCTTACAATGAAAGAAAAAGGAAGAATCGTAAGCTCTCAAGTGTGTTGTTCGGATGACTTATTTGGGAAAGCGTAAACTTCAGATATGAAATATTTCGAAAGGAACTAACGCTAAGGAAATAAAAAATCTGATGTTTTACACTCACATGACTTTCTCTACTCTTTATTTTTACAAACGCTTATTCTCCATATGCTTCATGTTAATCGAGATATCGAGATGTCAATCTTATTGCTAAATTTCTTGTAGATGCAAAGGGAATATGGTAGCTTTTAAGCGATAGTCAAATATTTTAACGCTGGTTGCTATGTGGCGCATTCCATTCTCTTTGCATGTCCAGGACATAAAAAAATTGAATAACGAATTTGAGAAAAAGTGTAAGTATTGGAAAATTTAAGGAAATAACAAGCAATATCTCGAAAACGATTCACTCAACAAAAGAAATGATTATAGCATAAGTTGTGTATTTTAACACGATCTACATTTTTGTTTAGTAAAATTTTGTCTGTCTCTTATGGTTTACCAGTTATGCAAAAGTCGTTCACAATGAAGAATACTTTTGGAGACATTCCCAGAAAATTCGAGATATACATTTCATTTCTCATGACATTATCTTAAACATATGATATTTTCATCAAAATCGTTAGAGCCATTTTTGAGAAAATTAAAATTTTTGAAACATTTTCCATGTAATGGGTAGTCTGGGGTGGGGGGATTTTCTTGAAAACCTTCGTGTCGCATCTCTGGAAGATACTGAACCTAAATACCAAGTTTGGTGTCTATCCGACTGTTCGTTTTTGAGTTATGCTGTTCACAGACACACACACACACACACACACACGGACATGTTACCAAAAATGCTTTTTTTGGATTTAGGAGGTCTCAAAACATGTATTTCCGGTGAAATCTCGGTATCAAATTTTTGGGTGGAATGCAATACTTCCCCTACTTACTATACGTAGTAGAGAAAGTAAAAATCTGATGTGTTACACTCACATGACTTTCTCTACTCTTGTACAAAGTATTTTTACAAACGCTTATTCTCCATCTAGTTCATGTTAATCGAGATAAACATTTGCAAACTCTATCTTATTGCTAATTTTCTTGTAGATGTAAGGGGAATATATATTTACAAGGGCAATATAGAAAAACACTAGCCTTTAAGCACATACATATCTCTTAATAGCTGGTTGCTAGGTGCAGCACCATTCCCTTTGCCACAGATTATAACTCTTTGCATATCCAAGACAAAAAAATGAATAACGAATTCCCATTTGAGAATTTACTTACTATACGTAGTAGAGAAAGTAAAAAGAGTTATTTGACAAATTGTGTACTTTAACGAACTGAACTTTTTCCCTATGTGTTCTTGTTTATGTCTTATGATTTTCCAGTTATACAAAATTATTCAAAAATCAATAAGTAGAATGACCTCAGAGAAAATTCAAGACAAAGAAAATTAGCAATAAGATATAGTCTGCAAATGTTTATCTCGATTAACATGAAGTAGATGGAGAATAATCGTTTGTAAAAATAGTTTGTACAAGAGTAGAGAAAGTCATGTGAGTGTAATACATCAGATTTTTTTCGTAGCTGTCATAAACCTTTCATTACTAATATCCAAAGTTTTAAATAAACTTTCTTACACACTCGTTTACCTCGCAGATGTATAACCTTACTATTTAAATATTCATTAGCCTTGGTTTAAAACGCTTAGGCTGTTTGAGTGACACACATGAACACTTAAACTACGTTTAGGTTCCAAGATCCAAGACCCCAAAAAATCCTTAAAAATGATATTTCTATCAGCTTCCGTAAAGTTTTCGGAGCAGCGGTACCTACAGTTGTGGTTGAAATGTTTCTTTGACCTTGCCTTAATCAACTTTATCTTATGAGTAGTATACATCCTCTCTAGATTTCTTAACCTCCTTCTAACTTTCTATTCTCTGTGTTCCGGATTTCTTGTCCGCTTCCGTTCTTTGGTTGCTTCTTCCGGTAACTGAGGTGAGAAGGGATTGGCCTTGTTTTTCAGGAGTTCGACGGGAGTATTCTCAACTGTTTCCATTCCTGTAACACAAGGGTACAGACAGTTATAGTTCACTCGAAGTAAAACTTTTCATAACATTGTGGATCTTTATAACATTGTAGGAATGGCTTCGCACGTCTTTATCACAAAATTAGAATGTAAAGACAAATTGGATGGGTCTTGCCTGAAATAAAACCTCAGCTTTTCTGTTAGGCCTACACCGAGTGAAATAATTTTATTAAACTTACCTGTAAATATACTTCTTTCCTTTTCTTTGAACTTGTGGCAGAGGACGTTTAACTCGATTCTCAGGGCACATAATCAAAATCACTCTCCAGTAAATTAGAGCTGGTATCTAGAAAATAAATTACTCGTATAACTCATTCTGTTAAATACTATTAAGCTATCATAACCTGTATATAATATTCAAACCATTATGTAAAAGTAAGCTATGACATAGCAATACGAACTATTGTCCATTCCAAACCAGAGTGCCTTTCACTGAAAACAAACTCTTTGTTTTATCCGCGCGAAAGTAGTTCGCAAACCCCGCCCCTAATAGCTGCTTGTTCCCCTCCCACGTGCTTGTTGAACACTATTTAATCTATAAAAAGGCGCCCTGCGTGAGAATCATAGTTCAAAATGCAACCCGAGGTAACAATAGATTTTATAAGTATGCGGCAATGAACAGTTTACTTACGTTAATTACAATCCTTGGGCAAAAGTGCAACACCCAAATCCGAATCCTCCGAAGATGACTCAGCTGCCGTATCAGAATCAGAACTACTCTCCAAAATAGTGATAAACTTATCCACAATTCCACAGCACTGTCGTACTTAAAACAAGTTCCCACGTTTTATCCTCTTCTATGTTGTATTATGTTTGTTTATATTCCATGCTCGCTTTCGTTACACTTCTCACTGAAACGCCTGTAAAATCCGATATTAGTTTCCTAATATGCAATAATGCAAGTGTCGGGTATTTTTGTAATAGTGAGTTGAATATATGAAGTATTGTTTGTTTTTAGACACTTTTTAACTGTTTCCCGCTTCTGTATTAGAACAGTTTATTCGCACTACACGCACCTTCCTCTGCCATGTGAGCTCAAATACCAACTGACTAAATCACAAGATTTGACCTGAGCTGAGCTGTGTGTTAGTGTATTATGAATGACTGTTCGCTTATCATATATTCTGTGTTACGCAAAGTGTTTATTCGGTACTCAGATAGCACCTCTGTGAATTCATTGCTGCATTTCTTGTGTATGTAAGAGAATGGCAGTCGTGCATGTCGGTTGGTATTAACAAGCAAGATGCTCTCTGCGTTAGCGCAACAGCAGGCGAAAGTCATATTTTGTAATCTCTTAACAGCTAGTATATATCCATTACCTTTAACGATGACTTCTTATGATAACCGCAATAAAGTGTGCAGTTCTATACCTTTCCTGCTTTAATATTTCATAATACAATGCATGTATTAAGGAACTACTTACGTTGGCATAAGAGTATATTCTTGGGTTCGTGACAAGCCGAAGCACGTGCTTCTGTTTACATCAGAGGGAACTCTGGTTTGGAATGGACCATAATTGCACTGGTAGATAACACGCTCATGCACTGGAAATTGCTGCTGTATAGAATATTCAACGGATCTGATTGTAACCATTCATGTCCTATGAACACAACAACACAACCGCCCACCGCAAACATATAGCATACTTAAAAATGCATTAAGTATTAAATAAGTACCCTCAAAAGAATACATATGAGGCTGCTGTTGTATTTTCAGAGAAATACGTGCTTGAAACTTCATTCACGAGAGCAGCAATTCTCCTTTCGTCAGCCATTTCACTCGTATTAGTTGTATTTTTTTCTAAACGATGACCAGGCACTCTCTCGGGGTTAAACTTTATCATCACAGAGTGAGGTCGTCATCTGTGGTATAGTGGTTACCATGCTAGTGGGTTCAAACCCGGCGGAGGGCAATGGATTTTTTCGGGCGTAAAAATCCTTAGCATGACTTCCTTCGGAAGAGAAGTAAAGCCGGTGGTCCCGTGTCGTAGATTTACGGCATGTAAAAGAACCTCAAGCCTGATAAAGAGGCATCTGAGCAAAATTACTGGCCTTTCACACTGAAGCCGAAATTATAAAGGCAATAATTATCATAATATTCTGAGAAGGATAGCGATATAAAATAAGTAATAATATATTTAAAATCAGTGTATGTATAAAAAGGAGAAGCATTGTGAAAATTGTTGACTGTAAAAGCGACAGAAAGACCAGACAGGCACAGTTTTTTTAATTAGGGACCACCTCAGGTAGAAAGGGTAAATACCATTGAAGCAAGTTTTTCCTGGTAAACAGCCGAGTACAGCTGCACTTAGCCTGGTGAAGGCCACTCTAAGCATCATGACGTTAAGTTTGATGGGAGAGAGAGGAAGTTTAGGCGTTGGTTTTCCTTGTATTAGCGTGGGTAGATCAGTCTGCCTGAGTGCCTGGTGAGTGCAGGACGACTTACTCGTCGTGTGGAGAAGAATGGTGGCGAACATGCTAGAGCATAGAACGCTTAGCTGTAGTTAATATTCTTCGGTCTTGGTAAAGACAAAGTATCATCGTATGCATTTAATAGTGATCGGCAAACCTAAAGTATTATTTGAAATAGTGAATAAAAGTGTTCCAAGACAGCGTTTGTGTGTTTCTCTGTACACACCCATGCATTACCCGAGGTTAAGGTTTCATGCTGGAGCAGCCGTGGCAAAAGAAGAACCAACTGGGAGGAGACAAGCAGCAACCGTGAGGCAAAGCTATTGCTTCATTGTTGGAGGACGGAGCGTGGCTGCGTCGTATTGCGCCTAAACTTGGGGCAGAAAGAATTACCTGCGTCAACGCCCAATATGGAACGAGACGCTAAGGACCACAGCGGTTTAAGAGCGTCCATAAAGAAAACTGAATTTAATTTATCACAGAGTTGTACACTCTGTCAAACTAAAAGTGGCTGGTCTCTTGAGTAGTTACATTTGTGTAAGTCTTTCCGAGTGAGCCCGCGGTTCATAACCGTCAACTTCTGTGCGTCGGTTTGGCTAACTCCATAACACAAGACACTGATTTATTCTACCTCAACACTATGCTTGGGGTAGAGCGTGCTTAAGGTGCTTAACTTCTACGCAAGCATTTAGAGTTTGATTTTTATTCTCTGCACTTTGTATAGTAAGTAGGGGAAGTATTGCATTTCACCCAAAAATTCGATACCGAGATTTCACCTGAAATACATATTTTGAGGCCCCCCTGTATTCAAATAAATGCTTTTGGAAACATGTCCGTGTGTGTGTCTATGTGTCTGTGAACACGATAACTCAATACCAAACTTGGTATTTAGATTCAATATCTTCCAAATATGCGACACGAAGATTTTCAATAAAATCCCCCCACCCAAAAACACCCTTTACATGGAACATTTTTCGAAAATTTTGATTTTCTAAAAAATGGCTCTAATGATTTTGATTAAAATACCATATGTTTAAGATAGTTTTATGGCAAATATGGGGTGGGGGATTTTCTTGAAAACCTTTGTGTCGCATCTCTGGAAGATACTGAAGCTAAGTACTAAGTTTGGTGTTTATCCGACTGTTTCTTTCTGAGTTATGCTGTTCACAGACAGACACACACACGGACATGTTTCCAAAAATGCGTTTTTTTGGATTCGGGGTGTCTCTAAACATGTATTTCCGGTGAAATCTCGGTATCGAATTTTTGGGTGGAATACAATACTTCCCCTAATTACTATACGTAGTAGAGAAAGTAAAAATGAATAACGAATTCCTATTTGAGAAAATCAGCATTGAAAAATTTAAGGGAATAACAAGCAATATCTCGAAAATGGTTCACTCATCAACAAAAATGTATATGACATAAATTGTGATCTACATCTTTTGTGTAGTAAAATTTTGTCTATCTCTTATGGTTTACCAGTTATGCAAAAGTCGTTCACAATGAAGAATACTTTTGGAGACATTCCCAGAAAATTCAAGATATACATTTTATTTGTCATGAAAATATCTTAAACATATGATATTTTAATCAAAATCGTTAGAGCCATTTTTGAGAAAATTAAAATTTTGGAAAAATGTTCCATGTAAAGGGTACTCTGAGGTGGAGGGATTTTCTTGAAAACCTTCGTGTCGCATCTCTGGAAGATACTGAACCTAAATACCAAGTTTGGTGTTTATCTGACAGTTCGTTTCTGAGTTATGCTGTTCACAGACAGACACACACACGGACATGTTTCCAAAAATGCTTTTTTGGATTCAGGGGGTCTTAAAACATGTATTTCCGGTGAAATCTCGGTATTGAATTTTTGGGTGGAATACAATACTTCCCCTACTTACTATACGTAGTAGAGAAAGTAAAAATGGAAACGCTGCGTAGCTCCACGGAGATTTGAACTTGCAATCTCAGGAATAGTAAGCTAATTCGCATCCAGTAAGCTGCAGTAAGCATGGCATTGTAACGAGCTTTAGTCATACTCTACTTGAGAATCCTAAATCAACAAAATGATTTGTTTACGAATACTCGTATTCAGTGTTGAACACTCTGAAACATTTGTCTGTTTGAAATCTGGAATAGAATTATTTTCTCGGAAGACATTTGTGATTATACGTAGTTGTGTTCCCCATTATAACTACTACAAGAATATATGTTGTCTTCTGAACAAAGCCTGCCTATCGCGAGCGCTCAAGGAAGTACGCGATTGGAGCTTCGTCTCTGACGCTGTTGCTTTATTTTTCATTAAAATCCAACTAAACTAAGCTTAAAATAAGAAATACCCGTGCAGAATAACGACAGACTGATTAGTCAAAGTTGCATAAAAACTATAAAATAATTATATGGTATTTGACGTGGATCTGCCCAAATCTCACTTACGGAAAAGAAAACTCACGTGATTAAACTTAAGTGTTATCCTCTGTCCCAATTCCAATAAAACTTATGTGATACATTCACATGACTTTGTCTACCCTCCATCGCTATTAGTGGGCATGGTAACTATTCCTAGCAAAGCTTATTGTTCTATCTGCTACATTTTAATCCAAACAAACCTTTACAGGAATAACTACATTACACATTTCGTTATATAGTGTCTTTCAACAAGAGTATCCTATCTTTAAACTTAAATAAAACACGTTCTATAAATGATAGAGGTTTATTTCTTTTTTATTTTGGAACATAATTAACGTCATTACGTGTGGAAGAGAACACCAGTTAAGTGACCGCCGCGACTTTGTTGGGTTGCGCGTATACGGTTGACCTAATTTTCAATGACAGAAGAACGTAAATTAGGTCCAACACGAATAACACGCGTGATGTTATTCATAAGATCATTTACTATTTCTGACTTGTTGACATAAACTCGAGATTTAACATAACCCTGCAAGAAGTAATCCAACGGCGTTAAATCGCATGACCTCGGGGACCAGTTAACATCACCACCACGGGAAATGATGAAACCTCTAAACTTCTCCTTCAAAAGATCGATTGTTTCGAGAGCAGTATGACATGTGGCACCATCTTGCTGGAACCAGATGTTTCTGAGATCCATATCATCCAATTGAGGCCAAAAACAGTCCCTTATAAGAGCCCGGTATCTTTCTCCATTGACAGTTAGAGCTTCTCCATCTTCATCTTGGAAAAAATATTGACCAATGATTCCACCATACCAAAATCTACACCACACAGTAACCTTTTGGGGATGAAGTGGTGGTTCTTAAATCTGCATGGGATTGTGATTGCTCCAATAGCGGCATTTTTGTTTGTTAACACAACCACCCATCCAAAAATGGGCTTCGTCACTGAAGATGATTTTTCGACAAAAATCCGGGTCAGCTTCCAATTGCTCCATAGCCCAGTCAGCGAATACACGGCGCAACCTATGGTCGTTTGGCTTTAGTTCTTAAGTTAACACCATTTTGTAAGCGTGAAACTTCAAGTCCAGATGCAGAATTCGTCAAGTTGTGGCCGGCGAAAGCCCAAATTCTTGCGCTCGACGAGTAATTGATTTGTTTCCGTTCTCGCGTACACTCTCACGAACGGCACCTATGTTTTCGTTGGAGCGCTTACGTCGATTACGTACAGGCGTTCTTTGATCGCTGACAGAACCACTTTTTCAAATTTATCGATCAAACACCGAATCGTTCTCTCGCAGGGACGATTATGCACACCGTAAACTTCACGCAGTACATAAATGGTTTGGCAAACAGATGATCCATTTTGATAATAAATTTTCACAATTTCTAGGCGTTGCTGAATGCTGTAACGTTCCATGACTATTTGTTAATAACAACTGTAACCACATGAAAAACATTACTGCTGTAACTCAATAACAACGGCAGCTATCACATGTTAAATATAGGACATTCTTGTTGAAAGACTGTTTAGATACAAAGGGAACAACGATAGTCAAATGTTTAAGAACTGGACGCTATTCGCTGATCTTAAAATTCCATACTCTTTCCATGCAATCGCGAGAAACAACTAAATGTTGATAGGACTTTAAGAGAATGACCAAGTAATGAATAATTCAAACCAATAAGGTAAAGGTACTTAACATGTAGGGCCTCCTATTTGAATCATTAATAACGGACATCTCAGAAATGGCTTATGACACAGAAAACTTATTCTAAATAAACTGTGTGTTTTAAATAGATCTAATTTTTTTTGTGGTGCGTTTTCACCTATCGCTGAACGTTATACAAGATTATAGAAAATACCTTCTGAATGAAGAGGACTTCATAGGCTATTCCCAGAAAATTCAAGATATATATTTTATTTTTCATGTAAATATCTTTGATATATGGTATTTTAATCAAAATCGTTAGAACAGTTTTTTAGAAAAACAAAATTTCGAAAAATCTTCCATGTAAAGGGTAGTTTGGTGTGGGAATTTTCTTGAAAATCTTCGTGTTGATTTTTGAAAGATGCCAAGTTTAGCATTTTTCTGACTTTTTGTTTTTGAGTTACGCTGTTCACAGACGCACTCACACAGACACACAGACACACACACACACAAACACACACACACACACACACGGAGCTTTTTCTAAAATGTCTTTTTTGGGATTCAAAGTGCTTCAAAACATGTACTTTCGACGAAATCCCGGTATCGAATTTTTTGGTGCAATGCAATCCCTTCTCTACTTACTAGGTAAGTGGTACAGAAAGTAAAAATGCCCTTTTGGAGTTCAGGCCTCAAAACAATGTTTCCGGTGAAGTATCAACATCGAATTTTTGGGTGGAATACAATACTCCCCTACTTATTATACCAGGTAGCCCAACCGCGCTGTATTTGAGGTGTGCAGATAATCCTTCGTGTGTTAAAAGAGCTGCAGAACACAACGGGGCAATTACAAGTAATTGACGCATTAGTGCCCTAAAACTCTACTACTACTACTACTACTACTACTACTACTACTACTACTACTACTACTACTACTACTACTACTACTTCTACTACTTCTACTACTACTACTACTACTACACTAGCGGTTCTCAGAAACGTCCATATGGATACTTGGAGAGGGTTGGGACATCCTATCAATCAACAGGGGCAAAATCTCGGACACCTGTTCAATACGCGAAGTCAGAATAACAGTACCGTGATGATGATGATAATAATAGTAACAATAACATTTATAATAGCAAGCGAAAAAATGGTAGTGAAACACTGTGTGGTCTCATGTTTGTTGCTTATAGTCCGCAATGTTATATAGAAACAACATAAACACAATTAAAAAATTAGCTATGGACGTATACGGATAGGTCAAATAAAGACATTTTAAATATTTATCAATCTAAAAAGTGAGTTTATCCCCTCCAAAATAAAACCTTTGTAACTGAAGTGGAAAATATTCTAAGACCTTTTCGGTCTATTTTTGTCTATCATCACGAACTGTACACTCTACTGCAAGTCTGGGAAGTGCCTCTCAATGAGCGCGAACCGGTCATCGTCTTTACTGATAAGCAAGAAGAGTTAAAAGAGCTGTCTACTTGGACTGGCCTAATCGGTAGAGCACCTGTCTACTGTGCGACGGGTCCCGCGTTCGATTCCCGGCTGGAGATGGTAATTTTTCTCTAGTCCATATTATTCCCTACCCTGCCCAGAGTCTGGAAGTGTGAATGTGTGTATGATCTAATAGTTAGAGCCCAAAGACAAGCAAATACGACTTAACACCATTGCCTGTAGGCAATAATATGTTCTAAAGGAAAGGTCGCCGATAATTCCATTGCAGTTGAAGGCGGGTTATAAACGCAACCTACAAAAAGAAGAAGCAGCTCGCTCACACTATTTTGCCAGTTTCCCATTGACTTGTGTTTTCTTGGAATTGCCCCATTGAGTTATGCAACTCTTTTAACGCACGACCGGATATCTACAGACTTAAAATACGGCGCGGTTGGACCATCTGGTACGTAGTAGAGAAAGTAAAATTTAGTATTTTGTGGTCTGTGAAGCTTGGGAAGAAGTAATCCTTGTTGAAGTACTCCTAACTCCTACTGCTGCTCAGGTATTCCACCTCTCGAAGTTTTCTTTAATAAGCAGCTATTTAACGCATCTGATCCGTGCAGGGTTTAAGTTGTGGTCCAAATTAGAAAGTAGATGGCTTCGCAGATTGGTTGGACTTTGGTTTCTAACATTTCCACCCGATCCTTTGACACAGGATAAGCGGATACATTTTGAGTTTTTGTAAATGCTTAGTGTGTTGCAAATGCTATATTTGTCTTGTACTGACTTAAAAGAAGTTTGGGAGTCTTGGGCAAATGTGGGCACTCTTGTTATGATCCCAAGAGTGTGAAGCCTGATACAAATAAAATAATTCAGCCTGAAAATTCGGAGAAGTAATTGTCAATCATTCCAGACGTATTTCCAAACGCCATAACTCTAATGGGGTATTCAAACGAATGGACCTATTTCCGAGTGTGATTTTTCCAAGGGCCTGAAGCCATATTTATAACAATCAATATCTTCAGTTTCCGGAGTCCAAAATTAAATTAAAAAAGACACTTTTGAGACCTGATGTTTGTTCCCAAATTTTCAACAACACCACAGTTACACTTGCAAGTGATGATGTATCACTTATTTATGCAAACTAGTGGGGAATATCAATATTTTTTCTTATATTCATTTCATTTTTAGAGCTGTTTATACATTACATTTATATTCGTATAGTCAACATGGTATATATTATTCTGGTATTTACCTATAGAAGACATGAGCATGATTAGCGCTCAAATGTGTTTTGCAAGAACGAGGCTTAAGCCGAGTTCTGTAATTACATGAGAGCGGTAATTATGCTTATCCCACTAGTTACATACAGTACTTCATGCGCGGTCATTTAATGTTTACTTACCGCATCTGCATTCATGATACGATCGTTGGTTTATATGTAACAGCATCACCATTCAATAAACATTGTGATACTCTGTGATTCAACACAAATCAAAACCTAATTAATATTATTCCGTTGATCATAGTAAAGTTTATCTAGAAACAAAAGAGCTAATGCAACGACATTCATTTGTTTACGATAATAATGTAAGGAATAGATCAGCTATTCTCAAGTACTGAACATACAGGTTGGGAGCTTGCCTGCTCAGTGCACAAGCGTGATGGGAGCAACTGAAAGAGAAGCAAAGGGGGAAATGTTGACGTTATTCATACTCTTCCTCAGCGCAGCGGCGGTTTTGTCAGATAGTTTTCATTTACCGAGAAGGACAGTACGTCAAAGTGTAGGTCAACAACAACTAGGCTCAACCCTGTTTGGGAGGAAGCATATTTTATTACAGCACAAGATAATGGTGTAAAATGTTTAATTTATGATAAGCTGTTAAACATATAAAAAAGTTTGATCTACAGCGCCATCATTCATCATGCCATGCGAATCAGTATGAAAAATACCAAGGGAGAGAAATATCGCCTTTATTGGAACATAAAATGTATAACGTTTGTGATGTAAGTCCAGTACATTTTATACTGTGATTTATAGCTATTGCTTAATTTGTTCATGCTGGTCAGACCCACAACTTGTTTATTTTGCCTTTGAACATAGGTACTGTCAGGTTTTTATTAAATAATTTGCTATTCATTGCCTGTATAATCCCTCCTAGGATACAATGCACAAATTAATCATATCTCGCCATATTGAACATTGCTAATTTATTTAATAATGTTAATAATAATAATGCTCATATAAGCAATACACTTTCATTACAAAATAAAATTATAACGCTTCAAGTCAATTTATATCGCAAAGTTACTCCTGTGCAGTTACAGGAAACGCCACTGAGTTTACAAATCGGCATGCTGTTCAGCTTTCCTTGTGGCAGACGCTAACGGGAGCGGAGCAGGTGGTACATACTGGTGATGCCTGGTATAGATTATCTAGAATCAAAATAAAAACCATCCAATTCATTCCGAATAATGAGCGATTCTGAAAAAAGTATCTCTTCAGATATTGAAGTAGCAGCTCCAATAAATGAGGGTAATGTATGAAGTGGCACATACGTGTTATGTAAAATAAGCGAAGTTAGAGTAAATATTATTGTACATGAGAAAGATTCGCTTGCATATTTTGAGTTTTTATCACAACCTTAAAAACCTCCATCTCTCTGGACATGACATGTAAGTATATTAATTAATTGTCGTAATGAATTACATATCACACATTATTAAATGGTCGCGGATAAACGTTTTTACCACATAACTTAAAATATTTGGTAAAGGACGTTTTAATAATAAATGCGAAAAGCACCTTGTAATCACAGGAAATCAGAACCAAAATAATGTACTCTTAATGTTTTTCATTTTTTCCACTCGCTTACATCTGATAAATATGCTTCACGTATCTGTAGGGCGCTTTCGGAACATCTCATTAGATGTATGTATCACGTGGAGGGAAGATGCTCGCTGCTTGGAATTTCTGCGAAGGTTAGGACATTAACTTTATTCTACTGAAAATATTTAAATAATATAATAATTTAATTAATTAAATGTAAATGTTGTAGGCGGCGCCGTGGCCGAGCGGTTAGACCGCTCGCCTCCCACCGAGGCAGCCCGGGTTCAATCCCAGGGACCTGCATGTGGGATTTGTGGTGGACGAAGCGGCGTCTGGGCGGGTTTTCTCCGGGTTCTCCGGTTTCCCCCGCCATTCATTCCACCAACTGCTCCATCATCACCTTTCCTTTCATCCATTTCACCAACATTTCGTTTCATCTACTTCCTTCATCCCCTACCAGGCATTGGGCTGATCACCCATCCTGGATGCTCTGTCTGATCCATGAGTGTCTGCTCCTCGACAGGCCTCTGACCCCAGGCACCCGCTTGTAAGTCCTGGAGGGTGTAAGTCCTACATAAGAGGAGGGTAAACAGATAATGAATGAATGAATGAATGAAAAATGTAAATGTTATGTAATTTATGAAGTAATTGTTTTCAGAATTGCCAGTTTAGAAACAAAAGGTTTCCTTTGTAGTTTCAGAGATATATATTTTGGAAACAAATATAAATAAATAGATAAATATATATAGTGACCACACGCGCGTACCTACGGACCGGCGGTGCGAGCGCCTCCCGGCTCGTCTACCTGGCCGCGTGTGGGGCTAATGACCGGTCCCCTTCAGAACAATAGCCCATTATGAGCCGCTTCCCCGCTCCAGAGAATTCTTTGGGAAATTTCGAGTAGGTTCCTCTCTAGATAGTTCCGCTTTGTTTGAGGGGCCTATATAAGGGGCTGTTCTCCCAATGAGTTCAGTTGTTAGTCACAAAGTTACCAAGTTAAGTACAGTCAAGAAGTTTAAGGGTTTGGACAGTTAAAAGTGGACAGTGTCAAGTGCAGTCCAACTGTGAGTCGTGAGTCTGCAGTTCAGTTGTTAGTTGTGACTCAGCAGTTCAATCGTGATTCGATGGATCAGTTGTACTCTGTACTGAGCGTGTGCCAAACGTGTAAAGTGTAAATCTATGCTACACTGCCTCCTAAGTGACAAATAAGGTGTATTTAGCAGCAACTGGTGTTGTATGTTACTATATGTATTCGGAAATTCTTTTATTTCCTTTTATATTTTAAAGAAAGAAAGGGCAATAAATACCCTATGCACTGAAACCAGTTATGATCTATTGTGCTTCTCTTCATATAGTCACATAGTCTCCTAAGATCTTTGCCTCCTTTGCAGTTTGCAAGTCTCTTAGTAGACACTTCCTGAAAATTTATTATTCGGAAATGAAACTGATCGGAAGTACGTATTCACGTATTGGGATACACAGAATGGGAAGGCTTGAAGTTTATATTTTTGAAACATTTTAATTTCATCATTGAATGAGAGAGAAAAACAAAAGACGTTGATGAAATCGTCTATATAAATGCCGTGATTAATGCGTTTGTCGCATTTTTTTATTATTATTTTTACTTTCTCGAATCGTACTTACACTAAACAGAAAAAGTATTGTATTCCACCCAAAAATTCAATATCGATATTTCACCGTAAATATATGTTTTGAGGCTCCCTAAATAAAACAGAATTTTTTTTTTTAGAAAAAGTTCTTGTGTGTGTAAGTGTGACTATTAACAGCATAACTGAACAATGGAAAGCTCGATAAATACTAAACTTGGTATTTAAGTTCCCTATCTTCCACAAATGCGAAAAAAAAATATTTTCAAGCAAATCCTCCTACTCATAACTACCCTTTACATGGAACATTTTTCGAAATGTTTGATTTTCTGAAAAATGGCTACCATAAGAGATAGACAAAATTTTACTGCACAAAAAATGTAGATCGCGTTAAAATACACAAGTTATGTCATATACATTTTTTGTTGTTGAGTGAACCATTTTCGAGATACTGCTTGTTATTCCCTTAAATTTTCCATTACTTATACTTTTTTCAAATAGAAATTCGTTATTCATTTTTTTTGTCCTGGTAATGCAAAGAGAATGGAATACTCCACATAGCAACCAGCTCTTGAAATATTTGACTATCGCTTAAACTCTACCAATTCCCCTTGCATCTTCATGAAAATTACCAATAAGATTAACATCTCGATATCTCGATTAATATGAAGCATATGGAGAATAAGCGTTTGTAAAAATAGTTTGTACAAGAGTAGAGAAAGTCATGTGAGTGTAACACATCAGAATTTTTTTATTATTTTTTTGTTCTGGTAATGCAAAGAGAATGGAATACTCCACATAGCAACCAGCTCTTAAAATATTTAACTATCGCTTAAAGTCTACCAATAGCCCCTTGCATCTACAAGAAAATCAGCAATAAGATTAACATCTCGATTAATATGAAGCATATGGAGAATAAGCGTTTGTAAAAATAATTTGCAAAAGAGTAGAGAAAATCATGTAAGTGTAACACCAGATTGTTTTCAAGTAGTAAGTCGTTTCTCGTGATCACGCAAGGAACATGAAATTTCAAAGCTATCACATAGCGATTCGCTTTTTAAAAATTTAACAATCGCTTTAGCCTGTTGTATTCTTTTTATACCTAAAACGAATATGTAAGTGTGTAATGAAAGTTTAACAAGAAGTAGTTAGAATAATAAGCTTTTGTACGAATACTTTGTGTAAGAATGAGTGGAAAAGTCATATGAATGTAACACATCAGTTTTTTACTTTCTCTACTACGTATAGTAAGTAGGGGAAGTATTGTATTCCACCTAAAAATTCGATATCGATGTTTAACCGGAAATACATGCTATGAGGTACCCTGAATCCAAAATAGCGTTTTAGAAAAAGTTCCGTGTGTGGTTGTGTGTCTGTGTGTTTGTGAACAGCATAACTCAAAAACGAAAAGTCGGTTAAATACCAAACTTGGTATTTAGGTTCAGTATCTTTCAGAGATGCTACATGAAGATTTTCAAGAAAATCCCCCACTCCAGACTACCCTTTACATTAAACATTTTTCGAAAATTTTGATTTTCTCAAAAATGGCTCTAACTATTTTGAGTAAAACATTATATGTTTAAGGCATACAAATGAAATGTAGATCTCGTTAAAACACACAATTTATATCATATACATTGTTTTTTTCTTGTTTTGTGGAGTGGACAATTTCCGAGATATTCTTTGTTATTTGTTTCAATTTTCTAATACTTATACTTTTTCTCAAATGAGAATTTGTTAATTTTTTTTAATGTCCTGGACATGCAAAGAGAATGAAAGCTCTACATAGCAACCAGCTCTTAAAAGATCTGACTATCGCTTAAAGCCTACCATATTCCCCGTGCACCTACAAGAAAATTAGCAATAAGATTAACATCTCGATATCTCGATTAACATGAAGTAGATGGAGAATAAGGGTTTGTAAAAATAGTTAGTACAAGAGTAGAGAAAGTCATGTGAGTGCAACACACCAGATTTTTTAATTTGTATAGCCCATAGTGAAGTGACTCAAAACATGTTTTTATTTCAACCTCGTGTCTAGATAGTGAGGGAGGATGAGAAGCAGAAGAAGAGAAATACTTTCAGATAAACCATTCAGTGAGTTCAAATTCCTCTCACCTCCATTCCTTAAACGTTTTGTATCTGCACTGATAACGACAAAAGACACGAGGACTTAGCAAATGAACCTGGTAGGTTTTCTACAAGCGTTAAAAATTCATTACATTTTACTCTTGAAACGACAGCCTGGCCTTTCTCCAAAATATAATGGAACATGGAAGAGGAAATGATGAACGGATAAAAATGGGGGCACACTTCGCGTACACATACACACAGCTCTAGGGATATCTGATATCGATTCGTGGTGCGGGGAAGTGCTCTGGGGCTCCTCCCTTGCATCGCTGTAGGAGCTTAAGACATGGGCAGGATTTTTATTTTATGTGTACTAAAGGGAAATGCCAGCTGAGAAGACTAGCTGGTTTCTGCGATCCCCATGCTTCCTGCTAGATATTGCACAGAACGCTAGAGGGGAAAATGTGAGAGCCATGCAAAAGGATCTGCTGATTTTGTCTCCGTTATTTCTAATGTTCATGCGCTACATCCATCACTCGCAGGCCAATGTAATGGAAACTTCTATAGGGTAAATGAGCAGCAAGATGGAGAACTTAACGTTTGATTACATGAGTTCCTAATTAAAAAATCTGATGTGTTACACTCACATGACTTTCTCTACTCTTGTACAATCTATTTTTACAAACGCTTATTCTCCATATGCTTCATGTTAATCGAGATACTGAGATGTTAATGTATTGTTAACTTTCTTGTAGATGCAAGGGGAATATGGTAGGTTTTAAGCGACAGTCAAATATTTTAACACTGGTTGCTATGTGGCGCACTCCATTCTCTTTGCATGTCCAGGACATAAAAAAATCTGATGTGTTACACTCACATGACTTTCTCTACTCTTGTACAATCTAATTTTACAAACGCTTATTCTCCATATGCTTCATGTTAATCGAGATATCAAGATGCTAATCTTATTGGTAATATTCTTGTAGATGCAAGGGGAATATGGTAGCTTTTAAGCGATAGTCAAATATTTTAACGCTGGTTGCTATGTGGCGCATTCCATTCTCTTTGCATGTCCAGGGCATAAAAAAATGAGTAACAATTAGAGAAAAAGTATAAGTATTGGAAAATTTAAGGAAATAACAAGCAATATCTCGAAAACGGTTCACTCAACAAAAGAAATGTATATGACATAAGTTGTGTATTTTAACGCGATCTACATTTTTTGTGTAGTAACATTTTGTCTATCTCTTATGGTTTACCAGTTATGCAAAAGTCGTTCACAATGAAGAATATTTTTGGAGACATTCCCAGAAAATTCGAGATATACATTTTATTTGTCATGACAATATCTTAAACATATGATATTTTAATCAAAATCGTTAGAGCCGTTTTTGAGAAAATTAAAATTTTCGAAAAATGTTCCATGTAAAGGATAGTCTGGGGTGGGGGGATTTTCTTGAAAACCTTCGTGTCGCATCTCTGGAAGATACTGAACCTAAATACCAAGTTTGGTGTTTATCCGACTGTTCGTTTTTGAGTTATGCTGTTCACAGACACACAGACACACAGACAGACAGACACACAGACACACAGACAGACACACACACGGACATGTTTCCAAAAATGCTTTTTTTGGATTCAGTGATTCTCAAAACATGTATTTCCGGTGAAATCTCGGTATCGAATTTTTGGGTGGAATGCAATACTTCCCCTACTTACTATACGTAGTAGAGAAAGTAAAAATTAATAACGAATTTGAGAAAAAGTATAAGTATTGAAAAATTTAAGGGAATAGCAAGCAATATCTCGAAAACGGTTCACTCAACAACAAAAATGTATATGACATAAATTGTGTATTTTAACGCGATCTACATTTTTCGTGTAGTAAAATTTTGTCTATCTCTTATGGTTTACCGTTATGAAAAAGTCGTTCATAATGAAGAATACTTTTGGAGACATTCCCAGAAAATTCGAGATATACATTTTATTTGTCATGACAATATCTTAAACATATGATATTTTAATCAAAATCGTTAGAGCCGTTTTTGAGAAAATTAAAATTTTCGAAAAATGTTCCATGTAAAGGGTAGTCTGGGGTGGGGGGATTTTCTTGAAAACCTTCGTGTCGCATCTCTGAAAGATACTGAACCTAAATACCAAGTTTGGTGTTTATCCGACTCTTCGTTTTTGAGTTATGCTGTTCACAGGCACACAGACACACAGTCAGACAACAGACAGACACACAGACAGACACACACACGGACATGTTTCCAAAAATGCTTTTTTTGGATTCAGTGAGTCTCAAAACATGTATTTCCGGTGAAATCTCGGTGTCGAAATTTTGGGTGGAATACAATACTTCCCCTACTTACTATACGTAGTAGAGAAAGTAAAAGTTAATAACGAATTTGAGAAAAAGTATAAGTATTGGAAAATTTAAGGGAATAACTAGCAATATCTCGAAAACGGTTCACTCAACAAAAGAAATGTATATGACATAAATTGTGTATTTTAACGCGATCTACATTTTTCATGTAGTAAAAGTTTGTCTATCTCTTATGGTTTACCAGTTATGCAAAAGTCGTTCACAATGAAGAATACTTTTGGAGACATTCCCAGAAAATTCGAGATATACATTTCATTTGTCATAAAAATATCTTAAACATATGATATTTTAATCAAAATCGTTAGAGCCATTTTTGAGAAAATTATAATTTTCGAAAAATGTTCTATGTAAAGGGTAGTCTGGGGTGGGGGGGATTTTCTTGAAAACCTTCGTGTCGCATCTCTGGATGATACTGAACCTAAATACCAAGTTTGGTGTTTATCCGACTGTTCGTTTCTGAGTTATGCTGTTCACAGACAGACACACACACACGGACATGTTTCCAAATATGCTTTTTTGGATTCAGGGGATCTCAAAACATGTATTTCCGGCGAAATCTCGGTATCGAATTTTTGGGTGGAATACAATACTTCCCCTACTTACTATATGTAGTAGACAAAGTAAAAATCTACCCTTTATCGCTTTAGTGGATACAAAAGCTATTCTTACGAAGGCTTATTTTTCATCTATTGCATTTTAATCGAGATAAACATTTGCAAAAATAGTTACATTACACATTTCCCTTACAAAGGGAACAGCGATGGTCAACTGCTTAAGAACTGGATGCTGTATGCTGGCTTTAAAATTCTATACCTACTCTTTCTAAGCAATCGCGAGAAACAGCTGAAAATCTAAGGGACTTAAAAAGAATGACAAAGTATTGAACAAATCGAAGCATTAATAACGGATATCTCGGAAATGGCTGATGCCACAAAAAAGGTTATTTGAAATACATTTTACGTTTTAAAGAGATTACATTTTTTGTTTAGTGCGCTTTTATCTATTGCTTAACGTTTACTAGTTATACATACAAGATTATACAAAATTCCCTCCGAATGAAGAAGACTTCACAGGATGTTCACACAAAATTCAATATCAACATTTTATTTGTTATGTAAATATCCTTAACATATATCCTTTTTAAATCAAAATAGTTGAGTCATTTCTTAGAAAATAAAAAAATTCGAAAAATGTTCCATGTAAAGGATAGTGGGCAGATTTTCTTGAAAATTTTCATGTCCATCTTTGGAAGGTACTGAATCTAAATAAAAATTTGGTATTTATCCGACTTTAAGTTTTTGAGTTATGCTGTTCTCATATAGACCGCGGACCAATGGATGGATGGACAAAAGACACATTAGTGTTTACATACGGTGTTGATTGGTACACGCGAAAACTCTTACTACACTAATTATCACAGGGTTTCTTTAACTATAGGATGCAATCACTATTGATGCAGGTCGAGGTTTTCGTCGTGACACGCTTATCTGTATGCGCAGTAACTGGGCAAGTCCATTATCTTCTGAGAGTGGTGTTGGGTCAGTAGCAACAGAGCAGTAGGCGCGTACACAACGTGAGATAAGGTGGCATCACCACGCGTTCCAAGTGAATGTTGTTCCAAGCAAGGGGAATACTGCCAGTCGTTCTCCCCCCAGCCTAGACTACCTTCTCCTCCACTGCATTTCTGCCGTGTGACGACGAAAAAGTGGACCCGTACATAAGCCATCGTCAGATGGTAGGAAAGCACAGCACAGAATTAGAAGATAAGGGAGCAGATTTTTACTCTGACAAATCACCAGACTCAATAATTTCATTGATAAAATCTGGCTTGCCTGGTTGCTTACGTAAAATACTTATTTTGTCACTTTTAGCCAGCTGAACTAGATCTTTCAGGGTGCTCATAGCCGTGTATGATGAAACGAAAATATATCCTAGAAGTAAGTGCAAAAGTTAAAGGCATGAAAGCGGGCCATACTGAAGACTCCAGCTAACATATGCTTGCCCCTTCTACCAGCGCTGCCGAACGCGGTATAATTGGCGCAACAGTTCTAGACATGTGAAAATCTTAATGAGAGCTATGAAGCGAGTTACTTACCAGATCAGGAGGTGACCGGTCGTCTGCTTGCTGGAGGAGTGCGTGGGACAGTCAGTGTCAAATATCCGCACACCGGTTATGCACTGCACTGTACTGCAGTGATACACTTATAGTTATATGCAGTACATTTAAATCTAGCGCTGTAAAAAGCGCTTAATTGCGACGGTTTTAGTGTTTGAAAGAATGCTACTGTTTATCTGCCGCACGTATAAAAGACAATTTGTCGCGGTCACTTCGTGTTATCTTTTACTGAGCGCCTATTATTGTTTTTAATTTTTGGGTTCACTGTCCTCCGGCTAGCTATAATCTCTCGGTCAAGCACTTATCTTATACAGGTGTGTAAACGGAAAGGAGTTTTTATCCAAAGATAACACTGATAAAAGAATTTGTTTTATACTTTTATTGTCTTAACACATTATTCACTTTCACATATTAATCGTGACACTCGCCAAATTGAAACTGTTATAATAACTTCTTTACTGCCCATTATTAATTCGCGTACTACGCGCTACGCGTAACCTGCAAATCGATAAACTATGCTATGTATTCACCATGACTGTTTCTGTTGAACTCAGCGACGTGTAATGCACAAATGTTTCCGATGGACTGGAGGGATCTATCTCTGACTTAGCTCTATTTATACTCCTACACCCGATATGCCTAAAGATTATAATCGAGCTCCTATTGGTTAATAAAACGCGCCAACATTAGCGTCTATTTTTATATCCAATGAAAATTACGAAAACATATGCTCTGGGGAAAAATGTTCCCGCAAATTCCTAAGAAAAACGCGCCAATATTACGTCATTTGCTCGTCTCTAATAATGATAAACAGCTCACCCCCTCGCTACATTATTGCACGCTATTATTGTCAGTTTCAGTAAGGCCGTATAAACCCATTTCTCGACAATAATTACAATCAACATACATCTCAAATCAATGTCACACAATAATGCATATTCACACTACAATCACTCTGACATTTACATAATTTGTGATACAAATTACTGCGTCATAATATAAAAACACTGTATATCATCTCATCTAATTCCTCCACACTTGACAGCCCTTCCTCTTCTACGGAATCACTCACATCATTGCTGTCGCTACTTTCTGCATCATCATCCTGGATGAGAATTATTTCTGTTTGATTTTCTACAATTCCATCTTTTTCGAAATAATGATTCTCAATTTGTTCTACATGTCGAAATACGTTTTTTCCATTCTAGCCTTCCAATTTCTGTAAATCGCTGACGACATCTCCACATCTTTTAATTTAAAAGTGATATTTCTGCATGCCCCCATTTTTTGACATCAGCCCAGATTAATTGTATTGGGTTTAGATCTGGGTGATACGGTGGCAGTCTAAGTACATCATGGCCATGTTGTATTAATATCTGGTCAAGTACAGGTTATTCAAAAAGAAGGAACAGACTTTAAATATTTATTTCTAGTGAAGGACAATAGATAGCGACACATACGACACATGCCCCACCTGCTAGTTCCATTCAGTACAGCGGCGCTGTGTTTGTTTACGAGAAAATGACAACGCCACAGGAAAAGTAGTTTTGTGTGCTGCATTATGCAAAGAGTAAATACATTGTTTCATTGCAGCGTGCATTTCATTGTAAGATCAACAACGAGCCGCTTCGTCATAAAAAAATTTGCAATGGATACAATAAATTCGTAAGAGATGGTTGCGTATGCAAACGCAAAAGCACTGGACGTCCTCGCATAACAAATGGTGCTCATTTTGAACATACAAAATATAATTTTGAATTTTTCTCAGACTTGTACCACCACCTTGAATGCTTATGCTGTCTTTCGGCTTGATGAGCAATCTGCTTATTGTTGGCACAGTTTATTCTTCCACATAGAAATTGTGAATCGTGCGCCGAATGAAATCGTCTATCTCTGTAACACGTTCAGGGACCTTATGTTACTTCCCAGGTGTGCCAAATGGTACTCCTTCATCTATGTGTTTTTTGTTATCTTTGAGAACTCTGGAAACGGAACTCAATGAAACACCAGTTGCGTTGGCTACCTTACCACTGAACTTTGAGAACTTAGGAGCCATGGTTATAAATGTCACAAATATAAAATAAACACCATTTAGCTGCTGCTCTCTTTGAAATTACAACCAGATGCGAAACACTTTTTATGCAGACTGTACGTGTTACGCACTGTGAGTAAGCAAAGGTATTATATCGCTTTCGTTGATTAAGCTAAACATAAACCATTCCTAGGCTCGGCAGCTGGCAGTGTTGCCAACTTGGCCATTTTATGGCTAAACCTAGCATTTTCACAGTAGCGTTTAGCCATATGAAATCGTAAAATGCTTATAGCCTGAAATCTAGCCTATTTAACAAACCCCTTAGCCAAAATCTAGCCTAAATAGCAAAATTTTATCTGCGCTCTAGCTATGCAAAGGAAAAATGGTTAGGGTGAATCCCCGCTACGTTGTAGCTGTAGTCATGGCATGCCATCAAAATATTACTATTCATAAGGTAAATATGTATTAGTATCTAGATAATACACCGTTGTAACATGAGTTTGACTTGTGATTATTCACCATGGTTATTCCCGAAGTAATTTAAAGCTGAACTGTGTTGCACTAATTCGATAGTTCGAATGCATGTTTATATTTTCATTTGGTCTGCGAGAAAAGGAGAGGGGAAAAGACGTAAACTTGTAGATATGTATATCAAGCGAACCAGTGTTGCCAACTTAGCTATTTTATGGCTAAATCTAGCATTTTCACAGTAGCGTTTAGCCGCATACAATCGTAAAATGCTTATAGCCTGAAATCTAGCCTATTTAACAAACCCCTTTAGCCAAAATCTAGCTTAAATAGCATAATTCCATCTGCGCTTTAGCTATGCAAAAGGAATAAATGGTCACGGTGAATCCCCACTACCGTGTAGTTGTATTATGTTCCTATCATGAGTCATGACATGTCATTAAAATGTGTACTAATGATAAGGTCGACTTTCTGGAGTATGCGCCCAAAATGTATGTTTTTTGAGGGATAGAATTGGTCAGCTTTTACATACGCTTTGTGGATACGCTTGTCATTATTTTGGAGAGTAGTTCTGATTCTGATATGGCAGCTGAGTAATCTTCGGAGGATTCGGGTGTTGCACTTTTGCCCGAGGATTGTGATTAACGTAAGTAAAATGTTCATTGCCGCATACTTACAAAATCGATTGTTACCTCAGGTTGCATTCTGAATCATGATTCTCACGCAGGGCGCCTTTTTAAGATTAAATAGTGTTTACCAAGCAGTGGGAGGGGAACAAACAGCCATTATGGGCTGGGATTGAGAACTACTTTCGCGCGGATAATACAAAGAGTTTGTTTTCAGTGAAAGGCACTCTGGTTTGGAATGGACAATAGTAACGTCAGAAGTACCACGTGCTCAGAGTCCGTAGCGCACACACTACGGTAGCTGAAGGGGTGAAACCCCCTCCCTTTAACAGGGACCGCCGGTACAACCTGCTACGCTTGACAACAGCGCTGTACGCGAGCATTGGACAGCATTCATATGCCTTTAACTTGTGCACTTTAGTTGCGGACAATCCATACTTATCGGACACATATGGAATTTATGCTCACGCTTGAATATTTATATTATATCCAAGTTTCGCCTCGCACGTTTTCCTTCCCACTTAAGGATATCCATCTGTGGAAAAATGACAAAAATTGCCAAAATTCATACATGTAGATTTAAATGTCTAGCGATTTAAATGCCTACCCGTAAGCCTAGCTTACTATATAATAATAATAATAGTAATAATAATAATAATAATATTGCCTACACTAAAGTGAACAGATCAATCAAGAGAGGTCTCAGGAATCATTAAATACAAAATTAGCTGCAGAGGGGCAGAAAAAGACGAAGGAGGGTCTGTGTTTGCACTAAATGCTTTTCAAAACAGCATAAAGTCAGAAGCAGTGTTACTTTAGTATTATAATTTTAAATTCTCTTTCTCGGTTTTTCATTTGTCAGCACATTCTTATTTTCAGAATGTTCTACACGATCTACTTTACGGTATGAATGAATGAAATTTTGTATACCTCCTCATAACAGGATAAAAAATGGAATGAGCTTTTGCTAACATTTTTAGTTATTTAACTAAGCTGACACTATTAAACGATACTTCTTATTGTGTAAATTTTAAGCAAAAAACTGAAGCCTCGTATTTAACATTTATTTTCTCCTAAACTAATAGGATAATTAACAATTAATCTCTATAATTTATTAAAATACTATTAAAGGGTTTAATTATAAAGCTTTTTATTTCAAAAAATAATTGCATGATGTGGAGCAATTTTTCAAAACATTAAAAATACATAATAAAGAAATTAATATCTCGGGAACTAACTTAAAAGCATGCATATTTGGCGTACATATTATATATTAAACCCTGATTGCTGTATTAACATACAAAATTATTCGAGCTGAAATTGTGGGTTTTCGAAAGTTTACAGATGGATATCGCGTGGGAACTCGCCACCAAGCACAGTACGACTTAGTAGGTGTGGTTAAAAATTTGTGACTTTGAATAATTTAGTATTTACAGCAGAAATTTGCATGACAGAGACCTGGTATACTGTAACCTTATCTGAATTGGGTCATTATAAATTCCACGTCGACTGTTTTCTTGCCTAATTTGATGTTTCTCACATTCACACCGTTCATTGTTACTTATGACGTCGTTTATACCTCATTGATGGCTTGTAACTGAAATGCGTTAGAGACGTTCGAATGATACAACATGGGTTCAACTTCGAATGAAAACGTTCACAATATTGTCATTCGTGTCAGAGAAAGAGAAGAATTCTGTCCATAGTGACGGTGGAAATATGATGACCATAATGTTGTTTACGAGTTGTCTGACAGGGGAAAAAGAAGCCAAAGAAATTTCTCAACAAGTAAAAAATGTCACCCCGACTAGCGTATTTACTTATAAGACCCAAAGGTTCTTTTTGGGGGTAGGGGCCAAACCAGATCTGACTCGGTGGAAGCGACATCCTTTCAGTAAAGCATTGGTCAAATGTCGAGAACAGAATGAATAACCTCTTCGAAGTCAATATAAACAGACCTCAGAGAATGTCGTAAATGATTTACAGATGTTGAAGAGTCATTTTATATGCATCAAGAAACCTGTTTGACAATAAAAAATAAAGAAACGGTATGTATTTGTAATTGTTATAACCATGAACCATGAAAGATTGCTTAAACATGGAGGGTAAAGGTGAAGGTAAAGGTACGTATCACGGAGGGGTCCCTGGAACCGGGGCAGAGCACAGCACGCACGCTCGGCCCATTGTGCTTCCAATGTGACCCCTGGGAGGCAAGCATGAGGGGAGAGACCCGAAAGGCGACCAGATCCGGATGCCGAAGGGCGCAAGCATGGATGGGGTTCATAACGTTTCCAGGTAGAACGCACCCACCGCCGCACGTTCCCTGCCCACAAGCCACCAACCTCCAGGGACCCCCGGATCAGAGCCCCACGCTGATGAGAGACCTAACTGAGCGGTACCACAGCGACGCCAGGGAAGAAACCTTTACAGAGCGCAAGCCACCACCAGCCGAACACCGTCGCCTGGTCCTATAGCCGTGAAACAGATAAGGAAGATTATGGGTGCATAAATGAGGCGAAAGAGAGTCGCGGTAGATGAATCACTCCAGCATTCGCCTGGCGACCTGGGGAAACCACAGAAAACCCATGGGCCAGAGTGGGTGGTAGTCTGTGATCGATCCCGGGTCTCCCGAATGCGAGCCACAGATGTAACCGCCTGAACCATTACGTTCGATTTAAACATGGAGGAGTAGCTGAGGGTAAACACGAACTTGCAATCCTCTGCCATAGTAACATAGTTTCTTCTCTTTCTCACTAAACATCATTGAAGGCCCGCTCCACGCTCCACTATAACTTGTAGGAAAGAATATGAGATCGAGTGAACTACTCAAGGTCGTGCACGCAGCTAGAGTCGGGAGCACACGCTAAGGCGGGTGGGTGCACTTTGCGCAGTTGCATTGCTCTGAATCACGTGACTTTCTAGTGCATAGTGAGCAAGAATGAAAGAAAGAGACAGTGTACTATCTCTTTCTCTATCCCTGCGCAGTGGCTTCCCCTTTTCGCCTTTATATATACTCCCGACTATAGTATACTTAGGATTAGCCGTATCTTATCATATATTAATCAGTGCATATGTGCCTATAGTCGCATATACTTTCCTTTTTCTTGTTAGGGTATAAAACTGCCACTTCTAAAAATAACTGGGTTTCATAATTAAAGAAATCGTAATTGAAAACACGTGTTCCTTTCCATTGCATGTTTAACTGAAAACGGAATGCATTATGTTCAGTTGGCAGTGAATATAATGGGGTGTCTAAGTATTCTAATAACGAATTTCAAACAATACTTCTCTGAAGAGCTAACTTCAGTATATTGAATTACAGACCCCTCACAGAAATGTTCCAGAAATATGAAGTTAAGGAGCTTTCCTGAGATGAAAGTCTGGAGCAAAAGATCAAGAGGGTGAATTTCTTAGGTTTGTGGTTAACAGGATGAAATGAATATTCAACGATCTCAGGAAACTCTTAAAATTTCTACTGACTTTTTCAAGTACTTACCTTTGAAATATTATGGGGTTTCTTTCATTTATTTAAAGAAATAAGTGGGCTAAGGATCCAGAACAAGTTAGCAACCAATGTATGTGCAATCTTACTTTACAGTTGCGTAACACAGTACTGCTGATGTAAACAAAGACGCCAATGCGCTGCCTTATGTACTACTATAAACATACAGTCCAGTGAGGGTGGAGAATGAAGTAGGACACATACATTGAAATGAGAGACACAAGTGCATTGTACCTCTAGTCAAAAACGCATTGTACACGGTCTCACAGGTAAACAACGCCCCAATGCACCACCTCACTCCACTCTACTCGATGTGCAGTAAACGTCACTTCACTCTTAAGTTGTCCCGGATCCTTAGCCTGGAAATAAGTATGAAATTGAACCTGATTAAATACTCAAATTAAATAACTTGAATATAGGCATTAAGAAGTCTTTTTTTTACTGCGTTATCGGATAGGTCATACTGAATGAATGAAATGGGTGAAAAGATGCTCAAATGAGGACGGAGTCCATAGAGCTTAGAGTTACCCGATATTCGTCTTTTCAGGATAAGGGAATCTCAAAAATACCTTTTGGGTAACTCACCCTTACCGAGTTTTGAACTCGGGACTTCTTGAATGTGAGATAGACATGCTACCTCCATACTACGCAGGTAATGAAAGTGTATTATCGTATAGCTTATACGTTTGTTTGTGAATTGGTGTATTTATGTCTCCAATAAGTATCTGAACACAATAATAAATGAGCAAATGATCAATATTGTAGAAAAATTCTTATTTTGACCCTGTGACCAGTTAATCACGGAATAAATTTTCTTATTGATACACTTAATATCCTGGGTTAAGAATCATATAGGTCCAAGGTGAAAGCCAGTCAAAACTAAAACGGCGAAGCTATACAATTAGAGAAACGCCTGTATCCAAACTAGGTGCTGAATAGACGGTGTTAAATTAGCTTTCAGATCTGGCTTAAATCACGCCCGAGAGATTAGGCACATAAGTTTAATATAGGTATGAACATGTATCTGGAACAAAATGCTCATCTGCTGAAATGGAGTTCCGTATTTTTCTCTGAAAGACACGAAAACACCTCTCTGGCTCATTTTTCCGGATAGAGCGCGGCTGCTATAGCTGCCCTACTGTTGCAAATGTTTGTTAGGGAAACCTCGGCTTCTCAAGATGGATTTTTTCGGAAGTAAAAATCCTTAACATGGCTTCCTTCGGAAGGGAAGTAAAACCGGTGGTCCGGCACGTAAAAGAACCTCAAGCCTGATGAAGAGGCTTCTGAGAAAAGTTACCGGTCCTTCATGCCCAACATAGAGTGGGACGCTAAAGACCACAGCAGTTAAAGAGCGTCCATAAACAAAACTCAATTTAATTTAATTTCCAAAGGGTTAAATAAAAATTGTGATATTTCACCTTTGGGCAGTAACTACGCAAAGCACTTTCTCCAACTGTCAAATGACAATGTGGAATAAGATTACAAAAAGCTCCAACGACATGCGAATTTAACTCGTGAAATATTAAAAAATAAAAGAGGCTTGGGGTTTCACAGACCCCAGTTAAGGATTAATGTCATTTAGTATTATACGTATTTATACAACTCTAGTACAACAGTAGTAGGTAAGAAAATGAGGGCTGTCATACAATCGGTGCCTGCGCAGGAGTCCCTCTCCTGCATCGAACTGTAGATAGGACGATTCACTATTACCCATCTTCTCATAATTCCGAATGATATTGCGCTATAGAATGTCAGCCACTGACTATTTGAATTTCTACAGAAGAGAGCTGCTCTGAACGTGTAAACATTTTGAATTGTTACAAAGCACGACTTGTCATTTTTGCACTGCTGCTGTCAGCGGGCAATCTTAACTGTTGAAGCATGGAGGAATATATTACAACTGTATATCGTTGCTGTTGTTTGTGTCCCTTATTTGAGGTCTTTCCTCGGAGGTTTGTTAGAAGAGATATGTCTGACCTTGATCACTCTATGTTCCTCGAAACCTACTGAAATATCTGTGGCAGCAACGACAACAAGCAGTACGTGTAAGGAAGGGTAGTGACTCTCTCGAGAAAAATATTCAAAAAGAAATATAACAGAATAACGATGACAATGTTTAAATACATTGCATCCACTGCAATGAAAATCAATATGGAAACCGAGAGGATTGAGTAATGTGCGACAGTGTGTAAACAGGCCGACGAAGGCTACACCGATCTAAAAAGTGAATGACAATTTAATTTTAACAAGTATACAACACAATTTAAGGAAATGTCTGTTTAGTAATATGTATGAACTTCAGTTAAAATCACGTAAACTGCTTTCATTATTCTTATTTATATAGACAAGGAGTATATTTAGGCCAGAGACACGTTGTTTTAAGTGAATTTTTTTTCTCATAGGTTCATATAACCACATTTTTCTTATTGTCATAGTTGAATGAAAATGTCAAACTTGCCCCATTTCCGTTGCCGACTTTGCCCGATATGCGGGACAATTTCGGCAGCTCTGTAAAATTGAATATTTCAAAAACGTATATGTTTCAATTGCAGAAATTACCTACTTGTTTGATGACCACTCTAGTATATAATATATAAAAAATACAAAGCTCTGTAAATTCTGAGCATACTATTTAGTTCATAATCTGAGCATTTTTCTTAATGTGCCAAATTGCTCCACCTTTCCCTATAATTTAGGAGAGCAAGGAGGGAGTGTTAAAATAAGTCCAACAGATTTATTGGAAGTGGAACTTTT
This sequence comes from Deroplatys truncata, assembly GCA_030765065.1. Classification (NCBI taxonomy): domain Eukaryota; kingdom Metazoa; phylum Arthropoda; class Insecta; order Mantodea; family Mantidae; genus Deroplatys; species Deroplatys truncata. The sequence continues at coordinate 52,670,373 of CM060987.1, forward strand.
TAAGAAATAGGACCAATTTCTTCAGAATGAATGGAGTAGTGAGTGACAAAAACAAACTCAGTGCATACTGTAGGGTTGGAGACGGTAGGAGTAAAACCGATGAGTAACCCGGTTCTTCCGGATGTAGCGCCTCTATGCGGTATACCGAGTAAACCGCGGTTGTACCCGAACGAAGGGTAAATTAGATGGTGCTGACGAATCTAGGCGTTGCTTTTGAATACTTTTTCTTCGTTTTGTACTTCTGCGGTTCTACTACAAGCACCTACGTCACCGCATTCAATATTATGTTGTAAAGCACTTCTGTGCAGTCTTCTTTAGATAAAACGTTCACTAACTATGCAAAATTATGTCTATTCAATCAATACGGATACCTCTGTGTCAGTTGAAGTCTTTTCTGTAGCAGGGCAGATAATCTCTGAGAGAAGTTCATCTCTCAGCCCAAGTGGGCAGAAATGCATATATTTTTACATAACAATTTCTTATTTTTAGATTTTTTTTGTATCGTACAAAGAAATTTATTTTTTAAAAGGTTATTTTTATATACCTATGTATTTTGTGTATGATAGTATAATTTTTTGAGGAATTAATTTTATTTTGGAAGAAATATTAGCTGCTCACTAATACTCAGTATCAGTATAAAAAATCTGATGTGTTACACTCACATGACTTTCTCTACTCTTGTACAAACTATTTTTACAAACGCTTATTCTCCATATGCTTCATGTTAATCGAGATATCGGGATGTCAATCTTATTGCTAATTATCTTGTAGATGCAAGGGGAATATGGTAGGTGTTAAACGATAGTCAAATATTTTAACGCTGGTTGCTATGTGGCGCATTCCATTCTCTTTGCATGTCCAGGACATAAAAGATGAATAACGAATTTGAGAAAAAGTATAAGTATTGGAAAATTTAAGGGAATAACAAGCAATATCTCGAAAACGGTTTACTCAACAAAAGAAATGTATATGACATAAATTGTGTATTTTAACGCGATCTACATTTTTTGTGTAGTAAAATTTTGTCTATCTCTTATGGTTTACCAGTTATGTAAAGTCGTTCACAATGAAGAATACTTTTGGAGACATTCCCAAAAAATTCGAGATATACATTTCATTTCTCATGACAATATCTTAAACATATGATATTTTAATCAAAATCGTTAGAACCATTTTTGAGAAAATTAAAATTTTCGAAAAATGTTCCATGTAAAGGGTAGTCTGGGGTGGGGGAATTTTCTTGAAAACCTTCCTGTCACATCTCTGGAAGATACTGAACCTAAATACCAAGTTTGGCATTTATCCGACTGTTCGTTTCTGAGTTATACTGTTCACAGACACACACACGAACATGTTTCCAAAAATGCTTTTTTTGGATTCAGGGGGTCTCAAACATGTATTTCCAGTGAAATCTCGGTATCAAAGTTTTGGGTGGAATACAATACTTCCCCTACTTACTATATGTATTAGAGAAAGTAAAAATTGCTTAATGAGCACAAAAGTTTTCAAATTTAATAATATATGATGTTATCCACTGGTACACTAAAGGAAACAATGAATACATATATTTCTTAAAATGAGTATATTGTAAATATTCAACCTTTGTACACTTTAACTTCTAGGATCTTTGGTGCTTCTCCTAATCTTTGCATTCTCCTAGTCCTCATCCCTTCAGAAAGATTCAGAATTACCAAAGAGATATTTTGAAACAGTTTATATGTCTCAGGTCAAGAGATTTGTACATTCAAGATTATCAGGCCTTTAATGTGTTGAAGATGAGAGGGCTTTTCATTGACATTTTCCTTGATTTACAATAACTAATATGATTAAAAACTATTTAGAAACATGATAATACTAAGGGAAAATCAGATTTTTTTATATGCATAAAGTAGTCTTGACTGAGAGAAAGAAAGAGTGTTAATGATATCATTTGAGATTCTGTATGAATAATAGTACCACATGTTTGATTAACTGCAGTAAGTTTTAGATCTTTACAAATTAAAGGGTAGTTGTAATGAGGACCAATTCCAGCACTTAAATCCACTATCATGAATAAACATTTATCTTTTCCCTTGTGGACAATCTGCATATTATGCCTACAGACCTAGAAAAATATTAATGTAAAATCTGACACAATGAATTCATAAGGAACATTTAGAAAATATATGTACCTGTTAGTGCTATCAGTATTGATTTTCCAGTTAAATCCAAGGCTTGATATTTAGTTACCTTTATTCTGTTATTGGTGGTGGCTGCTGTATAAGAGCACAAGAGCATGTGAACACCCTAATGTTCGACAACTTGCAGATTTGTTGGTTATTTATTCTTTGAATACCTACTATTAAACATAACACATATGCAGTAATTTAAAATCTATGATGTTTAAATTTACCCTGCTACTCCTCTAAGCTCGATAAAATGTGGCAATAGGGATGGTAGCACATCTTGACTTGTGTACATTTTAAGGACCTTTTGCGTATGCGTGACTTCTATGATGCAATTACCTTATGGGACAAATGCATACAGATAGTGCATATTTGAAGGTATGAGCTCCTGTCCATTGTGTTTATCAGTATAATTCTATGTTAATGCCACTAGGAGGTACCACACTGCAGCAAACAGTGCTTTGTATTACTCTAATACAGGCACTGTAGCAGAAGAAGGTAACCTGCACAAGCGCGGAAACTTCTCCTGCTTATTCCAGACCGTCTAATAACAAACATCTACAGAAACAACCCTTTCTTTTGTCAGAAAACAAAGCATCATCATTATTATCATCATCATCACTATTACATTGTTGGGAGCGGCTACAGTTGTATCAGTTAGTTCACAATCATAACTATTGTGCAGCAGATCCTACTTCACATTTTCAGAGATATCTACTCTAAATTTTGTGAACACCAAAATGTATACTCACGAGCTGCTACTGTCTGTTATTCTCTCTCCTTCCTGCTTCTTTCTGGTTCATATCACTAAGTTGGCTTGTAATGTATGCTTATTTTCTGTCTATGCTATGCTAAGGAAAAATAAAATACATTATTTAATACCTGGCTAATTGAAATCTCATGTTTACAGTTCTCCCAGTTATCAGGCAAGTGGCAAGAAGCAGCAGCAAGATGCAGAATCAAATAGCAAGGGGAAAAAGCAGCAACATGGTAACCATAGTGCTCCACCACCACAACAGAAACCTCATTCAGGAGTCATCTTGGAGGCCTCCACAGTTGCTGCTACTGTTCAGCAGCAGCTGCGCAACAATGGAGGACAAACAGATGGGTCAGTCACACCTTCAGCTGTCACTATAGAGAGAAAACCAAATAAAGATGGTCTAACCAAAGTACTGAAGAACGTTGCCACTTCTAGCATATCAGGTGAGAAACTCAATACCTAAGATAGTTAAGTATGTTTAAACAGATTAAGACAAAATATTATTTATAATTTAGTAATATTATTAGTGGAAGTAACGTTATAAAAATATTATATTTGTCTTCATTATTATCATACTATCACCACCATGGTGATGCCGTAGCATTGCTGCCAGTAGTATGGGAGATCCTGCTTGGTCTCCTGCATGGATATTGAATTTTTACTTTCTCTACCATGTGCATACATAGTAGGTAGATAAGGTATTGCATTCCAACCAAAAACTCAATACTATGATTTCACCAGAAAGACCTCTTTTGAGGACTTCTGAATAAAAATGTTTTGAGGACCTCTGAATAAAAAAAAAGCCATTTTAGAAAAAGGTCTCTGTGTATAGTGTGTGCCTGTCTGTCTGTCTGTGTGCAAAACTCAAAAACGAAAAGTAGGATAAATATCAAACTTGGTATTTAGATTTATTAAACTCCAAAGATGTGACACAAAGATTTTCAAGAATCCCCCACCCAAAACTACCTTTACATGGAACATTTTTTGAAATGTTTTATTCCTTAAAAATGGCTCTAACAGTTTTGATTAAAATACTATGTATTAAAGATATTCATATGAAAAATAATGTATACCTTGAATTTTCTGTGAATAGCCTGTAAAATCCTTCATTTGGAAACATCTACACAAAATATATAAATCTCTTTAAAAAACACAATTTATATCAAATAACATTTTTTGTGGCATCCAAATATATCTGTTATTAATGATTCGAATTGATCAATACATTGTTATTCTTCTTAAGCCCCGTTGATTATCAGTTGTTTCTTGTGATTGCATGGAAACCTTAAGGAATTTTCGGGCCAGCATATAACGTCCATTCTAAAACATTTGACTTTTGCTGTTCCAATTGTACCCTAAAAAAATGTGTAATCTAGCTATTTCTGCAAATGTTTATCTTGATTTAAATGAAGTAGGTAAAAAATAAACTTTCATAAGGATAATTTGTATACCCACTAATAAATGATAGAGGGTAGAGAAAGTTATGTGAATGTAACACATTGGATTTTTTTTTCATTTTGGGAAGCCTGGAATGGAAGTGCTTTCAGTGTTGTGAGGTCCTTGGGGAACTATGAGACTGAGAGGCTAGGAAGTTTAGAAATTAACAACTCTCTGTCTTAGAAGTCACACATAAGCATCTGAGAGGATTCAGCGTGCTAACTCATGCCAACCCTATGCTCATGATACCTTGTGCCTCCTGGACGGAGGCAGAGGAAGCAGGGTTGTGCAGTTGGCATGGCCCCCCAAGGGAGTAGTCACGCCCTAGTAGTAGGATACTGCCATATGATCATTTTATACACTACAATGCACAAAATAGCAGTTAAATCATCTCCTTTGCTGTTATGAATTAGATCTGTTAGGTTTTGTCGAACTCTGTAAGTAATTATATTACATTACAGTAATTATATCTCCTGCGTGATACTTTATGATTACTTTGAAGGTGGGTGTGCAGTACATCTTAAAGTTTCCTTGTCTATCATAAAGGATATTATGATATTTGATATTCTCCTCCATAATGAAAACTTATTGATTAGTGCCCATGTGTTGCAGCTGATTTTAAAACAATGGCGGCTTATGGTATAAAAACAGGTGTAAAATGCTGTGTACAAAAAGAAAAAAAAAGTGCATGCTAAAAACTAAATAAATGTTAATAAGACTCACCCTACTTTTTGTAGATTAAGTCAATCCTCCTTTCCTTTAAGGAAGCAGGGTTATCTATGATTTGAAGCAATATACTAGTGCATAACCAACAAAATTCAGAAAACTAAAAAATCTTTAAGTTTTATATTATACAACTATCTTTTAATGTCTTTCTTTATGCAAATTTTGCCATGAATTGATTGGTCACCTAGTAATTAAAAGGTTTTTCTTGTCCTTATCATTCCATCTATTAAAAGACGTTTCTAGCCAAATACACACAATTCTGTTGTTGGAAAAATAAAAACGGGAACAAGGCATACATTTACTTACATTCAGTATTTACATGCTCATGCTATTTACTGAATACTCGTAAGTATACATAGTAATTTATTTTGTTGGAAATATAAACAAACAAAAAAGAAGGAAATGAAGACACAAATTGACATGTACTCGGTGTTCACATGCTCACACCTACTCACTGACTGACTACTCTCTAAGGTTCTTAGGTTACAACCTACAAGCTGCTACCTGATGTTGCAAAAGAAATACTTCAGTGTTGAGACAGAAGTTCTTCACTTCCATAGCTAGACAAGCAATAATAGCGTCACATTACTATGGCAATCTTCCCAATCAAGAGAAATACTGAACCCAAAGTGCCAAAACATTTCTCTTGCTGTAGAAGTGAGCTGTTATGGTCTTCCCCCCACTCAGGAGAGAGATCCCTGGCTTGCCTTTGAAGTCAGGATGCAAAAGAAGAGAAAGTTTGTAACTTTAACATTTATACTATCTGGACTAAACATTTCACAACTAGTGACAAGTGGATTTTTGTCTTAAATGCTCCATTTAAAGCAAATTAAGAAATGGTGTAAGCAGAAAATGTTAGGTGAAAAACTCTTTACATCTTGGCTGCCTACCTCTATTCTATAAGAAGATTTAAATACTTGTCAATTCATAATATTATCAAAAACATCAAGAATATAATAAGAACCCAAGTTCTCACAAAGTAAAAACGCTGATGAATGGGGTGCAATGCATAAGTTTCTCTCTAACAAAGAAAGTTCAGTGTTACATTGTTCATGCGATTTTATAGTTGTTCCTGAAATGTAAGAACTATTTTCTTTCCAGCTATGCCATTCATTTGCTTGAAAAAGGTCATTTAAGATAGAAGTTATCTATAATATGAGGGCCATTCTAAAAGTTCTCATGAAGATCACCAAATTATTGTTATAGTTGTTAAGTATTATCCTTTAGATAGTACACTGTGTCTCAGATATCCAACTGTAGTCACTTGTTTATGACTATCATGTAAACAAATTAGTGTTAACATTTTCTGCAAAATGATAAAACTAAAATACGATCTGTAATAAAGTACTTCATTTTAAAGGGTTTAGCCCCACAGAAACATAAAAGGTGTTAGATTCCACATTAATGCAATCTACTCCATTTTTGATGATTAAAAAGTGGGCTGCTGAGTTAAAGCTGGTCATATATCCATTTAAAATGATGAGCACTCAGGCGTCCCAAAACTGCCACAATTGACAAGATTGTGACAAAAATTCAATGCTGTACTCAATGATCACAGATTGAAGGTATTGGAGTTGGCCGACATATATCTTAAACATATGGTATTTTAATCAAAATTGTTAGAACCAGTTTTGAGAAAATTAAAAATAATTTTTCCATATAATGGGTAGTTTGGGGAGGGGAAATTTTCTTGAAAATCTTTGTGTTGCATTCTTAGAGGACTCTGAACTTAAATACCAAGTTTGATATATAATTGACTTTTTGTTTTTGAGACACATGGTAGGAAAGATAGACATGTGTGCGCATAGGCACCTTTTCCTAAAAATGCTTTTCTGTTGGATTTAGGGGATTCCAAAATATGTATTTCCCATGAAATCTCAATATTGAATTTCTGGGTGGAAACAATTCTTCTTCTTACTTGCTATAGTTAGATGTAGAGAAAGTAATAAATAAAGAGAATTCCTTAGCTGCAGATTTTAAGTCACTCAGAACTTTGTCTTCATAATATTTATCTTTTACAGTGAAGTGTTTCTTTACATCTTTTGTGTATACCTCACATGTCTTGTTGCTTTTCTCAATCACACAAATTAGTCTGTAGCAATATCTCCACATAAAACTTAATGTCTTTTCCAGAACATTATATGTGCTGGAATTGCCAATGTAGGATTTTTGGGCTCAATACGAATATTTCTCCATAGTCCCTTATCAAGAAAGTGGTGCTTCAATTTTTCCTTTGGATCAGTTTTTAAGATTAGAAAGCCTTCATTTCTTGCCAAGAACTTTAAACAGTCCTCTGCTTAGTCAACACAGAACCAGATGTGTTCTTTGATGCTGTGATTTGCACTGTTAATTTTTCCAAACCTTTGGTTGGGAGCATAAAATGAAGATATTGCTGGGACAAGAAGGAGTTCTTTCTATAAAATGATCCTAATGTTAGATTGTGTAACTACTTTGTTTATGTCCTAATAGAGGTAATAATCAGAAATAATTTTGCTTTTGAAATACTTACAAATAACAACTTTCCTCATGAAAGCTTTTTTTTTTTCTTTCTCTCGTTCTCTCTGATAACTTTAATCCACATATTTCAAGTAGTTTCGATAAAATGGGACAAAGGTATAAACATTTCATTTTTGAGAAAACAGGCAGTGAAGAGCACAAGAGCTTGTAAACACACTAACTTTGACATCTGGTGGATTTATTGGTTATTTTATCTTTTAATGCTATTAAACGTAACGTATATGTGGTAATTTAAAATCTATGGTGTTTAAATCTGCCGCACTACTCCTCTCAACTCAGTGAGACATGACATCAGAGTAACTAGCACATCTTGACTTGTGCATGTTTTAAGGAGCTTCTGCATATGCACAACTGGTATGCTGTAATTACCTTATGGGCCAAATACATAGGGGGCATGCACACTTGAAAAAGTGACTGGCTGATGAAGCTTTTCCTGCAGTCTGTTTCTATACTATCACTACATTTTTATGTCAGTGTCACTAAGTGGTAGCACACTATGGCAGAAGTTAGTCACTATCGCAGAAATGGGTAACGTGCATAAGTGAGGAAACTTTTCCTGGTTTCTCCATACCATCCATAATCTCAAATATAATTTAATTAGTTATTCTCTGTGGTCTAGAGGTACCATGCTAGTCTCTAGTTCCGGAAGTCATGGGTTCAAACCCAGCGGAGGACTTTGGATTTTTTTTGGGCATAAAAATCTTTAGCATGGCTTCCTTCAGAAGGGAAGTGAAACAGTGGTCCTGTGTCGTAGATTTACACACGTAAAAGAACCTCAAGCCTAATAAAGGCCTCTGAGCAAAATTTCCAGTCTTTCACGCCCAATATAGAATGGGACGCTAAGGGCCATCAGTAGTTAAAGAGCATCCATGGTAAACCTCAATTTAATTTATACATTACTTCGTCCTTGTCCTAACATAGTGCATTTAATTACGTACACAACAAATATCCACAAAAACCTCTTTCTTTTGTCAGACAAATTATGTACTGCTGGTGGTGGTGGTGTTGTTAGAGCAGCTGCAGTTGTATCAATTTGTTCATAATCATAATTATTATGCAGTAGGGTATTTCATATTTTCAGAGCTATCTGAATAAAATTTGTGAACACCAAAATGTGTACTCATGAGCTGCTATTGAAAACAGATTTAGTTTTTATGCTAAGACTAACTTAAATTTTCTTCCAGGAGTGTAATTGGAGACAGTAAGTACTTTATTGAGGGTTCTCATCATCAATGAGCAAGTTTCATTTATCTTTTCTTTCTCTTTGCTTCTTTAGAAATTTGCAGAGCACTGGATTCTTACTTGATAATCTCTTTGCAAGAAAGCTTATGCTGAATTTCAAAAGCAGTTTCTTCAGATAATAGTATTGTTCTAAGGTGTTAACTTGCACTTATCTAAAGTTTCCTTTTGGTCTCATCTTGAAGAATCATACATATAAACATAAATATAGTAATAAGTTTTACAAGGGAACTCGCTTTCATGGACCATAACAAATACAAAGAGACACAGCATTTTGTTTACAAATAGAGAGGCGTATGAGTGAGGTTAGGTGAGTGGCTACATCCTTGTTGATCTCTTTGGGTTAAGCAGCTTTGAGCATGGGTTGGTATTTGGACAAGTCACCCTCCAACTCTGGCATAAGCTATGTGGAACATAATTAAACCACTGTCGGTCAGATTCCACAATTTAACTGTAATCTTCAATGTCCATTTCGATGCCTTTCCTAATGAATTAATTAATAAGGAGACTTTAAATTATTGGCAGACATCTGTAATGATATTATACACCAGAGAACAAGAAACTTGACAACCGATACTTTATCTGAAATAGAACCAATATGGCAGCTGCTAATAAAATCTTGTAAAAATTATTTAGCAGGCTTACAATTGTTACACAATAGAAATATGAAAAAAAAAAAAAATTCATCAAATTTCAATCCATTGTCTTGCCTCACCATCATCGTCATGTAGTACTAATTTTCATGCCTCTTTTGCCATGGACTCAGGTTGGATCATGCCACCTGGCTGAAGTATTTATTTGAAGGTTTCCCTCAATGTCTTGCCCATTCAGTCTCAAAGCTCACATCAATTCATTACATGCATTCACTCTGTCATAATGATCTACTCAGTCAAAAGTCAATCAATGACAAAAAATGTAAAAGAAATCTTAACATTTGCTGAAATCACTAATTTCACTTTATTATTAGTTTTACATTGATTTTTATGTGCATTTACTAGGTACTATGAATACCTATTGGTATTACTTTGTCTATCTCTCTTTCTCTCCATACATCCATATGTTTGTTTGTATGCATGAAGCAACCTACAAACTATTGTACATATGGAGTTGAAATTTAATGTATGCAAACATGCAGAAAATTTGTCAACATTTCAAATTTGGGTTGAAACTGGTACAACAAAGGGTAGTTTTATAGAATAGGGTAGAATTTATTCACTGAATAATATACAATATGTATGCATGGCTATTGAAGGTTGTATTGTAGTTCAACTGTTGGGGAGCCAAACTTGAAGTAACTGCCCCGCATATGGTACAAAGTTTCCGGTGGCCTTTGCCCCAACGTTCACTTTCTGGTGGCCTTCGCCCCAATTTTTAGGAATCAACTTTGTATTTTAATGTTTCTTTAAATATTATATATGTTTATGTTTGCCTCGGCTGCGTCAGTATTAATTTGAAGAAACATGTATCGCTTAACAGGGGGTGATGTGGCGGAAGAATGTAGGCTTACTCAAATTATAATTTTTACTTCATTCATTTTATTAATTACTTGCACTTTTTAACATGTAAACTTTATAATATTCTCGCCGTAGTGAATTTTATATGTCTCACACTGAATACGTACCAATCGAACGAACTGCTCAGGTACGTTGCCTTCTAGCGTCTGGTGTTTACCACTTAAATTTGTAAATTTCTCTATTTCAAGTCTCTGATTGGCTAATTTTACTCCAACAGAATACTTTTATTTAACTTCCAGCTTTTCTGGTTGTTGATTGGCTATTTATAAACTGTTTTAGATATCACATTATTGTTCCAAGAATTATTAGTAGCATTATTAAAGTTTCCAAATTTATTATTGCCTCAAGGCTACCTCATTATTAGCAACTTTCGGCCTCTATTCTCACAACTCCAACATTATTAAATTACTTAATACATTCACATAACATTATTATACATGTACACAATAATATAAACATAATACAATGACTGTTACATACATTTTATATGTTATTTATACAAATATTGCTTTAAGGCGGACTGTCATTATTTTTTTATATTATATAATTAGACTGAAATCATTTAAGTGTTAAAAATACTGCCTCACTAGGTCTGTAAATTTACATACTATTTACAGAATATACATCATCTTTACAAGTTTCATTACAATTTAAGTCTGAGAAATCTTCCGCAATGTAAAATGTGTATTTCAATAATAGTTCTACTACTTTCCATTCAAACATTTTGCCTATTAATCGCTTGAAAAAATTGGATATCTTGTAGTAAAACATTACTCCATTGTGAGATATGCCATTCATCATTCCAACAAGTCTATGATGGCTGGCCCTGTAGCTCAGTCAGTAGAGCACCTGCCTGCTGTGTGAGGGATCCCGGGTTTAATTCCCGGCTGGGGGGTGGGAATTTTTCTTTAGGCAAGATTATTTCCTGCCCCCCCCAGAGCTTTTAAGTATGAATGAGAGAGTGAGAGTGAGTGAATGAGTGAGTGAGTGAGTGAGTGAGTGAGTGAGTGAGTGAGTGAGTGAGTGAGTGTGTGCATGTGCATGTGCATACATGTGTGTGTGTTTTTTTTCTAATGCTAAAAACCCAAAAAGTGTAAGAAAGCCAACAACACGAGAATACAAGTTAACACCATTGCCAATAGACAATAAGTTTCAAAGAAAAGGCTGCTGATAAGACCAATGCAGTTAAAGGCAGGGTATAAATGTAACTTAAAAAAAAAAAGAAAAAGAAAGAAAGAAATCTATGATGATGAGGATGTATTGATTGATTCAGTTGCACGTGTATTATGAGTGTGATAGCCTTTATTTTTCTTAAAACAATGCATATTATTATGAATAAAGGATATTATTTCTAGGAGATATATACACACATGACAGCAGCAATATGTTAAGATCATTGAAAATTGGTTTACTTGGAGTACAGTGGTACCTTTTTAATTTTTCTTAATATTCTTTTTGCAGTTTAAATATAATCTATAGCTCTTAGATGAATTGTTGCATGTATGGACTTACACTTACAAGTCATAGAAAATTTGTCCACATTTTCAAATATGGTTCAAATAATATCAATTAAGTGTAGTTTAAATCGAGTGCCTCCTAAAAGTTTATTGGAAGTGCTTCCCAAAATATCCGCACTAATAAGTTTTATCAATGCATTGTATTATTTTTGCAACAAAATTCATTTATGTGAAATTTAATGTTATGCATATATTGACATTCTTGTTTATGTCCTGATACAGCCTCTTAGGATTTCAAAATATACCCTGATCTAAATTAATGTAACTGTTATAACAAGGCGTTTTTAAAGATGCATTGCTTGTATATTTAAAACAATTGAAAAGTGTGACTAAACAGCCAAAATGCACTGATAAATTTAATTTAGGATGCGTTTCTTAATCTGATAAAAATAATATGTAAAAGTTGACCTTTCAAGTTGATGTTGCATGCAATACTCCACTCCAATAGTTTTGAGAATGGAAGCAATCAAATATTACAAATTTAGATCTGATCATTGCATCTTCTCAAAACATTCTCCATTGTATTCTACATACCATCTCATCCTTTCAAACCATTCTTTAAATGATGGAACAGCATTCTTCTTTGGAGAGAATGCAAATACATTCTTTGTAAGCAGCTACTGTTGCTTCAGGTGACTCAAATTGTTGACCTCAAATTTTTTCTTTCATTTTGGGGAACAGAAAAAAGTCACATGAGGCCAGATCTGGACTGAAGGGAGGATGGGACAGATATCTGACTCCTGCAGAAATTGGGTTGTTTCTTGTGCAGAGGCATTGTCATGGTGCAACAAAATTCCACACAGACCAGTCTTAGGATGCTTTTTTCTGAGTTCATTGAACACTTGTGGCAGACATTTTGTGGTGTACCATCTGGCAGTAACAATCTTTTGTCCCTCAAGCGGAATCATCACAATGTGGTCACTTCCTAAGAAGAAGAAACAAATCATCTTCTTGTCCACACTTCTCTTTCACTTCACTTTTGTTGGGAAATCTTCTCCTGTGAAGACCCAGATCGGTGACTGTTGTTTAGTTTCTGAATCATAATGTTAAATCCAGCTTTCGTCACTCTTACAATGTTAAATGTGTTTTTGGATCTTCCTCCATTGAATCTTTCGATCATTTCCTGACACTATTGCACACCTACTTGTTTCTGCTCATTTATGAGATGATGAGGGATCCAGTGACTGGAGCTTTCTGATGTCAAGCTTTTCTTTTGAGGACTGTTTTCACTGTTGCTGATCCAATATTTAGGGTTTCTTGAATCTGACCATATGTGCAATGATGATGTTCCTGCAACATGTGCTCTGTTATCATCACATTTTCATCCATTGTTGCTGTAGGCGGCTATCCTGCTTGGTCTACATCTTTGAGGGAATCCCTTTCTCTTCTAAACTCTGCATACCATTAATAAATGGAGGACCGCAAAGGACAAAGATCCCCAAATGCACGATACAGTCTTTCAAAGCATTCTCTCTCCCCTAAACTGACTTTAAAGTCATAGAAAATTATAGCACGGAAATGCTCTCGCTTGAGATCCATCCTAGCGTATGGTGTAGCAATACCTGCTATACATACACACCTGGTGCTGATGATGCAAATTGTTGGAACATGCCCAGATTTGCACATGTTGCTATCTGAACTTCAATTGAAAGTTAAGAAAAGCTGCTTTGGCTTACCGCTATTCATTGTTGCCCATTCTCAAAACTTTCAGAGTGACCCTTGTAGACATCTGTACTCCTAGCAGATTAGCAATTAAAGATGTTTGAAAACACATTTGCTTTTTCAGCTTGTAAATAGTTTATGATAACACATATATGTATTTGCAGCAGACTCTATGTCACTATCCTCACCACCAGGCACCTCAGTACAGAGTCCTCGTGATTTTGACAAGCTGTGTGAGACACCCCTACCCCAGGAAGTTCAGCAGCTGTCAGAAAACCTACAGAACCTCTTGATGGGACGTGTAGCCTCAATAAGAACCTCTAACAAGACCCGCAAGATCGTTATTTATGTTTGTGCTGCTGATTCTCAAGGTAAGTAAACTAGCAGGGAATTGGGAATTTTTATGGTCACACAACAACACTCATTTGGTTTTTGCATATACTAGGAGAATGTTAACTGGGAATCTAAATGTTTAAAAAATCCCAGGAAGGAATATAGATTAACAAGATAATTCTGAATTGAAAAAAACACTCTATGCTCCACTTGTTCTTGGCTCTTATCTAGAATATGTTTCATAAGCTGTTGCTCACATTGCCACCTAGTATCAGCTCTTACTTATTTAGTCGGCTTATCCTCCATAGGGCTTACATCCTTTAGGACTTACAGTTGTGCCTAGGGCCAGAGGCCTGTTGAGGAGCAAATAAACATAGAATCAGAGAATGGGGAACCAAGAATGGGGGATCGGCCCATAGCCAGGTATGAGAGTGAGGAAGAAGATGATGCAAAATGAAGGTGAGGATGGAGCAATTGGTGGAAGAGCAGTGGGACAAACCAGAGAAAACCCATCCAAATGCTGCTTTGTCCACCACAAATCCCATATGCTGGCCCCTGGGATTGAACCTAGGTCACCTTGGTGGTAGGCAAATGGTTTAACCACTTGGCCACAACACTGCCGTATCAATTCTTGAATGGTTACTTAAAGTTATCTGTTATGATGATGGAAGTGCCTGTAATGATGATTTTATGAACTTCAAGTTGGAATTTCTTCCCATGTAATGTTGAAATTCATCAGTCAGCCCTCAGTTATTTTTAAGGTGTTATCCCACTTAAATTCTGCTGTACCCTTAACACTTTTTAGTAATAACTTTCTTTTCTTTTATGTCATGATTAAAATAAGGCATGCAGATTTATTAGTTTCTTTGTTCTTTATGTTTGTGAATTCTGATGTACCTATGTATTTTTTAAATTTTTTACAATTGGTGTAGCAAATGCCCATTATTTTCTTGGTAGGTTTGCTATATCTTTTATGGAGTTTTAATAGATTTGTGATTCTGAATTTATTATGCAGCACTGGTGTTATGTTATGTGCAGGCATAGGAATGAAAGGAAATTAGGTTGAACTGTTACTGGACTTTACACAGTGATGTCACAAATTACAAAACACCTCCCATTTTTTGTACAGCCTACTGATTTGCAGACAGTGCTCAACCACTCACTATGCTGTATTTTACCTGTTATCAGTGACTTGGCTGCTGTTGTTTACATTCTTTGTATTAATAATGGTTTGAGTGTAATTAACGAAGTCAATTGCTTAAAACTTCTCATGCCTGGTTATATGTTTTGAAACATTTTTAAAATACGTGGGTAGCTTTGGGATGATATTTAAGTTTTTTTTTAAATCCCGAGTAAGTTTGGTCTGTATCACTCCCAGGCTTACTTTTTAATCAGTTCTTTGCTGTCAACAATGTATTCTGCAATGTGAACTATGTGATTGCATACTCTGTCTTAAATTAGACTTCAGGCTCAAGGAATATTTCAGAAACTAAAGAAGAAAGAAACTGATAAATCTGCAGTTGTTTATCATTTTTGGGAAGTGGACCATGACATACACAGAAGAAAAAAGTTCATCAATCACAAGTTGCTCATGGGACAACAGAACTGCATAAAATTCTTATGAATTTCAACATCACATGTGAAGAAAATCCAAACTCAAGTTCATCAAACTAACAATATATACACTCTCTGATCATTTCAAGAGAGAACTCCAAATAACCTCCAACAGGGGTTGCCAGCTGGAGATGCAAACAAAGCTCATAAAATATCTTTTAGGTAAAACATAAGCAGAAGTTGCGTATAGTTGAAGTTTCTCTGGAAAATCAACAACATTTAGAAATGTTAATTAATTGTTCTTTCACGCATGCCATGTGTACCTAAAGCTGGAAAGGTAGAATAAGACTGAAAAATTCAGTGCCATAGGTGGGATTTGTACCATAAATCTTTGGCTTTTAGTGCCAATGCTTGAACCAACTGAGCTACCCGGCAACATGTTGGCATAACATTAAATTCCTCAACTGACTTATTTTCCCCACTAAACTACAAGGTATTCTCAAATTTATTTTGAGATACATATTCGAATGATGACTTACAATTTTGTAAGTACTTAAAAGTTCCATGCTTAATAGTTAATCAATATTAACTCAGTTAATGTCAATGCAATGCAATGAGCCTACCTGCATGACATTTATTAATTTTTCAGCCTGGTTCCACCTTTCCAACTTAAGCCTATGCATGGCATGCATGAAGAACAACAATTATTAATAATTAATTATTCTTAATAAATAAATAAATAAACAAATAATTAATTAATTATTTATGACTGACCTACCAGTGGTTAACTATGAAGCTTGGAACTTATAGTACCTACAAAATTGAAAGCCGCTATTTGAATATGTTATCTAAAATTAATTTGAGAATATCTTATGGTTTCCTGTAAAAAATGTTAGTCAAATGGAAAATTTAATGTATTAAATCCAGTATGAATTATTACAATGATACAGCCGTTTAAATGGTTGATGGTGAAGGACTAATGATAAGAATGACAAAGTGGATAGGATGAAGTTGTAATGGAATAGCTAATAGAATAATTGATATACCAAAACAAGGTACTTGGAGAAAACATAGTTGATACTGCTTACTCTGTCATTAATAATAGCCACTGATGTCAAATTTTAGCCAAATAGTATTTTAGCTCATCCAAGGCATCTCCAATCACTCTTCATATATGGCTGTTGGTAAGTTATCTCAGATGAGTAAATATAAGTTTGTAATTGTAAATACCAGAATGAGAATTTCCTTTAGAACTACTCTGCTTCAAATATATACCTTAAATACTTTTAAAGTTCAGTGGGCTTACATATAAAAATGCAATTCCTTCTTAATAATTATGGGCATCCTCTTGAAATTCATGGGAAATAAATAACTAAAATACTAAATAAATGAATAACTATGGCTTTTTTACAGAGTGAGGTTAATATGTTAATATGTGAGGCTCGCATTCAGGTAGTTTCAGGTTCAATCTTGGTAACCGCTCACCCTGACCATGGGTTTTTCATAGCTTTTCCGGATTGGCAGGCCACCTCCTCATTCCATTTGCTTCTCAGGTGTGCTTCTAGGTTTCATGGTATATAGTGATACCGGACAGATAGTGCAGGTGCTTTCTCAAAGGAAAGAGTGCTCCCTGATGGCACTAGAAGGCTGCTTGGTCAGCAGGTCATTGATCGCCCTCTCTGGGCAGCTCCAGAAGTGAGATGGGTCTTTGAGCCTGGAATTGTTAGGGACTTCCACACATCTCTGTGGCCTGCCTGCGGCCAGTAGCCTCCTGTGGTTTTCTCACTTCATCCTTTCCTCCTGGAGGAAATGGATTTATGTGGGTCTAAATGGTAAAGCATCGCCCTCCATTGTAAACCCTAACTATGGGTTTTGAAATGGCTGAACAAAAGACAAAGTATGTTAATTATTGTGTGTATTAGTTTACAAGTGAATAAAAAAGTCTTTAATATAAACATTTTCAGACTGCTGTGTTGAGAAGGGAGCATTACACAACACAGTTTACCCAGAGCTCCGAGAATACTGCCGTGGTCGTGGCTATGAACTTCATATTGTAGATCTGCATTGGAAGACAGGCTTGGAGAAACAGCAGGATCATGAATTTCCAGAATTGTGTCTAGGAGAGCTAGCACGTAAGTAATGCTTCAAAGTTTTGATTATGGTCAAGAAAATTTTATAAAACACTAAAAGACATCAGTGGTTTAGAGGAGTATTATCATGTCCATTTATGTGATTTCCTACAGTTTCAAGAATTTTGGATACAAGAAAGTTATGTTTATGGGTCTATAGTAGCTTGGGGATGATCTGTTTACTTTCTCTACTATTTACCTATCATAAGTAGAGAAACTATTGCATTCAAACGAAAACATTGACACTGATATTTTACCAGAAATACATGTTTTGAGGCTGCCTGAATCTAAAAACAGTATTTTTATAAAAAAGGTCTTTATGAGTAGCATGGGTGGGTTTATGTGAACAGCATAACTAGAAAACGAGAAGTCTGTTAAATACCAAGCTTGGAACTTAAGTTCAGTATCTTCCAAGGATGTGATACAAACATTTTCAAGAAAATCCCCCACCCCAAAAAGTTTTTTATTAATTTTTATTTTCTTAAAAATGGTTTTGAATAAAATACAATATATATAAGGTATTATGTGACAAATAAAATGCATCTAGATCTGGAGTTTTCTGCGAACAGCCCATGATGATTTTTGTATAATTGATAAAGCTACACAAAAAATGAAAATCTTATTAAAGCACACAATTTTTATGTCAAATATATTTTTTTGTATTATTAACCATTTCCAAGATATTCTGTATTATTGGTTTTAATTTTCAAATACTTACATATGTTACTTTCTCTACTACTTATCTACAGTAAGTAGAGGAAGTATTGCATTTCACCCATAAATTTGATGTGGAGATTTCACCAGAAACACATGTTTTGATACATGTTGGTTTACCTCCATTTAGTTGAAGTCACCTATCCTTTTTTACACATTAACCTGCAAAGAAGACTAACTTAATTTAAAAAACAGAAATAAAAGTTTCATAAATTAAAATTATTATATCAGATATACAAACTTTATCAAGGATAAATTTAGATGTAATAAATGCTATTAATAAGAACACTTAGCTTATTTCCTGCAAAATAACACAAGTGCAAATTTCAGTGAATGCCACTCTGAAAATCATTGCCACCTCTTCCAAAATTATCAGGATATACACTTTATCAAGTATAAATTTAAATGTAGTTTATACTATTAATAAGAACACTTAATTTTTTCCTGCAAAATAACACATACAAATTTCAATCAATGCCACTCTGAAAATCCCTGCCACCTCTTCCAAAACTTATAGCTCCAAATGATAGGAATGCAACTCATTTTTGAGCAGTTGAATGTTGCCATTACAGTAATTTCCCCACTTCCTTCCTAAATATCCTCTGTGTAATTATTAGTTCTTAGTCCCATCTATTGAGGTTATAGAGAAATATGTGATGTCTATCTTACTTGCATTTTCTACCCTACCCTCTACTCCCTATATGTTAAGAACCCACACAAAGCTAATAAAGCTCTTGTTTAACCATGTATATGTAACTTTATAGTACAGGGAGAGCCAAAAGATTCAAACCGTCTGCGCAGTGTTTTTACTCCACATCCTCGGTGTTGTTGCCGTCTGCTGCTATCATAGAAAGGTGTGGATGAAACCATACAACATTTTTAAAACTACTTTTAAAGGCTTTAGTTAACAACTTTCTGAAAGTGTGTTTGAGGACAGAATTATTAGTAGAGATTTGTGGCCCCCTCGGTCCCCCAAACTAACCCCTGCAGTTTCTATCTCTGGCATAACTTAAAACAAAGTGTACAAGATAAACCCACACACCCTGGAAGAATTAAAACAAAATATCTGTCAGGAAACTGCCAGTATTTCTCAAGGTGAACTATGGCGAGTGATGGATAGTTTCCTAAAGAGGTGCCATAAATGTATGGACAACAATGGTGGTCAGTTTCAGCATCTCCTTTCTTAAAGTTGGTAAGTAAAGCCTTTAAAAGTAGTTTAAAAATTTTGTATGGTTTCATCCCCACTTTTCTATGATAGTGGCAGACAGCAACGAGCGCCGAGGATGCGGACATGAAAAACACTGTGCAGCCGGTTCGTAGTTTTTTGGCTCTCTCTGTATTATACAAATAACTGTTACATGTATTTTGTACATCTGAATTCGGTGGTATTAATTGTAGGTCAAATGGAGGTGGCATATGTGATACCCGTTCTGTTTCTGAGCAATTCACTGGGCACACCACTCCTGCCAAAAACAATAGAAAACCAGGATTTTGAGATGGCAGTAAGCAATGCTGACAACAAGGAACTGCTGCAGAAATGGTACCAGCTAGATAGTCATGCTCAGCCACCATGCTACCGTCTTCAACCTATTGCAAGCCACATTCCTGGATTTAAGGTAGGTATTTGGAATATTTGTACTTGACCTAATGTTATTAACTTATGTGGTAGTGAGGGTTTATATGATACAAACAAATATATACTTTTAACTTACAATAGTGTTAAAGCTTTATGGGCTACTGGATTAGTCAGCTGAGTTTTACAATTGTGCTAAGAGTTTAACAATTTGATTGTCTACTGCACTTTGACCCTGGTCACTCATTCAGTAGACAGTCACTACAGTTTATTTACATTTTACAATTTCTCATCAATAAATTATCTTGTTTTTTCAGTTTTTCATGTCCCATTTACACTTGTTTTTCACTTTTCACTTATTGATTATTTAACCATCACACATTCACTATAGTTTTACATTCAAAGTAATATACACTATCTCATACTTTTCTCTATCCACTGTCCAAAGCCATTTATTTTTTACTTTACACAAAAACTGTCCAATGCTTCTAGCATCCTTGCACATCATTTCGATCATAAGCGTATTTCTATCCCCCTTCAACCACTTCTTATTAAAAAATTCCTTTCTCCAATTCTCTGTTCCTTGGCACTTAAATACTATGTGTTCAATGTCTTCATTACCACCACATATCGGGCATTAGTTCTGAGGAATACCCTGCCTTAACCCTCTTAGCCTCCATGCTCCAGTTCTTACCCATGCAATTGATTCTCTCTCTTCTTTATTTACTATGTCTATATATTTTTCCCTACCCCATGTATTTTTCATTGGCCTATAACAAACTAAAGAGCTCTTTTCGGCAATCTCTGAACATGATTTGTATTTCTATATCTTCCAGTCTTTTCCTTGCCTTTTTCCAAAAAATTTTCACGTTATTTTCTCTCCTTCTCCACATGCCTCCTAACCCATTTTTCTCCAAAATGTTCTGTAAATTACTTACCCATCCATCATTCATTAAACTATTTTCTTGGTATTCTATACATTGTCTTAACACATTACTTTTTCCTAGATTTAAAGTTCTGAACCAAAATTTCAAAGCTCTTTCCATTATCTTCCTCTTAGTCGCCACCCTACCCATCTTTAATTGTGCTACCTGTCTTACAATTGACTTCGGTAGCCCTAGTATTTCTCTACAAAGCATCCTGTGCACCACATCTATACTTTCCCATCCTCTATCTAATCCCCATATTTCTATACATTCATAATTTTTGCCTCCACAACCATCTCATAAACTTTTTCCAGCCATTTAACATTTATATTAGGTACTCTATATTTGCAGCTTCTAATTGCTGTCATCGCCCCTTTACCTTTTGCCAATGCAAACTTCTTTTGTTTCTCCCATTTATTACCTCCATCTATTTTTACTCCTAAATAAATACAGTCACGCACCACCCTGTAATCTTTATTCTCTCCCTTCCACTTTTCATATTTGCTTAATTTTCCCCTCTTTTTGAATACCACAATCTGTGTTTTCTCTTGATTCACTTTTAACCTCCATTCTTTACAATATACATCAATTGCTTGTAATGATTGCTTTAAACCACTTACTGTAATAGATCGTACCATTAGGTCATCTGCAAAAAGAAGCCCTGGGATTTGGATGTTGTTAATTACTGGTGCACAGTTATTATTCCTTCCAATTTCTAGTAAGACATCATCTATGTATAAATTAGTCAAAAGCTCACCAATGTGAGTCACAGCTATGTTCATTTGGTGAGAATGAGATTTTCTTGGTTCAATAGTTAGTGGCCAATAGTATAACTGAATATTTACAAAATACATGCATTTGTATAATTATATGGAAAGAAATAATAAATGTTATATGAACTGTATCACTGTTGAAGTTATAAATTCATTCACTTAACTATATGAAGGTATCTTTTCATCTTTAAAATTGCATGCTAAATTGTAACTGAAACAGCTAAATGTGTTACGAATAAGCTAATTTTTCAGGGCATTGGTATGTTCTATGAATGGAATAATCTTTTTGTGGTTCTCACAGATCAGTTTGCAGGAAGATATAAATTATGGCTGACTTACCTAAAATTCTTTCTATACGCAGTACATATTTCTATTTGTGCCTCAGTAAAACAAAATGCATGATGTTACCAATGTGTTACTACTAGCACCATTTAATAAAGTATTATGATGTTCATTCTACCAACATTGGTAACCAATATTATGAACATCTTTCATTGATCACATTTTGAATGTGCTGATTTCATCCACATTAATTTTGTGTGAACATGTTTTGCTACCATTGGAAGGCATCCACAGCTAATACGAGGGTCACTAGATAAGTATTGCAACAACAAGTAATGAATACTCATAGAAACGTTTTGTTTATCCCAGTTTCTCAAAGTACTCTGCCTAACACTGTATGCAATGTTCCATCCTCTGGAACCACTTCTGGAACTATCCATGCCACTCAGTTTCCAGCACTGCAGATAACTCCTCTTCGTATGCTGTAACTCCTTCTTTGGAGCTAGAATATCAGTGACCTCAAATTCAGTTCTTCACTGTAGGTAACAGGAAGAAATCACATGGTGTCAGGTTGGGACTATAGGGTGGATAAGCCAATAGATTTGCCTCAGTTCCTGGCAGAAACTCTGTTGTTACATTAGCAGTGTGAGCTGATGCATTGTCATGATGCAACAAAATGCCCCTTAATCTGTTTTTGGACACTTTTCTTGGATTTTCTGAAACACTTTCAGAAGGAAACTTCTGTCCACCATTTTGCAGTAGTAACAGTTTTTTTATTTTTGAGCACAGTGGTTGCCATGTGATCATACTGGAGAAGAAGGGAACAACCATTTTCTTTCCTGCACTCCTTGGTCTCTTGACTTTGATGGGTGGTTGATCATCAGGGAACCTCCAAATGCAGGACTGGTGTTTGGTTTCTGGGTTAAACTGATATATCCATGTTTGTTCACCCATAACAATATCTGAAACATGGTAAGGCATTCCTCAATTAAATCTTTGCAGATTTTCGTGGCACCATTCTACCCTGTGGAGCTTCTGTGCTTCAGACAAATTATGGGGCACCCATTTTAAAGAATTTGTTTTTACATGAAGATGCTCATGAAGGATGGTTGAACTAATTGCTAATGCCAGCTCAATGTCCTTGTAGGTTAGTCTTGGATCTTCCCTAACAATTGTTTCCACAGTGGTGATGTTTTTCTCAGTCATTACTGTTGTTGGTCTGCCGCTCTTCTCTTCATCTTTAAGAGACTGCCGCCCCCTCTTGAATTTCCCAAACCAGTGGAACATAGTAGCACGTGAATGAGAATAGTCCCCAAAAGGCCCCCTCAAATGCTCAAGGGAATACATTTCGTTTAAGCCAATCGTACATGATCATTGCACAAAAATGCTCTCTCTGAATCTCTTTTGCACTTGTAAGAACATTCACACTTTCCAGACTTAAAACATAAAATGAAGGAAAATGAATGATGCAACAGAGCTCTGCCTGCTATCATTGCAGTACCAATGAGTCAGCTATTTTGACCCAGCAACGATGGTTTCCCTAGGGGTGGCCAATATTCCCTGTCTCAATACTTACCTAGTGCCCTCGTAATTGACTGATTATTCTTCATATTCCTCCAAGAGGCATTTGGTGAAGATTTTATAATTTTAGTAACATATTATCTACTGGAGTTAATCAAAGTTCATGAAATGAGTTCTGTACTTCTTCAGTTTTAAATACTGTTTGATGTCTGGTTCACATTTGTAAAAGCTGCAGTTGAAAAAAACATAGCCATTTGTTCCTATCTCAAGTCATTCATTTGGTGAGCACATGTTAGTGTTATGTTCCAAAAGAAGTGAAGGTCAACAAGCTATTGACACTAATGGAACTAATATTACGAAGCAACACAATATTTAATAATTATTCACTTTTGAATTTACTTAATTACTCTCATGTTTCACATATTTTAATGTTGTGTGCATTTTTTTTTACTCTCTAGTGGCCATTTCTGGAACTTGCAGGACTGAAAAACCACCTCATATTTGACCTCTGCCATAAATGCATTAAGTTCTTTGGACTTAGATTTAAGACATTATGTAGAATTAGGGTCTTTCAATTCCATTTTTCAGAACAGGAGAAAAGTTACACCAATGAAAGAGTTTGTTAGTATATGCGTTATCAATAGAGTACAGTGCCTACATACTGAAATGCTATTCCTGAAGTAGAATAATGAGTGCAATGATATATCCATACAATATGAGCCATGTATTAATGAATCTCAGGTACCCAGAATCCAAGAGATTTCTCAACAAACTGAACATGCTAAAGGAGTAGATGTTAAAAAGGAAGAGTATATGACAAATTAATGAATTTTCCTAAAGAAAGTATTTATAAAAGCTGCTAAGCACTTGCATGCTCTGAAGAGAGATTTTTTTAATATGCTGCTGATGGTATCAAATACAGAACTGACAAAAGAAATTTGACTTGCACACTCTCTTAAAGCTTTTCTTTGCAAGCTTATAATCCATAGTGGCTCTTGAGTATACATTTTGTTGAGTGTTCACCAAATTTTAGTCAAACAGAAAGTATGAAATAACATCTGCTACATAATGGTTATGATTATAAACATATTGATACAATTGCAGCCACTGCTGTTGATGACGATGATGATGATGATGATGGTAGTAGTAATAATAACGCATAACTTGCCTGATGAAAGAAAAGGTTACTTAAGTGGATGTTTGTAGTGTACATAATTAAGTACACCATGTTGGGGCAAGAACGAATGAATGTGTAAATAAAATTGGCTGAGATTATGGATGTTGTGGAGAAACTGGGAGAAGTTCCTGCACTTGTGCACATTACGTGACTGTAATTTCTGCTATAGTATGCTACCATCTGGTGGCATTGACGTAAAATTCTAGTGATAGTGAAAACAGAGTGCAGGTAAAACTTTGCATGCTAGTGCACTTCTTCAAGTGTGCACGACCCATACATATCTGGCCCCATAAGGTAATTACGTCATACCAGTTGTGCATGTGCAGAAGCTCTTTATAATGTGCACAAGTCAAGATGTGCTAGAGACTATGCTGCTATATGTTTCATTGAGTTTATAGGAGTAGTGAGGTGGATTTAAATGCTGTAAATTTTAAATTACTACATATACATTACATTTAATAGCATTCAAAGAAAAAATAATAAATAAATCCACAAGGTGTCAAAAGTTAGTGTGTTCACATGCTCTTGTGCTGTTATGCTGCAGCTACCCTGCTTATAATATAGACTTGGTGGACAGCAATGGCAGCATAATTAATTTAAAATGAGACCCATGAAGAGAATAAATAAAAATAAATACCCAGTATATACCTATTTTAGCTTCTATATTACTGATAAGCACATAATGTTTTCAGGAAAACTCTGCAGAAGAGAAGGAAAGAGCACTTGGAGAATGGCGTTCTGAAATAGAACGAACTCTAGCTGTAATGGTTAATGTATTTCCACAAGAGTTAAGGGATACATATCTCACCACTGTTGTAGAACAGGTAAATAGATGTATTATTCCTACTGTTTTGGAAGTTTTGCAATGCTTTTGTATGCAAAAATGCTGCTTATTTGCTTAAATAAAAGTATGATTTTGAAAACCTGAAGAACAAACCTATAATCTTGGTTTTCATAGTAATAGTTTTCCATAAAAAGTTTTCTATGGATTTACCCTGTTGATATGATTTTCCCTAATGGAATACAAACTGTTTGCTTACAGGAAGTGCACAATACAGTGTGCATGAGCCAGGAGTTAGCTCGTAGATGCATATGGCTATATAGAGTTTATGCTCCTTCTTCAGCTCAGTCACAAGATGCCATATCTCCTGGAGAGGCAGAGCTTCATCGCAGGCTAGAGACACTCCAAAAGGATCTTAAAGTAAATATGATTTATAATAATCTACCTTAGCAGATGACAACTACTTAATTAATACTGTTAAGTATACATTCATTGCACCAGAACACTGTATTTCATTTATCATATACAGAGAGTCACCAAAGTCTAAATCTTCAAGCAGAGCAACTCAAATTCAAGTAATGAATAATATATAGTAACCATTGAAAATGATAGTGTTTTTGTGAAACAGAAAGGAGAAAGTTATATTTAATTTAAAGCTTTCAACTAGATTCAGAAATGTGAGTTAATTAATAAGTCATGAAACCAACACTAGCTAAAGCTTGCTGTGAAAGGCATATTTATTCCACAGTTAATTGTAGCATGTGAATGGAAGAGTTGCAATTTAACAGTAATTGTATGCATGAATGTCAAAAATTAAGCATACCTTATGTGAACTAAATAGTTATGCAATATACAGTGAAACACATGTTGCTCCCATACTTTTGCAAATATTATTCATGCATTGTGGATCTGAATTAAAGGATTGAACATTCAGTTTTATTACCTTGTGTTCTCAAAAATCTACTGAAAAACCTTCGATTGTCTACAGCCAACTGATGATGATGATGTTCCCCCCTGTTTAGCACTATCTGTGATCTTCGTAATAAATACATCTTGAAAATGAAAAAAATAATAGAGAAAACTATGGATCAGAATTGTTTAAGAAACACAGAATTCAGAAGCATAGCCTTACATCCAACCTTTTTGGGCATACCACAGGGGCCTGTGCTGGGACCTCTGGTATTTTTACTTTCTCTACTACGTATAATAAGTAGAGGAAGTATTGCATTCCATCCAAATATTTTATATCGAGATTTCACTAGAAATAAATGTTTTGAGGTCCCCTGAATAAAAAAAAGTGTTTTTAGAAAAAGGTCCATGTTATGTGTCTGTGAACAGCATAACTCAAAAACGAAAAATCGTATTTTGATTTTCTCAAAAATGGCTCTAACAATTTTGATTAAAATATCATATGTTTAAGATACTTTCATGGCAAATAAAATATATATCATGAATTTTCTGGGAATGTCCCCAAAAATCCTCTTCATTCTGAATGAATTTTGCATAACTGGTAAATTGTAAGATATAAACAACATTTTACTACACTACTGTCATATACATTTTTTTTGTCGAGTGAACCATTTCCGGGATATTCCTCGTTATTTGTTTGAATTTTCTAATACTTAGACTTTTTCTCAAGTGGGAATTCTTTATTCATTTTTTTATGTCCTGGACATGCAAAGAGAATGGAATGCTCCACATGGCAACCAGCTCTTAAAAGATTTGACTATCACTTAAAGCCTACCATATTCCCCTGGCATCTTAAAGAAAATTAGCAATACACTAGTTTCTGCAAATTTTTGTATCCATTAACATGAATTAGATGGAGAATAAGCGTTTGTAAAAATAGTGTACAAGAGTAGAGAAAGTCATGTGAGTGTAACACATCAGAGTTTTATTATGTATAATAAATGTAAGACATATAACACTTTTTCAATGAATGTTCTGAAGATAGAGGTTAATAATACAGGCCAAAATTATTTCGGTGTATAGATTTAATTATACTTAGTTTAAAAAACAGTCTGGGAATATGCCTAAATGAAGTTTTATGTAGTTATTCATTATAGTTAGGTGACTTAGGACAATTGCAAGAGGCTTTACATTTTTCGAATACTTCCACATTTTAACATTAAAGTCATTGCCTGCTATTTTCTGAATTCTCTCTCTCTCTCTCATTCTCTCTCATTCTCTCTCTCTCCATCTCTCTCTCTCTTCCTCTCTCTCTCATTCTCTCTCCATCTCTCTCTCTCCATCTCTCTCTCTCCATCTCTCCATCTCTCTCTCCCCATCTCTCTCCCTCTCCCTCCCTCCCTCCCTCTCCCTCTCCCCCTCTCTCATTCTCTCTCTCTCCATCTCCCTCCATCTCTCTCCCTCCCTCTCTCCCTCTCCCTCCCTATCCCTCCCTCCCTCTCCCTCCCTCTCCCTCTCTCTCTGCCAGGAGTTTACCTATGGAAGGATTGGACAAATGCTCAGGAGTGCAGAACCTGGGGACACAAAATGTTTCCAAATTTGTGGTGCAATTGTACCTCACTAGCATTTTCTGCGCAGTGACTGATGATAACCCCCAGTGTCTGGAGTGTCAGCTGTATCACATATGTTGTATAGATTATGCTAATCAATCTTTGTATTTTGTTTTAACTATTGCTTTTTTGCTGTGAGAGAAGTGGAGTTCTTTTTGCAAATCTCCTGGGTGCTGATGTTGGGGGAGGGCACCAATGATATGCTTTGTCTAGGACCAATGGTGGCCCCTTCTTATAAAGTATGGAGGGCGGCAAGTGTATTTTTGCATTAAGCTGGGATTGTGATCAATATGACAAGGTGTAACACAAAGTTTAGGAATGCTGCTACACTAAAGCTGGTATGCGCTGTGACGCAGTAATTTGTATCACAAAAATGTAAATGTCAGAGTGATTGTAGTGTGAATATGCATTGTTGTGTGACATTGATTTGAGATGTTTGTTGATTGTAATCATTGTTGAGAAGTGGGTTTATACGGCCTTACTGAAACTGACAATAATAGCGTGTAACAATGTAGCGAGGGGGTGAGCTGTTTATCATTATTAGAGACGAGCAAATGACGTCAGAGTGGCGTGTTTTTCTTAGAATTTGCGGGAACATTTTCCCTAGAGCATATGTTTTCGTAATTTTCATTGGATATAAATATAGACGCTAATGTTGGCGCATTTTATTAACCAATAGCAGCTCGGTTATAAATCTTTAGGCATATCGGGCGAAGGACTATAAATTCGTGTCAGAGTCAAGTTTCACGGAGTCCAACAGTAGCATTCACGTATAAGACATCGATGAGTTCAACAGAAGCAGTCATGGTGAATACATCGCACAGTTTATCGATTTGCAGGTTACGCGTAGCAAATTTATGAAAAATCTCTCGTGTTGTAAAGTTAATTGCACAAAAAGTTGAAGTACGTGAATTAATAATGGACAGTAAAGAAGTTCTTATAACAGTTTCAGTTTGGCGAGTGTCAAGATTAATAGGTGAAAGTGAATAATGTGTTACGACAATAAAAGTGTAAAACAAATTCTTTCATCAGTGTTATCTTTGGATAAAAACTCCTTTCCGTTTACACCCCTGTACAAGAGAAGTGCTTGACCGAGAAATCATAGCTAGCCAGAGGACAGTGAACCCAAAATCAAATACAATAACAGGCGCTCAGTAAAAGATAACACGAAGTGACCGCGACAAATTGTATTCCATACGTGCGGCAGATAAACAGTAGCATCTTTCGAACACAAACATTAATACCGCCACAAATTGGCTCCCAAACATGGGGCTAACTAACAAATATACCACTTCAGCTGTCAAACTGAAGCCTGATATCTACTTTACCTGACATTTCATACTCAATGCCAGCATTTATAAGTTTGTCACCAAGTTTGTGCTTTTTAACTTTTTTGCTTAGATGCTTTATGCCTGTAACACTCACTGTAGTCAATGCAGGATCACCAACATTCATTATCAAACACATATACACAAAAATGCAATTTTAACTTTACATCCACAAAACCATCTGCATATTTATACAATGAAGGGTTAAATTGTCTGCTGTAACCACTTTTACTTTTGCACAGATTCTGCACTTGTCAATATTTAATGTTGGTCTTGGGAGCCCGAGCTTTTCAGTTCTACTCAAGGCACAAAACTCAAATTTCTTGCACTGGCACTAAGGATGTTATTCACATTATTCATTATCAGTCTAATTAAGTTTACTTGAAATGCACACTTAACAGTTATTTATGTCTCCATCAAGAGCACACCATTTACACTGAAATAACTGGATTAGTTAGGTGTTTCACAAAACAGTGTATGCAACTAATATGTACAGCCTAAGATAAAATAAATGAGCAACAGTCAGAGAGGGAGTTTAATTCAGAAAACATTGGAAGCATTCGCTGACACAATACACGATTTAATACTATCCTGCATTCATTTCAAAGCTATGCAATGTTGCGGGAGTCGAATAGTCCCTCATTGATTGTTTATGGGTTTTTCTGCTATGAATATTGAAATAGTGTTGATGGATTACTTTTGCTGCGGCTTCCACTCTTATCTCAGCATGGGTTTTTGTGTGAATATTTAAATAAGTACCCAGATTTCTTACTATCAATATTTATTCATTCGCTACTTAACTGTTGTATAACAGTATTATTTGTGCCTTCACAACCAATTCAAACCCATTGCATAATGGTTTCTCACAACTCTGAACATCCTTTAAATGGTTTAATTCTCTTTCAGAAGGATTCTAGTATTTAATGCACTACCTTAGATGATTTTATTTACTATGAATGTTCCATGGTATGTATTATGTACCTATCTGTTTTTACAACCACATTAATATGTGTGTTGTTCCTCTAGATCATATCATAACCCTACATGTGTATATTTAATCACTAACTTTACATGTTTGCAAAATATTGTCTGCTTGCACTTCGTACAATTCATTCATCTAAGCACTCTGATAGAAGTAAACTCCTCTTGCACAGCTTTCTGCAAATATGTAGGTTTTTTACCCTCACACACTCGTTCCCACCACCTGAAATATTAAAATCTTACTAGCATTGGCTTGTGTAGCAGGAAAACATTGGTCCTCTTGGTTGAAGTCCTCTGCTGCAGTGTTCTGGTTTCCGGCTACCTCTGCTCAGCAGTTGATGATTTCTCCATTCCTAATAAATTACCTATCTAACTAATTTCACCGATCTCAGGGTTTTTGTAGGTGAAACAAATTAAGATACACTGCATTTCCCTTAAAATGTGATTTATTATTAGATAAAATACTTATGGGCGGCTAGCTTTTCCCATCCGTAACAATTCCCATCATAATAATAAATTAGGAGCCTAATTTAACTGCACGTGCCCCACCCATATGCATACATGTGCATCCGTCATCAGAGGGTATAACTGGTGTCTGCGAGATTCTATAAGGGAGTGAAAATTTGGGGCCTTCCTCCTCCTTTTATACCTAAACCTAGTGATGCTCACCTTTGCACCTTAAAATCTAATGACATTTCTAATTGGTTCTCAGACTGCGTTACCTTATTATGTATGAAAATATTCTGCTCCAAAACTTTTTGCACACGTGCCCCAGTGACACATCTGGAAGCAAACTCAGTATCTCTGTCTCTTTCCTTTCTATATACGTCTCTCTCTATTTCGCCTTATTCCTTCAAGTTCCTTGCTCATTAGCTTGGTGAAAGGTGGTGGGTTCTACCTAGAATTACCTTTTACCTGGAATTAACTAGCTCGCCCATCCCTGGCTTATCTAAGTTACAATCTGCTTGGTATATCTCTTGGCTGCTAAGTATTCTAACATCTTTCTTGCTGAATTATATTATTATGTACAATTCATGTTTGATATTGGTTTATGCATCTATATGTATATATGTGTGTGGTATATCCCCTTTCCCTTGCTCAAACTATAATGACCAATAAAATTTTCATGGTATAGCAATGTTCCAGAACCATGGGTAATGCTATGGCATACATGAGCAAGTTGGTGTCCCTTTTAGTTAAACAAAGATTTCTAAAGAGTTTTGTTGGCTATCGTCAGGCTTTTGTGTCACTTCCACAGCCTAAGGCTATTTTTCTTACATTTATTGCTTCTTCCCTATGCATTGGTATACTATCTTTGAAATATTGCATTATTCTTACCTATGCATAAGATATCTATTAATTTTAAGACATTCATGCATAAAACACAAATTACTTGTTTCATTTTCAAAATAAGTGCCATATTAGTTAGAATTCTAAAGTGCATTCCTTACTGTTTCCATGTGTATGGAATTTTAAGGCCAGTGTTTAGCACCCAGTTCATAAACATTTGACTATCACTGTTCTCTTTGTATCTATAACGAAATGTATAGTATAGCTGTTTCTGCAACGGTTTATTAGGATTAAAACATATTAGATAGAAAAATAAGTTTTATTAGAATAATTTGTATACCCACAAAAAAAATAGAGGGTAAAGAGAGTCATGTGAATGTGTCACATCAGGTTTTTTATTTAACTACAATATTTACTTATTTCTTATTTAGTTTAAAAATGAAAAGGAAAGTGTTTCAGTTTTTATGTGTGAGCATAAAATAAGCCTTAGCAATTGGAAATTATATTGTAGATGCGTAATTAAACATTGGTTTTTCTGAAAGAAAAAAAAAATTATGCTCAGGATACAAACCTCAGTAGGCCTCATTACTGCATACCTGCTTATCACTGCTTGGCTGTCGGCGCATATTTAGTGGTTGAGACTCAACATGAAAGGTGACAATAGAACAAAGCTGAAAGCACACATCCCAAGACACCATTGTGAACTGGCAACGGAAATGATTTGGACTTTGACAAAATATATGCTTCGAGAGTCTGCTCATTTTTACTTTCTCTACTACGTATAGTAAGTAGGGGAAGTATTGCATTCCACCCAAAAATTCGATACCGAGATTTCACTGGAAATACATGTTTTGAGACCTCCTGAATCCAAAAAAAGCATTTTTGGAAACATGTCCGTGTGTGTGTCTGTGTGTGTGTGTGTGTGTGTGTGTGTGTGTGTGTGTGTGTGTGTCTGTGTGTCTGTGAACAGCATAACTCAAAAACGAACAGTCGGATAGACACCAAACTTGGTATTTAGGTTCAGTATCTTCCAGAGATACGACACGAAGGTTTTCAAGAAAATCCCCCCACCCCAGACTACCCTTTACATGGAAGATTTTTCGAAAATTTTAATTTTCTCAAAAATGGCTCTAACGATTTTGATGAAAATATCATATGTTTAAGATAATGTCATGAGAAATGAAATGTATATCTGGAATTTTCTGGGAATGTCTCCAAAAGTATTCTTCAGTGTGAACGACTTTTGCATAACTGGTAAACCATAAGAGATAGACAAAATGTTACTACACAAAAAAATGTAGATCTCGTTAAAATACACAACTTATGTCATATACATTTCTTTTGTTGAGTGAACCGTTTTCGAGATATTGCTTATTATTTCCTTAAATTTTCCAATACTTATACTTTTTCTCAAATTCGTTATTCATTTTTTTATGTCCTGGACATGCAAAGAGAATGGAATACTCCACATAGCAACCAGCATTAAAATATTTGACTATCGCTTAAAAGCTACCATATTCCCCTTGCATCTACAAGAAAATTAGCAATAAGATTGACATCTCGATATCTCGATTAACATGAAGCATATGGAGAATAAGCGTTTGTAAAATTAGATT
Source organism: Deroplatys truncata (assembly GCA_030765065.1). NCBI lineage: Eukaryota > Metazoa > Arthropoda > Insecta > Mantodea > Mantidae > Deroplatys > Deroplatys truncata. The sequence continues at coordinate 52,703,407 of CM060987.1, forward strand.
GTAGAAGAGTAGAGAAAGTCATGTGAGTGTAACACATCAGATTTTTTTGTCTTAGGGTGTACATGTGTGAATCACTGCATGACCACACTGCATGTGGGCAGATGCAATATGACATGCAAACAACAGCTACCAACATAGATTTTAGCATTAGGGGAATTATTGGTTTTTTGCTACAAATCATTTTAACTATACAAAACTCACTGTTTAAGAATTACATTTAAAAACCTCACTTCAATTTAAGAATTTAATTTAACTTAAAATCAATGTATATATTAGAATTAATCTTAGACAGGAATGAGTGCATATTTTTTCATATAGGTTTACTATGGTAGTGACATTGAAGTTGAACGGCTCCATATGAAAAAGACTGTGTGGAAAAATAACCAATAGCGAATCGCCTTGGACTCTGCCAATATTTTATAACCTCTCTGCACTCTTTGCCTTAAACACACATCTCACCTCTTGCAGTATCTAGAAATGCGAGGATTGCCAGATGTACTTGATGTAGTCTGAAATACACTTTGTAATGAAAACATTCACATTACTCACTGTATGAGCATTGCAAAAACTTTTCAAACAAAACAAAATCTGTAATACCAATCGTGGAGACCAGAAACTTATCTGTCATTACATTGATGTTACCGTTTCTTTTCTGTTTTTATTTTCAGGGCATTTATTTATGGGGAGGGTGCCACCCTAGAGTTCTCATTCGCCAGCCGCCACTGCGTAGAGCACCATTGACCCTAAATGTGACTTTGCCCTCTGTCCTATAATTTTATAACATGAAGCGGGAGTGTTTGTTCGTACAAGTTTTAACACACAGAATATTAACTCAAAATAAAGAACTTACAAATAAATACAGTGACAGAATTTAAAATATTCCTAAATGTACTGTTTCAGAACCAGCTGAACGAAAAACACATATTAAGGATGCCTGTAAGATGGGTGGAAGGAGGAATTGATCCAGAGATTCCTGACCATGCCCAGTATATTGCAGAGGTCACTTCGCAGCTGACAAAACATCTCAAAGCATCTATGGACTCTATTATAGATGAGGATCAAGCAAAGGTTAGTCCTTAAAGAACATAACTGGTTTCTCAAAGACAGTTAAAAAAGGGAAAGGTGTTTAACGGTTGTATTTATTATGCATTCATTTATCTAACATCTTCCTGCTCCTCAATAAACCAGTCACTGTGGAAGAATTATGACTAACAGAAGAGGGATTTTGCTGTTAATGCAAATTCAGACTTTCTTTACAAACTTACATCAAGATTTAAGTGTTATTCAGAAGTTAGAGACAATGAAACAAAACAATAATTTAATTGAATCTGGAGTTGGTGAATACACTAAAACTTCACTTACTTGAAATTAATCGAACATGTTTCAAAAGCACCCCATGCTTTCATCTTCAGCTTTTTTCTGACTGAGCATGACAGGAATTTGGGTCCATAGGAGTATGTGGTGTGGATGTGGTGTTATCTGGTGTGTCCATGATGAAGCTGCTTAGATTCTTGAGTGGCAGCATTTCAAAGTTCATTATCATTTTCATGCATTTGAATATGTGTATGCTTTCCCAAACTTTTAGTTGGGTGCATTTGGTGGTACATTTTGGAGCCTGACTTTGGGATTGATGTCATGGTTTGTGGTCCAAAAATGGTTTGCTATGGCAGATTTGTCCATCTGTTTGTTGAATATACATCTGAAGTGTTCTTTCCTTCTGGTTTCAACATTTCTGTTTGTTTTACCAACATAAACTAAATCACAATTTTCACAGTTAATTAGATAGATGTCAGATTTTTGTCAAATCATTGGTCATTCATTCATTGTCAAAAATCATTCAGGCTCATTCTTTCATGTGATCTAATATCGTTTTCACTATTGCTTCACACTGTTCATCCTTTCCTAGGAACTTTGTCATGGCATCCCTTATTGAAATCTATGTAGTAGGTTCAACAGCATTCATTGTCTGTTCAAAGTTGGTCTTTCAGTAGCTTTCTAATTTTTGGCCCATCAAAAATGCCTTCCCTGACCTTTGCATCTGATAAACGTGGAAACTTGCTTGCAATATACTGAAAGCAGGGGCTATTTTTGTCCAAGACCTTAACAAACTGCTTCATGATTCTCAGTTTGATGTGTAGTGGTGGTAAAATAACTTTTTATGGGTCAACTAAGACTGCATTTGTAACATTTTTTACTCCCAGTATCAACACTTGTCTGTCATGCCAGGTTGGTGTAGACCAGTGCTTATTCCTAGTTCTACTGTCCCATTCACATAAATGACAAGGGAATTTAGTGTAGCCTGCTTGTTGTCCTAATAGAATACCACATATTTCAAGTCACTACACACATCCACCTGTGCTCATGATATTGGTTTTGTCCAAAACAGTCTGCATTGTGATGTAATTTTCCTTTAGTGAAATGGAATGTGTCACATTATGAGGTAGTACAGCCTTTAAGGTCCTTTTAGAGGTATTTGCAAATATTCTCCAATCTTCCGACTAGTAATCATTCACCAGCTGTTCTATCAGTCTTGGAATGTCACAGCTGTAGGTCAGATCATCTTCCTTCTGAAATACTTCCTGAACTCCTTATCTCTATGTCTATACAAAGAAAAGCTAGTTCCAGGAACAAGAAGATTTTTTTCTTTCAATTGTGAACCTTAGCGGTTCACTCTTTTCCTTCGTGAGGCTGAGGTCTCATATCAGATTACTCACCTCTGACTGATTAAACAATTTTGAACATGCTGTTTCTGTTCTGGTGAAAAATCCATATCGACATGCTCATCAGCAGAATCTGAGGAGGCTTCAGAGTTGGATAAACTGCTAGGGGATGAAGGTATTGGAATTTCTGATCCATGAGGAATGGGTCTCATTGCCAACTTTAAATTTGGGTACACAATACTGTCCTCATTTTTCTTATTAAATCCAGCCAATTTACACAGGTAAAAACAACAGTTCACTGCTATGGTCCTGGAGCTCCTGCCAAACCATCCCTAACCCGAATGGTAGGGCCTTAAGTTTCCTATGGCTCCACTGTCATAGGTTTTTAAGACATGTTTTACAAGTTACACCGGGAGCGCATAACTTGTTCAAGTCTCCTAATTTTACTTTAAAATATGCATAGTATAAATGTTTATTGGCTGCTTCTGCCCCTTCATTATATAACACCTGCACATGTAACAGAATCAGTCTGGTTTATTCACACATCTCCTAATTCCTGACACACTCGCCATTTTCACAGCAGAACACAATATAAACAACAGGTCAGACTTCTACCACACTCATGACGTAACTGATTGTCACTGGACAATGAAGAATTTTGCCACTACCACAAAATACAAAAATGCAACTCTGCATTTCATCGGTAACAATTCTAAAAATAGACTCTCATATTGGAGAGTTCAATAGAGTGGTGTTGGATGGGCAAACACACATAAGAATAACAAAGCAAACCACGGCTACAATAACAACAGCTGATTTGCTGTTATTGCAAAGCTGCACCAAGCCACAATGACACATTTTCAGACAGTAAAGGGTCAAAGTGCAGTAGACAATCAAATTTGTAAAACTCTTAGCACAATAAAACAATACTGCCTTAAATACTGCCTTAGATAAATAAATAAAATTTAATGTAATAGTAGCACCTTTTTATCAGGTTGAGAAATGTTTAAATTGGTGCAAATGCCTTCCCTGTATTATGGCAAATAAAGAATATTTATTTATGTGTGTCTTTTTCTTTCAGGTTGTTCTTAAATCCAGCTATGGTATTGATAGTAGACTTTTCCAAGAACTGATGCAACAGACCAGTTTTTGTCAAAGAGCAGCACAGTGCAGTATTAACAGGGAAGCAGTTTTGCAGGAGATTAAGAGGTAAATCTGATTTATGATACAGAAATATTTTGTGAGTCGATTTGTGACACTACGATTTACATACTACTGATATAACATACAAATAGCTTTGGAAGCAATGGCTCCCAAAACTAGTCCTATGTCATATTAGTGTAAGGAAGTATAGTGTCACAAATTGTCTCACAAAGTATTTCTATATATACCTACTTCATTTTTATTGGTTCCTTTCAATTATAAGTAATAACTCATGTGTGATATTTTAATAAGCAAGGGTAAACAATTCAATAACTGTTGTTAATAGGTATTAGGTTTCTGGTTTTGGTGATAAACACTGGAATAGACTGAAAAAGAGGGATTCTTTTAAAAATCTATAATTATAACAGCCATTTTCTGCACCTCTTAGGACCAGTTTCACTCACCGATGTTAAAAACACTCTAACATCTTGTTTGTTAACAAGATGTTCAAAGTTTAACATAATGTTAAAACTTTTGCATTTCATCAAGCTTCTGTGGCAAATTATTAGTTAACATTTTGTTAACATCAAAGACAACTGTGAATGCTAGCTTTCGAGAAGGCGGTGGCCGAACTACACTGCTTCTGAACATGCTTTGATGCACTTTTGTCTACATATTGCTGCATTTCCTGTGTCAGTAGCAGACTATTTATATTCATGGCAATTACCATGTGATGTTCCCGATTGTTTGAGGTTAGAATCGCGATGTCAATTGAAATAAATGTTTTACTGTTTGAAATGCATTAATTAACATTTGGTTAATCAGTATAGACATATTATCAAGTGCAAAAAAGCTGACGGTCTTACGTTAAAGGATAAGATTGCAGCTTGGCACAAAGTGTGCAAGTAATTTAATTGGAATGAACACGTTTCTCCTAAGTTCAGTAAGCAACTGCAGCAATTTTATGCTAACATAAAGTGCAGCACCAGAAATGCCAGTTGTGAAGAGGCATTTAAGATGGTTTAAGACTGGTGGTGGACACTGTATTGAAACTAAAATGGACAAAAATGTGGTATCACTGATTAATCAAACAGACCCCAAAAAAATACTGTTTGCTTCTTGAAGCAATTGCCTTGAAAACCTTCCAAATGGTAGCTTTGGGAATACCAACATTATCACCCACCAAGTAAATGAAAAATGTTATAGTAGCATAAAATCTAAGTACCTAATTAACACTTGTATCATAGGAGAAAGAGGCATGCTTCTGTTTGTAGTATCTAACCTTGTATTTCCCATAAAACCATGCTCATGATCCCTTGGACAGTCTGTATCACTTTAAAAATTCCTCCTTTTGCAGGGTTTCAAATTTATTATGATGTACAACTGCTCTTTTGTTAGGAATAGCATTAAAAATGCCAATTGTAGCAAACTTGCATCAACAGCTTGGTTTGTGGCAGCCATTTTCCAACTTCTAACATTTATTTAACACCTTAACACAGGGGTATGCCGATGTTAACACCGACTTTAACACATTGTTAAAGTTAACATTGTTTGATGAAACAATTTGTGTTAACTTTAGTGTTAAATTGGTTTAAAATTGTGTTAAAATTTAGCATTTATTGGTGTAACTGGCCCTTAGAGTTTGTTATATTAAATGAACCTGCTTCATCTCTTAGATGTTCAGGTTAAAATAAACAGCAAAATTAAGAAACTATAGCAAATTTGTTGTTTTTCTCTGCAGTCCAATGCTTGAAATTCTATTGTTAAAAGGCTCTTTCCTCCTTATTCTGAGATTATATACCTAACTTCAAGTTAGATATACTTACTCTTATTTGCAGTAACAGCTTATGAGCATACATTTTGGGTGTTCACAAAGTTTTATTCATACAGCTCTGAAAATTTGAAATACCATCTGCTGCATAATAGTTATGACCAGAGGCCGGAAACTTTGGCAGAATGCATTTTTAAATGTGTTAAATCTATCTTCAGTTTGAAAGTGAATCTGTGCGATTTATATCTTTGTGATTGAAATGCCACAGTTTTATTTGGCCTTTTTCCACCTTTCTTTATATAAATGTCTAATTGCTGAAATAAATGCTTCTTGTTTTTTTTATTACTATTTATTAATTTATTATTAAAAATTGCCTGCATTGTATTTAATTTATTTCTGTAAACGCTACAATGAATATGACTGCACTGAAACTATGTTATTTATAGCCTTCCAGTCAGTTCACATTCTCTTTACAAACAACAGTGAGTGTCGCTGTAAAAAGAGGTAACAGTAGGTAAGGGTTTTAATTATTGCTTGTGTTTACTTGGCTTCCTATTGGATCATACCTCCTTCAAAAGCAACAATGAGTGCCAGAGCTAAAACGTGATTTCATTGTTCTAAATTTCTCTTTCTTTCAGTTTTCATTATGACATTGTTGTGCAAGGTAGCTAAATTGCAAAGTTACATTAATTCTTTTGGATCTGACATATTTTCTACTGATGGTAAAATATTTCTATGCAAAATATGTGATCAGTCGGTGAACTATGAACAGAAATATTTCATTTCTTAACATATCAGTACAACCAAACACAAAAATGCATTTTCCAAGTCTATTGGGAAGAAGATTTCTTTGCTTCCAATGGCAATTGCAACGTCAGTTCAAAAATTGCAGTTTGTATTCAATTTATGTAAAGCTTTTATTGGTGCAAAAATCCCTTTTTGGAAACTACAGAATCCTACATTAAGACAGTTTTTGGAGAAGTACACGGATGAACCCGTGCCCAGTGAGTCAAGTTTGCGAAAATGTTACTTAAGCGAATGTTATGATGTAATGAAAATCATTAAAGATGAACTAAAAAATAAAAAGATCTGGATTTCAATCAATGAGTCAACTAATCACACAGGTCCTTTTGTTGCCAATGTCATTGTTGGACCATTAGTTCCTTCAGAAGGTGAATCAATATTACAACAGAGTATCTGGGAAAAGTTAATAATTCAACTATTGCACAGTTATTTACCAGTTCATTACAGTTATTGTGCCCTGAATAAATTCAATACCACAATGTTTATCTCAGATGCTGCACCATGCATGAATAAAGCTGGGACAACTTTAAGTGTGCTATTTCCAAACATGCTTCACGTGACCTGCATAGCACATGGATTTCACAGGGTATCAGAAAAGATAAGAAGCTTGTTTCCAGATGTCACCAAATTGAGTTCTGGTATTAAGAAGATCTTTGTGAAAGTGCTGTCAAGGATTCAGACATTTAAAGACACTGCACCAGATATACCTCTGTCCCCTGAATGTATCATAACAAGATGGGAGACATGGATTTCAGCAGCAGCTTACTATGCTTCAAATTTCCCAAGTATAACTAAGCTGGTTGCCGTTCTGGAGGATGACGCAGCTTCAATTGTAGTAGCAAAGAAACTTCTTGAATCTTCAGAAGTGAGAAATGACTTAACCTTTATTGTGGCTGAGCTCGGTTTCCTGCCACAAGTGATCTGCCAGCCTCAAGAAAGAGGGCAGCCTTTGACAAAGTCAGTTAAAATTGTGGATGAAGCATTGCAAAGATTGCAGAGTGTGCCAGGGAAATGGGGTTCATTAGTTAGGGAAAAGTGTAAAATGGTGTTTTCAAAAAATCCTGACCTTGAAAAACTTGGAAGCATTTCAAAAATTCTTCAAAGTGACAATTCCATTGAAGTAAAAATGGACCCTATAATAGTTCAATGTTTTAGATTTGCTCCAATTACCTCTGTAGATGTTGAGAGGTCATTTTCTCAGATGAAAAGTCTATTATTTGACAGGAGACTCAACATGATTCCAGAAAATTTTAAAAAGCATTTGGTTGCCATGTGCAACTAATAAATCGATAAGGCATTATAATGCATAGGCCTTCAAAAAATATTTTCATTTTTCCATCAGGTTCAATTAGCATTTTGTTTAAAACTTTAAAGTCGCTTTAAAAATATAATACAATGTGATGTTAACATAAATATGCAGATTGTCTGAATAGTGCAATCTAGTAAATAAATAGGCATAATGTAAGGTTTTTCTAAATTGTTTTTTATTGCTTATTTTAGATATTTATAATACCTTTTTACCTGCCTATTTTAATGATTTATAATGCCTAAACTTCCAGTCTCTGATTATGACTATGAAAAAATTGATACAACTGCGGCCGCTCCTAATAATAACTATAATACTGCTACTACTGATGATGATGATGATGCATAACTTATCTGACAAAAGAAAGTTTTTTTTTTTATAAATTGTTCTTGTGTGCATAATTAAGTACACCATGTTAGGGCAAGAATGAAGTAATGTGTAAACTAAATTGAGTTGAGATTATGGATGGTATGCAGAAACCGGGAGAAGTTTCTGCGCTTGTGGACATCACCTACTTCTGCTACTTTGACAACTTCTGCCATAGTGTGTTACCACATAGTGGCATTTTCGTAAAATTATAGTAACAGTATGGAAACAGAGTGCAGGAAAAGCTTTGCACACTAGTGCACTTCTTCACATGTGCACAACCCCCATAAGGTAGTTGCACCTGCACAGGAACTCCTTAAAATGTGCATAAGTCCAGTTATGCTAGCAACTGTGTTGCCATGTTTCATTGAGTTTAGAGAAGTAGCACTGTAGATTTTAAATTACTGCACATACTTATGTTTAACAGCATTCAGAGAAAAAATAACCAATAAATCCACAAGGTGTCAAAAGTTAGGTGTTCACATGCTCTTGTGCTCCTATGCAACAGCGGCCACTGCTTATTTGATGATTTAAATTCATCCTTGACATTCTCTAGAGATTTTTGTATAATGTGCTTTGAGGACTGGGATTCTTAAACATAGTGAGAGAGAAAAACTACATACACTACATGATCAAAAGAATCCGGACACCTGGCTGAAAATGACGTACAAGTTCGTGGCGCCCTCCATCGGTAATGCTGAAAGTCAATATGGTGTTGGCCCACCCTTAGCCTTGATGACAGCGTTCACTCTTGCAGGCATACTTTCAATCAGATGCTGGAAGGTTTCTTGGGGAATGGCAGCCCATTCTTCACGGAGTGCAGAACTGAGGAGAGGTATCGATGTAGGTCAGTGAGGCCTGGCACAAAGTCGGCATTCCAAAACATCCCAAAGGTGTTCTATAGGATTCAAGTCAGGACTCTGTGCAGGCCAGTCCATTACAGGGATGTTATTGTCGTGTAACCACTCCGCCACAGCCCGTGCAGTATGAACAGGTGCTCGATTGTGTTGAAAGATGCAATTGCCATCCCCAAATTGCTCTTCAATAGTGGGAAGCAAGAAGGTGCTTAAAATATCAATGTAGGTCTGCGCTGTGATCGTGCCAAGCAAAACAACAAGGGGTGCAAGCCCCTTCCAGGAAAAACACGACCACACCATAACACCACCATCTCCGAATTTCACTGTTGGCAGTACACACGCTGGCAGATGACGTTCACCGGACATTCACCATACCCACACCCTGCCATCATCGCCACATTGTGTACCTGATTCGTCACTCCACACAACGTTTTTCCACTGTTCAATCGTGTAATGTTGATGCTCCTTACACCAAATGAGGTGTCGTTTGGCAATTTCCTGCGTGAAGTGTGGCTTATGAGCAGCCGCTCAACCATGGAATCCAAGGTTTCTCACCTCACACCTAACTGTCATAGTACTTGGAGTGGATCCTGATGCAGTTTGGAATTCCTGTGTGATGGTCTGGATAGATGTCTGCCTATTACTCTTTACGGCCCTCTTCAAATGTCGGCGGTTTCTTCAGTCAACAGACGAGGCTGGCCTGTACACTTTTGTACTGTACATGTCCCTTCACGTTTCCACTTCACTACCACATCAGAAACAGTGGACCTAGAGATGTTTAGGAGTGTGGAAATCTCGCATACAGACTTCTGACACAAGTGACACCCAATCACCTGACTACGTTCGAAGTTCGTGAGTTCCATGGAGTGTCCCATTCTGCTGCACGATGTCTAATGACTACTGAGGTCGCGGATAATGAATACCAGGTAGTAGGTGGCAGCACAATGCACCTAAGATGAAAAACGTATGTTTGTGGGGGTGTCCGGATACTTTTGATCACATAGTGTATCTAATAAAAGCATATGTCTTAAAAATAGTCAAGAAAAGGGAACAGCTACAGTTTGTTGTAGTTTTTATATTTAGCCTGATTCTGTCAGGATTTTGCAAACATGCACACTTTTGGAAATTTATAAATCAGTGTGCAAGGACTTCGGTAACATCAGGGTATATTAGCTATCTCTCCCTGTGAAGTTTTATGTTCATATGCATACTAGTTAGGTTGTAAAAAATGTTAAGTCTAATAAAATATTGTGAGAAAATGACAAAAATATTGTCACTTTACTATATTTTCTAAGAAGCTACTTGAAGTAGAGAATTTATATTTTTATTACGTATTAAGAGATTCTGTTTTATGTTATTGAGCTAGAGTAACTGAGCTACTAGCAGTATTCAGTTTTTTAATTTTAATTCTCATTCTGAAGAAAATTAATTACAACTATTGCCTAAAGTTGTAAGGTAAAATGCTTTATTCTAAAATGTATTACATTCAAAAATATATTTCTGGTTCAGTGCATTAGTGGATTATTTTACCAAAATTGTGAAAAGTTTCAACTTTCCACCTTTTTAGTTTTTGATATAAGAAAAAAGGTAAGGGTAGGATGTCCAATATCCATCCCACCTTAAGGTTGTTTCAGTATATTTTTTACGCAGCATACAATTTTGATCTGATGACCTCATCATTTCTTTAAAAGGTGTGATGCTTTAAACTTAAAATTAATGAACAAAAATGATATTAATGCCAAAATAGCATAAACAGGCATTTTTAAATTTTCCATAAATGTGTTCCTAAATTTATCCCCAGTCATTTAACAAAAATGGCGATGTAAATAAGGAAGATCAGCTGTAATTAAAAGATGGAACCTCCCTGATGTCTTTTGGACTAACAACCACAAGGATAGAGGGTACATTTTCTTCTACACCTCCTTCAGTATTGGTCTGCTTCTTTTATGTGATGAACATTTCATCTGGAAAAATATCAGGCTTAAAAGGAAAAATGCCTGTTGACTTGAAACACTTGATACCATCTCCATTGTTGCAGCTTTCATGTAAGCTTCTGCAAACAGTGACACTACCTGTAGTTTACTCACTATGTGACCTGAGTGATGAGACAACCAGTTTTTGATCGCTTGAGAGTAGTAGGTCTTCAGAGAAGGCCACATCCAAAGGCTACATTTTATCCACTGAATGGGAAGGAAGGCAAACAACAGAAATTCCAACTTCAAGAGCCTTGTTGATAATCTCTGTGTTGTGAGTGTAGGAAGTGTCCATCGAGAATAAGTATTACAGGCCTCTCCTATGAAGGCCTGATGATGGTGATGAAGCTCTCCAACCACTTACAGAAGAGAGGTTCTGTAATCTACCCAGAGTCACTTACACTACCAAGGGAACCAGGAGGTACACCATCTAGAAGTTCATGTTCCCATCTTTATTGAGGGAAAGTTATCAGAGGAGGAATGTACTGACCAGCAGCAGACATCACCTCTTTCTGCTGAACTGAGTTTGAGAGCCTTCTTTCTCCCCTTAGCTGTCGCAGCTTTACTAGTATTGTGTTGGACAATTGAAATGCTAGTTTCACCAACACTGAAAACCCTAGTACCTTCAAAATGAACTTTTAAGTTCAGGTTTTAAAAATAGAGAGAAAACAAAAAAAAAGACAGCAATATTTTCTTTCTTGAAGCCTCATATTCTTGCCATTGACAAACTTTGTGGCTTCCTCAAACGTATTGTCAGGTGCCTTTTGAAAAATAAACACTTCCATCTCAGTCCCGTTTTACCTTTTGCCTGTTAAAGAGGTTAGGCACATTGTTTCTTATGGCAAGCTGATATGCCATTCGGCGCAAGCCAGCGAGTTAAGCCATAATAGCTCCTTTCTTTCTCTAAATGGTACTGGATGAGCAATTTCTCGATAACAGGTGAAAGAGTTGCTTTCCTTCCAAATGTCTGCATAACACACACTTCCAATGACAATGACGACTTTACATGCTCCTTAAGGGTGGCCCTAGGCACTACAAAAAGTCAGGAAGCCGCCATATATCCCATCTTCTTTTTTCTAATGCCATCAATGGCCTCTATCATTCCCTCTTTTGACCAGCTTTTATGTTTTACTATGTGAAAAGTACGACAATATTAATTGACATTCATACTACAACTGCATGCAGCATTAAATATGGCATTCCTAATTTTGTCCCCAGGACAATAAGTGGACTGCTGTTAGGGGACGAATATTGGACCAACAACACAAAAAATATATAACTGGCTTGTCACAATATGTGCTGCAAAAATATCCATTATACATGCATATCTTGCTAAAATGCACTCTAAACTATATGTAAATACAAAAAATAAGTGAAATAAACATACCTTAAATATTGATATGGCCTTGAAAGTAATTTATCATGTCTTCTCATAGACAGATCATAAACTCAACATGGCAGTATAAATTGGTATCCCTTTTGTGAAGTTGCCAGCAAGTGTGTGTCTGCTCACAGTGACTAGCAGACTTTCCTTGGTGACTTTGAGAATTACCTAATTGCAATGGGAAAAGATGAATCGCATGATAAGGTGAAGATAGCCCTGTTGAAAAATATATTGGATTCCCAAGGCAGAGCACTGTTTGATATCTTCACCTTGACGGACGCAGATAAGCAAATCTATACCAAAGTTGTGGAGTCATACACAAAGTTTGTGTCCCCAAGTCTATTCTTTCTATGAACAATTCCTTTTTCCATGAATGCTATCAACAGGCAGGAGAGAGTTTTAACCATTACCTCATGGATCTCGGACATCTCATAAAAAATTGTGGATATGAGAAGCCTGTACCCCAGGATAAAAATATGCTCATCTTCCAGATTATCAAGGGTATCTGAGACAAGGGTATAACAGAGATGCTGTTACACATGGAAAGCAAGACTCTAGACAAATTTGCTAACTACTGTCCTTCAGTGGAGCTTAATCGACAACAGGCAGACACCATCAAGGCAGCAACATCAGAAAGTCAACTAAATCCCAGTGTCAGTGTGGATATGGTGCACAATAAGGAAGAAATCTAAATCCAAGTCTAAGGGACCTACTGCTGCTGAAAGTAGTGCCAAATGATCATCCCAGAAAGTGTTGAGCGATGGTGAATTTAATTTCCGAGGTGTCATACAACTCATTAAGCTAGTCCAGCAGTTGGGAACAGATGTGCTAAATGTGGAATTCTCTATCATTTTGCTGCAGCTTGTAAAGGAGAGAAGTAAGAACTGTGCAAGGTTCAAAGTCAAGTGAAGAGTCTTTGTATTGTGATGCTGTTGGGCTCCATAGCATAAATTCAAATGTACCTAGAAATGAGTGGAGAGAAAGTATTCTGATAGAGGATAAGTTTGTTAGTATCAAGCTAGACCCAGGGTTGGAGGTGAATATTATTCCTCTGAAATTGCTCAAATCCCTAGCCCAGTAGTATAAAGTCTTCCCTTCCACCTTGAAAATAGAAGTTTGGGGTGGCATCATTATTCCTGTAGTAGGAGCTGTACATTTGTGGTGTACTGTGAAAAATATGTGTCAGTATGCAGAGTTTGTAATTATAGATTCAGGCAGTACTCCACTAATAGGTTTGCCTCTTGTGTAAGTTTCAATCTTGTCAAAAGAGTACACAGCATACAAAAACTACCTAAGCAATCATTTATTGAAGCAAATAAGGATGTGTTTGGTGGTTTGGGCTGTGTGTCTCAAATGTGTAGTATTAAGGTTAGAGATAACACTGATGCTGTATGTAACCCTCCTAGAAGAGTTGCATGTTCTATTAAACCTGCTCTAAAATCTGAACTTGATAGGTTAGAAAAGCATGGTATTATTGTAAAAGTCAGCAAAATGGATGCAAAGTGGGTGAGTTATATTGCAGTCTTAGAAAAATCAATAGATAAACTGAGACTCTGTCCTAACCCAACAGCCTTAAACAAAGGGATTTTCACAAGATCCCAAATCTTGAATAGTTGTCTGAAAAGCTTGCAGGCAAAGAGTGTTGTTCTGTATTTGATTTAAAAGAGGGCTTCCATCAGATACCCCTCGATGAGGAGTCCACCTATAAATGCTGCTTCTCTACCCCGTTTAGCTGCTACAAATACTTGAGAATGCCATATGGTATTTCCAATGTCCCTGAAGCATTCCAAAAAGTGATTGGAGATAATTTTGCTGATATCCCAGGAGTAATTGTATTTTTTGATGGCATACTTTGTACAGATGTCACAGAAGCTGAGCATGGTGCTTGTGTTGAGCAACTCACCCAGTGAGCCAAATCTAAAGGTGTAAAGTTCAATAAGGATAAACTTCAATACAAACTGAGTGAAATTAAGTATGTAGGTCAAATTTTTTTAAAAGTGGACATGACTCCTGACCCAGAGAGAGTTAAAGTATTAGTGAATATGCCTTCTCCCACTAATTGTAAAGAGTGACAGAGAGGTCTACAAATGTTCAACTTTGTCCGAAATTATATTCCTCACTAATTTTGAAGATTTAGAAGCTAGTAGCAGTGATGTGTCATAATTTAAAATAATGAAAGTTGAAGGTTGTTACACTACATCACTAAAATATTCTTACTTGAACGTGTTTCGGGAGACAGTTTGCTCCCATCGTCAGCATGTCCTCAACTGATTTTTCCAGTCATTGTCTGGGGGATGTATGTGGCTAGTGGTGTTCTCTGGTGCTGGGTGGATGAACCTCCAAAGGCTGCTGGGTGGCGGCAGTTCGAAATTCATTAGGTGATTCCTGTATTTCACGATATGTATTTTTTCCCAGATGTCCAATTCATTGCTGCTGTTGATCGATTTTAAGAATTTTATGTTCGGAGTGATATCGTGGTTTGAAGACCAGAAATGATGTGTTACTGCTGATTTATCTGGCTGCTTTTGGTAAATGCATCTCACTATGGGAAAGCCCCTTTCACCATTTTTAGCAGAACTATATATGAGCCATTTTGAATGCCATATTACTAAATCTTTCCCACATCTATTCAAAACCTGGTATAGGTATGTAGATGATATTTTTGCTATTGTTCCAAAAAACTTTCAGAAGATGCTTTGAAATTATTGAATTTACAAAAAAGATCTATTAAATTCATAATAGAAAAATCTGATGTGTTACACTCACATGACTTTCTCTACTCTTCTACAATCTAATTTTACAAACGCTTATTCTCCATATGCTTCATGTTAATCGAGATATCGAGATGTCAATCTTATTGCTAATTTTCTTGTAGATGCAAGGGGAATATGGTAGCTTTTAAGCGATAGTCAAATATTTTAACGCTGGTTGCTATGTGGAGTATTCCATTCTCTTTGCATGTCCAGGACATAAAAAAATGAATAACGAATTTGAGAAAAAGTATAAGTATTGGAAAATTTAAGGAATAACAAGCAATATCTCGAAAACGGTTCACTCAACAAAAGAAATGTATATGACATAAGTTGTGTATTTTAACGCGATCTACATTTTTTGTGTAGTAACATTTTGTCTATCTGTTATGGTTTACCAGTTATGCAAAAGTCGTTCACACTGAAGAATACTTTTGGAGACATTCCCAGAAAATTCGAGATAAACATTTCATTTCTCATGACATTATCTTAAACATATGATATTTTCATCAAAATCGTTAGAGCCATTTTTGAGAAAATTAAAATTTTCGAAAAATCTTCCATGTAAAGGGTAGTCTGGGGTGGGGGGATTTTCTTGAAAACCTTCGTGTCGCATCTCTGGAAGATACGGAACCTAAATACCAAGTTTGGTGTTTATCCGACTGTTCGTTTTTGAGTTATGCTGTTCACAGACACACAGACACACACACACACACAGACACACACACAGACACACACACACAGACACACACACACACACACACACACAGACACACACACGGACATGTTTCCAAAAATGCTTTTTTTGGATTCAGGAGGTCTCAAAACATGTATTTCCAGTGAAATCTCGGTATCAAATTTTTGGGTGGAATGCAATACTTCCCCTACTTACTATACGTAGTAGAGAAAGTAAAAAGAAGAAAATGGCCAATTATCTTACCTAGACATCAGGATCATCAGAAATAATGCACAACACAACCTAACGTTCGGCATTTACAGAAAACCAACTCACACAGAAAATTATATTAAAAACAATAGCTACAATCCTACAAGCACACAAACATGCAATTTTAAATAGTATTACAAACAGGTTAGTACATATACCAATGGAGAAAGAGGAATACCAGAAAGAATACCAACACATTATCAACATAGCCACTATGAATGGATACCAGAAAAAAACAATAGATAAGAAGATAAAAACGTTTGAAAGACAGAATCCAACAAATGACTACTTTACTCAGACAACAAAAACCACAAGCATATAGAAGATCATCTTGACAGATGAACTAGTAAAGGGTGATCCTGAAATAACTGAAATTGTACACCCAGTTAGTGCTCATCTTCCCATGAAATCTGAGCGCTTATCTCAGTTTCAGAAAGCAACAGCTAATGATCTGTCAAAAATCATGTCTTTCTGTAAGCATGGTTGGCCTGACTTTAAAACTGTTAAATTTTTAAGAAATTCAAGACTGATCTATATGTAGATGATTGTACCTATAAGTCTTAGGCATTATGTGTTGCCTCTGTTACATGAAGGTCATGCAGGTGAAACTAAAACCAAAGCCAAAGCAAGGTAACTCTTCTATTGGCCATCTATGTCATCACAAATAGTGGAGTATATAAAGAAATGTGAAACCTGTGAAAAGTTTCACCCTGCCAATTTCAAGCAGCCTCTACATTCACAACCCACTTCCACAACTTCAATATGAGAAAGCAGGTGTGTATATACTTGATTTCTCTGGCAAAAGCTATCTTGTTGTCATAGACAAGTATTCTAAGTGGACTGAATTAAGTCCACTCAGAAGTAAGACTGCATCTGTTGTAATTGAAGCACTCTAGAATGTTTTCAACTCCCATGGTTTTTCCAGAGTGTTGCTTGCAGACAACATGCCATTCAGTTCCTTTGAATGCCACAAATATTTCAAAGATAATGAAGTTGAGCTGCGAACTAGCAGTCCCCAGTACTCTCAATCAAACGGTCTTGCTGAAACGGGAGTAAAGATTTGTAAACTGATTCTCAAAAAGGGAGTTGAGTCTAAAATTGACTACAGAAATCTTCTTCAGAATACAGAAATACTCCCCTTCCGGGACTAGATTGGTCTCCATCTCAATTGCTTTTCAACGGGCAGTTTTTTACCAAAGTACCTGTTAAATAAACTTGCTAAAATAATCAGCTGTAGTTATTAAAGCATTGATGACTAAAAATCAACATATGAAAGACTATTATGATCTTGCAACAGCGTCAAGCAGCCAAATTCTCAAAAGGAGAGGTAGTAGTTCTACGAATAAAGAATGGTGAATTATGGGAGAAAGGATGGATCATTGGCCCAAATCCCAGCCCCCACTCTTATTGGTTAAAAAACTCAGCTGGCAATGAAGTGCACTTTAATGTAATACATCTCAAGAAAACCGAAAGTGCTCTTCAGCTTACCAATAAAAACCTTATGCTCGATGTGAATGTACCTGAACCCCTAATAACACTCCGGATATAGTGCCCAATGATCCTCCAGTCTTAGATGCTCAACTTGTCAATGTTAACCAACCAGTATATGTTATAAAAAGTGGTCACCTTATCAAAGCACCACAAAGGTTCAATTTATAATATTAGATTTAATTTATTTGGGTAATGTTTAATCAGATTGCTCTTCGATGGGGGAGGTGTTGTAGAGTTGGGCTGGCAGCATGAGTTGTTGCCAAATCAGCAGCGTAACAGTTCTCTTGAATGGCTGTATAACAGTGTATAGTTTTAAGTGACAATTAAACAGTAATATTCACAAGAGTATGTTTTATTTAAACCCACAAACCTGATTACAAAACTATGATGCAGTTACAAAATGCTCTTATTGTTCCAAATGAGCAACAACTTAGATATCTAAATAATGAGATAATTTTAAATGAGTAAGGGCTTTAGAAACATTACTCATTTTGACAATTATTTTCAAAAAAGCTATATTTCTAAAGGGTTTATTTACTTAAGTATGGCCAATGATAAATACAGAATAATGATAAATAAGGAAGTGTTTCCGTTCTTCCCTTCCTATTGCTTTGCTACTCACATGTAATCCTCTAAAAACCACTTTATAGAAAAGTAGGGTCAACTTAAACATTCTTGATAGCTGCGCTCACCTATTTATTTGGCAGAACAATATCATCTGCTGGTTGATTGCCAGATCAACTCTAGTCGTTTTTTTGATAGCCTGAGGTGTTCTTGGTGGCTTTTTGATAAACCTGAATAGGTGGTTATCTGCTTCTGGTAAATCAAAGTTTTCAGATTCATTTATATAAATCTTCTTCCATATTTCCAGTTCTTTGGGCTTCTAAGCTGGCTTCAGTAACTTGATTTTGAGTCTAGAAGTGTGAAACAACTGCTGATTTTTAGAGTCTGTTTAAATTTTATGCAATGCCAGTGTTCCTAAGTGGGTGCATATGTATTCCTTTTTGTTTTCCCAAGCATTTTCAAGCATTTTTACATTGGTACGGTAGATTCCTGACTTTTTCTTCTAATGTATGGGATCAGATTTTTTTGATTTAATAAGATTCTTAATGCTGTATTTGTTGTAAGGGCCATGGTTGAACATTTTTTGAAATCTATGAAAGAGACCTGAGTGTTACGTAAATTTTCAGAAGTTAGTCTTTTCTGTTGAAACACAGCATTGTGAGCTTTTGATGAATTTTTGTCTTTTAATTTCAATATTTTCTCATCTACCAAATCTTGTCTGAATCCATTCCTTTCTGCAGATTTGATGATGTATTATATTCCTTGTTATATTCAATCTTGTTGAGAGGTATGTTACTAGTCTATAAGTCCTACTCTTGAATGCTGCTTCTTTGTATGCCTTAGGGTTGTAACTGCATGCTCTGATGTAATTATCTGTGTGTATAGGGTTTTTGGGTATATTAAATTCTATCTTGTCTGCAAATCTTATTAATTTGAGGTCCAGGAAAGCTATGGTTGTGTTTCTACTGTGAACTGAATAGATGCGTCCTGTAAGTTTAAAAGCTTGAATGCATCCTGTATGTGTTTGTGTGATTATTACAAATATATTGTCAATGTATCTATAACATACTTTGAACATATAGGGAAAGACTTTGATAAATAAAAATGTTATCTGTTAACGATGCTGTGAATTGTCAGGATCATATCCATGCCATGGTGTGCTGGAATTTGTCTCGCAGGAGTTCTTTTACATGCTAGTAAATCTATTGACATGGGGCTGTTGCCTTTAAGCACACTTAAAAACCATTGGCCTGGGTCAGGTTTTAACCTGTGACCTTGGGATCAGAAGGCCAGTACCTTACCAACTAAGCCACCCAGATCAACAAAGGCTCTGGGATGTGCATTTCTAGTTGGTTCATGAATAAATTTACCAGAAAGGGGATGTGCTCAAGCTTAAACTTAGAGGACCTATCTATTCAGTTCACAGTGGAAACAGCAACCAACAATTCCATAGCTATCCTGGACCTCAAATTAATAAGGATTGCAGACAGAATAGAATTCGGTATACACAGAAAACAAACACACACATGCCATCAAAGCATGCATTTTCAACCTTAAGGCACACAAATAAGCAGCATTCAATAGTATGACTTATGACTAATCAATACCTCCCTAAACAAAACTGAATATAACAAGGAGTATAAATACATCATCAAATCTACAGAACAGAATGGTTCAGCCAAGAAATGGTAGATAGGAGAATATTGAAATTCAAAAGACAAAATGTATCCATCACAGCAGAAACAATTAATTTCAGAAAATTTACATAACACCCAGGTATCTTTCATAAATTTCAAAACATTTTCAAGGACCACATCACCCTGACACCTTACAACAAATACAGCATTAAGAATCTAATTAAATCTAGAAAATCTGATCCCATACCACAAGAGAAAAAGTCAGGAATCTTCTGGATCCAATTTAAAAATTGCATAGGAAAACAAAAGGAACATAGGCAACCTTTCAAGGAACACCAGGATTGCATCAGATTTAAACAGACTGAAAAATCAGCAGTTGCTTCACACTCCTGGACTCAAAACTATGAAATAGGAACCAATATCAAGTTATTGAAGAAACCCAATGAACTGGAAATATGGAAGAAGGTTTATATAAGAAATTTAAAAAGCAGATCATGAACTTCAATTTGCCAGAAGCACAACTCCCTATTTAGGTTCATCAACAGGCCACCAGAGAACACCTAGGCTATCAAACAAATGGCTGAAGAGTGGATCCATCAGTCAACAGGCAGCTGACAATGTGAGCTCATGCTCACTGTACATGTTCTACAAAATACATAGGTAAGTGAAGCTATTAAGAGTGTTTAAGTTGACTCCACTTTTGTATTGTATGTTTTTTATGAATTACTTCACTGTGTTTAATTCCAATAACAATTTTTGTGTGTAATCTTCTGTTTTTGTGCAGTTATATTATAGGAGAAAGCCAGTACCCTTTGGTTATTCATGGACCACGAGGATGTGGAAAGAGCACTTTAATAGCACGAGCAGCACAGTGCTGCCATACCTGGCAGTCTGATGCACTTCTCTTCTTTAGGTTTGTGTCAGTCACCACGCAGAGTCACACACTAGAACAGCTCTTGCAGAGCATTGTAGACCAATGTTCAGTCCTTACAAGTGGGCAACAGTCTTGGGCAAAACATGTGAGTGCAGCTTTAATGCTATTTTCTTTCAACTTCTAAATCAATAGCTAGATAATGAGTAACAATATAGATTTTAGAATCAAAAGGCTCATTGTGGTTTTTTTATGAATGACTGCTAATTTATTATAAACAATAATATATGAAAGGTAGAATCAGACAACTGAAAAATTCAATGCCATAGTCGGGATTTGAACCACAGATCTTCTTGTCCCTGTCCAGTTGCTGTAACCATGAGCTATCATGGCAACATCCTGGATGCAATTAAATTCTCCAACTGATTCATATTGGAGAATTTAATGGCAGTTGCCATGGCAGCTCAGTGGTTAGAGCCACCGGAAGGAGACCGGGAGATTCTTAGTTCAAATTCCAGCTATGGCATTGAATTTTTGTCATCTGATTCTACCTTTCCAACCTTGTCCAACTTGTGTGGAAGAACATTAATTCCAATAATATATGATTTTATCAGTTGTAAATTATAGCTTTTCAAATTTAATTTTTACTTCCTCTACAATGTATAACAAGTAGGGGAAATAGTGTATTCTACCCAAAAATTTTATGTCAAGATTTCACCAGAAATATATGTTTTGAGGCCTTCTGAACCCACCCCCAAAAAGTTTTAGAAAAACCTCGCCGACTGTGTGTGCTGACATGTCCATATGTCTGTGTGTGTGGGCTCTGGAAGCCCTTAAAGTGATTAAAATCACATCCAAATTGGTGTGGCAATGCCAAAAGATGTTGGACAAACTCTGTGCCAGCTGGCTGGTCACCCTTGTTTGGGTCCCTGGACATGTAAGTATTAGGAGTAATGAGATGGTGGATATGCTACAAAGGGGGGCTTGGGGCTTAATTTGATAGGGCCTGAGCTCTTTTGTGGTGTGTCTCCCGGAAGTGCCAAGTATGAGATAACACAGCTAACCTGTAGGGCTCATATTGAGCATTGGAATAAACAAACTGCTGCCAGGCAATTGGTTAATTTCAGGGCCAGGTTGTAAGCTGACTGAGACTCTTTTGAATCTAACTAGATTCAAGCTCAGAGGGGTTATTAGATACCTTATGGACCACAACACAGTGCACAGACACCTACACATAATGGGATTTATACAAGACCACTTATGTCCTCCTCTGAGATCTGAAAATCAGAGTTTTACCCATGCAATTCATAAGTCACACAAATTGTTATTTTGCAGAGCAGGAAAAATCATTTTATACTGAAGGTACTAAAAACTTAAGAAAGTTGTTGACTAGGCTGAAAAATAAAAGAAAGTTGGGTTAAAAACCTCAGATCTAGAACTTTCAGAACAATGCTTATCAAATATTTTGATGCCAAACTGAAACCCTTTGTCTATTAAATTCAAATTCAACAATTTTTCTATACAGGTAGATACATTTTTCAGTTTAAATTCATGTTTGTTATGCTTATTAGAAGAAACAGTATATAATTTTGGGACATAAACCTGTTCTCTGTTTCATGCAGAGTATTCTAAATAATGTGGGCAAAAACTCTGATATTTAACAATCACAAAACTCTTTGATTAACAGTTCACAGGTATGCTGCATACAGATGCCAGGGGTATCTTTAAACTATGAACAGAAGTCATGGAGAGAAGCAAAAAATCTTGCACAACCTTTGGTTTACCTCCAAGTATTTTGCCAAAAATAAATAATTTGCAATGCAATATCTGACAACATAGCACCACTGAAGCACATACTGCACTGCCTATTGTGACAGGCAAAGTATTGAAGTCAACTATGAATGAAGTAAACATCACCGCACTCACTTTTAGGAAGGGTTAGAGAGTATGAAATATTACATTTTAAATGTGTCTATGCTGATATTTAATTATGAACAGTTGAAAAAGGGTTGTAGGTAAAATTTAGGCTAGCAAACAAAATAAATTTTAAATTTAGATATTACTGAGCACTTTATTTGGGAAAATTAAATTAAAATTGACCTAAGTTATACAAATCATTCCTGAAGTATATTCTCATCTGCCCACATAGGAATTGCTGTGACAATTGAATTAATCACATTTTACATCCACATTTCATCTGTCACTATCAACTTATACATGAGGTCCTGGTATAGTAGACATTGACAGATCCTATCCATAGTTCAAAATCATGGACCCAGAGGTCTGTGGATCAAAACCATGTTCTGCTACCACTTCTCTACTGCAACTGTCAGTAGTCAAATGTATATATTTTCGGATGTACTAATGGCACTTCCCAAGCTATACTAACAAAGACTGCTACAGGAGATTTTAAAGAATTGGAAACGTTGCTGGAATTGGATCATAAAATGGGAAGAATAAAGAACAAGTTATAATTAACTCATTAATGCCTGAATTATTTTTTTTGTTAAATTTTATTGATGTTTTAGTGTGTTATGTATCAAAGAATGGAGGTTAAAAGTGAATCAAGTGAAAACACAGATTGTGGTTTTCAAAAAGGGGGGAAAATTAGGCAAATATGAAAAGTGGAAGGGAGAGAATAAAGATTACAGGGTAGTGCGTGACTGTATCTATTTAGGAGTAAAAATAGATGGAGATAATAAATGGGAGAAACAAAAGAAGTTTGCATTGGCAAAAGGTAAAGGGGCGATGGCAGCAATTAGAGGCTGCAAATATAAAGTACCTAATATAAATGTTAAATGGCTGGAAAAAGTTTATGAGATGGTTGTGCAGGCAAAAATGATGTATGGTATAGAAATATGGGGATTAGATAGAGGATGGGAAGGTATAGATGTGGTGCACAGGATGTTTTGTAGAGAAATACTAGGGCTACCGAAGTCAATTGTAAGACAGGTAGCACAATTAAAGATGGGCAAGGTGGCAACTAAGGGGAAGATAATGGAAAGAGCTTTGAAATTTTGGTTCAGAACTTTAAATCTAGGAAAAAGTAATGTGTTAAGACAATGTATTGAATACCAAGAGAAGAGCTTAATGAATGATGGATGGGTAAGTAAATTATGGAATATTTTGGAGAAAAATGGGTTAGGAGACATGTGGAGAAGGAGAGAAAATATCGTTAAAAGTTTTTGGAAGAAGGCGAGGAAAAGACTGGAAGATATAGAAATACAAATCATGTTCAATGAGATTGCCGAAAAGAGCTCATTAGTTTGTTATAGGCCAATGAAAAATACATGGGGTAGGGAAAAATATATAGATATAGTAAATAAAGAAGAGAGAGAATCTATTGCATGGGTAAGAACCGGAGCATGGAGGCTAAGAGAGTTAAGACAGGTTATTCCTCAAAACCAATGTCCAATATGTGGTGGTAATGAAGACATTGAACACATAGTATTTAAGTGCCAAGGAACATAAAATTGGAGAAAATAATTTTTTATTAAGAAGTGGTTGAAGGGGAATAGAAATACACTTATGGTTGAAATGATATTCAAGGACGCTAGAAGCTTGGACAGTTTTTGTGTAAAGTAAAAAATAAATGGCTTTGGACAGTGGAAAGAGAAAAGTAAGAGGTAGTGCATCTTACTTTGAATGGAAAACTATAGTGAATGTGTTAATTTAGTGACAAGAGATTGTAAAATGTAAATAAACTGTAGTGATTGTCTACTGAATAAGTGACCAGGGTCAAAATGCAAAAGACAATCTAATTTGTAAAACTCTTAGCACAATAAGTAACATAAATGTATTGAATAAAATACAAAAATAAGTATTTATTACTCAGTTTTGAATATATTTGCCGTTACCATATGGTAACGCTAGGCGCTTCCACTATCTAGTTTTATGGCGTATAATGTTCATTAAGAAATTGTATTCTGAATCTTTAACAGGCTACTATTCTACATCATTACTAAAGATAATACTGTCTACAACAAAAGTTTAACAATTTGACCTAAGTATGAAAACATATTCTGTAATTCTACAAAAATGCACTTATGGTATACACACATCAGTATTTTCTGCATTTGTAAAATCACACATAGTCTAATGAGCATGAAGGGGAATAAAGCAGTTGATACACAATCCAACACCACATTCAGGCACATTGTTCTCACACTTGATTTACAGTTGTCATTAGCACCTTTTTCCTCCTTCTGTTGGCTGGACAAGGTGGTCAGTTCTGTCAAATCTTATAAAATGTTATTTGCAGCCGCTAAGAGATATGCGTGAAGCTGCTGGTCTTCCTACCCCTTTTCGTACAGTCTGGTATCTCTTGAGATAGATGGTAGCTACTTCTTTTTTGAAATCCAGCTGTTCTAAATGGCCACATCTAGCATTCACCTAAACAAAGGCCAGTACAATTTTTTGCTTCGTATCCCAATGCGACAGCAGGCAATATTCTGATCCATCTGGTCAGTACCTCCCATAAAGATGTTGTATTTGGTGACTAGCCTTGGCCTTGGAATCATTGCATTTCGCTTCTGCTGCTGTGGAAATCTCTTTATTTGACCAACTTCTTGTGCACCACATGAAGAAGAGACTACTGAATTATCCATCCATCGGACATACAGTAATCCATCATTCTTCTCTTATGCTGTCTCAAAATGTCCATGATCTGTTTTAGAGAATAATTGTTTGTTTTCCAGCAGGCATCCTTTAGGAATTCTATTTTCTCTAATAGTACCAAATGGCAGAATAGCTACAATACCTGAGAGATGAAAATTGAAATTCGAAAATTTCAGTTACTGACATGTGTTTATATCCTGAATAATCTGGAGAGGGGAATTCAGTAGGTCTATGTCAAAATCAGCTCCTTTCTCTCATCGTTTTTCAGTTGTTTCCCTCTCAGCTGCTCATTTGATAACATTTTCGGATATCAGGGTAGATACAATTTCAGGTCCAGCTGCCTCTAGTGTGGGTGGCTGTACCGATGGGTTGTACTCATTTTGGTCAACACCTATTCTTTTGTTGTTTGGTAATTTTACAGTAACTGACGAGATGTCAGGTTGTCAGATAATCCGTCTTCATCCTCATTTCCAGAATCCTCATCTGTGTCTATGTTTGGTACTGGAGGCTCAATAAACGCATCACCATCATATCATCACTGTAAGTTATCTCCAGTGCTTCAGCAAGTGAAAGTCCTTTCCTGAAACAACATAACGAAATATACGTCTTACTGAGTATATCCGCCTGGCGTTGCCATATGGTAACATTGAAATTAGGAACCCATAATTTCACCTGTTTTTCTCTGAATCACATTGTAACTCCCAGAGAATATATATTGCACTATACAAAGAAATATACTACCAAGAAATAATCCACATATCACTCTAAACATATAAAAATATACTTATTCGAAACGGATGTCCATTGCTGCTCCACATTCAGCGATAGCAGTTTTCAAACAATCCTTACATTATTATTGTAACAAGCACTACAATGAAAACTACATTGTCGTAAATGCAGTTCCTTTACAGAGTGATTAGCAGTGATACCAAGCCTCCAGAATAATTTTTGAAAGCACAATAACAACTTTAAGAATGTGTTACGTGCGTTACCATGTGGCAACACTAGGCATTAATGGATTAACATGCAATGTTTTAACAAATAACAAATATACAGATATAAACAAGTAAAAATATAGGAATTGCTAAGTTTCTTGTAGACTGAGAATAGACTTGAAATATACTGAATAGAAATTTAGAGCATTTAGTTGGTGATCTCTTACATAGCAAGTTATTTTGGATACATACTTGCAGTCACAAAGCACACAAATTGATACATGTTAAATACAAAAATACATTGCTTACATATATTAATTATTTCAAAATAGAATTTAAATATACAAGGAATATTTGAGTCAAACCTGAGCTAAGAGATGTTATAAATGGACACGTAAATCAGAAGCAAGCTTCCATGATCAATGTCAACTGCTCCAGTCTACATGTCACATTTAATGTGAGCAGTTTGGCCTTGCCACACCAGTTGGGAAGAAACTGTTAGCTGTAAGAGCTGTAGAATGCAATGAGGAAACAGCTGGGATGAACTTTAACTATTCAAACTCTTACTCTCAGCAGAAGTAATTTTTCTCAATCAAAAATATTTGAATGGAGTTGTTTGTGGTCCTCTCTCTGGTCTAACACTTTTCATGTCTGAGTTGAATACAGAGAGCTTATATCTTCCAGATAGCTTAACTTGATAAATTAACTGTTCTTTAGCTCTGCAAACAGAATAATTTCTAGATATTAGTTATAAATAAATGTGCACTCTGACTTAATTTCACCTTGGAGCAAAGTGTAACTGCTGCCATCTATTGAAACCAAAATCAAGAGTATAATGCAAGTCAGGGTTTGGTTGAAAATGACAGCTACATGTCTTGTATTTATGTAGTATTCCAAGAAAGACACAATTCTAAGGAAATTTCAATGGTAAATTGTATGAAACATCCAAAAAGTAGTGGAATCTCACACAGTGAAGCAATTAATAAAATACGCTTGATGAAAGTGGAGTCAAGCTAAACAGGACCCATCCATTCAATTCACCATAGAGATAGCTACCAGCAACTCCATAGCTTTCCTGGACCTCAAATTAATGAAGATTTCAAATGGCATAGAATTCAGAATATATAGAAAATCCACACACACAGATAATTACATCAAAGCACATAGTTACAACTCCAAAGCACACAAAGAAGCAGCATTCAACAGCATGGCTTATAGATTAATCAACATGCCCCTCAACAGAAATGAATACTATAAAGAATATCAACACATTGTCAGTATAGAATGGATTCAGCGAGGAAATGCTAGATAGGAAAATATGTATATTCAAGAGACAGAAATGCATTAAGCAGGTCACCACACTTTCTAACGCAGCAGAAAAGATCACCTTCAGGAAATTCACATACCACCCAGGTCTCTTTCACAAATTCAGAAAATATTCAAGAATCACAACATTACACTGGCACCTTACAACAAATTTAGCATCAAGAAACTCATTAAAGCAAGAAAATTTGATCCCATATCCCAGGACAAAAAGTCAGGAATCTACCAGATCCATTGTGAAAATTGTGAAAAGGTTTACATTGGAAAAACAAAAAGGAACATAGCCACCCACTTCAAGGAACATTGGCCTTGTGTAAAGTTAAAACAGACTGACAAATCAGCAGTTGCTTTTCACTTTTGGACTCATAACCATGAAATAGACTAGCTCAAAAACCCAAAGAGCTTAAAGTATGGGAGAAGATTTACATAAAGAAGTTTGAAAACCACATCATGAACTTTGATTTGCCAGAAGCAGACAATCTTCTATTTAGTTTCATCCATATGCCACCAGAAGACACCCCAGGCTTTCAACAGTCAACAGGCAGCTGATGATGTGAGGTTATGCTCACTATACATGTTTTGCAAAATAAATAAGTGAGTGAAGCTAGTAAGAGTGTTTAGGTTGACTCCACTTTCATCAAATGTATTGTATGAACATGTTTGTTCTACAAAAAAGAAGTGGAAGAATAATCTATTCAATTTCTTTTGAACCATCAATAGCTTTAAGCTTGTTTTTTATACTAAAAGACATCTTGGAGGGAGTAAGAGAAAGACAGTTCCGTACAAATCAGCTTTTGTGGCAAACATAGTGCTCAAAGGAAAAAAATCTGATGTGTTACACTCACATGACTTTCTCTACTCTTGTACAAACTATTTTTACAAACGCTTATTCTCCATATGCTTCATGTTAATCGAGATAAACATTTGCAGACTCTATCTTATTGCTAATTTTCTTGTAGATGTAAGGGGAATATATATTTACAAGGGCAATATAGAAATACAGTAGCCTTTAAGCACATACATATCTCTTAATAGCTGGTTGCTAGGTGCAGTACCATTCTCTTTGCCACAGATTAATACTCTTTGCATATCCAAGACAAAAAATTGAATAACGAATTCCCATTTGAGAAAATAAGTATTGAAAAATTTAAGGGAATAACAAGCAATATCTCGAAAATGGTTCACTCAACAAAAAAAATGTATATGACATAAATTGTGTATTTTAACGCGATCTACATTTTTTGTGTAGTAAAATTTTGTCTATCTCTTATGGTTTACCAGTTATGCAAAAGTCGTTCACAATGAAGAATACGTTTGGAGACATTCCCAGAAAATTCAAGATATACATTTTATTTGTCATGAAAATATCTTAAACATATGATATTTTAATCAAAATCGTTAGAGCCATTTTTGAGAAAATGAAAATTTTCGAAAAATCTTCCATGTAAAGGGTAATCTGGGGTGGGGGGATTTTCTGTAAACCTTTGTGTCACATCTCTGGAAGATACTGAACCTAAATATCAAGTTTGGTGTTTATCCGACTCTTCGTTTTTGAGTTATGCTGTTCACAGACAGACACACACGGACATGTTTCCAAAAATATTTTTTTTTGGGATTCAGGGAGTCTCAAAACATGTATTTCCGGTGAAATCTTGGTATCGAATTTTTGGGTGGAATACAATACTTCCCCTACTTACTATACATAGTAGAGAAAGTAAAAATTACTATACTGTTTCTTTCAGTACACTATGTGGAATCATCAGTTACACTTAGTGTATCAATATTCCTTTCACCCAGGATATTATAATGTTCACATAAAAGTGAACATACAAAAGACAACATACAGGTGTTTGTTAGCAAGCCAAAAAGAGATTAACTGCATATTTTCATATATGTATCTTACTTTTTGCTTTTTCACCAGGAAGTATGATTTAACAAATCTGCTAAGAGTGAGAAAAGTTGTTCCAATTCATTTGAACTCAAATTATTTTTAAAAATTTTTCAGGTATACAATGAGGATTTAATTAATCATATGTTTCTTTATGATTTTCTTCATGTCAACACTTAGATATGAAGCAGCAAGTTGACATTAACAGCTAGTTGAGGTGTGATTGTTAAATACATCCACTTAGATAGACTTATTTCAGTCACACATCTTATAGTTCTTGTCAGAAAAGAAGGAATATTTGTGATAACTGTAGGGGATATGGAATTGCACACTTGCAAAGAGATAGGAAAGTTTGCAAACTACTACTTTTAGATATTCTTGTTTTCTTATATTCAATAAAACACTAGGATTGAATCAAATCAAGCAGTCTTAAAGTATCAGAAAAACACTTATTGTTGCTAGTTTTATACCATAATGCTATGCTATTGGATATATTTTGGCTGTTGCAGAGTGTTGAAAGCTACAAGGAATTACTTCCTCGTCTATTGGCTGCCTCTTGCCTACATCGACCTCAGGTCATCATAATAGATGGTATTGACCAGGTAAGTAGCAACCTCTCTTTCTTTATCTATATTGGAGGGGTAGTACACCTCTCCTTTATTTAGTAGAGTCTGAATAGCAACAGCTGATATGGTACAATTTCAGAAAATACCATACCACATTGCCATGTGCTTGCTGTGTAAATCAATTTCTGTGTAACTGCAAATCTTAAATATCAAGAGCTTTTCTATACTTACCCTAGTGTTGTTTTAGAGAAACATTAATTTCAAGCTTTTAAAATCCATCAAGCAGAATTTGGTACCCGAATTTTTTATTACATTAAAATGTGGGTTACCTCTGGTATGGCACACATTCAGAAGGTCCAGGATCGATCCCCAGCAACTGCCCACTCTGCCCCATGGTTTTTTGTGGTTTCCCTGAATTGCCAGGCGAATGCTGGGGTGGTTCATCTTCTACCACAACTCTCCTTCCTCTCATTTCCTGTACCCATCATCTTCCTTGTCATCTGTTTCAGGGTTGTAGCACCAGGTGATGGTGTTCGGCGGGTTTCGGCTGGGTGGTGGCTTGCACTCTGTAAACGTTTCTTCCTTGGTGTTGCTGCTATACCATTCAGTTAAGTCTCTTCTCAGTGTGGGGCTCTACTCTGGGGGACCCTGGAGGTTGGTGGCTTGTGGCAGGGACTATGTGTCATCAGATGCATTCTATCTGGACATGTTAGGGACCCCATCCATGCTTGCGCCCGTCGGCATCCAGATCTGGTCACCCTTCGGGTCTTTACTCTCATCCCTCCCTCCCAGGGGCCACATGGAAGCACAATGGGCCGACTGCCTGTGTGCAGTGCTCTGCCCCAGTTTCCGGGGTCCCCTCCGTGATATTTACCTTTACCTCTGGTTTTGAGGAGAAACTTCAACTCCTAAAACTGTATACCTAACTGTTATTGAAGTTTTTTGTAAGTTAGTTTAGATTGTAAAGAAGCTAGTAACAGTGATTTGTTGTTCAATTGAACTTGAAGAGTTGGTTCATCGAGACATTAACATCACTAATTTATGCACTCTTTTTTTTTTACCAAATTTACCAAATCAAATCTTCTGCGGTGTAGGCATAGTGTGTCTGCTTCACATTCAAGAGGTCCCCAGTTCTAATCTCGATTAGGGTGAGTTACCCAGATAAGGTTTTTTTTGGGGGGGTTTCCTTATCCTGAAAGATGAATGTCAAATAACTCTAAGCTCTGTAGACCCTGGGCTCATTTGAGCATCATTTCACCCATTTTCATTCATTGTTCGAATATGACCTAGCCGGTTAAATGACATTAAACCTTTAAAAAAAAAGAAAAAAGGAAATCTTTGTTCCACAGTATGTAAACACAAAAGCATGGAAAAATGTGTATGTTTAGTATGAGAAAATATGTAAAAGTAACACTAACATTTTTTTTGTGCTAAGACCAGGCTAAAGACTATTAATAGTATAATTAATTTATATAATAATAATAAAAAAGTAAAACACTAACATTATTATGCGCAACATACTTTTATTGTTCTGCAGGTAAAGGAATATGGCACACAGACATTGGACTGGTTACCTGAGAAGCTACCTGAAAATGTGAAGCTGATACTGTCTGTTGCTGATGACAGCAAAGCTTTTGCTTCTCTGAAAGCCAGCATCAAGGATCCTGGAGCTCTTATCTCAGTGAGTAAAACTATAAGCTTTGCAAATGAATCACATGACAAGGGCAATCATGAAACATACAGGATGTTAAAAAAAAAAGTAATCAATATTTTAGGAGGTGATAGTATGCATCAAAACAAGACAAAAATTTCCGATGAACATTGGTACTGAAACACATACTTTCTGAGATTTGAATAAACATCCATTGGAAAGTTGGGTCTAAATCTGCAAGGGAGAAAACATACTGTAGCATACAGGGCTCAACAGGTTCATTGGAATTCAACAGGTTAACATTTTAATTCTTAACCTTCTGCTGCTATAGCAATGAACAGATACACACTTCTGACATACACATAAAAAGTATACTTGATTGTAGTGGTAGGTACCTAAATATACGGAATATGCAACTTTGGAAATATTTACAATATTATTCAAATTATTAAAAGGTAAATAAAAGTTTGAGAAAACCCAAATTGCAAGATTATACTTCCATTCTCTGTGAATATAAAACTCTATGAATAATTGAAGCAAGACAATAACAGAAAATCAATGAGAACTTCTTTCATTGTGTAGAGAAATTGTTCAAAATGTGCACCTCTCGCCAACACAAGGCTCACAATGTTTTGTCAATTTTGCTGCATTCTAAAACGAATTTCTGGACTACTTTTTATTCCTTCTGCTGCTCGAAGTATTCTTTATTGCAGTGTTTCCACATCAGCACTTTTGTAATATACATGAATTTTCATATCACCTCAAAGAAAAAAATTGATTAGATTTGGATCTCGTGATCTTTGAGACCATCTTATTGGTCCATTCCATGTGATGCAGCATTGTGTGAAGGTGTTTCATAGATGGTCACACACAATTTGTGGAGGTGCACATCATATAATAGTCACATATAATTTCTTACTGCCAGGGGAACATCCTCAAGACTGGCAATGTTTCATAAAGAAACCGAGGAGAGATGGCTTCTGTCAAAGTCCAAAGAAGAATCCACAGACCAATTAATGTTTCCTACCCAAACATTTACACAAAAACCGTGTTGAAAGCTGTCTTGTCTTATTGTATGTGAATTTTAAGCCTAGGTGTGTGTATTATGCTAACTATAGAAGAACAACTTAATAAAATCCCTCGGTCTACGGATTGTACCGGTATTCAGGAGGGATAAATTGCCCCCACTCTACTTGTCTTTCGCCTTTAGCTATTGAGTTATCCAATGAGATGTCTTCAAAGAGGAAATGGGCTGATACGCAGGAAACACTGGTATGACCACAGCAATTTTATAGTGTAGAAAAATTTAATAGGGCCTTGTTTACATCATGGTAGTTCAAAAACTAAAATTCATATTCCAGTTCTGTAAAAGGTATGTTAAAGAGTACAGATTCAATATGATGATGATGTGTGGTTGGTCTCCCTGTAAAAAAATTAAAACCACTAGTTTTCAATGTAAAACTTTGTGAAATAATTTGTATTATAAAAATCAACAAGGAACATTTTTCCTTACAGAGATAGATGGGGGGGGGGTGAAGGCTATGAAATACCCTAAAAAGTGGGAGTTAACTTTTGGAAGATGTCCCATGATAATACTGTATGTATGTGAAATGCTATCACTAGTTATATGCAAACACTTGCTTTCACACCTGCTGTACCTTGCTCTTTGCATGGCCTGTTGCAGCAATCTACAAACTTAGCATTTTTGTTAGAATGCTTGTGTCTTTAGTTCTGCCTCTACAGATGGATAGTTATAACAATAGTGTGATTAAGTGATAAAATGATTTTGTGTGAATAAAATAAATTGAAATAAAACACAGGCTTGGTAAAATTATGGCATGTGGTGCTTTAACAGCAGCTCAGAGGTAGAGTAGGAGAGGAGTTAAAGAGGGGGAATACATAACCAGGTTAGTTAACCCTCCCAAAGGATTTTACTAGATTGCTGTACTATGGTTTCTTCATTTCTTGTAAACTTTGCTTCCTCCATTACAAGATTTTTAAGGGGGAAACCCCTCCTTGTTATAGAAACCATTCAGAAAATATTACTCTTAGCACATAATCTACTTTGGAAAGATACTGGGGATGCTAAATATGATAGAAGAATTGCAATTCTTCTAATGTTCTCAAAACAGTCCAATGGGGTATGCTGACAATGCAAGCTATACCACAGCTACTTCTTCCACTAAGTAAAGGATTTCTTCTCCTGTGCAGTATTTCTTTGGCCAGTTGCTTCAACTCGAGGAGTCACACTTCCTGTATCTAGAACTATTGACAGATGTGAACAAATGTCCTATGATGTGGTGCTTGTCTATTTGGAAATATTTCTATAAATTCTTGCCTTGGCTGCTGCATTACAATGTGTTTCACTATAAATAAGTAGTATTTCAAGATACTCTGTATTAGTAAGGTGAGTCATTTTGTAACAGATAATCCACTCTTTAAAAATCAAGTAGTAAACAAACAGCTGAAGTACATTCTTTCAATGTTAACAGTGTTATAATGTTATTTAGACTCCACTGACATGAACAATTACATTTTGAAAGCTTATAATAATAGTAAGAGTACGAATGTTTTTATTTCAAAACATATTTAAACACGCAAGGAACTTTATCTTGCAATCTACTCTAAGAAATATTTGAAAACGTATTCAAGTTTCATAAAATCTTAATTTAAAACAGTGTTATTTAAATAATGTTATTTTCTAAAAACTATATCAAAAGTGCACTAGACTTTTTTGTTCTACTCATTATAAAGAGTCATCTTGTTCAAGGATAATCATAGTTCACCTTCCATATACAAGGTGTGATCAAAACATTTCTGGAATGACATCATAAATACTACACAACAATCTGCACTGTCACCCTCGAAGTAGTCTTCTTGGAAGTTGATACACTTGTCTCAGCGCTTCTGCCGCTGCTGGAAGCACCTCTGGAAGTCCTCTTCTTTCAACATGTTCAGAGCCTTCTGTGATTTGCGATGGATGACATCACTGTCTCCAAAACGGTGTCCTCGGAGCCGCATTTTAAGCTGTGGGAAAAGAAAAAAGTCCGCTGGTGCCAAATCTGGAGAATAGGCGGGATGGGAACAGTATTCATCCTATTTTTATCCAAAAATTGGCGAACAGAAAGGGCTTTGTGCGTGGGCACATTGTCATGATGCAGGAACCAGTCACCACTCCATCATTTCTCGGGCCGTTTGCGTCGCACATTCTCCCTTAATCTTTGCAGCACTTGTTTGTAGAACACTTGATTCACTGTTTGGCCCTGTGGCAGAAA
This sequence comes from Deroplatys truncata, assembly GCA_030765065.1. Lineage (NCBI taxonomy): Eukaryota > Metazoa > Arthropoda > Insecta > Mantodea > Mantidae > Deroplatys > Deroplatys truncata. The sequence goes on from CM060987.1 coordinate 52,738,185, forward strand.
TTCCTTGTGTACAATGCCTTTAATGCCAAAAAACACAATCATCATTGACTTCACTTTGGATTGAACTTGTCTGGCCTTTTTCAGGCATGGACATGAAGGTCTCTTCCATTATGAAGATTGTTGCTTCGTTTCTGGATTGCACCCATAAATCCATGTTTCATCACCAGTAATAATTTTCTCCATAAACTGTGGGTCATTTTGTAGGTGTTCATTAAGATCTGTGCAGGCAATCACAGGCTTTACTTTTGGTCATTTGAAAGCAGGTGGGGCACAAACTTGGAGGTAATTCTTCTCATGTCCAAATTGTCTTTCAAAATGCTTTGAACACTTCCAAAGGGGAGTCCTAATGAGTCAGAAAGTTCTCTTATTGTAATGTGCCTATCATTTAAGACCATCTCCTTCACTGATTGATATTTGCATCAGTTTTGCTGGAACAGGGTCGCCCCGAAAAATCTGCATCTTTAACTGATATCACACCACTTTTAAATTTCGAAAACCACTCAAATGCTTGAGTTTTGCCCATAAATTCCTCCCCATAAGCTGTTCTTAACATTTCATAGGCTTCTGTTGCATCTGACATTTTTGCTACACGGAAAAATCACAGCACATGCAAAACATGTGTTCACTTCAGAGCATCTACCTCGTCACTGCATGGTCACAGGAAGTCACGTGACCTCTCATTTTTATCGGGAAGGAACGCTGCATGTACAGTCTGGGTAAGAATTAAAGAAATCTCAGCGTCAGCATTGTTGTGAAGCCACACCTCGTATATGTAGAGAAGGCAATTATATATTTTTTTACTCATAACCTTACAACTTTCTTTCTTGTACATTTTGTATATTATCCTTAAACCTCTGGTGCCCATAATTATATTCCATATACCCATATGCGGAAAGATAAATGCATAATAGGCAGTTTTTAACACACATGAATTTATATATTTGGACAAGTAACAAATTAGGTTTTAGCTAAATGCACAAATTAGGATTTTTATTATTCCAGCTTCACTTTTTCATCAGAATGTACTGGGACATGTTTCAGAGATTTTGTTTCCATCATCAGCCTCAATTCACTGCCGTGCTTCCTATTTCCTAAGATCTAGATAAATGGTATCCAATACTAGTATGTTTAGCATTGCCATGTAATAGTTTATGGTTTTTAAAATTAAGGTAACATTTCTTAATGTTTTGCTATATTTGTTTCAATAAAGTGTGAAGTTCCAAAGCTGATGTCTTAATTCACTAACAGTAAAACACAGATTGTGGTTTTCAAAAAGGGCGAAAATTAAGCAAATATGAAAAGTAGAAGGGAGAGAATAAAGATTACAGGGTAGTGTGTGACTGTATCTATTTAGGAGTAAAAATAGATGGAGGTAATAAATGGGAGAAACAAAAGAAGTTTGCATTGGCAAAAGGTAAAGGGGCGATGGCAGCAATTAGAAGCTGCAAATATAAAGTACCTAATATAAATGTTAAATGGCTGGAAAAAGTTTATGAGATGGTTGTGGAGGCAAAAATGATGTATGATATAGAAATATGGGGATTAGATAGAGGATGGGAAAGTATAGATGTGGTGCACAGGATGTTTTGTACAGAAATACTAGGGCTACCGAAGTAAATTGTAAGACAGGTAGCACAATTAAAGATGGGCAGGGTGGCAACTAAGGGGAAGATAATGGAAAGAGCTTTGAAATTTTGGTTCAGAACTTTAAATCTAGGAGAAAGTAATGTGTTAAGACAATGTATTGAATACCAAGAGAATAGCTTAATGAATGATGGATGGGTAAGTAAATTACGGAACATTTTGGAGAAAAATGGGTTAGGAGATATATGGAGAAGGAGAGAAAATAATGTGAACAATTTTTGGAAAAAGGCGAGGAAAAGACTGGAAGATATAGAAATACAAATCATGTTCAGTGAGATTGCCGAAAAGAGCTCATTAGTTTGTTATAGGCCAATGAAAAATACATGGGGCAGGGAAAAATATATAGACATAGTAAATAAAAAAGAGAGAGAATCTATTGCATGGGTAAGAACCGGAGCATGGAGGCTAAAAGGGCTAAGACAGGGTATTCCTCAGAACAAATGTCTGATATGTGGTGGTAATGAAGACATTGAACACATAGTATTTAAGTGCCAAGGAACAGAAAATTGGAGAAAAGAATTTTTTAATAAGAAGTGGTTGAAGGGGGATAGAAATACACTTATGATTGAAATGATATGCAAGGACGCTAGAAGCATTGGACAGTTTTTGTGTAAAGTAAAAAATAAATGGCTTTGGACAGTGGAAAGAGAAAAGTAAGAGGTAGTGCATCTTACTTTGAATGGAAAACTATAGTGAATGTGTGATGGTTAAGTAATCAATAAATGAAAAGTGAAAAACAAGTGGAAATGGGACATGATAAAAAAAAAAGAACTGAGAAAAAAGAGCAAGGTAATTATTGACAAGAAATTGTAAAATGTAAATAAACTGTAGTTTATGTCTACTGAATGAGTGACCAGGGTCAAACTGCAGTAGACAATCAAATTTGTAAAACTCTTAGCACAATAAAATACAATACAATACACTAACAGTATTTAATTTAATGCTGTATAACAACTCCATTTCATTCCTTCTACACATCAAAGACAGAGACAACTATGGTTATACACTGCAACCGGATATTTCTTTGAATATATCTATTGATTACCATAGTAACATCTAGAATTTTCCAAATGATTGGGAGAGCTTTAGAAAGCTGATCTAGAAGAGAGTTCAGCATTAGTTGTAATGAATGTGAAACTACAAGGTGAAGAAGATGCAGTAAAAACAAAAAACTTTGGTTAAAATGTTTCTAAATAGTCCTTGTATCATAAAATAAAGTCATAAAACTTAAAACTGCTTTTGCTTTAGTTATTTTCAACAATATTTTCTCTTACTTAAGCATATACTCCTTTGCATTTCAGATGCCTGTATTAGGGAAGGCAGAGGCTCAGTCTATTTTGATGGCATCGGTCATGCAATATAATCACAGTGTGAGCAGTCGAGTGCAGGACTGTGTCCGATCTTCAGTTCAAGATTGCACTTTGCCTCTTTATGTGAAGGTAGGTTTGTATTAAAATGCATAATAATAGTCATATAAAGTTAGTTTTGAATAAATGAATAAACAAGTAAATATGTTGTATGCTTATGCAAAAGCATTGAATAATCATCAAAAAACAAGAAAGCGTATGCTAATGCATCCTGGATTTCAATAATTTTAAATCTTTTCTTCTGGTGTACTAGTTCAAGTCAGATGAAAGATTTTGACTTTATTTATTACACAGTGCTTCACTTACTGCAATTACTTTGTCATCAGAAATCATTTATGTTGTCAGCTACAGGTCAACTGGTATGTTGGTTGGAGCTGTGGCATGATGAACTTGTTCCAATTAATTGAAAATGGAGTAATAAACTGGCTCAGGTTATCCAGATAGGATTTCAAAGTTTACTACTCTGTGTCTGTTCTTCAAAATAAACTCTCTCCCAAGTGGTGAGTTCTAGTAGATGACTTACATGTTTAGTTAATGCCATGTTTAAGTTGATTTTATGTTTCTGTTCCCAGAAATGTCAACAATTGCTGCACTTTGCCAATATGACTTTGTTGCAATCTATGCAATTGATCCTGGTAGATGCCTGGTTTACAGTCATGTGGTACTGGATCTTTTGGGGGATTTTAGTCAGTTCTTTACACTATGATTGTTTTGAGAGGCTAGAATGACATTATGCAGTTGAAAATATTCTGAATTTGTTGTAAGCCCATGGTTGTAAAGTAAATCTTCAGAATTTCTTCATTTCCTTGTCTTCTTTTAGATTATTTCTTTGTTCCTCTTGTACTTTGTTATTTTAACAGTTCTACAATTGTGGTTGAAGTTATTGATGTGAGCTGTGTTGATTATATATTGGTATTCTTCTCCATAATATTGTTCACTGAGTAGAAAGTTGATGAGATGGTAGAATAAACTGTTGAAAATGGCATACTGATCTTGTTCTGAGTTGTTGTTATTCCTAATGTAAGTTGACTTCTATGAATGCCGAAGTGTGTCTGTATTTCCTTTTTATTTTGATATTTAGAAATGGGAGATCTCCTTGTTGCTCCATTTCTAGCATGAATTTTATACCTTGATATGGTATGTTAAATGACTTTAATGCATCTTGGGTGAGTTTTTTTGTCAACTATTGTGAAATTATCATGAAAATATAAGTCCCAAACCTTAACAATGTGGCAAAATGCTTGTTTGATGTGAGTTTCAGAGTAACTCGTGAATAAATCCAATAGGAGCAGAGACAGAGGATTGCCCATTATCAAACAAGATTTTTGTTGACATACACTACGTGATCAAAAGTATCCGGAAACCTGGCTGAAAATGACGTACAAGTCCATGGCACCCTCCATCGGTAATGCTGGAAGTCAATACGGTATTGGCCTATCCTTAGCCTTGATGACAGCGTTCACTCTCGCAGGCATACTTTCAATCAGGTGCTGGAAGGTTTCTTGGGGAATGGCAGCCCATTCTTCACGGAGTGCGGAACTGAGGAGAGGTATCGATATAGGTTGGTGAGGCCTGGCACGAAGCGTTGGTGTTCTATAGGATTCAAGTCAGAACTCTGTGCAGGCCAGTCCATTACAGGGATGTTATTGTCGTGTGACCACTCCGCCACAGCCCGTGCAGTATGAACAGGTGCTCGATCATGTTGAAAGATGCAATCACCATCTTCGAATTGCTCTTCAACAGTGGGAAGCAAGAAGGTGCTTAAAATATCAATGTAGGTCTGCGCTGTGATCGTGCCATGCAAAACAACAAGGGGTGCAAGCCCCCTCCAGGAAAAACATGACCACACCATAACACCACCACCTCCGAATTTCACTGTTGGCACTACACACGCTGTCAGATGACGTTCACCAGACATTCGCCATACCCACACCTTGCCATTGGATTGCCACATTGTGTACCATGATTTGTCACTCCATACAACGTTTTGCCACTGTTCAATCTTGTAATGTTGTCGCTCCTTACACCAAGCAAGGCGTCGTTTGGCATTTTCCTGCATGATGTGTGGCTTATGAGCAGCCACTCGACCATGGAATCCTCACGCCTAACTGTCATAGTACTTGGAGTCGATCCTGATGCAGTTTGGAATTCCTGTGTGATGGTCTGGATAGATGTCTGCCTATTACTCTTTACGACCCTCATCAAATGTCTGCGGTCTCTGTCAGTTAACAAACGAGGTTGGCCTGTACGCTTTTGTACTGTACATGTCCCTTTACATTTCCACTTCACTATCACATCAGAAACAGTAGCCCTAGGGATGTTTAGGAGTGTGGAAATCTCATGTACAGACTTCTGACACAAGTGACACTCAATCACCTGAACACGTTCGAAGTCTGTGAGTTCCATGGAGTCTCCCATTCTGCTGTTTCATGATGTCTAATGACTACTGAGGTCGCGGATAATGAGTACCAGGCAGTAGGTGGCAGCACAATGCACCTAAGATGAAAAACGTATGTTTGTGGGGATGTCTGGATACTTTTGGTCACATAGTGTATCTTTGCACTAAAAGTAAAGAAGCTTTATTGAATGCGAAGTTCTGTGAGTTTTATGTATTGTTCCAATGCATACTGTGTATCTTGCCTATCCCATGTTTTATACCCTTTTTTTGTAATTCAATTTGCTGCTTGAAACACCTTGGAAAAACTTTTAGTTAGGCTTGTTTAGTGCTATTACACAATTACTTTTTTGAAACTATTCTGCACATCAAAATCATACTACTTTTTTATATGTTTACCACCTAAAACATTCCTATGTTTCTGCAACCATGCTAAAAGGGACCTTGCCTACCCTTCCTTACAAAGTAGTTAATTACAGTGCACAGTGTCTGATATGTGCCAAGTTTCATGTATACACATTCCTGCACTGTAACAAACAGCTATGCCTACTATGATTCTTGAACAATATCTAGGTTTTGCACAACACATGCCCACTACTAGTAAATGGGGCTTTAAGAATAAAAGTGGAAAAATGCCAATTTTTGGCGACAATCATGGCAGTTGGAGGATAACCTGGAAACAAAAGCTTGCATCAAACTGGGTGCTAAGATTAATGATGTTACAAATTCAATTTGTGCCAGCACTCAGGATTTCAACAAAAAAGATTGTGTGGTGATTATTGGTGGAACTAATGATGTTGAGTATGGAAATCTGGAAAATATAAGTGATTGTATAGATAATGTACTACCTAACCTATCACATACTAATGTTATTGTAGTGGATTTGCCTGTAAGGCATGACTTAGTTGTAAACTCCCCAATTCATAGTGTTGTAAATATGGTAAACAAAAGCATTTCTCTTATTTGTAAGAAATATAATTACGTTAAGCTAGTAAAGACTTCTACAGCTTGCGACGGTATATGTTTCTTACGTAATATTTATAGTGTAAGAAATAAGAACTTGTAGATCATATGTTGTGCTGCTTTACTGCACGCGTTGCCATCCTGTGACGTCACTCCTTTGTCTGGTTCGTAGCTCCCTCTGGCGTAGCAATTTGTATCAGTTTTAAAATAATTCACTTTAAATGTTCCCCGGCTAGCTATTTAGGTCGACATTTAACTCTTGCAGGGTGTGAATCGGAAAGGAATCTTTTATCCAGAAATGATACTGATGAAGAAATTGTTTTTATAACTTTTATTGCCGAACACGTTCACTAACATTTTTTACATATTGAAATAGATACTCGCCAAACTGAAACTGTTTTTAATAACTTTTTACTTATCACTTTTAACTTGCATACTTCAACTTTGTGTATATTTAACTGTATAATATTTTATAAGAATTCTTGTAATTCTGCTGCGCGTAACTTATGACGAAATGAAGGACTGACTGGCGATATGTAGTGTACTGAGAATTCTGTTGAACTGGGGGACACTCTACCTCGGCCTGGCTTATTTATACGCTTGCCTTAAGATACGCCTAAAGATTATAAATGAACTGCCATTGGCTAATAAAACGCGCCAACATTATCGTCTATTTTAATATCCAATGAAAACCACTAATACATATTCTTTAGGGAGAAAACATTCCAGAAGCTTCTACCGAAAAGGCGCGAAACATTACGTAACTTCCTGGTTCCCGGTAATGATAAACAACTCACCCCCTTGCTGCATTATTGCGTTATTGTTGACAGTTTCAGTAAAGCCGTATATTATTATTTACCAATAATAATTACAATTAATAAACCTCTGAAATCAATGTCACATAAAAATACATATTCATATTATTATCATTAATTACATCTGAGTAATTTGTGATACAAATTACCGTATCATATGCCCCACTAGAAACATAATTATAAATATTTATAACTTGTTTAGAAATTTTAAAATTGTGTTTTTAGTCTCCTAAATCTTGGAACACACGTTATCACTTTCACTTAACACTTCACACGCATTTAACACACGACATGTTTTATCTTGCAACTACTTACTGGCTCTGGTTTAATTAATTTAGATATTAATCTGACATCACAAATTTTTTTTTTTTTTTTTTATAGCAAATACTGTACCCTGAATTATTGAATGACTGTTTCAAAATTGCTTACTTTCTTAAGTTGTTAACAAAAATTTATACATTTATGATTTTTGTAATTATTATACATTTTTACCAAAATATTCACCCTCTATACAAATATTTACATCTCTTAAATCTAGACAATGTTTCACCTTTTCTGTTTGCTACATAAGTATTTGTTTTTTTTTTTTTTTTTTTTTTTGTTTTTTTTTTTATTATTATTTTTACCCATATTTGTTATTTTGTACTTTATTTTAACAATACTCTTTGGAATTATATTTATGTACTTTTAATTTAATATCATATTAAGTTTCAATCTTTGCATTCTTAATTTTCAAATACTGTTAGTTACTAAAAATTTAATTTTTTTTTTTAAATATTTATTTATTTTTATTTTTCTATTTTTTTTTTTTTTGATTTTATTTCTGTTTTCTCATGACATATATATATATTTAGTTAACCCTCTTACGTTCCAATACATTTCTCTGCAAGTCATCTTTACCCATCCAGCATTTACTTTACATCTCATTGCTATTTACCCTCCTGGATCAAATTGTGTGTGGCTAAACATTACTCGTAGCCGTAACCTAACCTTTAAATTTTTGTTAATGAATAACCTCTTGTATTCATATGAAATTTCGTCACATGTTAACATTTGAAAACAATCTAAAGTTTTTGAACAACACATCTTTTACCAACTTTTATTTTCAATTCTTCTACTATCTCTTTAATTTGAAAGTACTCTGACAAATCTGTACTAAATTGTACTGGACTGGAGTTTTCATTTTGAATATCTTGGTACAATTTCTTTCTTTGCATTTCTGATTCTTTCTGTATTTCTGATATCTCCCCTCTGAAATTAACTTGCGCCTCATTTACATCTACATTCCTAACCTCTTTTATCTCTCTTAGCTCACTTGAAATACTACTCATTTGACTTCCTAACTCTGTGCATTCTACATTAACCTCACTTTTAGTATTAACCTCTCTTTCTTTGTTATCTATTTCCCTGCTCATGTCTAGCATTTTCCTTGAAATTTCTCCTATCTCACTTGCTATTACTTCCTCATTTTCATCTCTCATTTCTGGCATACTACTATCTAACTTCATAACTTTCTTTTCAATTTCTCCACTGCTTTGATCTACTTTTCGCTCTAATATCTCATTACTCCTACCAATATTTTCAATTGATTTCCTGTTTTGTTCAAAGCTTTTACCAATATCTTCTCTTAACTCCCTATGACTCTTTTGCATATCTTCCCTTAATTGATCTGTAATACTCTTACTAATATCTTCCCTATTTTGATCTATTTTCTTTTCTAATTTCTCATTATTCTTTTGCATATCTTCCCTGTTTTGATCTATTTTCTTACTAAGATCTTCCCTTAATTCCCTCTTATTCTTTTCCATATCTTCCCTGTTTTGATCTATTTTCTTACTAAGATCTTCCCTTAATTTTTTTATATTCTCATTCATATTTCTCAGCATTTCCATCATACTAACATCAAAATTAACATTTCCTGCTATTCTATTCTCACTTTCTGCACTAAGATTTTCATCTTCAAATCCTAAAAAGTCTGGGCTGTTTCCTGTAACCTGTATTGAATTACAACTAACTGTTACATTATCTCCCTCCATAATTATTTCTTCTGTATTATTGGTAGCCATTGTTTTTTTTTAATCCTACCACTCCTCATTAACATTTATTTATCCTTTTTTTTTTTTTTTTTTTTTAAAATTAAGATACTCTAACCTTATTGATGCTGTCCGTTGCTGTTACTTTGATGTCCAGCGTTCTGCCCCATTCTCCTAGATTTGTATGTCGCTTCTGCGTTGTGTTGTGATGAATCTACGTCGTCTTGTAGTTGATCTCGGAATTACGATGTCCAATCATCCGTATAGTCTGTCGTTCCTTTTGTTTTTGGAATCTGCGTCTTGTAGATCATTTCACCGCTGCATTCCTGGTTACTCTGCTTCATTCCTGGTCATCGTTTTCCTTTCCTGGTCACTTCGCCTTCCTTTCCTGGTTATCGCGCCCCACGTTCTGGGTGCCAATTATGCGACGGTATATGTTTCTTACGTAATATTTATAGTGTAAGAAATAAGAACTTGTAGATCATATGTTGTGCTGCTTTACTGCACGCGTTGCCATCCTGTGACGTCACTCCTTTGTCTGGTTCGTAGCTCCCTCTGGCGTAGCAATTTGTATCAGTTTTAAAATAATTCACTTTAAATGTTCCCCGGCTAGCTATTTAGGTCGACATTTAACTCTTGCAGGGTGTGAATCGGAAAGGAATCTTTTATCCAGAAATGATACTGATGAAGAAATTGTTTTTATAACTTTTATTGCCGAACACGTTCACTAACATTTTTTACATATTGAAATAGATACTCGCCAAACTGAAACTGTTTTTAATAACTTTTTACTTATCACTTTTAACTTGCATACTTCAACTTTGTGTATATTTAACTGTATAATATTTTATAAGAATTCTTGTAATTCTGCTGCGCGTAACTTATGACGAAATGAAGGACTGACTGGCGATATGTAGTGTACTGAGAATTCTGTTGAACTGGGGGACACTCTACCTCGGCCTGGCTTATTTATACGCTTGCCTTAAGATACGCCTAAAGATTATAAATGAACTGCCATTGGCTAATAAAACGCGCCAACATTAGCGTCTATTTTAATATCCAATGAAAACCACTAATACATATTCTTTAGGGAGAAAACATTCCAGAAGCTTCTACCGAAAAGGCGCGAAACATTACGTAACTTCCTGGTTCCCGGTAATGATAAACAACTCACCCCCTTGCTGCATTATTGCGTTATTGTTGACAGTTTCAGTAAAGCCGTATATTATTATTTACCAATAATAATTACAATTAATAAACCTCTGAAATCAATGTCACATAAAAATACATATTCATATTATTATCATTAATTACATCTGAGTAATTTGTGATACAAATTACCGTATCAAGCTACCCATGATATGCATACAAGACAAGGGCTACATTTTAATGTATATGGCAAAAAAAGGTTAAGTCAAATTTTACATCAGGCCTATAAGGATACAGTGAAACCTAAGGATGCTAAGGATAATAAACAAGTTTTTTTAGAAACGCAACAAGCAGTGATAGAAACCCAAGCAGTGAACTAGAAGTTACCAAAATGCAATATAGTGTAAAACTTTCCCCGAGTCCTCACTCAGGTGAAGACTTACCACCATGCTTCAGTAATGATTCTTTTTCCATTATTCATGTCAATATTCAATCCTTAAAAGGTAAAATCTCTCTATTACATATGGTTGCTGATCTTACAAAAGTTAAAAATCTTACATTAATGAACACTGGTTGAAGGAAAATGAAATTGAGCATTTTGTACCTAAAGGTTATAAGTTGTTAACCTCATTCTGTCGAACACATAAGGAACATGGTGGTACAGCAATTTATATGGATATTAATATTCTTTGGGAATTTAAGGTATTGCAAGTTAAACAACTTTCCATAGAGGGATCTTTTGAATTTTGTGCGGTGTATTTTATAGGACAGAAAATTGTTGTTGTGTCAGTGTATCGAGTACCTAATACTGCCATTGAACCCTTTATTGATGTAATGGACAAACTTATTAGTTTTATAAGAAAGAGCTACAATTGTAAAATTTTTATACTTGGAGATATAAACATTGATGTGAAGCATTGTACTCAAATTGTCTCAAAATTTCTAGATATGTTAAGATCTAATAATTTGTACTGTTTAAATTATGAGGTTACTGCTACAATCTTGTTTACACAACATTATGACGAATTGTAACTCTGATATACATTAGGGAATATTTAATCCACAGTTTTCTGACCATAAAGCTTTATGGATAAATGTTATAGATGTTCATTGTAAAGTTTTTCCACGCTTATAAGTACTAGAAAACTAAATGAAACAATTTTAAACTGCTTTAGGGAAAGATTGCAAGAAATAAATTGGTTTCAAATTATTAACTCTAGTAATAATGTATCTGATGCCTATCGTAGGTTTCTACATACACTGATTATAAATTATAATGAAAGCTGCCCTAGAATACAGGTTAATATCTCTAAAAGTGGTAGGAAAAGGATATCACAGGTCAATTGGTATACTCTTGAATTAAAAAGATATAAAATATTATTAAATATATTATATGATAAAAGCTGATGATAAATATAAAAACATATACAGACAAACACAGAAAATATACAGAAAGAAAATCCATGAAGCTAAATATAGGGGCATCGAGAATTACATTGAGACTAGTAACAATAAGTGTAAAGCTGTATGGAACATTGTTAAAGACGAGTCATCCAGAAATAATAAGCTAACTAAACTACCATTTACACCTAATGAATTTAACTTAACCATTATAGGTAAAGAAGGTATAAACTATTCTGCTAGTGACACTTCTGAGATAGACAGAGAAATAACTAAACTATTACAATTACAGCAAATTCACCATAGGAGAGCTGGTAGTTTTAAATGGCGACATGTTAGGACACTTGAAATTATTAATATTGTTTCCAAGTTTAAATCATCCAAATCTACAGATTATTATGGGTTTTCTAATTATATAATTAAGAAAACTATTGATATTCTGTGTTATCCGCTTGTATATTTAATAAATCTTCTTTTGGATAATTCAGTATATCCAGATTGTCTTAAAATTACTTTAACCATCCCCATACATAAAAAGGGAGACAAAGACAACATTCAGAATTACAGACCTATATCTCTAGTCCCAGTAGTATCCAAAATTATTGAAGTAGTAATGTATAGACAATTAAATGACTATTTCGATAAATTTAACTTAATTAATACCTCACAGTATGGTTTCAGAAGAAACTTATCTACTATAAAAGCAGTGGAAAGTGTAATACAAACTATATTGGAGGGCTTTGAAAGCAAAAGTTTGTCATGTGTTACACTTATTGATTTAACTAAAGCTTTGATAACATATTACACAATATTCTTATAAAAAAGTTAGAATTTTATGGAATTAAACACTCTGAGTTATTGTTATTAAAATCCTACCTGGACAATAGATTTAAGATTGCCTCTATACATAATAAATATTCTAAAGCCTTAAGAGATAGAAAAGGTGTACCCCAGGGATCCGTACTTGGACCCTTTTTGTTTTTAACATATATAAATGATCTACCTGACTGCTTTCCACATAAATCTATATTATATGCCGATGATACTATCTTTATTACTACAGCAGAAAATATGGACACTATTGAGCAATTTAATAAGTGTATGTGGGAAAAATCTACCTACTGGCTTAAAATGAATCAACTAGCAATTAATAATAATATGAAAACAGAAAAAATTATATTTACTCTCAGTCATGAAGATTGCAATATAAATACTGTAAAGCTACTTGGTATGCATTTAGATAGTAGATTAAATTGGGATGTACATACAAATAAACTTTCCTCGAAACTGGCTCGAGTTATGTATGTGCTTAATAGATTAAAATTCATTATTAAGGAGAAATCGTTGTTGAATATATATTATGCTTTAATTCAGTCTCATCTCAATTATGGAATCTTATTATGGGGCAATGCAAGTGGAGCTAATGCTGTTTTTAAGTGGCAAAAGAAAGCAATTCGTTGCATAAAAAATTTAAAAAACATAGATTCATATAAAAATTATTTTAAAGAATTAAAAGTTTTAACTGTCCCTAGCGTTTACATACTCAGTTGTTTATTATATATAAAAGAAAACCATCATATCTTACCTTCTAGAAATACTATACACAATCATCATACTAGAAACAATAAAAATTTAGAAATGCCTTACTTTAGACTGAGTAAAACTCAAAATCACTATTTATGTACAGGTCTTAAGCTTTTTAATATACTACCTCCTAGTATCCAAATACTCCCCCTAAAGCAGTTTAAAATATATCTTGAAATCTTCTTAAAGGATATGACTTTTTATGGTAATAGTGAATATGAGGACTATATGTGACAAATGCCATTGTTATAAAATTTAATTTTAATCATATGTAATCATACAGTTTTATGACTATGTCTATAGCAGTTGGATGCTGCTCTTTGACAATAAAGATGATGATGATGATGATTATTATTATTATTATTATTATTATTATTATTATTATTATTATTATTATTATTATTATTATTATTGAAAATGTTGAGATCCAGGATTATTATCTGCTGATGACTTAGTAGTGGGTCAATAACCAATATTGGCTTAGGAAAGTCTATTGAAGCAACACCTAAATTCTGTAAGGAGTGGGGTTTAAAACTAAATACATATATGAAAATAAAAAATCATGGTATATAAGAAAGAAAACAAATTACAAAATAATGAAAAATGGTATTGGAGAGGGACAGAAATTGAAGTAGTCAATTTGATTATTTGGGGATTAGGCTTAGCAGTAATGGGGATTGAAGGGAACAAAAGAATAAGATGCTAGCTAAGGGAAGGTTAGCTTTAAAAGTAGTCACAAACTACCAGGAATGCATATAAAGTGTTGGAGAGAATATATTCAACAGTAGTAGAGGCCAAAATGATGTATGGGACTGAAATATGGGGTATTGATGAGAGATGGCTAAACATTGATTCAATTCATAGGAATTTCTGTAAACAAATTTTGGGGCTACCAAAAGGCTCGCCAAATGGGATTGTACAGACTGAACTAGGTAGAGTTGGGAGTAAAGGAAAAATAAATGCAAGAACACTGAAGTACTGGTTTAGGATCAAGAACTTGAAAGAGAATAACATCTTGGGACATCGCCTAAATTTTCAAGACAAAATGATGATGAGTAATACCTGGGTTAATAGAATCAAAGAGACCATGGAAAAAATCAGACTGGACATGATGTAGTGTGACAGAGATGTTAAAGAGAGGATTTTTTGGAAAGAAGTCAAAAAAAGTATTGTGGACATTGAAATCCAGGAGATATTTAGTAGTTTCAGCAAAAAAGTCATTGAGAATATATATAGGGAGATAAAGAAAGTGTGGGATAGAGATAACTATGTGGATAAAGACAACCAGAGGATGAAGGAGGGAGCTGCATGGGCTCAAACAGGGGTAGTGGAATTGAAAGGAATAAGAGGGGTTCTGAGAGTAAGAGGAATGTCCAATTTACGGAAGGCAAGATAATTATTAGCATGCAATTCTGGAATGTGAAGAAACCAAAATAATGAGAGGAAAACTGAAGATTGAGAAATGGACTAATCTACCAATAGAGATAAAGGGGAAAAAGTTGATGAATTTGAAATAGCAGGAAATCTTAGAGTTTGGGCAGTATCTAGGCAAGGTTAATAGAAAATGGAGGAAGAAATAATCAATCTTGGAGAATCAGAAAGTGTAGAAATATCATTTAAACCGGATAGAGTCCGAGTATACCATTAAAGAAAGTTGGGCCCAATAGTAGAACAACCGCAAGGTTGAAACTAGATGGGCCACTTGTTTACTCAGCAACTCTCGAGAAAGAGTCATAGTATTTAATATTGTGGGTTTTACTTTGTTTGGTCAAGAGATTGTAAAATAATACTATATATGATTTAGATTGAGTCACACTTTTTTACACTCACCTTCACTAATTAAAGTTACATAAAACAGAAACGTTTTCAAGGGCATTCGTCCTCATCGTTAGCGACTGGGTGACTAAGGGTCGCTTTCTCCCATGTCCTCTTCTTCCTCATCCTGTGAATTCTGACCCTGTTGCCATCTGGTGTTGGGGGCACAAAGTTTTAACACATTGCTTATAGGCGGGATTTCAAAATTAATGACATTGTTGCTGTTTTTGACGATGTGTATTTTTTCCCAGATGTTCAATTCTATTGGTGTGGTGAGGGGTTTTAACAACTTTATACTTTGGCCAATGTTGTGGTTTTCAATCCAAAAATGGTGTGATACAGTGGATTTCTCTATTTGTTTTAGTTTTATGTTTCTTTGGTGTTCCTTAAGTCTGGTTTCCAAGTTTCTTTTAGTTTTTCCTATGTAGTATTTCTCACATTCCTCACAACTGATCTGGTAAATTCCGGATTTTAGTGTGTTTGGGATGGTATTTTTGAGAGGTGTGTTTAGTAAGTTCTTCAAGCTGAATTTGTTCTGTGGAGCTAGTCTAATGTTAAATTTGTTGAAGATTCGTTCAAATTTTCTAAAGGCCCAAGGGTGGTATGTGAATTTCTGGTATTTCCAATTTGTGTTTGAGAGAGGCGTTAGAGTGGTGGAATGTGAAATTGCCTTGAGTTTTTTCTTCTTGTATATCATGTTGCTTATGAGATCTGAGTTGAATCCATTACTTATTGCTATTTTTTCTATATGTTGTTGTTCTTTTAAAAATTCTTCTTTACTCAAGGGAACGCTATGCAACCGGTGGATTAAACTTCTAAAGACGGCTAGTTGGTGCGAAGTTGGGTTGCAACCATTTTTCTTTATGTAGATGTCCAAATGTGTGGGTTTTCTATGTATGCCGAATTTAAAGCTATTTTGATCTCTGGTTATAATAAGGTCCAGGAAGGGTAAGGTGTTGTTCTCTTCAATTTCGATTGTGAATTTAATGCTGTTGTCCTGAAGGTTCAACAGTTTCAAAGCGTCTTCTGTTAGTTTCTGTGGTATGATGGAAAAAATATCATCAACATATCTCCGCCAAAATTTATATATGTTATATGTATTACTAAGTGGATAATAAATAAATTCATTCATTCATGTTATTGCACAAATGTTTCCATGAAAGATGACTGGAAAAGCTAAACTGCTTCAGAAATGCTGCTGCAATCTGTGGGTCATTCTGAGAACTTTACAAATGACCCTATAACTTTGCATATTCTGCTTAAAGTGTTAAAGTAACTTTATGTGTAAGCAGAGCCTTCAAAACACATGTGCCTTTCTGTGAGCAGCATATTAGTGCACCTAAATGACTGGTATTATGTACACACTGAAGACAAAGCAGGTTGTTCTTGGTGATGTTCTGCTGCATTGCCAAGTCTCTATAACAAAAAAATAATAATCCTGTGGTGCTACAGCCCATGAAGGGACCTTGATCTGCCAATCCGATTGCTGGCCTCATGCCCACATAAGCATGGCAGAAGTGGGTGATTATCTAACCACTACGGGGAGGTAATGTGCATCTCCAAGCCAGAATGTTGGCCTCTATGGCCAGGATTGCTGCCTATTGCAGTTCCTAACGTTCCTCACAATGCTGAGTGGGTACCAGTCCTATACTCAGAACTTAAAACCACACCCCCATGGGTAGGATTGAACTTGCGCACTTTTTATGGCAGTGTCTGTTCACTCCACACTCTAGCCCATAGGACCTCTGTAACAAAGCCACATGTAATTTTTAAGTGGGAAATATTCTGAATGTATTTAAGGCAGGTATATGTTTACCTCATACAGGGTATTTTTTGTAAGGTTTTCATTTGCAGTTTTATTTATTATACAGGTTCTAGCGTGGCAGACATCTTGGTGGACAGACAAGGATCATGATATTGTTCCAAAAGGAAATTTGGCTGATCAGCTGTGCTTGATGCTGGAGGAATTGGAGACAATTCTTAGCAAAGATAAGGTAAGAACTTCCATTCTGAAGCTTTCAGTGTTGATAAATTTAAAGAGACCATAAAAATAATAATTTGATTTACTCTGTGCTGTAGGTTGAACATGCTTTGGCATTACTCACTGCTGCAAAGACTGGACTTAGTGATTCTGAGATGCTGGATTTACTTGCTCATGACTCTGCATTCCATAGCAAAGCTACTTATGGTAAGAACAAAAATCTTAATGAATAGTTTGATTTATGACACCACTATGGTCATATACTGTGAGAGGTATTTTAAAAGTAAGGTCTGTTTTTCAATAAAGTACGAACCTCTAAATATTTTGTGAAAGTTTATTTTTTTTCCACAAACTTTACACTACTTTTCTACCAGTTACCAATGTTTTTGAACATTTGTCTTAGCATAGCATAAGTTTTGCACAACCTTGTCATAGACTTCTGCTGCCAGTTCATCAAGGAAACAGATAGGTGTTTCTGGAGTTAAATTGTTATGCATTGAAAATGAGCTGCTTATGGGACATATGTGGCACATGCACGAAATCTTATTGAAGGACACAAATAATGAGTCATCTTTATTTGTCTAACATCACATTAACTTGCCCATTTGCAATTGTTTCATTTCAGCTACTCTGTGATAAAGATCTGACTTCCGAACCACCACCACTATTTTCAATCACCGTCCCCCAAGGATACCAATAATGCAATTTCTTCTACCATGGAATCTTAGACACAGAAAAAAATGCATCTTAGAAACTTTACAATTGTTTTATGGACTGGCGGCAGACTTCAATTAGGATTAGCCACTAAGACAGGTAGCACAATTAAAGATGGGCACGGTGGCAACTAAGGGGAAGATAATGGAAAGAGCTTTGAAATTTTGGTTCAGAACTTTAAATCTAGGAAAAAGTAATGTGTTAAGACAATGTAATGAATACCAAGAGAATAGTTTAATGAATGGGATGGGTAAGTAAATTATGGAACATTTTGGAGAAAAATGGGTTAGGAGATATGTGGAGAAGGAGAGAAAATAATGTGAAAATTTTTTGGAAAAAGGCGAGGAAAAGACTGGAAAATATAGAAATACAAATCATGTTCAGTGAGATTGCCGAAAAGAGCTCATTAGTTTGTTATAGGCCAATGAAAAATACATGGGGTAGGGAAAATATATAGACATAGTAAATAAAGAAGAGAGAGAATCTATTGCATGGGTAAGAACCGGAGCATGGAGGCTAAAAGGGCTAAGACAGGGTATTCCTCAGAACCAATGTCCGATAGGTGGTGGTAATGAAGACATTGAACACATAGTATTTAAGTGCCAAGGAACAGAAAATTGGAGAAAAGAATTTTTTAATAAGAAGTGGTTGAAGGGGGATAGAAATACACTTATGATTGAAATGATATGCAAGGACGCTAGAAGCATTGGACAGTTTTTGTGTAAAGTAAAAAATAAATGGCTTTAGACAGTGGAAAGAGAAAAGTAAGAGGTAGCGCATCTTACCTTGAATGGAAAACTATAGTGAATGTGTGATGGTGAAGTAATCAATAAATGAAAAGTGAAAAACAAGTGGAAATGGGACATGAAAAAAAAAGAGCAAGATAATTTATTGACAAGAAATTGTAAAATGTAAATAAACTGTAGTGATTGTCTACTGAATGAGTGACCAGGGTCAAAGTGCAGTAGACAATCAAATTTGTAAAACTCTTAGCACAATAAAGGTTCCCATCTAGCTATGATACATATAATATGAAGGATGTCTCAAAAGTGAGTTACACTATATTTTTAAATCCGCGTGATAGACAGGAAACATCTGGCAGTCTCTTGGACATTAAAACAACAGTAACGATGGAGATTCCACTCGCTCCTACCGCTGATTGCAAAGTTCATGCTGTAATCCGTTCGATTCGAAGGGATTGCTGTTGATCGATTACCTGTCCCATGGGACCACAATGACAGCTGCTTGCTATTGCAAGGTGCTGAGAAAACTCAGAAGGGTGATTCAAAACAAAAGGAGGGGTAAGTTGAGCAAAACAGTTTTTTATTCCACAATAACGCTCGCCCACATACCACTTATGAAACTCAAGCCGTGTTTTTTAGCAGCTTCAATGGGATTTTTCAGTCATCCACCTTACTCACCTGACTTTGCACCGAGTCATTGCCATCTTTTTCCACAGCTGCAGCAACATCTTGGAGGAAGGCACTTCATAAATGATGATGAGTTAAAACAAGAAGTGAAAAGATAGCTAACCAGTTTGTCGGGAGAGTGGTTTGACATTGGATTAAAATAGCTGTTATCACGGTACCAAAACTGTATTGAGACTAAAGGAGATTATGTAGAAAAATAGTTATTGAATGTGGCTTTCAAAATATACCTTTTTAAAAATATTTAAACGTTTTGTTATTTTTTAAAAAAATGGTGTAACTTACTTTTGAGACACCCCTCGTAATATACAAAAGCTTGAGTGGCAAAATCCAAAAATTAATAAACACTGGGCATTTAGAGATTCTACACAGCTTAGGTATTATAGAAAAGATGAGAAGTAACTGGAAATAGACAATAGAGATAAGTGTGAGTGTGCCATTTTAATCTACATTTTCATTCTCTAACTGTATCATTGCCAAAATATACACAATATGTGCTCTTTATTTATAATTTCAGTTCTCTGGGCTCCAGGATGTTTATTTTGGGCACAGTTAAATAAATACTTGGCACCCTTTTTACTTTGGTCAAGTGTTGATGGACCTAGTACACTCCATTGGAGGGATGAAATGCTATATAGTGCTATAAAACAGAGATACCTTGGGGACCAAAAAAGACGTCAGTGGGCCCATCAAACACTTGCAAACTATTATCAGGTATGTATTAAATTGGCCACATATTTTAAAGGAAAAATGGAATTAATATTAGTAATTGAATAATATGTTTCATACTTGTGGTTATTTGTCAAAACCTAAGTTTATAGTTCAGGAAAAAAGGGGTATATTCAGGATATATCTTAGTTGTGCGCCATAAATATATTCATTGCATTACATTTAAAACAAAACACAATTATCATACATGCTTATAGATCATTAGTATCTCACGGAGATAGTGTAATGTAACTGAAACAACTGACAACTATTTTTAAGTCTTCACTATGTGTGAAGTCATGATAAAAACCATGATCTACAGTTTTTGTAAATTACAGTATATCAAATCAGAAAAAAAGAGAATATTATGGACTATAGACAGAGCATTGTGTAACATCATGCCTTCAGCTTGCATTACATGACCAGACAGCTGATACAAAATGGCTGCATTAAAAGTTTCATTTCTCCAGCATGCTGTGATTGAATTTCTTGTTAATGAGGGAATCTGTGCTCTAGATTTAATCAAAGATTTCACTGTACATATGGAATTGTGTGGGTAACAACAAAGTTAGAAGCTGGGTAAAACATTTCCAAAAAAACCATTAAACCATAGAGGAAATTTGGAGAATACATGACATGATGGGGACTTCAAGAAAATAGTACATTTTTTTACCATACAAGTGTTCTAATGTGAGAAAATTTTCAACCTTCTACAATTCTGGGAAAAAATTGTTCATAACAGGGAAGACTATGTGATAACAAGAAAAGTCTGAAAAATAATGTGATATATGTTTTCCAAAAATAAATTTATGAGATGTATAAAGGATTGTTGTTCATGATTTTCATTATTATTAATATTAATTAGTAGGGTTTGAAAGCTTTATCATCCTGATATTCTGTGTTTAGAAAGTTAAAACACGTATAGGGACTATATAGACATTGAATTGCTTGAAACTGCAACTAGAGAATTTGCTGAAGTATACTATATGTCTTTCCAGATAAGCAAAGCACTACATATGGGGAGTATATTAGGGATAAAGCTTTGGATTCTACTGATTAAGATTATACATAGAAGACTCAGACTTTATCTGTGATCTCATGGAGCATTACCATAGCTATGTAGCAAATCCATACAGCATTAAATTAGAGCATAATATTTAATTTTTGTTTGTTATTAAGTGTGTAGATAGGTCAGTAATTATTTAGGGTGCACATTCTGTATTTTATGTTACATAATTACGAAAACATAATATGTTTTCAGCAATAACTAATAACTTCACTTTTTAATATAAATTGTTTAATTGCTAACTCCAAGCATAATGAACTCTAGATACTCTTTATCTTATCAGGAGACCTTTACACTCACTATCCACTTCACTTACTACCACTTCTCAGTCGTGCTTTGAAGGTTGATGCCTCCATCATCAGCTGGTCACAGCCCATTTCTGGAACCAAAACCATGAAATCAAATAAAAAAATCCATTTATTAAAGCCAGCTGAAAAACATAGTAAATTGGATGTTTGGGAAAATATATACATTAAAAAATATGAGGAGTTCCTTATGAACTTTGAACTTGAAGTTGTTGTCACTACATTCAAGTTCATCCAAAAACTTGTAGGGTAACTAAAGGCATTGAATAGGAACTTCACCCAAGCCCAACCAAGAACCAACAGTCAACACACAGCTGATGATGGGAGCAACTGTTCTGAGAAATGATAGTAAGTGAAAAACTGGATAGTGAGTGTGAAAGTGGATTCATACATTTTATAAATATATTCAGCAGCTTCACTGTTTCTGTTCCCTTCAATTAATTTGAAAATAATTTGTAGTTATTATGCAAGATAATGGACATATATAATCTGTACAATTAGTAACTTTAGAGCCTTACTATGATTTTTAATGGTAATTAAATTAAAAAAAATTCTGATGTGTTACACTCACATGACTTTCTCTACTCTTGTACAAACTATTTTTACAAACGCTTATTCTCCATATGCTTCATGTTAATCAAGAGATCAATCTTATTGGTAATTTTCTTGTAGATGCAAGGGGAATATGGTAGGTTTTAAGCGATAGTCAAATATTTTAACGTTGGTTGCTATGTGGTGCATTCCATTCTCTTTGCATGTTCAGGACATAAAAAAAATGAATAACGAATTTGAGAAAAAGTATAAGTATTGGAAAATTTAAGGGAATAACAAGCAATATCTCGAAAATGGTTCACTCAACAAAAGAAATGTATATGACATAAATTGTGTATTTTAACGCGATCTACATTTTTTGTGTAGTAAAATTTTGTCTATCTCTTATGGTTTACCAGTTATGCAAAAGTCGTTCACAATAAAGAATACTTTAGGAGACATTCCCAGAAAATTCAAAATATACATTTCATTTCTCATGACAATATCTTAAACATATGATATTTTAATCAAAATCGTTAGAGCCATTTTTGAGAAAATTAAAATTTGCGAAAAATGTTCCATGTAAAGGGTAGTCTGGGATGGGAGGATTTTCTTGAAAACCTTCATGTCGCATCTCTGGAAGATACTGAACCTAAATACCAAGTTTGGTGTTTATCCGACTGTTCGTTTCTGAGTTATGCTGTTTACAGACACACAGACACAGACAGACATACACACGGACATGCTTCCAAAAATGATTTTTTTTGATTCAGGGGGTCTCAAAACATATATTTCTGGTGAAATCTCGGTATCAAATTTTTGGGTGGAATACAATACTTCCCCTACTTACTATACGTAGTAGAGAAAGTAATTAAATTAAATTCTCATTTTAACTGCCATTTAAAGGTTAAGTAAAGCCATTGAGTTACTAATTATTCAGATTATATGCCTGTAAAATTTACTTCATCATTATTAGCCTCCTTTGCTATTTATTACTAGATACAATATATGTCTGTAAATTCATCAAGATGAAGCAAAGGAAAAATGGAAATGTACTTGAGCATTTCTAAAAGCCACATCAAAACACTGATATGGATTAGACTAAAAAATTACCTTATCTGTTACTCATAAGCATGTATGTGAAGGTCCTCATATGTAATAATAACTAAAACAAATAAGATGGGCGCACTATGGACAAGGAGCATGATATCTTAGCAGAGCAAGTCAAGGATTAAAGAGCTGAAAATAATAAAGTATAATTATGAAAGCAGTGTTATTATATGTTTACTTACCTTTTTAAGACTGAAGTGTTTACCTAAATATCTAATTTGGACTGTACAGAGACATATAATTGCTCCGTTGTGGCCGCATCCATACAAGTACATAAAGGATTTATCAGAGCATGAGTATTAACAAACAAACAAAACAAAATAAAAACAGAATTCAAAAGAAAAAAAGCTGTAGACAAACAATTTAAATTTTAAAATAATACAAAGATTTAGGGCAAATATAAGTGATGCAAAAACAGTTTTGAGGTATTATATTGTATTGTTTTTAAACTTGTTCCGATTTATTAAAAAATACAACAGATTATTGTAAGAAGTTTATAACAAACGAGAGAAGTAGAACAGAAAGTACATAGAATATAAAAAACAATAAGCCCATGGTCATGTAAAACATAAATATATTTGATTACAATTACAAGAAATAAATAAATAAATAATATTGTCAAAAATAAATACTTAGTTAATGTTACATGCAGAAGTTCAGTAACACTTAAATTCAAGATTCCAATACTTCAATGAAATCACTCATCAGACCTTACAAATAATCTTTTCATAAACATATATAGTTTGCCCTTACCAGAAGAACATTGATTCTATCCTTGCAATTGCAAACTTGCACCCAAGCATTCCTGAGTTTTATATCTTTAGGAAAATCATGATACATTTACGTTTGTGCCTTTAGTATTATTATTTTTACAAATACCAGGATTTTTTGGCATAATTGAATAATACAAGGGCTGATCAACAAAGACTGAGACTGATTTTTTCCTGTAGCTTCTGTGATAGTTTCATATCTGTAACATAAATATTTGAAAAGAGCGGGTTTTTATGTATAATGTTGGTAGGTTGGTATTGGTAGGTTGGTAGTAATGCTCTATTTTGTAGACCCTACATGCATTTCGCAAACCAGACAATGGAGGTGACGCGAGAGGAGGAGTACAGCGCAATCAAATTCTGTTTTCGTTTAAACCATACAGCCACTGAAACTTATGAAAAGCTGAAGCAAGCGTACAGTGAAGATGCACTACCTCGTGCAACAGTGTTTAGGTGGTTCAAGGACTTCAAAGAAGGCCGACTTGTCGGTGTTAAGCAAGGTGATGAGTCATGGCTGCATCATTATGATCCTGAAGGAAAACAAGCCAGCACAGTGTGGAAATCGCCAGGTTCTCCAACACCAAAAAAGGCAAAAGTTGTTCCATCTGCAGGGAAAGTGATGGTGATCACATTTTTTGACTGTAATGGAATGATTTACCAGCATGCAGTTCCCCTCACACTACTGTTACAGCAGCATACTACATGTCAGTATTGGCTACACTGAGGAAGCACATTGCAAAGAAACGACCAAAGCTTTCTCGGACTGGGTGGCGACTTCATGACAATGCACGGCCTCACGTTCGCAAATCAAGTCATGCAGTTTCTGGCTCGATTCAACATTACTTGTGTACCACATCCACCTTATAGCCCCGATCTTGCACCCTGTGACTTTTTTTATTCCCATCACTAAAGGCAAAGCTTAGGGGTATTCGATTTGAGAACTCTGAAGCAGTGCTCAAGAAAAGTGAGGCGATTCTCAAGGA
Organism: Deroplatys truncata; assembly: GCA_030765065.1. NCBI lineage: Eukaryota > Metazoa > Arthropoda > Insecta > Mantodea > Mantidae > Deroplatys > Deroplatys truncata. The sequence goes on from CM060987.1 coordinate 52,762,946, forward strand.
CCTGACAAAGAATGGTCTGCAGCACGTGTTCAAGGACTGGCAGAGACGCTATAAAAAGTGCATTGAAGTAGGAGGGGACTACTTTGAAAGGATCATGTTAACATTGAATTGGAGTAATAAACATCTGTGAAAAAAAATCAGTCTCAGTCTTTGTTGATCAGCCCTCATACATTCAACAATGTAGAACAAAATGGTTCCACACAGGGGCGTCATTTATGAGAAATTATTAAGTTACTGGTTACTATTGCTCTACCAAAAGAAAAATTATGACAGCTGTACTTTTAACACAAACATTGTTTAAGAAATAAGAGGAGATGCTTTTAAGCTAAATTTGTTGTTTATAACTCACTTGAAAATTTGGGAAACTGCTTCAGCCAGTCTTGGCCCCCTCCCAAGCATAAATTGAATTGGCATTCCTGGTTTCACACATGAGTGCTAGTTTCTGCTTTCCTTGCACTTCAACAACCAGAGAACCAGCAATTTGCTCTAGTTAAACCATATATTAAATATAAATCTCTGTTGCACTATAATACATATTTACCTAAGCAAACAAACCAAAAATATCTTCAATCACTACACTACTCAGTGCTGAATAAACCATACGTCACAATGTTTACTAGAAGGTTCATGCTCAAAAGTAACATTGTGCACAAAGAAATTAATGTGTTCCTTTACACAGATGTTATTTGCTTCACCTGATACATGTATTATAAAACATTGTACTTGTTTTACTTCTTCAAATTGGAGTTAAAAATGATGAGCAGATGTTATGTACATAGAATAAGATTTTATGTAGTTCTTTATCACTTTTTAAATGATCTAGAAATGTCTTAAAAATATTACATCCCCCTCCTATGAATAATGATTAGAAATGTATCCCACTTATATTACAATGGTCTATTTGAAATTATTGCACAAAAAGCAACAAAACACTGTTATATAGTTGGAAATTGGTATAGAGGCACTCTGTTCATAATCCTTGCATATGCAGACAATGTACCTCAGTTATTGGGAGAGACATTTATGCAAATATTGTTGATCAGCTACTACTACAATGAAATCTAGAAGCTTCTTTCAGGTAAGGTAAGGTGACCATATTTTTGAAACAAGAAAACAGGACATTTTAAATGTTTCTCAATGAAACAGGGGACAAAAGAGAATGCATAAAATTGTTCCATCATAAATACGAAGGTCTTGAAACTAATAATAAATCAATTAATAATGTGTAACTTATATATATTAGCCCTGAATTGACTCCAGTCAAACAAACCTGTAGAATTATTAGTACAGGAGTCATTCCTCATACATTGGATAAGTTTAGAAGTACAGTCCATTGATCTGAAAGATTGGTTGTGGTGGACAGTATGGTAAGCAAATGCTCCTTCAACAGCTGCTAATTTCATTTTTTATCACCAAAACTTTCACTTTAAAAAAGAAATTATGCAATACAGTGCTAGAAGAAGCACTTGCACACACTGTTCTTTTATGTTTTTTACTATTTATACGTTGTGATATATCCAATCGTCCCCCATGACTTATACTGAAAGTAGATGCACACTTATTGCATCGAACATTTGAGTCTCAGAAATTGTTTTTTTAATGTATGGATATTGCTTTTGTAGGTCACTATTAAAAACACACTTCCTTTTCAGCAGTGGCATATTATTAATTTCAAGTGTTTTAACACTCGCAGTTTACAAACGTTCACTGTATTTTATTATTTCACAAATACAGGACACAGTAATGTTTTCTGACAAAGTCACAACTATAATTAGCTTCTTTTGATTCAAGCATATGGGTTTATGGTTTTCGTTATTGCATTCACATCAAACACAAGTGATTACGATTTGTTTGCTGATAGCGCAGACTGCCACAGTTCAGTTGTCGTGCGCAACTGTACTTTTCCAAGTGAAGTCTCCACACGGCTCTGGTGTATATGTATTGTAGACCCATAATATAAACAGTGCTTTACTTTGTCAGTTGTTAGTATCTTTAAATTTTTCATCAAACTGATGCAAAGCAGGACATTTTGAATTTTTGAGAACTATAGTTAACAGCATTTTATGCCAATAAATCATTACCACAAAAAGGGACATTTTGGCATCCTGTTTCTACCTTAAAAAAGGACAGCACAGGGACTCAAAAAAAAAAAGGGGGGCCACTGTCCCAGCTAATATTGGATGTCTGGTTACCTTAAGGTAAGGAGAAAGCACATATAGTAATATGCTCACAAGGTGTTGGGCCTCTCCAATGTTCAAATCACTGAGAAATTAGGGTGTTCAAGTTGAATATTAATGAGATTGTCAAACAGCATAAAGTATGGAAAATATGGACAAACAAGAAAGCTGACCAAACTGTTAAATGGTGGTGCTTATGCAAATGATGTTTACAGTACCTAATGTATGATAATTGTAGAGTGGAAGTGCTAATACTCTAATTGCCAAAAACTGCTTTTGTTGCAGGAGGAGATAAACAGTGTGTACATGAACAACATGACAAAATATTATTTCTTTAATAATAGTAGCCTTGCAAAATACACACATAGGTATTATTTAAAGGATTTGTTTATAAATCTACAAAAATAAAACGGAAATAAAAGAACAAGGCATAATATAATTGGAAATGACCTAAGTCTTTGTAGTGTTTTCATATAAACTGAGCTAAGTCCAATGGAGGATGACCATAAGGCACTTAAAATATTATTGTAAAATTCTCTGTTTTGCTCATCAATGATCTCAAGTATAGTATAAAAATCTTTCTTCTTGTTTTCAGCTAGTGGTTGTACATCTGGTATGGCCTCTAGTTTCACTGACACAACATCCTGAGTGCAATTCCTCTCTTTAAGACACAGCATTATTATTCCATTCCCCTAAGTTAATGTAGTTGTTATGCTTGTACATAACCAAACCAGGATTATCTTTAGACACTTGAGACATGATGCTTGAGTAATTCCTAGCTTTGATGTGCCATTAAACCTAGATGATGCTTTATTAAAATCGAAAACCTTAGCACTCATATCCAATACTTGATATGGTCTGACAGGTCTTTCGGTCACCATCTTCACATCTTCCACTGTTTACATTTTTGAACATTTTGCATGTTTTTTAATTAGACCAAAGTCTTTGTCTGATGCTGAAAAGCTGTGTTGTGTACTCTTGGTTTCCATCACCAAACACAGTAAATTAACATTTAAAATGTTTTCATCCATTATAATAGGTAACATGATACATTACAAAGAACAAACTAATATCACATCGTATGATTACCCGCTTGAGGCATTCAGATCAATAATAGTGCTAAACAAGCTAGTGGACATACAGGTTGCTCCACCTTACAATGCTTATAAAAACCATCTGGAGTGGAGTTGGTACGGATCATTGTAGCATTGCCTTGACATTGGAACATAGATAATTTTGGTGGCAAAAACTCAAGTTGTCCCATTTTGGCACTTAGATCAATTAGCATTTCCACTCTACAATTTATTTGTAGTCAAAGGATTACACCTGCTAGGCAATGGTGGTTAGTTTCCAGAACATAATGTTTTAGCTACGAATAAATTATTGTATATTACTGTGAAAATCACTTATATATTCCACCATTGAACAGTTTATGGACCCAGTACAGTCCCACTTCACCACTTTGCTGTTCTGTTTAGGGTCATTCCATGCCAAATCATCAAGAAAAATACAATTTTCAATTGCATCACCTTCAGTTTCAATGAAATTGTATATGCTTGTTCCTTTATGTAAAAACTAAGATAATACAATCAATTTTCATGCCAAAATTCACAGTAGTTTTAGCCACAGATTTTTTGGAAAATTGAAGAAAACAACTATAAATTTGACATGCAATGTTAATTAAAAATGGTATAACTCTGGATGAGGGGGTCATTTTAAAGCTAATGAATCAGGCTTCCTAATGGTATATTAACAAATGTACTAAAATTACTTTCTGAGTATTGTGATTGTTGTTCTTTTTTTCTTAATTTATAAGTTTTGATGCATCAGAGCATTAATTACAGAAACTTGTCATGCTAATATACACATATTACTTTTTAACTGCAATAAAGTTTAGTCTGGGAATGCATATAGATTTTGAGTTATAAATAACAGCATCTCTGAAAATGTTTGCAGCACTCGCATAATATGCAGCACATAAGACAGTTTCTTGTCAGCTGACACATTCCAATACCACATGGCGGAAGTCCTGGAGAAGGGACAAGTGATTCAGATTCAGAAAAATAAACACACATGCATAAAATGTGTGTTTATTGGCATCAAATTTAATAAACCTTTATTAATTAACAATCTTCGTCTTCCCAAAAACCCTAACTTGAAAATGATAACTAACCTATTTTCAATTTTTGATCCTTCTTCAAATTTCATAAACCGTGTAGTGATTAAAATGGAATTGTGTTTTAAGTTAACTGTTAGCTGCAATCCTTTCGAACAAACAGGACATACTAATTACAAGAAAAATGTAAGAGGTGTTCTCCCATGGATGAATAGTGTATTTCTCTGAATTCAAAAAAAAAAATAACAAAAGGTGTGTGATGAGTGTCACAAACAAATGAATGTGCAGGCAGATGAACTTGAAAGATATTGCAGAGTATGAACCTGGTGATGAATACGTCGCCCCTAGTGCAAATGTAAGTGGAACAAATACCAGTCTTGTTGATCTAGGTGAATACCCTATCAAACAAAAAAGGTTACAGGAGAGGAAATTTAATAAACAAAAATCTGAAAAAATTGAAAAAGTCTTGAAAGAAAAAGTACTTGAAATTTATGATGAAGGATGGAGATAAGGAGGAGAAGGAGCCAGGACCTACATTGAGTCCTGATTCATAAATTTTGACTCAGCTGAAAGAAAAATTTTGAAATTCCAACAAAATTATGAAAATTAAAATTTTTATATTGCTACCTAAAAGCTTGAGCATAAATAGAATTAAGAAGTTTCCTACCTCTGAATGCTGGAAAACTGACAAATAAAAGGGCATTTTGTCCTTGCCAAATCCAAAACCAGGAAGAATTTTACCCACAGTCATTGCTGATAAAGTTAAGGCATTTTATGGCTCTGATAATGTAAGCAGAATAATTCCTGGAAAGAAAAGTTATGCCACAATTAAAGAAAGTGGGGGAAAAATACCATGAGCAGAAAAGGTTAATTTTGGGGAACCTTAATGAGCTATACACAGCATTTAAGTTTCCTATCATGATTTAAAAATGTCCAAATTTGCAGCTCTAAGACTAAAAAACTGCATTTTAGCAGGAAAGGAACAAGTGGGATGCATGTCATACATGTCTGTGTCTATCATAAGAATGTGAAGCTCATGATGGGAGCTATTAAAGTAGATGTACCTGAATTTTTTGAAAATCCTTCTATTTATCTTCCAAATTATCAACATTTCTTGGCTAACATGGTATGCAATCCTCATCAGATTGAATGTTTTTTCGAAAAGTGTAAAGAATGTCCTCAAACTTCAAAAATAAGAAAATCTTTAGAAAAATGTTGAAACAAAAATTCCATTGAATCAGTGACCTAAAACCAATGGCTCATAACTGACAGATAGATGCTTGAGACCATAGTGAAATTCAGTGAAGAATTTCTTGACTGTTTCTTACAGAATTTTGGTGAATTAGTGAATCACTCTTTTACATCACCTGAGCAAAGCAAGTTCTTGAGTGACAGCAATTCAGCCAGACCAGCTAATTGTGTTGTGTGACTTTACTGAAAATTATGCTTTTATTATTAAAGATTCAGGCATACCATTGGAGTAATGTGCAGGCAACTATTCATCCATTCATAATATATCAGAGAACCATTATGCAACACAGTCTTTATCAAGAACTTAGTAATAATTTCAGACTGTCCAAAACATAACACTACATCTCTTCACTTATTCCAAACACATCTTATTAAATTAATTAAAATAGAAATATTTAATTCACCACAGATAATATTGTATTTCTCTGATGGCTCTTCAGCATAGTATAAAAACATGAATATCATATTGCTTGAGAAAGATTTTGAGTTTCCTGCAAAATGGCATTTTTTGCCTCTTGTCACTGTAAAAGTCCATGCACTTGTGGTATAGGTGGGGCACTCAAGAGACTTGCAGCTCATGCTAGTTTGCAGAGACCTTCGGAGAACCATATAACAGCCCCAATATATATATATGAATTTTATTTTATTTTTTATTTATTTATTTATTTATTTATTATGCTAAGAGATTTACAATTAGATTGTCTACTGAACTTTGACCCTGGCCACTCGTTCTGTAGATAATCACTAGAGTTTATTTACATTTTACAATTTCCCGTCAACTCATTCTGTAGACAATCACTACAGTTTATTTACATTTTACAATTTCCTGTCAACTCATTCTGTAGACAATCACTACAGTTTATTTACATTTTACAATTTCCTGTCAATAAATTATCTTGTTTCAGTTGTTCATGTCTAATTTCCACTTTTTTTTCACTTTTCACTTATTGATTGCTTTACCACCACACATTCACCATAGTTTTCCATTCAAAGTAAGATAAACTACCTCGTACTTTTCTCTATCCACTGTCCAAAGCCATTTATTTTTGACTTTACACAAAAACTGTCCAATGCTCCTAGCGTCCTTGCACATCATTTCGATTATAAGCGTATTCTATCCCCCTTCAACCACTTCTTTTTAAAAAATTCTCTTCTCCAATTTTCTGTTCCTTGGCACTTAAATACTATGTGTTCAATGTCTTCATTACCACCACATATCGGACATTGGTTCTGAGGAATACCCTGTCTTAGCCCTCTTAGCCTCCATGCTCCGGTTCTTACCCATGCAATAGATTCCCTCTCTTCTTTATTTACTATGTCTATATATTTTTCCCTACCCCATGTATTTTTCATTGGCGTATAACAAACCAATGAGCGGCAATCTCACTGAACATGATTTGTATTTCTATATCTTCCAGTCTTTTCCTCGCCTTTTTCCAAAAATTTTTCAGGTTATTTTCTCTCCTTCTCAGCATATCTCCTAACTCATTTTTCTCTATAATGTTCCATAAATTACGTACCCATCCATCATTCATTATACTATTCTCTTGGTATTCTATACATTGTCTTAACACATTAATTTTTTCTAGCTTTAAAGTTCTGAACCAAAATTTCAAAGCTCTTTCCATTATCTTCCGCTTAGTCGCCACCCTGCCCATCTCCAGTTGCGCTACCTGTCTTACAATTGCCTTAGGTAACCCTAGTATTTCTCTACAAAACATCCTGTACACCACATCTATACATTCCCATCCTCTATCTAATCCCCATATTTCTATACCATACATCATTTTTGCCTCCACAACCATCTCATAAAGTTTTTCCAGCCATTTAACATTTATATTAGGTACTTTATATTTGCAGCTTCTAATTGCTGCCATCACCCCTTTACCTTTTGCCAATGCAAACTTCTTTTGTTTCTCCCATTTATTAACTCCATCTATTTTTACTCCTAAATAAATACAGTCACGCACCACCCTGTAATCTTTATTCTCTCTCTTCCACTTTTCATATTTGCTTAGTTTCCCCCCCCCCTTTTTGAATACCACAATCTGTGTTTTCTCTTGATTCACTTTTAACCTCCATTCTTTACAATATACATCAATTGCTTGTAAGGATATGAATTACATCAATTACTTGTAAGGATATGAATTACATCAATTGCTTGTAAGGATATGAATTACATCAATTACTTGTAAGGATATGAATTACATCAATTGCTTGTAAGGATATGAATTACATCAATTGCTTGTAAGGATATGAATTACATCAATTGCTTGTAAGGATATGAATTACATCAATTGCTTGTAAGGATATGAATTACATCAATTGCTTGTGAGGATATGAATTACATCAATTGCTTGTAAATTGATGCTAATTGTAAGGATATGAATTACATCAATTGCTTGTAAGGATATGAATTACATCAATTGCTTGTAAGGATATGAATTACATCAATTGCTTGTAAGGATATGAATTACATCAAATGCTTGTAAGGATATGAATTACATCAATTACTTGTAAGGATATGAATTACATCAATTGCTTGTAAGGATATGAATTACATCAATTGCTTGTAAGGATATGAATTACATCAATTGCTTGTAAGGATATGAATTACATCAATTGCTTGTAAGGATATGAATTACATCTATTGCTTGTAAGGATATGAATTACATCAATTGCTTGTAAGGATATGAATTACATCAATTACTTGTAAGGATATGAATTACATCAATTGCTTTTAAGGATATGAATTACATCAATTGCTTGTAAGGATATGAATTACATCAATTGCTTGTAAGGATATGAATTACATCAATTGCTTGTAAGGATATGAATTACATCAATTGCTTGTAAGGATATGAATTACATCAATTGCTTGTAAGGATATGAATTACATCAATTGCTTGTAAGGATATGAATTACATCCACATTATATATTAAAAAACTACAATGTAACCCTTTACATTAATTCTACTTACAGATGACAAATTTGTAGACAAAGATGCTAAGAGTTTTACAAATTTGATTGTCTACTGCATTTTGACCCTGGTCACTTATTCAGTAGACAATCACTACAGTTTATTTACATTTTACAATCTCTTGTCACTAAATTATCTTGCTCTTTTTTTTCAGTTTTTTTTTTGTTTTTTTTCAGTTTTTTTTTCATGTCCCATTTCCACTTTTTTTTTTTTTTTTTTCACTTTCCATTTATTGATTACTTAACCATCACACATTCACTGTAGTTTTCCATTCAAAGTAAGATGCGCTACCTCTTACTTTTCTCTTTCCACTGTCCAAAGCCATTTACTTTTACGAGTGTGTGTGTCCAACCCACCTCGGATATCATATTATTCTTCTCTTGCAGCACATTACGCCCTAGGACATAGATGAAACACACATTGCATCAATTACAGTTTTTGTCTTCTTTCCATTGAATTTACCAAAGTTTACATAAACATTACCTGTTCCTCTGACATAACCTTGCTGTTGTTTGCTACAATTATTATGTTATCACATTTTATATCATATGCATTCACTAACCCTTTTATTAGGAGTCATAAGACTTGTGGCTCCTGAGTCAATCATCCACAAACCTTTCTTGCCACATGAAACCAAACTGTGGCAAGAAGTGTCTTTGGGTTCTTCTTGGACATCCCTGAAACCAGGTGGAAGTCTGGTCCTCGCTGTTCTTCAACTTAGGACGCACTCACTTAATGTGCTCTGCTTCTCCTCATTTGTAGCAGGTTCTCTTTTTTCACAGTCTTCTTATAGATAATAACATTGGATAATAATAGCATTGTAACACCATCATTCCTTTTGGCACACCCACGATTGCACACTTCAAGCAGCATCAACTTGACCTCCTCTGAAGGCTTCCTCCTTCTTCTTTCCTTCATATAGTACTGGAATCATCTAGTTGTATTCATCACTGACACCTTTTTCTAGTGCAAAAGCAATCCACTTACCTTCAATAAATTCTTCTATGTCTACCAGCTTCTGTGTGGTTTGCATAATATCAGCAATATATTTCTTTATTGATGAGAAATTTAACTGCTTGCAACTCATTAAATGCTTTAGCAGCTGGAAGACAACACTCTTGCTTTGTCTGTCAAAAGCATTTTACAAACTGCTCCACTCCCCCTTCATGGAAGTATGCTGTAATATGGACATAATGGTTGAATTTTACACTTCAGCATGTTTGTGCCAAAGCACGATTGTCCACTTTGTTAGATGCCATCACTTCTTCACTTCCATCCACTCATTTGCATTGCAACTTTCCATGATGAATAATTTCCTTGTCCATCTTGCTTTTCGATATTAGACACTGAATTGGGAATGATCACTTGTTTCACTGTTTGTGTTAATCTTGGTGTGGTTCCGCAAATTATCGTAATACTACTGATTCTGAATTTCCCACACTTTCCATTGCAACTCACACTTGCTGTTCTGGGCCCATAACCTGTTAAATAGTGGAATAAACAAGTGATGTTTAAGTAATATACAATTATTTATTTGTAGCAAAAATGTTACATCTGCATGATGATGCTACAAATAAGTTATTGCATATTACTGTAAACATCACTTGTTTATTCTACCATTTAACACAAACAAAGCAATTGATTTTGCATAAAGCAAGAGTCAAGGACAGGTTTTTTTTTCAAAGTGTGACTTATGAATTTTATTGACATATCTATTCAGAAGAACAAGTTGGAATGAGTGGCAGTTTTGATGACAGAGGCTTTATAATCTGAGTAGCATTCTCTGTTAAGGTACATATAACATAGCATGACTGCAAAAAATGAGTGGATTTGGGACCTGGATGTAATAGGAAGAATTTGGCAATTATAACCTAGTGTTTCAACAAGATAACACTTGCATTCATGCATGCACCCAATCAAAAGAACACTGGATGGCAGTTTGAAATTGCGATTTAACTAAAGAATGTGATTTAGACAGTGTGTGCTGCAATATCAATGGATTAAACAAATTTCCTCTTCTAGCCAATGCCTGAAAGAATTTGCAGAGTTATTAAGGACAGTAGAGATTCAGTTAAAAAGAATGTGTTCTGAAATGTTTATTGATTGCTTTTTAATTTATTCTTTAATAAAACAATGATGACTATACACTGATTTCTGCCCTAAAATGATGTCCCTTTAGTTTTATTCTGCTAATTCTGAAAGAAAATGAACATTCATTTTTATATCATTTGTACCTTACATTGCACCTAATAACTACCATTTATAAAGTAGAAATATGCACATGAACCAATAAATAAAACAAACTTGTATTCCTACAAATACCAAATGCTGTTATACCAATTTTCATCACTGTAAATATGTTGGTTGAATGATATATTTTCACTAAGTTATCTGTGTACTGAGAAAATGGAACATCAGGTGCAGCATGTGTCATGGCCACTGACATAGGCAGAGGATTAAAGATGGTTTAATCACTCTTGTTTACATTTCTCTGAACTGTCAAAGATTATTTATTGTAAGAAGGTGATTAGCAACAATCTGTAACAAAACACTATTGAAAATGCTTATCCCAGTCACAGATCCTAGTTTATATATTCTCTTTTGCTTTCTATTCAGTAAATTTACACACTGGCAAGGGGATATACTAGGCTGTGTTACTCTCAAGTAAGGGGACTGTAGACATGTGGATTGATGCCCCCATCCCATGGGTTACCTGAAACATTGCATTAAGTATCTTAGGCTGTTTTATATGTAATGATGGTTGGTCGCAAAATGCTTAGAGGCTTTTAACTACAAAAATGAAATCCTGTATAATCATACTGTTAAAAAATATTGGCTGAGAAAATGCAAGATATTTTTGCCCCATTCATTCTTATATCCTTTTATACAGGGTGATTTATGAAGAACTGATTTATTTCTTTAATTGTTTCAAAATGAGTTATGCTACCAACAACTTATTATACCTGAAATGCAGAGGAATTTTGGGAGATTATTTACCTGTATAGCAAATGTTGAAAATGTCCTCCATCCTGCATAATGCACAACTCAACACGTTCCATGTTACTGGCCACTCGGAGGAGGACTCTATTGTCAATACCTTGAATCTTCTGTGTAATGTTGTGCTTCAGATCATCCAATGTCTGGGAATGTGTGGCATAAACCCTGTCTTTTAAGTAAACCCAAGGAAAGAAGTCCGGCGATGTCAAATCCGGAGATCTCACTGGCCACAGGTTCTTGGAAATTATCTGGTCATCAAAGAAACTTGCAATTAGTGCCATGGATTCATTTGATGTATGGCATGTAGCGCCATCCTGCTAAAAATATCCTTGACTCAGCTCTACATCGTCTTGTTGTTCAGCAAACTCCATGAAAATCCTTGGTACTCTGCAGTGTTCACATTGTTTTAAAAAAAAATTGGTCCCATTATTCTCTGTACATATATTGTGCACCAAACTCTGATTTTAACCAGATGTATAGGTGCTTCATGAATAACATATGGATTTTTGCTGGCCCAATAGCGTGAGTTATTTGAGTTCACATAGCCAGATAAATGGAACCATGCTTCATCTGTGAACCATGTGATGGACAATATGACAGGATTTTGCACAATGAACGTCTGAAACCAACGACAATAATTCAGTCGTCTATCCTTATCTGGTTCCTGTAACTGATGGACAACTGTAATCCTATACGGCTTTAGGCCTGCACTTTTCACAGCTCTCTGACACATTGAGTAGCTGTACCCTGTCTCCTGTGACAAACGTCTTAATGATTTTTTGGGTGACTGATCCAGCTGTGCTCTTTCATCAACAACAACTGTGGGAAGCCTAGATGAATGAGTTTTGCCTTTTTCACTCACCAGAGATCCAGTTGTTTCCAATTTGTTTACCAGTCCCAGTATTCTGTTTCTTTAGGGAGGATTCTGAACACCAAATTCTCTCTGGTATGCCCTTTGAGTAGCTGTAATTGAATTCATAATCCAATATTGCTTTACAAGAAAGAGTCGTTCATTTAATGTGTACTCCATTTTCATGTTGGCTAGAACAAAATCTCAAAAACAATTACCAACAATAAAACTAACAATTACAAATAAAACATGAACATCTGCACATCTAGTGACAGGCAATTGAAACTTCAGAACATTCTGCTTAATTTGGTGCTAAAATTGGGGCATTGAGTGAATTTCAAACAGAATAATTAAAAGAAAGAAATGTGTCAGTTCTTCATAAATCACCCTGTACAAGAGGTAGAAAGAATCTGTGTACTGATGCTTCAAATTTTTAATGTTAAGGTTATCCTCTACTTTCACAAAAGAAATTTAGATATTCTCAAAGCTAAATAGTTTCTTATAACAAAGAATTGTTTGTGACAAGCGCATAAATGCTATAGGGAAAATGGGCAGAAGAAAGCTCACCTGGCATAGCTGGAAGATACCTATCACAGCCTGACAAAACCAGCAAATGGTAAGATTAAACAAGTCCTTGTTGTTCTATGTTCCAAATCAAAGCATGGAGACTTATCCCTGCTTGATGTGATTTCTGTTATTTTTGTAGGTACCTATTCTGTGTGTGTTCATGTTTCCAACTAGATCTATCTAAATAATTTAGAAAATATTGCACAACTGCCTAGCTTGTGAATTTCCAACTTACTTAGTTTCCCTCTCTCTTAATTGAAAAGTTAAGCAAATAATTTTTAAGTTCTGTTTCTTTTTTAACATTATATAAATAAAATGTAAATTCATTAACTTGATGCTGTTATATAAAACTAAAATACTTGCATGTGCTTGAAGTTAAGATTTTAATTACATTTCCAAATCACAGCACATGAGCAATTTTAATTTGCAAGCATATTAACATATTTTTTTAAAACATATATAGATGCATGTAGTGAATGCCATCATATAAACTCACATGGTAATATGCAAATGAAGTTTGAAGATAACTTGTTTCACTTGTTCTGTAAGTTATGTTTCAGTATAATATTCTATGGAGTCAACTGAAAAATTCAATGCCACAGCCGGGATTTGAACACTACATTAAAAACTTGCCAAGACCAGGCTAAGGTCTCTAAAAAGTACAATTAATTCCAATTAACTATATACATAATAATTAAAAAAGAAAAACCTTAAAAACCCATAAGCACCCAGCATCAAAGTACTTGCGATGGCAGGTTGTCATTAAGATGCCTTAGTGGTCTATCTGGGAAACAACTTGATTCAATTGTGGAATTCAATGCTCCACCAGCTTGTTGTCACAGTAGCTCAATGGTTAGAGCAACCCACAGAGAGCTGGAGAATCGTGTTCAAATTGCGGCTGTGACATTGAATTTTTCAGTTGACTCTACATTAAAAACGATCTGATGTGTTACACTCACATGACTTTCTCTACTCTTGTACAAACTACTTTTACAAATGCTTATTCTCCATCTACTTCATGTTAATCGAGATAAACATTTGCAGACTCTATCTTATTGCTAATTTTCTTGTAGATGTAAGGGGAATATATATTTACAAGGGCAATATAGAAATACAGTAGCCTTTAAGCACATACATATCTCTTAATAGCTGGTTGCTAGGTGCAACACCATTCCCTTTGCCACAGATTAATACTCTTTGCATATCCAAGACAAAAAAATGACTAACGAATTCCCATTTGAGAAAATAAGTATTGAAAAATTTAAGGGAATAACAAGCAATATCTTGAAAATGGTTCACTCAACAAAAAAAAATGTATATGACATAAATTGTGTATTTTAACGCAACCTACATTTTTTGTGTAGTAAAATTTTGTCTATCTCTTATGGTTTACCAGTTATGCAAAAGTCGTTCACAATGGAGAATACTTTTGGAGACATTCCCAGAAAATTCAAGGTATGCATTTTATTTATCATGAAAATATCTTAAACATATGATATTTTAATCAAAATCGTTAGAGCCATTTTTGAGAAAATTAAAATTTTCGAAAAATCTTCCATGTAAAGGCTAATCTGGGGTGGGGGGATTTTCTTGAAAACCTTCGTGTCGCATCTCTGGAAGATACTGAACTTAAATACCAAGTTTGGTGTTTATCCGACTGTTCGTTTCTGAGTTATGCTGTTCACAGACAGACACACACACACACACATGAACATGTTTCCAAAAATGCTTTTTTTTGGATTCAGGGGGTCTCAAAACATGTATTTCCGGTGAAATCTCGGTATCGAATTTTTGGGTGGAATACAATACTTCCCCTACTTACTATATGTAGTAGGGAAAGTAAAAAATACCTATAACTAGTTTACAGAAACAAAATTGATTTCTTAAAGATGAATATTAAAATCCTGAAATAATATTGCTGTTTATTTCTGTTATTCAAAATGCCATGTTTGGACATTTTCTTCCATACACACTTGTATTACAGAAGTAAATAATAAACATTAGTTATAAGCTCAATGTTTAGTTCCCTCTTGCACTCACAAACGTGATGTAATGCATGACCAAAGTACCTGTCGGCCCAGGTAGTTTACAGAAGTGAGAAAATGTGTGTACACTTACATATACATTATCTTTCCCCTCAGTTCAGTATTAATGTAATATATGTTTGTTTCTTTGGGCCTTTCACACTACTACCTTATTTTCAATGTACTTTTAAGATGTTATAAAATGCTAGCTTGAGCATTTTGCATGTGTTTTAAGAGGTTTTTGGATATAGTAGTGTCTGGAAGAAAACACCAAGATACATGTCTGATAATTTTCCTTGTATTGCAACCAAAATATCTATATCGTGGTCTTGAGTACTGTATGATGATGTTTCTTTATTAGCAAGTACTATTATATCAATCTCATCAACATTCTAAAGCAATTGAGGACTGGAATGTTCAAAGATGTTAAGTGAGAAAACATTACTTTTTAGTTATCAATAATATATGTTGTAATAAAGTATTTTCATTGATTCTTATACAAGGAACTGTGTCAAACTACAGTATTCTTACCAGACTATTTACCATATTAGGTATATGTAAGTAACATTGAGCTAAAAAGGATATAAATTAATATTTAAGTCGGAAATAAGGAAAAGTGTCTTAAATGTATTACCAGCCACGTGACTTTACTAGAAATCTTATTATCATAATTCAGCAGATTTTTGGGGCAGTTTATTGCAACCTTGACTCTGATCCTCTTCCAATTTTCCATGCTCCTCTTAACAGTAACTTTGGTGTTACATATTCACAATATTTAACAGAGATTTCCCCTCACTATTTAGACAATGAAAACTTGTTGACAGTGCACTGGATGCATTAGCTTCAACATAAGAAATCTGACTTGTTACATTTCTTCAGCTTTCGGATTTAACTACATATGTTAAATATTAGGTACTCAGCTATATAATTCCCGATGTTTTCATTAACACTTCCTATTACTATTTTAAGATTACTAAAAGAAGGTGCTAACCTTTTGTTGTTTCATAATTATGTAGTCAGTAATGCTGCTTCTAAGCTTAAAAATATTTGAGCTTTCCACTTTAGCAACCTGTAAAGCATTTTATTGTGAAAGATCCTAAATTCTGACCTTCAAAATGTCCACTTATACACAATAGCACATAAGAGTTACACTCTTAAATACTTCTTTTTACGTTTGATTTTTCCTATATTGTATTGAATTTAAAATGATAAATACAATGCAGATTTTATTCAACTATATTCACATTTTTGACAAAAACTCAGAAATAATGCAGAAAAAAAAATTTTATTAGATTTTCATAGCATTCTTATATTACTCCAGGGACTACCAAGCAGACGAGTCAGACGGTTTCATCTGTGGCCCACATTTGGGAGGTCTCGGGATCGACCCCCAGTGACCGCCCCTCTGGCCCATGGATTTGGTTTCTGCAGT
This sequence comes from Deroplatys truncata, assembly GCA_030765065.1. Lineage (NCBI taxonomy): Eukaryota > Metazoa > Arthropoda > Insecta > Mantodea > Mantidae > Deroplatys > Deroplatys truncata. Next base: position 52,779,341 of record CM060987.1, read on the forward strand.
TGCCAGGCAAATGCTGGGGTGATTCGTCTTCTACCATGACCCTCCTTCCTCTCATTTTCTGTACTTGTCATCTGTTTCATGGTTGTAGGACCAGATGACAGTGTTCAGCAGGTTGTGACTGGGTGGTGGCTTGCACTCTGTAAAAGTTTCTTCCCTGACGTCCTGAGGTATCACTCAGTTAGGTCTCTCCTCAGTATGGGCTCTGCTCGGGAAACCCTGGAGGTTGGTGGCTTGTGTACAGGGACCGTGCAGCATCCCATCCATGCTTGCACCCATCGGGATCCGGATCTGGTCACCCTTCTGGTCTCTCCTCTCATCCCTTCCTCCCAGGGATCATGTTAGAAGCACAATGGGCTGACTGACCTGTGTGTGGTGCTTTGTCCCAGTTCCGGGGGCCCCTCCATGATATGTACCTTTATCTTTACTCCAGGAACTAGGTATCTAGAGTTCAATTCAGAAAAGTTTGGTGAAAGAAATCTTATAAGCATACTAAGTTCAAAACTTCAATAATTCTTTTCTGTAATAGTTTCGTTTCTTAGTTCTAAATCAATGTGTTAATATTTTTATTTTATAAAAGCTGCCATGTTTCCATTATCTGGAAAATATTAATGAAATAGTAAACCATTTTTTTCTCATGACTAATAAAACATAATAAAGCAAAACTTTTTCATTTTGTGTCATACCAGAGGAACAGTCCAGATAAAATTCTGAAGAGCTTTGGTTGAAAACTCCACAATTCAAGTCATTTTCCTTTGCATAACCTTAAGGATATATCAATTGAGTATGGAGTTTAATGCATAGTAATGCAGATTTCTCACTAGCACAACAGCATAGAACAGTGGGGTTATGGATGTGGTAAGGATATCATGATGAGTTTCTATGGTTCAGAAAAGAAGCTAGATGTACAAGTGCAAAGAAAGGCCAAAGAGGCTAGAGTGCTGTACCAGTTCGTATGCCCCACTCACAGTTTGTTGCGAGTTTTTTCATCTATGGCGGTCATTTTGATGACCATAACAAATTGGTCATGTCTCTAGAACCTTTTGCCGCAACTAACTCTTCATTGGACACATCATCTTCCAATCCCATGGCTGCAGCCTGGTGGTGTGTTTTGGAACCGAATTGCTGTGAAAAGACCCCAAAGTACGTCAATGAATAGAGTCAGTCTTTTGTAAACAGAGAGAATGACCAACTTGACTTTGGTAGTGGTGTGGTCAGGAGAATGCACTCATAGAAATGTGAATTATTTCGGCCTATTCTAAATTTGTGAAATACATCCTTTCAGTGAGTAAATTAAACCAAATTATTCTTTATCTTCACACCTTGAACCTGTTGTACAGATCAAAGGAGAGATTCACAAAGAAAGAGAGAAAGGCAATGTGATTGTATGTGGGGAAATAGTTGAATTTTATATCAGAGCTAATTAATGGTTAAATGTTGATTTGTTTATTGATTATTAAAATTTCCTAAATATTTAAAGAAAAAAAAACTGTTCAAGCATCTTTTAGCAATGTATTTTATACAATAATAATTCTTTACTGATCAATGTAACTATGTCATGTATTAGTAAAACAATAAATTTACATAAAGTGTATGTTTAGTATTCAAATGTAATCCTATGATCTCGCAGATATATTGTCGAGATAGGGTCTGATCCATTCATTTGCAAGATGATAGTTTTCCACTTTAGTAACCACCAGTATAAGTAATACTCACAAATTACTGTGTTATATTGAACATCTTACAAAGAGTATATTTGGAGAATAGCTTGATTAATTTAGTACTGAAGTGGGTACGTTGCAAATCACTAACAAAAAAATAAAAACTATAATGCAGTGCAGTGCCCAACATAAAGTTTCCTAATCTTCCATTTTCATGAGAAATAATTTTCTTGAATTTTTCAGCCCTGGTTCATCTTTCAATCCTCTTTAAGATAAGTTATTGTATCTTTGCATATATAGTGTGTACATTTATTGCTGGGCCATGGATCATGTGAGTGCATGCTCCATGCACTATTATACTGGAGGGTTTTTCCTTTCTAAAACTCCCATGTTACTTACTGATGAATGACAGTAATATGTACTATAATGACTACTAAACTTGTTATAAGTTGTGTTGAAAGTGATGTCATCTGCAACGAGACATTCCTGGCATCTTCGGATGAAATTTCCATTCACACACATAAGTTTTTCTTGCATAATTTTCATAATTTCTGTTCTTATATTGTCCTTAATTTCATCAATGGTGTTGGGATTGTTCCTATAAACTTTACATTTATGGTTTTTATGTATGTATCATACATAAAAACTCTTTGTTCAAGCATGGATTTTTTGGTAGGCATTCAATTTACTAATACAAATAAACTAATATAATCCATACACAACACAAATGTCTTGAAAAAACTTTCGCCTTTGAGATCCACAATGAACAAATCCTAGTCTTTATAGCACAAAAATATACTCAATGAACAACTTCAGTCTTTACGGTATAAAAAGAAGGCAGCAACCAACCGTTAACATTCACAGACAATCACCCCAGCCGTGTTGAGTGAATCATTCACAGTACTGAGTTACCTGAGACTTACCAAGGTCACTGCAGTGCAAGCAAACTACAAAAATACATGATCTGTGGCCTGGCTATAAATAAAATGCACGGTACAAATTTTGGTGACAAGAAGAGACAATGCATGCATGCACACTCACCCAGAGTGGGTGCCTGACAGACTCTGTTGGTGCTATACCCATAAAAGTTTATTACAAAGCAAATATTTGAGAATTTAATTTATGCAGTAGTTATTTTAGAGTATTTTGATGCTCCAAAGCTAAAAGGAGGGCATCTGCCCTTGTGTCTTTCAGGGTGAGCTGCCATTGACAGTCTGGAGATCTGAAAAATGTTTCCTTTTAAGTATGCAGAAAAAGTAATTAAGTAAAAGAATATAGTGCAGAAAAAAAGCAAATTCCAAGCTGCAGTGTTCCAGTATAATATGGTTTCATTAATAACTTAATTACAAAAGTCAGTTTTTGTTTCAGCTTCAACCGGCGTAAGTTGGATGAACTTCCATATCAGATGTTTCAGCTGAATGGTTCTTTGAAAAAGCAATTCCTCTACAATCATTCCTGGTTGTACCTCAAGCTATGTGGATCAAATGTTTTTCAGGTCAGTGCTTATCTATTCGCTTTATGTGGGAATGCATTGTTATACAAACTTAAATTCTCTTAACATATATCTTTTTATTATCAAAATTCATAACCACTCACCTGATGGAATTAATTGTTCTTTCACACAAGCCGCGTGTTGGACAGGGTTGGAAAGGTAGAATCAGATGACTGAAAAATTCAATGCCATAGCCGGGATTTGAACCACGGATCTACCGGTCTCCGTCCGGTTGCTTGATACGGTAATTTGTATCACAAATTACTTAAATGTAAATAATGATTGTAATATGAATATGTATTTTTATGTGACATTGATTTCAGATGTTTATTAATTGTAATTATTATTGGTAAATAATAATATACGGCTTTACTGAAACTGTCAATAATATCGCAATAATGCAGCGAGGGGGTGAGCTGTTTATCGTTATTGGGAACAAGGAAGTTATGTAATGTTTGGCGCGTTTTCGGTAGAAACTTCTGGAATGTTTCCCTAAAAGCAATATGTATTCGTGGTTTTCATTGGATATTAAAATAGACGCTAATGTTGGCGCGTTTTATTAGCCAATAGCAGTTCATTTATAATCTTTAGGCATGTCGAGGAGTGGGAGTATATAAAGCTGAGTCCGTGGTAGATCGCCCCCAGTTCAACAAAATTCTCAATACCTTACACGTAGGTCGCCTAGTTCATCAAAATTTCTAGCACACTACACGTCGTCAGTCAGTCCTTCAGTTCGTCAAGTTACGCGCAGCAAAAATCATTAAAGATCTAAAATATTATACATTTAAATATACACAAAGTTGAAGTACGTGAGTTAAAAGTGATAAGTAAGAAGTTATTACAAACAGTTTCAGTTTGGCGAGTATCTATATCAATATGTAAAAGTGTTAGTGAACGTGTTCGGCAATAAAAATTATAAAACAAATTTTCATCAGTATAATTTCTGGATAAAAGATTCCTTTCCGCTTCACAACCTGTAAGAGATACATGTTCGACCCAAACAGCTAGCTGGAGGACATTTAAAGTGAATTATTTCAAAACTGATGCAAATTGCTACGCCAGATGGAGCTACAAACCAAACCAATGAATGACGTCACAAGATGGCAACGCGTGAAGTAAACACACATACATAAACATCACAAGCATCAACATTATTTGTAATACCGTTACAAATTGGCACCCAGAACGTGGGGCATAGTGACCAGGAAAGGAACACGATGACCAGGAAAGGATCAACATAACCAGGAAGGGGCGAATGCAGCAGTGAAATGATCTACAAGACGCAGATTCCAGAAACAACAGGGAGGACAGACTGCATGAATGATTGGACATCGTAATTCCGAGACAACAGGGAAATTCAAACTACAGGACGACAAAACTACGCAGATTCATCGAAGCGACATACAAACCTAGGAGAATGGGGCAGAAAAGCTGGACATCAAAGTAACATCAACAGACAGCATCACAAAAGGTCAGAGTATAGTAATTTTTTTTAGAAAACGAAAACAATGGCTACTAGTAATATTGAAGAAACAATGATGGAAGGAGATAGTGTAACAGTTAGCTGTAATTCAATACAGGTGACTGAAAATAGCTTAAACAATGTAATATTTGAGGGAGAAAATGTTAGTGCAGAAAGTGAGAATAGAATAGCAGGAAATGTTAATTTTGATGCTAGTATGATTATGGAAATGCTGAAGAATATGGAAAAGAATAATGAGAAATTAAGGGAAGATCTTAGTAAGAAAATAGATCAAAACAGTGCGATATTAATGTTACAAATGTTGTGTGTTTACTTCACGCGTTGCCATCTTGTGACGTCACTCCTTTGTCTGGTTCGTAGCTCCCTCTGGCGTAGCAATTTGTATGAATTAGTGTTCGAAAGAATTTAAATTTAGTATATTGTCCTCCGGCTAGCTATCATCTTATCTTGGTAGAACTTGTATCTCTTGCAGGGTGTGAATCGGAAAGGAATCTTTTATCCAGAAATTATACTTAATGAAGAAATTGGTTTTATAATTTTTATTGCCGAACACATTCACAAACACTTTTACAAATTAATCTGGATACTCGCCAAACTGAAACTGTTTGTAATAACTTCTTATTTATCACTTTTAACTCGCATACTTCAACTTTATGTAATTTTTTAAATGTATGATACTTTATAACAATTCTTGTAATTCTGCTGCGCGTAACTTGACGAAATGAAGGACTGGCTGACGATGTGTAGTGTACACGAAATTTTGATGAACTGAACTGAGAGACCGATGTGTATAGTACTGAGAATTCTGTTGAACTGGGGGAATGCTACCTCGGGCCTGGCTTATTTATACGCTTGCCTCAAGATACGCCTAAAGATTATAAATGAACTGCTATTGGCTAATAAAACGCGCCAACATTAGCGTCTATTTTACTATCCAATGAAAACCACGAATACATATGCTTTAGGAAATGTTCTAGAAGCTTCTATCGAAACCGCGCGAAACATTACGCAACTTCCTTGTTCCCGGTAATGATAAACAACTCACCCCCTTGCTGCATTATTGCGTTATTGTTGACAGTTTCAGTAAAGCCATATATTATTATTTACCAATAATAATTACAATTAATAAACCTCTGAAATCAATGTTACATAAAAATACATATTCATATTACTATCATTAATTACATCTGAGTAATTTGTGATACAAATTACCGTATCAACAGGGAAGATAGTAGTAAGAATATTGAGAAATTAGAACAAAAATTAACTCAGAGTATAAGGGAAGATATTGGTAAAACTAATGAGAAATTAGAAAAACTAACTCAGGATATGCAAAAGAATAATAGGGAATTAAGAGAAGATATTGATAGGAGTTTAGAACAAAAACTAGATCAGAATAAGAGAGAATTGAGGGAAGATATTGGTAAGAGCTTAGAACAAAACAGGAAATCAATTGAAAATATTGGTAGGAGTAATGAGATATTAGGGCAAAAAGTAGATCAAAGCAGGGAAGAAACTGAAAAGAAAGTTATGAAGCTAGATAGTAGTATGCCAGAAATGAGAGATGAAAATGAGGAAGTAATAGCAAATGAGATAGGAGAAATTTCAAAGAAAATGCTAGACATGAGCATGGAAATAGGTAACAAAGAAAGTGAGGTTAATGTAGAATGTACAGAGTTAGGAAGTCAAATGAGTAGTATTTCAAGTGAGCTAAGAGAGATGAAAGAGGTTAGGAATGTAGATGTAAATCAGGCGCAAGTTAATTTCAGAGGGGAAATATCAGAAATACAGAAAGAATCAGAAATGCAAAGAAATAAATTGTACCAAGATGTTCAAAATGAAAACTCCAGTCCAGTACAGTTTAGTACAGATTTGTCAGAGTATTCTCAGATTAAAAAGATAGCAGAAGAATTGAAAATGAAAGTTGTTAAAAGATGTGTTGTTCAAGAAACTGTAGATTGTTTTCAAATATTATCAGGGAATGAAATTTCATATGAATACAAGAGGTTATTCATGAACAAAAATTTGAAGGTTAGGATACGGCTACGAGTAATGTTTAGCCACACACAATTTGATCCAGGAGGGTAAATAGCAATGAGATGTAAAGTAAATGCTGGATAGGTAAAGATGACTTGCAGAGAAATGTATTGGAACGTAAGAGGGTTAATTATTTATATATGTCATTTGAAAAGAGAAATAAATTAAACAAAAAAAAAAAAAAATTTAAATTTTTAGTAACTGTAACAACATTTGAAAATTAAGAATGCAAAGATTGAAATATGATATTAGATTAAAAGTACGTAAATACAATTCCAAGAGTTTTGTTAAAATAAAGTATAAAATAACAAAAAAATTGGTAAATATAATTAAAAATAATTGAAACAAATACTTATGTAGCAAACAGAAAATGTGAAACAGTACTTAGATTTAAGAGATTTAAATATATGTAAAGGGTGAATATTTTGGTAAATATGTTTAAACAATTATAAAAATCTTAAATGTATAAATTTTTGTCAACAACTTAAGAAAGAAACAATTTGGTAACAGTAATTAAATAATTTAGGGTAAAGTAGTTGCTATAAAAAAAAAAAAAAATTTGTAATGTCAGATTATTGTCTAAGCAAATTAAACTAGAGCCAGTAAGTAGTGGCGAGATAAAAAAAAAAAAAAAAAACAAACATATCGTGTGTTAAATGCGTGTGAATTGTCAAGTGAAAGTGATAGCGTGTGTTCCAAGATTTAGGAGACTAAAAACACAATTATAAAATTTCCAAACAAGTTATAAATATTTATAATTATGTTTCTAGTGGGGCATATGATACGGTAATTTGTATCACAAATTACTTAAATGTAAATAATGATTGTAATATGAATATGTATTTTTATGTGACATTGATTTCAGATGTTTATTAATTGTAATTATTATTGGTAAATAATAATATACGGCTTTACTGAAACTGTCAATAATATCGCAATAATGCAGCGAGGGGGTGAGCTGTTTATCGTTATTGGGAACAAGGAAGTTATGTAATGTTTGGTGCGTTTTCGGTAGAAACTTCTGGAATGTTTCCCTAAAAGCAATATGTATTCGTGGTTTTCATTGGATATTAAAATAGACGCTAATGTTGGCGCGTTTTATTAGCCAATAGCAGTTCATTTATAATCTTTAGGCATGTCGAGGAGTGGGAGTATATAAAGCCGAGTCGTGGTAGATCGCCCCCAGTTCAACAAAATTCTCAATACCTTACACGTAGGTCGCTTAGTTCATCAAAATTTCTAGCACACTACACGTCGTCAGTCAGTCCTTCAGTTCGTCAAGTTACGCGCAGCAAAAATCATTAAAGATCTAAAATATTATACATTTAAATATACACAAAGTTGAAGTACGTGAGTTAAAAGTGATAAGTAAGAAGTTATTACAAACAGTTTCAGTTTGGCGAGTATCTATATCAATATGTAAAAGTGTTAGTGAACGTGTTCGGCAATAAAAATTATAAAACAAATTTTCATCAGTATAATTTCTGGATAAAAGATTCCTTTCCGCTTCACAACCTGTAAGAGATACATGTTCGACCCAAACAGCTAGCTGGAGGACATTTAAAGTGAATTATTTCAAAACTGATGCAAATTGCTATGCCAGATGGAGCTACAAACCAAACCAATGAATGACGTCACAAGATGGCTTCAACACTGATGTAAACAACATTACGTAAAGCAAGTTCTCTCGCAAATTGGCTCCACAACGTGGGGCTAACAAATACAAACACAAATTACGTAAGAAACATATTAAACAAGCATCTTCCGTTACATGCTCTAACCACTGCGCTACCATGGCCACATGCCGAAAGGACTTCAAATTTTCCAACTGATTCGCATTTTTCCCGGTAAACCACAAGGAGATCACACACGGCTTGTGTGAAAGAACAATTAATTCCATTAATTGACCTAATAGTGGTTGTAACTATAAAGCCTGGGACTTAAAGTACTTACAAAGAATGTAAGTCGCCATTAGGGTATGACATCTCTATACAATTTGAGATCTCGTGTCGGCATGTTGCCATGGTAGCTCAGTGGTTAGAGCAACCGGACAGAAACCGGGAGATCCGTGGTTCAAATCCTGGCTATGGCATTGAATTTTTCAGTCATCTGATTCTACCTTTCATACACACCTGACATTTACTTATTTATACCTTGTTAACACTTATTTATTTTTGTAATTTAAAAAAATCAATCTGTGAGCTATTCTGTATCACATGGCAAACCTTTATTATAAGGTCAAATTTGTAAATAAAAAATTGAGAAACAAAATGATCCAAATAGATGTTCTTCAATGGCTAGATGTTGGCAATGAAGCCATTAAGTTTTCTTGCAGTCCAATATTTTTGGGAACAGAATCTTCTCCTTATAGGGCTCTGCTTCTTTCTAAGTGCTTTAAATCCAAATAACATAACCAGTATTTTTTCAAGCAACTCACATCTAATAAGTATTCTAATACAAACATAACAAAAACAGTGATTAGCTATAAGAACTAATATTTATTGAATGAAAATATTGAGAAGGAAAACAAATGAATTTGATGTGTAGATAACTGGACTTCTTTACACTTCCATCCTTTTGGCTTGCGTATGATATACAAGTTTGTGTTGTGTATTTCTTACTCATTATAATGAGTACTTTTATGATAATTCTCTTATAAAATAAAGTAAATCTTACATCTTACTTTGTAAATGTCAGCAGAAGACCCAAAAAACCTCTAAAACATGGAATTTATAGATAATGTTTACTTTCTCTACAGCTTAATGGTAGGTAGGATGCATTGTATTTCATACAAAATTTTGATATTATACCAGAAATCACATTTTGAGTTCCTTGAACACTTTCCCATCAAGAAAAGAGCATTTTAGAAGAAGACCCATGTATGTATGTGTGTGTGTGTGCATGAGACAGAGAACTAAAAACAAATACCATATTTAATACTAGAGTTAGATACATGTTACCAGGAAAATTCTTACATCCCAAACAACCCTTTACATGGAAAAATTGTTAGGTATTTTCCTTTTCTTGAAAATGGCTTTAATGATTCTAATTAAAATATCATATTTTAAAAATATTAGAGGACAAATAAATTGTATGCCTCAAAATTTCTGTGAATAACTTGTGAGTTCTTCATTATGGGTGAATTTTGTATATTTTTGCATGACTGGGGATTAGAATATTTGTTTATGTTCAGTATTTATTTATATCATATAACTTTATTTTATAGCATCAGCTGTTTTAGAAATATTATTGTTACACTCTTATAAAATTTCCGAGGTTGAACTGATATGGGACACCTATAAAGCAGTTTTGAAAATACACAACTCTTCTTTCAAGCTGTATGACTTTTTTAGCCTAGTCCACAACTGTGTTTAATGGCCCAGAAACAAGTGCACTGAATGTTTGTAAACAGTTTGTGAAACCTCACTACATTTGCACGAATGTTGAAAGTGTATCCTCGTCTAGTTGCAAACATGTCTGTGTGTGAAATAGCTGCAGGCATTAGCACAGCTTACATATTAGATTTCTTGTTCAAATAAAAGATGTTGTGGATGCATAAATTTTTCCACAGTAATGCAGAATACACTGAAAACATTTAAAAAGACTGAAATTAAATGATGGTGCTAAGTTTAAAAATTTGGTCAGAGTGACACCAAGAGATTTTGAAGTACTGATTCAAATGATAGATCTTACTATTATTGCCGATGAGCAGTGTATTAACCATATTTTGTTAAAAATAGTGTACTTTATGTTGTCAACATATTTATCAGTTGATCTGCTCCCTCTAGACTCTTAGCCTTGGAGTAAAAGCAACAGCTTTTATATCCAAATTAATGCGCTTTTTTTCTCTTTTAGAAAAATCACTGCATTGAGCATCCATTAATTTTGTATGTTCATGCTGAAGTTAATTTTATAATGCTTGAATTTTCTTCTCCATGTCCATTATGCTAACATATTTTCTTGACAGATTTTTTATACCATTGATTTTTTATAAAATATATATAAGCTAGCACATAATTTTATTTTGTCATTATTTTCAAGAAGTTCACTTTCCACCCAAAGGGCTCACTACAAATTCCACAGTATCTTTAAAAAGCACATCTGTCTATCTGTACAAAACAGATTCAGTCTAGAAAAATTACTCTGCAACAATCAAAGGATCAAATGCCTCAGAACAAAAAAGCAAGAATCTATCAAATTAATTGCCCAGAATTTGGCCAAATCTACATAGGTAAAACAAAAAGAAATTTAGAGACCAGATTAAAAGAGCATATGAGACACATCAAATACAAACAGATGGACAAATCTGCAGTTGCACATCACTTTTGGATGACAAATCACAATATCATACCAAATATAACACTCCTAACACTGGGCAAAATACACAACAGAGTTGGATACTTGGGAAAAGTTATTATTCACAAAATATAAACACTGTGTAATGAATTTTGAATTACCACCACCAAACCCACTATGGAAATTCATCACTGCGCACCAGATGCCACCATACACAAACTCACACCAGACATCACCATGAGGAACCAGTCAGCCACTTCTGAGAATGGGAGCAATTAGCTCTCAAAACCAGTCAAGCCGAAAAATATGTAAGTGATGTTAAGTGTTTGAACTCAGACTCAAATTTTCTAAATAACCACTGATTTTCTTTATCCTGCTCTTGTAATCTTCATTATGCACATCCCACAAGCATACAGTAGTGTCTATGTAGAGTCAGTCTGTTGACTGACAGAGACCGCTGACATTTGAAGAGGGTCGTAAAGAGTAATAGGACATCTATCCAGACCATCACACAGGAATTGCAAACTGCATCAGGGTCCACTCAAAGTACTATGACAGTTAGGCGTGAGGTGAGAAACCTTGGATTCCATGGTCGAGCGGCTGCTCATAAGCCACACATCATGCAGGAAAATGCCTCGCTTGGTATAAGGAGCATCAACATTACACGATTGAACAGTGGCAAAATGTTGTGTGGAGTGATGAATCACAGTACACAATGTGGCGATCCAATAGCAGGATGTGGGTATGGTGAATGCCCGGTGAACGTCATCTGCCAGCGTGTGTAGTGCCAACAGTGAAATTCGGAGGTGGTGGTGTTATGGTGTAGTCATGTTTTTCCTGGAGGGGGCTTGCACCCCTTGTTGTTTTATATGGCATGATCACAGCACAGACCTACATTGATATTTTAAGCACCTTCTTGCTTCCCACTGTTGAAGAGCAATTCGGGGATGGCGACTGCATCTTTCAACATGATCGAGCACCTGTTCATACTGCACGGGCTGTGGCGGAGTGGTTACATGACAATAACATCCCTGTACTGGCCTGCACAGAGTCCTGACTTGAATCCTATAGAACACCAACACTTCGTGCCAGGCCTCACCAACCTACATCAATACCTCTCCTCAGTTCCGCACTCCGTGAAGAATAGGCTGCCATTCCCCAAGAAACCTTCCAGCACCTGATTGAAGTATGCCTGCGAGAGTGAACGCTGTCATCAAGGCTAAGGGTGGGTCAACACCATATTAACTTCCAGCATTGCCGATGGAGGGTGCCACAAACTTGTACGTCATTTTCAGCCAGGTGTCCGGATACATTTGATCACGTAGTGTCTGTATGTGTTGTTTTTTCTCATGGTTTTGGGTTTATATTCTTATCTTACAGTGTTTCTGTCTATGATACTAAGATTTTGTGTTGGTTAACTCATTGACTACAATATAATCTTCAATGTTTATTAGAGAAATCTCTGCAAGTTTTGAAAACAAATTTTTAAAAATTTACTTTTTTCTCCTGGAATGTATGTTTTTAAACTTTTAACACATTAATCTTACTGATTTTTATAACCATTTTAAACTTGTCTCTACAAGCATATTTATGTTCTAACCTAAAATGTTTAAACTTATTTGCATGTCTGCACTGGTTTTTAAAACTCAAATAATTCACTCTTTTGAAGACAAGATTACTTCAACCCACTCTTTTACTAGCTTTACTGCATATTTATATATGTGGCAAATTTTCTTGAACTTTTACAATATTGTGAAAAATTCAGTGTTGTGTTGCCGTATTCTTGCAATGTTGCAATTCTTAACAATGTTAATTATTTACAGGTTTTGGAGGACATAACACTAGAAGAGAAGGCATTGTTAGCAGGTGGTAAAGAACTGGAAAAAGACCTGCAACTGCTCAGGAAGTGTTTGGAAGAGAGTGCTTGTGCATTAGCTTATGATGGGAGACAGTTTTATTCTCAGTTCTATGGACATCTCTCATCCATATTCAGTCAAAATGACAAAAACTTAAAAAACAATCAAAATAAAACTAGCTCAAACTTGGAATCACCTGAAGGATTCAAATTTATCAAAGAATTGTATGAAGTTTGCTGCAATCCTTCAGCACTATCACTTTTACCTCTGCAACCGCTGGTCGGTGGAGAGCAGGCATCTGAAGCTGGGAAAACAACATCAGAGAAGCTCTCTGTTTCTGCTACAAGTGAATCAGAAGACCTGGAGCAGCTGTGTCATTTTGATCTTGTGACTAGACTAGCAGAAAATCCAAATTTTGTTGTCACTGTATCAACTGAAAGAGAAGAAATAATGGTTTGGGATGTTCATGATGCTATTCCAATTCGAACATTAGTTGGAGTTACACATCCAATCAATCTTAAAGCCATTACAGATACAAAGTGAGTATACAACCAATAATCAACACCTACTAATAAGTGTAGCCACAGAGCAGACATATCTCTCTCTATCTTTATTCACTATGATCTGTGCTGGTAACCATGTTAGTTATTTTGTTGCAACCTTCTGAACCTTTATAACAATGGTGTACATGCACAGCTAGGTTGTATAAAAGAACAAACAAACAAAACATTGCATATCAGCACCACTTGGTACACTGATCTGCAGTGGATGATTCAGGTTTGAATTTCAGATCACATTTCATGTGATTCATGATTGGCAAACAAGATACAATAAGATTTGTTGATCTTTTCCAAATATACAGGGTGAAACACCTAAAACTTGCACCGCAAATATTTTGGAAATGGAAAGTGCTATTAATGTGCAGTTTTCAAGCATTTATTGGTAGTCAGGGGCTCATACATTTAGCCTATAAACAGATTTTAATAATACTGAGAAAGTGTATTTTTTGAGCAAATATACAATTTTTTAAATGGAACAATGCCTAGTTACATCAACAGAATAAAGTTAGGGTAAATTAGAATGTCAGTGGCGTTTGTTGCAAGATTCTAGTGCAAGTGGTTTACGAGAAATGTTATTTTGAAACTTTTATGCACCGACACTTGTACAACCTGTGGTAGCACAAACAAAAGCGAATTACAATACTTCTGTGGATTCTTACAAATAAAGAGAACATAGCCCTTCAAAGGTTGTGTTCAAAATGACCGCTAGCAGCTTCAATACATGCTTCCAGTCTGCTATGGAAAGACTGCTGCACATGTTCTAGCATTTCAGAGGAAATTTCAGAGCAGGCAGCAATAATACATCATTTCATATCATCTGGTGTAGTTGGTACATCCTTATAGACAGTGTCTTTCAGCCTTCCCCACAGAAAAAAGTCTAAAGGGGTCAAATCTGGCGAACACACCGGCCAAGGTACAGGTCCTCTTCGTCCAATCCAATGATTTGGAAACAATCCGCTAAGACAAGCTGTAGTACTTCATGCACTATGGGCTGGACAGCTGTCATGTTTGTACCACAGGTTCCTCCTAGTCTGCAAAAGAACGTCTTCTAGCATCTTTGGCAGATGGTCTGTCAGGAGGCTGCGGTACTTTTGCAAGTTCATTGTTCCTTCTATGAACAAAGGGCCTATGAGCTGATGGTTCACTATCCCACACCACACATTTAAACTCCATGGATGCTGACGTTCCACCTGATGAAACCAACGGGGATTGTCAACAGACCAATAGTGCATGTTTCTGTGGTTTACCTGGCCATGATTAGTAAATGTTGGCTCATCACTAAACAAGATACATGATGAATATGGAGTATCATGTCTTAATGCCCATGTACAAAAGTTAACACAATTCTCAAAATCGTTTCCATGCAGCTCTTGATGGAGAGAGATGTGATAGGGATGGAATCTATGTTGATGGAGAATACGCAGTACACTTGCCTGACTTATGCCACTTCCACGTGCGATTGTGAGGGAACTTTTTTGCGGATCTACTGCAATGGCAACCAAAACATTAATTTCTGCCTCTTCTCCAGTCATTTGTTTGTTTCTGTTACGTTTTCTAGGTGTTACAGTACCACTTTCACATAATTGGTTGAAGAGGTTGATAAATAATTGCCGAGATGGTTGATGTCTATTGGGATATGTTTCCGCATACACCGTACAGAAACGAACTGCATTCTTCCTACACTCTCCATATACCATGAGCATGTTGGCTTTTTCTGCATTAGTAAACCCCACTTCCACTCATGACTTACTGATTGAACTGTCACAAACTAAACTGACCAGAAAGTCACAAAGCATTCAATGCACAGAAAACATAATGCAAACAAATGTAACAACATCGTACCTAGCAAGTAAGCAGGTTGAATGGGACAAACAATTGTCGGAGTGGAAACTTTTCAAAATACGATTTCTCATAAACCACTTGCACTAGAATCCTGCAACAAAGACCATTGGCATTCTAATTTACCCTACCTTTTTTCTGTTTATGTAACTAGACATTGTTCCATTTAAAAAATTGTATGTTTGTTCAAAAAATACACTTCCTCAGTATTATTAAAATCTGTTTAAAGGCTAAATGTATGAGTCCCTACCAATCGATGCTGTGAAAACTGCACATCAATAGCACTTTCCATTTCCGAAATATTTGCGGTGCAAGTTTTAGGTGATTCACCCTGTAGTTTGGGGTAGATTTGTACACTAATGTTTCAGTAGCATGGCATACTTACCTGCTTATTGTTAATGTGTCATTTTGGGAACAGTGTTTTACAGTTACATTGCAATTGTGTAATTTTTCCAACCCAAAATACTATATTTGGGAGCTCCTTGTTGAAGCATTTTCATGATATTCATGGTTTTGGAAGGCTACCACAGGATTACTCAGATGGCTATGGACACATCAATGCAGATCACCTATCTCTACATATAATAAAACTGCAATCAAAATGCTTCTGGCAATTTTCAACTTTGGAATGAATAACTGATATTAGCTTCCTTGAAGCTAATAAAAAATGTATATATGTATATATTACCTTTTCACTCAAAAATGGCCAAACTAACTTTTATGGAGCTTGTTGCCTTAGATCACATTTTAAGAATAGGCTATATGGCATCATAATCACATTTGTGAAAGGTGGGGATGATAATCAGGCATGAGGTCAATAAACTGAAATATCTAAATTATTGCATAACAGATATAAGTATAATATTTCTGACAAGTTATATTATGTACAAACTTTCAACAGAATGAATATTTAAGAAGCTATACTAGTTTTTCATCTTTATTATTCATGTACTTAAACCAGTAACCAAAGGAAGCAATATAGTTCTGATTATATAACAAGCATAAGGATTTGGGATAAATTTGCATACTATGAAGCTTTTTACTCACATTTTAATTTTTATTATATCCCAGCAAAGCCACTTTTATTACCTGTCTTCAAAACACTGCATAAAATATATTGCCCAAAAGGGAGAGAAAGGGAAGAGGGCAACAGAAAAAGAAAGAGTGACAGAGAGAAGAGATGACAGAGTGACATTGGGAGGGAAAGGAGTGATGGAGAAAAGGGAAGGCATGGGAGAGGTAGTGAAAAAGGAAAGGAGAAAAAAAGGGTGATGTGATAGACAGAGAAGAATTTGTGTAGTTAACACAACCATACAAATGGAGCTATGAATTCTGTTAGGCATAAAATAAAGAGGTATAGGCTCACTTTGTTACCATTCTGTATCTTATGGTTCCTCCATTTTTTCAGCTTCTTTGATTAGGACTTTAATTTTCCATTTGTATTAATGAACAAATGTTTCAGGTGTGTAGTTCTTTGTCGAAGAGAATTACGGACATATGATTTAGACACAGGCCAGTTTTTGACAAGACTGAAGGGTGTAATGAATCAGAAAATGCCTTACTATGGGCTTCATGACAAAGAACATCTGGTGGCATTATCACGTAACCGAATGTATGTAAATCTCATGAACCTTGAGAGTGGAGACTGTGTCACAACTTTCAAAGCAGGAGAAGATCGCTTCCTCAACTCACTTCTTGTATCAGGAGATGGAAGGTATTTATACAAATTTTAATACTATGTAATTTATTTGACTTTTATCTTACTTTTCAGCTTTTCTGTATTGCATAATGCAAAATTTCTTGAATAGCTTCACAGCAGAATTATAATTATAAACATATTTTATTTTTAAAAAAACAAACCAGAAACATTTTTAGTTACTGATGTACCTACTTAGTAAAGATGCCACTTTCATGCATGACCTTTTTGCATATTTCTCTTGTGCTAGCATGAAAAATTTAAGGATAAGTAATTATAAACATAAAGGGAAAGGAATTATGTGATTATCATAAATATTGCATTCCTCCTTTAACATGGCTCATGATCAAAAGATGAACAAAATAAAGTGTATCATACTCATTTTGTATTGACTCCTCAGTGATCAGAGGGCAATCTTGAGATACGAGGGCTGTCCCAGAAGTACCTGACCTAATAAAGAAAACAAAAATTTTGGGAAAAAACATCTTTATTTCTCCACATAGTCTCCGTTCAGTTCAATACACTTTTCCCAGCGATGTTCAATAGCTTCGATACCCTGTGAATCGTCGAGTTCTGCAAAATAGCCATCAACTGCAAACTCTACCTCTTCATTATTGGCAAATCTTTTACCACCAAGCTATTTCTGTAACTTTAGAAACAGAAAATAATCAGAGGGGGCTAAGTTGGTGAATAGGGTGCATGAAGAAGCAATTTGAACTTTAACTAATTGATTTTGGCCATGGTGATAATGGATGTGTGAATGGTGCATTGTCTTGATGAAACAGAACTTTCTTTTTTGCTAAATGGGGCTGTTTTTGCTTGATTTCATGATTCAAATGCTGCAATAAGTTTGCATAATACTCGGCATTGATTGCTCTTCCTTTTTGAAGATAACCAATAAAAATTATCCCATGCACATACCAAAACATTGACATCATCACCTTGCCTGCAGATGGAACTGTCTTTGCCTTCTTTGGAGCCGATTCTCCCCTTTCAATCCAATGTTTTGACTGTTCCTTCGTCTCAGGTGTGAAGTGATTATCCATGGTTATGTATCGATGCAAAAACTCGGCTTTATTGCAGCAAAACACTGGCAAACATCTGACTGAAACATCCTCATGACGCTCTTTCGTTCCATTGTGAGCAAATATGGCACCCATCGTGTACGCAGCTTTCTCATGTCTAAATTTTCAGTTAATATGTGATGTACAGCACTTTTTGAAATGCCTATGATGTCTGCTAGCTCACGCACTTTCAGTCCACAGTCATCCAATACCATTTTGTGGATTTTCTTCACAATTTCTGGTGGGTCACCTCATTTGGTCAACCACTGCAATGTTCATCTTAGCAGCTCGTATGGCCTCCCTTAAACTCTGCCACCCAATATTTAACTGTTGCAAGCAAAGGAGCAGACTCCACCAGAGTAGAATCTAGCTCAGCTTTAATTTTAGTTGGTCAAGACCTTTCAAATGAAAGTATTGCATCACATAACAATGGCCAGTTTTATCAATGTTTACAAATTTGCTGAGAGAGTTCACTATTAATGGCTGCCAAACAATTGCTAAACAACATAGCATCGTCAAACTTAAAACTTAAGCTTTGTAAGGCATAGTCATTTGTTTGAAACAACTGCTATATATACATCAGCTTGGGTACTTCTGGGAATGCCCTCGTAAAGTGTGCATTGTAAATAATAAGGTATGTTTACAAATGTCAAAGATGTCATTGGACCTGTTTTAATGGGAAGAATCATTGACTAATGGAAGCAGTGAGACACAGATCAAAACCTCAGTAGCCCTGAATGTGCCACAAAGTGTAATTTCCAGGCTTTGGTAAAGATTCGTAAACACATAAGATAACTAATATAATACAGGCAGTATAAGCTCATCCAGGAATAAAACTCCACAAGAGGATCAATATTTGGCCTTAAATGTAATGCAGGAATGTGCTCTTCACAGATGGTTCCAGATTCAGTTTGCAAAATGATTAACATCACCCATCTATATGTGGAGCATGTTTAAAGTCCAGGATCATTGTGGAATGGGACCTTTATAGTGGTGGTAATGGTATGGGTAGGCATCATTTTGAATGGGTATATGGAGCTGCACATCATCAATGAAGTCCTGTTAACACCCAGAGGTGCAGAGATGAAGTATTACAGCAATGTGTCTTTTCAGAGATGCAATTGGCCCATATTTCATTTTCATGGGCAATAATGCACACTTGGCATTACAAACCTGTCCTATGGCTTTGGGTCTCCGAAGAAATCTGACTAGTTATGATGCACAGTTCACCTTCTCCATCGGGCCTGTAGTGCTAATATTAATTTCAGTGAACCATTGTTCTCAAAGTTATAAAGGCTGAAACTCAATGTAATAACTGCATATACATCCATAATTTCAGTTGAACAGTCACTCTCAGGTACTGTAAATGCAATTGTTCACTTAAATTAAACTATTTACAAAATTCAAGCTACTGCCGCTTTTCTCTCTTGCAGTCAGCACAAGAAAATAATCATATGCATACCTTCCTTGGAGCTTCAGATTATGAATGTATATTCAGTTATATACTGAAAAAATGGCTAGGTTTCAAAGGTGCTATCTCAGGAATCTCATGTTCTAGATGTTCCATAAAGAAACTGGACACTGCCGGCAAGAGGGGTAGTCCATGGCTACTCCATCTACCTGCTTGTAGTATGTACCATCAAGCAGAAAATAACTTGAAGCCCTTAACTGAAGTTATTCCTCTTAGTGCCTCCTTCAGTAGACCAAACATATGGTAGTCATGGGGGTACAAGTCTGGAATGTAAGGTAGATGTTCAAGAGGTGGCAAGTGTAATTTTGTGAGTTTATCACCAGTTAGAGCTGCTGTATGTGGCCATGGGTTGCCGTGCAGAAGGAGGACATTGTAAATTGGTTGCCGGTATTATTTGTTGCAATAAGCAGTCTTGGCTTTATCCAGCAGCTGGCAGTAGTAGGCTGCATTCACCGTCCTTCATTCATGTAGGTAGTCAATGAACAATACACTTTTTGAGTCCTAAAACACAGTTGCCAAACCTTCCCCAGCTGACAATCCGAGTCTTGGCCTTGATTGGTGCCCCCTCTCCACTCCATGCTCATCCTCTTGTTCTCTGGGGTATAGTGAAGGACCCATGTTTCATCACAGGTCATGATATGGTCCAATAAAACACCTCACCTTCTTCTTCAAAGCAATTCAGAAGTCTTTGATGGATGTCTTTCTGCAAATTCTTTTGTGCCACAGTGAGAAGACATGGAACCCACCTTGCCAATAATTTTCTGTATCCAAGTGTATCCAATACAATGGTATGGACACTTTCAACACTTACACCCACCAGTGTTGCAATCTTGGCAACAGTAATGTGGCGAACACCTTTCACAAGTTCACGCATGGCCGAATATTGTCTTCATTGACACTGGTCGCCAAATGCCATTTATGGCTTTGATTTTTCACTTTATTGTAGCCATTTTTAAACTTCTGGGCCCAATCAAACACTTGGGTTTTACTCAGAGCAGTATCACCAAACTGTGCTTAGATCTCTTCAAAATTTCACTCTATTTCATACCTTCATTTGCAAGAAAATGAATAATAATGCATTGTGTAATGATGCTGGTATTTTCTCTTCACTCATGGTGATTCTGAAATGGCAGACGTGAGTGTGAGGTGGTGGGCATGGCTACCACCTCTTCATTCTCCCGCCATTGATTATCTGGCATGCTGCGCTGCTCATATCACTATGTGAGTCAAATGAACAAAATTATGGTTTATATTTGAATGACCCTCATATATACAAAATTTGCACTCCAAACATGCAGTGGCTCAAGAGCTGTTTCTGTTTATAGGGAGACAGAAAAATAAGTGCTAATAGATGTTCTACAGCAGAAAATGAACCTAAAAATATTAAACCTCTCAGAACCAAATCCTAGCTGCAACATTATTTAATCTAATTTAAACATTATTAGAAAATAATGATATAATAGTCTTTCATGAAATGTGTTAGTAGTGAACATGTACAACTGCCTCTTTTTCTACTTAAGAAGGCATTTCATTAATGCATATTTTGTTTGGAATTGAAAGAAATAGTCAGATGATGAGATTTAGACTACTGGACTCCTAAAATTTTCAGCTAAAGAACAAAAATGCATCGAAAAGACTATACCTCCTCCTAGTGTGATTGCTTAGTGGGCCAAGGCTTGCTACTTGAATGCAATACTCTCTGCCTCTATTCACACAGAACATCATGGGTAGCATTGGGATGGAATACAGTCAGCATGTCCCCATAGGGGGCATCTGATTCCTTCAGCTGCTGTAGTAAGGGCGCTGCAGACCCCTAGCACTAGTGGTACTTCTGACGTTACTAGAAGTATGTTGGACCGAACATTCAAGCTCCTCCCATAAGGGAGTTGTTCAGATTGGGTTGGACTCGGCGGGGCTGTGGTTCCTGATATCCATGGGAGACTGGGTATGCCTGGCTGGTTACCTGCCCTCATGGGGTTGTGAGATTCCCAGATGATCTCTGGCAGCAACCATGAGTGAGAGCTGGTAGACAGTACCTAGATATACTGTCGGCGCCACCAAGGTTCTTCGGTAGTCTTCCCTGATAGGGTTTTCCCTATTGGGCTGACATGCGTAAGTGGCATATCCACTTCCGTCACCTGTGTCACAGAGGATGAGGGGAGGATGGTGCCCTGACCCCATCTCGGCCATGCAGGGCTCCCCCCTCCAGTGGAGCAGAATATAAAATAGGTGCTGCCCTAATGGAAAACCCCGTGAGCTTGACTCCTGGGGCCCAAGGGTGCAGACTTGAGTTGTCAATCCCGGTCCCGTGGTTCTTTATTCAGCATGTCAACCTCTCTGTGGCTGTTCGTGCATGATTACAGAAATACTAATAGCCAGTATTACATTTTATAACTACCAGCTGATGTTGTTTTCAAAACACTAACAAAATTACTAACCTTTTATACTAATGCACCTAATATTTTAATACATATATGCAAGAAAGAGGCTTATAAAATAAATTTCTAGCTTTATTCCAAGGTTCCAAAGGTTGTATACCATAAAATGTTAATTAGATGATAGTAACTGAAAGCTAAAGAAATATGTGTACTCTTTCTCTTAATACAAATTTATATTAGCAAATTGTTATGTTTTTTTCTAGAGTACTGGTTTGTGGTGATGAAACCCAGAAACCCTTTCCACTATTAGTGTGGAATCTTGCATCAAGAAAACTCTTGTATGATCTACGCATTCCTCATCATGATTTCATCACTAGTTTAGCAGCCATCACCCATGAGGGGCATTATGTTTGTTGTGTTACCAAGGTAGGTGAAATTTATGAAGAGAAGGGCTTGGCACTAAAATAATCATAATAATGCAACATATATCTGGAAATGAAAAGAACAAATTCCTGAAGAATCTGATAATTATTTATGGTGACACATACAGATGAATGAAATTTTACACAAAATATCAAGAGTAGTTTCTAATTCAAATAAGTAGTAGACATTATAAGTAATGTTAATACCATTTACATAATGAATTCATTTACTGTATCTTTAAATATATATAAGGTGTTGTTTATCCACTTAATTTTTATGCATGTGGAATTTCCATTTGGATTCACACCTTTGCACTGATAACCAGCACCATAGGAGTATATTTCATGCTATAAAGTAAAGAATTAAATTTATCCACCTTAATTCAATATTAACCTTTCATATCTGCAGGAAGTTGATGAACCATCGCCCAATTTCATTGTGGTGTATGATCTTCAAAGTGGGACTTTATTCAAGAAGTGGAAGCCAGGTGTGAACACAGTTTCTTTAGATATCTCTTCACAAGATGGTTGTGTCATCAGTGGATTGGAAGATGCAAGAATTTTAGTGTGGGATCTTATCACAGGTAAAAATATTGCCTTGAAGGTTATGTTGGTAAATTGTCCTTTTGGTGGATTATCAGAGTTATATCAAAGTACAAAACTTTGTTTTACTACATAACTTCTGTGAAAACAGATAAGGGCTTTATAACTACTACAGCATTTTGAGTTCCAAAAGCTCTTCTTGAGAAGAAATTGTCTGTAAGACTTTTATAATATATTTCCATTTTTTAAGGTTTCTTTCACAACTACAGTTTCCAGAATAAAGTACTTGTGTTGTTTTGGGGGTTTCCTTCAAAGTTCAGATTAATTTGAGGTATTCTGGTGATAGGTACAATGTAAAACACTGCCACAAATTTAATGTTTACTTTTGTATTGTGTTCCTATGTTAAGCAGAGGAATTTTGAGATTTCACCAGAAATACACATTTTGAGATGCTTGCCCTTCCAAAAATAATTAATGTGTTACATCACACGTCTTTCTCTACTCACTATTGTTTATTTTGATACAGCTTCTACAATTATTCTACAAAATCTTATTCTTCTGTCTACTTCATGTTATCAAGATAAATGCTTGTAGAATTACTTTCTTTACACACTTCATTTCAGCTGTAGAGGGGATGCAGAAAACTGAACTGATAGCCAAATGTTCAAATGAGGATTTCTTTTTCCATATAAACATGAAAAACAGCTGAATGGCAACAGCACTTCAAAAAAGTTAACATTTCAAACTAATAGCAGTGAATATCTCAGTGATGGCTCATGCCACAATAAAAGCTATTTGAATAAATTGTGTGTTTCAAAGGGATCTATGTTTTTCATGTAGTAAGCTGTAGCTTATCTTTTATGGTTTATTGGTTATATTCCAAATTATATAATATTCCTTCCAAATGAAGAGTACTTTATGGGATATTTCCAGAAGAATAAAAGATAAACTTTTTATTTGCCATGTAAATATCTTTCAATCAAAATCATTAGAGCCAGTTTTAATAAAATAAAAAATTTTGAAAAAAGTTTCAATTTAAATAGTAGTTTGGTGGGGGCGGGGAATACTAAACGTTTTGTTTTTGAGTTATGCTCTTCGCGCACAGACTTACAGATCTACATGCACAGATACACAGACAGATCTTTTTCTAAAACCCCTTTTTACTTTCTCTACTATGTATAGTAAGTAGGGGAAGTATTGTATTCCACCCAAAAATTCAATACCAAGATTTCACCGGAAATTGATGTTTTGAGACTCCCTGAATCCAAAAAAAAGTATTTTTGGAAACATGTCCGTGTGTGTGTGTGCGCGCGCGCGTGTGAGAACAGTATAACTCAGAAACGAACAGTCGGATAAACACCAAACTTGGTATTTAGGTTCAGTATCTTCCAGGGATGCGACACAAAGGTTTTCAAGAAAATCCCCCCCCCCAGATTACCCTTTACATGGAAAATTTTTCGAAAATTTTTCTCAAAAATGGCTCTAACGATTTTTATTAAAATATCATATGTTTAAGATATTTTCATGACAAATAAAATGTATATCTTGAATTTTCTGGGAATGTCTCCAAAAGTATTCTTCATTGTGAACGATTTTGCATAACTGGTAAACCATAAGAGATAGACAAAATTTTACTACATAAAAAATGTAGATCGCGTTAAAATACACAATTTATGTCATATACTTTTTTTGTTGAGTGAACCATTTTCGAGATATTACTTGTTATTCTCTTAAATTTTTGAATACTTATTTTCTCAAATGGGAATTCGTTATTCATTTTTTTTGTTTTGGATATGCAAAGAGTATTAATCTGTGGCAAAGGGAATGGTGCTGCACCTAGCAATCAGCTATTAAGAGATATGTATGTGCTTAAACGCTACTGTATTTCTATATTGACCATGTAAATATATATTCCCCTTACATCTACAAGAAAATTAGCAATAAGATAGACTCTGCAAATGTTTATCTCGATTAACATGAAGTAGATGGAGAATAAGCGTTTGTAAAAATAGTTTGTACAAGAGTAGAGAAAGTCATGTGAGTGTAACACATCAGAATTTTTTTTTTGATTCATAGGGCCTCAAAACTTATTTTTACAGTGAAATCTCAATATTGAAATGCGATACCTCCTCTGCCTACTAGGTACATGATAGAGAAAGTAAAATGCAAACTTACAAAAAAATTTGTGTATGAGAGAGAGGGAGAGAGAGAGATATTAAAATGGCCTTTGTTTGAGATATTGACATAATAAATAAAGTGCATACCTTAAATTTTAACTGAGTGCTTTGAAGTAATCTTTATTTTCATTGAATGCTCCACACTACCTGGCTATTAGATCAGACTAATTTGCTACCATTCCACTGTAGTAATGTAATTCTAAAGTTGCCTTTATAACCATAAATCAGGAATAGCTTCAGCGGCTAGACCACAGGATAATTGCATTAGGTTATCCCAAGAGTGGAGTAGTTTATAAGTATGCAATTTAAATAATATTAAACACATTTCCAATTTATACTTCCTTGCACTGGATCAATGACTTAGGATGCAGCATGATATATTGAAATTACATAAAATAAACATTTTGTATTAGCGCTTTAATAACTGTAACAATAAATACATATCAAAATATATTTAAATAATAAATGCAATGGTGTTATATTCATTTTACTTTCCCCCAAAAGGCTATGTAGGATAAGGCACCCATAATTACAGTTGACATAACATGGTGAAAATGTTTCTCAATCATTGCCAGTCTTTATGCCATGCACATCTGAATTTACTATTCTGATTATCACAACTATGGTATAAACCTTCCAAAATTAAACCTTTCCACAAACTGGGAATATGCATGTACCAAATGAATTACTAACATATTAAATTGAACTGAATTCACAATACAAACTTTTAAAATTACCCATCACTCTTCCTTAAATTTTAGTGTCATTTTACTGTATGACATGACCTTAACTTGGACATTTAATAATGAAGTGAGTAATACCCATTTAATTTGGCTGAGTAGGCGAGTACGGTAGAAAACAAGGATCTCTTTTCTTCCATGACATTGCACTGGTATTCTGCTTTATATCAGCAGAGCTCACCAACCACCTTCCTCTTTTGATTGCTGATCTTGTAGCATACAAAGGTTGCAAACTGGACATCCTCCGTGAAGTAATATATCTACCCCACAAGTCTCATTTGACCTTGGAGACTTATTGCTTGGTGAGATGTATGAAGTGCCACAATACTAGTGTATGGTTGTAACTTTGCTAGCACACTCACTACATATGAAAATTAATAGTAATGAAATTATTTTAAAGCCACTGATCGCCATATGAGTGTAGTCTCGCTGCCAAAATGGATCTATTACAGTAAGTGGTTTAAAACAATTGATGTATGTTGTAAAGAATGGAGGTTAGAAGTGAATCAAGAGAAAACACAGATTGTGGTATTCAAAAAGGGGGGAAAATTAAACAAATATTTAAGTGGAAGGGAGAGAATAAAGATTACAGGGTAGTGCGTGACTGTATCTATTTAGGAGTAAAAATAGATGGAGGTAATAAATGGGAGAAACAAAAGAAATTTGCATTGGCAAAAGGTAAAGGGGCAATGGCAGCAGTTAGAAGCTGCAAATATAAAGTACCTAATATAAATGTTAAATGGCTGGAAAAAGTTTATGAGATGGTTGTGGAGGCAAAAATGATGTATGGTATAGAAATATGGGGATTAGATAGAGGATGCGAAAGTATAGATGTGGTGCACAGGATGTTTTGTAGAGAAATACTAGGGCTACCGAAGTCAATTGTAAGACAGGTAGCACAATTAAAGATGGGCAGGGTGGCAACTAAGGGGAAGATAATGGAAAGAGCTTTGAAATTTTGGTTCAGAACTTTAAATCAAGGAAAAAGTAATGTGTTAAGACAATGTATTGAATACCAAGAGAATAGCTTAATGAATGATGGATGGGTAAGTATTTTGGAAAAAAATGGGTTAGGAGACATGTGGAGAAGGAGAGAAAATATCATGAAAATTTTTTGGAAGAAGGCGAGGAAAAGACTGGAAGATATAGAAATACAAATCATGTTCAATGAGATTGCCGAAAAGAGCTCATTAGTTTGTTATAGGCCAATGAAAAATACATGGGGTAGGGAAAAATATATAGACATAGTAAATAAAGAAGAGAGACAATCTATTGCATGAGTAAGAACCGGAGCATGGAGGCTAAGAGGGTTAAGACAGGGTATTCCTCAGAACCAATGTCTGATATGTGGTGGTAATGAAGACATTGAACACATAGTATTTAAGTGCCAAGGAACAGAAAAATGGAGAAAAGAATTTTTTATTAAGAAGTGGTTGAAGGGGGATAGAAATACACTTATGGTTGAAATGATATTCAAGGACGCTAGAAGCTTGGACAGTTTTTGTGTAAAGTAAAAAATAAATGGCTTTGGACAGTGGAAATAGAAAAGTAAGAGGTAGCGCATCTTACTTTGAATGGAAAACAATAGTGAATGTGTGATGGTTAAGTAATCAATAAATGAAAAGTGAAAAACAAGTGAAAATGGGACATGAAAAAAAAAAACTGAAAAAAAAGAGCAACATAATTTATTGACAAGAAATTGTAAAATGTAAATAAACTGTAGTGATTGTCTACTGAATGAGTGACCAGGGTCAAAGTGCAGTAGACAATCAAATTGTAAAACTCTTAGCGCAATTGAAGTAGTATTAATGTTGTATTTATTTAACATTAATTGTAGCCCCACGTTTGGGAGCCAATTTGCGACGGCACTTATTGTATATGTTTTGTTTGTTTGTTAGCCCCACGTTGTGGAGCCAATTTGCGAGAGAAATTGCTTTACGTAATGTTGTTTACATCACTGTTGAAGCCATCTTGTGACGTCACTCATTTGTCTGGTTTGTAGCTCCATCTGGCGTAGCAATTTGCATCAGTTTTGAAATAATTCACTTTAAATGTCCTCCAGCTAGCTGTTTGGGTTGAACATGTATCTCTTTTGCAGGTTGTGAAGCGGAAAGGAATCTTTTATCCAGAAATTATACTGATGAAGAAAATTTGTTTTATAATTTTTATTGCCGAACACGTTCACGAACACTTTTACATATTGGTTTAGATACTCGCCAAACTGAAACTGTTTGTAATAACTTCTTACTTATCACTTTTAACTCACGTACTTCAACTTTGTGTATATTTAACTGTATAATACTTTAGATTCTCGTAATTCTGCTGCGCGTAACTTATGACGAACTGAAGACAGCGTGCTAGAAATTTTGATGAACTGGGCGACCGACGTGTAAGGTATTGAGAATTTTGTTGAACTGTGGGGCGATCTACCTCGGGCCTGGCTTATATACTCCCACTCCTTGACATGCCTAAAGATTATAAATGAACTGCTATTGGCTAATAAAACGCGCCAACATTAGCGTCTATTTTAATATCCAATGAAAACCACGAATACATATTGCTTTAGGAAATATTCTAGAAATTTCTACCGAAAGCGCGCGAACATTACATAACTTCCTTGTTCCCGGTAACGATAAACAACTCACCCCATCGCTGCATTATTGCGTTATTATTGACAGTTTCAGTAGAGCCGTGTATTATTATTTACCAATAATAATTACACTTAATAAACCTCTGAAATCAATGTCACCTATAAATACATATTTATATTACAATCATTATTTACATTGAAGTAATTTGTGATACAAATTACCGTATCATATGCCCCACTAGAAACATAATTATAAATATTTATAACTTGTTTGGAAATTTTATAATTGTGTTTTTAGTCTCCTAAATCTTGGAACACACGCTATCACTTTCACTTGGCACTTCACACGCATTTAACACACGACATATGTTTTATCTCGCCACTACTTACTGGCTCTGGTTTAATTAATTTAGATATTAATCTGACATCACAAATTTTTTTTTTTATAGCAAATACTTTACCCTAAATTATTTAATGACTGTTTCAAAAAAATGGTTTACACTCTTATATTGTTGACAAAATTTATGCGTTCAAGAATTTTTGTAATTATTACACATATTTACCAAAATATTCACCCTTTACATATATTTAAATCTCTTAAATCTAAGTACTGTTTCACATTTTCTGTTTGCTACATAAGTATTTGTTTCAATTATTTTTAATTATATTTACCAATTTTTTTGTTATTTTATACTTTATTTTAACAAAACTCTTGGAATTGTATTTACGTACTTTTACTTTAATATCATATTAAGTTTCAATTATTACCTTCTTCTTTTCAAATACTGTTACAGTTACTAAAAAATGTTATTTTTTTTTCTTTTAAATATTTATTTCTTTTTATTTTTCTATTTTTTTTTTTTTAATTTATTTCTGTTTTCTCATGACATATATATATATTTAGTTAACCCTCTTACGTTCCAATACATTTCTCTGCAAGTCATCTTTAACTATCCAGCATTTACTTTACATCTCATTGCTATTTACCCTCCTGGATCAAATTGTGTGTGGCTAAATATTACTCGTAGCCGTATCCTAACCTTCAAATTTTTATTCATGAATAACCTCTTGTATTCATATGACATTTCGTTCCCTGATAACATTTGAAAACAATCTACAGTTTCTTGAACAATACATCTTTTAACAACTTTCATTTTCAACTCTTCAACTATCTCTTTAATTTGAGAATACTCTGACAAATCTGTACTAAACTGTACTGGACTGGAGTTTTCATTTTGAACATCTTGGTACTATTTATTTCTTTGAATTACTGTCTCATTCTGTATTTCTGATATTTCCCCTCTGAAATTGACTTGCGCCTTATTCACATCTACATTCATAACCTCTTTCATCTCTCTTAACTCACTTGAAATACTACTCATTTGACTTCCTAACTCTGTACATTCTACATTAACCTCACTTTTAGTATTAACCTCACTTTCTTTGTTATCTCTTTCCATACTCATATTTAACATTTTCTTTGAAACTTCTCCTATCTCACTTGCTATCACTTCCTCACTTTCATCTCTCATCTCTGGCATACTACTATCCAACTTCATAACTTTCTTTTCAATTTCTTCCCTGCTTTGATCTACTTTTTGCTCTAATATCTCATTCCTTCTACCAATATCTTCAATTGATTTCCTATGATCTTTTTTTATATCTTCTCTCAATTCCTCCAAACTCTGATCTAATTTCTTACTAATATATTCCCTATTTTGATCTATTTTCTTTTCTAATTTCTCATTATTCTTTTACATATCTTCCCTTACCGTTTCAAAAAAAATTTCTTATCATGTCCATCATCATTCTAGCATCAATAGTAATATTTCCTGCTATTCTACTCTTACTTTCTGCACTAACATTTCCTCCATCAGATACTACATTGTTTAAGCTATTTTCTGTAATCTGTATTGAATTACAGCTAACTGTTATATTATCTCCCTCCATCATTGTTTCTTCAATATTACTAGTAGCCATTGTTTTCGTTTTCTAAAAAAATTACAATACTCTGACCTTTATGATGCTGTCTGTTGCTGTTACTTTGATGTCCAGCTTCCTGCCCCATTCTCCTAGGTTTGTATGTCGCTTCTGCGTTGTATTATGATGAATCTACGTTGTCTCGATGTTTTTGTAGTTGAATTACCCTGTTGCCTTGTAATCTCGGAATTACGATCGTAGTCTGTCGTTCCTTTTGTTGTTTCTGGAATCTGCGTCTTGTAGATCATTTCACTGCTGCATTCGCCCCTTCCTGGTTATGTTGATTCATTCCTGGTCATCGTGTTCCTTTCCTGGTCACTATGCTTCTTTCCTGGTCATCGTGTTCCTTTCCTGGTTGTCGTGCCCCACGTTCTGGGTGCCAATTTGAAGTAGTATTAATGTTGTATTTATTTAACATTAATTGTAGCCCCACGTTTGGGAGCCAATTTGCGACGGCACTTATTGTATATGTTTTGTTTGTTTGTTAGCCCCACGTTGTGGAGCCAGTTTGCGAGAGAAATTGCTTTACGTAATGTTGTTTACATCACTGTTGAAGCCATCTTGTGACGTCACTCATTGTCTGGTTTGTAGCTCCATCTGGCGTAGCAATTTGCATCAGTTTTGAAATAATTCACTTTAAATGTCCTCCAGCTAGCTGTTTGGGTCGAACATGTATCTCTTTTGCAGGTTGTGAAGCGGAAAGGAATCTTTTATCCAGAAATTATACTGATGAAGAAAATTTGTTTTATAATTTTTATTGCCGAACACGTTCACGAACACTTTTACATATTGGTTTAGATACTCGCCAAACTGAAACTGTTTGTAATAACTTCTTACTTATCAGTTTTAACTCACGTACTTCAACTTTGTGTATATTTAACTGTATAATACTTTAGATTCTCGTAATTCTGCTGCGCGTAACTTATGACGAACTGAAGACAGCGTGCTAGAAATTTTGATGAACTGGGCGACCGACGTGTAAGGTATTGAGAATTTTGTTGAACTGTGGGGCGATCTACCTCGGGCCTGGCTTATATACTCCCACTCCTTGACATGCCTAAAGATTATAAATGAACTGCTATTGGCTAATAAAATGCGCCAACATTAGCGTCTATTTTAATATCCAATGAAAACCACGAATACATATTGCTTTAGGAAATATTCTAGAAATTTCTACCGAAAGCGCGCGAACATTACGTAACTTCCTTGTTCCCGGTAACGATAAACAACTCACCCCATCGCTGCATTATTGCGTTATTATTGACAGTTTCAGTAGAGCCGTGTATTATTATTTACCAATAATAATTACACTTAATAAACCTCTGAAATCAATGTCACCTATAAATACATATTTATATTACAATCATTATTTACATTGAAGTAATTTGTGATACAAATTACCGTATCACAATAAATACAAATACAACATATGAGTGTAGACATGATGCTTTCTCAATAAAACTGGTAAAGTTGTTTCATAGTAGCTATCCAGTACTAACTGGTCTGCTCAGGACACCTATGCAGAACCAACTGCTCATGACAACCATTTCATGCTAACTGCTTGTCATGGCTATGCAGAGAACCAAGTGCTCAGAACAACCATGCGAGAGACTAACTAGTTGCGACTGCTACACAGAACCAGGTGCTCACACGAACCTATTGTTTTTTCCTTGTTCGAGTTTAGGCAAAGTAATGGGGTCATATAGATCTCACTGTAGTTGAAACCACTTAATTTTCTCTGGCCTTCGGTATTTAAGATGACATGTTTTTAAAATGTCACAATACACAACTCAGAAACCATAAAATATAAACCAAAACTCCCTACAGAAAAAGTCATACCTCATTAAAATATGCACTTGTGTCAAATAACTTCTTTTGTAGTATTAGCCACTTAAGAGGTATTTTCTGTTGATGGTTTGAACTTTTCAAAATTTTAAGCTGCAGAATTATTTTGAAATGTTTTCCTCAGAATTTGTTTCTTATCTGTGTGGTTTCAAAGCTTGTGTGTTCAACTAGCTTTTTAGCAGTAGACTGTCATCCCAACCTCTTTTATGTGCCTGCATATCCATAACAATATATAAGAAATTTCAAAATGCAATAAGTACATAAATACAAATTTTACAGGAGAAGCCAAAACTTAATATTGAGTTCTATAATAAGTGATAATTAAATTTATTAAGAGTTCCGAATGTAGAAAAATAGGATACTTAAGTGAGAAAATCTCACACTGTTTATTTAAAGGCACTGTTGCTAATAGAATTTTGAAAATCCATGGACTTGTTTCATTTTGCACCAACCAAAGCAACAAATGGTGCTTTGAAACAAATTTATACAGTATGCAAGAATCTATTCTTTAATTTTTATTTCTAACCAAACAATTAATACAATGCAATCATTAATTCAGGAAGATGTTCCCAAACATTTCTTCAAATAACAGAATCAAAATCAGTCACTTGTTTTAACTGCTTTGAGAAATGTCCACACATTATTTAAGTAATGCAATCAAAATTGTAATTAAGGAGAACATTTTCAAACATCATTTAAATCATACATGTCAAAATTCTTATTCGCTTTAATTCTACATATTACACTTATTTTTTCTTTTTTGATACATGTTTCTTTGTATCTGTATGTGTTACATGCACTTTTGGTGTGGCTGCTGGTATACAGAATGTTATATTATATACTCATATCCAGTGATACCACGTAATTGAATAAAAGTAATTGGATTATCTGTGATGATCATTTTTGTCATAATTACAATTTTATTCTAAAGATACAAGCATTACCTGGTTGTAATACTTAAAATTTCAGTAAACTAAAATTCTCTGTGTAAAGACACTGGAATTTTTTTTTTCCTCTGGTAATAAAAAATATTTGTTAGCAGAGCAGGCCTACCAATATTGGTCTTGTATACTCTATCAAAGGCCTATTGAAATTGGAATGTTTTAAATTGCAGCAAGTCTGATTCCTGCTTTAAAATGTTCATGGTTAAAGTATTCCATATCGAAGGCATTGCTTTTAAAAATTACTGTAGGAATTCCATTAAATACTTCATAGCATAACCAGAGAGCTGTTTTTTTTGCAAAAAGGATCTAAGGTTGGTCATATTAGTTTCAGTATGTGACCTTTCCATGAAGTTAGTTCAATGAATTAAAATATCTGTAATGTAATCATAATTTGAGATTAATTGTTTTTTGTAGGTACTTTTATCAACACTGCATGTATCCCTCTAAGTAGGTATTAAGTACATATTGCTGCTGAAATCTTTTTGAACAGGAAATTGCCGGTGGTCACTGTGCGGGCACACTGCTCCGGTGAACTTCTTGCGACTTGATTCTATGGGAGGCTCATTTCTTTCAGCAGACTCTGTCTGCCGTGATAGATCACTTCGCCTTTGGGACCTCACTAAAGGTGAGTAGATGCCACATGCATATTTATTTCTTAAAAAAAGGCAAGGTTAAAAATTAACAGTATACAATATATAACAAATATAACAATAATTTTAAACCTTTGGTTGAAAGGTGTGCGATCTTAACATTTTAAAGTCTAAAAATGGAACATCTGCCATTTCCCAGGTTCTAAGTATTATCCAGCAGCTTTCAGCTGGTACTATTCAAACCCTGTTTGGTCCGTTTTATGTATGTGAATTCTAAGCACTCTTGTGTCCTTTGGTTGTCTTATATTTGATCATAATTATGCAGACATTTTCTTAAGTTGTTTTTTTCCCTTTTTTTTCCCTCCAAAAATAAAATAATTCAAAGCATATCACATAAACAACTATTTATTTAACACTAATTTATAGTGGCTACAAAACTGGAATGAGTTAACCATAGTGAGTTAATTATCAATAGAACAAACTATTTCATCAAAGTATAAAACCTCATCCCATGAAAGCAGAAAAAAAAGCCTTCTTAGTAAAATATAAATTATTGCAATATTCTGAGTTAACAAAATGTTTCTTCAGGTTAAAAAATTGAAGAAAACATTGCAATTTAATATCTATTTATTATGCATTTGGATAATTTAAGATTCCTTGTACAAAGTATATTTTTAGAAAAGCTGAACCTGGGGAAAGTTTTTGTAGTTCTGAAATTCTGGTGACACAATATAGAATAGTGAGTGACACTAAATTTCCAGGTTTACTTAGATTCTAACATGTGAATGAGCATGAATAAATGTAAATGGAAAAAAACAAAACAAATTCAGGATTTCTACTGAAAGAGCTGGACTTTTCTTTTGCTCAAAAAATGTGAAACAATTCATACCATATAATACTCAGCTCTTCTCATAAATGAGTGTTTATTTGCTTATAGGTGAGTTGCTTGCAGTCTACACCCCTGAACGTCCAGTAACATCCTGTGAGGTTACCAATCGAGGTCGCATAGTTGTACTTGCACTGCGAGGGCGATCTAAAATCACAACACTAGAACTTCGTGGTCCTCAAATTGAAAACACTTCTGCTGATAACAGTCGCTGCTATGGCCATTCTGAAAACATGGGCAAAACATTTGACTTGCGAGATGATGCTAAGGCTGCAGAGAGGTGACAGAAAAAGACTGAATCTTGTCTTCGAAATGGGTGAAATTCGAACTATTTTTGTGCAGTTATTTTAATTAAGGCATGAGTCCTTTGCTATACATAGTCTCAGATGTATCAGCAAACTTTTTGACTTGAACAAACATCCCATGAGCCTTCCTAAAATATATATTGCTGTGTTAACACTCTGCATATCCTTGTCATTACTAGCCCAAATCAAAACTCTCTATGCTTTGTTTTAAATTCCTTTGTGATAGTCCCTCCTAGCAGTACAAAAGAATTCTATGTGAAAAACAGCATAGAAAATTCAGTTGCATTGCATTTTGACTTGTGCTGGTAATGCACATGTTTACCAAAGATTGCAAGTTCAAATTCAACCCTGAAAACCACATAAGAGTGTTCATTATTGTTCTAGAAATAGCTATTATATAAACTCCATAATTATCTTTAAATCTCTTTGTATTCTATGAAAGTCTTCTCTTTATTTAGGTTTATTGTTTTCCTGTGGTCCTATTTAGAAATATTTAGCTCAGTTTCTTTATTAAGCTATTGTGCTTATTTTAATCTGTTTAACATAGGAGCCATATAAAGCTACAAAGATGAACCAGACTGCAAAGGAATGGTATTGGCATGAAATTTTACTTTTGGCAAGGATGTTACAGAGTGGAAATTATAATTAGTATTAATATTATTACTATTATTTTTATTATTTTTCTTTCATTTTCTCATCTTTCTTTGTTCCTTTCCACCAGTGCTTTGTGATCCATTGCAAAACTAACATTCACACACTTATTGATCTAAGGGATAAAAGTTTTTGTAAGCACTGTTTGTCCCATGTAATTATAGATTCTGCAAGTTGTATATATTTCTGCACACTATCAAAACAAGCTAGCCGAAAATGCTATCTATATAGGTAAGCTTTCTTGGTGTTGATTGTTGATATTGCTTCACAGGATATCAACTGATTGTTTTTGCCGTCAAACTGCAAGCCTTTAAGTATCCTTTATTCTGAGGCCTTCATCGGGGTAATGATATGTGAGTAAGATCAGTGGTAAGATTTAAAGGTTAGGTTTGGTTTGTTGAACTCACCAGTCAGTCATTTTGAAAATACCATAATAAAACTTTCCTAAGGTTTTCTATAGGCTGTTGCAGCCAATAACCATCAAAATGGCTATATAAAATAGTCTGGAGTATGCAAGTTTTGTTGGGCACCTGGCTCCTTGCCAGGTTTGGATATGTAGCTAGCCACATGGAAACAAGGAATATATTTTACTGCTTGCAAAACACAAAGCTGAAGCAGGATTTTTACAGTTAATGGAAGCACCAACATGCCCCCAAAAAATCTAAGTAATTAAGAATTCTTATCATGTGCTTTCATTTCAGCAGCTTAGATATTTAATATGCCATGCAAACTGCAAGTTTGTTAAATTCCAAAAAGTTAATAACAGAATAAAGCATGTGATTGTAATTTAATAAAAATGCTATATTTTTCTAAATAAGCTCCAACAACACACCATATAGCAGAAATTTCCCTATAGTTAATTTTGAAGATTGAGAAGCTAGTAACAGTGATGTGTCATAATTTAAAATATTTTTTTTTAAAAATTATTTTAAACTAATTTCCCTGTTACTAAACTAACAGTCTGATGATTAGAATTTTTTTTATGGATTGTTTAGTTTAACGTGAGAAATGAAAGATTTAAGATATAATCATGATTTTATACCTACATTTTTCTCACTTTATCATGTTCCTGGGATTGCAAAATGATTGCAAGATCAAAAGTATCGAACAGCACTTCTTTGTGATTTTCTGTAATTCTTTTCATTTCTGCATTTCTATGTCTATCCTTCTTTTGTGTGTATAACAAAGTAAACATGTATGTATGAAATAATGTCATATGGAACTCATTTTACTACATTTGCCCCTTTGTTTCACTCTCTTTGGTAGATAGAATTGTAGAAATAAATGTCAAAGCAGCCATCTTTCTCCTCTCTCATCCATACTTTCCCATAATGTCAGTGTGCAACAAATAATATGCATTAGATGACCTCACATATGCTGACTGATTGCCTCTGCCTTGTTCTTGTAGTGTAAGCATAATTGCTTGCTTTTGTGCTTCACAAGTTTTGAAGCTATTGTCCCTGTTGAAACTTTTGTGATTGTGAACTTTTACTTCAATTCTAATCAAAGATGCTGATATTCCATGAAGCAATAACCAACAGCTAAAACTAGCTTCCTTCTCAGTTTCAGTCTGTGGATTACAAGTTTCAGAACAGTGTATTTCAAATTTTGAATGTTCTTGCAATCTAACTGTATTTTCTGATGTTTTTATTTTTCTAATCCCTTTTAAAGCCTTTTCCCCCAAACCTTGAATTGCAATAATTTATTGCATGGATACACAAATGCAGTGCTGGTCTCTGCAATAAATGAGTAATATTTCTATAAAAGGTATTTGTGCATACAGAGACTGAAATGTATGGGAAGATCATAAATGAACAATTGTAATTAAATAATATTGGTAAGTAAATAATTTATTTTAAGAGCTTATTCTTTTTGCCCTTTTTTTAAGAATATAATTTTTATGATTGAATGTGAAATGATTTATTTCTAATTTGCTAAAGTCAGAATTATTTAGTTAAAACCTAAGGCACAGTGATATGCTATCTAAATAAACAGAACCATGTGTATCTTAATGCAGAGCAAATGGCACATATTTTGTTTCTACTATATTTTGTGTAATGCAGTTTAAATAAAAATATTTTAACATTGTTTCTACAAAAGAATTGTAGGACAATGAGCACATTATGCAAATATAAAAAATGATATCTGCAGAGCACAGAATGCTTTAATTGAAGTTGTTTCCACTGATGTAACACTGTTATCTTTTAATAGAAATTAAGTTTCTGGGGTTTTAAAACTATTGTTAAGCTGCATTATGAAGCACAAGGAATGCAGCTGCATTTAATTACATTTTGCTTATGTGAATAATTGATTCACAGACATAACTTTCAAGATTAAGATGTTCTGATTTCATGTCAAGGGACTTCACTGCTGTTCTTTCTAATTCCATGACCACACAAATAGTACAACTGAGACAAGGGCACAAAGTAGCTTAATACTTTCATAGAGATTAGAGATTTGCTTTGCATGTATTTAGTTTTGACAAAGACCTAAAGAGTTATCCATGTTCTTCCATTGTACTGCATTAGACTTGTTACTGCTCAAACAAAGGACTAAGATATGATTTTGGTAACATGCAGGAAGGAGCAGGTAAAATAATTTAGCTATCGTAAAAAGCATTAATCCAATTAAATAATGTTAGTAATTATTATCAGTGTAACAAATAATATTTCTGATAGCTTCTCCTCCTCCTCTTTTCCCTCCTCTCCTCTAATTCTTGACATTCTCCAAGAAAGTATTTAAAGTACTTAATATCTTAAATAATAAATGGCTTTGAACTGTGGCTTGTTAAACTTTTCTGCATCTTATTAGACTACTTTAACACAATGAAAATTATTATGGTTCTAAAATACTAGAAGAATTGTTAAGATGATACAGAGAAGGGCTTTGGGTTTTTCTTGTAAGCATTAAAAGTAGAAAGTTTGGTTAAAAATAGCAATGTTGGTTGCAATATTGTAAGGCTAAGAACCAATGTATCAATCACAGCATTTCATAATAATAAATTTTACTGTACTTAATCTACAAAAGGTCATTTTTCACATCTTCTTTGTTTATCATGCAAATATAAAGTCAAGCAGTAAATTTGTGGCACAAAAATATCATATAACTTTCATTAATGCCAAAAAAACTTGAATATCAAAACCAATATCTAGATATGCAACTGTTCCTTTGGCATGGCACTTTCACCCACTCAAGTTTTCCAGCACAAGATACGTTGTTTGGGTCAATTAATTTCTCTTCAATCCCACTGTCTTCAAAATCTGAATCAGGCACACTTTCTTCTATAGGCTTTTCTTCCATATGTGTCCTTTTCATCATAAAAATCTAGTAGTGTAAAATGTGTCTGCTCTTTGTTATCATAGATTAATTATAGAGCATCTTCTGAGCCTCGTGGAGGTATGAGATATTTACTGGAAAGGGACACCTCACCACTGCGACCAACTAGATCTATTATGGCTATATCCCCTGGGAGGCAGGGATGAAGTAAAGGAGTGATAGGAGATCACAGGTCCATAGGCAGCTGGGATTACAGAGATGCACAGAAGTCCTTATCATTTCCAGTTTGAAACACCCGCTCTCGGCCAGTAGATGCAGAGAGTCCCATGAGAGGATAATAAAGTGATTCTTGCAGGCAGGCCAATTCACCATGTTGTTGGCGGGGAGAAATCTTTCCAAAGCACAGTGACCATGCACTCTGCCTACCATCAGACATACTACAGAATCTGGAGACAAAGGATGAAAGGGAAAAAGATGAAATGACAGGAAAGGAGAAATCATGATAGAATAAACCACCATAGCATTTGCCTAGGTGACCAGAGGAAAACCACAAAAAATCCCATGGTCAGAGTGGGTGACCACTGGGAATCGAACCTGGGACCTCCCAAATGTGGCCACAGACATTTCCACCTGAACCAAAGCCTAATTGAACTCCTGGATTATACAGTCAATTCTAGGCCATAGCATTTCATTATGATACAGACAAAACTACACACAGTTTACTGGTCAAACGGTTACTACAAAACTGTCTGCTCTAAATAGAAAGTTAAGGATTGCTTATTTTGGAAGTATGGTTTAGACTTAGCTGCTTTCTGTCTGTGCAATTATTGTATACAACCAACAGTCATTTTGCAACTGTGCAGAGTGGTTGTGTGGAGCAGGGTGCCCATTCTCCTGCCCCAAAACATTATCCTTTCCCCATAATTTTTCTGAGAGCGCAATTTCAACTATTTAGTTACTTTTTTATGCTGCTGGAGAGCTTCGCAAAGGGGCTGTCTTATAGGTACTATAGTAGCTATTGTGATACCGGTAAAGCTAAACATATGTATCATGGAGGAGCCCCCGGAACTGGGGCAGAACACTGCATGCAGGCCAGTTGGCCCATTGTGCTTCCAACATGACCCCTGGGAGGGAAGGATGAGGGTAGATACCCAAAGGGCAACTAGATCTGGATGCCATGGGCACAAGCATGGACAGGGCCCCTAAGGTTTCCAGATGGAATGCATCTGTTGCCGCATGGTCCCTACCCACAAGCCACCAATCTCCCCCGGAGCGGAGCCCTACACTGAGGAGAGACCTACATTGAGCGACACCAGGGAAGAAACTTATACAGAGCACAAGCCACCTCCGAGTCACAACCTGCCAAACGCTGTCACCTGGTCCTGCAACCCTGAAACAGATGACAAGGAAGATGATGGGTACAGGAAATGAGACGAAGGAGAGTCATGGTAGAAGATGAACCACCCCAGCATTTTCCTGGCAACCCAAGGAAATCACAAAAAAGCCCATGGGCCAGAGTGGGCGGTCACCAGGGATCGATCTCGAGAAACTTCTTGAATGCAGGCCACAGACATAACCGCCTGAGCTATCCCACTCATTCTGTGATACCAGTAAACAATAAAAACTCAGATAAATAATTGGAAAGTTAAAATTGATAAAATTACAAATAAAATATTTCTCAGGCTGTGTATTTTATCACTTGGTATTTCAATGTATTCTCTTGTATCTATCTAAACAGATGAATACAGTAAGAGTAATAACTATTTGTTCTGAACAACTACATACCTACCTATAATGTTATAGTTCCTTTTATACATTTGCAAAAATTATCATTTGATACCCATATTATACCAGACAGTATAAATTGTACTTAGCATTACTTTTTGTGGGGGCATTTGGCAGCACATTTAGATTAACAAACCTAAAGTTACAAAGTGAGTTAACAATTATATTACCCAATTAAAAATTGTAATAAGCGTCTTTATATTACCTATGTTAATTTACTTCAATATTTTTGTAGCCCCCAAACTTTTGAATTCCCCCAAAAATGTCCCTGATGGTGCAACTTGCACCATAATTTTCCCCCTGGTGTGGAGTCATTCCACAGTCATGGAGTCATTTTTATTATACTCATTTTTCCAAACAATTATTAGGTTGCTGCTGCTATTAGCTGTTAAGTATACCATCTGCAGTCATTTTTACAACATTATTTTTCATTATAGGTTTTCTGCAGTAATGTATCAGTTTTTACCACTAGAAGCACTGTTAGCTGCCAATTTACTATGATGCAAGGTAACTGCTATTATTTAGGTCTATTATTTACTTTAATATCATTAACCCCATTCCCCTCTCAATAAGGAAACTTTGTCAACCTCTCACGAGAGTATCTTAAACATTTTGTGTAGAAAAAGAGTACTAGTGGAAGAAAAAAGTTAATTATTTGTATCAGAATACAGATGGTACTGAAAGTTTAATTAACATTTAGTAATACCGGAATAAGGCGGCGCCGTGGCCGAGTGGTTAGACCGCTCGCCTCCCACCGAGGCAGCCCGGGTTCAATCCCAGGGACCTGCATGTGGGATTTGTGGTGGATGAAGCGGCGTCTGGGCAGGTTTTCTCCG
Source organism: Deroplatys truncata (assembly GCA_030765065.1). Taxonomy (NCBI): domain Eukaryota; kingdom Metazoa; phylum Arthropoda; class Insecta; order Mantodea; family Mantidae; genus Deroplatys; species Deroplatys truncata. The sequence goes on from CM060987.1 coordinate 52,820,741, forward strand.
GGTTCTCTGGTTTCCCCCGCCATTCATTCCACCAACTGCTCCATCATCACCTTTCCTTTCATCCATTTCACCAACATTTCGTTTCATGTACTTCCTTCATCCCATACCAGGCATCGGGCTGATCACCCATCCTGGATGCTCTGTCTGATCCATGAGTGTCTGCTCCTCGACGGGCCTCTGACCCCAGGCACCCGCTTGTAAGACCTGGGGGGTGTAAGTCCTACATAAGAGGAGGGTAAACAGATAATGAATGAATGAATGAATACCGGAATAGTGTAGCTTCATTCAGGGCTCTTGTGCTAAGGGTCCGTGGTTCAATTCCTGGCTCTGGGGTTGTGATTTTAAGTTGGCCTTATCCAAGCCTTCACTTCTGATTAGTTCATATGAAGTATCTCCAAGACCCAACATGGTTCCGAGTCTATGATAAAAGCTGTAGGTCCTCTTATTTCATTACCATTATCACTTCTCATTGGAGGTAACTGGCTCCATCCTGTGGATGCCTTCAGTTAATAAATGATCCATGCATCGCTTGGTGGAATGAGATTTCCCTGGGGTTATTGATCATATGGGGTGCATTGTAAGCCAGTCAACCAACCTTTAGTAATGAAACTGTTTCAGCCTTACCACTATAAAATAGAAGAAATGTTCACTGCAGATTTTAAATAAATATGATATTATTAACCGCAGTAATTGGTAAACCATATGCTGCCATTTAAAAGATGAATGCAATTTATTATTCCTTAGAAGGTGTGAGTAAACTGGATAAGTATTGGTTGGGTGCAGTGGAGCAGCCATATTCTATAGAGTGAATGTAATCTTAAGTAATTTGGAGGAAATGAAATTCACTTGTTTTGAAGCAAATAGCATTTATCGAATAATTTGTAGTTTTATGAACTTAGTCTTACTGTAAGTCATGCTCTGTGTAGCAGAGAATTATTATTAAGAATACGCTTCTTTTATATCCTTGCATATGAAAAAACTTTTGAAATATTGTGTCTAAAATGGAAGGTGCTGGCATTTTTATCTAGTGGTTTTCAGTCATGGAATGAATACTTGAATGAAATTTCTTCTCTAAGTTTTCTTCATGAACAGAACTAAAGCTCAGTAGGTACTATAGCACATAAACCAGAATAAATGTATTAATAAAAACTGCTGCATTGTCATGTTTAATTTTCTTGACTGTTAGTGAAAATGAAGGAGGTGAAATGAATTAACGTTTTAAAAATATTTCCATAAAAACTGTTAATTTTGTGAAATATGCTTGTTTACATTCGATTATTGTTTTATTTGCCTAGTTTGGATCAAGTTTAACCAGTCATACTTGATGCAAAATCTAATAGTCCTTAAAATATGGCTTAAATATCTTATGTTTATATTTTAATAAAATGTATGATACATTAGTCCCTCCCCCCAAAAAAATTGTTTTTGTAATAGTAATAAAATAACAATATGCATTCATGTTACTCATGTAATTGTTATTAATTGTGCATAAATTATACTTCCTATCTATGTATAGATTATAATACATGTAGGCAAATAGCTTTTTCCAGCAAGGACTGCTTTAGTATGGGTTCTGGATGTCCTCTTTTACTTGAGAGTATCCTCTTCAACCTGTCCTTCAATTGAAATGTTAAATGTTCAATTTATTGCACAACATACAAGGATAAGAAGAAGAAAAAAAAAGCTTAATTTTGAAACCTCTTCCCCCTGATCATGCTTACACTTTTCTGATACTAGTGATAGTTTTGCAACACAATCCTTTTCATAAATTCATTGCATGCACTGTACAAATTTACTGCTACTAACTGGAACTGCGTGCTATGAGTACATAGTTTAGTATTTAGTATTGTTTATTGTGCTAAGAGTTTGACAAATTTGATTGTCTACTGCACTTTGACCCTGGTCACTCATTCAGTAGACAATCACTACAGTTTATTTACATTTTACAATTTCTTGTCAATAAATTATCTTGCTCTTTTTCTTTTCCCTTCTTTTTCTTCTTCTTCTTCTTCTTCTTCTTCTTCTTCTTCTTCTTCTTCTTCTTCTTCTTCTTCTTCTTCTTTTTTCTCATGTCCCATTTCTACTTGTTTTTCACTTTTCATTTATTGATTACTTAACCATCACACATTCACTATAGTTTTCCATTCAAAGTAAGATGCGCTACCTCTTACTTTTCTCTTTCCACTGTCCAAAGCCATTTATTTTTTACTTTACACAAAAACTGTCCAATACTTCTGGCGTCCTTGCATATCATTTCAATCATAAGTGTATTTCTATCCCCCTTCAACCACTTCTTATTAAAAAATTCTTTTCTCCAATTTTCTGTTCCTTGGCACTTAAATACTGTGTGTTCAATGTCTTCATTACCACCACATATCGGACATTGGTTCTGAGGAATACCCTGTCTTAGCCCTTTTAGCCTCCATGCTCCGGTTTTTACCTATGCAATAGATTCTCTCTCTTCTTTATTTACTATGTCTATATATTTTTCCCTACCCCATGCATTTTTCACTGGCCTATAATAAACTAATGAGCTCTTTTCGGCAATCTCACTGAACATGATTTGTATTTCTATATCTTCCAGTCTTTTCCTCGCCTTTTTCCAAAAATGTTTTACGTTATTTTGTCTCCTTCTCCATATATCTCCTAACCCATTTTTCTCCAAAATGTTCCGTAATTTACTTACCCATCCATCATTCATTAAGCTATTCTCTTGGTATTCAATACATTGTCTTAACACATTACTTTTTTCCTAGATTTAAAGTTCTGAACCAAAATTTCAAAGCTTTTTCCATTATCTTCCCCTTAGTTGCCACCCTGCCCATCTTTAATTGTGGTACCTGTCTTATAATTGACTTCAGTAGCTCTAGATATAGTTAACAATCTATTAATAAAATTGTTTCATGTCCACAGGCAAAATACAAAGAACTCACTCAGTGTTTTAATGTCACATAATTAAACTATATATTGCTAATTTCTGTGTTCTGTATATTGATCTCAAAATGGTCTCTAAACTGTACGCAATATACTTTGTATGATTTAGTCATAATATCATAAAATATGATTTACCATTGCTTTAGAAGCTACACTAATCTTTCTGTGAAAATCTGAGTTATAAATGGGGAATCACATATACAGTTTCCCTAAGATTACCTAAATTTACCTCCTAGGAATTTTAATGTTCGTAAATTAAAATTATTACAAGAAAGATTAAACTTCTTTCTCACAGAAAATATTACACACAAGCTTAACAGCATAAGTTAACAATCCCTATCCTTGAGGACTCATTAGAATCTTGAGTTCAAGCACTTGAGCAAAAGAAATCCTTTGAAGACCAATATTGTTAAAGAAAAACAGATGGTGTTTAGCTATATAAGCACATTTTAAAAAATGTCTGACTTTTATATTAATTATTTCTTTATCTAGTTATTTAGTAGAATCCATTTCTGAACTTTCTTCATAAACAGAATTGTTTATACTGAATAACAGCAATTCTGCCAGTCATGAGTAATATACGAGGGCTGATCAATAAAGACTGAGACTGATTTTTTTCTGTAGTTTCCTTGATAGTTTTATGTCTCTACCACAAATACTTGAAAAGAGCAGGGTTTCATGTATAATGTCCATAAGCGACAGCACTCTCGTAACGGTATGTTGGTAGTAATGCTGTATATTGTTGACCCTACTTAAATTTCGCATACCACAAAATGGAGGTGACACGAGAGGAGCAATACAGCTCAATAAAATTTTATTTTCGTTTAAATCATACAGCCTTGAAATTTTCGAAAAGCTGAAGCAAGCATACGGTGAAGATGCACTACCTCGTGCAATGGTGTTTAGGTGGTTCAAGGACTTCAAAGAAGGGCGAGTCCTCTGTGCTAAGCAAGGTTGTCCTGGTGTTTCGGAATGGAATGATTTACCAGCATGCAGTTCCCCCCTCACACTACTGTTAAAGCAGCTACTACACATCAGTATTGGCTAAACTGAGGAAGCACATTACAAGGAAACGTCCAGAACATCATCGGAATGGGTGGCAACTTCATCATGACAATGCGCGGCCTCACGTCGCAAATTAAGTCCAGAAATTTTGGGCTAAATTCAACATTACCTGTGTGCCGCATCCGCCTTAAAGCCCCACTTTTACCCCCTGTGGTTTCTTTTTATTCCCATTACTAAAGGCAAAGCTCCGGGGCATTCGATTTGAGAGCACTGAAGCAGTGCTAAAGAAAAGTGAGGCGATTCTCAAAGACCTGACAAAGAATGGCCTGCACCATGTGTTCGAGGACTGGCAGAGACGCTATAAAAAGTGCATTTAGTTAGGAGGGGACTAATTTGAAAAAGATCATGTCAACATTGAAATGGAGTAATAAATATCTGTGAAAAAAAATCAGTCTCAGTCTTTATTGATCAGCCCTCGTAAATTAGGCATGAAGTAATATGATGCTTTAATGCAAATATATCCCATTCTTTCTTTTCCATTTTCTGCTCTGCATATGGCATATTCAAGGAAGGAAAAATTTGTAAGCGAACACATGCATGCACATACAAGGTTAAAATATCAAAGCACAGAATAGACAATATATTATAAGTGATTTAATTTCATGATTTTATACTATATTTCTTTAATGAAAAGAGAGGTAAGTAAAGTGCATAAATGCCAATAAACTGCTTTAAAAATGAGTAATGTGAGCTTTTTCTTTTTTCACTTTGAAAAACTATCCGTAAATTTATTAATGGATTTGTTTTATGGTTTAACAAATACTTTTATAAATGTATGTATGGTATGCTCCATAAAATTTAAAATTTGTTAGCACATATATATGCTTTTGTTATTTTAAACAACCACGCAAAATAGCATAGCTGTTTAAAACACCTTATGGAATAAACTACTAATTGGCCTTGTAATTGGACTTGAAAAAAACCACAGGAAGGAGCAATTCAGAGAAAGAAATGGTTTACTTATCGTATACACTGAAGATCTACACACACTTTATTTTATATTGGTAATTATGATTATAAATAAACTGACCATGCTAGAATCTAGTTCCTGAGATCACGGGTTCAAACCTGGTGGAGAGCGATGGATTTTTTCGGGCGTAAAAATCCTTAGCATGGCTTCCTTCGGAAGGGAAATAAAGCCGGTGGTCCCGTGTCCTAGATTTACAGCACATAAAAGAACCTCAACCTGATAAAGAGACCTCTGAGCAAAATTACCAGTCTTTCACACCCAATATGGAATGGGACACTAAGGACCACAGCAGTTAAAGAGCGTTCATAAATAAAACTTGGTTTAATTTAATTTAAATAAACTGAATTATAATATTTATGAAATATTGTAGTGCACCTCTAGGTGAGAAAACAAAGTGGTTAACAAAAGTGGGGTGGTAGTCTCAGATTGAAGAGGCAGTTGGTACCGGGATTGAGGGTCCATTGGGTATGTGAAATAACAGCACCAGGTTCTATAAAAAGCTAATGGCTAGGTAATTTATTAAGTAAGTTAGGGTTGTGGGCCCTCTAACAGGACCTGAGGTGCAAAAGCTTAAGTAACCATCACCAAGAATTACCTGGATACAGATCTGGCAGGACTTGACTTGACTTATTTAGTAAACATATACTGTGTTAGGCTGGGATTTGAGACCCAAGTTAACGTAGATGCATGGCAGAGAGACAATTGAGAGATTGAACACCCTGACCCACTTATGTGGGCAATAAACACTTTGCAAAGACAGACCAGCAGAATGTTTTCCTTGTTGCTCAGTTTGTTCCAATTACGCCAATTTATGAAATCTGATGCAACTTCCTGGTTGTGTATTGAATCCCACGAAGGGTTGTTAGCTCATTACAATATCATCAATATCATCATCAGCAGTGTTAAAATCTGCCACTAGCTGAAAATCTATTCTCTCAATTGCACATCATAGTTGTATCTATATTTTTAGGTGTTGGAAAGCTATGGTGGGAATCTAAAAAGTAAATTACGCAGGGAAATTCATACAAAACCAAGGCTTACACTACAAATGAAAATAACCAATTACACAGTTCAAGTTTCTCCCTCAATGATCATTAAATTGGATGCATAAAAATAATAAAACACCAGTAATTTCTATCTATAAAACCAGTGTTTATTAAAATTACATAAAGATTTGCATATCATTTTAGATTCACCAGAAATGAGGCATAAATGCATGAATTTATTGCTGCAATTCCTCGTTTGAAATGTGCAGATATAGAAGGCCAGTTTCTCCTCCATGCTGCTGTAAAAGTTCCTCTGAATTTATGAATAGGTTTTTAAAACTGGTTATACTCTCATATTAACATTTCTTGCATTGCTGTCATCATCATCATCATCATCAACTTGTACGGTTACAGTTTATTAAAACTTTTCGTGTATTCTTCCCTCAAAATTAATTTTGTTTCAAGTATCTTTTCAGAAAATAATATAATATTTATTTAATTAAACATCATTGGTGACCATAATTTATCATCATTATGAAAGGCATACAGTTTATAATTTTTTCAAAAATATGAAGGAGCTTATTGAAACAAAATATGTGTTGGCTGGCCTTGTAGCCTAGTCGGTATAGCACCTGCCTGCCTTGCGAGGGTTCCTGGATTTTCTCTAGCCAAGATTATTCCCTATTCTTCCCAGAGTCTGGAAGTATGAATGAGAGTGTGAATGTGTGTGTGTGTGTGAGATCTAATCTGTAAAACTCAAAGAAAAATTAGAAATATAATGTATAGTAAGTTCAACCATTGGCAATGTGTTCCAAAGGTAAAAGGCTGTCTATATGACCATTACAGTTAAAGGCGGAGTGTAATGGAACAATAAAAAAATACATTTTTTCAAGGCTTAAAATGATGTAGGTACATATAGAACTAAGAAAGAAAGACAACATAACATATGCAATTCTAAATTAAATGACTTCCATCAGTACTATCAATTGGAGTAACTTGTAGCAGAATTTAACTTGGGATAAAATAACAAGGTATAGTGTGTTTACTTGTTAATAGCATGCACATGAAGCAGTTCAGAATTGTTTGTGAGATCTGCGTAAGTGCAATACCTATGAACAGTGAAAGTACACTGCACCTATGAGAATAGCCTTATCCCAAGCTATCTCAAATGAAACCACATATACAAGAAATAGAGTGAGCATTCATTGCATTTTAGAGGTATGTTCCAGTCATCCCATCCATTTTATAAACCAATAACAAAGTGTCCCAATCTGTAAAACTCTAGGAATTAACGTCATTACTAGGCTTTAATATGATAGAGATTTCATGTGCAATACTAAAATACAATATTCAAACCAGCATCATAGAAATAATTCACCTCTGAACAGTCTTTTGATGAGCACATTTTCCATGTGCTTTCACATTATTAGGTTATGTGGTTATGTTACGATGTATGTCCCAAATGCTCAGAGAACATATCATATTTTGTTTTCACATTGTAATTTTTACATGTACTCCAAAAAGAAGTAGATTTAATGCCCCTTATAAATAACCAGTAACTAAAGAGATGAATTCTTGATGAAAATAAATGACCTAATTGTAACAAAACAGTATTTAACAGGCAATTTTCTGGAAAAAATGTGTATGTAGGCAACTGATCTTATGAGATTTGAACATTGTGCTTCTGGATTTTACAGGCCATATGATGATGATAATTATGATGTGGTGATGGTGGTGTTAGATCTCTAAATGTTTAAAGAGAACAGAAATGACTCCCTTAAATGAGCAGGATGGCTCAGGGGGTAATGTCTGTAGCCCACATTTGGCCTGACCAATCTGACTGAAGGCTTTTTTGTGGTTTTCTGCAGTTGCTAGGCGAATGCTAGGTTGGGTAATTTGATCCAAATTTTCTTATCATCCCTTTCATCACTACATTTCATTTCCTTTTTCACTGTCATAGCATGCATTGGGCTGATCACCCATCCTGGATGTGCTATGATCTAGAGTTTGTTTGCTTCTCAACAGGCTACTGACCCAAGGCATCAGCTTGTAAGTCCTTGGGGGTGTAAGTCCTATGAGGAGGGTAATCCATTGAAGAAGAAATGACCCCCTTGCTTGGAATGTCTTTTCTTTTGCTAAGCATATGGTTAACAATTACACATGTTTCATAAAACTATGAGAAACAAAATACTAACTGCTGTGCAAGGGGTGGGAGTGGGAATGTTTCTCTATCCAAGATTATTCCCTATCCTCCCCAGAGTCTGGAAGTATGAATGAGAGTGTGAATGTGTATGTGATCTCATGAATAAAACCCAAAGTTTACCAGAAATCTAACAACAAGCAAATACAAATTAACACCATTGCCTTTAGGCAATAAATGCTCCAAAGGAAAGGCCACCGACAAGACCATTGTAGTTAAACACAAGCTATAAATGGAGCAAACAAACAAATACTGAATGTGAACATCAACACTTGAATCATTCTGACAGCATAACCAAACTGATAAGGAGCAGCCTATCAATGAAATTACAATATGGCTACCATGAACTTAGAGGTAAATGAACAAGAAGAATGAATGATACAGGAAACAGGAGAAAAGCTATCCTTGCATCACCGTAGTCTCCAAAATTCCTGACATGGTTGGTGAGATTGTTACTGCAAAATGATGAATAGGTGCACTTATTGCTTATACCCAGCGATTTCAATTGAGAAACATATCTAGGAAAAAGTAATGTGTTAAGACAATGTATTGAATACCAAGAGAATAGCTTAATGAATATTGGATGGGTAAGTAAATTATGGAACATTTTGGAGAAAAATGGGTTAGGAGATATGTGGAGAAGGAGAAAAAACAACGTGAAAATTTTTGGGAAAAAGGCGAGGAAAAGACTGGAAGATATAGAAATACAAATCATGTTCAGTGAGATTGCTGAAAACAGCTCATTAGTTTGTTATAGGCCAATGAAAAATACATGGGGTAGGGCAAAATATATAGACATAGTAAATAAAGAAGAGAGAGAATGGAGGCTAAAAGGGCTAAGACAGGGTATTCCTCAGAACCAATATCCGATATGTGGTGGTAATGAAGACATTGAGCACATAGTATTTAAGTGCCAAGGAACAGAAAATTGGAGAAAAGAATTTTTTAATAAGAAGTGGTTGAAGGGGGATAGAAATACACTTATGATTGAAATGATATGCAAGAATGCTAGAAGCATTGGACAGTTTTTGTGTAAAGTAAAAAAAAAATGGCTTTGGACAGTGGAAAGAGAAAAGTAAGAGGTAGTGCATCTTACTTTGAATGGAAAACTATAGTGAATGTGTGATGGTTAAGTAATCAATAAATGAAAAGTGAAAAACAAGTGGAAATGGGACATGAAAAAAAAAAAGAGCAAGATAATTTATTGACAAGAAATTGTAAAATGTAAATAAACTGTAGTGATTGTCTACTGAATGAGTGACCATGGTCAAAGTGCAGTAGACAATCAAATTTGTAAAACTCTTAGCACAATAGTGGTTATGTGACTTTTTTACCATAAAATGAATCACTTTAAAGATATAGCAAAAATGCAATTTTTTCATAATGACAGAAGGAGGGAGGGGGATAGAGCATGTAAGAATCCATTTTTCCTTTCACTGGTGTTTATTGATATATTTATTACCTTTATTTGTTTGTTTTTATTTCTCTTTTATGCATAGGTAATCCATTCTGACTTTTGAATGTGGTGAAACAAGTGCTCAGTTAGTTTATTTGTGTTGGTCACATGAAGATCTGTTACTATCTTGCCACCTTGAGAGAAAGAAGCCTTTCTTTTAAGTAAAATACCAATATACCACTAGCTGCATACTTTTGTTTTAAGAGTACAAAGTACGATTAGTCTATTAAAAACAAAATATTATTGCACCTATATTTTGCAGTATTTTCTGTTTAGTAGTTAATATTTTTCAAACAGCTATGATTTCTGTAAGCCAATGAACCTCCTTTCTAAAGTTTATAAACAGCAGAACAGCAAAGTCTATTGAAAGAAAACATCTATTCAGCTTATTCAGAAAATTCTGTAATCAAAGTTTATAGCATTGTCATTGTTTGTTATAAGTGGATTTTTATAGCCTGTGTGATGGTAAGTTAAACCTTTAAAGGCAGTTTCTCTGTTGAGTAACATTTATGGTTAATATTAGGATTTATTCCTGCAATAAGAGTGCTATAGCTGCTCTCACCCTAACTATATCTTTCTCTGTGCCTCTCATAAGCTATACAAATAGTGTCTAAGAATTTTGACTTGAAATAAAAAGTGTGTTTATGTAGTCCAATAAAATTGATGTTAATGTGTCCAGTTACCATGTAAATCTACTCTCCAAAAAAACGTACTGCTTAATTATTTCTTTTTCTGTTGCTGTAAGGAAAAAATACTGTTGATGTTTACCGAATGAAATGTGAAAGTGAGAATAAAGAAAACTCTTGTTACATCGGTTGTATATATAGTTATTCTTAGCTCCTTTGAGCTTCTTCAGAAAACCTATCTGCCTGGACCAACATAACTCCTTGTGTGAACATGTACCAGCTGTGCACAGAAGTGTATGTTGCAAGGAAAGAGGAGAAAAGGTTAGTAGTCAGCCTATACATCTCTTTCATACACTTTCACAAAGAAAATGATGGAGTAAAACTGCAATGCCAGCCATATGTGGTCATTTTGCTATGGTACACTAACATGATGTAATGTGCACAAGTTCGCAATATGTCATTATTAAATATGATTAAATATTTATTTAGTAGTTAAATTAAACATTTTCCTTGATAAATCTTTGAACTGAGGCAACTAATATCACTGTAGTTGTCTATTGCAAATATTGTTGGTTGCCTGATGTTTAGTATCAGAGAGCAATCACTGCAAGCATTCTGCTGATGCTTTATACCAATTGCAGCTAATTATTTACATTTTTTTATGAGTTCATACCTAATACAGACAGCTTAGTGCAGTAAATCATCTCTCCTGGACAGGAATAGGAAACCTGTTCAGAGAAAGATATGGTGCAGATAGTTTCAAATAGGTTTGCCCCAAAATGACATTTTTAATAAATTTCTTGCTGAGGATGTATAGCTGTTTAATGGTTTTACTCATATTAGTAAAGAGAAATTTAATTCTTGAAGAAGGAAGCTCCTCTCATCTCAAATTAGGATGCCAATTTTTAGGCAAATATACAGCAGTAGAACAGCCCTGCACATTTATAGGCTTTGAATACTCATATCTTTTATAGTTCATTTTATTCTTTTATATACCTACATATAAAGGATACATCATGTTAATATAAAAATAATAATGGCATCCAAAGATTCTGTGCAAAGATTATATCAGATAATAATATAACCATTATAATAATACAATAAATACACTACTTCATGATCAGTTTTACATCCTATATTTCACTTCAAATTTTTATTCATCTATACTATAAAAAGCATGTTTTATTAAATACCTTTTTATTGCTTTTATGACTGTTTTAATACAGTTTTTCAGTTTTATTTATTTTGGTAAATTATTATACAATACTTTATTGATTTATGGTGCCACATTACCACTACAGGTGCTTTGGGGTAACACTATACACTAACACTGAAAGAAGAGAGCGTTAGGTATAACAAACGCTCAAAATGACCACCATTCAGCATAAGGCATCAATGCATTTCCCCATGATGATTGTATATGTTTAAATATCTCAGGCGTGTTTCTAATGAGTTGAAAACGATTGGCAATGCATTCCCAGAGTTCGTCAATGTTAGCAACAGGGCTCATGTACACTGAAAAAAATTCAAACTGTTCCCAAAGAAGTCCAGAAATTTCAAATCTTGGAGGTAATGCTGTTGGTAAGCCACAGCTGATATACCATTGTGGAAGATTTGCAGAGAAATGAGCTGGTACTCATCATGCATGTGTCATGGTCTCTGCTTATCCTAAAAAGGCATACCCCCAAACTGTTACGTGGCTCATGTTGCAAAACTAGAGGTACATGCAACCATTAAGTCTACCAGGTAAGAAGTGAGATCCGAATAGCCGATCATCTACAAACACCTGCCTACACAAAAATGGAAAGTGTCACTGATGTGCCGTTTCAATGCTCGCATTGGGGTTTTCCAAACATGTGCGTTATAGAAATTGTAATACCACCTTGAGTAAAACCATTGATTGAAGGCAAACCGGGTTTGAAAGTCCTCTGTTTTCAAGGCTTGCACACTCTAAATGATGGGGGTACAACAGTTGTGCCCGCAAAATCCGCCAAATGGTGCAATGCGCAACGTGTTCAACAACTGCAATCCGTCTGGTTTTATGCCCGGAGTTCCCCCCGTTCTGCGTAACACTCGTTCTTCAACTCCAGAGTGGACATTATTCTTGGTCTTCATGTATCACCGTATACTGGGTGTGAATGCACCATTTTTACGCAAGTGCTGATAGGATCTCGTGAATACATACAGGGTGAGCCAAAAGACTCCGAACCGCCTGCGCGGTGGTTTTTCTTCTCCGCGTTCTCGTTGCCGTCTGCCGCTATCATAGAAAGGCGCGGATGAAACCATACAACTTTTAAAGGTTTTACTTACCAACTTTATGAAAGGAGATGCTGAAACTGGCTACCGTCGTTGTCCATATATTTTTGGCACCTCTTTAGCAAACTATCCATCATGACCGATGTCGTCTAATGTTTCTTCGGTAAGAACCGAACGCCGTCTTTTAGATTTCTTAGCCTGAACACTTCCTGTAAAGTTCATGGATTGTTGTACGGCCTGGAAGTTTTACACCTTGAAATCTTTCTGCAAATCGTACTTTCACTTGGCGAGCTGACCGAGTTAACATATACGAATAATAAATAAATACACGCTGTGCAGTAGAAAGCACATAATATACTTTGTGACTAAGTACAGGACAAAATAATAAATAAATTGTAATAACTGAACTACATCACATCACCGTCAACCCAATACTGCACTTCACACTGCACACAGTGTTTATAGCAGCAGTGCGTTATCATGTTTTTATCATATTTCCACACGCCCTGTGGAAAAAACACCGCGCAGCCGGTAATATTGTTGATAAAATACCCCTCCGGGGTAACTTAAAACATAAAGTGTACAAGACAAACCCACACACCCTGGAAGAATTAAAACCAAATATCCGCCAGGAAATTTCTCAACGTGAACTACGACGATAGCTTTCTAAAGAGGTGCCAAGAATGTATGGACAACGACGGTGGCCAATTTCAGCATCTCTTTTCGTAAAGTTGGTAAGTAAAGCCTTTAAAAGTAGTTTTTAAAATGTTGTATGGTTTCATCCGCGCCTTTCTACGATAGCGGCAGACGGCAACGAGCGCGGAGGACGCGGACAGGAAAAACACCGCGCAGGCGGTTCGGAGTATTTTGGCTCACTCTGTACATGACTATCTAGAAAAGCTTCGTTGTACAATTGCACTGCCTCCTGAGCGTAGCCGTTGGCACTTTCATATATTAAATGGATGTCTGCCATCTCCTTGTTTGAAAACGTGTGACGTGCTATAACAACTGCTTCAGGTTCTGTGACCAATTACAAGAAGCTGTTAAATACCAATGTGAAGCCTGGTACCTGGAACAAACAGCATACTTTTATACATATCTGCACGTATATATTTTATCTATATAGGATGTTAGGGGTATGAGTGCGCAGATTTCGCATGCTGGGAGATCCAAATATGACGAATAATAAACTCCAATAACAACTTAATCTATCTTGAAAGATAAAGGAGATAATTGAACATTATTGAATATATTATCTGCACAGTCTGGCGACACAGGAGGACTTAAGACCCTAATGTTTTGTTTTGGTTCGCAGCCAGCATGCGTTTACACCTGCAATGTGTGAAAGTCTAAACTAGACCAGCACTTGAAATCCAGTTCGCACGTCCGTGTGTTTATTACAAACTACTGCCAGGAACGAGGGGTGGGTGATTTTCTTTCAAGCTATCCGATCGTATCCACGAGACCTGAACTAAAATCTGCGTAAGAGGCTACGCATAAGATTTAGTCTGATGACCACAGATAAGGCAAATTCAAATGTGAATTATGGAAATACCGCATTCAGGTGTATCGTGGATAATGAAATAAAAATCTTGGCTAAACAGGAAATTTATTATTGGCCAATAACTGCAACATCAACAATATGATATGTTCATTTACAGTAGACGCTCAAAATGTGCTCCGTTAGCAACTATGTTGTCGTCCTCCGTGGTGTAGTGGTTACCATGCTAGCGGGTTCAAACCCGGCGAATGGATTTTTCTTCGGGCGTAAAACTCCTTAGCATGGCTTCCTTTGGAAGGGAAGTAAAGCCGGTGATCCGGTGTCGTAGATTTACGACACGTAAAGAAACCTCAAGCCTGATAAAAAGGCCTCTGAGCAAAATTACTGGTTCTTTCACGCCCAATATAGAATGGGACGCTAAGGTCCACAGCAATTAAAGAGGGTTCATAAACAAAACTCTTTTTTTTTTGTTAGCTTCTATGCAGACATCGCATCTTCTTAGCCAGTTTTACCCCACCCTCGTTAGAGCTTCTGCGTTCTGCCCAATCTCTAGGGCTGCTTCAAACACACGAAGATCATCAATGGTAGCAACCTTGACAGTTACACCTTACTCTTCGAATGTCCCCAGGAATAATAATCTAAAGGTTTGAGATCTGGAGATCTTGTAGGCCAAAGTACTGGTCCAAATCGGCCTATCCACCGGTCAGGAAATGTGCGATTTAAATGTCGTGTAACAACTGCACTGTGTAAGGAGGCACCCCGCCATGTATGAAGCACAAGCGTTGCCTTGTTTGAAGAGGAATATCGTCCGAAAGAGATGGCACATTGTTTTTAAGAAACTGCGGATAAGTTGTTCCAGTGAATCTTGTGGGTAATACAGAAGGGCCTGTCAACTTATCTCCAATTATTCCAGCCCAGATGTTCAGTGAAAACTGGTGTTGGAAATGAGCTTGTCGCACTGTGTGAGGATTTTCAAAGACCCAAGTATGATGATTATGAAAATTCGACACATCATTACGCGCGAAACACGCTTCATCAGCCACTAGCACCTGTGATGAAAAATTAGGATTGCGCACACACTGTTGCTTTAGTCCTTGACAGAAACTACTCTAGGCGGGTAATCATTTACTCGGAGGTGCTGCACCATTTGAATATGATATGGGCGAAGTAACTGTTCTCTTAATGTTCTATGAACTGCCCAATTTGATACACCAACAGTACATGCCACATCCATCTCCTAAAAGCCAAAACCCAAACTCCCCCAATCCACTATCCAAGCATATCCAAGACCAGACAGCAAATGCTAACACTTGACCCACCTCAGGATGCTTCCTGTCCCGCCTTGGAGGCGGAGACACACATACGGGTACCTAATGGTAGTCAACTATTGTGACTACTTTTACAGTAAGTTCAGTTTTAGACCTCCGTAGAAGCATGTTGCAAGCTTTCTCCATATAGTTTCTCAGTTCACACGTGCAAACTCCCCTGGCTAATGTATGTAGACAGGAACAAAACACCACAAATCAAGACAAGCAGAAATGAACGCATAGTTACATGATAATCAAAAATACTATTTTGGAACTACATGGGAACGCGCTCTAAACTACCTGAATTAAAACATCACCTCGCAGTAAATCCTGTAACACTGGTACTGTTAAGCGAAACCTTTCTAACGGGTAAACTAGATTCGTAGTACCAGGCTACCTTGTGTATCCCTCCGATAGACTTAATGGGCAAGTCAGAGGCGGAACAGCGATACCGGTTCACAACAGCATTAGTCATCATCAAAAACATATCCCTGCCCTGGCTACATGGAAGGTACAGCGGTGTGTCTTCTGATTCCAAGATCGCGGGTTCAAACCCCCCCCCCCAGACCGATGGTTTTTAAGTGTGCTTATAAGCGACAACCCCAGTAGATTTACTAGCATGTAAAAGAACTCCCGCGGTCAAACTTCCGGCACACCGGCGGCGCTGATAACGTCATGGCAATTGATAGCATCGTTAGCAAACAAAATATATATTTGGTGTCAATTTGCATACAAGAACAGCTAATAGTAGCATAAGCTTGTACAACCCACCAGGCCAACTGCTGCAGCAAGATTTAGAAACGGCACCTAGTCTAGGTAATCAAGTTATCGCAGCCGGCGACCTCATTTCAGCTCACGAAACACGGATGGAGCTGCCACGCAAATAACACATCGTGCAACATTGTTTACAGGCATATGTTAAATAATAATTACATAATAGCACATTCTGCAGAGCTTACATTCCCCATAACAGACATCAGCGACCAAACGTACTACTTCTACTTCTTTTTCTTCTTCTTCTACTGCTACTACTATACTACTACAACTACTACTACTTTTACTAGATATTGACTTAAAAACACTACGCTCAGATGCAATCAGCAACTCGTTGACTCACTAGCCTCCGAACACTGCGCTATACAGATTGAAATAGAGAACCCCCTACGTGCGCTCCTCCGCTGCTAATGAGGAATTACAACAGGGCAAACTGGAAGTCATTTAGGAGCACCAAATGCACACCTTCAAAACATATAACCCTTGCAGAACTCAGAAGCAGTAGACGAACCGACCGCTACGTACGGAATTGGCGCTCCCGGGGTTCCGAGTCACACTCGTTTGGGTTCCTCTAAGAGGTGAGAGGACTTATACCAAACGCCCAATTAACTGTGGTCCACAAACGTTTTTGACCAATTTCTAGTTAGCTCCCTGAACACAGGCTGACGGATACCACTGCGCGGGACGGAGGAGGGGAATCGCAAGGGCTGACTGGGTAATGCGTAACTCCCAGCCCCCGAGTATCATGTAGGACCGTGTTCATATCCGCTGATAAAGATCAGTCCCGGGGAGGGGCCATTGCATGAGCTGTTACACTCCTGAAGGCGATTGAGTCCCTCTATCTATGTATTGGGAGGTGAGACCCTAAGTTGAGCAAGGTCCAGGCCAGGACTCTCACGTAAGCCGGGGTGGCACCCAGGATGTGAGCATGCCATCGGAGACATTGGTAATGGTGGAGGAATTTATCGCTATAGATACAAAAAGATCCAAAAAACCCACCAAAGTAGTTGTGAAACAAGTAGTCGAGTGTTGTGGTATTCGCTACTTAGTTATCAGCAGAACTGAGGAAGGAAAGAAGTTCAGTACGGTTAGTCCTTTCACTATCCAGAAGGACCTGGATAAAATTGCTGGTGCAGTAAAATTCTGTATTAGAACTCGCAATGGCACGCTCCTGGTTGAAGCAAATTCAACATCCCAGGCAGCGACTATCTTGAAAGCCAAAGAGGAAGGTTATACATGTTGTTTGTAGGTTTCAAAAGAGCGTTTGACACGATTAATAGGGAGGCATTATGGACCAAGCTAAAGGGAAAAGGAGTAAGTGGGAAGTTTATAAATGCGTTACAAAACATCTACACAGGTAACGAATACTGCATAAAGATGACACAAGATATGGTAACCCCAAACAGAGTAAGCACATTAGGTCTCAGACAAGGTTGTCAGTTAAGTCCCATACTATTTAATTTATTTATTGATGATATTCTGGAAGTAGTGAGCGCAACAGACATATGCCAACAATTAACAATATAGAGATCCCAAGTTTGTTATACGCCGATGATTTAGTAGTGTGGTCATTAACAAGTGTGGAATTAATGAAATCAATTGAAGCATTGTATAAGTTTTGCAAAGCATGGAATTTAAGAATAAATATTAACAAATAAAAAAATATGGTTTTTAAGAAGGGAGGTAAATTGGAAAGACATGAAAAATGGTGTTGGGAGGGAACAAAATCGAAGTGGTTAATAAATTTGACTATTTAGGCATCCGTTTCAGCAGTAATGGGGGCTGGAATGAACACAAGAAAAAGGTATTAGCAAAAGGAAGGATGGCACTGAGTGCTATTATTGCATGTAGACATAAACTACCAGGAATGTATATAAAGTGGTTGGAGAGAGCATCTACGGCTGTAGTCGAAGCGAAAATGCTGTATGGGGTGGAAACATGGGGAATAGAGGAGGGATGGAGAAATGTGGATATGATTCATAGGAACTTTTGTAAACAGGTTTTGGGCTTACCTAAAAATTCACCCAATGGGGTAGCACAGACAGAACTAGGAAGAGTAGGGAGCAAAGGTAAAATAATGGTAAGTAGTCTAAAATATTGGTTTAGGCTAAAGAATATAAAGGAACAAGATATTTTGAAACAATGCTTGACTGCACAGGAGAATTACCCAATATACAACTTGGAGTAGCAGAATTAGGCAGGCTCTGGAAGAAAGTGGGGAGGGGGGTACATGGAGAGATAGAGAACTAAAAGAAAGAGGATTCTGGAATCAAATCAAACTAAGAATGGATAATATTGAAATTCAAGAACTTTTTGGTAGTTTTAATAACAAAAAATCATTGAATATTTACAGGGAAGTAAAGCTAGAATGGGGAAAGGAGACATATGTGGAAAAGGAGATAAAGTTGCTAGGGAAGGAATTGCATGGGCGAGAACAGGGGTAGTAAAATTGAAAGGTATAGGACAGATAAGGGAGGTAGACAAATGTCCAATGTGTGGAAAGATGGACAATTATTGGCATGCAACTTTGCAGTGTGAAGAAACTAAAGAAATGAGGGATAAATCAATACCGAGGAAATGGTCTAACGTACCAATAGAAATAATAGGAAAAAAGATATTGAAAATAAAATAAGATGAGGGTGTTAAGGAAATTGGTAACTATTTAGGTAGGGTAAAAACAAAAATGGATGAGAAAATTATATATGGAAGAGATATAGGCACAACAGAGGTAGATAGTAGCCAAAGAATTATAGATATAATGGTTTCAGCAGCGAGATAACCGCTGTGTTGAAGCTTGCTGTAACCAAGGATAGGTAGGCAGCTACTCACAGGTTGGGAGTTATTGCTTTCAGGATAAAATATCTGTAGTATTAAAAAGTAGGTTAAGGGTTAGTAGTAGAGTTGACTGAATGTAATTATACTATGTATATGTATTTTGATAGATATGGTGAAATAAATTATCTTGTCATATCTATCTTGAAAGCCAACTTATTAGGAAGCTATCCAGTTAGAGTGGAGACGCACTAGACCTCGCGCGGGGTAGTAAATACCTGGCATTGGACGGTATGTACGATGGGATTCAAGAGAATCTATAAGATCAAGGTGTGACATCTGTATATCGGGTTCAGCGGAGACAAGGAGGTGAATCTGTGCCTACTCGTACCCTGCTTCTTACCTTTGATCGGGTAAAACTATCTCAAAGGATTAAGGCAGGGTATGAAGCCATTGGAGTTAGGCCATATATCCCCAACCCGCTCAGATGCTATAAGTGCCAGCGCTTTGGTCATACAAGTGATTTCTGTTTCGGTGAAGCTACCTGCGTTAACTGGAGAATTCTCACACGAGGGAGCATGTGCATCAGCTGCAACATGCGTTAACTGCAGTGGTGAACATCCACCTAGTTCCCGAGAATGCCCCCGCTTTACGGAGGAAAGGGCGATCCAGGTGATCCGGGTTAGGGAAATGGTTTCCTTCTCGGAAGCCCGGAAACTCCTGCGTGTCCGCCAAACATCTGTCCCAAGGTCCGGTATCTATAGCTCAGTTGCAGCTAAACCGGTACCATGTCGGGAAATTGCAACTCAAACCAGCTACACTAACGGGGCCACAATTTCAGAAAAGATTCTCGTAGCCAAATCACTTCCAAAGCCCACGAAATCCACATCTACATCTGCTACAACACCTGCAAAGATCCCTTCAGTAAATTCAGCATGAAGACCATCTAGTTCAAGCAATAAGACTGGCAAGCCCGTAACCTATAATGCACCACAGATAAAGTTTAAGACGAGCTATAACCGAACTGAGTTCCTGAAAGAAAATGCAATGTCTCTACCCGGAACATCCAAGGGAAGGAAAAGTCCACAAACATCACCTCGGAGATCCTCTTCTGAGGAATCTTCTGGGAAGATCTTCGCCGATCTCATCTTCCAATCGGTTCGGGGTCTCGAACCGAGGTTTTCTATTGGAAAGACATCCTCCCCCGTGGAGGAGATGGAGTAGGAGGATTCTGCCCACACTGCCAGAAAGGCAGTGAAAAAGAGGCAGGATAAATCCTCGGTTAAAGGTGTTAGCCCGACACCAAAAAAAGGGAAAATTCATTCGACCACACTTTCCACAACGTAGTAAGCTTCTACGATTAAGAACATATCCCGTTATAATTCTAATGGCTATCCTACAATGGAACTCTGTGGAATTAGAACTCATCGATCAGAGCTTGAACTTCTGCTCAACAAGTATGAGTCTTTGGTCGTGTGTTTACAAGAGAGTAAACTCCGTCCGCAAGACAGCTTTCATCTTAGACGATATACCCTAGCACGATGTGATCTCACACTGGAAGATGGTATTCCTGCGCACGGGGGCACTATTATGCTCATTAGAGATTATATATTTGTGGAATCTGTGTCCATACAGTCTGACATCCGTCACTGGCTGCAAGGATTAAACTGCCATTCATCCGATTTACCATCTGTAACATTTACCTGCCTCCATCGATGACCTCTCACTCATGGATTTAGAAGATCTAGTCTCTCAGTTACCAACGCCTATTCTGTTGTTGGGAGACGTTAATGCCCATCACCCTCTTTGGGCTCACCTCGAGCTTGTGCGAGAGGTAAATTAATTACTGATTTTTGGACAATAATCTGAACACCGGAGACCCTACATTTCTCTCAGACTCCTACAACACTTTTTCACATCTTGATATTGCAGTTTGTTCACCACAGTTGCGTTTCCTTGCAATGAAATGTCATCTCTGATTTATACTCTAGTGACCACTTTCCATGTCTTATTAGTCTCCTAACAAAAGATATATGTTCCACACGCCTACCTAGATGGGCTTAGACCAAGCCAACTGGAATCTTTACTCCCAGTTGGCTGTGTTTAATTACAGTGAGCACGACTGTGTGGATGTTTTGGTCGAACATCTCACAGAGAAGATTCTTTCTGCTGCTGAGCAAGCTATTCCACGGTCGTCTGCCAATCCTCGTCGATTTCCAGTCCCTTTGGTTGACGGAAGAGTGCCGAAATACCATTCGTGCTCGCAGGCGTGCTCTTAGGATTTTCCAGCGTCGCTCCACACTGAATAACCTAATTGAATACAAGAAAATGCGTGCCAAGTCTAGATATATTATAAAGGATAGCAAAAGACATCATGGAGCAAGTTTGTAGCTTCATTTAATCGACAAACACATTCCTCTGTCGTTTGGAATAAGTTAAGGCGTGTGGCTGGAAAATCGACCCACGTGCCAATTGCCGGTCTTAAAACAGCTGCAGGAGCTGTTGTTGATGCATTTGATGTGGCTGACATATTAGGCCGTGCTTTTGTTCAAGTGTCTAACTCAGATAACTATTCGCCCGAGTTCCTTCCCGTTAAGACTTAAATTGAATCTCAATGTTTCCTTTTTCGTTCAGGAAATAATGAAGATTACAATCGTCTCTTCACCATGGCCGAGTTAGAACACGCTCTTTCACGTTCGCAACTATCAGCACCGACCTGATCACATCCATGTACACATGCTCCAACAGCTCTCTCCTGAAGGTAAGGCTTTCCTACTCGAGGTCTATAATCGCGTTTGGGTTGATGCCACTTTTCCAGAAAAGTGGCGGGAGGCAACTGTCGTACCCATTTTGAAAGCTGGAAAGGCCGTCATCTCCCGTCCAGATACCGTCCTATTTCCCTCAGCATTTGCGTTTGCAAGGTGATGGAACGTATGATCAATGGACGGTTGGTATGGTGGTTGGAAACTCACAACCTGCTGATCAACATCCAGTGAGGTTTTCGGAGGCGCCGTTCAGCAATGGACTACCTTGTGTCATTGTCGATACAGATCATGAACGGATTCATGAAAAATTGTCAAACCGTTGCGATACTTTTGACCTCGTGATGGCTTATGATACGTGTTGGCGAGCAGGGATACTACGTTCCCTATACGCCTGGAATATACGTGGACGCTAACCATTGTTCATTCAACAGTTTATGAAGGACCGCGTTTTCCGAGTAAGGGTCGGGTCGATTTTTTCGAACCTTTTTGTTCAGATGAACGGGGTACCTCAGGTATCGGTGCTAAGCGTTACACTGTTTGCTATAGCAATTAATTCTATCTCTAAATGTGTTCCTCCAGGGGTATTACCATGCTTACTCGTAGACGACTTTGCCGTTTATTGCACTTCTCTGCGTAGGCCGTTTTTGGAACGCCGTATGCAGCAATGCTTAGATAATCTCCAAGATAGAAGTTCTAAAAACGGCTTTCGTTTTTTAACTGAGAAGTCAATCTGCGTAAACTTCTGGCGCCTTAGGAGACGATTACCACCTTCACTCCGATTCGATCCAGATTTACTACCATTCGCAGATTCAACGAGATTCCTGGGGTTGACGTTTGATAGAAAACTTAGCTGGTCATCGCATATAGCACAGTTGAAAGGGCGATGTGACCGTTCTCTGAATATCTTGCAGATATTAAATGGTAAATATTTAGGAGCGGATTGGACTATTTTGCTACGACTGTATCGCGCACTGGCTTGATCAAAAATAGATTATGGGTGTATCATTTATTCCTCAGTACGACCATCTGTGCTGAGGAGATTAGACGCAGTCCATAACCGGGGCATTCGAGTGTCTATTGGTGCTTTTCCTACTAGCCCAGTTATGAGTATTTACGCCGAATCTGCAGAATCTCCTCTATCGGCGTGATATCCTATTGGGAAATTATGGCTGTGCGCTTAAATGTATGCTTCAACATCCAACGTTCGCTTCGTTTTCTTACACTGCACTGGACGAACGTTATAGAAATAGCTCGATTAATCCAAGGCCTGCAGGTTCTAAGAAATGTAGCGTTTGATTGCGCTACTTCGTTGTGGGTATCGCACCTGGAAGCACTTCTCGTAGATCTCAGGGTCAACTGTCGGCGAATCGACCTGAAAATCCCTACAGTTGTTGTCAGGATAGGATTGCGGGTGTGGTGACACCAGGATATTGTCTTGAAAGAAACACTGTTTTCACTTTTCTCACTCTTTATGCTAGAAATTCCGCAAGATTCATTGATATTCCCTAACACGCGCGGTTCTTTTGGAAACTGTCTTCCCACTATTGTCTTTTAGAGCACTAAAGTTTGCTCCGGCTAGTTATTTAATATTTCGGTGCTCTGTCACACCGTTAGCACATTGAATAAATATTCTAGCTACATCGCTTTATAATTGCATAATTGCGCGGCACTTAGCAAATTTCGGAACTTAGCGTCCTTTTCAAAGCCTAACTGTAAGAAATGTCCGTTGTCTCATAGCGTCTGTTTACTTTAAAATTTGCCTCATACCCACGAAATACAAAAGAAGGTTTCGATTTTTATGGCCCAACGCTCTGGAAACATAATGGACAGTCTTAAAACGAAGCTACTCTTATTTTCGCCTAAATCTTGCAGTTTTTCTTATGCAATTACGCCTTTATTTATTTAACAATATTATTGAAACCTAAAATATTTTTACAGCTTCTGAAGGGCTTTCGATTGATACAATTTTAGTCCTATTGTTTCAAAATTATGGAAATTTGTCAAATTGAATGTTAATTAATTATTAATAATTCCTAAACTATAATTATGACAGAGTTCCTTTTTATGTATTCTTAATCAGGCGGAAATGTCGCTAAAAATGCCCCCTTTTGTAAAAGAAAATCAGATTCACCTAGTATGGTTTTCTTTTTACAAAATACTGCCCTAGGATACATCGACTATTTACACAAAGATACAGTTTAAACACGCGTATACATATAACTGATACCGCAATATGGTGGATGCACACTAACATAAAGATTAAGTAAATGTTAGCGACATGCCACACATAAAAGTTTTAAAATGCACTGAAGTATTGTTGGTAGAATAATGTTACGTGAAAGTTTTGCAAAACAATAACAGCACCCCTTAACCTAGAATAATATAAAATCAGTTCATAGTTATTTACGAGTACAAAGCATTTATTATTTTTTTCAAAAGTTTGGCTACCCCTGTTGCACCTTCTGGCGCTGATTATGTTCACCCCTGAGTGTTGACTGTACTAGTTCCTCTCTGTTCGGAGACCTGTATTTTTTATGCTACGTGCGTTAAGTGGGTTACAATTATTTTTCACATAGCATTTCCTGACAAAGATCCAGTGGTATAGTTATTGACCCTTTGCTTGCTTTCATAACAACCACCACTTTGTCAGTCTGAATCAGCGGGTATTTACACATAAATATAAACATGGTACTTTGCTACTACATTTTATTCTATCTCTGGTGGACAATTACTGTTTGGAGGATGCGGTTCTATTTCAGGATTTTTAGGTGGTACTTCATTCAATAATCTCTTATCCCCATCCTCCTGGTCGATACCGTTTGTTAAATCTATTTCTTTTCATCGTCTTTCTATTTCTTCTTTTCCTTTCTCTTCTTTGTCTTTTTCTCCTGTTTCTAATTCTGCTCCTTTTTCTTCTTTGTCGCCCCTTATTACACTTAATGTGTATGAGCCCATATTTATTCTTTCCACAAATAATTGCTCCGACGCAATCTCTTCTTCCTCCTGCAAGGGCTCGTAGTTTGCCTCCTGATTAGTCGCCATGAAAGGAATGTGTATAACACCTCCCATTTAACACCTTCATACCTGTTTTGCCGAAATATATTATTCCTAGACTTTACTTTATTGATCACATCATCATAGCAATATATGGACTCTTTTGCATAACGCACAACACCTCTTCTGTCGAGTCATAGAGAAATACAGATTTAATTTCCCACCGATGACGGGAACTGTATGGGCAGAGTATTCATCGCTGTTTTGGGGAGCATCAGCTATTCCAAGTCGGCTATAAAATTCCTGGCTTTGACCTGTCCTTTCTGACCCGTTCCTCTATGGTATTCATCTCCCCTTGGGTACCGTTATGTTGCCGTTCTTGATTTGGGCTCCTTTGAAAGTTCGCATATTGAATCTGCGGTGGGCGTTCACCTTGGAAGTGATGGTGAAAGTTTTATCTACCTCGCGGAGTTGGTGAGCTATCTCTTCACCAGTGATTTATATCGTTTTCGGGGAAACGAGGTGCAGGTTCTTGGTAAAGGGTTCTGGCACGTCACTAGGCGATAAGGTCGATGCCCCGTGCCCTAGGTAAGAATCGTTTGGGTGTCTATCCCTGTGTTCCCGACGGTTTCTCTGATGGTTTGGGGATGCTCTTTTCGCATGTTCCTGTTTCGAAGGGTAGTTCTCAACGGAAGCTAGCAGTTCGATGAAGTGGTTGTAGGTGTTGACTCCGGCCACTCGGATGAAGTTGCGGGTTTGTGGAGGAAAGTGACCCGTGACGATCTGAATTAAGTCCCGTGGCGAGATCTCGGGCTCTACAAGTCTACTCTGATTCACTATCCTGAGGAAGTAATCCTGCATGTACAAACCGTTGGAGGGGCCATATTTTCCCGATGAAATCTCTGATGGGGGTTTTCCGATATACGCCCCAGTAGTGCGCGAGAAAAGCTTGTTTGAAGGTCAGATAGTTAGTGGGACTATCAAACACAATTCTAGGCCATTCTGATGCCCTACCTCGCAGTTGTTTCTTTGCTATAGGCATTATAAGTGTCTCTGAAACTTGTTTGAGTTGGAAATGTTCGTCCAGCTCACGAGGAAACGACAGAGGACAGTCATCTTTGGTACTGTGGAAAAATGGTGCACTTAATTCATTTAAGAGGGATTCATGATAGTTACCGCCAGAGAAAGAATGAATCATGCCACAGTCGTTATTATATACAGCATTTACCTTGTCACCGTTATTACTAGTAAGATGGGTGTTGTTATTGCATGCACTTAACCTAACCTGGAGTTAACAAATCAGTGCACACTCTATTTGTGCTAGCACTATCAGTGGCGTTGGAAGGTTGTGAGACTTGCTGGGCTGAGCTACTATCATTAGTGTTTACATTTTTACTCACACTGTTAGTAACATTATGGACTGTTTCTTTTAACAAATTCATTTCCTTTTCAAAGATTTCATTTTTATTCTCTATCCCTTCCGGGCGACTGCTAGTGCTTGCATTTTGAATGCTTATAGATAAAGCAAGAGTTTTTACACCTTCATTCTCTTTGTTAATGGTGGGTATTTCTCTCTCCACAACATTACTTAATTGGGCTTGCACCTGCATGAAGCTGTCTTTGTTTTCCCGGATCACCTCCAGGACCCTTTGTTCGATTTCCTTATTAGATTTCTGATATTTTTCTTTTGTCTACTCGATCTCAGAACCACGTTCGCTGTTGTAATTCCTTATTACTATTTGCTAACAATTCCCGGAATTCCCGAGCCTGATCAGAAAATCTTTTTTCCAGTTCCCTGTTATATTTGTCAATCTGTCAATTTTCTCAGCTAACTCTTTGTTTCTTCCCCTAATTAAGTTTTTAGAGTGTCATTAAATGTTTCAAGCAAGAGTCTAAAATCAAACATTGAAGATTGAGAAACAGGTTTATGAACAGTAAATAAATCCCTAGCAACCCTCGAAGGATACACTGGTTCACTAATGGGAGACCCTTGTGGAGAGATGATGTCATTACCCTGGTTACCCTCACAGCTGATACCTTCGGTCGGTTTCACTCCACTATC
Source organism: Deroplatys truncata (assembly GCA_030765065.1). Taxonomy (NCBI): domain Eukaryota; kingdom Metazoa; phylum Arthropoda; class Insecta; order Mantodea; family Mantidae; genus Deroplatys; species Deroplatys truncata. Next base: position 52,847,409 of record CM060987.1, read on the forward strand.
TCTTTAATCTTGTATTGTCGTTAGATCCGATAGTGATTTACCACTTCTCAAAAACATGTGAGCATGTACACTTAAGAAGTTTGCACTGTCTTACTTTTCGTTGTGCTAACGGTTTACCGTCACCGTCGCTGAAGTTCTAGTAGTCCCGGGTGCGAATCTCATGCCTCCTGTGGGTTTAAAGTTGCTGGACTGCAGTTTCTCGTACTAGGTATCCTTTGCGATGTAGGCCTGGAACTTTTTTCGAGCACTACGTTGGCAGCGTTTGTAGCGTTTGATTGCGCTACTTCGTTGTGGGTATTTCACCTATGTCGTAGTATGGGTAGTCCTCAGGACTCGTAATCGTCGATATCAGTCAGGATGCACTTCTCGTCAATCTCAGCGTCAACTGTCGGCGAATCGGCCTGAAATTCCCTACAGTTGTTGCCAGAATAGGATTGCGGGGGTGGTGATACTAGGATATTGTCTTGAAAGGAACACTGTTTTCAGTTTTCTCACTCTTAATGCTAGAAATCCTGCAAAATTCATTGATATTCCCTAACACGTGCGGTTCTTTTAGTACTGTCTTCCCACTGCTGTCTCTTAGAACACTAAAGTTTGCTCCGGCTAGTTATTTAATATTTCGGTGCTCTATCGCCATTCTTTAGATACTCGCGAACTTGAGGTAGTCACTTGACTAACCTTAACTCGTTTATGAGCTTGGATATAATTATATCAAAAAACACCGTTGGTACATTATATAAATGTTCTACCTACATCACTTTATAATTGCATAATTGCGCGGCACAAAGCAAATTTCGGAGCTTAGAGTCCTTTTCTGACCCGGAGTGCTACGTATTACCTCAACGAAGAATCATGACAAAACTGCCCTAAAACCACGACCACATTCACATATAAAAACGTCTGCTCGCCTTCAAATTTTGTACATGTCACTGCGTTTTCCTATGCTTCCATTAGTGCTAATACTTATTCTCTCGTTTATTGGTTCCCTGGTTGAAAATTCAAAGTCTAACTATAAGAAATGTCCGTTGCCTCATAGTGTCTGTTTACTTTAAAACTTGCCTCATACTCACGAAGTACAAAAGAAGGTTTCGATTTTTATGGTCCCACGTTGGGAAAACATAGTGGACAGTCTAATTACGCCTTTATTTATTTAACAATATTATTGAAGCCATTTACAGCTTCTGAAGGGTTTTCGATTAATAGAGTTTTTAATCCTATTGCTTTAAAATTGTGGAAATTTATCAAATTGAATGTTAATTAATTATTAATAATTCCTAAAATATAATTATTACAGAGTTCCTTTTTATGCATTCTTAATCAGGCGGAAATATCGCTACAGAAAGCACGACATTGAAATGCCTAGCATGTTTTCTAAGGGGGAGACGGTGTACCCCTCCGTTGGTTATGTGCGACATCTCGTGTAGATCTTGGGATGATGATATACCGGAAGTCTACGATGCCTACTTTAGTATCAGCACCTGTATTTTAGAATTTCTGTGCGGTTACAGTGACTGACTTTTGATCTATATCGATGTATCTAAGAGTACCAACGGTGTTGGATGTGCTTATGTTCATGGAACCGAACCCTATACATCCAGTTTTCATGATGGGACATCCATTTATATTGCAGAGCTGTATGCCATATACCGAGCCATTTTGAATGTGCGACGTCGAGAATTGGGAGACTATCTCATTTTGAGTGGTTCCCTAAGTGCACTTCAGAGCCTTCGTGAGTTGTACAACTACCACCCCATTGTTCAGCAAATCCAGGATGCCCTCCATGTTTTACACGATTCTGGCGTTAATATGGAGTGTGCTGGGATACCTGGTCACGTTGGCGTGCCGGAGAATGAACTTGCGAATTTGGCAGCTATGGCGAAACCACAGAATCCTGTGTGACAATACCTTGGGTAACATCGGAAGACTCTAGGCTCGTTGTGCTTAGAGCGGTGCTGTCGTGCTGGCGCGAGGAGTGGTTAGCTCTCCGCGGAAACAAACTTGGGGTAGTTAAGGACATTCCGATAAACTGGGTAACTTCCTCTCGCGTATCTCGTTGTGAGGATGTGATTTTGGCCCGGTTGCGTATTGGTCACTGCAATTTTACGCAGAGTTATCTTTTTAAGGGTGACCCTGCTCCTATGTGTCCGCTTTGTGGCTAGGATCTGTTGGTCCATCACGTGTTGCTAGAGTGTATTGCTCTAGCACACCAGCGGGACTCTCTGCAACTGCCGGCCAGTCTTGCGGAGGTCTTAGCGGATGACAAGAACGCGGTTGATAGGATTTTTAATTCTGTGTCGAAAGTAAATTTCCAAATGTGGATTTAGTCATCTTAATAGCAGGTTATTCATACTGATTGGTTTAGTTTTATATATTTATTTGTGACTTGTGCTATGTTTTTATATTGCTGTTTATCGCTGGCTTTTGCTATGATTTTTATATTGATATTTAACTCTGACTTTTGCTTTGATTTTTATATTGATATTTAACTCTGACTTTTGCTTTGATTTTTATATTGATATTTAACTCTGACTTTTGCTTTCATGTTTATATTGATATTTAACTCTGACTTTTGCTTTGATTTTTATATACATGTTTATCTCTGGCCTTTGCCATGATATTTTGTACTGATCTTTATTTCTGGCTTTTGCCATGCACCGTTTCACAAGGGCGCTAATGACCTAGCAGTTGATCGCCCTTAAACAAAACAAACAAAAGAACTGACCGCACAACTGGAAGCAGCGATACAGGTAGCCAGAACGCCTCCAGAAACAAAATTGCTGACCCTCTGGATGTGCTAGTTTAGTGAAAGAGAGAGGTCACGAATGACAAAATGGCAGCGTGCGCGAAACCCCGTACACAAAGTCAGCCAGGCCACGCTGGAAGCCAAGTAAAAATTCGAATCAATTAAATTTTGCACAAGCATGGGAACAAACCATTGAGGGTAGGAACTAGGCTGAAGCCAAATTTAGAAAGTTACAAAACGATTGGTTAAAGAATCGATCAATGTCCCGCCCAGACTGCTGCCAACATACTGACACTTATGCCGAAACCCCAAAAGACATAGCTAATGCCCTTGCAGATACGCTAGAAGAAGTCTGCTGGGTGAACGATGAACCCAGTGATTAAGCGTTCAGCGAACACGTAGAACAAAACGTAGCAAATATTATCTCCGCCCCAACCTATAATAGAACTAGAAAAAGTAACAAAGGAGAAATAAAATGGACAATTAAGAACATGAAAAAAAAAGCCTGGCCCAGACCAAATACCAAATATGGTACTAAAGAGCTTAAGTGACCTGGCTATTGAGATGCTGGCGAAAATAAGCAACTATTGCCTGCAATACAGATACTTCCCTAAACGCTGGAAGCATGTTAATGTGCTTATGTTTCCAAAATCGGAAAGGACCCCAAAACTACCGGCCGATTAGCCTCCTCAATACCACCAGCATGGGTTCGAGAAGGTAATCCTAAAACGTCTAACGACACACATAAAAGGACATAACATCACAATCAATGAGCCGTTCGGGTTCAGGGCGAATTATTCTACTACGCTGCAACTGACATGCTTTGTGGAAAACATAACACAGGATTACAATACCAAGAATCCATGGCAGCGGCATTCCTCGATATACAAAGAGCTTTCGATACAATATACGACCCAGGCCTACTGCACAAGCTGAGGCTGCTAAACGTCCCTGACACGCTCACACAATTGGTAGCGCATTATCTGAATGGGCGAACATACTATGAACAGCGCTCGCTCAACAATATGAAACATACGGCAGGGATTCTCCAAGGAAGTACCTAGGGCCGGTACTATTCAATCTGTATATAAATTTCCGAAATCCCCAGACACTGAAATGTCAATCTAAGCTGATAACACTGCATAATTTCCCAATCTTGGAAACAGCAAATGACAGCAAAAATGTTACCATAATGCACTAGATGAAATCCAACCCTGGCTTAGGAAACGGGGACTAAAGATTAACACAGTGACACCACACTGGTCCCTTTTACTCAGAGGACGTTCCACCGAGTCCCACTCACACCACTTAAACTATTTGATGACAACATTCAATGGACAAATAATGCCAAATACTTCGGGGTCACGTTAGACAGCAAAATTAAATTGAGTTTTATTTATGGACGCTCTTTAACTGCTGTGGTCCTTAGCGTCCCATTCTACATTGGGCGTGAAAGATCAGTAATTGTGTTCAGAGGCCTCTTTATCAGGCTTGAGGTTCCTTTACGTGCCGTAAATCTACGACACGGACCACCGGCTTTACTTCCCTTCCGAAGGAAGTCATGCTAAAGGTTTTTACGCCCGAAAAAGTCCTTAGCGTAACTTCCTTCGGAGGAGAAGTAAAGCCGGTGGTGCCGTGTCATAAATTTACGGCACGTAAAAGAACCTCACGCCTGATAAAGAGGCCTCTGAGAAACATTTCCCGACATTCACGCCCAATATAGAATGGGATGCAAAGAAGCATAGTAAGTAGTTAAAGAGCGTCCACAAATAAAACTCAATTTAATTTCCGCCGGGTTTGAATCCGTGACCTCGGGAATTAGAGTCTAGCATGCTAACCACTACACCACGGAGGACGTTTGCCACCCTTGTGAAAAATATAAAACTAAAGGCCAGCTATCAGCTGCACCGTCTCTATCCACTGTTAAATCGTGACACACCAATAAGTACCAAGAGAGGCTGACGTATAAAACCCTAATCAGACCGGTTATGGCATACACAGTGCCGGCCTGAGGATACTGCGCAAGATCGTACATAAAAACACTCCATATATTATAAAACAAGATCCTGAGAATCATAGCTAAAGTACCAAGAACGGTGCCAGTAGATATACTTCACGAAAACCCCAAAAATGCATACATTTGAGGAATTCATCAAACGGTTGGCGTTCAACATGTACCGACAATGTGAGAAGCACTACAGCCCTGTGATCTCGTGCCTGGGAGAATATATATCGGTAAACACAAGAGGTCCCTGTCGCTGTTTGACAGAAGGATTCACCTCAACAAACACATAGATGAAAATGACGTTAGAGAATTCTCAGCACAACTAGTACAATAAACGCCCACTGACAATACGCTCCCACAGCCACCTCCACAGTCCCACAGCAGCCCTTAAATCCTTGCGCCGAAAGGCCAAGGGGGCCCCGAAGAAGGCAAGGGGGCACACTAGTGCAGCTGCGTCGTGATTGGGTGGTTGCTTGTCTGTGTGACCGCATATACAACACTGGCAATGAACAGGGCGCAGAGTACAGAGTATACGAGTATCTAGGTAGATAACAAGGGTTTAGTAAAAACTAGGATATACATTAGACACATTGGTTAATAGTTAAGAATTTAAAATCACCTATAGATGCCTACAACCTCTTAAACAGACATATAGTTTTACGCCTTAGTATTGGACTAAGTATGACATCTAGCATAAACATGTTAGTTAATAGTTAAGAAACCAAAATGACCTAGAGGTACCTTACAAACTCTCAAACAGACATAACATAGCTTTATGCATTAGTATAGGGCTAAATATTATATCTAGCAGATAAGGAAACAAGCTAAGATATGTTATGATGTACTTAGACAAAGAGAACACTTTCCAAACTTAACACTTAAGACTAACCACAAATGATATTAACCACAAATGTAACTTAGCAATATTAACAAACAACCCAAGGGGTAAGCACATAAAGTAGACCCAGATATATGTACTCACTCTCGAAAACTAGCATTAAGAAAGTTCTAACACAAATGACTGAGAGTTGCAAATGCTCTCCACGTCTACAGTCTACTAGTTGAGTAGTTGTAAGATTTAATAAGTATTAAAAGTGTATAACGGCAACATTGACAAAGTCGTTCTCCGTGGTGTAGTGGTTCTAGTTCCGAGGTCGCGGGTAAGGCATGGCTTTCATCGGAAGGGAAGTAAAGACGTAAAAGAACCTCAAGCCTAATAAAGAGACCTCTGAGCAAAATGACCCGTCTTTCACGACCAATATAGAATGGGACGCTAAGGACCACAGCAATTAAAGAGCGTCTATAAATAAAACTCAATTTAATTTTTTACCACTCACAAAGCGCTACGCACAGTCTGCTTTATGTTTCAGATAGGTCAGTCCCTCTCAGCTGACACCACGACAGAGCAACTATTTATCAACGACACCGCCTCTTCTCTTCTGCATGAGACTTTTACTATATTCCCTCAGCATGAGCCTGCATGTCGCCACTGAGCTCTAGGTCCTGATCTGGGTTGGACGCCAAATTCAGATTCTAGCCCACCTACTGCTCGGGATACTCTCCTGTATCAAGGGCATCCTTATGTTGTCACCCACAAATTTCGGGTTGCTATATGGTACCTGGCTCAACCTTTACCGACTTCCTAACCATCCTCTAGAGAGTAGTACTAGTATATGGCAGGGGAGGCGATGTAGATCCCTTTCGAATGATCAACCCCGGGAATGACGAAGGAGGGGCCACACCTATGCCCCCTTAGCGGGGCGGGGAAAAAAACAAGTCCAGTTTTGTCAGTACCGTGAAAAAGGCTCTGAGCATGGAAGGCCGAAATCTTGGTCATGGAATCGCACATCACTCGATTGCAATCCCATGAATTCGTAGTAAACATTTTATTATTGCTTTAAAATTAAATTGAATTGAGGTTTATTTATGGACGCTTTTTAACTGCATCCTTAGCATCTCATTCTATATTGGGCCTTGAAAAACCGATAATTTTGTTCAAAGGTCTCTTTATCAGGCATGAGGTTCTTTTACGTGCCGCAAATCTACGACACGGGACCATCGGATTTACTTCCCTTCCGAAGGAAGCCATGCTAAGAATTTTACGCCCGAAAAAATCCATCGGCCTCCACCGGGTTTGAACCCGCGGAACTCATTCCCACAGTACAGTTCACAGTGGATAATTCTGCCAATTCGCCAATGGTCTATCGTATGGAGACTGAGAAAGATAGGGAGAAACTATCCGGAAATACCTTAACTGTATAAGGAAAAGGCACCAGAGCTGCCGTTCTTGTCAATTCAATGCAAAATTACTGGGGAAGGAAAGACAAGTTTCTAATATGTTCCAGTAGCAGTCCCCAACAGGTTTTGAGCATGTGTATTAAAGGCATCTGATTGATCGTGCATTTAAACTAACGCCATTTCCGCGTACTACATTAAGGTTTACCAAAAAAACTTTTGACTGGCGGAGTCTATCTGAATAAGTATTTATAGCAAACAGTACGTACCAGTGACCCATGCCAAACCAACCAACCAACCAACCAACCAACCGTATGCATATGACTTCACGGATCTGCACATGAGTTGATTAGAGGCTAAACAGAGGCTGTGGTTGGAACGAATTAGCTATGTCTGACAAAGACATACAATATACTCAATAAACCACTGTTCTTTCACACCAGTCATGTCTCCATAAGTTTGTTCCAACATACCTACCATTACGGATTAAGTCTGATGGTCTCTGATTCAATCAGAAGTTTGTCAGAACGCCTGACTGCAGTATGTCGACGATGCCCACGCAGTTAATTTTGCTGGAAAGCATTGCCAACCAGGTACCTGTAGTGAGCATGCTCAGAAAATCCGACGGAGAAGAGACTTGTTGGAACAAACCTAGTTTTGCTTGAAAGTACATGAAATGTCTAAGGTTTGTACAAAGTGTATTTCTCATTGGCTCCTGACGTGGAATAAGTTATGCGGTACAAATTAACTGCTTATTTAACACGATCATTTATCCTAATATATAATAGGAGAAATGTCAAATTTACACTTTAAAAACCGTATGAATAAAACATATTACGTAACAGAGTTAATACATCTGGAATGTATATAAATTCGTACCATGAAATAGACAGGAGGATCCTTTGCTTGAAATCTGCCTCTCAGGATGACGACAGCACGTGCATCTATCATGACAGAGCAGAGTGTTTACCTATTGGCCCGAAAATAAGCCGCCCTCGCATATAAAACGCATCCTTAAAATTCGAGGGGGAAAAGAAAGGATGAAGGAAAGAAGAAAGAAAGAGAGAAAGAAAGAAAGGACTGGCACGAAATAAGCCGCATCTGGATCCAGCCAAGAAAAATGAGTGTAAACATCGATTTTCTTCTACTTACAAGTAGGTAAACACTTTTCCTCTCATATGGTACATCACATTGGCACCAAACACATCACTATATTTTGCGTTATTCAGTGTCATCACTACCAGCATTCACTTCATCATTCTCATCGTTTTCTTCATTCTCCCCAACTGTACGTCATCCTCGCTGCCATCCAATGCACAACTTGACGTTACAGACAGACCACTGTTTCATTACGAATGCCGGCGGAGAGAGCCCGAATTACGTCGACCGAACTCAGCCGAATGAGTGAGCGAAGAATGGTATTTCACATGCATGGAGATTTCATTAGAAATACACTATTTGAGGTGTTCTGCATGAAAAATGTTTAGATAAAGATCCAGTCAACAGTTAGTTCCTTTTTTTACATACCAGTGAATGAGATGAGTGTCACTAATGAGTAATTAAATAAATCAAGAGTTAGAGAGCTTGGAGCTACTTACTGTTTGTTTAGGATAAGAAAAATCAGAGGAAGAAAATCTGATGCATTACATTTACATGGCATTTTCTGCTTTCTGTCATTTAGTAATGGGTTTAAAAAGTTTTCTTACGAAAGTTTATTTTTCAAACCTTTACAGAAGTAGTTATATTACAGATTTCGTTATAGGTAGACAGCGATAGTCAAATGTTTAAAAACTGGACGCTATGTGCCGGCCTTAAAACTCAATACTGTTGGCATGCAATCGCTAGAAACAACTGAAAATCGACAGGACTTTGGCATTTATTCGACTTTTGTTTTTGAGAAATGCTATTCACAGACTCACACACACACACACAAAACGCGCACCAGACCTTTTTCTCTACCCTCTAGCGCTTATTAGTAGGCAGGGACGGCTCCGGGGGGTAGTGCTCCCGTGCCATGGCACTACCTTAATAAAATGAAGAAATGCGTATTTAAAATTATCTGTATAATCCACGATTATTTCAAGAATACGCTTATTCTTATTATTCTTAAGGGCACAATGGAATGGCTTGTCTGACAATAGAAAACCATAGAAGCTGAAGAAAACGGGAAAATTGCGAGTCTGCAACCTTATTTATTATTATTATTATTATTATTATTATTATTATTATTATTATTATTATTATTATTATTATTATTATTATTATATGGACCTGTGCCAATTCTGTCCTGGTACGGATTCATAGCCCTCTGAGCTTTGACTCTAGGCTCTAGCGAGGATTGGAGGGACAATAGGATAAGCCATATTCGTGCAGGATCCTCTGGTTGTTTCTAGAGGGTCCTGATTCCTGCCAGTTAGTTCCTGTCCTGTCACAGCACATGCGAATCAGAAGTACCAACCTTATCGTATATCTACGAGTCCTACGACAAAGTGTGCTATACTGAGAGGTGAGAAATAAGGTACCAATTACTTGTTGTGTAAAACTTAGCAGAAAATCGTCTTTTGTTATATCATATTCGTTATTAGTTTTTCATTATCTATACTTAAAGTTAATAATTTTTTATAATGCTGCCTACACAACCAGCAGCCCAGCAGACAATTGCAGGAGAAGTAAAGGCTCTACAGACAGTTCCTGCACCCAGGCTGCTGTGAGTTTGCGCGCGTTATTTGAATGGGAACCATGATGTTTGGCTTAGTTACATTAGTGCGTGTACTTGCGCTCTATAATAGTGCCTCTACAATGAAGGCTCTGTGTTACGATCTCCGGTTAAGGTTCTGGTTAGATATTAAGTGAAAATCAGAGCAAATTTTCTTATTACGACCTTCGGTTAACAGCTAACAGGGAGTTATTCTTATCGCTAAGACTTATTCTTAGCGATGAATTAACCTCCACCTCGGGTAGCGGTTAGGGTACTAACTTGGAGGAAACCATATAAAAATGGCGTGGTTGATATATTTATTACATCATATAAGGATTTCGGGGAGGTATTCCTGTCACTATCACTGCATTCATTCTTCAGCCGCCACTGTTAATAGATATAAAATTATTCTTAGAAAGTTTATTTTCTTATGTACTTAATTTTAATCGAGATAAAGCTTCCGGAAATAGCTGCATTACACATTTCATAATAGATACAAAGGGAATAGCAATAGTCAAATGCTTTAGAACTAGACGCTATATGCCGCATTAAAATTCCATACTCTTTACATGACATCGCGAAAAATAACTGAAAATCGACAGGATGGCTAAGTATGGCTTATGTCACAAAAACGTTGTTTGAAATAAATCACGTGTTTTAAAGATATCTACCTTTTTTCTGTAGTACGTTTTCGTCTATAGTTTAACGTTTACCAGTTATACAAGATTAAACAAAATTCATTCCGAATGAAGACTACTACTTCACAGCTGTTCCCAGAAAATTCAAGATATATATTTTATTTGTCATGTAAATATCTTTAATATAGGGTATTTTAATCAAAATCGTTAGGGGCATTATTTTTAGAAAATCAAACATTTCGAAAACTGTTCCATGTATGGGACAGCTGGGGGAGGAGTCTCTTGAAAATCTTGGATCGCATCTTTGAAAGGTACTGAACGTATCCGACTTTTCGTTTTTGAGTCACACACACAGACACACACACACACACACACACACACACACACAGAGAGACACTCATACACACAGACACTCATACACAACACACACATACACTCATACACACACACACACGTGCACGGACCTTTTTCTAAAAAAAAATATTTTGGCGGGTTAAAGAGGCCTCAAAACATGTATTTACGTTGAAATCTCGATGGAATTTCTGGGTGGAATGCAATACCTTCTCTACCTACTATGTATGTGGTAGAGAAAGTAATATATATATATATATATATATATATATATATATATATATATATATATATTGTGGTTGTAGATATAAATGGAATAGGGGAAACTGAATCCATAGTCAGCTGTTTAAAATCGGCTTACTATAATTATGCTGAATTTAAAATGTATGTATTTAACGTACTCGCAGATAACAACCCCTCTGTTCTGAACTTACAGATACCTATTCTGTCTACAGGTTCGATTCGTAGAAACATCGCGACGAGAATTGGAGACAAGATTCTCCATAAATGTTTGAGTTGAGTATCATTATAAAGTTTTATTTTTTCAATGCCTTCACATGTTTATTTGAATGATTATTTTCCTGACAATAATTATGACGTTTATTGTAGGTTTCCACCTGGTGTGAAAGCCACACCCATGGCGCCAACATCATTAACCAATTAGGGGAAAGAAGAAGGAAATGGTGGGCGGAAGAATACGTTAGCGGCGTAAGATTATAAGAAGCTTTAGAAAATAACATGAAATCATTCATCCCTACTTATAATTGTACTGCAGAAGGAACTGTAAGAGGGATAGATCCAGAACTAAGTGAAAAAGAAATCATAGAAGTGACAAGAGTAAAGGGTAACTTTGAAATTTTAAAATCACATAGATTCAGCAAAAAAGAATGCAATAATGAGGGGATTATGTATGTGTACCTAAATAGTCAACAGTGGTACTGACGTTTAGAGCACAAATCCTTTCTCAAAGTATTTACTCACATGGAGTAACTTGACAAATCGAAGAACATATTGGGAAACCTTTAGGAGAGGGAAGTGTAATGAACTAATGACGCTCACTTAAGGAAATATTACTACGAATTTCTCAAAATATACTTAAACATACAGGTTGCTGGCAAAACACAATCATTGGACACCCTTTTTATATAAATTACGTTTTATTCGAAAAACAGGAAATAAAGTGCAGGAAGTAAAAAGTAAGTAATAAAACTATACAACGAGCGGGACTGTTTGATAATTGGGGGTAATTGCGCTCAGTGTGGTCAGATCAATGAATGCACAAATCACATTTATAATTTTGTGGTTTATCATCCCCACTACAATCTTTATGGGTCCAATTTGCCCAAAGGTACACCAGAACCAGATTTCACCATTTCAACCACACACCGCACGATATCATCTTCATTTTCTTCACAATCAATACATGGGTTTGGCATGATGTCGTCTAGTTCACCGTTATCATATAACTCTTCTTCATCCACCTCTTCTTCTGAAGAATTTTCAAACAACTGCCTTTTGCTCTTTTGATTTTCTTTACCTAACATTTGATGAAGTGGTCATTGCTCACCTGAGCGTCATTGCTCTCCATGGCCATGTTGGATTTCTTTACCTATAGTGAAGAAGTTATACAGTTTTAGATGTTGTTTAATATATTAATGGAAAGCTGTATGCATCCTCTAAATCAACATGATAATTGTCAAGTGCAGAAAATAATAGATAATCTCATACCTTTAGTTTCTTCACGTTGATTTCTGAAAGAAATTCCTGCTGTAAATATTTTGCATGTTTACAACAAAACATCTCCCTCCGGATTCAGCATTAAACTACTATGAAGTTATAAAGACTGCCACACAAGTTCAATACCTCTTGGGCGGGTCAAGCCCTAACCCAAACCGAAATACCTACATGAGCGCCATTGCCCGCTGAGCGGAAATGCCCTCCGTTCCCCTACAATGTAAAAATATTTGTATTTTGGCCATATGGAGAAATATTGCAACAATGAACCAAATAGTATGCCGGTGATCACCGTTACTCAAATTGTAAATCAGAAACCTTCAAATGCCTCTACTTTGTTGAACAACATAAAGCTAACTACAAACTGTGGACAGATTTAAATTTGAATAGGATTATAGAGCCTAAGAGCATCAAGAGGGGAAGCTATAAGATCAATTAAAGAGAGAAATTCATATGCTAACAGAGCCAAAATGGAGTAAAAAATAACCAACTCAATAGCTTGTGGCAACCTAACAGTTAATTAGTCTAAAAGAGAAGCAAGAGGTTCCAAGATATCAAACACCCAACATCTTTCAAGCAATCAACTGACATATTCAGAAAAAAGAGGAAAAGTACAAATTTAAAGGATAGGGATTCAAATTCTGAGAAAATAAAAACTTTTTTGAAAGAGGCATTAATTGCTCTTAATGGAAGCTCGTGAAATAGTATTGTGAAAACTTCAACATTGGAGCAGGATAGAAATCTAGGTGACAAAAACAGTTACCGTAGATCTTAGAAGTAACTTTCCTGAAAATAATATAGGTAAGCAAGCTTTTAAATATAAAACAGTATGATGTGATGTTAATCAGTGAAATCAGAACAATTAGAACGAAATCACTGTTTTTTTATAAATAATTAGTATAATATTATAAGGCTGGATCGACCTACCAGGGGAGGAGTGCTAGTAGGAATAAGAAAAAACTATGTTTAAACAACCATGAGGAAATAAATCTCTTGAATAATTTTGTTTAAGAAATATATATAATTGAAACTTGGGAACTGGACATTTAAAATTAACAGTAATTTATAAAACTCCAAATTCAGCGGTATCCATAGATTTTTGGAAAAAATTTGTAAATATTGATCTCAAATGAAGACACATTGATCTGTGGAGATTTTAATGTTAAAACTTCTACAGAGGATAATTTTATAAAGCTTTCTTAAAATCTATTGATAAACTGGCCTTCCAAATCCAATATATTCCTATTAAATTATGGAACTCCAATGAGGATGTGAAGATTAAACCAAATGGATTCTGTGCCTGATTTAATTTTTGCCTCTAAATCAATTCTTAGTAAAACCATAGTCAACATATTGCCAAACTCATTAGGAAGTGATTACTTTCTTATCAAAATTCAATTGGGATATAGTTCATTAAACATTCAAGAAATAAAAATTAAGAAACGGAATCTAATGATGGGCAAAGATTTTTTTAAATTTTTTCTGGAGAAGGAATTTTCATACAAAGAAACTAAAAATTCAGCTGAAACTTTTCGATATATATATTTATGTCAATTGAGGTGGTCAACATAAAAAGGGCACATAAATGAAAACTCCTGTTTAAAAGAAGCAAGGAAATTATATATTTGTCTTTATTTTCTGTGGTGTTTATTACTTTTTGATACTGTAGTGTATTACTTAGAATATTTAATTGAGATATGAATAATTCATGTAAAATATGTGTTAAATAGGTCATGAATTAAATAAATAAGAACTTTTAAAATCACTATTATAAGCCTTTTTTTTATGCAGACAGCATTTTCAGTGGTAAAATTCAATAAACAAGACTTAAACACAGTGTTTTAAATTAAATGTAATCCAATTTTAATATGAATGATTGAGTTTGTGGAAAAATTATGTGCTGCAATAGATCAGCATTGTTAGATAATAAAACTTTCTGATCAGACTTGGTTTATTAACATTGTCAGAGATAAACATTTTCTTTTCAGTCTTGGTTTATCGGCATTGTCAGAGAATACTACTAAAAGGCCCTACTTCATTTACTGTTCAGTCTTGGCTTAGCATACACTCAATAAATGTAAGATCGTCTTCAGATAAAAATTTATACAGGTTTCTTACATCCTTCACTTTGTTTTGGTTGATGTCCAGAGAGTGGCCTTTTCAATGGTGAAGTTTTCTTGTCTGTAAGGACATTTCCAAATGCAAAAAGGGTTGAAATTTTCAGAGAAGATGTGAGAACACAAAACAGGTCCATTGTTTTTATGATGACTTCATTATTGTGATGGAACTTTATTTCTGGATACTGCCTTGCCCAAAAAGAATGGAGATAAAATCTTATCCCAGTCTTGCAATAGGTCCATATCCATTGTAACTTAATGGAGAAGAGTTTTTATGACACAATACCATTGCAGTAAGATAAGGCTTGACATTCCCAATTACTTCTTTCTGATTAATGTACTAATCCAAAGTTCCTGTCACACTGTGAGAAGCTGTAACCATGAACTGGAAAAAGTTGCACAATATCCACATTACGTACTCTTACAAACCAAGCAGCAAACCTAGTTGCTGTATAGTTTCGGCTCTGTCCTCCAGCCACATCAGACAATAATACTCTTGTAGACACATTTCTTTAGCTGTTTCTGCAAGCAATTGTACAAAAATGGAACTACTGTTGGGATTCTTTTTTTCCATCACACTCAGTAAAACCATAACAATATATGGAGCTATCATTGAAAACATGAATGTTAAAACAGCAGAGATAAAGCATTCTTTTATAGAATTGAGTGTTTATATTTATTTTCGGAATAGGAAAGTTTTGAGAATAATCAATTTCTATCACTAAATATGAAGGGTTTTCTTTGGATTTTTAAAGTAGTTAACACATAACGCCTTTCTTTTATTCACTTTTCTCTTGTGGAGATCATAGATTGGATGACATGGATCATTGGATATCTGACTTTAGTTTGCTTTTACTTTCCTCACAAAAGTCATACCCAGTTTTAGACTTGCGCACAGAGTATTGAAGCTTTGTTTTATAGTATCCGAAATAGGTTTTGTACTCATTTCCAAACGCTTGCCAGTTTTTTCTTGAGAAAATGTCTTAAATATCTCATACAATTTTTTAATATTTAGTATGGGGTTGTCAAAGTACATCAAACTACTTTTATCTCCGTAGTAGTAACTTTTTTCATGTGGTATTGTACTTAAATGTTCACCCATTAAGGTGATGACATCCTTGGGTATATTTCTTGGGCAGTTTGAGTGAGCGCCTCTTTTCTCTTCAAAAGACTCTCATAGTAAAAGCTTATTTTAAATTACACAACAGCGTTTTACAGATACTTGGAATAAGCTCAAAATACATTGCTAGCATACCTGCCTTTTATTTGCTCCCACAGCTAGGTTGTATGACCAAGTGTGTTCTCTTGGTTCCTTGGGGTTAGAGTATTTTGTTCTTGAGGTGAGAGACAAATTGCTAAGTAGGAATCCTGTAGGCCTTTTGGTTGACCACTTGTTTTTAAGCTCTCCAATAAAAGTAGAAGAATTTTCAAATATATTGACAAACCATAGAGATTCTGTTCCGGGACCTAATAAAATCACACACAAGATGCTAAAAACTTTCCTGAAGACATATTACAGTTTATAACAAATGGATATAGCCAACTACTCATAGATACACTCATTCTAAATATTTGGAAATTTTTTTACATCACCCAATTATCAAAGCTGAAAAGGATCCTAGAAGTGAAAACAATTACAGACCTGTAGTCCTAACTTCAGTTTTTAGGAAAGAACCTACTAAAAAAAAAATTAGCAAACCAACTAAATTTCTTTTTGGAAAGATATGGATTATGCCTTTCTGAACAGTTTGATTTTCGGCAGGTAGATATTACAACAGAAATATTATCAGTCTTTATGAAGAAGGAAGTCACCCAAGGAATTAGCCTTGATATTTCTTAAGCTTATGACTCTATATATCTATCTATTTTAATAATAATAACAACAATAATATTATAATAATAATAATAATAATAATAATAATAATAATAATAATAATAATAATAATAAAGTATCTGATGTGATACATTAACATGAATCTCTCTAGCCTCCATCTTTATTAGTGGATATACAAACTATTCTTACTAAAGCTTATTTTTCCATCTGCTACATTTAATCCAAATAAACCTTTGCAAAAATAGCTGCTTATGTACACATTTCATTATAAATACAAAGAGAACAGTGATATTCAAATATTTAAGAGCTGGAAGCTATATGCTGGCCTTAAAATTCCATACTGTTTCCATGCTGTAGCGAGAAACAACTGAAAATCGACAGGACTTTAAAAGAATAACAAGTGTTGAACAATTCAAATCTTTAATAACGGATATCTCAGAAACGGTTATGCCAAAAAAACTTATTTTAACTAAATTGTGTGTTTTAAAGTTATCTACATTTTTTGTGTGGTATGCTTTCGTCTGTCGCTAACGTTTACAAGTTATTCAAGTTTATATAAAATTCCTTCCGATTGAAGAGGACTTACTAGACTATTCCCAAAAAATTCAAGACATAAATTTTATTTGTTGTGTAAATATCTTTTGTATATGGTATTTTAACCAAAATCGTTACAGCCATTTTTTAGAAAATAAAAATTTTCCATGTAAACTGTAGTTGGGGATGGTGCAATTTTCTTGAAAATCTTCGTGTCGAATCCTTGGAAGATACTAAATTCAAATACCAGTTCGATAGTCATCCGACTTTCCGATTTTGAGTTATGCTATTCACAGACAGACAGACACGCGCGCGCGCGCGCGCGGACATGCTTTCAAAAATGTTTTATTTGGATTCAAGGCGCCTCGAAACATGTATTTCCGGTATCGAATCTTTGGGTGGAATCTCGGCATCGAATTTTTGGGTGGAATGTAATACTTCCTCTACTTACTATACATAATACAGAAAGTAAAAAAAAAACACTGATGTGTTACACTCACATGACTTTCTCTACTCTTGTACAAACTATTTTTACAAACGCTTATTCTCCATCTACTTCATGTTAATCAAGATAAACATTTGCAGAGTCTATCTTATTGCTAATTTTCTTGTAGATGTAAGGGGAATATATATTTACAAGGGCAATATAGAAAAACAGTAGCCTTTAAGCACATACATATCTCTTAATAGCTGGTTGCTAGGTGCAGCACCATTCCCTTTCCCACAGATTAATACTCTTTGCATATCCAAGACAAGTAAATGAATAACGAATTCCCATTTGAGAAAATAAGTATAGAAAAATTTAAGGGAATAACAAGTAATATCTCGAATATGTAAATCTCAACAAAAAAAATGTATATGACATAAATTGTGTATTTTAACGCGATCTACATTTTTTGTGTAGTAAAATTTTGTCTATCTCTTATGGTTTACCAGTTATGCAAAAGTCGTTCACAATGAAGAATACTTTTGGAGACATTCCCAGGAAATTCAAGATATACATTTTATTTGTCATAAAAACATCTTAAACATATGATATTTTAATCAATATCGTTAGAGCCGTTTTTGAGAAAATTAAAATTTTCGAAAAACCTTCCATGTAAAGGGTAATCTGGGTTGGGGGGATTTTCTTGAAAACCTTCGTGTCGCATCCTTGGAAGATATTGAACCTAAATACCAAGTTTGGTGTTTATCCGACTGTTCGTTTCTGAGTTATGCTGTTCACAGACAGACAGACAGACAGACACACACACACACACACACACACACACACACACACACACATACACGGACGTGTTTCCAAATACACGTTTTTGGATTCAGGGGGTCTCAAAACATGTATTTCCGGTGAAATCTCGGTATCGAATTTTTGGGTGGAATACAATACTTCCCCTACTTACTATACGTAGTAGAGAAAGTAAAAATTCGGCTTGGTTGCAGCAAAATGCGGAAAGAGCATTCAATTATTTGCATCATATGTATATTTTTCTTTGTAATGAGCTCATGCGAAATAAAAGATTGGAAAAATAAATGACCGCAGTCACACGTTTTAAAACTCGACGTAAAACAAAGAATTTCGGAAGCGGTTACTGCTACGATATGTTCGATATAAGTAGTATATTGTAACGAGCTCGAATGTTTGCTGTAGGAAGTTTGTTGCAGTAAGTTTTTGTCTTATGGTTTTCGAAATATATAAAATTCAGTGAGAATGAAAAGAAGTTTGCAAGCCTTTTGCAAAATGTATAAGACATTCATTTTGTTTGCCTTCTCAATATTTCTAATATATTTTAATTAAACTGCTTGAAAGAAGTTTTGAAATAAAAAATAATTATCAATTTTCATTGAAATGTGTAATTTGGATCAAGAATTTGCTCAGCCTTATCTTAAAAATCTGATGTGTTACACTCACATGGCTTTCTCTACTCTTGTACAAACTATTTTTACAAACGCTTATTCTCCATCTACTTCATGTTAATCGAAATAAACATTTGCAGACTCTATCTTATTGCCAATTTTCTTGTAGATGTAAGGGGAATATATATTTACAAGGGCAATTTGGAAATACAGTCGCTTTTAAGCACATACATATCTCTTAATAGCTGGTTGCTAGGAGCAGCACCATTCTCTTTCCCACAGATTAATACTCTTTGCATATCCAAGACAAAAAAATGAATAACGAATTCCCATTTGAGAAAATAAGTATTGAAAAATATAAGGGAATAACAAGTAATTTCTCGAAAATGGTTCACTCAACAAAAAAAATGTATATGACATAAATTATGTATTTTAACGCGATCTACAATTTTTGTGTAGGAAAATTTTGTTTATCTCTTATGGTTTACGAGTTATGCAAAAGTCGTTCACAATAAAGAATACTTTTGGACACATTCCCAGGAAATTCAAGATATACATTTTATTTGTCATAAAAATATCTTAAACATATGATATTTTTATCAAAATCGTTTGAGCCATTTTTGAGAAAATTAAACTTTTCGAAAAATCTTCCATGTAAAGGGTACTCTGGGGTGGGGGAGTTTCTTGAAAACCTTCGTGTCACATCCTTGGAAGATACTGAACCTAAATACCAAGTTTGGTGTTTATTCGACTTAGCTTCTGAGTTATGCTGTTCAACAGACAGACACACACACAGACAGACACACAGACACACACACGGACATGTTTCCAAAAATGCTTTTTTTGATTCAGGGGGTCTCAAAACATGTATTTCCGGTGAAATCTCGGAATCGAATTTTTGGGTGGAATACAATACTTCCCCTACTTACTGTACGTAGTAGGGAAGGTAAAAAAAATCTGATGTGTTACACTCACGTGACTTTCTCTACCCTTGTACAAACTATTTTTACAAATACTTATTTTCCATCTATTTCATTTTAATCGAGATAAACATTTGCAGAAACTATCTTATTGCTAATTTTCTTTTAGGTGCAAGGGGAATATGGTAGGCTTTAAGCGATAGTCTTAAGCTTTTAAGAGCTGGTTTGCACTGTGGAGCAGAAAAACGAATGACGAATTCCCATTTGAGAAAAACTATAACCATTGAAAAATTCAAACAGACAACAAGGAATAGCTCGGAAATGGTTCACTCGACAAAATAAATGTATTTGGCATAAATTGTGTGTTTTAGCTAAATCTACATTTTTTGTGTAGTAACATTTTGTCTATCTCCTACGGTTTACGAGTTTTGCAAAAGTCATTCAGAATGAAGAGGACTTTTGGGGACATTACAAGAAAATTTAAGATATACATTTCATTTGCCATGAAAATTTTTTAAACATATTATATTTTAATCAAAATCGTTAGAGCCATTTTTGAGAAAATAAAAATGTTCGAGAAATGTTCCATGAAATAAAAATGAAATTGAGTTTTATTTATGGACGCTCTTTAACTGCTGTGGTCCTTAGCGTCCCATTCTATATTGGGCGTGAAAGATCTGCAATTTTGCTCAGAGGCCTCCTTATTAGGCTCGAGGTACTTTTACGTGCCGTAAATCTACGACACGGAATCGCCGGCTTTACTTTCCTTCCGAAGGAAGCCATGCTAAGGATTTTTACGCTCCAAAAAACCCATCTTCCTCCGCCAGGTTTGAACCCACGACCTCGGGAAAACTGTTCCATGTAAAGGGTAGTTTGGGGTGGGAAGATTTTCTTGAAAATCTTCGTGTCTCATCCTTGTAGATGCTAAACTCAAATGTCAAGTTTGGTATTTATCCGACATTTCGTTTTTTAGTTATGTTGTTCAGGGACACACACAGGGACAGGTTTCCAAAAAAGCTTTATTTGGATACCTGAAATCTCGGTATAGAAATTTTGAGTGAAATGCAATACTTCCCCTACTTACTATACGTAGTAGAGAAAGTAATAATAAAACTAAAAATTAAAAAAAAACTATACAAATTATCTACAAACTGTTACAAGATAGGGAAATTATACTTTACCCTAAATTTGGAAACAATGAAAAAAGAGTAACATCAGTGGTCTTCCTTAAAGATCGGCCATTACCCCAATTTTATGTTACGTATATTGCAAATCTATTTAATAAAATAGCATAAAACGTAAAATGCTTATCATTTGCTGATTTATTTATCTATAATTAGTGCCGCAACACCTGGCTTAGACCCTCGTGGCCGGCCAATATATCATCACCACTACTGCGCTGGTGCAATAGCGGTACAGCCGCACTATCACTCATGAATTCCTCTTTTTTCCTTCTTCCATTTTCCTTCCGGTGGAGGAGTTTTTAGTGGGTATGCCGACTATTGGTGAGTCCCACACTCTCAGCCCCGACTCCCATCGGGGCTGGGGTAAGTGATTAAATCATTTTATCCTCCACTCGAAAAAAAAGGGAGCAAACGGTGTACATGCCCCGGTTGCTACGTTTCAGGGCGCTAAAATAAAAATAAAAATGTAGATAATATTATTTAACCCTCCGCTAGTAACATGAATGGTACAACATTCAATGGTAACAGGGGTGACTCATCACCCCAGTGTTTTATTTTATAATTAGTGGTAACAATACAAAATTTTTGCAGTGAAAATGGATCCATTGTTAGCCATTAACATTTTTATTAACATGGAACCCCTTTAGAGTAATTTAATAACATTTTTTCGAACATTGTGCTGAAGAGAAACAAGATATGCAAATTTCTTTTCTATGGCCATTGGATGCAGGCCTACCACATTTTACACAAACTATTTTTACTTTTCTGTTTTTATCTCGAGAGCACAAATGACATCTTGCTTCTGCGGGTTTGTGGGTCTGTGTTCTTGATCTTGGGGATCCTTGGTTTTCTTGGTTTCCAGAAGTGATGTTATGTTTTCGAACAGCTCCCGTGACAAATTTATTCTGTATTGCTGTTGTATGTGAGATAAAGCAAGTTGAAAACCAAGATTCTTGAGAAAATATTTTCTTTTTATCTGTTGTGATTTTACTAAGAAAGAAATGAAAGCATTTATTTCTGCCTGGTCCGAAGGTCTGTAATATACAGAGTGGATAATTTAAGTTGGGACTGTGCAATATCTCCAAAATTAAGCATTGTAGAAAGAAATGTTTTGAATAAAAGTTGCTTGATATTATAGGAGAAAGTAAATGCCATTAGTCGAATTTGACCCTAATTATAGGTTCCCATTAAAAAAATGGGACCATAAAAACCCACTCTTACTCTTTATCATGTTGTGGCAGTAATTTGTATCACAATAATGTAAATGCCAGAGTGATTGTAGTGTAAATAAGCATTATTGTATGACATTGATTTGAGATGTTTGTTAATTATAAACATTGTTAGGAAATAAGTTTACACGGCCTCAGTGAAACTGACAATAAGAGCGGGTAACAATGAGCGAGGGGGTGAGTTGTTTATCAATTATTAGAGACAAGCAACTGACGTCAGAATAGCAGTTCGGTTATAATGTTTAGGCATATTAGGGTGTGGGAGTATAAAAAGCTAAAGCCAGAGACAAGTATTGCCCAGTCCAACAGAAACATTTGTGCATTACACGTCGCTCAGTCCAGAAGAAGCATTCGCGTATAATACGTCGTTCAGTTCAACTGAACCATGGAACTGGAAGATACCATATTCCCCTTGCATCTACAAGAAAATTACCAATAAGATTGACATCTCGATATCTCGATTAACATGAAGCATATGGAGAATAGGCGTTTGTAAACATAGATTGTACAAGGGTAGAGAAAGTCATGTGAGTGTAACACATCAGATTTTTTACTTTCTCTACTACGTACAGTAGGTAGGGGAAGTATTGTATTCCATCCAAAAATTCGATACCGAGATTTCACCGGAAAAACTTGTTTCGAGACACCCTGAATCCAAAAAAAGCATTTTTGGAAACATGTCCGTGTGTGTGTCTGTGTGTCTGTGTGTCTTGTGTGTCTGTCTGTGTATGTGTCTGTCTGTGAATAGCGTAACTCAAACGAACAGTCGGATAAACACCAAACTTGGTATTTTGGTTCAGTATCTTCCAGAGATACGACACGAAGGTTTTCAAGAAAATCCCCCCACCCCAGATTACACTTTACATGGAAGATTTTTCGAAAATTTTGATTTTCTCAAAAATGGCCCTATCGATTTTGATTAAAATACCAGGTTTAAGATATTTTCATGACAAATAAAATGTATATTTTTATTTTTCTGGGAATGTCTCCAAAAGTATTCTCCATTGTGAACGACTTTTGCATAACTGGTAAACCATAAGAGATAGACAAAATGTTACTACACAAAAACTGTAGATCGCATTAAAATACACAATTTATGTCATATACATTTTTTTTTGTTGAGGGAACCATTTTCGAGATATTGCTCGTTATTCCCTTAAATTTTTCAATATTTTCTAAAATGGGAATTCGTTATTCATTTTTATGTCTTGGATATGCAAAGAGTTATAATCTGTGGCAAAGGCAATGGTGCTGCACCTAGCAACCAGCTATTAAGAGATATGTATGTGCTTAAAGGCTACTGTATTTCTATACTGCCCTTGTAAATATATATTCCCCTTATATCTACAAGAAAATTAGCAATAAGATAGAGTCTGCAAATGTTTATCTCGATTAACATGAAGTAGATGGAGAATAAGCGTTTGTAAAAATAGTTTGTACAAGAGTAGAGAAAGTCATGTGAGTGTAACACATCAGAATTTTTTTGGATTCAGGGGGTCTCAAAGCATGTATTTCCGGTGAAATCTCGGTATCGAAATTTTGGGTGGAATACAATACTTCCCCTACTTACTATACGTAGTAGAGAAAGTAAAAATACTTGTATCATTCTTTGAAGAGCTCCCAAAGATTGTTTCTCATTATTGTAGAGCTTTGCCTTCTAAAAAGTATCTAGAGCCATTATGGAATTAAAAATCAGCATTATATAGGGAATATGAAAAATGTTCCGAGAGAAAGGAAATTAAGGCATTGTCTATTAAATCGTTTCATGGGGTAATTTGTGGTATGAATCTATGCCTCTTTAGTACCAAAAAAGATAGATGTGATATTTGCTGCAGCTACGACTCTGGAAACATATCAAAGGATACTTATCTTTCGCGTATTAGCAAAAAGAAAAACTTGTGTCACTCCCCAAAAAATGCTTAGAAAAACATGTTGACTATGTAGAAAAGTAACAGAAGGATTGTACAATATAAATAAAATTAATTCAACATGATCAATTGTCTGTAATGTTTTTTATAAAATAGGGAAAATTACTTATTGGACGACCCTCGTATTTAAACATTTGGAATGATGCATCAAATTAGTAAATTGTAATGTTAGAAGACATTTCACAAGAATTTGACTAACAAAAGCGGCTTTACAGAGATGTAAAATGGGTTTTTTTAGCCTCCTGTAAAACTGTCTGGAAGAGACATACGTGGTTTTATAAGTAAGCCCACGTAATAATGAGTGTTTCCTGACATAGCAATACATAATTCACTATGAATGTATATCATTATTATGTGTAATATGAATGTCATTTTTACTTTCTCTACTACGTATAGTAAGTAGGGGAAGTATTGTATTCCACCCAAAAATTCGATACCGAGATTTCACCGGAAATACATGTTTTGAGACCCTCTGAATCCAAAAAAAGCATTTTTGGAAACATGTGTGTGTGTCTGTGTGTGTGTCTGTCTGTGATCAGCATAACTCCCCCCACCACAGATTACCCTTTACATGGAAGATTTTTCGAATATTTTAATTTTCTCAAAATTGGCTCCAACGATTTTGATTAAAATATCACATGTTTAAGATATTTTCATGACAAATAAAATGTATATCTTGAATTTTCTGGGAATGCCTCCAAAAGTATTCTTCATTGTGAACGACTTTTGCATAACTGGTAAACCATAAGAGATAGACAAGTTTTGCTACACAAAAAATGTAGATCGCGTTAAAATACACAATTTGTCAGATACATTTTTGTTGTTGTTGAGTGAACCATTTTCGAGATATTGCTTGTTATTCCATTAAATTTTTCAATACTTATTTGCTCAATTGGGAAATCGTTATTCATTTTTACTTTCTCTACTACGTATAGTAAGTAGGGGAAGTATTGCATTCCACCCAAAAATTCGATACCGAGATTTCACCGGAAATACATGTTTTGAGACCTCCTGAATCCAAAAAAAGCATTTTTGGAAACATGTCCGTGTGTGTGTCTGTGTGTGTGTGTCTGTGTGTGTGTCTGTGTGTGTGTGTGGTGTGTGTGTGTGTCTGTGAACAGCATAACTCAAAAACGAACAGTCGGATAAACACCAAACTTGGTATTTAGGTTCAGTATCTTCCAGAGATGCGACACGAAGGTTTTCAAGAAAATCCCCCCACCCCAGACTACCCTTTACATGGAACATTTTTCGAAAATTTTAATTTTCTCAAAAATGGCTCTAACGATTTTGATGAAAATATCATATGTTTAAGATAATGTCATGAGAAATGAAATGTATATCTCGAATTTTCTGGGAATGTCTCCAAAAGTATTCTTCATTGTGAACGACTTTTACATAACTGGTAAACCATAAGAGATAGACAAACTTTTACTACACAAAAAATGTAGATCTCGTTAAAATACACAACTTATGTCATATACATTTCTTTTGTTGAGTGAACCGTTTTCGAGATATTGCTTGTTATTCCCTTAAATTTTCCAATACTTATACTTTTTCTCAAATTCGTTATTCATTTTTTTCTGTCCTGGACTTGCAAAGAGAATGGAATGCGCTGCATAGCAACCAGCGTTAAAATATTTGACTATCGCTTAAAACCTAACATATTCCCCTTGCATCTACAAGAAAATTAGCAATA
Source organism: Deroplatys truncata (assembly GCA_030765065.1). Taxonomy (NCBI): domain Eukaryota; kingdom Metazoa; phylum Arthropoda; class Insecta; order Mantodea; family Mantidae; genus Deroplatys; species Deroplatys truncata. The sequence continues at coordinate 52,873,112 of CM060987.1, forward strand.
AGATTGACATCTCGATATCTCGATTAACATGAAGCATATGTAGAATAAGCGTTTGTAAAAATAATTTGTACAAGAGTAGAGAAAGTCATGGGAGTGTAACACATCAGATTTTTGTTTATGTCCTGGACTTGCAAAGAGAATGGAATGCGCCACATAGCAACCAGCACTTAAATATTTGACTATCGCTTAAAACCTACCATATTCCCCTTGCATCTACAAGAAAATTAACAATAAGATTGACATCTCGATTAACATGAAGCATATGGAGAAGAAGCGTTTGTAATAATAGTTTGTACAAGAGTAGAGAAAGTCATGTGAGTGTAACACATCAGATTTTTTTGTCTTGGATATGCAAAGAGTATTAATCTGAGGCAAAGAGAATGGTGCCGCACCTAGCAACCAGCTATTAAGAGATATGTATGTGCTTAAAGGCTACTGTATTTCTATATTGCCCTTGCAAATACAAACAAGGGGAACATAGTACGCCTTAAGGGATAGTCAAGTATTACTTTCTCTACTACGTATAGTAAGTAGGGGAAGTATTGTATTCCACCCAAAAATTCGATACCGAGATTTCACCGGAAATACACGTTTTGAGATCCCCTGAATCCAAAACAGCATTTTTGGAAACATGTCCGTGTGTGTGTGTGTCTGTCTGTGTGTCTGTCTGTCTGTCTGTCTGTCTGTGTGTCTGTCTGTGTGTGTGTCTGTCTGTCTGTGAACAGCATAACTCAGAAACGAACAGTCGGATAAACACCAAACTTGGTATTTAGGTTCAGTATCTTCCAAGGATGCGACACGATGGTTTTCAAGAAAATCCCCTTCCCCAAATTACCCTTTACATGGAAGATTTTTCGAAAATTTTAATTTTCTCAAAAACGGCTCTTACGATTTTGATTAAAATATCATATGTTTAAGATATTTACATGACAAATAAAATGTATATTTTGAATTTTCTGGGAATGTCTCCGAAAGTATTCTTCATTGAGAACGACTTTTGCATAACTGGTAAACCATAAGAGATAGACAAAATTTTACTACAGGAAAAATGTAGATCGCATTAAAATACACAATTTATGTCATATACATTTTTTTTTGTTGAGTGAACCATTTTCGAGATATTGCTTGTTATTCCCTTAAATTTTTCAATACTTATTTTCTCAAATGGGAATTCGTTATTCATTTTTTTTGTCTTTTATATGCAAAGAGTATTAATCTGTGGCAAAGGGAATGGTGCTGCAGCACCTAGCAACCAGCTATTAAGAGATATGTGTATGCTTAAAGGCTACTGTATTTCTATATTGCCCTTGTAAATATATATTTCCCTTACACCTACAAGAAAATTAGCAATAAGATAGACTCTGCAAATGTTTATCTCGATTAGGATGAGGTAGATGGAGAATAAGCGTTTTAAAAATAGTTTTTACAAGAGTAGAGAAAGTCATGTGAGTGTAACACATCAGATTTTTTTTTAGAACCGGTCGCTATGTGTAAAATGTAATTCCCTTTGCATGTTAAAAGATCGTTTCTGCAAATGTTTATCACGATTAATATGAAATAGATGGAGAATAAGAGTTTTTAAAAATAGTTTGTTTAAGAGTAGAGAAAGTCATGTGAGTGTAACACATCAGATTTTTAAGTAATGTGACGAAAATATTCAGCAACGGTGTTGAATACATATGACATTTGCCATGTAGAATGCTATGTAGCCAACAATAGCTTTATCCGCTGATCAATAATCGTTTTCTACAGTCTTGCAGTGCATTTGAGTGAGTTGGCTCTCTGAAAGCCGTTCAAGGCACCGCAGTTATTGTTGACGTTGTAGTGTAGTGGTGTTCTGATTATAGGTTTGTTCCAACACGATTCAGAATCGATTCCGAATTATCTGAGTGTGCGCAGTAGCTAAGTGGCGTTCCAACACGACAGAGAATCAGTTCAGAACCAATTCTGAATTTCCAGTTTGCTGTTCCAACGTATTTGGGAACTAGTTCGGAACGAGTGAAATCGGTTCGGGATTAAGAGTAGGAACTGAAAATTCCAGACATGCGCAAATTCTATGGTCTACAGCGCATACTCAGTCAATTCAGAATCGATTCTAATCGTCGCTTGGAACAAACCTGACAGAGAGTATTGAAAAAGCGACATACTCTCTGTATTCAGTAGAAAATAAATTTGAATATGTAATTCATTCCTCCATTTGTGTTTATTTCTCAATACGGAATAGCAAAGGTGTTTGGTAAGCAGTTGCTCGCTGTTGAGTAGTATGGCGACATACTTGAGGAAAAGAACAAACGTCTAACAAAGCCAGGGAGCAAAACAGCGTTCAAAGATAACAAGAATGAGTGATTTAGAAGGTGACAGTGATCTTTTTAATGATGCATCGACTTCCGAAGAAGAGGATTATTTCCATTTAAACATTATTCCGTTAATTTGGGACCTTTACCCCTTTTTGGCACCTTTATACCATTTCCCCCCAACCATGCCCATAATCCCCTTTTTCTTTTAAGTTTCATTTCAATTTATTCTTTAACTTTCAATTAACGTCTCCTCAGCTTGCTGTGTACGTGCGAATAGTAAGTCTACCTCTTTCAGTAAACGCCACGCGGGAATTGAAAGCACACCCGCAACAATGGAAAATAATTGTGTGTTCGACGAAAACCTCTTTCTCTCACTTTACTGCTATAAAGTAGCCCGCAATAATGCAATTGACAATGAGTGATTATATCCCACCAGAAGCAGTAGCCTGCTGTTCGTGAATGTGAGTTTGTTGCTGTGAGAGACGTCATCTGTTTACGTGGAGACGAAGCCTGGGCAGGCAAAGACGACAATAACCTCAACCGCGCAGTTCCGAGAATTATTAAGACTGGGCTATAATTCACAAAACAATTATATATAAAGAAATAAAAATTTCAGCCCAATTGAATGGATAGTTTAGAAAATAGCAATTTCAGTTGTGCATCCCCTTAAATAAACCAGCAGCTTATTGTGCCTTTTTCACCTCATTTGAGCACCTTTTCCCTTCCTTTTTTCATTTGAAATTTGCAACTAAAAATACTAACCCTGATCATAAGCATACATTGGTACCATGTAGTTTTGTATTATTTGCATTACATTCGGAATAGAATTTATGTGGGGTGTCATTGTCTCAGAGTATTGGAGTTTTAAATTAAACATTGTGTTTAGAAGCTTCTGTAGCAGGAAACCTAATGTTAAATTGGAATTGTGTTAAATTACTTTTTCCGGGTTCTGGTTTAAATATAATATCTATAAATTACAATTGTTATTCGCAATAACTCAGTATCAATGGCTTTAAGCCGATAAACTAACGCGATTTATTTTTGCTCGAATATTAGGACTGGAATCAGTATGAAAGAAACGCTGAGTTTGATTTCATTCATCAACGCTGTAAACGTAGATATTTGATCGTCTTCTGATTGACCGTGCAACGAAGAAGGCCGTGACAGAACGCGAACGGTTCAAGTAGTGTTCCAACCACACAAAATTCCGAATTAGTTCTGTGAGCGTACCGGACTGGCGCATGTGCATTAGCATGTGTTGGGATTAGTTCCGAACCCGTTCAGAACCGTGTGTTGGAACAAACCTATTATAAACATGTCCAAAAAACCCTTCAGGAGCAAAATACAGGGGGGGAAAAAAGCTAAGGAAAGGATTAAGGCAGCACATCGCTCATCTTCTTTCATAACATCATGGCTGAATGACTGCAATTTATTATGAAAAGCTTTGCAACTTGTGAGCGCTAGCGCTAAATAATTTGAAAATATTTACAGTATGAGCCTCTATCTACTATGTGATCAAAACTCGACTTAGTTAAATTATAATAGCACAGTATTATTCCATGCGTAAAGTAAATCAATGCAGTACTAAACGTTTTATTCACACTAAAGTCATTAATGAATAAAAATATACATATATTACATAAATTGTAATTAGACGATGTATTGTATCAGAAACAGCGTATGTGAGGGCCCGCAGACTCTACATTCCGCGGACCTAGGCTTCCAACTGTCCCGCAAAGGCTGAATTATTAAAAATCCAGAAAGAAATACAAAGGTGAAGAATAACTATATGGGAAAAATGCTCGTTTTAACTTTCAAACTACAAACCATACATTTTATTATAAAGTTGCTGACAATAAACTTGGATATGGTAATACATTAATTGAGCTGGCATAATATTGCATTTGGAGTTTTGTGAACGTGGGCAGTATTGTTTTGCTATTTGAGCAATCTACTCGGGCCATTGTTTAAAACCCAAATTCTTCCTCGGTGTTAATTAGGATAAAGTTGAGTAAATGCTATGTGGACCTGCCAACAATGACTTTGATTATGCAGGGCATATTACTTTTTCTACTAACTAGCTAAGCAGGGGAAGGATTTTATTGTACCCAAAAATTCGATACGGAGTTTTCGCCAGAAATAACTATTTGGAGGTCCCCTAAACGAAAAAGTAGCATTTTGAAAAAAATCTTCGTGTGTGTGTGTGTGTATCGGTCTGTTTATTAACGGAATAACTCAAAAACGAAAAGTGGGTTAAATATACAACTTTACACTTAAATTCTGCACTTCCGAAGGATGTGACACTCAGATTTTCAAGAAATTCTCTCCAACGCAAACTACCTTTTACATAGAAGAGCTTTTGTTATTTTTGATTTTATAAAAAGCAGCTCTAACATTTTGATTAATATCCTTTATATTTATGACAAAATTAAAAATAAAATGTATATCTTAAATTTCCCGGGAATAGCCTGTAAACTGTTTTACTCTTAGTGAATATTAGAAAATTTTATTTAACTGAGAAACCATAACGATAGACAAACGTTTATTTCAGGAAAAATACAGAGCACATTTACACACACAACTTTCCCAGTATACAAGTTTTTCCTAGCATCAATCATTTTCGAAGTATTATATTCTGTCTATTTACATTTTTCCAAACGCAAATAAATTTGGCAGAAACGTTCTTAAAATTCGCGTTTATTTTTTTTAACTCCATTATCACGATAAACAAAAACGGACTCTGACTGTCTGGTATGTGAACATGTGTTAATAATTAGTTTCACTACAATTGAAATAATTACTAGTAAAGCATTTTGTCGTTATGAAAGAAAAGGAATGGATTTATTTATTTATTTATTTATTTATTTATGGACGCTCTTTAACATCTATAGTTATTAGCGTAGCATTTTAATATAGTCGTAAAAGACCGCTAAATTTGCTGCCCAGAGGTCTCTTTATCAAGCTTGAGGTTATTTTACGTGCCATAAATCTACGCCACGGGACCGCCGGCTTTACTTCCCTTCAGAAGAAAGCCATGCTAAGGATTCTTATACGCGGAAAAAAATCCATCGCCTTCAGCCAGGCATGAAACCGCGACCTCGGGAGTTCTAATTTATTTTGTGTCAATAATTACATACAAGTTAACACTTTGCATTTTAAATACAAGAAAGTCATCGACTTATATTGAAATGAAGTAAGCAATCATGAACCATAAAAAATAGGCACAGATCATGCAGCTAATATATTATTTTACTGTCGGTCTGGAAAAAAAAATTCCATCATCTATCAAAAGGATGTATCTTTTTTTATTAGGGAAGCTCTATGCATAATTATATATATTACACTGTGTTTGAGGAGGAGAAAACAGCACACTAAACTCTGGTGAGTATGATGCATCTAACAAACAATGAAATTCTCATTAAGTTTTTCTACAAGAATCTGGAAGCATCTTGTAATGTTTATACTAGAGGAATTAGGGAACTAGAGGCTAGCTAGTACACGAAGGACAAGACAATGCAAAAATAGATTTTTATATGAGTGGTACCTCTGAGCAAAATTTCCGGTCTTTCACGCCCAGTATAGAATGGGACGAAGGACTATATTAGTTAAAGAGCTTCCATAAATAAAACTCAATTTAATTTTTCTGTATAGAAGTCAGCCGATCCAGCTGTAATTCGAACTCGTAACCACAGCGTTGGAGGTAAAAAATTGTGTACGAAGATACCGTGGGGTACGTACCCGCTATTTAGACCATTTAAACTGAGCGGGGAAAATTTATCACTTGCTTAAATGCTACAGCAGCGCCACTGGGGAAAGGTTTTAGTATTGAACCTGGAACAAGCTCTCATGCATCGGCCATTGAAGCGGGCGCCATTTTATCTACTCTTGCTTCATGGTTCAACATGAGTGATTATTCAGCGGTTGCTCCGCCTACGAATTTTAGTCAAAGTTCAGCTTTTGCGGCTGCCCTTCAACGTGCTAGACAGGTAAGTTGAAATTATAAATTTTCCCAAAACCAACGACACTTCTTAGTGTAAATATAATACAAAGGGAACATCATCCGGGAGCAGGCGGCACTTTGTCACTTGGCGCCATGATCGGTAACTGACTTGCTCAAAAAATAAATGCTTCAAGTTTTTGTAACGGGCCACGCACGCGGAGTTATGAATATGCCATATAATGGAATTTGTTTCTAAATGAATTTGGGTGAAATAATGTGTGAAAGATTTTCCGTGGCCGACCTTGATACTGCGCACAATAGTAGCGCCATCTCCATCTCCGATAGAGAATAATGGGTTACCGTAAATTTAATTTCTATAGAATATAATTATGTAATAAATGGAGTCTTTCTGGTTTTAATAGCAGTATGATGTAGGCAACAAAGAGAACCGAATGTTTGATTTGTTGCAACCCAAACATTTGTATTGGCTGCGTGACCCATGTTTTGATACTGCGTTTTTAACTCGTGGTTTCGGGTATCCAGCACTACTTATTTATTACATACCTAACTTATATCTAGTATTACTGATTGTTTTCGTTACAGAGAACAGCACATTTATGATTTGTATTTCAAAGCTGCTTATGCCTGTTGGCAAATTCATATGCTGTAATGAAGATGCCCCTAAGCGACGCATGCATACCGAACAATCGGAGAAAGCCTGGCAAAATTGGCATCCTTTCCTCATTCAATTTGGAATATTTGTTTTATTTCTGCGAATTGTTTTAGTACAGAGATACTGGCCATACAACTATAACTCCCTGCAGTGAAATAAGTATAAGGACTCATAATAGCTGTTGCAAATTGAGTCAAACTTGGGATTCCATTCGGAAACGATAATTAGTAGTGCATATGGCACAAGCCATGTTTGCATGCTAATTACCAGTTAGCATTTGGGCCTTTTTTGTTTTTTAAATTATTTTTGCGGTGGAACATTAAGCATTACAGGAACCTATAAATTGATCAAAAACTTATTAAATAAGGGAGATTCTGTTGCACATGGACTAACTTCAATACTAGTTCTGTCAAGCAGTGCATGATAATTTCAGTAAAATTGGTTCATAATGAGTGGAATTAACACAAATATCAACTTATTTGAAGCTGACAAGTGCAAAGGCTGCATTTCTACATTGTATTAGAACACTTGCATAGTTATAACGGCAATGTTGCTGCCAGCCTCTCCCTGTCCTACATCACTTCGTTAAACCATACCAACCCTGTAACGTTGAAAAATGTTAGAGGGATGTGTTGGTTGGCAGGAAGGTGAGTCTGTCGGAGTTCCATAGAGGAACAGAAGTATGTATGAAGGGATGTGGTGTTTGCGGAAAAGACTGGAAGTGGAACTGAAACGGATCGTAGAAAATGCAAGTAAGAATATGCAGATAAAAGATAGTACAATGTGAAATACACCCATTAATTATCGTGCATTTGCATGGTACATGCATTACCTTAAATTTATTTCATTAGAAATGTTGTAATCCTGTTACAAAATGTATTTATTTACCTATTGGGGAATTGCGTGAGGTTATGTGCCACATAACTTAGGTTATTTCATCACAATATGAAGAGCTCATTTATTCTGAAAATTGTGCTGCTCAGTCTTACATTGGGTAAATTATATTTTTGATTGAATTAAGGAATGCAATGCATAGGCAACAAGCCACTATCAAATAATGGCTGGTGTGTTGCTAACAGTTTATACATATGACAGTATAAGTTGTAATTAAAGTAAATAATAATCGTAACTTTAAGAATAATTATCAGTCCAACCAGATCTTCACATGATTAAGCAGCCAATTAAAATGTGGAGATAAACGAAAGAAAATAATACCTGTTAGTAATAATAATCATAAGTTTAAGAATAATTGTCAGTCTAACCAGGTCTGTTTGCTCTTTTAGATGCAAATGTTAGCCTTAAAAAGGGCTGTTTTTGCATTGGTTTGGTTAAAGGAACCGCACAATTGTAAACTCACCACAGTTGGGCATTTTGATCAGCAATGACTTTTCCTGCCCCCTTCTTCCTCTCAGCGGCAGGGATTACCTGCTGCCAACAACTCATTCTGCAGTACTGCTACTCGCCTTTTTTTTTTTTTTTTTTTTGTTTTTTTGTTAATATAGTTTGGCAGCACATGGTGATGTAGGACAGGGAGAGGCTGGCAGCAACATTACCATTATAATGCTACTAGTATGAGCTATGATCATAAGGTAAAATATAACTTCTTCAGAATAAAGAAAATGCCAGAAGAGGAGAGTAAAAGAGTGCTAGTAATGAACAGGAAAGAACATGCTACAGTAAACTCAAATGCCAATGTGTTACAGCCCTGATTTAGGTTTTTGATGTTTGAAGGGAGGGTGATAAAACATTTGTGTCTAGAGCAAGAGCGGAGGGAATGTTTGTTTTTGTAGAATAAAAATCTTTCTACTCACAAGACTACCATCTAATGTGATAGGCATTACACCAGTGACATTTTTACATTTTCGAAAAATGCAAGCTTTTGCCTTCATCTTCAAAACAAAAATTGGATAAGTTGCTTTTAGGTGGTGTTCAACAGCGATGGAAGTGATGTCTTATATGTCCTACAGGTTTCACTATGTCATTCTCTAGCTCTAACACAATGCTGGCAAAATATGAAAACTAATGCGGCCAAAGCTGGTAAGATACTCAGCCTCAAGGTGTAGTTGAGGGATTGAGGCCTCAAAGCGTAGCAGAGGGATCTGAGCGTTTAAAACTCAAATGATTCATGTTTGCAGAAATTCCTTATTTTGCGGATTTCACTTATTTAGGTTTGCACTTCCCGTTCAGCATCTGTTTTAGTGGGAAGATGCTATGTTTGTTGTGTTCATATCGCAATTTTCCTATAATAGTAATGCGTACAGGTGGGCACCAGGTATTGACAAGATCAAAACTCACTCTTAAGGTAATTTACTCCATTCCTTCTTGCTTTTTTCAGCATTTTCAATGAAGACCACCTAAAAGCAAAATAGCCCAAAAATCTTTTCCACGTAAGAATTGATTGTGTTGGATTCTGTGTTTTTGAATTATGCTGTTCATAGATGCAGGCATTTAAGTAAATTATTTTTTAGACTTGGGTATCCCCAAAATGTATCTTTCTGATGGCATTTCAATGTCAGATTTGTGTAGAATACAGTACTTCCTCTTCCTACCACAGCTAAGTAGTAGGGAAATTAAAATTGCAACTCAAAGTCTTTTCACAACTGGGAATGGTAACTAGAACAAGAACGACAAAGTTGAAATACATGTATTCTAATGGGAATACAGGAAGCTTTCCCAAGCTCTGGGAATGGGAAAGAAGACTTGGCCTAGTTTTAACTTAATTGTTCCTGGGCATGACATATTAGATCCATATTGTGCATATTAAACTCTTCACTGTATAGGTTATTCTAGGTGGTCGTGACATGGAACAGCTGCTAGTGCTCTCTATAGTTGCAAGCATGAAACATGAAACTGGAAGAAATTGGTAGCATTGTGCTTCCTAACTTCAGATCCTGACGGCCGCAGATCCATTGAGCAGTGCATGCTCTAGTGAAAGGTTCATCTGTAGTTTATTTATATGCAACTCAAAACTGGCTATTGCCTCAAAAATAATGGCAAAAGCTACAAAGAACAGCAAAAACCAATAGAAATTAACAAAAACAATTTTAATGCCTGCAATTAAATAAAAAAAAATGGAAGCTTTGCATGACTAGAGGAATGCAAAATATAACTGATATGCATTTAGATAATGTTAACTCTATCAAATTTTGACATTGGCTAACCTGTATCAAGTTGGCTGAATTTGAATTAATGAAAAAATATTGGTCAATTAAAAGCAAATGAAATCCCAGTGTACAACTGTTCGCCACACATCGATCTAAGAGCTGCCACTAACAGATCCGTCATGATATGGCCATGTAGTTAAAGTGGCGTAAAATAGAGTAATAAAATTGACTTTCTACTTTGTGATTGATATGATCATCAATATGCATTCCTATTTATCGGGGTGTTGTGAATCAAACCTCTAGTTGCATCCACATCCGATGACACAATAAGTGGTAATCCTGTAACAGTTCTGTAAGAACGTAGTGCAAGAAGACCCTGTAATGCACCCCATTCAAATGGTGGCAGGAGGTATGGCCTGACCATGTGATCACCAGTAATACCGGCCCATACATTCACTGCAAACATGTTGGTGTTTGAACGTAGCTCGGGGATTGTGTTGCACCCAGACATGTCAGTTGCAACAGTTAAAAATCTCATCTCTGCTGAGCTGTGCCTCATCTGTGAATAACACGTTTATAAAAAATCTGATGTGTTACACTCACATGACTTTCTCTACTCTTGTACAATCTATTTTTACAAACGTCTATTCTCCAAATGCTTCATGTTAATCGAGATATCGAGATGTCAATCTTATTGGTAATTTTCTTGTAGATGCGAGGGGAATATGGTAGCTTTTAAGCCATAGTCAAATATTTTAACGCTGGTTGCTATGCGGCGCATTCCATTCTCTTTGCATGTCTAGGACATAAAAAAATGAATAACGAATTTGAGAAAAAGTATAAGTATTGGAAAATGTAAGGAAATAACAAGCAATATCTCGAAAACGGTTCACTCAACAAAAGAAATGTATATGACATAAGTTGTGTATTTCAACGCGATCTACATTTTTTGTGTAGTAAAATTTTGTCGATCTCCTATGGTTTACCAGTTATGCAAAAGTCGTTCACAATGAAGAATACTTTTGGAGACATTCCCAGAAAATTCGAGATATACATTTCATTTCTCATGACTTTATCTTACACATATGATATTTTCATCAAAATCGTTAGAGCCATTTTTGAGAAAATTAAAATTTTCGAAAAATGTTCCATGTAAAGGGTAGTCTGGGGTGGGGGGATTTTCTTGAAAACCTTCGTGTCGCATCTCTGGAAGATACTGAACCTAAATACCAAGTTTGGTGTTTATCCGACTGTTCGTTTTTGAGTTATGCTGTTCACAGACACACACACACACAGACACACACACAGACACACACACGGACATGTTTCTAAAAATGCTTTTTTTTGATTCAGGAGGTCTCAAAACATGTATTTCCAGTGAAATCTCGGTATCGAATTTTTGGGTGGAATGCAATACTTCCCCTACTTACTATACGTAGTAGAGAAAGTAAAAATTGGGCTTGTTCTCAACGGTCAACAATCCATTCATGAAATTGAAGTTGTCGTGGGAAGCCATCCGCCCTCAAACCATGAACTGTCTGTGGATGGTATGGGTGTGGCTGGCTCTTGCAAGACTCTCCAAAGACTACTTTGGGAACCTTCCATGGTATGAGCGATGGCACACGTGCTGTTCTATGCGAGCGAGTAACTCCGCTTCCATATCTAGTGTTTGACTGATACATGGCTGGCTCACGTGATGCACTGGACAAGGGGAACTCATCTCCCCAAGTTGGCAGTGGACGTTTTGAAACGTTTGAGGCTGTCTTTGGAGTCTGTTTGGATACTGGACGCTGTACGTGTTGATTTTTGTGTGCATTAACATGAAATGCATATATAGGAGACCTGACAATGTGCATTCCATTTTGACAACCACAAACGTGTACATGTTGTGTAAGACAACCTGCTTGTCTTAGAGCTCACAAATGAGAGATGCAAAGTTCCAGATAATGCTGTAGTGTACCTGTAGACTACCGACACCTGCGATATTGCAGTGCAGACAACCTGCTTGTATTAGAGCTCACGAATGATTATCAGATGTAAACAGAAAATGATGCCTAATGTACTTGGTAGTGTTTGCCAGAATTTTCTATGATGTTATGCCTGTATTGATAGTGGTGGGCGTGATTTGGTACACCTTTTGTAACACTGACTTGTTGATTGAACATTATCTTTGTGTAACTTAAATCTTTGCACAAAATAATTTGTTGGTCCTGACCCAGGGTCACCTAGACCACAAGTTCTCAAAGCTGTTATATTTTGACCCCTCTATAAGCTCCTTATGTTTGTGTGCAACCTTTTGAATTGCCCTGCATAATAGAAGGTTAACATTCATAGCTGACTTCATTTCATTGTTTCAATAAATTTATTGGAAAGTTGTGCCATGGCCAGCATTTGAACCACAGATCATATGCTTTTCATATTGATGCTCTGTCACTGAGAAATAGGAAAGGCAACCAAATATCACAGAAATAAATGGGTGTTTTCTCAAAATGGAATAGGAATTTTCAAGAGTACATAGCATATTCAAAGGATTGCTTGGTATAGATTTGTGTGGTTTTGTTGTGTGTATACAGTTAAGATGAGTGCATAAAAATTAGTGGTTTATGAGCTTCTTTAATATTTGTATTTCTGTTTTTACAGATTGCAGCTAAAATCAATCCTTCTGGTTCTAGTGAATCTGCAGGTCAAAAGCGCCCACTGGAAGACGGATCAGGTGAGCGCTCAAAACATAAAAATATGTTTTTCTGAAATTATTTCCTACCAGTTACTTTGCACCCCATTCTCAGATTGGTTAAGTTTAAAAATGCACTGGAATAATAATAATTAACTGTTACTTAAAAAAATTGAGTTTTATTCATGCATACTCTTTAAATACTATGGTCCTTAGTGTCCCATTCTATATTGGGTGTGAAAGACCGGAAATTTTTCTCAGAGGTGTCTATCAGGCTTGAGGTTCTTTTATGTGCCATAGATCACTGGTTTACTTCCCTTCTGAAGGAAGCCAGGCTAAGAATTTGTACACCCGAAAAAAAATCCATTGCCCCCTCTGCATGCGCGACCTTGGGAACTAGAGGCTAGCATGGTAACCTTAGACCACAGACGATAACTGTTACTTGTGCTCGTTTGCTTTTACAGGATTATTGTTTGGAGCGCTTTTTTCCCTACCCAAGGAGTGGTGCTTAAGTGCAAACTCCAAATTCCTCCCCATAATTCTATTTGGTTAATGCCTAATTCTCTATTGTATTGGTTGCTGTATTTACAGTTTGTTTTCCTATTTTATTTAATTTTTTCTTTCCTGCCGCCCTTTTTTTTCTGCAAGCAGTTTTATTTTTTGTTGTCCCAGCTAATTTTTTTCTCCCTCTTTTTCTCTCTTCTCCTAGTTTCTTCTCATTCATTGTCCCAGCTAATTCTTTTCATCTTCCTGGCCAGATCCTGCAGTTTTTTTTTCTTTGTCCACTATTTTTAAAAGAGCAACTTTTCTGAATTTAAAATGCTTCCTGTGGGTTTTCCTACCTTTGTTGCAATGTCCAATTTGCCATACTATGCTCCACATAGGGTACTTCAATCTCTGCTTCTTTTCCCATTAAAAGCTTTCTTTGCCAATGTTATCCTCTTGACATCTGCTAAGTTGTAGTTATGGTGCAGCCCAAGTATCTGAAGTTGTCCACTTGTTATACTACCGTAACTTGAATTTTCAAGTGCTTTTCTTTCATTTGCCTTTAAGCATTTGTCCTCATACAGTACGATACCCCAGTCATTTGGCTTCAATAGCATGTCATATAGAACTTCTAAATCCATTATCATTGCTGTGTTAGCATTTCACACCTAACCTGCAATCCATCGTATGAGATGCAGCTCATTGTATTCATGTCTCCCGTTGGCATATGAAGTTCATATTGCTTCAAGTTTACATAATGGTAACTTATGATCCTTGCTGAGAATCGCAATAGCTGCATTGATGTTGACTTCTGCCATAGCAGGCCCTGTTGTAATGACAGAAAACTGTTCTACTGTGAAGTCTTTGAACTACCTAACACATTGCAGGAGGTAGTGCATCTTCTCCATATCTTGTGTCAGGTTTTCATAAGTTGAGGTTTGATTTAAGTGAAAATTGAATTTTATCGCTTTGTAGTGCTCCTCACAAATCAGCATTTTGTGGTATCTGAGCAGTATACACAGAATTGCTACCATGCACCCTGCTCTTGTCAGAACTATCAAGGAAGCTATGAGGGAAAAAATGTTTTGTTGATAAACTCTTGTATTTCAGAATATGTGTAAATCTATATTAATATTATAAAGAGAGTATTTCTATGTGGGGTGGTTTGTGTATCTAGGGCAGTCTTGTAAACCAGTCGCTTTTTAATAGTTCTTTCACCATTCTAAAGCTCTTTACTCTCCATTGACTTAATAATATACTATAAAATTATCTACTTCACATCTAATTTTAACTCCTCAATGACTAAACTATCATAAAGGGACATGATCTGGTTATGGGAGCATAATGCCCTTTGGCACAGACAAAATTTGCTCCACTTGCAACATATTTCTGGTTTACTGTGAACATTTATTTTATTTATTTTTGATTAAATATAGCACATGTACAATTGAAGTTTGTCAACATGAAAATTACAAACATCAACGATAGAAGTAATAACACTGATAGAAATTACAATACTAAGGATGAAAAACTAAAATATAGACTTTAAAGTATTGCCTAGATATTTATCAATGCTATAGTATACCTCATCTATCAAGTAATGTTTTAAGACTGCTCCGAATTTATGATAAATGGTTTTAAGATTTGACGATGTGTTGTACTGAAAGGGCAATAGAGTTCTGTCATTGGAGATGTTAATTCATCTAGTAAATATATTAGCAGGGAACATAATTTTGTGGTAATTGTATTGGAGCTACATGCCTTTACTTTGAGTTGCTATTTTTTCTTTCTTTGGTCCATCATGCATTTTAACACTGTGGTTATTTATGCATGGTGGGTCATAAATTCATATTGTTTTATTTTTCTAAACTATTTTTCTCTTACTCTCCCCATATTTTCCCTTATTCTTTCTATATCCCTCTCCTTGTGTATTTTCATTATCCTAACTTTTAATACTTCTTTGTTAACATTCTCCCATTCTTTATGTAAAAACTGATCTCTCCACAACTTAGTTTCTTCACATTCAATTATATATTGCAAATCATTATCTGCCTCTCCACAAAGAGGATACCTATTCAAATTCACTCCCTTCCTACTCCCCTTAGCCTATATGCACTTAATCTAGACCAGGCCCACACTTCTCTCACTAACCTATTACCTACATCCACATCCCCAATCCACCTTTAATTGTCTATATAGTTCAAACTTTTCTTTCCTTCCAGACTTTGAAATAATTCTTGTTTCTCTGTATCTTCTACTCGCTTCCTCACTTCTTTCCAGAAACCTTTAACTAACCCCTCTCTCTCCTCCCATAAGTTACCCATTCCTATTTCCTGTAAAATTCTCCTTATTCCTTGAGCCCAGTTCATCCCATCACTGGATTCTTTTTTTATATTATTAAACATTGCCTCAAGATATTATGTTTGTCCAATGATTTCAATGTATGCCAATATTTAAGTATCCTTTCTACTATCATGCCCTTGCTACCTACTCTTCCCAACTCCAACATTGCTGCTCCATTAGGTAATGAAATAGATAAACCTAATATACATTTACAGAATGATCTAAGTACTTTATCAATCATATCCCATCCTTTGTCACTTCCCCAAATCTCTATTCCATAGACCATTTTTGCTTCAACTACAGCTTTGTAAATCCTTTCCAACCATTTAATATGCATATCTGGTATTTTCTTTAGACATTTTCTTATAGCAGTCATTGCTAATCTTCCCTTAGCTAAACATGTCTTTACAGAATTAAGTGTTATGGTGCAGTATAATATGTGCATGTTTTTCTCCTTTTGATAGCAACACACTATTTCATTTTCTGACATATAGTTGTGTTAAGCATACCTCTATGGTGTGGGGGTAGTGTCTGCTTTACTGCTTCACATTCAAGAGTTCCCAAGTTCAAATCTCTGTTAGGATGAGTTACATGGATAATGCTTTTTCCAAGGTTTTCCCTTATTCTGAAAAGATGATTGTAATTTCAAGCTCTATGGATCCCGGGCTCATTTGAGTATCATTTTACCCATAACAATTCATATGATATGACCTAACTGGTTAAGGGCCAATAAAGTAAGGGGAAAGAAAACTAATTCTGTGGGTACTGAAAGCCAGTGAATATTTTACCACCTGAAAATATTCTTCGGCTAAATGAGAAATCTTTGAAAGCTGACTTACCTGCATTTTATTCACTTCGAGCATTAAATTATTAAATGCTTATTTTTCTCCATGCTGTGTGTAGCTTTTATTTATTTTACAAAAAAGACTTAAAATGAACTCTCATACGCTTTTCAAGGAACCAAAGTACTTTGTACGACGGTAACTTTTATAATGTTTGTGTATTTGTGTTTACTCCACGTGGTGAAGCCATTTTGTGACGTGATTCTTTGTTAGGTTTGTTAGCTCCATCCGGTGTTAGCAATTTGCGGCAGTATTAGTGTTTGTTTGAAAGAATGCTACTGTTACTTTATTTAATTTTGGTTCACTGTCCTCCGGCTAGCTATTATCCTTTTGGTCGAGCACTTCTCTTTATACAGGTTGTGTAAACGGAAAGGAGTCTTTTATCCAAAGATAACACTGATGAAAGAATTTGTCTTACACTTTTATTGTCGAACACATTCACTATCACATTTACACATTGATCTTGACACTCGCCAAACTGAAACTGTTATAATAACTTCATTACTGATCATTCTTAATTCGCGTACAACTTTTTGTATAATTAACTTTACAACACTTGAGATTTTTCATAACTCTGCTATGCGTAACTTGCGAATCGATAGCCGACGTGTACTGTACAAATATTTCTGCTGGACTGAAGGCGACGTGTAACGTACAAATGTTTTCGACGGACTGAAGGACTTTACCTCTAACCTAGCCCTTTTTATACTCCTACACCCCGATATGCCTAAAGATTATAACTGAGCTGCTATGGCTAATAAAACGCGCCAACATTAACGTCTATTTTTATATCCAATGAAAATTATGAATACATATGCTCTAGGGAAAATGTTCCAGCAAATTCTAAAGAAAAACGCGCCAACATTGCGTAACTTCCTCGTCTGTAATAATGATAAACAGCTCACCCCCTTGCTGCATTATTGCACGCTATTATTGTCAGTTTCAGTAAGGAGGTATAAACTTACTTCTCAACAATAATTACAATCAACAAACATCTCAAATCAATGTCACATAAAAATGCATATTCATACTATAATCATTCTTTACATTTAAATAATTTATGATACAAATTACTGCATCATTTGGAAAAAGGAGGTAAATGTTAAATAAATGCGTATTAGTAAGACCATTTCAGTTTTAATTCTGTGTCATCGTAATTATCCAATGTAAGTTAATACTACATTGCCTTTATAATTCTGCACTTACCAGGAGAATGGTTGTTAAAATTGTGTAAAGTTATTAAATTTGGTTATCTTTCTTGGTATAGGTATGAAATTCAAAATGCAGTACATTTCATGCTTTGAATGGAACATTTTATTTTTAATAATTACTACATTAACATTTATTCCAAATGGAATTAACCTAAATACTGCATCCTACCAGAATAATCCAAAATCAGTTTCTATTTGCACCTCTTATTTGTGTTGTGCTGATATTTGTTTTTCGGGATAAATGTAAATATTATTTTCACTCCCCTTTAAAGATGACATATCTCCATAAAATTCCTATTACTGCGTGTGCCTCATAGTTAGTCTTCTGTAGTCCAGTTTGATTGCAACGTTTTCTGTGAGCAGGAACAGGCTTTCTTCTTCCTCTGCTGGCAGTTGAGACTTGGTGTGAGTCTTAAAATTATTTACTACTCAGGACTATAAAGTGACTTATGTTGCAGTTTGCTTGTACAGTTTCTAGATAGAAATGATAACTGCGTGTTTCTCAAACAATGGGATGAACTGGGCAGGGTCATTGAAAAGGATCTTCCTGTTTTAAGTCCCATTTTTGCATTCAGAGCCATCAGCATGTGCATTCAGTGAGCAGCAGAACACCTTAGAGAAATGAGACCTTTTAATTGTATTAAGGAAATGGAAAAGCAAAGGAGGCACAAAACCCACAGAGAAATGAGTCATAGAATTGAGAGTCCTGCAGTTGCAGCTCTTTAATACATAACACCATTAGATTCCTAGTTCTTAGTGAAGCCAACTTTACACTCAAGAGAAGCACTTTGTACCTTAAAAAAATTGTTTCAAAGGTCAACAGTTCCTGTATGCTTCACCACTCGCAAATTAAGTGCTGTTTGGCAGGAATGGATCACAGAACTTTCATTTAATCCTGAATGGGTTGACGAAAATCTCCATGCAGTTTTGGTCACAAGTCACCAAAAACAGCTCTGCATTAGCATTGAGCCTGAAAATACTAGTGACATGAATTTAAGATCATTGGAACCTTAACACAGTGAAGCAAATTATTAAAAGATAGAAAATGAATCCATATTATACCTACGCCGCAGTATCTCCGGTCCTGACGTTTCATGAGGGTAAAGAAAGAGACAGGTGTATATATTAGAATGGCCACCTTTAGCAATACTAGCGCTGTGAATTTCCATGCTAAAGGAAACTATTCTGATTCGCTTCAACAGATAAATGGGGACTGCAATTTGATTTCTTTTAAGTCTGTAATAAATATAATCTGCTATTGTTGCTTAGAGCTTCGCTGAACATAAACCACAAGACGAAAGAAAAGAATAAAAGATCCGGCAAGGTTTGCAGTGCTGAGTTGGCTCGCACAGCAAAGGGTGGAAGTTGTCTGCTAGGACCAATTACAGGCTCCCTCTCCGGTGCATACAATGCAGTTTGGCTGTGTTGCTGATTTTCTTGTAAGTGAAGAACGTGTCGTCAGTAGCTGTTTGCTTTACTTCAGGTGAAGTTTGTTTTCTGTGCGCATGCGATTTAGTGCGTTACCCTTGTTTAAGTTTCCTGAAAATGCTATCTCCATACTTTAAATACTCTTAACATAGGCAACTATTTCATTGTTTGCATTTTACGAAGAGATGGCACAGATATACACATGTGTTCAGAGTAGGGGTAAGAATTGGCAACACTACCTCTCTCGGTTGCACTAAATGTCAGAGCCGGAGATAAAACAGCGGTACCATAAACACTAACATTGCTCCACGTACCAAATGATTATAATGGATCTGTTGAAGAAACACACTTTTTATATTATTCTGAGCCCATGTGTTACACCATATTACATTCAAAACAACTTACATGCACAAGAGTAGCTTACCAGTAGGTTTTGTTTCAGTAAGTAAACTTTTTCTATTAAAACGAATACTGAGAAATATATCAAGAACATATCAAAATGAATGCACTCAAATGATTTTAACACACTTTTGTGCTTGTCAGATTCACAGCCATCATCAGTGGTAGATAATGCTTCAACTTCCACTGGAATTTGAGGATGACCCTGAAGTGTCATCACCTAATTTTATCGCCAAACTATTGACGATAGAATCAGTGAGATGGTCTACTTGCCACAGCCTTTCTTCTTCCTTGTTTACATGTCTGATGTCAGCCTGTCACATATCTGCTGTAACTTGAGCTAATGCTCAGTCTAATAGCTGACCTCTTTCAGTTTGAAAGTTTTATTGTTTGTGGCAATGTTGCCTCCATGCAAGCTCATTGGGGTTCAGTTTGCTATGATGAGGGGACAGTCGTTCTACATAAAACCCACACTTCTTTGCTTGGTCATTTATCGCATGCTTATTTTCATTGTCATCCATTATGTTCTGGGCCAACTCATAGCAAACATCAAAAGCTATGCCCATTTTTGTAGCTACTCAGCAAATCCTTGTTTTTGCCATCCAGATTGCGGACGACGGAACAACTATGATAGGAGGCCTTGTCTGTGACAATAACATCCCTGGGTTCAAGCATTGGTAGAGTTTTTGTGAACCATGACTGCAAAACTTAACCTGGTCATCTCTCTGTGGTAATTGCTGGTTTTCTTGGATTAAAAATAAGGGCCTCCCATCATTAACAAAATCTATGTCATTGCCTATATAAAGGACAATTAGCTGTTTACCCTTACCAGTTGGATTACGCAGCCCCTGGGCAGTACCAGAAAGCAAAGCTTGCTTTTTATTTTCAATAGTAGTGTCAACCCACACTTTTGATGTACAGTTGAAATTGAATTTTTTATTTGTGTGCTCTTTAACTGCTGTGATCCTTAGCGTCCCATTCTATATTGAGCATGAAAGGCCGGTAATTTTGCTCAGAGACCTCTTTATCGGGCTTGAGGTTCTTTTACGTGTCATAAATGTATGATACGGGACTGCCGGCTTTACTTCCCTTCCAAAGGAAGCCATGCTAAGGAATTGCCTGAAAAAAAATCTGTCGGGTTTGAACCTGTGACCTCGGGAATTGAAGGCTAGCATGGTAACCACTACACCACGGAGGATGACTTTAATGTACAGTGGCTATCATTCACCCAAGTCTTGAGGTAATATAATTTTCTATTTTCCTTCCTATATATTTATGCCTCTAAAGCACAATATCATCACAACAAAATAACGAATGTCATTATATTAGAGTTATTTTGTTTCACAAATAAAAACCCCATATGTAACAGCAATGTATGCAAGCTTGTTCCTTAAAAAGTTCTTTGCAAACATGAACAACACTGGCTTCTGACATGCTGGTGTACTCTGCCATTATTTTAAGCAATTCGATCACTGGAATGTCAGATTTATTCTCCTTTAGCTTATGAAACAACACGTTTGAAACAATTTGTTTCTTGCCACTTTTTAGGGTGCGTTTTATAATTGTGAATATACATTTTTTGCCACCACTGAATTTACACTAGCCGCAATGCTGCCATATTACTCTCAGACATTGTGTTTGTTTTTTTTCTGTCACAGTAACTGCTTATTTCCTGTGAATGGACATGTTTCTGTTTTCAAACAGCTGTAAAAATACAGAGCATTGTAGTGCTATAATTAAACATACTGGATAACACATTTTACAAGCAATATCATTAAGAAAAGATATGTTGAGTGCTTCGTCCTCAAACCAGTGAGAGCATTTACTGCGGTCACCTGTGTGGAGTTGTTTCTTGGTATTGTTTATGAATGAATGAATTAATTGAATTTATTGTACAATTTGGTTTACAATATATACAATGCATATTGATATATCACTGTACCCCTACATCTTATGCACAGTTTGTCTGGTGCTTGTCTTCCTATAGAGCGACTCAGATTGTTTGGTTCCCAAGCCTTATCGCTCACCGAGTGGCCCTTGCTTCTCTTACTTTTGTAGACCATTTTTCCTTTACCTTCATTAAAAATTCTCCTATATCCTTGATTTTCTTTTCTTCTTTCCCTGTCAACATCTTTATAGCTATTATTTTTGTATTTATATTTTCCCATTTCTTCTCCCACACTTTTCCCCTCCAGCTCCTTATTTCCTTACATTCTGTCATATAGTGTTCTGTACTTTCTCTTCCTCCACACAACTTGCATATCCCTCTTCCGTTGCCTCTCATCCCTCTTAAATACATTGATTCTGTTCTCATCCATGCTAAACCTTCCCTTTCTTGTCTGTTACAGTAATCAATGTACCTCTCTTCTCCCCACTCCTTTATCAATTTATAAAAGCTTAATGATTTTTTTATCTTCATGGCTTCCCCAGATCTCTTGTTGTTCTATATCTTCCACTCTGTTTCTTACTACTTTCCAAAAGCGTTTGTAATTCTTTCCTCCAACCTCCATATATCCCCATTCCAATTGACTCCATTATTTTTTTGGTTTCTTTCCACCAGCTGTTTTTGTTTCTTAGAACCTTTTGCTGGTTCAGGCATATCTTAGATTTCACTTTCCTCCATTTTCATACATCTAAGCAAAATTTTAAAATTCTTTCTACTATTATACCTTTCCTCCTAGTTCTACTAATGCAACTGTGCCTGGTGCTGCTCTTAGTAGTCCAAATTCTTTTCAAATTTCTATACATTTAGTTCAATTTTCGTACTTAGTTCTCCTCCCCATATTTCCATTGCATAGAACATTTTTTATTGCACCAATGCATCGTACATTCTCTCCTACCAGGTATTGTTTATACAAGTGTGTTTCTTAAGACTGAAGGAGAATACCAGGGCATGTTTCGAGGACAGTCATTTTTGACTGTTGGTTGACTAACAGATGATTTCCCAATCTTCTTCCCTGGGTTACTGTAGCATCATCTGGAGTGGGGTTGGTGAATTTAGAGATTAAACTACCATCTGTGGAATTTCAAAGTTCATAGTTCGAAACTTTTGATTTATGTTCTTTCCCATATGCTCAGTTCTATATGGTTAAATTTGGTAAGTGAGGGCAGTATGAGTATTTAACGTTTATTCATTTTGTTGTCCTCCGTGGTCTAGGGGTACCATGCTAGCCTCTGGTTTCTGAGGTTGTGGGTTCAAACCCGGCAGAGGGTGATGGATTTTTTTAGGGCGTAAAAATCCTTAGCATGGCTTCCTTCGGAGGGGAAGTAAAGCTGGTGGTCTGTCGTAGATGTACAGCGCATGAAAGAACCTCAAGCCTGATAGTGGCCTCTGAGCAAGCAACGTTTCCGGTCTTTATGCAATGTACAATGGGATGCTAAGAACCATAGCAGTTAGTGTTCATAAATAACTTTTTTTTAAATTCATTTTCCATCATTTTACTACTGACATGTGGATAAATGCCTTTAATTTATGTGGAACGTTGGCAGAAGAGTCATTCAAACTTTCACCATATGTGATGCTTAAGGGGCACTGCCTTAATTTGCTCTTGATTTTACAGAAATTTTAGTTTAGATTAGCAATTCTCCCACAAATGGATAAATTATGTATGTTAGCATATGAAGACATTTGGAATAAGAGAAAGAGTAAGTCAACTGAATTGGCATGTAGAAGCCTGTTTTAGAGCTCATGGCAGCCTTCAACAATTTGTGTTAATCTGTACATTTCATTGATCACTTTTCTGATTTATAGATATGCTGGACTGATGTTTGGTGTTAGTAATGACTCATAAATATTCTTTTATTTTAATTTTGGGGTAGAGAAACTTTGGACTTCCTTATATTTTTGTGGCTGGCGATTTTGTCTTTTGGTAATTGAAGTTCTGGTAAGCAAAGTTTGGCAATGTTTGTTTTTGATAAATAGAGCCAGAACCCAAAAAGGTGGCAGCAGTGAATGATCCTTCAGGAGTCCAGCTGGCAGCGTTGCGAGCGCAACAGGCGACCTCTCCGCCTGGTGGTACATCGGTGAACAGTGCAGCTGCGGCTGCGGCAGCTGTGCAGGCAGCGGCAGTGGCAGCCAGAGTGGCGGCTGCAGCAGCAGCAGGCCTACAAGGCCTGGGTGTTGGGGTGGGCGTCCCAGGCCTCGGGGCTGTACAAAATGAAGACATCAGGGTTCCCGATAAAATGGTTGGATTAAGTAAGTACTATTCATATTGCAATATGAAACCTGAAAAAGTTGATTTAGTTGCTTGTCTGCCATCACCAGGGTTCTTTTTTTATCATCATCCCCTTGTATTACACAAATCTGGGCAGTAAAGAATGTTAAGATAGGTGAAAAATATTCCAAGACATGAGAATAATTTCTGGAAAGTCTGGTAATACAGTAGTGTATGCAAATGTGATGCGTGTTTTTGTCTTCCTGCTATTGGTGAAGAATTTTAAACATTTCTTAGCTTGGATGGTGTGTGGGAGTATTTTGGTTATAAATTAAATTAGTCTTAAATCAGTTAATTATTACCTCTACCGTGTACCTGTTGTAATTAGAATTCCACACAAAGATATGTTGTAGAAATATATCTTTAACGTCCCCTGAAGAAAAAAACAAGCTTTTCTGCATCTAAGTGAGCAGCATAACTTAAAAATAAAGTCTGATACCAAACTTGATGCTTAAATTTAACAACTTTGGAGGATGCAGCACTATTTTCAACAAACTATCCTTTACATGAAGTGATTTTTTCAAAAATAGCTTTAATGGTTTTGATTAAAATATGTATTTTGACATCCCGGGTGAAAGGGAACTTATTCCTTCCATTATGTACTTCATAGAAGTTACTACAAACAAAAATTATGATACAGTATTGTTCTTTGATCAGCTGTTTTCGAAAAATCAAATAGTCTTTGTTCCAGATTTGATTAATTCAACGAGAATAATAGTTTGTTGAATTGAATTTATTTCACTTCAGTTACACATGAACTGTTTTAACTCTCTCTTACATATAACTATACCAACTCTTCCTTTCTAATATACAATATATATATATACAGTGGAATCTCGTTAGCACGTTCCTCATTAACACGTTTTCCCGTGTATTGCGTTGAATTATAAAAGTCCCGGCACAAAATGCATCAAATGCATTAATAACGTTCGTTTAGTACGTTTTCTCGCTCCCGCTTACTACGTTCGAAGTTTGATGCCCTCATTCGCTATTTTGGCCAATGCCAATGCTTGGTCGGTCGGTATTAATAGTCATTTTTGAGAACATAAAAGTAACGGTCCAGTGGGAGTAGATTTACTACATTCAAAGTTAGACGTTCTCATTCGCTACTTTGGTCAAACCAGGCGGGGTGGAACCGGCAGCCAATACCATGCATGTACGTATTTGTGGGACGCGTTTTGTGTGTGTGGGGGGGGGATGCTTTAGTGACGCTCTTTGGTGTTCTGCGGTGACGCTTTAGTTTAACAGTGGCTTGGTGTGGTTAGTTTATGCTGTTGAGTGTTGACGAAACGTAAAAGTATTTTAACTTTTTGTTCGCAATGGAGAAAAAGAAAGTGCGGCAAATAACCAACAGTGAAAAACTGAAAATCCTTGAGGAAGTAGATCGCAGTCCAAATATGAAACGTGTGGATATAGCGCGGAAGTTAAACATTCCTCCGTCAACCTTAAACACAATTGTTAGCAAACGTAAACTAATTGAAACTGCTTTTGAAGAAGGAAAAAATGCTAAAAGAAAACGTAATCGCCCTGGCCAGTTTCCAGAATTAGAAGATGTTCTGCTAAAGTGGTTTACACAAGCTAGAGCTTCAAATGTGCCAATAGACGGTACTGTGGTTCGAGCTCAGGCAACACATTTAGCACAGAAGATGGGACTGGATGATTTCAAAGCGTCCAATGGCTGGATTGAAAGGTTCAAGAATCGACATGGCTTAGTCTACAGATGTTTGCGAGATGAGGCTGCTGCTGTAGATATTGACGCTACACTGTGTGAAAACATAGAAATGTGGAAAAATACAACGCTCCCGTCAATTTTGAAAGACTATAGCCCCAATGATGTGTATAATGCAGATGAAACAGGACTATTTTTCCATCTTTTGCCAGACAAAACCCTGGATTTTAAGGGCACTAAGTGCCACGGTGGGAAACTTAACAAGGAGAGGATTACAGTTTTGTTGTGCTGTAACGAAAGCAGAACGGAGAAATTGGTACCACTGGTTATTGGAAAAGCACGCAATCTGCGATGTTTTAAGAATGTGAGATCTTTTCCATGTAAGTACACTTCCAACACAAAAGCCTGGATAACTTCTGCCGTCTTTGAAAATTTCTTACGAGCATGGGACGCAAGACTGGGCATAAGAAGCAGGAAAATTGCACTGTTTATTGATCAGTGTGCTGCTCATCCACCAACTGTTTCAAATTTAAGAAACATAAAGATCATTTTCTTCCCAGCAAACTGCACGAGTAAGCTACAACCTTTAGATCAAGGCATAATTCGGTGCATGAAACATGCGTATCGTAAGAGGCTGGTACAGAGAAGGTTGGCTGCACTGAAATCGACGACAAGAAAAATCACTGTCTTAGATGCCATGCATTTTATTAGAACTGCTTGGGATTGTGTGACGCAAGATACCATTAGGAACTGCTTTAATAAAGCCGGTTTTTGCCGAGTTCTTGGTGATGAAATTACGCAGGAAGACAAATTTTCCGAGAGTGAAGAATGGCGCCAAATAGCAGACGATGCCGGCGTGTCTTTCGAAAACTATGTAAACATTGACAATGAAATTCCAGTGTGTAAAACAGCGACGATAGATGAAATACTTGAAGAACAAGTGAAAGATGAAGCATTAGTGGGAGACGAAAGTTACGATGAACCAGATCCTGAGCCAGTACCTACAGTGTCAGAAGCCATGCAGGCAATGGACATAGTGAAGCGATATGTGTGCAGTTTCGAAGTTGATGATGATGTAATGACTTTACTAAACAAGATGGACAGTAAAATTTTGGCATTAAAACCAACAAAGCAATCAACTATCGATATGTATTTCAAACCAATGTAAATAGTGTCTATATTTCACATCCGTTTTTGAGGTAAGATGTATTATTAGATTTTATTACATAAATATGTTCTTAAGTTGCAGATTATGTATTTTCGTTAACACGTTTTCCCGTCTATGACGTCAAAATCCTTGGGTCCCCGCAAAAACGTACTAACGAGATTTTACTGTATATGATTTGCACCTGGTGCAAATGTAGCAAACACTGCAGTTATTAACACATACACCAGGTTCCTAATTACCTACATGTAAAACACTTATTTATTAAATATACCAATTTACTTGATAGGCATCCTTTCAAAATATACAATTTTATAGTTTTTATATTCCTCTCTTATATTTTTGTTTAGTCTTTCCTAATAGTCTACCCAATTTTATAATTTCTTCTGTATTTTTAAGCTTTCCAATTCTCATTTTAATTATTGGTCTCGGCAATTTCAACCATCCAACTTGTATCCATTGATCTCTCCATTGTTTAGTCTCATTACAATCAAAGATAAAATGTAGGTAATTCTGCATTTCCCCATACAATGTATACTTCTGTGGCTCCATTCCCCCTTTCATTCCCCTTAATGTCATTGTTCCAGATCTAAACCATGCCCACCCTTACCTTTTGAATTTATTGCACACTTCAATCTACTTTTCCCTGTCCCAATTTGTTTTAATTTGCCTGTACAAAACCAAGGTTCTCTTGTCCCTAATACTGCTAAACATATCTTGTATATTGATATCCTCAACTCTGTCTGATTTCCTCCCAGAATCTTTCTCCTAATAATTCTCTCTCTCTCCATACATTCCCCATACCTATTTTCTCAATCTTTTGTACAGATAAGACCCAATTACCAGGCACTGTCAATTTCTCTTGCATAATACATTGTTTTACAATATTCTGGTCATCCAAAGCTCTAACCCGATACCAAAACTTTATCAATCTTTCAATTATTAACCCGTTACTTCCTGATCTCCCTAGTTTCAACAATGTTACTCCCTTTGGTGATGCAGTTGGTAAACCCAAAATTAAACAACCAAAACTTCTAAATATTAAATCCACTCCTTGCCACCCTTGATCATATCCCCAAACCTCAATCCCATAGAGCATTTTTGCTTCCACTTGATTTGTATACTTGGGATTTTAAATATACATGCTCTTATCCCCTTCATGGCAATTTTACTCTTAGCTAAAATTGCGTTCTTTTGATATGCCAACTTCCATTAATGCTTAACTGAACCTCCAAATACTCCATTTTTCTCACTATGGCTATTTCCTGTCCTTCCATACTCCATTTTTCTTCTCTTTTTATAGTTTATCTTCAACCCCCCAACTTTTGCAAAATCCCTCCAATACGTTTAGAGCTCTCAATAATCCCCCAATAGATATGGACCCCACTACCAGATTGCAAACAATAGCCCTGGGATTTCCCTATTTATTGTAGGTGAATTATACATTCTCTTTGCTAATTTCTTGTAGGGTATCATCTATAAACAGATTAAATAGTATGGGGCGCAACTTATATCCTAAGTCCTATAGTATTCTTAATTGCTTTTGAAACTCTGTTCACATCCATCTTTATGCAGAACCTATTCTCTGTATAAATATTTTGAATTGCTGTAATTATCTTTGTACTCGCTCCCTGTAACTGAAGTTTCAGCCATAATGCCTCCGTATGTATTGTATCAAATGCCTTCTCCAAATCCATAAAGGCCATATATTTTCTTGGACAAATATTTTTCTACTATTGTCTTAATAACAAAAACCCCAATCCTGTAATCTTCTTGCCAGAACACCAGTATAAATTTTTGCTAATATTGGTAGTAAACTTATACCTCTATAATTAGAAGGATTATTAATGTTCCCCTTACCTTTGTAAATTGGTGCTACAATACTCGTCTTCCATGTATCTGGGACCTTTCCTCCCTCAAAAATATATTTTAACACTTTCTTTAACAATTCCCTTCTATTCACATCCTCACTCCAAACTTTCCACCATTCCCCTGGTATCCCATCTATTCCACAAGTCTTATTCTTCTTCAAGTTCTTAACTATCTCCAATATCTCCTGATCAGTAATTTCTGTGTCAAGTGCTTCAACTAGCCTTATCTCTGATCTTGTCCTTAACCAATTGTACTCCAGCTTATTACTGTCCAGTAATTCCACCTAAAGAATGGGAGAATGTTAACAAAGAAGTATTAAAAGTTAGGATAATGAAAATACACAAGGAGAGGGATATAAAAAGAATAAGGGAATATATGGGGAGAGTAAGAGAAAAATGTTTAGAAAAATAAAGCAATATTAATTTATGACCCACCATGCATAAATAACCACAGTGATAAAATGCATGATGGACTAAAGAAAAAAAATAGCAACTCAAAGTAATGCATTAAGAATCGTAAGATTTTTGTATAGCATTATGGAAATAAATACATAAAATACCTACACCAAGTGTGAACCGCAATATTATTTTTAAAGGCTGTTTTATACTTTTTTCTTATAATTTCCCAAATTTTTCGATTATCCTCTATATTTATTGCTTCCCTTAATCTTTTATAATAGTTTGTTACTTGTAAGATGAGTAGAGTAACCTACTTCTGACAGAGTTTTGGTAGTGACTATATGACATGACGGAGGATCTTTAAATAGTCACCAAAAAGGATATTCCAAACACCCTTCTGCAGATGTAATGTGGCTATAAAACTTGACAACAGTGTAAACTGGTTGAGGAAGGTCACGCGATTTCAACTGCCTCCAGACGTAAACAAAACATAGACTTCCTCAGCTTTATCTGAAGGGTTACTAGCAGTTTTATTTTCCACACGTTTCTTAATCCAAGCAAACATGATGAAAGGGTGGTGTAATGTTTTGGTGAAATAACAAGCACGATTATTGGCTATTGGCCTACACTAGAACAGTGTAACATGGAAGGAACGCCTTTAGCATCCAATATGAAAATCAGGATCTACAGAACATTGGTTAACGACGTCGAAGCTTTTAAAGAATGTATTTATCTGGCTGTAGAGGAAATACGCAACAATGAGGGCATCTCTACTAGAGTACAATGTAATTGGTTAAGAAGGTGTGAAGATTGCAGGTGTGTAAATGGACATTTTGAACAATACCTGTGAAGTGGGTGAATAATTTGGTGTGTTGTGTCTTCTTTAACTGCCCATGATAAAAGTACCATTTAATAGACTTTGTAAGGGCATAACAAAGTTGTTTTGTGTATACATGTCAGAAAGATGGTTTGGTTGATTACACAGCAGTATCAATTGCAAAATGTATTTTAAGTTTAATGCTAATGAGCTGATAAAAATATCATTAAATTCTGAGTTTAGTTTACAAAATGCATCATTGGAAGATTCAGGTGCAATATTACAAGGTATCAGGCACAACACGTTTGTTTACGCTCATGACTTGGGACATGTCACTGAAAGTAACGCCCCCTGATCTTGTGGGTCAGCAACCCTTGCAATGTTGCTGGTATGTCTGTTTTATGTTCTCAAAAGACTTTAAATATCTCCGTGGAAGTGGCCGTAGAAAAAAGTGGAAGTTACAAAATGTGTTTCAAATAATGAGATCTGTAACTGGGTTAAATTAATGTAATAACTTCCCTACACCCAGTATTTGCAGGAATAAAATTCATATCTTGAATTTTTTGTGATGCAAACTGAAGAGCTTTTTGATGCTTTATAACCTATACATTGGCTCTTGATGTAACCCAGATAAATGTCTGGACAAGCTGTGAAAGTAGGATAAAAACTAAAATATGATTCCGGTCAGATGCTTAGTGTGAGCATGGTCCAAATTATTGTATTATGAGTTATGATCTCTTGACAAGTAACCAGCAATGAACTAACCTCCTCCTCAGGTACAAACCTGAGGTAAACATAAATGTGTATTGCTGTGCACATTTAGCAATAGTACTAGATTGGTAGCTCTCTTATCGGGTTACATTGAAGTAGCCTCTACTCACTATACACAAGCATTGTGGTACCATAAAATAGATTTGGAACTATACAACCTACATTTATTATCAAAATGTTTGGGATCCCACATTTGGCAGTACTTTGAATTGCATATGCAAGAGAAATTGAATAAATTTATGGTAACTAAAGGTACAAAATTGAAAAAAAAATGTAATCAGATTAAGTCTCTACAACCTAGCAAGATTTGGAATCCAAAACAATCAACCAATAAAGTTATCTGCGACATTAATTTATCCCACCATGTCTTTACTGGAGATGAAATGAAATTACTCCAGAAAGGCTTCAAAATGTGCATCAATTATTCAAATAATTTGGAAGACTACATCACTGACGCTACACAACCTCAAAATTAATGACCAACTGCAAGCTAAAAATAAAGCCTTGTCATTGTTTAAGTTCATGAATTCTAAAAAAAACGCAATCATCACAAGAGGGTAATTAACAGCCTTAACAACAAACCGGTAGTTAAGCTCAAATCTGACGGGCAACAGTTAGTGATCCTAGAACAGAACGATTATATACAACGGGTTAATCTACTTTTATCTGGTTCTGATTATGTGGAAATTCCAAAAAGTTGCTCTAAAATGCAGAACCCTACCCTGGTTATACTGTTTACCAAACATACATTTAAAAAAAAACAGCACGAGACCCATCGTTAATGGAATCAAACTTGCTGATTTACTATGTAGCAAAATGGTTAGTTTACAAACTCAAATCCTACAACAAATTTGAAAAATTCTCTGGAACTGGTCAGCAAAATTCAGTACTTTGGAATGCTGGATAACCGTATAATGGTCTCTTGATGTCAAGGCATTATTTAAAAGTATTCCAATAGAAAAGATTTCCACACTTCTTAGAAAATGGTTAAAGGCTCAAACAACCTGTACTGTAGAATTAGAAGAAATTATAAACTTGACTGAATTATACAAAACTACTTCACATTCAACAGGTTCTATAAACAATCACAAGGTCTAGCTATGGGAAGTTCTCTGTCCCCATCCTAGCAGAATTATACATGAGCCACTTAGTAAAAAAAAGCCTTTCCTCACATCTTCAAATTTTGGCTCATATATGTAGATAACTTTGCAATTATACCAGATAAACTCAAGGAAGACTCTGAAATTACTAAATTTACAGGATGCATGTATAAAATTCACAAAGGGAAACTAAAGAAAATAATACCTTACCCTTTTTGGACCTCAAAATAATCGGAGACCAGGAGAAATTTGAATCTACAGAAAATCAACACATGTACATAATTGCATTAAAAAAGAATGAATGCAATCCGATCTCCCACCAGCTTGCAGTTTTCAAAAGTCTGATCCACAGGTTAAACAATGTCCCTGTAAACAGAGAAGAATATTCAAAATAACGCCAATGTTTACTAGGCATTGTACTGATAAATGGCTTCAAACCAAGTGCAATATATAAGCTGTTTAAACAGAGCGGTAAACTCAAAGAAATAGCTCAGACTACTACTCTTCAAAC
This sequence comes from Deroplatys truncata, assembly GCA_030765065.1. Classification (NCBI taxonomy): domain Eukaryota; kingdom Metazoa; phylum Arthropoda; class Insecta; order Mantodea; family Mantidae; genus Deroplatys; species Deroplatys truncata. Next base: position 52,905,023 of record CM060987.1, read on the forward strand.
AATCGGTGACAATAACTGGAAATATAAAGTGTTCACATATCATCCATGGGCATTTAGTAGATTTGAAAAAAATATTCAATGAATTTGGCATTCAATTAGCTCCTCAAAATAGATAGCCTGAACAATTTGCTGAACAAGCCACTCAAAAACACAATCCCAGATACACTGAAATCAGGAATCTACCAGATCAGCTGTGAAGATTGTGAAAGATTCTACATAGGTAAAACTGAGAGAAATAGATGGAATGAATTGTGAAAGATTCTACGTAAGTAAAACTGGGAGAAATACATTGAAAGAACACCAGAGAAATATGAAACATACAAATCTGCTGTATCACACCACCTTTGGTCTGAGAATCACAACATTGATCAAACCATAAAATTGTTAAAATCAATTTCCTCATCACTAGAACTGACTGTCTGGGAAGAAAATATTCGTCAAAGAATGAGATAGTTTTGTAAATTTTGAAATCCTGCCATTTAGTGGAATGTTAGAGCTTGTCACTCCACTGGTAGATGGTAGTAGGATGCAGCCAAGCCAGAAGAGGAGGAAAAGGAAAGAAGGAACATGCTTGTCACCTAACTGTTGATGACGACGAATGCCCTCGACAACGTTCCAGTTTTAATAACTTAGTAAGTGAAGGTTTGTGTAAACATAGTGTGACTCCAATTCAACATGAAGAAAACTTCACTGTTTGTAGTGCTTCTGTTTTTAATAGCGAAGTTAATTTATGCTGTATACAGGGACTTAATTTCTAGAACATTAAACAAAGAAGGAAAAATGATGACAGTTAATGAGTTAACCGAATGATGGATAATTAAAGTTCTACAGTAAACTGCAAATGCGGCATCTATTTTCAAAGCTAAATCCACTTTTTATAGCAGTTAGCTCATAATGACTTCTAATGCTTTTTGGAAAGCATATTTTATTCTTGCTGCTGCTGAAGAAGAAAACCAGACAGAACTTTATCTTATTTCACAGAAGTGCGGCATTGATGTACTACACTGTGTCAGAACTTCATTCAAGGCTTTCTCAAGTCACATGGACATGTTTTGTTTTGAAAATGGGTACCCCAAATGATGGTGATTGCACAAATTTTCAGTTCTCCAGATTCACTTAAAATCATCTCTCTTAATACACAGGGGTCCAGAACTATGAGAGCTGTCCCAGAGGTACCCAACCTAACAAAGAAAACACAAAAATGTTGGGGAAAAAACATCTTTATTTCTCGATATAGTCTCCTTTCAGCTTGATACACTTTTCCCAACGATGTACAATGGCTTCGATACCCTGTTCATAGTAAGAACTGTCGAGTTCTGCAAAATAGCCATCAACTGCAAACTCCACCTCTTTATTATTGGCAAATCTTTTACCGCCAAGCCATTTCTTCAACTTTCGAAACAGAAAATAATCAGAGGGGGCTAAGTCTGGTGAATAGGGTGTATGAAGAAGCAATTCAAACTTTAACTCATTGATTTTGGCCATGGCGATAATGGATGTGTGAACTGGTGCATTGTCTTGATGAAACAGAACTTTCTTTTTTGCTAAATGCAGCCGTTTTTTGCATATTTCATCATTCAAATGCTGCAATAAGTTTGCATAGTACTTGCCATTGATTGCTTTTCCTTTTCGAAAATAATGAAAATTACTCACGCGCATCGCAAAAACTGATGCCATGACCTTGCCTGTAGATGGAACTGTCTTCGCCTTCTTTGGAGCCGATTCTCCCCTTTCAGTCCACTATTTTGACTGTTCCGTCGTCTGAGGTGTGAAGTGATTGACCCATGTTTCATCCATGGTTATGAATCGACACAAAAAAGCTGCTTTATTGCAGCGAAACATCGTCAAACACTCGACCGAAACATCCTCACGGCGCTGCTTTTCCATTTTGAGTAAATGCGGCACCCATCTTGTGCACAGCTTTCTCATGTCTAAATTTTCGGTTAGTATGAGATGTACCGCACTTTCTGAAATGTCTACGATGTCTGCTAGCTTGCACACTTTCAGTTGACGGTCATCCAATACCATTTTGTGGATTTTCTTCACAATTTCTGGCATGGTCACCTTATTTAGTCCACCACTACAATGATTGTTAAAAGTATTTAAGCAATTGTCTTCTTTCCATTTCCCGTGTTTGTTTTCCACAGTGGCAGAAGATTCTCAGCCGGAAACAAACTGCAGCGCCTGCACATAGCCTCTTAAACCCTCTGCTATAACAGTTTATTTAGTTATAGGCGTATCTGAACAAATGCATTCAGTTTCATAAATTTAACTGAGTATTTTAAATTTCTCTGCACGAGAATAACCAAAAGATGTTACGATCTGAACCGAATTGTTTTTTGTAGAGGAAGAGACAACATGCTAAGTGGGAAAGGTTGTAGTTTGCCCACCAGCCAATGAGGTGCTGTCTTGTCACATGGGTTTGTTTACTTCTCCTTTCAGCTTATAGCGAAAAAGGTTTAGTTCTTGAGGCTGCGGGTTCAAATCCAATGGAGGGCAATACTTTTTTGGGTGTAAAAATCCTTAGCATGGCTTTCTTCAGCAGAAGGGTAGTAAGGCCTGAAGTCCCGTGTCATAGATTTACGGCACATAACCTCAAGCCTAATAAAGAGGTCTCTGTGCAAAATTTCGCCTAGTATAGAATGCTAAGAACCATAGTAAGAGCTCCATAATATTTTTTTTTTGAGGGGGGACATTTCTTTCAAGGCAGTTCAAAGAAAGATATTACAAGTTGACTTTCCTTCTTTCTGAAAATATCCATGTTTGATTGCTATGGTAAAATCTAGAAAATTATTGCTATCTGAAGACCTTTGTAAAGACAAGCTTTGGCACACTCTGGGGACTTAGTGATGGGGGAGCAGCACTGGTAGGTATCATTAACGCTGAAGGTGTTAATGTGCTTGCAAAGGTAAAAACTACTGTCCATTCCAAACCAGAGTACCTTTCACTGAAAACAAACTCTTTGTATTATCCGCGCGAAAGTAGTTCGCAATCCCCGCCCATAATGGCTGCTTGTTCCCCTCCCATGTGCTTGTTGAACACTATTTAATCTATAAAAAGGCGCCCTGCATGAGAATCATAGTTCAAAATGCAACCTGAGGTAACAATCGATTTTATAAGTATGTGGCAATGAACATTTTACTTAAGTTAATCACAATCCTCGGGCAAAAGTGCAACACCCAAATCCGAATCCTCCGAAGATGACTCAGCTGCCATGTCAGATTGCAGAATCAGAACTACTCTCCAAAATTATGTCAAGCTTATCCACAATTCCACAGCACTGTCGCACTTAAAACAAGTTGCCACATTTTATCCTCTTCTGTGTTGTATTATGTCTGTTTATATTGATATTGTAATGAAAAGAAGCTAGAAACAGTGATGTGTATTGAATTTATTTAAAGGTGAGTCGGAATTGTTACACTAACATCACTTAAGTTTACTCATTTAACATGTTTCGGGAAACCGTTGTTTCCATCATCAGAAGTTTAATTCGACTGACCTTCGAATTAACCTTCTGATGATGGGAACAACGGTTTCCCGAAACATGTTAAGTGAGTAAACTTAAGTGATGTTAGTGTAACAATTCCGACTCACCTTTAAATAAATTCTGTTTATATTGCCTGCTCGCTTTGGTTACACTTCTCACTGAAACGCCTGTAAAATTTGATATTAGTTTCGTAATATGCAATAATGCAAGTGTCGGGTATCTTTGTAGTAGTGAGTTGAATATATGAAGTGTTATTTGTTTTTAGCCACTTTTTAACTGTTTCCCGCTTCTGTGTTTGAACAGTTTATTCGCACTACACGCACCTTCCTCTGCCATGTGAGCTCAAATACAAACTGACTAAATCACAAGATTTGACCTGAGCTGACCATATGTGTGTTAGTGTATTATGAATGATTGTTCGCTTATCGTATATCCTGTGTTACGCAAAGTGTTTATTCGGTACTCAGATAGCACCTCTGGGAATTCATTGCTGCATTTCTTGTATATGTAAGAGAGTGGCAGTCAACATACGGTTGGTATTAACAAGCAATATGCTCTCGGTGTTAGCGCAAAAGCAGACGAAAATAATATTTTGTAATCTCTTTAACAGCTAGTATATATCCATTACCTTTAACGATGAGTTCTTATGATAACCGCAATAAAATGTGCAGTTCTATACATTTCCTGCTCTAATATTTCATAATACAATACATGTATTAAAGAACTATTGCATTGGCATAAGAGTATATTCTTGGGTTCGTGACAAGCCGAAGCACATGCTTCTGTTTACATCAGAGGGAACTCTGGCTTGGAATGGACAGTAGAATAAGAGTTTGCTCAGTATTAGAGGGGATGCACTGCTTTTGCTCAAACATCTTATTGTACAGTGCCAAGCAAAATTAACTTTTCTTAACATGCTAATACTAATAGAGTATGTATTAAGCTGCACTATGTTGAATTCCTTCATCATATATGAATGTTTTTATTTGTTTGCAGTTATTGGCAGAGGTGGTGAACAAATAAGTAGACTGCAAAATGAATCAGGTTGCAAGATTCAGATGGCACCAGATAGTGCTGGAATGCCTGACAGAAGTTGTACACTCACAGGTTCCAGGGAGGCTATCAAGTATGTTCCAAACGAAATAAGGTATTATAGATACGGGGCAGCTTTTGGGAGGAATCAGTGAATACAGTGTATTGCTAAGGCTGGTAGTGGTAGTACAGAATGATTACTTGCCAGCATTAGTGATGCTGCATGTATCTGATCACACCCATTTATATATTGTTGGTTGCAGAGTTTGTGTTGCATGTTTTATTTGCAGAAAAAAAGCAAAAGGAAAATCCAGACATTTAGCAATTAAAAGGAAAGCACCTCGTTTATTATGTTGTGCAGCTGTTTATTTTAATAAACAGGGCTATGTAAAAATGCAACAAAACCAGTATTTGGCTCTCTTTGGTTTTAGCTACTGTCTGCATCTTCAACATTTGTTTAGTAGAGTATGCTATGTATTGAAACTGGCAGCTGAGCTTATTAAAAGTGTGATAAAAGGGAATTGGCAATTTGCATTTCCCTCCGTTTTCAATATTTGTTGTTGGAACCCTTGGAAGCTAGAAGATGGCTTAAATTGTTTGTGGTTTGCATAATTTTGATGACAGATTGGTCTTAAATTTGTTACATATTAACAGTCGTGGCAGCCTTTATTGAATTTTCTATAATGCTGTTATATGCGACTGCTGCTTAGCGGTGAGTGCTGAATGCTCTCTTCTTTTACCCAGGGTCATGTCAAGAGCGTCCATAAATAAAACTCGATTTAATTTTTACGAAGGTCTCTTGAGTGTCTCATACTGCCAGGTTCTTAGAAATACATAAATTTCACTATTTTGCAGCACAAACTTTTCCTAGTCTTATTTAGTCTATATTCATCTATGTCCAACCAGTGTCTTTTTTTTACATGCATATTCTAAGAAATAACAATTACTTTCTATTCCATGAATTCTCAAGCAGAAATCAAAACCTCTGCAAGTATGTTCTTTTTATAACCTTAATGTGTTCATATTCTAGTATACAGGCTTTGTAAATCATTTTAGTAATTTATGTATTGAAATTTCAAGTTTTTATTAACTTGTCTGTCAGAAACAATACTACAATAGTTCTTTCATCCTTCTTGTAGTGAAATAAAACCTTATTTCATATATACAAAGAATAATGAAATTCTCTGAATGAAGCACAGGCATTTTGTCCTGGCTATGTCCCTGATGCTAGCCAGAGTTTGGGATCTAATAAGCACCCCCTGGCCTTTATTTATAAAAGAATCTTAATAGAATCAATGGCAAAATCCATTCATTTTTTGTCTTTCATGGAATCAACAAATGGGTTAATTCCATGGTCATATACCCTGCCTATATTTTCTTATTTGGTCAATTATTATGTTTGCCATTTTTAACTTCCATCCAAGTTAAATTCCTCCCAATACAAATATAGGTTATGCTAATTAATTTTACAATAACATACAGTGGAATGTTTGTTAGCACGTTCATGTTTTCCCGTGTATTCCATTGAATTATAAAAGTTCCAGCACTAAATGTAATAAATAACGTTCGTTTAGTACGTTTTATTGGTCCTGCTTACTACGTTCATAATTTGACGTCTCCATTTGTTGTTTTGGCCTCCTTGGTCGGCCCATTGGGTGTAGGTGCTTAACACGTTCAAAGTTTGGCATCCTCATTTGCTATTTTGGTCAATCCTTGGTCATGGGGATGGAGACTGGCAGCCAATGACATGCATGTATGTAAATATTTGTGTGGGCACAATAGAGAATGTTTTAGCTTGGGATGGTAAATGCCAACGATGGTTTCTACTGTTGATCAAACATACATGTATAGTATTTTAACTTCTCGTTTGCAATGGAAAAAAAAGTGCGGCAAATAGCCAACAGTGAAAAACTGAAGCTCTTTGAAGCAGATAGCAATTGAAATATGAAATGCGTGGATATAGTGTGGATGTTAAACATTCCTCCGTCAACCTTAAACAGAATTAACAAATGTAAACTGATTGAAACTGCTTTTGAAGAAGGGGAAAAATGCTGAAACAAAACTTTCCTCTTGGAAAGAAGCATCGGATCGAAATTTGTTGCTGGAAACGTCTGCCATATTCAAATGGTATTGAATACGCCAAAAATACTATCTTCTCTGTACTTGTAACATGATGCACGCTCGTGATACTTTTCACACTTCCATTATTTGCAGTTTATATAAAAAACATTCACTAACCTCAAACCTGCTTAAATTATACAGAGAAAGAAACATGTTGAACAGCATCACCAATGTAAATCCAAGTTGACCAACATAAAAGCTTGAATTATTTATTCTCGGACTTTGTGTATCCAAATCCATCTGAATACGTATTGAATTTAAGTTGGAAATGCGGTCGCATTCAGTATGGTAATTGGACTGAAAATATATTTCAATTTCCCAAGGAAACTCATTAGATTTTATACATAATTATGTTTTTAAATTGCAGATTTTGTACTTTTGTTAACATGTTTTTCCATCTATGACGTCCAAATCCTTGGATGCCTGCAAAAACGTGCTAGCGAGATTCTACTGTATATTAATTATGGCAATTACATGAAAAATAAATGAACATTATAGCAAATACATAAACATTACCTCAAGATGCAAATTAACATGTTTACATTCATACATATAACCAAGTATGTATGGTTACTAATTTTAAATTCTGTCTGTCATGGTAGTTTTTTCCATTTACATCAACATCAGTGACAAAAAGGTTGATTAATCATGTTTCATTTGCTCAGGTAAAACATAAAACTATTATTGTCAAAATAGTGAAGGAACTTATTTTTCTACCCAATTTATGGAATAATGCAAATGGCAACATAAAACTGGCAGGTTAAGACATCTGTTATGGGTAGAAATTCAAAGGTTGTCTATCCAGATTTGCTCACCATATACATGAGTGAAACAGCTCCTGTAAAATTAGAAATTTGTAGATATTAATGGCAAATTGTTTAATGGTCCTCAGTCACAAATATAATTTTTATTGTGGTTTTTGCAATCTGTATTATTAGATGTCATATAGTGGTATTTGCATAGTATGTGCATTCATATGCTTGTGATGGATTTTGTAAAAACATATCTGGCTTATACTAACTCTTGTCATAGCTGAAATTATGAAGTCATAGCTGAAATTATGAAATGTGACAGCTACCCTTTTAATAGTTCACCCTTCATTAGCACTTATGCTAGTTCACTAACATTGTTGTTGTTGACCAATGGCATTGGGGATTAATTGATCTGCATCATTTTCCCTCTGGCTTCCCAATATAAAGTCTGTAAGTTATCCCTTTGCATTTGGCGAGATGTTTGTTCAGGATGACATCTTCGCAGAGAGTGCACTTGGGTGTAGGTAGTCATCGTATCTTGTAGAGATGTTCTACGAGGCAGTTGTAACCAGTTGCCATCCTAAATAAGGCCACTGCCTATCAACTCTTATCTTTAATATTCTTTTAATCTTTATCTTTTAATTTATCTTCATCAAGTCTCTGCTGTCTTTTGAAATGTTGTTTGTTATTTAATTGTTTATTTATTTCTATTTGTCCTACAGGTTTTATTTGTTGTATTGCACCTTTCTTTGCTAATTGATCTGCATGTTCATTGCCTAAAAGTCGGACATGAGCTGGGATCCGTTGTAGAGTGACATGATTTCTAGTTTCAACTGCTTTAATTAGGCTTCTTATTTCTTTAATATTTCTTGTTTTAGTATTGTAATTTACTATTCCATCTATGGCTGATTTTGAGTCTGATAAGATGACTATTTTTTGTTGTATGTATGGTCTATATAAAATGTTCTGTAATGCTGCTTTTATAGCTGTTAATTCTTGTAGTAGTATTATTGTAACCCCACGTTGTGGTAGCCAATTTGCGAGTGTATTTCTTATAATGTTTGTGTATGTGTGTTTACTCAACATGGTGATGCCATCTTGTGACGCCATTCATTTGTTCGGTTTGTAGCTCCATCTGGTGTTAGCAATTTGCAGCAGTGTTAGTGTTCGTTTGAAAGAATGCTATTGTTATCTTAATTAATTTTGGTTTACTGTCCTCCGGCTAGCTATTATTTCTCGGTCGAACATATCTCTTGATCAGGGTGTGTAAACGGAAAGGAATCTTTTATCCAAAGATAACACTAATGAAGAAATTTATTATACACTTTTATTGTCGAAACACAGTCACTATCACATTTACATATTGATCTTGACACTCGCCAAACTGAAACTGTTATAATAACTTCATTACTGATAATTCTTAATTCGCGTACTTCAACTTTTGTAAAATTAACTTTATAACACTTGAGATTTCATAACTCTGTTACGCGGAACCTGCAAATTGATATTCGAAGTGTGCCATTCAAATACTTTCGACGAACTGACGGGAATGCGACGTGTAGTGTACAAAGAATTTTGATGAACTGACCGACTGAAGGACTTTACCTCTAACCTAGCTTCTATTTATACTCCCACTCCCAGATATGCCTAAAGATTATAACTGAGCTGCAATTGGCTAATAAAACGCGCCAACATTAGCGTCTATTTTTATATCCAATGAAAATTATGAATACATATGCTCTAAGTAAACGTTCCAGAAGATTCTCAAGGAAAAAACGCGCCAACATTACGTAACTTCCTCGTTTCCAATAATGATAAACAGCTCACCCCCTCGCTGCATTATTGCACGCTATTATTGACAGTTTCAGTAAGGCGGTATAAACTTACTTCCCCACAATAATTACAATCAAGAAACATCTCAAATCAATGTCACATAAAAATGCATATTCATATTACAATCATTATTTACATTTAAGTAATTTGTGATACAAATACTGCATCATACTCCATCATAGTGGTTTAACGTTTCTTCTAATGTTATATACTGTGCAAAACGTTTACAGTATACTCCTGCACTGGCATTTTTTTTTATTATTGATGGATCCATCTGTATATATTCGGAGCACTTCTTTTTCTGGGAATCTTTCATTTTCCGTAGCTATTGCTATGGTTCTCATTTCATCTGGTATATTGTTTTGTTTATGTTTTGTATATATCAGGTCATTCTGATATTGTATATCAATATATTCTATTGGACTCGTTACCTCTGTTGTAATTATATTCTTGTAATTTAAGTTATTAATATATGTCCTGAAGCTGATTTTAGTTTTTAAATTACTTACAGTATCTGCTGTGTGCTACCACTTGTATCTGTTTCTATTGACTTGCAGTTTTTGTGCTAGAGTAATTGCTTTCAACTCATGTTCCAATTCTATAACCATGGTTTTTGGGGACCTTTGTAGTACTGTGATCGGTGTTGTTTTTATAGCTCCTGTTATTATTCTTAGTGAATTATTTTGTGAAATTTCTAGTTTACTTTTAAGTCTCTTGTTTACTGTTGCTAGTAGTTCTCCATACAACTGGTTAGGTTGTATGTATGTTTTATATGTATTGTTAAGAAAGTGCATGTTTCCACCCGATTTTATTCCTGCTAAACGTTTTAAAATGTTGATTTTATGCGTTAAATTGTTTACATGTTCTTTCATTGATAGTTTATGTAATTCTACCCCTAGATACGTTGTTGTAGTCGCTTCTTGTAGTTTTTATGTTGATTTGCAGGCATATATTTTCTGTTTTATGCTGCATTGTGAATAGTTGATATTGGGCTTTTCCTGTATTTATTTCCATATTGTTATTAGTCTACTGTTCTAAGGTTATGATTGTATTCTCCATTGTTTATAGTTTTTTTTGTAATGTTTCCCAGATATGTTCTTTTCCGAAGTCCATATTACAATGTTATCAGCAAACATTCCTACTTGTATGTTACCTATTTTCTTTAATACATCTACTAGGTCATTCATATACAGGGTGATTTTAAATGATGGATGCATTTTATAAAATTCGTATTTATTAAAGTACAGATCCAACATGAACCATCTTTATACCCATAAACAGAGGAATTTTCAAAGTTTTGTTTAATACATTATAAATGTTCAATGTGTCCACCGTTTGCTGCACTGCAAACATCTACGTGATAGCCAAACTTGTCCCACACACGAGCAAGCGTATTTTCTGTTACTGATTGCACGGCACCAGTGATAGGGTTCCGCTGGTCATCCAGAGTTGTAGGTAGAGGGGGACGTAAACAGCTTCCTTAACATAACCCCATAAGAAATAGTCACATGGGGTGCGATCTTGGTGGCCAGAAGTGTAGAGGCAGGTCTTCATTTACCCTGTGACCTATCCAGCGCTGTGAATCTTCCATAATTTGAGGGAACAGCCATTGTTCCAACTTGTCCAGGTACGTTATTCCAGTTAGTTTTTTCTGCTAAGAAAAGTGGTCCATAAACCTTTGTACGGGATAAGGCACAGAACACGTTTACCTTTGGTGAGTCTCTTTCGTGTTGCAATGTTGATTGTGGATTTTGCAAACCCCATATGCGAACATTGTGTCTGTGGACTTTTCCACTAAGATTGAAAGTTGCTTCATCCCTAAAAATGATACGCTGTAGAAACGCGTCATCCTCCATCATTCCTAGTACAAAATTTGAGACGCTTCTCTTTGTCTTTAGGTTTAAGAGCCTGCACAAGTTGTAATCGGTAGGGCTTGTACAGCAAATGCCGTCTCAGAACTTTCCATACAGTTGGTTGGGGTATTCCAAATTCTCCACTAGCTCTATGGGCAGACTTACGTGGTATGTGAACAAAACTGTCTTGAATCTGTCTGACGTCCTCCTCTGACACGACGCTGTTGGCTGTGCATTTGCCTTTACACACACTTCCAGTCTGTTTAAATTGCATAAACCAATGGCTAATGCTTTTTCTATACCCCCACCGCTGTATCTTTGCACTTGACAGTTCGTGCGGCTTCGCATAAGGTTGGCTACATTGCGGTTGCGACGTTGCCAGAGTGCTAGTAAATAACAGCTGATTGTTCTCCTTTCTATCGTGTCTAAGCCGCATACAAAAAGTGTAGGAAGTAGCGAACGTCAATGAATAATAACTATTTCGTATTATTATTGTTAATTGAAAATAAGCGACATAAGCAGCTTTGGTATAATCGGATACTCCTTTCTATGATAATAGCCATAAATGTGTCTACGTATGGCGTCTAATTGGAAAGCATCAAGATTTGCGACGACGAGGCTGCTTTCTTTTCTTCACTGGAGTTGATAGAAATACCTGTTGCGTTCCAGATGGTTCAGGAATTTTGCCCTCTTTCTCTTGGAGTTTCACTCCCTTGTGTATAACAGTTCTTGTTATTAGTCCAAGAGCTGCTACAGTTCGTTGTACGGCTTTATCAGTAGGAATAAAAGGATTGCCATGAAGCTTCACGTACTCCTTTTCCTGCTCAAAGAATTCCTGGGTTCTCCTTATAGTTCCAATGCCTGACTATTAAGTGGCACACCTCGACGCAAAGGATTTTCACTTCGTGAATCATCACTCGGCGATCGGCGTCGTTTTTCAGACATTGTCGCACTTAATTTTTGTTTAAATAAATAATATGAATGAAATATGTATATAAAATAGATAATTGTAAATATATATGTATAAACGAACAATAACAAAACTATCAAACAATAGCCACAAATATAAATAACAATGAACAATATGTAACTTGCAAAGAACAACTCGGTGCTCGTGCTAGAGATTCACAAGCTGAAGCACGTGGTTGGGAATAGTTACATCCGGCAACAGAGCCGAATCTAGCTCCGGTTCCGCTTTGTCATCGGCCATCCGGAATGCTGCCTTGTGATTGGCTTAGGAAGTCAAACGGTTGAAGCTTTTCATCTGTTTTTTTGCGAGTGTACCAACTTAAACGCTAGCTGTCAAGTGCAACGTTACAGCGGCGGGGGTATAGTTGGTGGTTCAATACCAAATTTGCTACGAAATGCCTGCTGCACTACAATTTGCAACTCACTTTTTGTAACTCAATAACATAGAAAATCTTGTGCGAGCACTCTACCGCCGCTTCTAAAACCATCACTGCCTGCCGAAAAAAACTTTGAAACTTCCTCTTTTCATTATACAGATTGTTCATGTTGGATTTGTGCTTTAATGAATACGAATTTTATAAAACTGGTCCATCGTTTAAAATCACCCTGTATATATTGAAAAGAATATCAGTTGTAGCAGATCCTTGAGGTAGTCCAACTCTCGTTTGTTTCCATTTAGATGTGGCTCTTATGTATTGTACTGCAAACCATCTTTGGATTAGGAAGGTTTGAAACCAGTTTAGCATGTGGCCTGATATGCCATATGTCTTCATCTTGTATAGTAGCATTTCTCGCGATATTGTGTTAAATGCATGATTGAAGTCGACAAACAGTGCTAGTGTAGTCTTATTATTATTGAAATTTTCTTTAATGTCCTGTGAGTCTTACAAACTGGTGTATTGCTGAGTTTTCCTTAAATCCAGCTTGTTCAGGGACTAATAGATTTTGTGTTTTTAGATAGTATGTCAGTTTTGTAGCTACCATTCTTTTCAAGAGTTTTGCTATATTTGATGTTAAGGGTATCGGTCTATAGCTATTTATCATTTGAGTTGGTTTTCCTGTCTTCTTAATGGAAATAATTTTTGCTTTTTTCCACAGTGTTGGTATGTTATTTTTGGTTGTCCAGATTTTATTGAAAATGTTTAATAAAGTATGGAGTGCTTCATGTCCTAAATTCTTGAGCGGCTCTGGATGTATGTTATCAGGACCTGGACTCCTTTTATTTTTTAGTGTCCTTATTGCTTGCTTTGTTTCTGGCAGTGTGAATGGCTCATTGAAGATGTTTTGAAAGACGTATTTTCGAGGTTGCTATTTCTTAACTATTTATTCTGGTTAATTAATTTTGAAGATTTAGAAGATAGTAACAGTGATGTGTCATAATTTAAATTAGAGAGAGTTGAAGGTTGTTACACTACATCACTAAAATGTTCATTTTAGTGATGTGGTGTAACAACCTTCAACTCTCTTTATTTTAAATTTATTCTGGTTTTTGTTTTTATTTTTTAATGTACTAGTTTTATAGTATGTTGCTAATTTTTCTGCTATAAAGTTATCTTTGTATATTTCTTTATTATGGACATTTAATGGCTGATTTTGTTGGTTTTCTCTATTTATTTGTTTAATGTAATTATGTACCTTAGTACTATTTGTTCTATAGTCTAGTTTGTATATAAATTCTTCAAAGCTCTGTTTTTTGACAGTTTTATAGCCTGTTATAACTGTGTGTTTGCTTTTCGCTATTCTATAAGATCTGCTTTGTCTTGTGTCCTTTCTGCTTTTTCTCTAGTTTTATTTTGTTTTGATTTGAGTTGTGCTAACTGTTCATTCCAGAAGGGTTCGTATTTATGAATTTTCCCTCTTGGGATACATTGTCTTGCAGCTTTTAGAATTATGGCATTTAGTTCTTTCACTACTTTGTTTGTTTTGTTCCAATTTAATTTCTTTGAAAAGTTTGTTTGTTATTGTTTTATATTCTTCCCAGTGTGCCTTTTTGAAATTCCATTTAGGCCTTATTTTTCCCTTTGTTCTAGGCGGTTGATGATTTAAATCTACTTTAGCTATTATGGCTCTATCTTTGATTACTTTTTTTTTGTAGTTTTATCTTCTAAATCAGCTGATATGATGGCAATGTCTGGACTGATTGACTGTCCTGAGTATTGTGTGTAGGTTTTTGGGTCTTCATCCCTATGCAATGTTTTCATTAAGTTGGAGTCAACAAATTCTTCAATAATTTCACCAGCTTTATTCTTGTCACTATATTGTTGTCACTTGGAGAATGTCCAGGTTGAGGTGATTGTTATTAGGTGGGCTGTAAATATGATAGATTTTAAATTTGTTTTTGTTTACAAGCTGTTATCCTTATTATTTCAGAAGTGTCATCTTGGTTAATTTCTTTTATAATTTCAAATTTTCCATTTATGCATTGTTTAATGCTAGCAAGTATGCCACTTGCTATCTGTCTGTATTTTGTTAATATATTTGTGTTGTATTTTGGAAATTGATAGAATTTTTCCTTTTGTCGATCTACATTTGCTTCAGCTATGATGAATACATCTACGTCATTGTCTCTTAATAGATTGTCTATTATGTTTTTTTTATTTTGGTTCATTCCACCACCATTCCAAAATAGTGCTAAGAAGTGCTCTTCTTTTAATTTTTTTGGCTTGGGAAGCATGCCTATGTTGTACTCCATTTAGCATTATCCAGAGAACATCACGTGGAGTTGGACTACATTGTTCCCCTCACTAACTGTGTGAATGTGTTGAAATTGCTTTTTCTGTAATGGTTTAACAAATCTGTTTGTCTTTCAGCCGAGCAAAGGAGTTGATCATGAACATAGTTCAACAGCGAAGCAGAACTGAGGGAACTGGCTCAGGAATGGGAGACATGAACATGGGGGGTGGACCAACAAATCATGCCCATGTGAGTAGCAGTAATGCTGTAAAGTTTGCAATGCTTTGATAAGCGGTGTGTAGAATTGCAATGATTGGTAAATGGATTGCAAACCAGTTTCAGAAAAGCTGCTTGTAGAAAGGGTATATTTCACTGAAGCTTTCAGCTTAAAATATCAGGGTTGAACTATTCATGTTCATAAAATTCAAGCAGTGACTTCTTAATTGTCTTAAAGATACGTTGAACTGAATGCTATTAAGCCTTCATTTGGGGCAGTGTTCGCCATGTTGGACTAAATTATTCTGGAAGTAATGTTAAACGAAGAAATTCTTAATACGGAAGTAGCTTACTTTGTGACTAATTTACTCTGGAAGTAATGTTGGAGAGTTAAACTACAATTATTTGTTCATAGACACTTACAAGTTTAAGCATTGTCACACAATTAAATATACAGAGTGAGCCAAAAAACTATGAACTGCCTGCGCAGTGTTTTTTCCTGTCCACATCCTCGGCTCTCATTGCCATCTGTCGCAGATGAAACCATACAACATTTTTAAGACTACTTTTAAAGGCTTTATTTACCAACTTTATGAAAGGAAATGCTGAAACTGGCCACCGTTGTCCATACATTTTTGGCATCTCTTTAGGAAACTATCACTTGTTAACTGACCATCTGAAACAGAAAATTTTCCATCTTGTTATAATCCAATTAATAAAATTATAGTTAACTTTCCACTTCATCTTAATGAAATATTCAATAGAAATGTTAACCCTGTTCAGACCAAAGCTTTTACCCTTGAAACCCTCGATACAATATACCCACTCACTGACTATTCATATCTATACTGATATATCTCTTCTGGAGTAGGGAGGAGCTGGAGCATTTGCCAATTCTTTTCCTTTTATGAAAATCTGGGGAAATATACAACCGATTTTGGTGGTGAAATTGATGCCATATATACATCACTTCAAAATGTATTTCTGTGGTTACATAAATGCAAAAATGTAGTTAATCTATAGCTGCGCTCAAGCTATTGGCTCTACTATTCAGCCCAAAATGAAGATTAAAGAAATGCACAGTATGACCAAACAAATGCAGAAACTAAATAAAAGTACGGTGGATTCCTGCACACTGCATTGTTTTTGGGAGTGAAATGACAGATATTTTAGCTAACAAAGGAACTAAAATCAACTAACTGATTAAACAAAATTTTTCATATGAATAAACTAAACGAAGCATAAAAAGAAAAACCATGTCTGATTTTAACCAACAGATAACGCTTTAAAATGAGCAGTCAAAATGGAAGAAAATTTTAAATGATCCATCGGTAGTTCCTGATTTACCAAGGAAATTTTTTGTTTCATTCTGACTTATTGTAGGGCATGCTTGTTTGAATAAACATCTATACAAAATTGGAATGGTAACATCTCCAATATTTACAAAACATCTCCAAATTGTTTGTACTCCAAGGAAGAAGAAATGGACATGAAACATCTTAAAAATTTTGACTTTCATGTGACTTTGGAAAATGTAACATCAAAATATTGGGGAGCAAGAAGGAGAATGGTTTCATTGTTAACTATTTCTATTTCTATTTTGAAAAGGGGTGGGTTTTATGCCCAAGCACTGCGACCTTAAGATCTATTGCGCATCCCCCCTATCATCAGTTAAGTAGTCTGTTGCTCGATATGAACTTAACCAGACTGCTAACTGAGGCTTTCGATAGTTCATCTATCTTTGGAAAGTGACTGCCAAAAGTACTTGCTCTTTGACTCGCAAGAGCAGGGCAATCACATAGTAGATGAGTAACAGTCTCATCTCCTTCCAAACATCTATTACAGATAGGGTTGTTAACCAATCCCATTCTGTATAGATTAAACTTTAGGGCACAGTGTCCTGTAATGAATCCTGTTGCCCATGCAAGTCTTCTTCTGCTAAGACCGCGCAAGTATTTTGCCCGGCTGTTATCCAGGTCTGTAATGAACAACTTGGAATGTCTGCAACCCTCAATGGAGTTCCAGTAGTTCTTGTGTTCTGCTTGAGCCCAGCACTTAATAGCCTGTTTCACTGGTCTGTAGGACACTCCCAGTACAGGCTCCGGACCAAAAAATGGGATTTCACTGCCAATCTTGGCTGCTTCATCTGCTTTCTCATTGCCTGGTATACCTATATGTCCTGGCACCCACATAAGTTGAACCTTATTGTGTTCAGCCAGTGCCATTAAGGATTCCCGGCATTTTCATTGTTAACTCCTGAGCATTAGACAAATTCACACACTGTGTGGGAAACTTACAAGAGTGAAGATTTGCATTTTATGTTCTGAAATGGGAAATACGAGAACTTAGAATACTACCAACAGATGCATGCCTTTTTCTCCTATGCTACAAGTGTTAGTTAGGTACTTAGATTTTATGCTACTAACATTTTTCATTTACTTGGTGGGTGATAATGTTGGTATTTTTAAAGCTACAAGCAATTGCTTCAAGAAGCATACAGTATTTTTTCGGGTCTGTTGATTAATCAGCGGTAACATGTTTTCTCCACTCAAGTTTCATTGCAGTGTCCACCACCAGTTTTAAACCATCTTACATGCTCTTCGCACTTAACGTTTCTGGTGCTGCACTTTTGTTAGCATAAAATTGCTGCAGTTGCTTCCTGGACTTGGGAGAAACATGTTCATTCCAATTAAGTTACTCACAGATTTTGCTGCAATCTTATTTAATGTAACACCGTCGGGTTTTTCGCACTTGATAATACATCTTATTAACCAGATGTTAATTAACGCTTTTCAAATGGTGAAATATTTCAGTTGACATTGCAACAGTAACCTCAAACAATCTGGAACATCACATGGCAATTGCCATTACTGTAAATAGTTGTCTGCAGTGATATGTAGACAAAAGTGCATCGGAGCATGTTCAGAAGCAGTGTAGTTCGGCCACCGAAAGCTGGCATTTGCAGTTGTCTTTGACGTTAACAGAAGTTAACTAACAGTTTGCTGTGAAAGCTTGATAAAATAAAAGTTTTAGCATTATGTTAAACTTTGAACACCTTGTTAACAAACAAGATGCTAGAGTATTTTTAACATCAGTTGGTTAAAATGGCCCGTAGTCCTCTGCCACATGCTGCCATATTGTTCAGTACATTAACGAAAATGGAGCACTAGTGTCAACATGATGACCTCGTAATTCACTGAATAAAACATTATAGAACTAATAACACAGATAGTAAATGGAAATAATGGAGCAGTGTTTTTCTTAGGGTAGAAGGGTCATTATGTTTGACTAAACATTGCAGAGCAAATACAAGACACAACTGCAAGCAGATGTCAATAGCATAATGCGAAGAGAAATACAAGCAATGAATGACCCTTTCTTAATGTGCTGTTGGTAACACTTTTAATATGGTGGGTAATATACCAGCTGACTGTGCTCTTACATTTTTCTTGACTGCAGCACTTGTGTAATGCCCCAACTCTTGAAAATAGTGACTTCTCATGATAAAACAGTAAGTGGTGAGTAGTAAATTGGCACGAACATTCAGTAATGGATGGCATGAGTTGTAGTGTCAATTCCTTCATGTAAATTATCTTACGTTCTAAGAGTGTGGGATATAAGTTTACCATTTTAGTGACAGTTTTTATTGTCATGAAGCTAAAATATGGACTAGAAATTTGTTGTGCAGTCAAGGAAGTGATGCTGTTTGCTATTTAATGTTTTATCTGTGGTACCTGGAAAGATTGCTGCATGTGTGACAGTAGTAATACTACCTAGACTTCAAAACTGCTGATAAAATATAATTCCTTTTATTTTAAAATTTGCATTTTGATGACTTCCTTTGAAGTAGATAAAGATGTAGGCTTACGGAGCAGAAACATCTGGGAAGAAGGGATAAGGCAACAGTGCAAAGTTCGGCTCATCAGGGTTTTCTCTATTTCTAGGTAGAGCCATACCAAACACATTGTGCCCCCCCCCCCAATATCTGGAAGAACAGTTGTACAGATTTCATGCAGATGGTTCCGTATGCACCAGGGAAGAAACAGCTTATGATACTATTGTAGCAGGCCCTACAAACCCTGAAAGGAAATAAGGGACAGGAGAATATATGGTGGTGTAAAAGCCACCCCAGCATTCGCCTAACAACCGAAAATATAGAAACATCCCAAAGACTTGAGTAGTTGGTCCAACAGATGCTGCAAATGACTAATCACTGTATTAGCCATTAAGATTTCGTCACAGCTCTCTGTGTCAGGACATTGTTCATAACTCTCTAGCATTAGAACAAAATCAAATTCAGTAACATCTATTCAAAAATAACTAATGATCATAAAACCACAATATTAAGAAAATTTATATATTCTGTTAACCCATTCACTGAGGCAATTGCGTATGTACGTTGACAGTTTAAATTACCAGTATTCTATGGATGTGTATACATGCTGAGCAGCTCCCGACATAATTTCTGAAGATACGTCTGCCATCTTTTAGGGTGAGATAGGAATATATTTCATTGTTATATCTACTTGGAAAGAAAGTTTGAAGCTCTGCAGAATGTTTGTGGCATTGCATCGTGAGCAACACAAGGATTGGATAATGGACATGGTGAATCATGGAGATCCAAAGTTGAGTAAAATAGTTTCCATGAGCAGTGGGAGACATGCATTTTAGTGATGAGGATATATGTAAAGTATTTTACAGCTTCCAATTTGTTGGGCTTATGTGATGGTGGAAATAATGATAGTTGTAATGAAGCAGTATAAAAAGTACATCTGTTGATATATGGTAGTAAAACTGACACAGTGATGGAATTCAACACTCCACACTTCAAAGAGATCACAATTGTGTTCCAGTAGTACTGCAGAAACTTAGTTCAATTTTACGCTAACTCAAGAATCAATATTCAGGTATTTTGGTAAATGTAAATTATGGTTGTACCATATTTGATATTTTAAATTATTTTTTTCATCATGCTATGTGGTGCATAGTAAATGAAGCCAGTTAATATTTTATTGAGTCGGAAGCTACAACCATCCTGAAGTTCTGGTTTGCAGAAAAAATTGTATGAATTTTTTTAGAATTCCTAAGCTCATGACCAGAGTAAAAAAATGTTAGAATTGTACTTGTCCAAAGATCTCCTTATTGCCACATATGACTAAACGTCTAAGGATAGGTACCTTTTATTGAGGCTGTTGCATTTCAATTGCAATAAGACAAGTACAGGGGAAGGACTCCGTAATTTGAAACCAGGAGTTAATCATTGGAGCAAGGTCTTCAAAGTAATACTTTCTCCTTTTCAAGGCCTTTGCATAGTTAGTCTTATGCCCTTCAAGGGCCTGCTGCAGTGTTTGCAATATATCCCATCTAAGAGACATAGGTTTGGGAAATACATTTTTTCTCTGTGACTGTGAAACAGGGTACGTTTTTGATTACATTCTATGTACAGGGGCAGGCACAGCTAGGCATAAATTTGGTATTTTCAGGAGCAGTAGTAGAAACACTGATGCAAGGGTACCTACTCTGTCACAATTTATGGCTAAAAAATTGGTATTTGTCTGTTTTACAATTGGCTACATCATAATTGAAGTAGGAGCAAACAAACTCTTAAGACATGCAAAAAATATGTTAGTACTTGATTGTATTTGCAATATTCCCAACAGTGTCAATTGCACAATCGAAACTAGACAGGATAATGCAAGCAGAGATAATGGAGCCTGACTTTATAATGGACTATATCGAACTTAGGTAAATAGGTCAGTCCTGATGGTCAGCTCTGTCGAATGTGTCGGAAGGGCTTTGAAGTGGTATAGGAAATTCTTTTTTCATCTTTAATCTGTAATTCGGATAAATTCTCAGGCAATATACGCAGTGAAAATGGGTAATACTATTACTTCAGCTGATTTTTCAGCATTCTCTTATTAGAGAAATTTTCCAATAGTGCCAGGCTTCCAGGCAGCTACTGAATTGGGATGACCATCATCTAGTAACCAACCACTTAGACTGACAGAAAGACATTTCCCTCAACCTATCCCAGCCATCCTATAACAAGAAAGTAAAGTGTGATAGGAAATGTATGTTACAATACAAATGTTGAACCCAAAAAAATGGAATGATAAAAGTAACATGGACATATGTACATCCCTGCTTTGAAAAAATCAATATTTTTTTAAGCTTCATTTTTGAGTACTGTAATATTTGAAATGAAGTAGAACTAGTTACGGGGTTTGCAGTTTAAATCAATTTTGGTCATCATCTTGTAAATAATAGCACATTAATCTAAAAATCTGATAGAATTTCTATTATTCAATGTATTTCAAATGTGCATTGTGGGCCACTGGTCGCTGTTGGTGTGTGTGTGCATGCGCGTGTGCAGAATTTGTTCAGCATTTTAAAATATAAACATCTTAGAATCTAAATCGCCAACAATTATCTAAGAAGTATGGTGAGTGTTTTAGGGTTAATTTCATTCCATATTAACATTTGCAGGTTGAAATTATGGTACCAGGACCAAAAGTAGGCTTGATTATTGGTAAAGGAGGAGAAACAATCAAACAGCTGCAAGAAAAGTCGGGGGCAAAAATGGTTGTCATTCAAGATGGACCTACTCAAGAACAGGAGAAACCACTCAGAATTAGTGGTGAACCTCAAAAAGTAGAAGTAAGTAGCTTGGTTACAGTTCATAGCAGTTAACTTGTGCAATGATATAACTGCAGATTAGAATACAGATGCATTTTTTAATGAACAAATGTTTGATTTGTTTCAGTATGCAAAGCAACTGGTGTATGATTTGATTGCTGAAAAGGAGATGCAGGTAAGTAGTTTAAATGCAGTTGCTGCTTAAATGCTGTTGTGTAACGTCTGCAGAAATGTATGGCTTTTTTTGTTAAGAGCAGAGGCTTATATTTTGTGAGTAGTAACGGGTTAGCAGAGCTTTTAAATGATTAATCTTGGAATTTATCATGCAACAGAAAATATATTTTAGGTAAAAACAACCCAGAAATTCTGTTTTAAGTGAGGGAAATTTTCATAAACATGCTCTAATTTTCTGAAAAGTAGCAACAGTGCTTATTTACAGGCTGAATGTTACGTGTATATTTTGTTGGCTTTGTAAGCTAGAGAAATTAAGCTCTTTGTAGAAGTTAGTACTTTTAGGTTAAATTTTCTAACATTAAAACAAGTTGATGGAAAGACGAATGAAAAATACTTGCATATTAAGACACTAAGCTAAGTTTGAATCTACAAAGATCATGGAGGGAAATTACTACTGTATAGGAGTAGCCATTCTTAACTTTTCAGCATAATGAATTGTTTCTGTAATTTGCTTAAGAGGAAAGGGTAATATATATTAAGTTATTTATACTCTGTGTTGCAGTAAATATCAAGATTAGGAAGTTTGAGAGGAACCTTGCTAAAATATTTCTTAAAATACCTCCTTTCAGAGCAACAGGAATTCTTTATATTACAGGTTCACATAAAGAAGTGTATCTCATGCTGTTAAAATTTCGTATTAAACATTCTGCCTGTGGTATAAGTGAGATACAGTGAAGATTGTGTAATGTAAACACATTGAAGGATTTAAGGCCACATTTGTGTTGTGCATATCCTAATTGAGCTGCACAGATTTAATACTAACACGGAAACACCTCGTGTAACCCTTGCTTCTCTTATACTCTGATTTTTAAAAGAAGATATCTGACAGTTTTGCAGTTGATAATTCTTTGTTTTTTTATAGCACTTAACATATTTTGTTCTTCGAGGTTCTTGTTTGAATAGAAAAGTCTATTATCCTTGGAAAAGAGACTTAGTAATTACTTATGAATAGTGCCACCTATCTTTTGGCAATGATCCTGGCCTTTATTTTTTACATATGAAGTTGTATAAATTAGTTTTCAGTTGATTTTACTATCGTTATAAGTTAATAGCATTCTGTCTTGAGATATTTATGCTGTGTTCGAATAGAGAGAGCTTGTTCCTGATAGGAAACAATTTTTTTATCCCTCATGATGGCTTAAAATTGCACACATAAGTTAAGCTTACTAAAAGGCGTATAGTTATTTAATTTACGTACACAATTATTCTAGCTTCATTTTGTACATGAACTTTTATTAGAACATGTTTCAGAGACCTTTGTCTGCATTGAGAGAGAGAGTCTTAAGCTGATGGAGAAGCAGTCTTCGAAACATGTTCTGGTAAATTTTGTTGTAGAAAGTGAAGCTAGAATAATTAAAAATTCAGTTTGTGTATATAAATGTTAAAAAACCTGAAAGTGTTTTCCCTAAGAGAAGAATTCATATGGGACTATTTTTTGTGATATAGCTTAAAGTTAAATACTAATAATCTGTATTCACCATTTAAGGACTTCATTTTAGGTAATTTTTCTATTAGAATAATATCGGCAGGTGTACTTACACATTTGGGAAATAACTTTCAACCATTATCTCCCCCCCCCCCCCAAACAAAGTAAGGAGATTTGTTCCATGATACATCTTTCATAGTCCCTGATGTAATTAAGCATAATGGTACCCTTAAATACATAAAATGTTAATTTATTGAATTTTGAGTCTTGATATAAATCATTTGAAGAAACTTGTTTCAGAAATAATTTCTTGCATCTTCATCCTTGATCTCGCTGCAATTAGTGGAGTCAATTTCTAGTTATTTGGCTACAGAGTTGGTGTTGCTTGTTTCTGTGCGATAAAACTGTTTTGGAAGTTTATGGACTTCATTTCGAAATTCATTACTTCTCTCGTATGTCTGAGGATGTAGACATTTTCTCAAACATTAAGTTCTGCGGACATGCTGATGTTATTAAATAGTATGTCTTTAGGATTCATTTGGCCCAGTCATTTCACTTCAGTGTCTCAGACTTCTGCATTCCATTAAATGTTGCATAACGCAAAACGATACTATTCATACAAAAATCCAGACGAAGCTGTGTAAGTGCTCGCTAGCCAATGATATGTCCAGTCAGATATACGATTAAATACAGTACTACCATTTGCTGCTGATTCTGATTGGATCAGAAGTTTTTGAAATGCCTGAATTCACAATGTGAATGTGGTCAAAAGTTACTAAATGCCCATGATAGACAAGCAGAGACTGACCTTTGAATGTGCTGCCAATGACTATGCCATCTATGAAGATAAATGGATAACTACTGACAAATGGTGTGTGTATTGAAATGTTGACGAATGCAATGTAAAGCCTTCAGAGCAGAGACCTGGTGGTAGTTTTGATTTATTTTTTAAGCATTTACTTAAAATATTAAACAGTTGATCTCCCTGTTTAAGGAATTTAATGCAAAAAGAATAAGAAACATTTCTATTAAGATTTGAATTTAATATTTACGCCAATGGAATGAAACTCTTGCACTATTGTTCAGAATTTGTTAAATCCTTAATAGGCCTTGTTGCATTTGGGAAGTGCATAATGAAGTGGTATACTTACTGTAGCTATTAATGACACTGAATTACACTCTTAAGTGTTTATCTCAAATAGCACACATTGAAATGCAGTCTAATGTAAAGTAATTTGATGTAATCATTTTAGTCTCTGAAAACTTGACTTTGTGACAGCATAATGCAACATGGAGAGGAAAATATAACTTGAAACAGAGAACTAGAAACAGTGTTGTATATCATATGAACACTTGAATAGCTGTTGTGTATCTTCATTTGAAAATCAGAGTATAGTTTTCATTAAAGGGATAATTTGAGTATGAACAAAAGTGGTTTAAAAATAGAGGCAATTTCTATCAACCATGGCAGTATTTAATATTTTCTGTTGTACAGCAGCAAGATGAAGTTGCTTTTGGCATTTAATACAATAATTTTGGATAACTTAAGCATGATGAAGGAAACAGGGTGATTTCTAACAAGTCCTGGCTTGTTTCGTCTATTTGTAACAAGTGAGTAGCACATTTCAGTAAGCTTACCATATGACAAGTCACAGCAAAAAACTTTCGGTTTTCCCATTTTCCAAAAAAAATCTCTACTGGTGATTAAAGGCTTTTGTTCTCATTCATTATATGTTATTTAATAATGTGCTACTGTATTTAAATTAAGTTTTTTTCTGGCCTTAGATTATGTTGTACTGTAAACTGAATAGCAGGATAGGAGCTATGTAAGTCTCAATGATTAGTGAAAATGTGAAACAGCTATGCAGATAAGTTATTTTGTCATCATTCTAAGTGGCTTCTTGTCTATGAAGTCTGTAATTCAATCAAAATAGTTATATTCTTGCATAGAAGAACATTGCGATATATTCTACGGTGTGCTCTTATAGTCCCTGAAGAATTTGGCTTGACAGAGTTGCAATCAGAAACCCAAATTAACATAGGAGGTCCATTACTACCGTAACCATGATAATACTGTTGGTTCCTGATACAAGACTGCATAGTCGTTTTATGTCCATTTTCCATGTTATGTTCATGGTGGCTTCAGTTTTGTTGTGTTTCAAGTATATTTTCAGATAATTTCTGAGTGAAAACATTTATCTACTATAAAGCTGTTGTGATGTTAAACTACACACCATTCAACAGGCAGCTGGAGACAGACCAAATTTATAATACTTAGTGATGTTGCCTTGTGACAACTATAAATTACATGGAATTGCTTTGCTGCAGAGGAGGTTCTGCCAATTCAGTGTAAATACTCATAACTGGGCTAGTTGAAAAAGCACCAATAGCCATTCAAATGCCTCGATTATGGACTGACTATGTCTAATATCTTTAGCATACATGTTTATGTTAAATAATCGATTCACCCATAGTCAGTCATGGATTGGATCAGTGTGTGATATGGTCACAGCAAAACTGTCTAATCTGCTCCCCAAGATTTGCCATTTAATACCCGCAAGATATTCAGATAATGGTCACTTAGCGCTTTTAACTGTGCTATATGTGATGACCAGATAAGTTTCAGACATCAACCCCAGTAATCTTGTCTCATCTGTGGAGTTAATCTGTGCCGAATCAGAGCAAAGGTGGTAATTGTCTTCATAGGGCCAGAAGTTAATGCAAATTGACTTCTCAGTTCAGAAACGAAAGCCATTTGTAGAACTCTGTTCTTGAAGATTGTGTAAATGTTGCTGCTTATGGGGTTGCAAAAATGGCCTATGCTGAGAAGTATAACACAGCAAAGTGATCTACGAATAAATATGATATCCCTAGAGGAACACGTAGAATTAAATGTTATAGCAAACAGTGTAACACTTAGTACCAATCTCTGAGGCACTCTGTTCTGAACAAAATGGTCCAAAAAAAAAACGAGCCAACCCTTACTTGGAAAATGCAGTGCTTCATAAATTTTTGAATGCACAGTGGTAAACGTCCATGTATGTTCCAGGTGTGTAGGGAGTATAATATCCCTGCTCACCAACCCATATCATAAGCCTTCTCAAGATCAAAATATATTGCTATGGTTTGACAATTCTTCATGAATCTGTTCATGATCTGCGTCGATAATGACACACGATACTCCACCGTTGAGCATTGTGAAGCTGCATGGAGCATTGGTTGCGAGTTTCCAGCCACCATACCAACTGTCCATTGATTGTGCATTTCATCACCTTGCAAACGCAACTGGTGAGGGAAATAGGATAGTAGCCGAATGGAAGATAATCCTGTATCAACCTAAACATGATTATAGACCTCTAGCAGGAAAGCCTTACCTTCAGGAGAGAGCTGTTGCAACATTTGTACGTGAATACTATCTGGTCCTGGTGCCATAGTTGCGAAGATGAAAGAGCGTGTTCTAGCTCTTATCATGGTGAAAAGGTGATTGTAATCTTCAAGGCTTCCAGAACTAAATGAGAAACCTTGAGATTCCACTTGAGTTTTAACAGGAAGGAACTCAGTCGAAGTTATGAGAGCTAGACACTTGAGCGAAAGCATGGCCAAATGTGTTGCCATGTCAAGTCTATCAACAGCAGCTTCTGCAGCTGTTTTAAGACCAGCGATTGGCATGTGGGTCAATTTTCTGGCCACATCCTGTAACTTATCCCATATGACAGAGGAACGTATATCAATTAAATGAAGCTACAAACTTGCTTCATGGTGTCTTTGCTATGCTTAGTTTGTCTAGACTTGGCATGCATTTTCTTATATTCATTCAGGTTAACCAGCGTATGCTGATGCTGGAAAACCCTAAGTAGACGCCTACAAGCATGAATGGCATTGTGGCATTCATCTGTCCACCAAGGGACTGGAAATCGATGTAGGTGGGCAGTCAACTGAGGAACAGGTTGCTCAGCAGCAATAGGAATCGTCTCTATATGTTCAACTAAAACGATCATAGAATTGTGATTATTGTAATTAAATGCAGCTATACCCCCGCCACTGTATCTTTGCACTTGACAGTTCGTGTGGCTTCGCGTAAGGTTGGCTACATTGCGGTTGCAACGTTGCTAGAGTGGCTAGTAAACAACAGCTGCTTGTTCTCTGTTCTATCGTGTCTAAGCCGCATACAAAAAGTGTAGGCAAGTAGCGAACGTCAATGAATAATAACTATTTCGTATTATTATTGTTAATTAAAAATAAGCGATACTCCTTTCTATGATAATAGGCATAAATGTGTCTACGTAAGGCGTCTTAATTGGAAAGCATCAAGATTTCTGACTGAACGAGGCTGCTTTCTTTTCTTCCCTGGAGTTGATAGAAATACCTGTTGCGTTCCAGATGGTTCAGGAAATTTGTCCTCTTTCTCTTGGAGTTTCACTCCCTTGTGTATAACAGTTCTCGTGCTTAGCCCAAGAGCTGCTGCAGTTCGTTGTACGGCTTTATCAGCAGGAATAGAGGGATTGCTATGAAGCTTCACGTACTCCTTTTCCTGTTCAAAGAATTCCTGGGTTCTGCTTAAAAAGTTGCAATGCCTGACTATTAAGTGGTACACCTGGGCACAAAGGATTTTCACTTCGTGAATCATCACTCGGCTATCGGCGTCGTTTTTCAGACATTGTCGCACTTAATTTTTGTTTAAATAAATAATATGAATGATATATATATATATATATGTAACGAACAATAACAAAACTATCAAACAATAACCACAAATATAAATAACAATGAACAATATTTAGCTTGCAAAGAACAACTCGACGCTCGTGCAAGAGATTTACAAACTGAAGCATGTGGTTGGGAATAGTTACATCCGGCAACAGAACCAATTCTAGTTCCGGTTCCGCTTTGTCATCGGCCATCCGGAATGCTGCCTTGTGATTGGCTTAGGAAGTCAAACGGTTGAAGCTTTTCATCTGTTTTTTTGCGAGTGTGCCAACTTAAATGCTAGCTGTCAAGTGCAACGTTACAGCGGCGGGGATATAACTGGCAGTAAAGGTTTTGGTTGGCTTGATATAAGTGCCATCTAGACAAGCATGTGGAGCATATATCTGGTGTTAAGAGACTAATAAGACATGAAAAATGGCCACTAGTGTAAATCATAGTTGATCCTCCATTGTAAGGAAACTGCTAAGTGTCACGAACAAACTGCTATATCAAGCTGTGAAAACATATTAAAGGTGTCTGAAAGAAATGTTGGCTCTCTGGTATTCAGAAGATCTAGGTTGTAATTGTTCAAAAAGTCTGTAATTTGTCTCTCGCAAAAACCCGAGGTGAGCCCCAAAGAGGGTGATGGGCACTGACGTCTCCTACTAACAAAAATGGTGTTGGTAATTGGGAAACCAGATCTTTTAAATCAGTGAGCAAGAGGTCATCAGATGGAGGCATATAAATGTTATAAATCACATGGATGGCAGTTTAATCCTTAGAGCGATTGACTGGATATCAGACTGTATGGATACAGATTCCATGAATATATCATTGCTGATGAGCATCATAGTGCCCCCATGTGCAGGAATATCCTCTTCAGTGTAAGATCACTGGAGTATACCGCCTGATTTGAAAGCTATCTTCAGATGGAGCTTCGTCTCTTATAAACATACGATCAGAGGCTCATTTTTGTTAAGCAAAAGTTCAAGTTCTGGCTGATGTGTTTTAATTCCACGTATCTTCCATTGTAGAATGGTTATTGTAATGGGATAAATTCAAAATAGTCCTAGTCTACTACATTGAGGAAAGCAGGGATGAAATCAATTTACCTGTTTTCTTTGGTGCCGGGCTAACACCTTTAGCGGAGGGTTTATCCTGCCTGTTTTTCCATTATCATTCTGGCAGTATGGGCAGAATTCTCATGCTCCGTTTCTCTGTGGGGATGATCCTTTTCTAATTGAAAACTGAAGTTGAGATAAGTAAAGATGAAAATTGCCGATCTGAGTCCTTCCCAGATGATTTTTCAGGAAAGAATCTCCAAGGAGATAATCATGAACATTGTTTCCCTTTAGATGTTTTGGGTACAGGCATCACTTTTCCTGTAGGAAGTCGGTTCTGTCATAGCTGGTCTTGAACATTATCTGTGGTGCATTATACATTACAGGCTTGCCAGTCTTATTAGTTGAGGTCGATGGTCTTGATAGTGACTTTACTGATGGGATTTTGTCAGCCACAGACTTCGCAATTGTTGATTTTGTGGGCTTTGGAAGTGATCTGGCTACGAGGTTATTTTCTGAAATTTTGGCCCTGTTAATATTGCTGGTTTGAGTTGCGATTTCCCGACTTGGTATTTGTTTAGCTGCAGCTGAGTTATAGGTACTGGACTTTAGGACAGAGGGTTGGTGGATGCACAGGAGTTTCCAGGAAGGACACCTACCTAATCCAGATCTCTTGGTTGTCCTTTCTTATGTAAAACAGGGACATTCTTGGGAACTAGATGGATGTTCACTGCTGTATTTAACACATGGAGCTGATGTACATGCTTCCTCGTGTGAGAATTCTCCACAGTTAATGCAGGTAGATTCACGTTACAGAAATCACTTGTGTGTCCAAAGCCTGACGGTTATAATATCGGGTTGGGAATATATGGCCTAACTTCAATGGTTTCATATCCTGCCTTAGTCCTTTGAGGTAAGAAACAGGGTATGAGTAGACACGAATTCACCTCTTTCTCTCTGCTGAATCAGATATACAGATGTCACACCCTGATGATGAAGATTTTCTTGAATCTCGTCATTGGTTCTACTGTCCATTGTGCAGTGTTAACACCGCGAGGAGTTCGTCTTGTGCATCTCAACTCATATGGGTAGCAACATGTTTGCCCTCAGTATAATCGCTGTGTGGGATGCTGAATGTGCTTCAACATGGAGTGTGCCATTGCGAGTTATAACAAATTTTATTGGTCCAATTATTCTATCGAGATCATCTTCTGTCATAAATGGGCTCGATATAAACTTCTTGCCTTTCTCTGTTCTAGTAATTAATAAGTAGTGAGGACCATTAGATGCGACTACTTCTACATTAACTTTGAATGTTTTGTTTTAGGATTTCACCATGATTATAAATCCCTCCACCATTGCAAATGTGTCTGATGGCATGCTCATAACCTGGGTGCCACCCGAGCTTAGGTGAGAGTCCTGGCCTGGACCTTGCTCACCTTAGGGTCTCATTTCCCAATATATAGAGGGACCCTTCAGGAATGTAATAGCTCATGCAATGTTTCCTCCCTGGACTGACCTTTATCAATGGATACGAACACAGTTTTACTTGAGCACAGTTATATTCAGGGGCTGGGAATTGCGTGTTACTCAGTCACTCCTTGCAACTCCCCTCTTTTGTCCTGTGTAGTGGTATCTGTCAGACTGTGTTCAGAGAAGTAACTGCTAGTTGGTCAAACACGCTTGTGGACTAAAGTTGATTGGGCTTTTGGCATAAGCCCCCTCACCTCTTAGAGGAACCCATTCAAGAATGTGGCTTAGGACCCCAGGAGTGCCAATCTCATACCTACTGTAGTAGGCCCCTGGGGACCGCTTCATCTCCTTCTCACTGTGTAACTTACAAGTGAAGTTTTGAAAACCAATTATAAAGTTATTTTTTCTGCATTATTAATAATAGATTAAATTATAAAAGTAATAACACTTGTCAAACATTGTGTTTATGTATTATGTAACATTTTTCAAAAACCAAAATAAGCAAATCATGTTCGGAAGAGGTGATATAGGAAAGGTCCTACTTTATTAATTCTGTGTAAGTTACAATTTTTGTGAAGCATTTGCATGTGTATTCGACTCGTCTTTATTAGATTTAAATCTTTTATAATTTTTTATATTGCTCCCCATTATGACTCCTCTTGAGGGAAATGAATTAACATACAAATTAGCCACTTTTTCCAAGTGTTGTCTAAGGTATGTGTTTTTGCCATTCTTGCATGAAGAAAATAACATATACTAAGCATTCTTAAACACCACTTTTTGTTTTGAGATAACCTTGGTATCAATTATTCATTTGAAATTGCCAGAAATTTTTCAGCTACGCTTATTGCGAGGGCAGATTGATACGTCTGACTTTTTAAAGAAAATAAGTATTTTTTCCTAAAAAATCAATTTTATTTCTCAACATAGTCTCGTTTCAATACACTTATCAAACGTTTCTCCAATTTCTTTAACCCTGGCAAGTAAGCAGAGTGTTGCTTCGCAGAAAATGGAGAAAAGTGAATTTTGTGTTATAAAACACTACTTTTTGCGTGGTAAGACGGTGAAGGAAATGGCAGAAAAGCTGAACAAGTATTATGGGGACTCTGCTCCATCACATGGCATGATTCACAAGTGGTCCACAGAATTCGATGTGGCCGTTTGAGCACAAAAGATGCTGTGTGCATAGGATGGCCGGTGGAGGTCACACAGAAGAAATGGTGAACAAAGTTTACGATATTGAGTTGGAAGACCGCCAAGTGAAAATCTGTGAGATAGCCAAGACTGCAAACATCTTGAGTGAATGGGTGTGTAACATTCTGCACGAATTTTTGGGTATGAGAAAACTGTCAGCAAAATAGGTGCTGCGACTGCTCACAGTTGAGAACAACTGGAATTGTGTGACCATTTCACAGGGATGTTTGAACATGTTCCAGTGCAATCCAAATAAGTTTTTACAGCATTATATCACAGTTGATGAAACTTGGATCCATTACTATCAACCTGAAACCAAACAATCAAAGCAATGGATTTCCTTCGGCGAACCTACTCCAAAGAAAGCGAAAACCATTCCGTTGGCAGGAAAAATCATGGCAGCTGTCTTTTGGGATTCATAGTGTGTGATAGACATCCACTGCTTAGAAAAGGGTAAAATAATCGCAGGTTCATATTATGCTGCAATGCTGGATAAGTTTCATAAGGAATTGTTTAAGAAATAATCCCATTTGGTGAAGAAAAAGGTTCTCTTTCACCAGTATAATGCACCCGTACACAAAATTTGTGGAATTGAGCTACGAACTGCTACCTCATCCACCATATTCTTCAGATTTGGCTCCAAGAGCCTTCTTCATCTTTGCAAACCTGAGAAATTGGTTCGCTGGGAAGAAATTCACGCCCAGTTTCATGGTAGAAACGACCTCATATTTTGCAGGCTTCGAAAAATCATACTTTTTGTAAGGGTTAAAAAAATTGGAGAAATGTTGGATGTGTATTGAATTAAAAGCAGACTGTTGAGAAATAAAACTAATAAAAAGTCGCTGACTTATCAATCCGTCCTCATACAGGACATACTGAAAACAACACATACACAGAATGATTAATGCAGGTTGACACTACACACCTCAAGGAAAAATAAACCAGGAAGACCGAGAAAGAGATGGGCAGAACAAGAAGTTTACAACCTGATAACTTAGAGAACAACTTCTTAGGTGGTAGTGGAGAAAAAAAAAACAGTTTAGCTTATGTCTTGTTTTGGAAAGACTTAGGTGTGATAAAAAAATTTCATGTTTTGGATGTCTAATCAAAATTTCTCATCGTATGGCTTCCATGAAATATCCTGTTCATAACTGCAAATCTAAATGGGGTTGGAAAGCACTTTCAAAACAAAATGCTTTGCAGTTTTTGTAAGATTTTTAATGTGACTGCAGGAGTTGTTATAGAATTTATGTACACTCTTACCTGTAGTGATTTTTAATTTAGTAAGGCCAAATGGATATACAGAGAGATAGCTGCACCTTCCTCTCTTTTCTCTTGCCATATGATCAGTTTTGTCCATGTGAATTCATGACAATCCATGTCCAGGCATTCAACTCACCTTAGTGGAAGTTTCGTTATCTGTTGTGCAAAAGATCACAAAAATTGTGAGAAAATTAAAACGGCAAAAAGAACAGTTTAAAATCCATAAGACAAAACAACAAAAGCAAGCATATTGTAGTTGCCCAATAAATGTTAAATCTGATAGGTTAGAAAATTTATATTGGGTGTAATTAATTCCTACATATCCAAGTTCGGCCGTTGGAAATGTAAGCTGCTTTAGTGAACAAAATTTTATTGCCAGCTAGTGCACAAGTTTTTTGGCCCGATGAACAAATGGAATCTTAAATAGTAATGCTTTCATTTACATTACAACATAAACTGAAGATGGCATTTTATGAGTCAGCTTTTGGTCATTTATAGCCATTGAATTAACTCTCTCAACATCCACAGCTGATGGTTTTGAAAATGCAAAGGAAAATTTTGTTATGTATTGTGATAACACTGGAATACAGTGTTTTGCGTAGTATACATTTGAGTTCTTTAATGGATAATACTAAAACACCAGCACATAGTCATATATAGTTTTAGCACTTAAAATCATTCTTAAATTCAATTAAAGTACTCTATTTGAATATTAACACCTCTAAAACCAAAAATGGTTATTGCTAGTGACTTGATCATAAGGTGTTTGACATATGGATAGCCAAGGATATATAGCTTTGGGCATAAGAACAAGGTATCCTTATTCTCATACTTTCTTAAATTTTTTTAAAAATTAGCTTTGAGCACATGAGTAATAGATTACAAGTTCAGTATATTTTCAGTGAAAATTTTGGAACAAAAATAAAATCCACTTCGCAGGTTTACACTTTACCTGTGTCTTAGTGTATGTTACTAAGAATACTAGGATTAAGAATTATTTTAATACCTTACTTTATCATAGTCAAATGTAATTTTCTATTGTATGCACCATATATGACCCTTATTCTGTTTAAAATCTCTCAAAATTGGACATTACAGACCATGTATAGTCTTGTAGTTCATTTATGCTTGCACCAAAAGTGCAAGCTAGATGTGTTATAATGAACCTTGCTGTACTGAAGGAAGAATAAACTTACTAGTATTGTAAAACATTCATATTTCTTAATGGAGCTAAACACGGGGATTTTAATGCATTCACCAAGTGTTTTTAAGGCAATATCTGATGTTAGTACTCTCATAAGAATATGGGTAAAATTTCATGCTTATTCCAAAGAAGCCTGTTATAAAATCGTAAAAATGTGGACCTGAAAAGAAAGATAAAATGGTTTGTTTATTCCAAAGAAGCCTGTTGGCACTTCACATCTGAAATGTCACGTAAGTATGTTGTTAAAGTTCCTTAAGAGTTGAAATATGTTAGTTAATAAAGAAGCAGATCATGAGTGAGGATTGTTTCAGCAGGCCTACAACCGAGGTGGTGGTCAAAGAGGAGGAGGAGGCGGCGGCGGTGGCGGCGGAGGAGGAGGTGGAGGTGGTGGAGGCGGAAATCATAATTATGATGAATATGGTGGAACCGGAGGTGGTGGTGGCGGCGGCGGTGGTGGAGGAGGAGGTGGAGGCGGCGATTCTGTTGAGGTATGCAGTGTGTTGCAAATTCCTTTATTAACTTTTTTATTAAGCAGTACTTACAGCAAAAGGTCTATTAAGTGTCTTTCAAGAAGTAATTCAGTACATGCTTTCTTTCAAAGGTTTAATTTTTGGGCCAAGACCATTTTGTATGAATTTATTACAAGCAAGTTTGACATACAAAGTAATTTAATCATTAGGCAGCAATACCCAAACTAGCAATTTTTTTATTTGCTTGTCTTTGTCACAAATTAGTGTTTGCCATTTTTGGGAAACAAATTAATATTTGTCCCTTGTTTTAATTAGTAAAGTAGTGCTGTTGGAAGTAGGATACAGATTTCAGTATTCATTTTCTATGTACATACAAATATTAATTTCTTTTTGCCAAACTGTGTGGTATTCAGCCACTGCTCTTCCTAACACATTTTCCTGGAATGCTATGCATTGCATAAGTGTTTTAAGGTTGAACATGCAACATTTCTTGTTTCATCAAACTTGGTCATTCAAAACAAAAATATTACTTTTTAAAGGAATCCATTGTGAATATACTAAAATGCGCAATTCTTGACCTATCGATTTACAAATTTTGTGATCATTGGCATGTAATCTGCAAATAAAATGCAAATCTGGAGACTTTAAATACTAAATTAAACCATTATTGAGAAATTATTAACTTAAAGTTTAGGTTGTAATTATGTAATTTTTTCAATATATTCATTGCAATGAACGACTGCAGATTTGTCTAAGAATTCAATTTCTGCGCCACTAAATCACAATAAAAGGTCTGTCTTGCTTTTTTCAAGAAATGTTAATTAGTTTGGCTGTAAAATAGATTATAAAATATTGATGTATTGCTTTGCCTCATTTTTTGCATTAAGCATAATAGAAAATATTTAATTGCAATCGATATGCATTATGTATATAAAAAAAGCCCAAGTAGTTGTCTTTGTTCACCAATTCTCCACCATTGTTAAAAGTTTCAGGAAAATTGGTTGAGAAATGCATCACATGGAACAATTTGAATATTACAAGATGTTGAAAAAACGGTTTGGAGAAAAATAAGTTTGAAAATTGGCATCAAGCAAAATAGATGTGCAGGAACTTTAAAATTCCTGAGTAACTTCATAAATATCATAGTATTGGGATATTGAAAACAGAACATGAAACTAATAAACAGTATATAACAGTAAAACTCTGAAATTGACGTTTATGACGTTTTCTATGTTGGATTTGCATTAACCTTTGTAATTGCACACATAAGTTAAGGTATAATAAGTTTCTGCTGGTTATTTTTCTTTCTTCTCTTTTAGTTTAAAATAATAGGATAAAATCTCTTGGCTAATGTGAATAAATGCAGTAAATTGTAAGGTGTGCAGATTTATTGTAAAATAGTCTGCATACTTGCTGTAAAATTTAAATATTTTGCGGTGTTCTTGGTTGTTTTCCGTACATATGAAGAGAGAATGCTGGTATCCATGGCTTATAAATAAGAAAATAATTATAATGACCTTGAGTCCTGGTTACCCTCTGGAAGGCCATGAGATTGCTTTTGTATTGTGTTAAATATAAATTTCTTTCTTATAACCTGTTACTGTGTTTTCTCAGTACTACTGGAGGCCTCTTCTTTTGTAAGGCTTTTTCATTTAAATATACACGATGGAAGATGACTTATGATCATTCTTTAAACTGTGAAAGAGCATGTTTTGAGTGTTTTCGTTAATAAGTTTTCCTATAAAGCTTTCCATTTTTATGATAATCACAATTTTATTTTGCACAATATTGCACCTGTTCAATTTGCAACACAGCAAATTGAACAGGTGAACTTTTAATTCTTCAGCTTCTGCTGCTATGGCAACAAATAAACCTTCCGGTATACAAATAAACAGAAAACTGTACATTGATAACGTAATTATTGACAGGAAGATATAAATAGAGAGATAATAGTAAGATAGAGAAATAATTGCAATAAATAATTTCTGTATATTAAATTAATTGTAATGTAATAAGCATGAGTTAAAAGATTTGTCTGGAGAAAAAGCTCATTAGTGAGTCAGGTTAAGCAAAGCCATTAGCAACAGCTTATTAATAAACGCGTTAGCATAAAAGCTGGTTAAGTGTTAGGATTGGGTTGTGTACATTTGAATGGTCACGTATACGGGAATTATGCAAATTAGAAAGGGAATGAAATTCTGAGATTCGCGGTAGTACTCTTAAGTAAGAAGGTAAGAGATGCATATGTAGGATTTTTAAGATTGGACTGCATGAGAAGGGACCTTGGTGGGGGTATTGAATATGTGGACAGAGCTTAAGTTAATAAAAGCGTGTATTGCTAAAATAAATGTCTCTTTTCTACCCTTTTGTGTACAGTCTTGGGGGCTTACAGTCTTTTACTGTGATCGGCAGTTCATGGCGCCTTAGACATTGCTGGGTTGTCAGTTACGTATTGGTAGCTGCAAGGGGTTTTGCCTGTAAGCATTTTGGTGACTTACGGAAAAACCTATGCTTCTAGTTTCTTTTATTGCAGAAAGTTATTTCAAACTGTAAAATTGTTACTGCAGAAGTTGGCATCTATAATAATTCAGCTATAGTTTAAAGTGTTAAAATTCATAATGTTTCATTCTTTATCTTCAAATGGTTCGCAACTCATTTCAATAGCTCAAGTATTAGATCACATTAAATTTCTCAGCCAATTTAAACTGGTGTTAAGCTTTCACACCCTGCCCATGCATACCCTGCGAGAAAGGTCTCGTAGCCAACCACTGTAATAGCCAGCAGCAGATCAACGGCAGATATTGGAGACGTCAAAAGGTGATTGGGGCATACATCAACATGATTGTAACGTAACCTAAATATCATACAGAACATGGAACTGAGGAAGCATTTACAATATTATGCACATTATTAATAGAAGCACTTATTTATGAAGGTAAATAAAAGCTTGAGAAACCCAAATAACAAGATTATGCTTCCTTTCTTTGTGAATTATAAAAAAAATTGTTAATAATTAAAGCAAGTCAAAATCAACGAAAGTTTCTTTTTAATGTTTAGAGAAATTGTTTAAAATGTGCACCCTTTGCCAAAACACATGCTTCACAACATTTTCTCCAATTCTGCTGCACTCTACGAAATACATTTTTTTTATTTCTTCCACTGCTTGAAGTATTCTTTCTTGCAATGTTTCCACATCAGACATTTCTGTAATATGTAGGCAAGTTTTCATATTGCCCCAAAATAAAAGATACATTGGATTTAGATCGGTTAATGTATTTCCTATGATTCTTGCAAAAAATCTGTGCTGAAAGCTGTATTGTCTTATTGGTTTGGATTGTTGTGTGTGCATTATGGCAATTAGTTACTCCACTTCTGGAAAACTTTGCTTCATGTATTGCAAGTATTTAAAGGGGAAATCCCTTCCTTGTTAAAGAAGCCATGTTACCTTTGGCTTATGATCTGGTTCAGAGAGATACTGGATGTGCTGAATATGATAAGGGCTTATCAATTCTCCCTTAAATGTTCTGAAAGCAGTCCAATGGGATATGTCGATAGTGCAAGCTGTATCATGGCTGCTGCTTTCAGAATTTTCTTTCACCAAGTGAAGGAATCTTGTGCAACATTTCAACAAGAGGAGATAAGCGTCATGTATTTAGAACTCTTTGACAGATGGAAACAAATGTGCTGTGGTGCTCGTCTTATTTGGAAATCTTTCTCGATAAATCCTTGCCACATCATGTGTTTCACCATGAATGAGTAGCATTTCAATACTAAAGGAGTCATTTTGTAACCGATAATCCGCTGTTTTGAAAACAAGCCATAAGCGCAGTAAACAATAGTTTAAGTGCATTTCTTTTGATGTTAGTGTTGTCATGTTGTGTAGTCTTTGGTTAGTGATGTAGATTCAATTGAAACAGATTTTGAAAGCTTATAATAATAGTAAGAGTGCAAATTGTTTTAATTCGAAATGTGTTTAAACATGCAGAAAGTATTTCTTTTAGTTCCCTCTAAGAAATATTTGAAAAGGTATTTAAGTTTGTAAAATCTTCATTTAATATTGAGCAATTTTTGCTTTTTTTTTTTTTCAAAACTACTATAAAACAGCAAAACGCTTAGGATTTTTTGTTCTATTCATTACTAAGAGTAATCCTGTTCAAGGATGGCCGAAGGTCACCTTCCATCCTGTATATATTTTCACTGTAAGGTATACAGGTTTCACTATAAGTTCTGCTACAGCAGACATAAGAGCTATTATGTTGGTGTTAGGAAACAATTCTTGCCTCTAATGCTGCAGATTCAGGAGAATTTTTTTCATCAATCCTAAAGATTAATATAAGTAGCTTTAGTACTGTAAACCCTGAGGTAATTTGCCAGTTATAGTGGGAGGGTGTGCATATTAATGTGTATCAATTTTTTATTGTATTATGCCTTGGATTTTGCTCTTCAGAAAATTGAATTAATTTAGACTTAATGAACTGCTTTTAGAAATTCCTTAGTTACAAACTACTGAATAACAAGTGTTTGTACTGTATGTATGTTTAAGAGTGACATTCTAAGACATGTCCAAATTTGTGTAGTATGGTGCATAGAACCACGGGACCAGAAGTGACAGCTCAGTCTGCACCCTAGGAACCCGGGAGTAAAGCTTGCAGGGTTTTCCATTAAGGTAGAACCTATTTTATATTCCCCCCCTCTTGTGTGGCCGAGACTGGATATGGAATCCATCCTCTCATCCCTGCCACTCAGGGATGGAAGTGGGTACGCCACTTACGTGTGTCAGCCCAATAGGGAAGACTGCTGAATAACCTCGGTGGGGCTGACAGAGTATCTAGGTACTGTCTACCAGCTCTGTCATGGTTGGTGCTGGAGAACATCTGGATGTCTAACAACCCTACCTGGATGGAGAACCAGCCAGGCATACCCAATCTCCCATGGGTATCGGGAACCACTACCCTGCTGAGTCCAACCCAATCCAAACAACTCCGTCAGGAGGGGCTTGAATGTTCGGCCTGGCGTACTTCTAGTAACATCAGAAGTACCATGAGTGCTCAGGGTCCGCAGCACCTGCACCATGGCCGCTGAGGGAGTTGGAATATCCCCCTCCCCCTTTCTGGGGAATATGATGATGCAGAGACATATTCATACATAACTCGCTTGAATTTCCAGGTTTGTACATGCAACAGTGCAGAAATGGGTTCACGGGCATGGTTGGCCAGAGCGATCCATATATTCCTGCTTGCAGGAAAAGGGAAAAATAACTCAGCGTTCTCATACTAAAGCTTGTAGTTAGATCTTTGTTGAATTTCATGTGCCATTCTTGAACATTTTGAATAACATGTGATTGGCTGAAACCTTTCAGGTGGCTGTTCCTAGAGCCGCAGTGGGGGTGGTTATAGGCAAAGGAGGAGATATGATAAAGAAAATTCAGAATGAGACAGGAGCTCGAGTTCAGTTCCAACAAGGACGAGATGATGGTCCAGGAGAACGCAGATGCTTGCTGACTGGGAAGCCAAGTCAAGTGGAACAAGCCAGGCGCAGAATTGAAGAACTTATTGATAGTGTACTGGTAAGGCTGTTGCTTATAATTTCACACCGAATCCTGGTCCCTTCACAGAAGTGGTAAGCCACCAAGAACCGGTGAGATCAGCTACAAGAAATCCAAATATTTTTCTCTTAAGAGTTGAAGAATGAAGCCCTTCCTATTATCAGATAAGGAGAAGAAATGGCTACTTGGCCAATGTTTGACATCGTGTCATGCCTATTATTTTGTTAGCTCCAAAGCAGTTCAGTTTGGCAAACCAGTAACTAAACTTGTACTTAAAAAAATTTGGGAAAAAAATTAAGCACTGAAACAAATCACTTTGTTTGCTTATAGTATTAAGATTTTTTAAAATTTGTTTACATTTGCACTGGATCTGATGGAAGCCACTTAACTTTCCATCCAACCTATGGTGTAGTTTGTGCTTGAATGATTTGATGTGCTTTCCTTTTGTATTCTATTTAAATAAGAATAAACCTGCCATTGTCTATTACATATGAAATAACTATTTTCTGCTGTAGTATCCTTAGACTTGTCAACATCTTTTATTAATTGCATGGAATTATTACATATAAAGTTATTCTAATTCCTTGACATTTAGTGGTGTAAGAACTTTTAACGTGTTAGGTTCAGGCGTATCTTGCATTAAGCATGCGTAACATGGTTGCAACATGAAACAACTGGTTGGAAGGTTTAAGGTTGTAGGGAGTTAATTTAAAGTATCTATAACCATTTGAACTGTGTAGTATTTTTAGAAATAAACTTCCGTGTTAGATGTTTTGGTGAATGTCTACGATTTTGTATAGTCAGCTTTCCAGAAAAATGTTAACTAACCATAGTAATACTCCATAGGTACTTGCAGTAGACACCTATTTTTCTAAATAATTTGGTTTGTGGTGTTAGGAACATTAAATTGCTGTAGTAAACAATGCTGTAGTTCTTGGATGATAAAGCTAAAATACATTGTGGAAGAAAAAGAAAGGAAAAAATAAAGGCCTGGAAGTTTTTTGTCATTTCAGCTATCTACCAAAGAAAATATTAGATACTAATGATTTCTACACAACAATAATAAGAAAATGAATCTTCTTTTATGCTCCAACAGGTAATATCTGATATCTACTTTTGTTCCATCCAAGAATCCTGCTGAATTCACTTATTATAGAAACTTAAAAGTTGTATTTCTTTTTTAATTGATTTGTTTTTTGGCCGCTGCTGAATAGAAGCGGCAACTAAGGACTAGATGGTACATGCCTTTTGAGTCTAGCATGTGGTCTAAATTTTTCTGAACTTCATGCAAACTCTTCTAAAATTTATTGAAAAGTCTTTTTGCAGGTTTAGATGTTTTCACATTGTATATTTGTTGATGGTGCTCTTGGTGTTCTGAGATATATTCATTGAATTGACATTTGTAGTATGAACAACCTGTTCATGACCAGATCTCATGAAAAATAGGAGAGCGTATGTAATAAATGCTTGTTTCAACGAGCTCTCTATTTTAGGAGTTGAAGCGCATTAGTTATTCACGGATATACACAAATTTTTTTTGGCACTGACTTTATCCATTAATATTTAGCTCACTTATACATTTTTCGATAATGTTTTCTCATTGTCACATTTTTCCAGTCCCCATGTACAAAATATATTAATTTGTATAATCATTTGTATGTTAAGATATATTATGCATGGTTTCTGTGTACTGTATCCTTCTGTCACAGCACAAAGCAATAAGGCATGTTGAGCGAGCAGCATATTTTTGGATCAAATGAATGCTACAAACATGTTAATACGATCAGGTAACATCATTTTTCCCCACGTTGTACCTGATGACTGATGAAGTAGGCCTAAATAATGAGTGTCCCAGTGTAAATGAGGCAATTCAAACTCTGGAAATTACACAGCGATTTAAATGATCAACATTTCTGGATTAGTGCCTAGAATCAACTAGTGTATGAGTGTGGAAAAACTTGGAGAACAAAGAAAAATTGTTTGCTTTTAAACCAGTGTAAAGCACCAGTACTCTGAAACTTTTATTGTAAATTAGGAATAATACATAGTTCCTTCTGCTCTTTCATCAATTGCTTTCTTATATTAAATAATGCAAAATTAGTTTAATAATAATACCATATAGTAAAGTCATATAAACTGGACACATCTGTTTACTTTCTGGCATGCTTTCCTGGGGGTTTGAAAGCGAATACAGCTTTGCCTTTTCTGTGGTAAATTTTTACCATTTCACATTGCACAGCACTGAATGTACACATGTAGTAAGTTGGTAAAATATTTTTTCGTGCACTTCTTCACATAAGCATTAAAAGAAAACAAAAAACCTCTGCCCACATACCAGGCTTTGATAGATTTTTAGAAAGCTAAACAGAATTAATGTTATTTCTATATTCCTTTGACTTGATATGTACAGTGTAGAATCAGGTTTTTGTGCATTCCGCTTCAAAATTCCTAGATGAATATTTTTATACAAGGCATAGAAATGTTGTATTTGAAATTAAGTGCTTCAGAATTAATATTGGGTTTATGAATGGAAATTGATGTTGATAAGTGTTAAGAGACAGTTTGTGGTTTTTGTATTCTGGAGAATAGAATTTCTTTGTCTTGTTACAATCTTGTCTCTAAAAAACTGTAGAAGCCCTGGCATATAGTACAAATCGTAAAGTATACCATAACCAATGGCTTGTAAATTATCATAAGAGTTATTTTGCATACAATGAATCATTAAACTTACAGAATGTTGAGCAATTGAAAGGTGTAGTTTTACAGTAAAGCATAATTTCAATAATGGGCAACAGGATCCATTCCTCTTGCGATCATAAAAACAGCTGTAATTCCTCCCAGGCATGTAAAGGCTTTTAATTATATAGCCCCCATTCCTCCTGGTCATAGGTCCTACCTTTTTACTATCCTTGTTAAAAATCTTGCTTAAAGCTACTTTCCTGTCCAGTTTGAACCATTTCCCATTTATAGCTTCCTTTCTCCAATGCTGTGTACCTTTACAATAAAAAACGATATGTTCTAAATCTTCTCTTTCCCCACATATTGGACACTGGTTCTGTGGGAACCCATTTCTCATTCCTATTAGTCTCCATACACCTGCTTGTAGCCAGGCTATACTTTCTCTTTGTTCCTTATTTGAGTTATCCAAATACTGTCCTCTAGCCCATACATTTTTTATATATGATTCCAAGGACCTTTTCTTCCCAATGTTACTAAATAAATTTTGTATCTCTATATCTTCAAACCTCTGTGCCTAGCTTCTTTCCAAAAACCCTTAACATTATTTTCCCCCCTCCAAATTTCTCACAGACCACTATTTTCCAAATTAGTTTGAATACTATAACTCCACCCATTTTTCTTTAAGCCCCTTTCTTGGAATTCCAAACACTGCCTCAACAAGTTCTTCTCTTCTAAATTTAATAGTGTGTACCAATATTTAAGAGCTCTCTCCATTATTACCCCTTTTCCCCTCACTCTGCATTTCAATTTGAGCAAATTCCTTAACTGTAGCATTTGGCAGGCTAAAACGTCTCTACAAAAACTCCTATGTACCATATCTCTCTCTTCCCAGCCTCGTTCTACTCCCCATATTTCACTTCCATATAACATTTTTGCTTCAACTACTGTGTTATATATTTTCTCTAGCCATTTAACATTTATATCTGGTATTCTATATTTACACCCTCTAATCGCTGACATTGCCCCTTCTGTTTCTACCATTTACCACCCCCATTCATTTTAACCCCTATTTACAATCTCTGACCACTTTATATTCCTTCTCTCCATTCTTCCACTTTTCATACTTGCCCAGTTTTGCACCTTTCTTAAACACTATAATTTGAGTCTTCTCTTGATTTACTTTCAGATTTCATTCATCACAGTATTTATTCATTTGCTGTAGGGACTGCTTCAGACCAATCGTTGAAACTGATTCTATCACTAAATCATTAGCGAATAATACCCCAGGGATTGATACCTTATTTATCACAGGCAACCAATTATTATTCCTTCCTATCTCAGTGAGGCTATCATCAATATACAGATTAAATAACACTGGACTTAACTTACATCCTTGTCATAACCCCTTCATTTGGTTTACTTCTTTTGTCACCAATCCTACTCCTACTTTCACACAAAATGTCTTCTCCTTGTATAGAGCTTCAAATAAATTCACTATCTGTTGGCTTACTCCCTTCCTCAAGAGTTTGTGCCACAACAAATTTAAATCATTGCGGTCATACACTTTCTCCAAATCAACAAATGCCATGTATAATTTTCCCCTTTTTTCTTTTAAATACTTATTCACCAGAGTTTTAATTATGAATAAGTTATCTACCGTTCTTCTCCTCTTACAAAAACCCATTTGAAACTCCGAGAGGATATTATATTCCTCTACCCAGTTTTGTATCCTATTACCTAAAATCCCTGTGAAAATCTTTCCAACATTTGAAAGTAATGCTATTCCCCTGTAATTATTGGGCTTATCAACGCTCCCCTTACCTTTATATATAGGATGAATTATTGCTTTCCTCCAATGCTCCGGTA
Source organism: Deroplatys truncata (assembly GCA_030765065.1). Classification (NCBI taxonomy): domain Eukaryota; kingdom Metazoa; phylum Arthropoda; class Insecta; order Mantodea; family Mantidae; genus Deroplatys; species Deroplatys truncata. The sequence goes on from CM060987.1 coordinate 52,949,696, forward strand.
CATACCCCTTGGTTTTTATTACATTAAACAAATCAGTAAACATCTTTACTCTAGTCTCTTCACTACACCATTCTTTGATAAACTCAGGAATTCCATCAGTACCCGTTGATTATTAAATTAAATATTATTTATTCCTGTTGTTTCTTCCACGTCAATTGTGTCATACAAGTTTCTGCAGTATTCAGCCACAACAGATGATGCTCTCACTTTACTAGTTTGGTCCATCTTCTCCGTACAAATTTGCACTGGAAACAATTATGATTAACAACAGGTTTAAGCTAAATGAATAACATTTGGCAGTGTAAAAATCTGCTCTCTTGTGTTGAGGTGTGCAGCACTTCCCTAAGGATAGTGAAATGGAGCTAGATATCCGATTCAACAAGGGTGTCCCAACTATTACAATGTGCTGCATATGATATTCTTACATGCAGTATTAAATGAACATTTAGACGTGATTTAAATTTTTGTAATTTTATAAAACTTGCAAATTTTTGTGTTTATCGTGCACATAGACTTTTGCAAGAAACAGGAAATTTGTGAAAAACTCTGTTTAAATCATTTGGGTTTATTGTGAAATATTATTTTCTGTTTATGGTTAATAATTAGAAACAGCCCTGCTTATCGACTTGAATTAGAATTACTAAATCTTGTAATGAAATCAAGAAAAACAATTATGCATATCCTTACCACTTTAAGGTGGAAGTTCCTTGAAGAGACGGAGGAATCAGGGCTATTACTTGCAGGTTATTAGACCGGTATGGAAGGAATTGGGGTTGCTACCTGCTAAGCTGCCTGAATATGGGATGAATTTTTGTGCCTTCAGTAACTGTAAAATATGTAATGAATTTTTCATTTACAAAAGGTCTAATGGATCAGATTGCCATTTCAGGGTGCCAGGAATTTAACCATATGAAATAATTGCTCTGAAAATTAAGGATTGTAATGATGAAAATTTGGTAATTCATCATTTGTACTGATGCTTAATTGAATCAGAACTTCTTGGGTTAGCCAGATTTTAAAAAATTATCTTCAAAAACGGTGTTAGTGATCATTAGTGTCATGAAATTGCATGTGTACTTAGGAAATCATCTTTCCCGTAGTTTGCACCAAATGAAAAAGCCAGTTTTTTGTGTGGCTGGTTTAGTAGCAGTGATGTTATTTAGCTGTTGTCAATGTAATTTCATTAACAGTATAAACTGTGTTACATTTCAACTGACCAAGTTACGGTATCATCTGCTACTCATGAGTGGCGAGCGATGCTTTGTCCCCTGGGTGGTCATTGCCTTCCTGCCTTTATTATATTACTACTATAAATAAAAAGACAATCCCTAAGTTTGAAGCTCTTCTCTTTCTGTGTGCTGTTAAGAAAGTATGTGAATGCAAGATAACCTGTTTTCGGTGAGAGTATTTTCTAGAGGGGGAAAAGCTTTATATTGTCTGAGGAATACGATATTTGTGTGGTGGATTCAAAATTCGTATTTATTCTGTACTTCTGGTTCTGAATAAACAACTTCTCCAACATTGTAAGGTCATTATTGTTAATTGATATATTTCAGTAAATTTGCATCTCTGTGTATTTGTGCCCCAAAAGTAAATGGCTATTACTGATTCTTGTGTTTGTATAATTGCACCATTCTGAAAATGCGAGAAATAAATACGGAAACAAATGAGGCCAATCTTAAGTAATATGGGAACACCCAACCACACGTCCTCTGTGGTGTAGTGGCTACCATGCTAGCCTCTAGCTCCCGAGGTTGCGGGTTCAAACCTGGTGGAGTGCGATTAGTTTTTTTCAGGTAAAAATCCTTAGCATGGCTTCCTTTGGAAGGGAAGGAAAGCTGGTGATCCCATGTCGTAGATTTATGGCATGTAAAAGAATCTCAGCCTGATAAAGAGGCCTCTGAGCAAAATTATTTGTCTTTCATGCCCAATATAGAATGGTACGCTAAGGACCACAGCAGTTAAAGTGTGTCCATAAATAAAACTCAATTTCAATTTACCCAACCACAACCTATCAAAAAGGCTAGATTGTGAGTTCCAGGGAAACCCAAAAAGTGAAAGTTTCAAGTCTAAACAAATTCCATGGAGATTAAAAATAGAAGCACTATTAATAGTGAAGAATTCTTCATGATAGAGTGAGTCACACCTATTGACACTCACCTTACTAAATTTAGTGAAGGTGAGTGTCAATAAGTGTGACTCAATCTAGCATCAAATTCCATAGAGTTAGTCAAAAAGCAAAACTTTCATCAATTGGTCCTCTGGTTTTATTTCATGTGCCTGCCTTCTTTCCAAACAAATATGAAAAACTGACTCGCATTATTGAACTTATTAATTATAAAAATACATAGAACTAGCAAAACTGTGTGTGCTTTTTAGGCTTATAGGGAATAGCAAAAATTGGGTTGGGCTTTGGATAATCCTTTCTTCCCATTTTGCACAATATTCTGGAAATGTGTATCTGTAGGGGATGTGCATGGATGTTCAAGGTTTGGCATAGATATGTAGTTAATGCCTTCGCAATTTTACATATACAACTACAGAATAATCGAGAAGAAAGCATAAAATTCACAAAAATATAATATACTATTTTTGGATCTCAAGATAGCCTAGAACAAAATAAAATAGGAATTCAGGGTATTTAAAAAGTTTTTGTTTGTGTATTTATTTCAACAACCTTTGAAAGTGTTAAATTAAATTTCTGTATTGGTTAAAACAATTTACCCATGAAGCTTGTGCACAGTGGCTTGAACACTGACGTTTCAGGCATTATAGAGTTGAGAAATTAATTTCTATAATGATCCCCTTTGTAAGCTACTTGTGATAACCTTATAATTACAGTAGTTTAACACCGTTATTTTGTGGCCAGTTATTGGCATTGAATTGCAGTTAAATGTTTCGTATAATTGTGATAGTTCAGCAAAGTTAAGAATGGCTACTTTTTATAATAACCAAAATAATAATTTTATTGATATAACATGGAATGTGGTGGTAATTTCTCATGGTTAAAAGTGGTAATCCTTTAGAAGCCTGAAATCAAATGTGCTGTGCCTTCTTATGCAATTATGTACTTCCAGAACTTGTGTTTGCAAGTTTAAAAGTGCTTACAAATTTTCTGTAATGGATGTAATAGGAGTTGTGCTTGGGTGCACAAATGAAACAGTTAACAAAATTTTAACCTTTCAGAAAATCTCTGACAAGCTTGTCATTAGAATATTGGTATACATGTTTTAGTAGACAGTATATTTTTTCTTGCTTTGCTTGTGCATATTTTAAAATTGCACTTAAACATTATAATTTACATTATGTAGAAAAATCTAATTTAAACAGGCAGCTTACTCCTGCAGATTGTTACCTATCTGGTAGTGCAATTTCATATCTTCTATGAGATTACATGCAAAGCTAGACAGTAAGTCTAAACAGTTTGCATGCATTTCTTCCCAATACTAGCTAGTAAGTCTCATTTTATGCCTGTGGATTCAGATATTTCATTGTTAGATAGTAGAGAAATGCCTGTTAATCATTCTAAGGTGTCTTGAAAGAAAACTTAATTGGCAATCCTAGGAGACTGGAAAATTCATGCAAGAATAAACCTACAATGAGAGATTTGTTACTTCAGTTCAGAAAGTGCAGCAGTATGTTTGAATGCCAATGGTTTTGTTTACAGTAACAAAAGGAAGATAGAAAAATTCATTACTCCCTGAGTTGTGAGAGGGATAGAAAGTTTTTATAAAAAAATATTCAATCTTCTGAAACAGGCATACGTTTAATGTTCTTATTCAGTCCTGCTGTTGCCGACTGAGAATAAAAAAAATAGATGGGATGGGCATGATCAGAATTGTACCACTACTGCAATCATCGTACACTTAACGAAAATAGTATCACAGCCGTTAACTAAATTGCTCTTCTCTAGTGCAAAGAAGTTCAAGGGTTATTGCTCTGATGCCTGTGTACATTTTGAAATAAGTAATGATTGAACTTGCAAGTATGGGTGCTATATTATGTAGAAGTTAGTCGCATTGCATTTTTATTTAATTATTTAACATCTTGTAAAACATTTGTGATTCTGCATTATGAAATGCAACTTGTATTTCATTTCTGTTAAATGGGTTATTTCATTTAATAATGTTACAATGAAATTAAAATCAGTACCTTAGAGCTACTAATAATAAACAGCATAAATTGAGGCAGTAAACGTAAAAAGGGCACATAAGAAAGAACCATGTTGTGAGAAAAGTGGAAATGAGTATTTGTTTCTATTTCACTGGCATGTATTTGTATAGCATGTTGTATTTATTATTATCTACATTATTTTGTTTGGATCCGAATTATTCAGAATGAAATAATACTGTTGTTTCAAACATAAAAGAAAGACAAAGTTAAGAGTCCGTTTTACACAGACACTTGATGAAATATGAAAAATAAGTGGAATATATTATTTGCAATATAAATTTAATCCTCTCTTGAGAGAAATAGACCTTTGTGGTGGAATTACATCTTAACTATAAAGCGAGCATTGTAGGATAATATCAAAAGTCCACAGTTTGTTGTTTAATCATTCAGTCGAACACTACTTTTCTTCACTCTAAAATTTATACAAACTTTCTGCAGTGCATTATTTTTTTGGTTTATGCCTGGGCAAACATTATTTTTAGTAAAGTTTTATGTCAAAAGGAGATCTCCAAATATTGGAGAAAAATACAAAATTCTCACTGGCATTGATCTTGAACAGTTTGTATCACTGTCCTTAAACAGGTGTACCATTGCCAATTTTCAATGTATCTCACTGAAACTTGCACCAAAATAAACCAGACAAAATGATGGATAAAACCTTACATTCTGCATAAAAAGGGCACATAGGTTAAGGTGTTTCTTTTACGTTGACTGCCTCAATTTAGTTTGTTCCCAGAGGTTAAGTAGAAAAAGAACTAATACTGGTATGCAGTAATAGGATACATAGGGGAATTTTAAAATTGTGTAATGTTACCTGCCCAAGTAAATAGCAGTGATTTTTTTAGGCAAGTGGTCTTGTGTTCATCTGTATTAAATAATGAACTATGTATAATTGCTGCATACAGAAAAATGCAATGTATATTGAATATACTAGAAATAACTGGCTGCATGATTTGAAATATTGGAAGTTGCATGCTTATGAACCACATATTAAAGCTGGGCAGAATGCATGTTTGTTTTAACTTGCAGCTTTTTAGGTATTAATTATTTTGAAGCTAAATACTGAATATTTAGCAATGTCAACAGTTGATAGCTGTTTTTAAATTTTATTGGATATGTCCCTGGGTTTTAACTCTTTTGTAAACGTTTTAGTTATTTCAGATCTACTTTATTATAACTTACATGTTCTTGGTATTTTCAATCTTTGCATTCTTTCTTTCCTAATTTGTGCGTGTTCTGCTTAAACAATGTTTAAAACTATTAACTTCTGTGTTTTAATATAAAGTTAGAAATTGGATATTAGTCTCTCAATTAAAAGCTCCCAAAAGTACTGAAACTAGAAGAGATTTGAAGCAAGAATGCGTGGCTTGCACGGGCTACCTGTAATTGATTTGCTACTGCCAGGCTTTATTCTGTACCATCAATTCAGTGGAGTAGTTGTTCATGCTTATTCTTATCTCTTTTTCTTTTTTTAACTCTTGACATTTTTGTGAGAATTCCAAAGCATCCATTAGCATAGAAAGAGATGAGTCTGTAATTGTGTTCTGTTTTTATTTGGTTTCCTTGCTGAATCTGTGGAAACAAAAATTAATATAAATAAAGGAGAAAAAACTAAAACGTTAATCAACTTGCATTTAAAGGAAATGGAAGGGGGGGAATTAGTTATTTTTATTTTAAGAAATGAATTAGAATAATTACAGGAATTTTCCAATTCATACTAATTCAAGTTTTATTAATGTAACTGGAAGTGAATCTTTTAGCATAAACTAATAACTTAGGCATTGAGGTGTATGATATCCAGGCAGAGTAAGCAACTTGAGTGCTTGTTATAATTGTACATTTTACATGTTAGTACAGACAATTCAGATGGGTTGTATTCTAAAAATTGTATATTCATTAATAAGAAATTCATTTATTCCTGATAGTTTAAAGTAAAGGTGCAATCATAAGGAAGATGAAATTGTAGGTTTAGCTTTCAAACTATATGCATTAAGAGTTTTTTTTTTTTTTTTTTTTTTTTTTTTGTTTTTTTTATACTACATTGTGCCGATTGTTAATGATGTTTGCTTTGTGTGAGAAGTTAAATTTGTTATTGGAACTAAGTTTTAACAACTGGCTTTAATCATGTTTCTTTTAGAAATTTTCCCTTTATAATGTATCTCTAGGGAAAAGACAGGGATTAGTTACATTGAAACAGCCATTGCTGTCTTTAGGGATGAGAGTGACGCTACTGAAGTGGAATTATTCCCGAATGTTCCCTAAATTGTGAATTATAGTATTTGTGTTGATAAGTAAAGGTAATTAACTTGTCCCAATGCCATAAATGCTGTAGTTTTGCTTCAATGCACATAAAAAGCTGTACTGAAATAAGCTGTGCAAATTTCATTTTTGCAGTCCCATCGGTCCTGTCTCATTAGGCACATAAACTTGTTTAATTTAACCAGAAAGAGCCTTACAACTCCCCTTAAAGCGACTTACATTGAATAATATTGCAATTTTTTTTTTTTTTTTTTTGTGTGTAAAATGTACTTTTTGTTTGGTTGCTGTGAACTTGTTTCCATTAATTAGCTTAGAATCTATTAAAACCATGGTTATTTTTAAATTAAGTATCGACTGTAGTGCTGTTAAATTCTTTCACTGCTCTTATGTGTGTGCATGTCCTTACCATTCCAAAATAACCTGCAATTATAATATGCCATATTGAAAGACTGCATGTGCATGGGCAGTGTTTTTGTCCCTCTCTGAACGGTGAGGAGTTTCTGAATTATTGCAGAGACGAGACAGTGAGATAGGCCGTGGAAGGGGGAGAGGTGGAGGTCCTGGCGGTCCTCCTTACGATAGAATGGGCAACAGAGGCGGAGGTGGAGCTGGAGATTATGGAAATGGAGGCGGTGGTTGGGACAGAAGGCCCGGGGGTATGCAACAGGGAGGAGGCCAAATGGATAAGCAAGAGGCTACCTTCACCATTCCAGCTGCCAAGTGCGGAATTGTAATTGGCAGAGGTAAGCTAACTGGACATTTATTATGTGCTAATAATCAAGTAACCTCCTCCTGCTCCATTTTTATGGTTGTATAATTGTTTAAAGTATAATTTTGTTCTTGGAATACATTTTTAAAGTTGTGCTATTTACAGGTGGTGAAACAATAAAGCAGATTAATCAACAAACTGGAGCACATTGTGAGCTAGACAGAAGGCCACCTCCAAATCCAGCAGAGAAAGTATTCGTCATAAGAGGATCTCCAGAACAAATTGAGCAAGCAAAGAGGATTATTAGTGAAAAAATTGGAATGGTAGGTAAATCTGAGAATAAGATGGGGTGCAAACGAAAAGTGATTTTGACTATGTACATTCAACTCGGATAAGTAGGAGGTAAATTATACAGCACTCATTGAATGTAGGTTGCAGTTAATTGAGTTATCTACCCCTTCTACATTATGCAGATGCTGTTAACACATTCAAGAAAACGATAAAATATTTGTTTATTTTATATACTTTACAGATTGGTATGCATGTTTTATTGAAATATTGATTAGGCTTAGTATGTTTTTCTGGATGCAAGATATGGTATTGCAGGGACTCCCCCCATTTTCCTGAAAGTGATTGAAGATTTCAGCAAGTTACATAAAGATCAAAATGACGCTATAACTTTAATAAGAAAATAAAATTTAAGGTTACGTATGGTTTTGCATAAATTCAGACAGATTATGCAATGATACAATGATGGAGGCAGCAGTGAAACTGAATTTAAATCTGTGAATAGTACAGTAACAAGCACTAAACTAGAAGTCACTACGCAGAAGTTGAGCCTGCACACAACAGCTATGATTATTTCCTTTCCATTTTTTCCGCAAGAATTTTGAAATATAAAAGAAGCAAAGAGATTTTTAAGATGTTGAAGGTTACTATCAGAATTCCATTTTGATTGGTTATATGGATTTTGATACATAACAGAAAATTTTTCAGAATGAAGAAAAAAAAATTATTTCCTAACAAGAAAAGCTATCTTAAAAATTTAGATGTGAGAGTTTAGATTCTTGAGTAATGTTTGAGAATGCTCAAAAACTAAAATTATATTTTTTTATTAACTAGCATATTTTGATTTTTTATTGAACTAACATGTTTTGAACTGTTAGGTCAGTAAAAAATAGGGGATCAAACATTAATAGCATTCCAAAGAAATTTTGCTGCAGTTTATATACAGTTTGTTTCTAAATCATTGTCATGACTATACATATACTGTAGAATGTAGAAAAAATTATTGTTAAACTGATAACATCACTTGCTAACATAATAGGTACACACATTTTGGGGTTACAGATTCTGCTATTTACGTTTAGATAGAAGCAAAAACTTGAGTTTTACAACAGAGGAAGGACAACATATCACAGTCTTTCAGTTCCAATTTCCTTATGTGAAGAGTCACCATACTCAGGATCGCAATTCTCAGGTGTTCCTTTAAAATTTAGCATTACTTTGTACATCTGCTATTAACCTCTCTCCAGCTATCACCACATTTTGCTTTCAGGAGACCATCTATGTCTATGTTCTTTGCATCTGATAAACCTCTTATTTTGTCAACCACAAGAGGTTCAATCATCTGCTGCATCTTTGTTCCTCGTTTCAGTAACGTGAAATGTTTTGATGGGCATCTTACCTATGTGATGTTTATATGTTGGATCTATATTTACTGTAACAAGGGGCTTCCCATTGTACTTTTCTTCAAAATTACCCTCTTCATGTCCTTTATTTCATCCAGTTTCCTAAATTGTTTTGTAATTTCTGATGGTCCAATTGTTTTCAAGTGACTTGACTTTTAAACTCTATACTCTCTCTTCCAATACTGAATATTGGAAATATTTTCGGAGAGCCTTCTATACAACCCCAAAGCAAGCAATCTGTGGATATAAGAATACTCTCTCATGGGAAAGATAACAATATTCCTGAGATGGTTTGGTGCTTTCTTTTGGAGCCAATAAACAAGAGCATAGGTTATGGGCGTGTTTTTATTCTCTGCCCCCTTCAGAAAGAAACCTAATAGTGGTGACTGAATCCTCAAAATGGGCTTCCTATAAGAAAATTACCTCCAATGCCACCTCATATGCCCCCATGCCACCATAAGTCTCATTGAATGTAAAGAATGTTGCATTCTTATTGTTGATGTCAGTGACAGCAAATAAAACAATATTTGCCGGGAGTAATATGCTTTGCCAATGGATGACTTTTGAAGGCCCTATAACTGTTGCAAATCAAAGCGGAAACTTCTTGTATCAGCAGAATGCTCCCTCATTAATTTGTGGAACGTTTGGGATGAAGTTTGTGTACTCCCATATCAGTCAGTATTGCTGGTAATAGTAATTGTAGTTTTATTGTTAACCCAATTAATTGTACAAATTTATAACAACAATTTTACAAATTTATTTTTAATGCAATTTTTAAAAATAACAAAATATAAAGAAAACTAACCTCTTAACTACTGGTATCCAGCAGTATGGAATACTGGTAGCCAGCATTCCTCCTAATCTAGCAGTACAATTATCGATTAATTTAATCTCCAATACTAACTCTACCTTTAGTTGCTGTCCTTGGACCCCAACAAACTCAAACCTTGAGGTTGTTGAGTTGTTGGGTCCTACTTGCAACATATATGAAAACTACTGTAATTAAGTACTCATTTGCATCTTCCTTGCTCTTACTCTGCCCAAAAAGTTCCCTACTTCTATTATATTTTTCCTAGGTTTTACATTTACTTTTTAGCTTGAATTTCTATTGGTAAATTTAACCATTCTCTCTTCTCTATCCTCTTTCTAAGCAACTTTGTTTCTTCACACACTAAAACTATATGCCACTCTTCAACTTTCCGGTGGCATAGTGGGCATTTCTCCGAATCAATCTCTTTTCTCAAACCTTTAAAATTCACCACCCCTATCCTAGCCCATGCAAATCCTGCTCTTGCTGTTTTATCACACATATCAACATACTGTTCCCTGCTCCATACTATACCCCCGCCGCTGTATCTTTGCACTTGACAGTTCATGTGGCTTCGCGTAAGGTTGACTACATTGTGGTTGCGACATTGCCAGAGTGGCTAGTAAACAACAACAGCTGATTGTTCTTTCTATCATGTCTAAGCCGCATACAAAAAGTGTACGTAAGTAGCAAACGTTAATGAATAATAACTACTTCATATTATTATTGTTAATTGAAAATAAGCAATATAAGCAGCTTTGGTATGGTCGGATACTCCTTTCTATGATAATAGGCTAAATGTGTCTACGTATGACGTCTAATTGGAAAGCATCAAGATTTGTGACTGGACGAGGCTGCTTTCTTTTCTTTCCTGGAGTTGATAGAAATACCCGTTGCGTTCCAGATGGTTCACGAATTTTGTCCTCTTTCTCTTGGAGTTTCACTCCCTTGTGAATAACAGTTCTCGTGCTTTGTCCAAGAGCTGCTGCAGTTCGTTGTACGGCTTTATCAGCAGGAATAGAGGGATTGCCATGAAGCTTCACGTACTCCTTTTCCTGTTCAAAGAATTCTCGGGTTCTCCTTAATAGTTCCAATGCCTGACTATTAAGTGGCACACCTCGGCGTGAAGCATTTTCACTTCGTGAATCATCACTCGGTGATCGGCGTCGTTTTTTCAGACATTGTCGCACTTTAGTTTTGTTTAAATACATAATATGAATGGAATATATATGAAATAAATAAATATAAATAGATATATATGTATAAACGAACAATAACAAAACTATCTAACCATAACCACAAATATAAATAACAATGAACAATATGTAGCTTGCAAAGAACAGCTCGACGCTCGTGCTAGAGATTCAACTGAAGCACGTGGTTGGGAATAGTTACATCTGGCAACAGAGCCGATTCTAGTTCCGGTTCCGCTTTGTCATCAACCATTTGGAATGCTGCCTTGTGATTGGCTTAGGAAGTCAAACGGTTGAAACTTTTCATCTGTTTTTTTGCAAGTGTACCAACTTAAACGCTAGCTGTCAAGTGCAACGTTACAGCGGCGGGGGTATACTTTCATTTCTCTAATCTCGGTGAGCTCTTAAAAGTAAAACTCATTAATAAATATATCGGCCAGTAAGTGATTTGTTGAATATCTGTTTAACACTATTTGAAGTGCCATGCAAGCACAATAACTGCAAGTGACCCAAAGCGGGTTTAAATTTCGTGCAAAAAATGTTTTGGAAAAACCACTTTTTAACCATAAGCTGGACAGAAACATTCACAGTTTACATTTTGAATAATTTATTGATTTAAGTCAGTTGTTAAATAAAGCCTTTGTCTTTTGTTTATGCTATAGTGCAATTTTCTTGCTCTTAGTTTAGAGGTAAACTTGCACACACTTCTTTTCTTGGCAGGAAACAAATCCTTTTTCCTATCCCCTCCTCTCCTGCCCTGGCAACCCTTGACAGCTTTGGCCTATGATGTTAAGTCTTCTTTGTTTTATCCCAAATAAATGTTGAAAAAATTTGGATCAGACTGGTTGTGTCACCTGTTTTCACCTGAGAGGGGATAAAGTAATGAAAAATTTGAATTTAAAAAGGGGAGGGGGGGTTGGCACAGTTATACGTATTTGAAGCTGAACAGTGCTAAGAAATCTATTAGTAAGCTTAATGTAGATTCTTTGATGGTAGGTTGTACTATGTACAAAGGTGCTGCATTGCTTATTATTTAATTGTTTGAGGAAGTATCAGCTAGTAGCTATGTCAGCATTCTTCCATAGTGATCAAGTTTTCGCAGGAACTTTCGCCTCACAAAAATCATATAATGTATTTACTCTAGAACTTATCTCGTAGGATGCAACAATGGAAATACGACTCTGATTGTCATCATAATGCTACAGTGTTCACTGGGGCTTAGGAGACATAACTTGCATGTGTTTTAATCAGCAATCTTGATCTACTTAGCTACTAAGTATTTAGTATACCAGAATCTTCGCTTTAGCTATAAAGTACATAGGAATGTTGTGGCACTTAATCTCCGTTCTTTGTGAGAACATGGATGTTCAAAGTCTTGATCTCGATCACAGTTTAATGTACCTATAAACATTTAATCTATACAGTGAGTAATATAAATACCTAAAAAAACTATTAGGCTACGTATTAAAACCAAATTCCTTGAACAATAAGCATATTATGCCTTCGATGTAAAATGTGGATAGTTTCAACAATATTTCTCATTAGTTCCACTCAAAATAAAAATATAATAGAATAAAGAATGTTAGTTGATTAAAGGTCATAAAACATAATAAATAAAATTGTCACTTAACTAGCTTCCACTTCACACTGGCATTTGGTTTTTGCATTCTTGATTTGCTTCCTACTTTTGATCGTTCTCCAAGAGGTTCACTTCCCTTCACTATGAGACCACAAACTGACATGTAACTTAGCTTACGGACACGTCAGCATAACAATTAGTATGAAACATCAAGCAGAAGTGCAGATTGAATGCAAAGTGTAAACAGTTTGAAAGTAATATGCTTTGAATCAATCATTCCTGTACACATAATTTGATCTGATGCATCTATTTTGATGCTGAAAAAATAAGAGATATATTACAAAATGTTCCAATTTTGAGTTGATAGAATTAAATAGCGCTTAAGAAATGGGGGGGAAATGGTACCTATTATCACCAAGAGATACCAAATACCTTTTTAAACGATGTTCATTTGTACCAAATGGTTACACAGCAAGATAACTATTCTGAAGCAAAATCAATGAAGATCTCATTAAATTATAAACGCAAAAATTGCACTTTGAATGTAAGTATTAGCAAACATTGTAGCTTGCAACATTTAGGAGATTTAAGACAGTGGTCTAATTAATAATTTGGCTAGAATTTGAGTTGATACACAACTTACACTAATAAATAGGAATATTCTGGCGAAGAATTACCTCCTTTTTCAATATACAAGGGTAATCGCAAAAGTAAGGTCTCCTAAGCACCTGGGGTGGCAGAGAAACTTTTTGCGCAGCTGTTTGCCACACTGTTGAGTTTGTTGCTTCCTTCACTTGCTACAGAATGCATCACACAGCCACTGGGGCTCTCAGTCTTGGCTTGGCAGCCAGTTGTAATGGAGCTCCCATTTACTACTACCGCCAAGTGTGAAGTATATGCAGTTATTCGTTTTTTAATGCAAAAGGCCATTAAACCAATCCGAATTCATCAACAGTTGATGGAAGTGAATGGAGAGTTGTGTATGGATGTCAAAAGCGTTCCAAGTGACACAGGGAGTTTATAGCTGGTCGTACAATCACAAAGGTTGAACAAATTGTACTTAAAGATTGGGGGATCATTCTTGAGCTCTGCATGGTTATTCCTGGGGTTTCTCAAATCACTATTCATAGGACTTTAGTTGATGTGTTAAATTTCGGAAGGTGTGCACAAGAGGGTCTCAAGAATGCTGATGGAAGACCACAAATGGCAATGCATTAAAACTTCCTGCAAATTTCTTTGGAGCTATGCAGATGAAAAGGACAACCATTTGGATTCAATTGTCACAGGTGATGAAACCTGGGCTTTCCTCTTCACCCAAGCCACAAAAATTCAAAAGAACACAGTCTGCCGGTAAAGTCAGCTGTTTTTTGGGTTCGAAAGGGGATATTGTTGGTTGACTTCATGGTTCCTGGGACCACAATAAATGCTGATATGGTGATTATGAATGGGAGAAGAGAAATGTTGAGCAAGGGCATAAGCCTTCGCCATGACAACGCTCGCTCCCCCATGCCCCTGTCAAATCGTGCATCTTCTGCAACAGTTTGGATGGAACATCATCACCGATCCACTTTATAGTCTTGGTCTTAGCACCCAGCGACTACCACTTGTTTGCCAAGTTGAAAGTACATTTGGCTGGAAGGTGATTCAGTGACGAGGTGAAATATGGTGTCCAAGCTTCCTCAATAGTATGATGGCGAGCTGGTATGACATAGGCATACAAAAACTGCCACAGCACTTGCAAAAATGTATCGACTGAAAAGAGTGATTATGTAGAAAAGTAGAAGAATGTGCGTCAAAACGTTACTCTATATTTTTAAAAAAACAGGGGACCTTACTTGTGGGATTACCCTTGTAGGTTCGACTGGCATAGGTTAATAATGGAGATAACTGATCTGCGAAGACTGTTCCAATTTAGTAGTGTAAGTGTTCTGCACTGAAGGTCTACAATCACTTCAAATTCTTTCCAAATTATTGTAGCTTGCATCTGCATATTTATTAAAAAGATATATAATATCTTTATAATTTGCATTTCATAAGATATATTGACAAATGATGGGGAGGTACTCTAAAACTTATGCCTGGAAGCTTTACTTCCCTAGCTTCCTTTCCCAGTTCATATATCAAGGTCCATCGCTTGTGGCACCAGTGTAGTAAGAATAGACATTAAATGCTACTAATACAATATTTTTAAAACGTATTACCTGGATAATGTCTTTTTGCATTTATCGGCTTTTCACTATTATCTGTGATCAATTGCATCTGTGTGATTTGGTAGTTTGTACCATCTGACTATTTGTAGGCACTCCAAAATTACACAGGAAGTTCCAAAGTATGCAGGTTTAAATGCAACATAAAAACAGCAGTTTAAATACATGGAAATCGAATGATATTTAAAACAAATTTGAAAAAAAATCTGTTGTAAATGATCGGAAGAGAATTTCTGGGAATATAAAAGTGAGGTTTAAGGTAACTTGTCTTTTAGGTTTAAAATAAAGAGAGTTGGAGGTGGTTATACTACATCACTAAAAGGTACTTCAAGCTACCTTTTAGTGATGTAGTATAACAACCTCCAACTCACTTTATTTTAAATTATGGCACATCACAGTTACTAGCTTCTCCATCTTCAAATTAATATCTTTTAGGTCTCTGTTTTTATTTTAGGTGGTGTTCACAAACTAATAATGCAAGACAATTACTTGTAATAGTTATATTTATTCTTTTTCAGCCTCCCGGGCCAGGCGGCGCCCCACCCACACAGTATCCTATTGGAGGTCAGGGACCACCTGGAGGGTAAGCAGAATTTTTTTTAGAAAGTTACTAATCTAATTGGAGCACAATAAATAACGAAGTGCAGAAGTTACAAACAATAAAGTGTAACCATCATCCTTCCTAGTGTTAAGCTGAGTGGCCTGTTTTGGTCTTGTCTTCTGTCCACCTTATTTGTCATCTGCCAACAAATATCTTCCCTCTCGGCTGATATGATTGATTGCTTTTGGAAATCTGCTGCTGTTCATTCTAACATGATCCCCCCCCCCCCAAATAAAACAGGTGGTTAGATTTTTCCAGTTTTCTTAATGCCAAATATGTTTTATCACGTTTAACCTGAGTTCCTCCAGGTTTTCATTTTGTTTGTGGTCAAACCTTTTATACCAAGCAGACCAATTCGTGAATTTTATTTGATTCTACTTGTCATTCAAGCCACCTTGTGATTATACTAATGTCATGAGCACTTGGGGTTCATGCTTCACTTCCATAAGAAAATATGGTCTTGCAAGAATATTATATAAGCACAAACATGTTTTTCAACACTTGCTGGTTTATTATACCCATGGTGTTAATGTATTTGTTGATGTATCAGGGAGATATCCTTTTCATATTTGAAAGATACGTCCTAAATGAATAATTGATTTACTTTTTGCAGTACCTATTTTTATTTTCTAATCAAATTTTACCAGAAATGCCATAATTTTTGTTTTATCAGATGGAATTTATTTCCATCAAGTATTATACGAAGACTATAGAATGATTGATGAAGATCTGTGAAAGCTGGTAGTACCAGAGTATAGTTATATTTCCAAATTCCTATTTATGAGCATTTTTCCATAGGTTTCAGTTTACATTCTTTTATAAATGCATTTATATATATACACACACACACACACACACACACAGTGGAATCTTGTTATTACTCGCGCAAAACTTCTGGACTCGTGGCCTTGATTGCCAACCCAGCTGCCAAGCCTAGGAATTGTTTATGTTTAGCTTTATCAACGAAAGCGATATAATACCTTTGCTTACTCACAGTGCGTAACACATACAGTCTGCATAGAAAGTGTCTGCATCTGGTTGTAATTTTAAAGAGAGCTACAGTATCTAAATAGTACTTATTTCATATTTGTTATATTTATAACCATGGCTCCTATGTTTTCAAAGTTAAGTGGTAAGGTGTTACATAGTCAAAGTAGGGAAATAATTGCAAATGTCCTAGACTTCATGAAGCAAGAAGTAGAGATGAAGGAAGAAAATATATGTTCATCCGATTTCCACAAAAGCCTTAAGAGAATGAAAGAAAGAGTAGTCAAAGCAACTGGTGTTTCACCGAGTTCCGATTCTAGAGTTCTCAAAGATAAGAAAAAAAAACATGTGGATGAAAGAGTACCATTTGACACACCTGGGAAGAAACATAAGGTCCCTAAACGTATTACAGAAATAGACGATTTTGAATGCGTCATTCGGCACACGATTCACAATTCCTATGTGGAAGAAAAAACTGTGCTAACAATAAGCAGATTGCTCATCCAGCTGAAACACAGCAGAAACTTACAAGGTTGTGCTACAAATCTCAGAAAAATTATTAAAGATTTAGGGTTCAAATGGAAGAAACCGAAATCAAATAGAACTCTAACAGAAAAGCAAAATAAATAAATAAATAAAATAGAAAAATAATAAAATAAAAAAAATAAAAAGTAAATGTTGCCATGATAGCTTAGTCGGTTAGACCAACGGCACGGAAAGCCTAAGATCCGTGGTTCAAATCCCGGCTATGGCATTGAATTTTTCAGTCTGATTCTACCTTTCCAAATGGGTATAAGTTTATATGTACTTATATCAGTGTGTACTTATATCAGCATTAATTTTTAAGGTGGTGCTACAAATTTCAGAAAAATGCTATAGTGTATGAAGATGAGTCATACATACACAGCAGTCATACAGCATCTATAAGTTGGAGTGACGATAGCGAATTAGGTTGCAGGTTCCTGTTGCTAAAGGGCAAATACTTATTATCGTTCATGCTGTTGGAGAGATCGGCTTCGTTCCAAATGCCCTTCTTTTACAAGTTGCAAAAACAACAGGAAATTTTCATCAAGAAATGAATACAGAAAAGTACATGAAGTGAATCAACGCCATGTTGATACCTAATATGCCTGCTGGGTCTGTTCTGGTCATCGACAATGCTTCACAATGCGTCAACACTCAATTGACAAACCACCTACCTCAAATTCATTGAAAGAAGAAATGAGAGCTTGGTTACTTAGACATAATATAGCTTTAGATGAAAGCATGAGTAAAACAAAGCTATATAACTTAATTAAAACCAACAAACAGCTTCAGACGTCATACATACTTGACCAGATAGTAATACATCGCCATAATGTACTTAGACTCCCATCGCATCACCCAGATCTAAACCCAATCAAATTAATCTGGGCTGATATCAAAAAATGGGTGGCATGCAGAAATATGACTTTTAAATTAAAATATGTGGAGCAGTTATAACGCCAGCAATTTGCTGAAATTGGAAGGCCAGAATGGGAAAATGTATGTCGACATGTTGAATAAATTAAGAATCATTATTTCGAAAAATACGGAATTGCAGAAAATCAAATAGAAAGAATTCTCATCCAAGATAATGGTGCAGAAAGTAGTGACAGCAGCGATGACAGCAATAATGTGAGTGATTCCGCAGAAGAGGAAGGGTTGTTAGGTGTGGAAGAATTGGAGGCAATGATTGACAGCGTTTTTTATATTAAGCGCTTTTTACAGCATGGATTTTAATATACTGTATATAACTAAGTTTATCAGCGCAAAGCAGTGCATAACCGGTGTGGATATTTGACGACTGTCCTACGCACTCCTGCAGTATGCAGTCCACCGGTCACCACCTGATCTGGTAAGCAACTCGCATCATAGCTCTCATTAAGATTTTCACGTGTCTAGAACTGTTGCGCCGATTATAGCACGTTCCTCAACATGTTTTTCCCGTGTATTATGTTGAATTATAAAAGTCCCGTTACCAAATCACCAAATGTAATAAATAAGGTTTGCTTAGTGTGTTTTCTCGATCCCACTTATTAAGTTTGACGTCTGTTTTGGCCAATCCTTGGTCGGTCCAGTGGGAATAGGCGCTTAACACATTCAAAGTTTGACATCCTCATTTGCTACTTTGGTCAACCATGGTCACGGGGTGGATACCGGCAGCCAATCACATGCATGTATGTAAATATTTGTATGACATGTTTTGTGTGGACGGTATAGAGAATGCTTTACCCTGGTGTGATAAATGCCAACGATAGTTTCTACTGTTGACCAAACAGACGTAGATTGTATTTTAACTTTTCATTTGCAATGAAAAAAAGTGCAGTAAATAACCAACACTGAAAAACTGAAAATCCTTGAAGTAGATCACAATCCAAATATGAAACATGTGGATATAGGTCAGAAGTTAAACATTTCTCCGTCAACCTTAAACACGATTGTTAGCAAACCTAAATTGATTGAAACTGCTTTTAAAGAAGAGAAAAATGACAAAACAAAACTTTCCTCTTGGAAAATAGGATCAGAAGAGGATTGGAACGAAATTTGTTGCATGGAAACACCTATTGTATTCAAATTGTATTGAATATGCCAAAGATACTATCGTCTATTGCAGAGGTGGCGAAAATGGGGTTCGCGAGTCATTTTGACTCATTTTGACTTGCAGGCGCCGTTCCCTCTTGCCACATTCCATTTGCTTTTCATGTGCTGCTGATTGATGCAGTGCATGTTGCATATTTGGTGACTCACGGAAGGCATTTTCGCCACCCTTGGTCTATTGTACTCGTAACACGATGGACGCTCATCATTTTTTCTTTTTTTAGCGGAAATTATCACATGTGTGATAAAACACACAGTAAAGCCACTAGTGTCGCTTCCATAATATGCAATTTATTTTCTCAAAATCATTCATTATCTCAAATCCAAGTAGACCAACATAAAAGCCTGAATTATTTATTCTCGGGTTTTGTGTATCCAAATCCATTTGAACACACATTGAATTTAATGTGGAAACACGGATTGTATTCAGTATGAAATTGTACTCAAAATCGATTTCAATTGCCCATGGAGACTTAGAATTATTATATTTTATTACATAACTATGTTCTTAAATTGCAGATTTTGTATTTTCATTGACAGTTTTTCTGCCTATGACGCCCAAATTTGCAGATCCCTGCAAAAACGTACTAACGAGATTCTACTATATACAGTGGAATCTCGTTAGCACGTTCCTCATTAACACGTTTTCCCGTATATTGCGTTGAATTATAAAAGTCCCGGCACAAAATGCATCAAATGCATTAATAACGTTCGTTTAGTACGTTTTCTCGCTCCCGCTTACTACGTTCGAAGTTTGATGCCCTCATTCGCTATTTTGGCCAATGCCAATGCTTGGTCGGTCGGTATTAATAGTCATTTTTGAGAACATAAAAGTAACGGTCCAGTGGGAGTAGATTTACTACATTCAAAGTTAGACGTTCTCATTCGCTACTTTGGTCAAACCAGGCGGGGTGGAACCGGCAGCCAATACCATGCATGTACGTATTTGTGGGACGCGTTTTGTGTGTGTGTGGGGGGATGCTTTAGTGACGCTCTTTGGTGTTCTGCGGTGACGCTTTAGTTTAATAGTGGCTTGGTGTGCTTAGTTTATGGTGTTGAGTGTTGACGAAACGTAAAAGTATTTTAAATTTTTGTTCGCAATGGAGAAGAAGAAAGTGCAGCAAATAACCAACAGTGAAAAACTGAAAATCCTTGAGGAAGTAGATTGCAATCCAAATATGAAATGTGTGGATATAGCGCGGAAGTTAAACATTCCTCCGTCAACCTTAAACACAATTGTTAGCAAACGTAAACTAATTGAAACTGCTTTTGAAGAAGGAAAAAAGCCTGGATAACTTCTGCCGTCTTTGAAAATTTCTTACGAGCATGGGACGCAAGACTGGGCATAAGAAGCAGGAAAATTGCACTGTTTATTGATCAGTGTGCTGCTCATCCACCAACTGTTTCAAATTTAAGAAACATAAAGATCATTTTCTTCCCAGCAAACTGCACGAGTAAGCTACAACCTTTAGATCAAGGCATAATTCGGTGCATGAAACATGCGTATCGTAAGAGGCTGGTACAGAGAAGGTTGGCTGCACTGAAATCGACGACAAGAAAAATCACTGTCTTAGATGCCATGCATTTTATTAGAACTGCTTGGGATTGTGTGACGCAAGATACCATTAGGAACTGCTTTAATAAAGCCGGTTTTTGCCGAGTTCTTGGTGATGAAATTACGCAGGAAGACGAGTTTTCCGAGAGTGAAGAATGGCGTCAAATAGCAGACGATGCTGGCGTGTCTTTCGAAAACTATGTAAACATTGACAATGAAATTCCAGTGTGTGAAACAGCGACGATAGATGAAATACTTGAAGAACAAGTGAAAGATGAAGCATTAGTGGGAGACGAAAGTGATGATGAACCAGATCCTGAGCCAGTACCTACAGTGTCAGAAGCCATGCAGGCAATGGACATAGTGAAGCGATATGTGTGCAGTTTCGAAGTTGATGATGATGTAATGACTTTACTAAACAAGATGGACAGTAAAATTTTGGCATTAAAACCAACAAAGCAATCAACTATCGATATGTATTTCAAACCAATGTAAATAGTGTGTATATTTCACATCCGTTTTTGAGGTAAGATGTATTATTAGATTTTATTACATAAATATGTTCTTAAGTTGCAGATTATGTATTTTCGTTAACACGTTTTCCCGTCTATGACGTCCAAATCCTTGGGTCCCCGCAAAAACATACTAACGAGATTTTACTGTATATAAAAAAGAAGAGATGATAAACCAGAGCCTTAGTTCACTCCAGAATGATTGATTTCTAGTTTGATAATAAACTATCACGTTTAATTGGTATTTCAGTGTTTATATATAAATTATAAATATTAAGAGATTCTATTTTGTGGAAGATTTTCCTGTGCTAGAATCTTTAATTTTGTTCTGTTGACTATGTTGGATGCTTTTTTGAAATTCTCAAATGTTTTAAGAGTTCCATATATTCACACCTGTGGATCCATCACTACTGGAGAGCAAGTACGTTAATGCAGAGCCCAGCTTTAGATAATAATTTTTTTTTTTCCATCAAAATTTTAATTTTAAAGTAACCATCTCAACCAGGTCTGCCCTTCTCCACTTTTTTCCAAATAGTAGTTATTTGGTTTATTCTTGATTATATTTTGTATTTGGAATTAAATAAATTAATGCCCATATAGATCTTTCACTCTCTTGTCCTTTCTTATGAATTCGGATAATTATAGCTTTTTCCCATCTTGCGGTGGGCCCTTCTGATTCCAAATTATGTTGAAGTTTAGAAGTCTTTGTAAAAATATTGATGTAGCAACTTAAACAATTCTGAATCAATCGTATCTTCTCCTGTGGCTTTATTTTCTTATTTCTAATAACTCATTAATTCTTCATTTGTATCTTTAGTTTGTTAATTGAAAATAAAAGAAAAGGCAATTCTTTTTCACTTTCACAGATTTCCCACACATTGTGTGTGGAATTGACTGCACGCATGTTACTATTT
The DNA here is from genome assembly GCA_030765065.1 of Deroplatys truncata. NCBI lineage: Eukaryota > Metazoa > Arthropoda > Insecta > Mantodea > Mantidae > Deroplatys > Deroplatys truncata. The sequence goes on from CM060987.1 coordinate 52,971,503, forward strand.
TGTACCCATCCGTGAATATGGTGAACTTTACCAAAATCAGAAAGGGTATTTCTCTATCAACACACAAGTAATCTGCGGTGCAAAATGAAGATTAGAAACATTGTTTTCAGAATTTTAAGCTGCTCTTCAGTACGTTTCCTGACGCTATAATTATTAAACTCGTCAATCACAACTTTCCAGCATCTTTACAACACGTTTTGGCTTTTTTGCTTACTTAGGTCTTCATTGAAAACATTAGTAAATGTAACCTCCCATGAATCAGGAACCTAAGCTTATATAAAACCGAATCCTAACCTAACCTCCCATAAATCAGAAACAAAAAAACTAATAAACCTAAAATAAAAAGTAATTAGGAATGCATGTTGCGAGTGTTAGAGTATCTCACTGGCTTTGAAGACCAATGTAATCCAAGTTATCACATGTGTTTTACACTCATGTTCTTTAAATAGATTTTCTTTATTTCTACCAACACACATTTATCTCTTTCGCCGACGCTTCTCCCCTTTTCCTATTGCACATAACCTTATTCATGATTGCATCAAGTAAATCGCGCAAACAAAACAATACCTTTGGGAGTAATAAGCTCTTTCCTCCGTAGTCATAACTAAAAGAGTAAATTGTAATTGAGCTCTCCAACGTTACTGTTGGGGTAAATTGCTCCCGTAGTAACCTATTTCCGCAGTGGAGACTTCTTTAGTAAACGTTACTTCCGAAGCAATTTACTCCAACATGGTGCATGCCACCCTATGGGTGTTTAATGTATGCTCGTGACAGCGACGGAAGTGAGAAACAGAATATGTTGAATGTAGAAACTTTGTTGTTTCATGGGGTGAGGCAAAGTAAATGCCGATTAAAAACTTGTTTTAAAAGAATGTGCCAAACAATCAAATTGGCACAAAATATAGTGTTTGCTTTATATTACATGATTTGTACATTTCTTGCATCCATCTGAGTTTGTTTCATATATATATATATACACCTGCTCCCTCGGAAAATGAAAGATCCAGGCTCAGCTCTATTGTTCCTCTCTACGTTTTCCCAACAAGACATATTTGGACATGAAGTTCAGATAAATACACAATTAAATTTCTTGTTTTTACTTGTATTAATTTATCAATATCAATTTATCTTAAACGTTTTAATTTCAAATTTGCGGGAAGGATTATTTTTCTTGTATAGTGGACAGTTTATAAATCTTTGGAATGCATAAAACATCATTTGTTTGTATGGCATTTATTTCAGTGTTATTTCTTTTAAATTGTTATTTAGTTATTCTCTATCAGAAGGCAATACTGTAAGAAAACTAATGTGAAAATCACACAAAGGAAAATAATTTAGGACTAAAATGATTAATATGGTTTCTTATTTGTGCACATCCAGTCAGTAAATTGTCAACAAATGAACACCAAACAAGGGAAGATTTGAGAAAATATATTGAACAATTGTTTTATTTGCTTCTTTATCTTTGGTTACTAGAATTGTTTTTGTAATATATAGTAGGAAAACTCTTCAATTCTGTTTACTATTGGTTCATCGCCCATCTCTGCTATGTGCATGTAGGTATGTCAGCAGTCTTGCTGTAGCTTGTGCATAATTACATTTATACATGTCGTTACTTATATAAAGTATTATGAATAGACATCTAAGCAATAGATTTTTAAAAGCTCATCGAATGTAAATTAAGCTTGCAATAAGGAAGTGATTGTCTATAATCTTTACCTTCTTACAGACAAGGTCCTCCACAACATTTTGCACCTCAAGGCTGGGGTGGTGGCTATCAGCCATGGCAGGGACAGCAGCATCCGAGTGATCCAAGTAAGTATATTATTTCATTATTTGAATTTGTTGTTAAATACAATTCACCTGTGGCTTGATCAATACAGTAGGAAAATAAAGAGTTTTATGTACAGTTGGAAAAAAAAAAGGGTTAACAATAAAATTGCATTCATCAGAAATGTGTTAAGCAAATGAATTGCTATTGCTATAGATTTGTCCTCTGAAGCAATTGTTGCTTACTTTATTTGCATATAGTCTTGCTTCTCCATACTATACTGTATTCTGGATGCCCAAGAATTGAAAATCGCAAACTTTAGCCATGCATGAAAACATGTTGAAAATCAACTTTAAGTAATCTTTGATTTTAAGGAGTTCTTTGTTTTGTTGAAGATAAATGATATTTAGTTAAATGTTTGTTTAGTGAATAGTTTATTTCAAGTCCAACTTCAAAAACAAGATCCAATGAATTTTGATTTAATTAGCATCATTTTCTTGCTGTAGTGTCATTTTCTGCTTATCCCATCTTGTTCTCAGGCACTGCTATGTATTGTTTCTGCCATCAACAATATAATCTGCTTTCTGTGCCTGTGCTTATAGTAGTAGTATTGTGTTTGTACTTTGAGCAATCCTATGGCTCTTATGTAGAGTGCTGGTTTTGTGGTGAATTATGGTTTCCCCACTGTTGTGCTGAATTTTTACTTTCTCTACTACATACAGTAAGTAGGGGAAGTATTGTATTCCACCCAAAAATTCGATACCGAGATTTCACCGGAAATACATGTTTTGAGACACCCTGAATCCAAAAAAAAGCATTTTTGGAAACATGTCCGTGTGTGTGTGTGTGTCTGTCTGTGAACAGCATAACTCAGAAATGAACAGTCGGATAAACACCAAACTTGGTATTTAGGTTCAGTATCTTCCAGAGATGCGACACGAAGGTTTTCAAGAAAATCCCCCCACCCCAGATTACCCTTTACATGGAAGATTTTTCAAAAAGTTTAATTTTCTCAAAAATGGCTCTAACGATTTTGATTAAAATATCATATGTTTAAGATATTTTTATGACAAATAAAATGTATATCTTGAATTTCCTGGGAATGTCTCCAAAAGTATTCTCCATTGTGAACGACTTTTGCATAACTGGTAAACCATAAGACCTAGACAAAATTTTACTACACAAAAAATGTAAATCGCGTTAAAATACACAATTTGTCATATACATTTTTTTTTTTTTTGTTGAGTGAACCATTTTTGAGATATTGCTTGTCATTCCCTTAAATTTTTCAATACTTATTTTTGTAAAATGGGAATTCGTTATTCATTTTTTTGTATTGAGTATGCAAAGAGTTATAATCTGTGTCAAAGGGAATGGTGCTGCACCTAGCAACCAGCTATTAAGAGATGTATGTGCTTAAAGGCTACTGTTTTTCTATATTGCCCTTGTAAATATATTTTCCCCTTACATCTACAAGAAAATTAGCAATAAGATAGAGTCTGCAAATGTTTATCTCGATTAACATGTAGTAGATGGAGAATAAGCGTTTGTAAAAATAGTTTGTACAAGAGTAGAGAAAGTCATGTGAGTGTAACACATCAGATTTTTTTTATGCCATTATCATTAGTGGTGGTATGTAGAAACTTTCTTGCTTACAATTTATCACCAGAATACAAGCTTATTGATGCTACCCGCTCTTTTCTTTCCCTTCGTCCTCACTACTTTCCCCATGTCTTTGCTTTCCAAGTTATTTAAGGCAATTATATATTCCACCATGTGAAGCAATTAAAGTTAAAAGTGGAAATGACACTCTGCAAAGGTGTTTCTTCCAGTTGAGCCATAATTCTAGTATGCACTGTAAGTTTTCACCTGCTATAATCAAACAGGTTCCACAAATGGTAGCTTTGGAAATACCTACCAAGTAAATGAAAAATGCCAGTAGCATAAAATCTACAAGTATGTATTCAACACTTGTAACATAGAAAAAGGCATGCTTCTGTTGGTCGTACTGTAAACCTCTTGTATTTTCCATGGAACCATGCTCATAAACCTTTGGACAACTTGTATTCCCTTTTGCAGGGTTTGAAATTTATTATGATGCACGACTGCCCTTTTGTTAGGAATGGCATTCAAAAATGCCAAATTTAGCAAACTTGCATCAACAGCTTGGTTTGCAGCAGCCATTTTCCAACTTCTAACATTTGTTAAATGCCTTAACGCACGGGTACAGCGATGTTAATAACCAAGCTAAACACATTGTTAAAGTTAACATTGTCTGTTGAAACAGAATTTGCGTTAACTTCAGTGTTCAATTAGTTTAACATTGTGTTAAAATTTAGCATCTGTTGGGGAAACTGGTAACTAAAATAGCAAGCATCATGTTGATATGTTAAGAACAACAAGACGATTGACACTGATGTGTGACTTAGAAATACACATCCTGTCCTGACCCGCCTTTCTTCCCACGTCTTCACAACAATAAAATGTTTCCAGTATTAAGTTGTTGGGAAATGGGGAGTTAATTGCTACCAGTCTTTGACTTGTTTAACGCTGTGGGAGTTTAATTGTATTATTGTTGCGGTTGCACCATGTTTAGGCACCAATTTGAAGCATGTTTTTGGGCCATGTTTGAGCACCAAACTTGGGGGAGATATGTTTCTAGGAGTGTTTGCCCCATGTACGGTACAAACTTTCGGTGCCCTTCCCCCACATTTAAGAAACAACTTTTTATTTTATTTATGCCGCAGCTTCGTCAGTAGTAATTTGCAGAACAGGTATCTCTTAACAGGGCTGGTACAGTTAAAGAATAAGGCTTTAAACAAATTATACAGTAGAATCTCGTTAGTACGTTTTTGCAGGGACCTAAGGATTTGGACGTCATAGGCGGGAAAACGTGTTAACGAAAATGCAAAATCTGCAATTTAAGAACATAGGTAATAAAAATCTAATAATTACTACGTCTCCATGGGCAATTTAAATCGATTTTGAGTACAATTTCATACTGAATACGATCCCGTTTCCATGTTAAATTCAATATGTTTAAATGGATTTGGATACACAAAGCCTGAGAATAAATAATTCAAGCTTTTATTTTGATCAACTTGGATTTTTTAGGTTATGAATGTTTTTGAGAAAATAAATTGCGAATTGTGGAAGCGGCAATAGTGGTTTTGCTGTGTGTTGTATTACACACGTGATAATTTCTGCTAAAAAAGAAAAAATTATGAGCGTGCATCGTGTTAAGAGTACAATAGACGATATTATCTTTGGTGTATACAAGACGATTTGAACACGGAGGTGTTTCCATGCAACAAATTTCGTTCCGGTCCTCTTCTGATCCTATTTTCCAAGAGAAAAGTTTTGTTTTAGCATTTTTCCCTTCTTTAAAAACAGTTTCAATTAATTTAGGTTTGCTAACAATCGTGTTTAAGGTTGACGGAGGAATGTTTAACTTCCGCACTATATCGACATGTTTTATATTTGGATTGTATTACATCAAGGATTTTCAGTTTTTCACTGTTGGTTATTTACCTACTACACTTTCTTTTTTTCATTGTAAATGAAAAGTTAAAATACAATCTACGGTTGTTTGGTCAACACTCAACATTAGAAACTATCGTTAGCATTTACCGCGCCAAGGTAAAGCATTCTCTATCCCGCCCACAGAAATCGTGTCACACAAATATTTAAATGCATGTATGTGATTGGCTGCCGATAACCACCCCGTGACCAAGGATTGACCAAAGTAGCAAATGAGGACGTCAAACTATGAACGTGTTAAACGTCTACATCCACTGTACCCATCAAGGATTGGCCAAAACAGCGAATGAGGACGTCAAACTTCAAACGTAGTAAGCGGGACCAGGAAAACGCACTAAGTAAACATTATTTATTATATTTGGTGATTTGGTATCGGGACTTTTATAATTCAACGTAATACACGGGAAAACGTGTTAATAAGGAACGTGCTAACGAGATTCCACTGTAATTGTAGTTTACTTTTTTTTTTATTAATCCTTCACACGATTAAATAACACTTCAGTGAATATCCTACTATAGAGCTGTGAGATTATTGTTAATTACACTTTTTAACAGGTAAATGTATATTATCCTCACCGCAATGAATTTTCTGTCTCTCATACAATCACTGAACCCGTACCGAACTGAACTGCTTGGGTACGCTTTCTTCTAGCGTCTACCGTTTGAATTTGTACATTTTCTCTATTTCTAGTCTGATTGGCTAAGCCTACTCTAATAGAATACCTTTATTTAACTTTTAGCTTTTCTAGTTTTTGATTGGCTATTTATAAATTTTTTTTAAATATTACATTATTATTGTTCCAAGAACTATTAGCCTTTTTAAACTTTATAATTTATTGTTGTCTCAAGGTTACCTTGTTGTTAGCAACTTTCGGCTTATAACTTTATAATCCTGTTTGCTACGGAAAGCAGTTTGCTTCTATTCTCACAGCTCCTACATTGTTAAACTACGTAATACATTCACATAACATTATTATACATGTACATAATAAAATAAACTTAATACAATGACTATAATACATACTTTATATTATACACATATTGCTTTTAGGTGGGCTATTATATTTTATAATTAAGTGTTAAAAATACTGCCTCAAAGCATACACCTTTCTTTCGCTGTGCAATCGCAATACTATGAAGTGAAGACAATTTAACAAAAGTTATTGCATGGATATTGCCTTGATCATTTTCTGCTGTTTCTCTAAAATGGGGATTTGCGACATATTTGAAAAGCACAAAAAATGCATTCCAGTGATGAATTTTGTTAAAAGTATTTTATTTAAACAGCTGTATTCTAAAGTGGATAATCTTAATTACAAATATTACTGCTGCAGGACAGGCATTTTGTAATGTGAAAGTCTAAAGCTACTACCAGTTTAACATTCAGCTATTATTCTGTCAGAAAAGATTGACTCAAAGCGAATGATGCTGCCTCAACTAAGGAAGCAAGATATTCACAAAAAAAAATAGTTTGATTTATAATTATTGGCCCCTATCCTTGAGCCAGTGCCTCATTCCATTCTATTGTAAGCACATACAAAACAATCATTTAAAGGGAGAGACCATTATAGCTATAAGTATTGAATGTAGGTCCATTTTTGAGCTTGGTAAGTTTTCTGTATATTTATACAAAAAATGCAATGCAATGTGTGATTTTTATGCTTTTATCTAATTTGCATGAAAGCACTAATTTGTGTTGGCAATAACTCCAATGGAATTGATTGTTGGTGGACTATTCTTTTCTATTAGATTTGTTACAAGGTTACTCAGTACGAATGCTGACAATGCATTACATGTCACTGAACTTGCAAGAATTGGCATATTAGAACAGTCTTACATAATAATAGAAGTATTATATGTCAGTTTTCTCATCTTCCAAACAATGAGCCAGAATCCATGCAAAGATATTACCACCACCACGAACAAAGAACACCTAGCAGTCTGCAAAATTCTCTAGAAAATATTTAAAATATAAGCAAATACTATTGTGAAGCCCGAAAGTATGTTCAATCGAGAGCTTCAAAACATTTGGCTATTAGCACTATTATATAATACAGTAGAATCTCAGTATGTTTTAGGAACCCAAGGATTTGGACTTCAGAGACAGGAAAACGTCTTAACAAAAATACAAAGTCTTCAATTTAAGAACATAATTATGTAATAAAATCCAATAATACATCTTATCTCCCAAACGGGTGTGAAATATGGCCAGTATTTACACTGGTTTGAAATACATATCTGTGGTTGATTACTTTGTTGGTTTTAATGCCAAAATTTTACTGTCCATCTTGTTTAGTAAACTCATTACTTTATTATTATTAGATATGTAATTAATTGAAATTAATTATACTTTTTACAGACCTTTACTTGTTCAAATCACGGCTGTGACATTGAATTTTTCAGTTGACTATTAATAATCATTACATTGTCATCAATTTTGAAACTACACACATCGCTTCACTATATACACCACCTCCATTGCTTCCAGCACTACGAATTGGCCCAGGAACTGGCTCATGAATGTAATCTCCCACTGATGCTTCTTTCATTTGTTAAAGTATTTCATCTGTTGCCACTGCTTCACACACTGCAATTTCATTGTTAGTATTTACATATGGTTCAAAAGACATGCTGGCAGCATGCGTTACTTGGGGTCATTCTTCACTCTTGGAAAACTCCTCTTTCAGCATGTCATTACCAAGAACCCGGCAACAGCCAGCTTTATTAAAGCAGTTCCTACGGATGTCTTGCATCACAATCCTAGGCAGTCCTGATGAAATGCGTGGTATTTAAGATGGTGATTTTTCTTGTTGATTTTCAGCCAAGAAAAGAAAATACATTGAGTTTTATTTATCGACACCCTTTAACTTCTTTGGTCCTTAGTATCCCATTCAACATTGGGCGTGAAAGACTGGTAATTTTGCTCACAGGTCTCTATCAGGCTTGAGGTTCTTTTACATGCCGTAAATCTATGGCACATGATGACCAGCTTAACTTCCCTCCCAAAGGAAACTATGCTAAGTATTTTTATGCCCAAAAAAAAATCCATCGCCCTCCGCCGACCTTGGGAACTAGAGGCTAGCATGGTAACCACTACACCATGGAGGGCGACACAGTGCAGTCAACCTTCTCTGTACCAGCATCTTCTGATGTGTTTGCTTCATGCACCAAATTATGCCTTGATATAAAGGTTGTAGCTTACTCGTGCAGTTTGGTGGGAGGAAAATGATCTTTGTTTCTTAAATTTGAAACATTTGGTGGATTAGCGGCACACTGATCAATGAAACATGGAATTTTCCTGCTTCATATGGCCAGTTGCATCCCATGCTCGTAAGAAATGTACAAATACTTCAGAAGTTATCCAGGCTTTTGCGTTGGAAGTGTACTGACATGGAAAAGATCACACATTCTTGAAGCATTGCATACTGCATGCTTTTCCAGTAACTTTTCCAGCATACCAATTTCTCCATTCAGTTTTCGTTACAGCACAATAAAACTATAATCCTCTCCTTTTTAAGCTTCCTGCTGTGCCACTTAAGTCCCTTTATAATCCAGGGTGTTGTCTGGCATAAGATGGAAAAAGTCCTGTTTCGTTTGCATTATAAACATTGTCAGGGCTATAGTCTTTCAAAGTTGACTTGAGTGTTGTATTTTTCCACATTTCTGTATTTTTACACAGTGTAGCATCATGATCTAGGCAGCAGCCACACATCTGTAAACTAAGCCATGTTGATTCTTGAATCTTTCAATTCAGCCATTGGACGCTTTCTAAATCATCCAGTCTCATCTGTGCTAAATGTGTCGCCTGAGCTCAAACCACATTACCGTCTATTGGCACATTTGCAGCTCTTGCTTGTGTAGAAGATCTTTTAATTCTGGAAACTGGCCAGGCCAATTATGGTTCAGCATTTTTGCCTTCTTCAAAAGCAGTTTCAATTAATTTACGTTTGTTAACAATCGTGTTTAAGTTTGGCAGAGGAATTTTTAACTTCTGCGCTATATCCACGTGTTTCATATTTGGATTGTGATCTACTTTTTCAAGTTTTCAGCTTTTCACTGTTATTTGCCAACTTTCTTTTTCTGCATTGCAAACGAAAAGTTAAAATACAGTATGTTTGGTCGACACTCGGCAGTAAAAGCTATTGTTGGTGTTTACCATGCCAAGCTAAAGCATGTCATTGGCTGCGTCTTCACCCTGACTGGACTGACCAGGGATAAACCAAAGTAGCGAATGAGGACGTCAAACTTTGAATGTAGTAAGCGGGAGCGTGTAAATGTACTAAATAAATGTTATTTATTGCATTTGGTGCCGGAAGTTTTATAATTTGTCATACATAGAAAAATGAGTTAATGAGGAACTAAGGAGATTCCACTGCATACAAAACAGTTGTAATATTAAAATTATGTGAGAAGAGTGATAAATTTACAGACTTTATTCTATAAATATGGTGAAAATAGTGTATTTAACGTTGTAAAGAGCATCAGTATGTATTCTTAAAATAGAAAATTGGTGACTTTTGACTACAAAGGTATTGAAACTGGGAGGGAAACCCTGACCTAAAGCCTTACTTTAGGTCATAGTGACTGCCTTCGAACAGATTATACAGCATAGTCTGTTTTAGACATATGATTATTAGTAGTTCCTTGTTAGGTACAGAAATGTTAATATTTCTTTTAAATAAAAGTGTATTTTTCAGATGCTGGAGGACAGGTGCAGGTGAACCCAGCAACAGGTCAGCCAGACTACAGCATTCAGTGGGCGGAATATTACAGGTCTTTGGGCATGCATAGAGAAGCAGAAATGATAGAACAACAAGCCAAAGCAAGCAAGGTAAAAACAATTGCTAAGCTATGTCAAATTTATATAAGATGAAGGAACTAAACATATTGACTGACGATTCCGACTGATTTCGGAGCAAAAATATGCAAATAAGTTCAAGTTGGAGTACATAATTAATTTGTAATAAGTAAAATAAATTAACAGGGATTGCAGCCACAACCTGCAGCACAGCCGGCACCCCAGCAAGCTGGTCCACAGCCTGCAGCAACTCAAAATGGTCAAACAGACTATAGTGCCCAGTGGGCGGAATATTACCGTTCTATCGGTAAAATTAAGGAAGCTGAAGCAATAGAGGCGCAAATGAAAGCCAACAAGGTAAATGTAATGAAAATACTATGGTATGTTGTTACTCCATTTGTGAAGATGCAATTAAGGGAGTCTTATTGTTCCAGGCGGCTCAATCTGCCCCTGGAGGCCCTCAACCACAGCCACAGCAGCCGCAGCCAGGAGGGGCACCACAGCAACCTGGACAGGGGGCCCCACAACAGCAGCAAGCTCCATATGGTCAGCCATATGGTTATCAGGCGGCTGCAGCTGCAGGCTACTACGGTGGAGCACCAGGTAAAGTACATTAGCATATATAAAATTAAGATTTGTAACATAATGTCAAAATTGTAAGTTAATTTTATGTACATATTATCGCTCCTTTCTTAGAACCAAACTCTCAGCACATGACATCAGTAGCTACTTGAATTAACGTAACTTCTCAATTCTGACAGCTAGCTCAGCGTGCTTTCTGCATGTGTATGTGGGTCTGTTGCCATGACAACCAGGGTTGACCTTGAAGTAGCCAGTCACTGTTTAAGCCCCCTCCACAACCTTCACCAAAGCTCAGAGGAAATGTTGCCACATGGCAAACGTTTCGTATGATTTATCAATACTTGCATGATTTGAGTAGTGTAGTGTAGCGCGATATTTTAAAAGTTTAAGCATATAACTATCTTAAATCAGTGAACTGTGCAATTGCATATTAACGTTATTTTTCAAGTCCTAAACGTGTAGCTGTAGTATAGCGAATGACCAGTATTGTGGTGATTATAATATTTTAAAATATATAACCTGTGCTGAAATTTCTGTGTGATTGACAATGTCTGATCCTGGGCAAAAGCGTAGGGGAAGACCACGAACTCGTTCCCCAAAGAAAAAATATGTTAAGCTTGGACAAGGTACTGCAATTCGTGGCCAAGCTCGTGAGATAGTATGTGCTTTAAGGGCATATTTCGAACAGGAAAGAAAAAACGGTAGACCAATGATTGATGTAAATAAAGTCATAGATAGGACAGCTGCTGTACTTAAAATAAGTAAATGAACTGTTGCCAATATAGGGAAAGAACAAGAAAGAAAAGAGGAATAAGCTGAGAAATCGCAGTCTGGATCTACAAAAGTAATATTAGAAACCCCAGGAAAAACCGACATAGTCAAAAATTATTACAGATGTAGGTGCCTTGTAAGAAGATGCTGTTTGTCGCCATATGTATAGTTATTATGAAAGAACACAGTTACTTCACACTTTTAAATGCTAAGTTTGTCTTATTTAATTGAGAGTTGAAATAAACATAACAGTAAAAAAATAAGAACTTCAGAGTAAATATGGTAGTAACTTGAATAATCTATCTGAAAGTTTCACAATAGTATTAAAAATGTTTGTCGAGTAGCACATTTTGTAAGTTTAGAAATATAATGAAAGTGAAAGTGGAAAGATCAGCTTTAAAGCTTTGTTCTATATAGGTAATATAATATAACGTACAGACATTTAAAGTAGCGCGCAAAGGAATTTAAAAGATACAAAATAGAAGACAAGCACTAGAGTAAAATAATATAGAGTGAAAAGCTATTAATATTTAATATGTGCTTTTTCTCACATAGCACGAACATGAACATAATGCGGTAGTTGACAGGCGCGTTGTACACTGTATCCTTAGAAGTGTATAGAGATGTTTAGTGTAGTATATTACTTCAAAATTATGTCATTTGTTAGGCACAACCAAGAACTTTAATCTTTGTTTAGCTCTCCTCTCACACTTGACACGAACGACTGGTGGACAGATGAGCCGACAACACCGCATGTTTTATGTGTGGCGTAGCTGAAACGCACATGGCAGGAGAGCAACTGTCAGAATTGAGAAGTTATGTTAATTCAAGCATAGTCCACGATATAAGGGAAACCAAACACACATATAGTACCTTAATTATGCAGTATTATCTGTGGGTTTCCTAGAAGTATGCAAAGTTTGAAATTTTAACTAATATGAAATACTAAGTAATATAAATTGTAAAGGTAAAGAAGTTTCCTGTTTCCGAGTAATTTTGTCTGGTGTCGTACACCCCTCTCCTGCATTCATACGGTAATGATAAGCAGTCAGGCGATAAGCATGGCTGCTTATACAAGTGCTATTGGCTTGGTGAAAATAAAGGTTAAATAATGAAGCATTCAAAAGCAAAGACATTAAATAGTGGCAAGAAACAAATTATTATGAATGTTCTTAAACTAATGCATGAGAACCCATTTGTCTCTATGACATTAAATGCAGATTATGTGGTTTCCAAATGGAGTTTGCATGTGCGTATAATGGAGTTGAGCAAACTGGAGAATTATGAACACAAAGCATAGAAACAGATGTAAGAATTAGAAAGTAGGCGGCTTACTAAATGTGCTATTTGTAGGAAAGTACACCAGTTTTTCTACGATATAAACTGCCAATATTAAACAGTCTTAAATTCTTTCAACTGTGATCCTACAATGCCTTCTTTTAAGTCATCCACATTTCATAAATTATTACTAGAAATTTGATTTAGGTTTCTGAAGAGAGATAAAGTGAATTAATTATTGACAGAAAGGATATCGTGTAATGGAGACCCAGATTTTACAGCTGTTCCCAATATTGATACAGCTATAGATTAATAAGAGTTTTATTTTAATTATCCTGTACTTAATTTCAACTCGATTCATATTTCAGTGTTTATTACTATTATTTGATAGTATATTCTTCTAGTGCAGTATAAACATGCGACTTGAGTCCCATGGCATTTGTTTGTCTCTTGTGGCTGATATGAACATGGGGCTTAACGCGGAGGGATACATAATGCTTTGTTACATCAAGTCTGTTTCTGAGCTGGATTGATTATAGTAAAACCAGACTTTAAGTGGAATCTTAACAGCTAAGAACATACTTTCATTTAATATAAAATTGTTTCTGGTGGACTTTGTGACAGTGATGTGTCTATAATATAGTAATCATTGAGTCGATTTAACACATCACTTGTAAAAAAGTGAAAACATGTTTCAGGTTCCTTGTCGACTACTTACATCATTCGTTCTAGCTGTTAGCTTGATCTCTGGTGGTGGTTGGAAGAACTTATTCAAATTTATAAATGCGGTTTCTGTTTTTCCAAATATAAATGTTTACCCAAATTGTAAGTTCTGTTTTCCCTGAAATGTTTTTTAATATTTTAGGGTTTCTGTTTATGGTGTGTTTCTCTTCAAAAGTGCCAAACTACAACTGATTTTTCTCCCTGTTTTTGCTTTATGTGACTAAAGTGTTCTTTTGCTCTTGTTTTTATATTTCTTTTCCCAATGTAGATTTTTTTCGCAGTTGTTGCAGCTGATCTGGTATATTCCTAGTTTGTTCTCTTGTGGGATGTCATCTTTTTAATTTGGAGTTTAATAAGTTGTTGGTGGTGTAATTGTGTTTTGGAGCCAAAGAGATTTTGTGCTGCTTGAAGATTTTCTGGAATTTGTAGAAAGCTGTTGGGTGATGATGTGGCATATTAATTTTATTGCCATTACCAGACGCACTGTTGTACAGTATTGTTACCAGACGTAGTATTATTGGGTCTCCTTAGTTATTTTGGTTTGATGGTCTTTTCTTTTGGTGCAGATTTTTTGGGAAAGATCTATTTGAAATTGTTGGGTATGACGTCAGCCCTGTTTGGCTCTGGCTAGACATGGTTGGTGGGGGCAAGTTAGCATCACTCGAGAGTGAGTGGTCGTTGGAACCAGGTATGTGTGGCTGGTCTACAGTCTATGGCATCTCCCTTCATCCTGTTTGCTTTGTTAACTATGTAGAGAAGCCAAACGTTTGTGAATAAATCCCAGGTATGTGTGTTATGCAATCTTTCAATGTAATATAAAAACTCAGGCCTTCCCTTTAAATTTACACACCAAAAGTCCTGCGTCTTTTTGCTGCCAGCAAGTTGTGCTCCCCATGTGCACGTTGGGTTGAGCTAAATTAATCATTTTCTGGTAACCTTTTTGACCTTCACCCCAACATGTAACAGTAAGTGAATTTTTTTTGAAGATCTTTTCTTTTTCAGCAGGGGTAAGTTCTTTTATTCTCTTTTTGCTCATGGCTCTGTTATTTTCTTATGTATTGTTTCTGTAGCTATGTCCAATATGTTAACTCAAATGCTTATTCCTCTTTGTTCATGGGGACATTGACCAGTCGGTGTGTCAGACTATTGAGTACTGTATGTTGGTGGGGAACCGGATTGAAACTGTTTTGTCGCTTTTTTTGAAGTGATGTAGGTGTTACAGTCGACTCAGTAATTACTAAATACTTTCATTTATTGAAGTTTTACTAAAGTTTGAACCAGAGACATGTAATTGAGATAAATGCTTTTAAAATGCCTGTTTTCTGCTTTAGAATCTCTTGTTCTTAAGTTTTACCAACTCTCACAATTTAAGAGACCAAGTGCTAATAAATAAATCTTTGTATAAAAGTAATCAGTGAACTTCGAAGACATGCATCTACAGCCTGTAAAAATTTGTCTGATACCTTAACTAGTTCTAAGAAAAGGTCATAAATTTAGCAGATTTAATATTGATGGGATAGGACTTTTATTCTCCCCTTACATGCAATTTATAATTGCTCACTGGAATGGCTTATTTTTCTTTACTATACCTATGCCACTGTATCTCTGGCCCTGACTTTTCATGTGGGTAAAGAAAGAGATAGGCATCAGAATGGCTACCTTTAGCAATATTAGCGCTGTGAATTTCCATACTGAAGGAAGCTATTCTGATTCGCTTCAACAGATAAATTTGGACTGTAATTTGATTTCTTGTAAGTCTGTAATAAATGTAGTCTACTGTTGTTGCTTAAAGCTTTGCTGCACATAAAACACAACATGAAAGGAATGAATAAAAAATCCGGCAAGGTTTGCAGTGCTGGGTTGACTCGCACAGCAAAGGGTGGAAGTTGTCTGCTAGGACCAATTGCAGGCTCCCTCTCCGGGTCCATCCACTGCAGTTTGGGTTGTGTTGCCGATTCTTTTATAAGTGAAGCACGTGTCGTCAGTAGTAGTTTGCTTTAGTCCAGGTGAAGTTTGTTTTCTGTGCACATGCGATTTACTATGTTAACCCTTGTTTCAGTTTCCTGTAAATGCTATCCATAATTTAAATACTCTAACATATGCAACTATTTCATCGTTTGCATTTTACGAAGAAGTGGCACAGGTATACACACGTGCTCACAGTAGGGCTAAGAATTGGTAACACTGTCTCTCTCTGTCTTGCTAAATGTCGGAGTTGGAGATAAAATGGTGGTTGTATAAATCAGTAAATAAAGCAAGTTGAAGTGTTGACTTATTTCCACTTGCGTTTTTAGGTGTGTTCACTACAGCAAAGCACTTTTATCTGTATATCGATCCCTACACATGAAACAACTGGGCAACCACTGCAAGTACATAGGTTAGGTTTTATACCTAAGAATTTGAAGAAAATTTGCTTGAAATAGGTACAAAATGAAATCAATTAGTAGCCGAATGCTTCATTGAGGTTGCAGCCGAAGTTTGCAGAACTGAGGTTAAAGCTAAGTTTGCAAGCTATAAAAATGCTGTAATTGTATAATAGGACGACTTAAATGTGCTCTTTTATTTCATTGTCTTTATAATACCACAATTGATGCAATCCAATACAGTAGGAAAATAGGGTTAGCATATTTATAGACTGACTTCTGTCATCTTGGTGTAATAGTTTGATCTTGCACATGCCGTGTGAATGATTGG
The DNA here is from genome assembly GCA_030765065.1 of Deroplatys truncata. Taxonomy (NCBI): domain Eukaryota; kingdom Metazoa; phylum Arthropoda; class Insecta; order Mantodea; family Mantidae; genus Deroplatys; species Deroplatys truncata. Next base: position 52,987,660 of record CM060987.1, read on the forward strand.
GGTTAATTCCTCATTGGGATTATATATCTTATTACCTTATTATGGGTTAAATGTAGTTTTATCTGCAACTTCGCCAAAGAAAATTTTTATTTTACTGCCATGAATTAAAGTTCTTAGATGGATCTCTGGGATTGCTATTTTATCCTGGATATCCCTTATGTTCTCAAACATCAAAAACTAATATTACAAGTAAACAAAACTTGGGGAATCTCAGATTTACAAGGCATTCTTCTCGTAAAATAGAGTGAAATCTTGATATCCGTGTGTGGGTTATCTGCAGCTAGTTCAGAATTCTGACTCTTTTTTAGCTCCATTACCAGCTTGTATAGTTAGCATTTCAAAGTGATTCTATACATCTGGAAGTGTTTTGTTTCAGTGGACCATGATTTGTTAAGGGCTTTACAATACGTCTTTCCAAGTAAGCTTTCCTTTTTATGGTACTTTATTGTTCTCCAACCATTCACACTTCAAACAGGAATCCCTTGTCCAGACTGTGTGAAAGAACAGAAATACTGCTTCTGCATTAAAAGTTATACCTACCTTCAAAAATGTAGATGGTGAGAACATTGAAGAATAGTTTGCAATTAACAGACACTGCTGAGTCATGTGGTTGGTACTAACAAAGAAATTTCTATGCTTGCACACAGCATAATGGTTTACAGAATGGTTTACACTTAACAATAATCCTATGAAAGTACATCTTATCATTCAGCAGCTCTTGAATGGACAGAAGTGTCTAGATTACCCCGAATAACTAGAGTATTTCATGCAGTCTGACAAATCAAGGCTTCATAAATGTAAGACAGATGATACAAAAGAAAAACAAAATCTGCTTCTTTAAAACAAAAGTTGATTAGACTTTCTCAGTAGGATTTGAAAGTACTTACTGGTGTTGATATTGTAATGAAAAGAAGCTAGAAACAGTGATGTGTATTAAATAAACTTACTGGTGTGTTTGTGTGTAAAGAAAACAGAATACATAGTATAGTATAGTTTTTGTTATTTTTGGTAAGAAATTACTAGGTACAATATTATTATTAAACAAACTCACTTAAATTGCAAAATAGATCAAGAATGATTGCTAAGTAACTAGATTGCACCAACGGATATGTCTTCTACATAATTTTGAGGTAAATGGCATTTAACCATCTTAATATCTATAAACATATCTCACTGATAGTGCAAACAATAATTATAACATCCCTGAAGTAAAATTAAATAATAAATTAATCTCATATAAAAACGAGACAAACTTTTTGGGCTTGTGGATACAGAATAACTTGAAATGGAAAACTCATATAAAACATTTAATAACCAAATTAAGCAGGAATGTATATGCCTTAAGAATTTTAAATCAAAATGTCAGTCTCCATGTGCTGTTAACAACTTATTATGCACATATACATTCAATAATTAAATATGGTATCATATTTTGGGGAAACTCACCAGAAACTAAGGATGTATTTATCAAACAAAAACAAGCCATACGAATTATATGTGGTAAAAAAAGGTTATGCTCATGTAAACCACTATTCAGAAAACTTGGCATACTTACTTTGGCATGTTCTTATATATTGGAAACAGTCTTACTTGTAAAAAGAAATAAATTTAATATTCAAAATAATGACAATGTCCATAGTCATTACACTAGACATAATAAGGATATACACTTAACCTCTGTCAGAACTACAATATGTAAGAATGCAGTACTGCACTCCAGTATAAGGAATTATAATTCCCTACCTAATGCCATTAAAGATATAAATAATTATAATGTGTTTAAAACTAGAACAAAGGCTTTCTTGCAGGAACACTGCTTCTACACCGTAAAGGAATATTTACAGTTTAATAAATCCTTGTTTGCATAAGACATTGTACTAATCCGTTAAGTTATCTAGTAGTATGTCATTTAATTTATAAATATATCTATTGTATATCATAGTTGAACTCAAATTATATATAACTTTATTGTAATGTAAATATATAAATTTAACTATTGACATATCCTGTATCAATGTACTATGTACTGAATTGATGTTAAAGGATTAATAAATTGAAATGTAACACATTAGTACCTACATACTATTGAGGTAATGACCCCTCTTGGATAAACAGCTGTTTTGCTTTATTCGCTGTAGCACTCCCCTTCATTACTGTAGATAATAGAGTCTACTGTAATGCTAAAACCCAACTGTAGGTAGTCATACAAACTATGCAGAGGTATATAATGAAACATTGGTTATGTTAATTTTTTTTAAATGATGAGAAAGCAATTGAAGATGCTAAATAAACTGTTAAAAGTGCTAAGCAAAAGCTTAGGTACTTGAAATGGTTTCAGTTTTAAGAGTAGTTTATATGGGATGACTGCCGAAACTACAATTTTTGGGTTTGTTTCATAGAAGTCCAAAATATAAGACACCCAAAATGTAACACTACTCTAGGCAATCGTAAGGTTTCAGTCTCCATGCGTATGAGCAAAGACCTACAAAAACGTGCTCCTGCATATAAGTGTGACAAATAAAACTTTGGTTGTGTAATCAATCTCAGCTGCATTGGAATTCAATGATGGTGAACAATCCCTGAAGTTGAGAATAGGTATGCAAATTAATTGGGTGGGATTCTGAAGAAAATAGGACTGAAGGCAATTTGTATGTTATTACTGGAAAGTGTAAACTATTTGGCATTTTCCGATTTTAATGGGGGAAAAAAACAATTCTGCGATTCCTTCAATATATGTGGTTTATTGATAATTTTAAATGCTAACCCTTTAAGTGAACTGTGCATCGCTTGAAACAAGTCAAAAGTCGGGATTGCAAATCAGGCAAACAATACATGATGCAGCTATGATGACTCCTCTCTGGGAAGGCATGAAAATCATACCTTTGAGTTTAAATTTCAAATGCATTTATCTCAAAACAACATTTTTCAAGCTTTATTCGTTTTTCCCCAAAACTGTAAATGCTCCAAGGCTGATATTTTGCACACTTGTATGAGATAGCCTATTATATCTTCTGAACTAGCATTATATTTTTATCAAAGTTTAGGGTTTTTGTTTTAAAAAATTTTGATTTATTTCATAAATTTTGATTCATGTTAACTGAGGAAACATTTAGAACAGAAATACTGGCAGCCTAATTTCCTTAGTTCAGTGATATGAGGCAAAATGTCTTTATATGTAGTAAACATTTCAACTATGCTTCAACTGATTTCTCAGAAAAAGGAACTTGAAGATATAAAAATTTTGCCATTTATCTAGGAAACCTTTTTTTAGAAGTTTTTTTTTTTTTTAGAAGTTGTTTTTTTTTTTTTTTTTTTTTTTTTTTTTTTTTTTTCACAGGCAAACTACTAAACATACAAAGCGAAAATTTGAAGATGAATAAATCATATACACTAACAATATAGTAATTTTTACTTTCTCTATTATGCACTTGCAGTAAATGGAAGTATTGTATTCCACCCAAAAATTCATTGTTTAGATTTTATTGGCAACTGAACCCCAAACAGAACATTTTTAGAAAAAAAGGCTGCGTGTGTGTGTGAGGTTTTTTTTTTTTTTTGAGAACAGCTTAACTCAAAATGAAAAGCCTGTTAAATTGAAACTTGGCATTCAAGTTTCATCTTTACAAGGATGCTACACATGCTTTACGCACCGACTCATTCAATAGTAGTGAATGAAGCGAAGAAATACTTTGCTGCAAGGGCAGAAGAAAGAGTAAAAATGGCAGTGTGTTTGCAGATAATGTTTAATAGGAGATGTATCCTACTAAATATTTGGCAGCGTGGAGCTGCATAAAAGGGTGAAGGCAGAGCTTTGTTTCAGTGTTAGGGCTATTTGATAGAGTTTTAAACCTCTTCTATAGTATTTTGCAGCAATATCAGTGTAAATAGCTGTTTCCGAGATGTCATGTAGGTACTACATAACCCTAATAGGAGCCAGTTTTAAATATTTCTGTTCCTGAGTGTCGAGAAATAAATGGTATATTGTAGTATTTAAACTCATGGTTGTTAATCATATCCTATAGAATATTAATATTCTATCTGTTTGCACTTTTATGCTCTGAACTCTTTAATAAGTACCTAAATAGATGCGTTGCTTTGGCTTCCATTTACTGTAAGTAAATAAAAAAAACAAAATAAAACTTCTTACTTACACATGACTTTCTCTTCCCTCTTATCGTTTGTTAGCGAGTATACAAACTATTCTAATGAAAGCTCATTTTTCTATCTGCTTTATCTTAATTGAGATGAACCTTTTTGGAAATAACTGCATTGCACATTTTGCTACAGATACAAAGGGAATAGCGATAGTCAAACGTTTAAGAACTAGATGCTATACACTGGCTTTAAAATTCCATACTCTTTCCACGACATAGCAAGAAACAACTGAAAATCCATAGGACTTTAAGAGTATGACAAACTAATGAACAATTCAAACCATTAATAATGAGTATCTTGGAAATGGCCTATGCTATAATAAAGTTATTTTAAATGAATAGTGTGGTTGAAGGAGATCTACATTTTGTGTGTACTGTATTTTCATTTATCGCTTAACATGTACCAGTTGTGCAGAATTATATGAAGGCCTTCATAAGTTGTTCCTCAAAAAATCATCATATACATTTTATCACGCAAGAGAGCCTTCTTTTAGTTTCTACCTGAAGGATAGTTTAGGTTTGGGGGATTTTTTGAAACTCTTCGTATTGCAACTTCGGAAGATGTCAAACTTCAATGATAAGTTGAATTCAGGTTTCTTGCAGGAACTGCTCTATCTCCTTCCCTGTTTTCTTCATAAGCGATGGCCATAACGTTGGCCTTATTAAGTGGAATTATTTCAACAACATATCATAGTCATCTTCCCCTATAATCTGCAAATACAAATCTTAAAATTTCTTCTTGATTCATATTCTATAATAAACATATTTCCATGTGCTTTCACCACAAGGATTCAGAGCATAAATGTCTGAAATTCAAATTGCGTAATCTCTGCTTCTGCTTCCAGCGGTGCGTTCAACAAATACTACAGTGCTCTGTTCAGCAAAGGTATTAAGTGCTGCTACAGCACTTGCCCTGCTGAATGTACCAACCTGAAGATTGGTCACCAATAGTAGTTATTACATTAATTTGCTTTTACTTCATTGTTAAGTTTTATTTAACAAACATGTTCATTTATTAATAATTGAGAAAGAGCACCTACAGGGAATGTAATTGGTTTGGGTTGAAGCTTATTTTTGAAAGTGGTAATTTTTCATTGTTTGTTTTTTAGGTTCTCTGAACTTTCAGCAACTTTAAATGCCAGTAAATAAAATTCTAGGCATAATTTTATGTAATGTTAACTTACCATTGCTTTACATCTTGACAATAATAGAAAACTGTGTTATGTAAGGTTAGGATCAACTTCAGGTAAATGGAGCCACTTTCATGGAAGATGATTTCATTTAGTCAGTTTTTGTAAAATACATAATTAGCATTCCTGGATGTGTGCAAATGCTGGAGAATCATAATTGTGGCATACCAAAGGGTGAAAAATTGCTTTTGCAATAAGATGCTGAATGATGGAAAAAGTATGTAATTTCTCAATATTAAACAAGGAAATAATTTAAAAGGTAATGGTATGAATTTAAATGTCGGTCAGGTTTTGTAAAAATCATAATTAGCATTCCTGGATGTGTGCAAATGCTGGAGAATCCTAATTGTGGCATACCAAAGGGAGAAAAATTGCTTTTGCAATAAGATGCTGAATGATGGAAAAAGTATATAATTTCTCAATATTAAACAAGAAAATAATTTAAAAGGTAAGGCATGAATTTAAATGTCGGTCATATTTCCATTTCAAAGATGAGGCCTACATCTCTAGATGCCATTCACATATTGCTGTGCTAATGGTAAGCAGTTGAAGGGCCCAGCTAAGAATAGTTTCATTGATTTACTTCTGAGTAACAATTTTGCCTGGTGCTTGCCAGAAACTCTTTACTTTATAGGGTTTTATGGTTTCTACCAGGCATACATTATTGTTGGATTCTTCACAAATGATTTCTTATGTGATGTCATTTGCAGCCCAATATCCACTACAAGATAAAGATGTAGCTAGAATAGTAAACCTTTCCATGGTTTTGGCCATTAGATCTTTCCTCTTTTACAGTTCCAAAAATGCGAGCACAGTGATGTATATAATTTAATGCATGACTAGAGTTAAACAAGGCTAAAAATTTGCTTGATGCATTACTGTTACTAGCTTCTATTCCATCTAAATTAAAGATTAAGAATATTTCTGTGAGGAAAGCCTCATGCTGATTTTTCTCCCTTATTTTTCAATACTCAAAGCTTGACAACAAAGCTTTGTTGCTTGACAACAGAATTCTCGGTATAAGCTAAGCCATGATGTAGTGTCTTGAGTAATAATGTATGGAGTCTTACTCTGTATAAATCTGTATTAATATTTATGCCATTTAAAGGTCTTAGTAATGAAAGAAAAAAAAATGCAGAATCGCCCCCTCTCCAAATTTTCTAAGGAAGAAAAATGTGCTTATTGCATAGGAAAAGAGAACTGGAAAATCTATGATACAATTTAAACACACACACAAAAATTGTATGCCTGCTGAACTTGCTACTAGAGCTGTCTAACGAATGAGTTTTGGACATTTATTTGTACCTTTCATGCTTTTGAACATAAATGAGTTCATGTATATGTAGGAGTTGGGTATGCCGGAGTTCGAACAGTCCATTCTGTGCGGTACACTGGATGGGTTGATAAATGCCGGATGTGATAGAAGCAAGGGAAAGGCTCAGTCTCTTTGCTACAGCTATTGTTGCCACAGCCTAAATTAGAGTGATACAAGTGAAATTGTTTTCTTAAAATTAAATGAAGGAGTTAATTGGTTTAAACACAAAACCGGAAGAAGTGTTGGATTATTGTTGAGAAAATTATTAATATTAATAGTAGCATTTTAATAAACTTTGAAGTGTTCTTATATAAGTAAACTTTCTTTGGTTTTATTCTTATACTTGCAACATAAAGGTGCTCTCAAGTATCCTTAATTTTTCGTTATAAATTTTTTGGAATTTATTCTCAAGTTAATTTTTATCTGGTTAAAACAAAATGTAATTTTAAATAGATATATTTTTTCCAGTAGTGCAGTTAATTGTATATAGCATTAATCTAAAGCAACAACTTAAGAGTTAATTGGTCTTTGTTTTATAGGTTGGTAGCAACATAATTTGTTTTAATGAAAGTTTACAATTTCTTGAGTTTAAAGAATTATTTAATTTATTGTGTTACATATAACGTATGTTTATACACGTGACTTGAGTTCTTTCCTCTCACAGAAATTCTGAACCAAATTGTATATAAAACTGTAATATTTCATACATTCTAATACACGTCTTGCTTAGAAGTAATGGCAGAAGAAAATGTGACAAAATGTAATTTGCATATCATGATGTAATAAAAAAATTTTGATTCCAACTGAAGAAACAAGATTAAAAAATGTAATGTGGCATATAATATTGCTATTCATTTGTCAATGTGTAACAAGTGGATACTTGAATGATAAATCCTCATTTCCCATGAGAGGGCATATGAAGCAGAAGTTCAACCATAGTGTGGTATATTCATTGCTGCTTTTTGAATGAATTAAGCGAGTTTCATTATGTAGCATATCAAATGAATGAGTAAAACACATGTCCGTAACAGTTCTATTGCATGCACCGGAAGCTCATTCATAATCAAGATTGAGTAAAATAAAACAGTAAGGGCCGGTTTCTCCAACCAATGTTAAAAATACTCTTAACATCCTGTTTAACAATGTGTTCAAATTTTAACACAATGTTAAAACTTGCATTTCATCAAGCTTTTACAGCATAATGTTAGCTAACATTTTGTTAACGTCAAAGAGAACTGCGAACGTTAGCTTTCAAGAAGGTGATGGCCGAACTACACTGCTTCTGAACTCCGATGAACTTTTGTCTAAGTATCGCGGTACTTTCTGTAGCAGACAACTATTTACATTCATGGCAATTGCCATGTGGTATTCCCGATTGAGGTTAGAATCGCGATGCCAACTGAAATGTTTTAACTATTTGAAATGCGTTAATTAACATCTGGTTAATAAATATAGGCGTATTATCAACATTATCATGACACATGCCATGCTGTTTAATTGAATTTTTTTTTAATTGAATTTTTTTTTGTCTCATCAGGAAGCTTGCAAAGTGCAGGTCAAATGGAGGAGTATGTTGATAAATACCATATTTTTTATGTGTATTTTTTGCAGTGGTGTAATTTGTCTGTCACAATTTTTACTTTTTCCACTACTTAACCTGTAGTAAGTAGAAGAAATAATATATTCCATCCAAAACTTTGAATGAAGAAATAGACGTTTCGAGGTTCCCTGAATCCAAAGATGTTACGCAAAGATTTTCAAGAAAATTCCTTAACCCAAGCTGCCCTTAACATGGAAATACATTAATTTTTTATTTTCTCAAATTGCTGTAATGATTTTTTTTAAAAATCGGATATGTTTTAAGACATTCGCATGACAAGTTAAACATATGTTTTGAATTTACTAGGAAGAATGGGCCTGAAGTCCTCTTTGTTCTGAATGAATTTTGTACAATTGCTGAAGCATACATCCCCCCCCCCTTATGTCTCTTTCTCTTAATTAAGTAGAAAATCTTTGTTTCAGGTCCACAACCTCCACAGCAACCTGGTCAGCAGCAGCCATATAATTATGGTGGATACGGTGGTTATGGTGGTCATGGTGGCCAACCTGGTGGTCCCGATAATCAATGAAGTATTCCATAAGGACGTCAAAAAAGAAAGGATAGTAGTCGTAAGTACAAAACTAGACACGGGTTTTTAGCTTTAAGGCAGTAATTTAAAAGCTGTTTAATAGATATATCCAAGGGGAGGAGGCAGTGAGAAGGTATGTGACATTGAAGTATACATAATTAAATAATTTTGTGTTTGGTTCTTATTTTAAGATGGAAATGAGTAATCATAGTCATAGATGCATATCATGATTGTTATTGTTCAAAAGTAGGTAACAAAATGTTGTAAACAGATCATACTATAAGGAGCTGGTTGTGAAGAAATTTAAACTGTATTTAAGAAAAGTGAAAAGTTAGTTTCCCTGACATGTACAGATAGCGTCGTAGATTGAATGAAAATGAATAGTTGTCAAACATGCCATTGGTGGGGTAAAGTGCTAAGTACTGCTGTTAAGTCAAAAACAGAACGTTTGGTTTAGATGCTTGAAAATTCATTGGATTTATGTCATCTGTTCATCTCTGTAAATATGGTAGGCAGTGCAGGATAAAAGGGTGTTCTGTTACTTCCTAGCAGTGATCCAGAGCAACTGTAGGAAAAGGAGTAGCAAGTGATGTAATATAAATCCTCACATTTAAATTTAGAGGGAGAAGGGAGATAATACACTTTTGGAACACACTTAAAGTATTTTCATGGCTATCACTAGGCTTTGTTTGGAGGAAAAGCAGGGCTGAGACACAGGTGCTTAGAACATGGGTATATAAACATTCCAGTCCAATTCAATTATTCGTTCATTTCACTCCTAGCAACTTCTGAATGTAAATATGCGATTCCAGCAGAAATGTAAAACATTTCTTTAAGCTTGATAAGCATGTCCTATACATTTTACCCTTAAATAGCATGTAACATTCCAAAAATCTTTTACCCTCTTTAATTTAACTTGAAACATGTTAAACCCCTGCAATAGAGGGTGATAAGTTCAATATGCATATGGAAGCTTGATTTGTTTTTAGCAATTTTTAATGTAAAGTAGGTATGTATCTGTGAAGCACATATTCGTGAAAGTATAATATTGTACTATGCTTAATAGTGTTAACTGAAATGTATACATGGTTGCTCATCTCCTATGAATTTTTGTTACCCAAGGATGACATAAGCATCATTGCCTTCCTTTGAAATTATTCTATTTTGAATTTGTGTTCACCTTTCACTACTCTGGATCTTGCAGTAGAGTAAAATAAATGTCACTATAAAACTACTGAGGACAGTCTGTATCATTGGGTGAGTATTCTAAATCTAAATTCTTGATTCTACTAAAATACACAATCTCTATGAGAGCTGTATTGAAATGAAACAGTTTGTATTTTTGCAACCATTATAGCTTTCCAATCTGAAGCAGTATACTTGATATCTTACGACTGAGTAGTGGATTTTGTAGATTTTACTGTCAAAACAAAGGGAAAAATAGAGATAGCATCACTTAAGCCACTTATCATGCTGTGATAATTACAGCCTGTTGTAGTAAAGCTGTTAAATGTTTATCAGACTGGCAGTCGAGATTCCTGGGTAAGTAAAACAGAATGAAACACCTTTGATTATTGTTTGTGAATAATCTGTTGGAGGTAGGAGAACATACCAGGCATCAAAATACAACACAATGCTCAAAGTTTCATAAACATTCAATCTCGGAGCCATGTGTCATAGGATACATGTTCAGGCAGTATTAGAGTTTATTTTATCAGTATTAAAGTTTATTTTACCAGTATTAAAGTGTCAATTTTTGTGATGTTAGTTGCAACCCACTGTTGTTGACACACCTTTTGTTATGGACAGCATGTGAACAGCGTGCTTCACACATCCCAACAAAAAGAGATTGCAGCAGGTTAGGTTAGCTGACCTAGATGGCTATTTATGGCATGCCGTGTCATTGCCAATCCAGTTGTGAGACATGTTCATTCAGCTAATGCTGGATTGCAAGGTGATAATGGAATGATGCACCAACTTATCGGAATAGGACTCATGCAGAATATGTCATCCCAGTTGTGGTGCCCTCATCATAGAATGGGCCATAGACTTTCCTTTGTGAAAAAACTTGAAAAAACTACCTTGGGTGAATCCTGGACTTCCTCAGTGATTACATACGGGTTCTTCGTGCCCCATATGTGCATGCAATGGCAATTAACATTCCCATTAAGATGGAATGTTGATTAGTCTGACAAAACCATGCTGCATACAAAACTTTCATTCTCCATGTGTGTCTGCACAGAATGTGTAGTTTCAGGGCTTGTACCAGCTGGAATCTCTCTGATTTGGTTAGTTGCTTAAAAAGAACAAATCTTACTCTTTTTCAAGGAACTGTAACTCGCAATTGGCTTGGCACATCAATTTTTACATACTTCTTGTGTAGGATTCTCTGATTCTGTCAATGTTTGCATTTGTCATACTGTGGCCGCTATATGCTCCTTCGTTTACACACGTGGAACCACTCTTCAAACTGGCTATACCAATAGTTGATGTTCTTCAGAGATGGTATGACTTTAGTAAAACATGTGTGGAAATTCTATTATGATTGAATCTCTTTGCTAACATACAGAATGCCCTCTCCCTATTAAATGCCATTTTCATACTTTTGAGAATTTGCTGTGTTTTGATGCAACCTATGATCTCCTACCTTCAATAATTTAGTCATAAGAAATACATAAAGTTGTTTAGTTCTTTTTTACTTACCATATTTTTAACCAGAGATTTGAGGATGAGCCAGTATTCATAGCTACTATATTTACCAGGCTTTAGCATATTCATTTGAATTGGCCGGTCAATATATTAGTCACAGAGCTCTGTTGTAATAATTACTATGTAAGGACCAAGCCTTGTCTTCTAACAGTGACATGTGTTACGCAACATTTTCATTGTGATAGATTGAAATGTGTAAGCAATAGAATATAAACATTTGAATTTGTAATATCACCAATTGGAGATGCATTCAGTTCCTTTATGGAAATATATGGTGGAATCTTGCAGAGAAATAACCCATATGTAAACACTGAATTGCAAAATGTGTCTTAAGGACAGAAAAGCACTAGGGAAATGAGAGGCAGGCTTCTGAATACCAAAATAGAGTTGTAAATTTAGTAGTAGTGCATAGAAACCAACAAAGTCTGAAGCTCTGTCTACCCAAGCACAAGGAGTAGGTAATTCACAGTCTGCAACCTAAATAAAGCAGTGCTGTATGAGACCAAAATATGTAAAAAGTTTCGGATTAAGATGCATGTTTACAATTCGGGTATGAATTTCTGGCTTCTTAATGCATGCATGCCTAACTTACCTTTAATAAGCAGTAAAGGAAAGGTGCCTAATTAATGTAGAGATATCTGAAAATCTTGTAAAGAGTGCACAAGATTTTGAACTCGGCACGTTCACTGTGGAAGGCCTTCAACTGCAATTCAGGTTTCAGCTTTTGAAGCAAAGTACCTGAACATGGGCTGGTGAAAGAAAATTCTCATCTTTGTAAAGTTCGCTTTGAGAACAAAATCTCAAAAGACAATACACTGTAACGAAGCTTGTGATGTGGCATTGTACATACTTATGCATTTCAAGAAATATGACAATGTTAAAATATGGAACTGCTCTTGCATTTAAAGACTGCCAATTAAATAGAAACGTGCTTTAAGTTAATATGTAATTTAAAAGAAGACTGATTTATGTATGTGAGAGTCCAGTCCAGGTTCACCAATTTTGTATCTGCTCTCTACAGCTGAAACTTCTTAGGTGTAGATTTCCCAAAGTGCATAGGGTTTATTTTTGAATGACTGATATTAGTACTGTGGTATTTATCTATTTGTGCACCTTGGATTACGGTTACATGTGTAATAACATTGCATAGGGATGCTAATCTGTGTGTGTGTGTTTGTTTTTTTTTTTTCCTTATAACTCATATCGGGTTTACACGCCATTTTTTGAATTCAGAATGTTGCCTGCCTTTTCTTCTTGTAGAGATGGTATTCTAATATTCAGGCAGAAATAAATCTATTGCCATTGGAAGCGAGATTTATAAGTTTATAACTAATGTTAAAAAGGCTCATGATTACATTTTAGGGATATTTTTAAATGCATATGATACTCTTAACATTTGAGTGAAATCTTGCAAACAATATTCCTTTTAGCCAGTGGTGATAGCTTCAAAATTGTACATACCATAGCAATTTTATTGAAAAAGTACACGCAAATACTAAATCTGAAGATTTAAATCTTTCAAGGACAGCTTGGCGATAGATTGATTTGAATCTATTTACTAAGAATCAAATGAATCTTTTGCACTTGCTGTCTTTTGAAATCATATATTTGCAAGAATTTCTTCAAGATGTACCAAAACTGCTTAGAAAGAGAGGACATAATTTGCAAAAAGAATGCACACAATTTAACTCGGCAGCATTCATGGTATGTGGTTGACAGAATAGATTTTTTCTGTTTAATGACCATCTGGTCATATTGGTAGCTTTGGCCTTAGAAACAGTTGTTTGGTGTTAATTTGCTCATATTGCTTGCATTGCTTTTTACTGTGAAGCAAACACCATTCATTCTAGCATTTATGCTTCCAGACACTGTGGAGGGTGTGGATAATTGTAATTAAACAAACAATCCCTCTAACAGATGGGAATCGAACCTGGGTTCGCTAAGTTGAAAAGCTGGCATGGTGAGGAATAAGTTTTCAAAGCAATATTTAAGGCTAACTGCTAAAGCTTACTGCTCACAAATAATCTCAAAATAATATTAAACGTGAAATTACAACTGTTTGTTTTAATTCCATCAGTTTTCTAATCTTCAGGTGTTAATTAACCATTGTAATAGTGGAAATTTTATCGAGCTAATGAGAACCAATTCCTCTTGCATTGATGGGAATAGACTGCCTAGTTCCAATTGATTATCGCATGCCAATGGACATTAACTTCAATTTGCCAAGCCATGAAGCCTTGTGTAGCGAATTGTGAATGAAGAAATTTGCAGATTCCAAACAACTATAGCTTTTGATTGTGCATGCTCTTGTACTGCATGGTAGATTACATTTGCAGTTGATTGCTCAGAATAACAATTCTTTTGTTAAGGGCACTGGGAAGTGTGATGTATCTTCAAAGGGGAATATCTCTGCTTAGCTTAAAGCTAGAGCAATAAAACTTGCCACACATTTAGCAACAGTTGCAAATTAAATCAATATGAAATCCAGACTGTGATAAACAGGAACATTAATGCAATGATTGTTATGAACCTTTAAGCTCTAATGCATTTGTCTACAAATAAGGGTGGTGATGTATGTAAGAGAGACTAATAAGGTTAACTATAAATGTTTCACTTCGATTTTGCTTTTATTCTGACATAATTTATGAAAATACTTTTGCATTTGTTTATTTCTTTCTCTTGTATTAAAATTCGAATTTGTAATTGATTGCATACAACATTATCAGAACGAATGAATAAATTATGCATCGCATGCATTACAAATAGAATCTCAAAACTTCACCATTGCCCATTTGGGAAGAGATCTTAAGGTCATCTAAGGAAACGAATTAAAAATTCAACTGTGAGATCGCAACAAGCCATGGGGCCTAATATTTAAAAGGAAGATAATATAGGTGCTGACCATGTTTGATGTGTATGTATATGTATATTTATTTCCATAATGCTATACAAAATTCTTACAATGTTTAATACATTACTTTGAGTTGCTATTTTTTCTTTCTTTGGTCCATCATGCATTTTAACACCGTGGTTATTTATGCATGGTGGGTCATAATAAATTCATATTGCTTTATTTTTCTAAACCATTTTTCTCTTACTCTCCCCATATATTCTCCTATTCTTTTTATATCCCTCTCCTTTTGTATTTTCATTATCCTAACTTTTAATACTTCTTTGCTAACATTCTCCCATTCTTTAGGTAAAAACTGATCTCTAATGATCGTTAAATCTGTGTCAGTAAGTATTTCAAACTTCATAATGCCAGTTTCACTCATTTGTTATAATCTTCAACTGTTCTGTTGGCCCATTTATAACTGAAGACCTAAAATAGGTTAGTTGTCAAATACATCTTTATGGTGCATAAGTTCATAGTGGATTCTATGACTGTGATGTTGCTAAACCCAAATATTTCAATTAAATTACTATATCATATACCACTCGGAGAGAGATACTTTGGGTAGTAAAACATTGTTTTTACAACAAAAAAATTAACATGCAGGTTTATATGGAGAGGAGAGTGTAATTTTTGCTTTCTCTACCACTTGACTATAATAAGAAGAGGAAGTATTGTATTCCACCAAAAATTTGATGCTGAGATTTCATTGGAAATACACGATACGAGACTCCCTGAATAAATATAAAATAAATAAATTAAAAAGTGCTCTTTTTAATGGTAATAAAAGTGACACTAATTAGGTGCTGTTTTGCTCAGAAGGTCAAATTTGGCTTATTTCATACCTAAAAACAAATAATGGTATTTCCAGCTACAAAAGATTTGTGAAATAAAAACATGAAAGCATAAATGCAAAACTTTTGCTTTTGAGATAAAATAACTATTATTCTTGTACAAAATTGTAGGAAAGAGAAAACCATTTTAAATTTTCTGCTGTCATCCTAAGGATTAGTAATCTTTAATTCTGAATGGAAAAAGATGATCCAGATACCAGTTAGTTTGGCACACATAGATAGCAGTTTCCAAAGTCATCCAAATCCAGAATTTTCTCATATGTTTTCAGCCAACTTTAGGAGGTGACTGCTGTGAATATCATTTCTGTTGTCCTCCGTGGACTAGTGGTACCGTGCTGGCCTCTAGTTCCCAAGGTTGTGAGTTCAAACCTGGCGGAGGGCGATGGATTTTTTCGGGCGTAAAAATCCTTAGCATGTCTTCCTTCGGAAGGGAAGTAAAGCCGGTGGTCCCGTGTCGTAGATATACGGCACGTAAAAGAACCTCAAGCCTGATAAAGAGGCCTCTGAGCAAAATTACCGGTCTTTCACGCCCAATATGGAATGGGACGCTAAGAACCATAGTAGTTAAAGAGCGTCCATAAAAAAAACTCAATTTAAATTTAAATTTAAATTTACCTAAAGTTAGATGGCCGCTACAGCAGTGAGTTGATCACTGGCAGGCCACCTTTACATACCCAAGTAGATATTGTTACTTGCCACAGTCCAACTGAAAGACCCAATAACAGAAGACTGCTATTACCATCATTATAGAACACCGACCTGTTGATTTGAGTGGTATCAAGAATTCAGAACTTAATCTAGAAAAAAAGCAGTAAAAATGGAAATTTTGCATTAAAAAGGTGCATGAACATGAAATTCCCGATTTTGCAAATTAGTTAACAGTTTTGACCAAGGAGGTATTGAACAACATATAAGTGTATTTTGCAACTGTGCAATTGCCAACCTTGGATGTCCGTCATGAACTTAGAAGTATTGAATAGGATAATAATATAGACTCTATTGTGAATATTTGCTTACCCAATGACACCAGCCATAACAAATAGTAAACAAATGCTGATGGGCGGAAAGAATTTTCATGAAGCTGTCAGAGTAAAAGGTAACTTTTAACTATAAGTAAAGCATTTTATTGTCGTATAATAAACTTACTAGCTCCATATTGCCTAGCAACATTCAGATGTTGCAATAGTTGTAAACGAGTTGCACAGGAGACTGTTGTTGTATATGAGAGAAGAGAGTGGTATTTAGTAGCATCTCAGCTTTATATTAAGCATTACAAGTTCCTATAGCTTTCTTCTGAATGGCTGTATTTTATAGACTTCACTTTCTTTGTGGTTTCATCAAATGATTTTATCTTAATTTCTACATGTAGCTTATAGTTGTCAATTTCTTTTGCATGTATTATGGTATTGTAATTCAACTCTTTCTTAAATTGAGAATTTAAAATGTCCAGAATTGAGAACAAACCTTGATCCTGCTCTGTTACAAAAATATAGGTTACGTTACAGGTTTCACTGAGCCAAATCCATTGAATATTGTGCATATGGTAGCTGCTCTAAAGATAGTCATGCAACTTTGCAATCACAACTAAAGTGTGTAGATGCATTGCCATGGTGGAAAAAAATTCTTCTTTTACTAATGCAAACACTTTATAGCATCTGTAGCTCTAACACGGACTATTTACTTTTGTTATGTCTATTCTCCAGAATTTTTCTCTGTATACCTTTACCTGTTACTATTTTTTGTTTTTCCATTCTGAATAAACAGTTTTAAAAATATACAAATTATTATATGAACTTACTATATGGCATCTACTAAGTCATATTTGCATGAGCTTCTGATTAATGGTTAATAGATGCAGGCACCATTGCACTGCAAGCTTTCTCAGGTGCAAATGATAAGCTGACTAAATTATAAGCAAGCTGACGTACCTTGATTTGCCTTGTCATTTAAAACAGCATTGTGGATTTTTTGATGTTTTCTTCAGTTATCATGGTAACTGGTTGTCCTGGACATTAGTCATCAGAAATGGAGGAATGGCTGTGTTTAGATTCTGTAGCCAATTTCTTTACTGTACTAAATGAATTTTTCTAAATTGGAATCTAATTCCATTTTATTTCTTCATTTGGCATTAAATCTTTTAGTATGAAGTGTTTAATCACAATAAAATGTATTTACTCTTTTTTTGGGGGGGGAGGGTAAATGTTATAATTTTTGCAGTACTATAACAACCAAGCAAGTGAAAGTACAGATATGAAATTGCAATTATGCCATCTAAAGAACTACACTATTTGATACTGCCAGCACCATCTCTGTCTCAGGCAGAGAACTTTTCAATTTGCCCTTTTAAATTAATAAAAGTGCTGTTGTCTGGTAATGAGATATTGCATGTTTATTGCATTTCTTTTCTCAGTTTCTAGGGATTTGGAATTAAGTTTTTTGATAACATGAGATAGTTTGAATTCAGGGACATTTGCTGTTTCATGAGTGTTGGCTTGGGATAAATTTTATGTTGGACAGCAAATACTACAAAAATAATGTGATGTTCAGTGCCATATTTGGCAAAACATGACATGATATTAATGGAAAAAATATTTGCTAGCTAGGAAATGGAAAATTGGATAACAGCCAAATTTTAGGGTACATCTGAATTGAAAATGAAATCTTGGAGTTTTAGCATCAGAGCTTCATAGCTTCTTCCATATAAATGCTTAAATTATATGAGTATAGAGAGAAGTGCAATGAACTAAACCTACAACAAAGGATCATTTAAAAAGCATTCCTTAAATGAACAGTGCAATTAGTTTATGTTGTCAAGTTGCTCTTTTGATATCTAAGTGTGAACAAATGCATTTTTGAACTTGTCTGTGCTTTATTAAGCTTCAGCAAATGTCATTTTTAGTTGCACATTGAAATCTTGACAGCCAATTTAAATGTTCTGCAATTCAGTGTTCAGGCATGCCTGATAATTTCATAGATTTCTATTATGTTTTCAGCCTTTGTACATGGTAACTTTAGGACTGTCATACATTTATTATATTTAAAGCAGAGTATTAAGTTTATAATGCAGGTTTTCTTTACTTCGTACTACTATGTAGATGGTGATAATTACTAAAGCTAACTTTGTGCATGCACAGCTTGTATAAATCTAATGTAGTACCCATCATATAATTAATGCATGATAAGACACTTTGGTAATTTTCATGATAGAAATTACATTTAATCCCAGTTGAAGTATTTTTGTTTGGAGGCAGTTGCTTAGAGTGTAATTCTGTATTCCTTTCAGTGACGTGCCCTGCAAATCATCCGTAGAAGAATAAATTTCCTTTCTTGCTTTCTTTTTGACACCTTCGTATTTTGGTTTAAAGTGATATAACAAACTGGTTTATTGTCATTAAGGTTATTAGTATTAATATTATTTTATTAATTTTGTGTATGTTAGTGATAATAAAATGGAACAGAAACTTAATTTCTTTTAAAGGAGGTTAGTGGCACACTCTGTGTTTAATTTTTTTTCTTTCTGTTTTTGGATATACCAGGAAATTTACATTATTTGAAACTATCCAACCTAATTCTTTAAATACATATTTCAATGTTGGGAAGTAGAAACAGTTGTTAATTTTATAGAAGACGACACTGGCTCCTTACCAGTATGTTATGTGAATACTGTTGATTCCTAAGGTGAAAGAGGGCTGTTACATACCTGTCTATCTTACTGTCTCTGTAATATTCATCCTGTTATATGTTAAAAGTTTGTTTCCATAATTGCTTTCGCGCACCTCATGTTGGTGTTGCTTTGTTGTGCAATGTTTTGCTGTATTCTCTGGCAGGCTGAGGTTGAAGATGGCAATAGTTGACCATTGATTATCCAAACCTGTTGGTGAGTATAGCTGTTTGGTAATGACTTATGCTAATAATGGCAGGTAGGTTTTGATACAATGCTGTTGCTTTCACAAAATTATTTGTCAAATAAGAACACTAAAATTAATATTTTACATGAAACTGGAAAGAAAAAAAAACTGAAAATTCTTGAAAGCAAGGGCATTTAGAATAATCACATTTCACTAACAGATCTTTTCTTTCCAGGACAACAAACCAAGTTTTGAAGGATTTTGACGTACATGTTGTGTGTTTTGCATTTCCTTTCAGATAAGTTCATCTTCACTGTGGTTGGTTGAACAAAAAATGTGCAAATGCTCCCCATCCAGAATTGAGCAAAAAGAACTTCCACACATTTTAAATATTCATAGGGTGTTTTTTTTTTAAGGGGGCTATTTTGTGGGCTGAGTGAGTTAATATTGTTTAGTATAAATGGACTTAATTTTGCGGATATGAAAAATCTTGCATGTCTTGTACATTTTCTTTTCATGTTACCTATATGATTTTCTTTGCTGAAATGTTTGAATATTTGAGTACAGATTGGTTTTGTTATTTGTGCTACTTACACCCTGCCATATTTGATCCCATTTTTGAGAAACATTGGTGTTAAATTTATATTTACATTAAGATGCAATTGTCTGATATTTTCTGTTTTTGTTGCATCTCTTCTAACAAATGTGTATTTGTTACATTCTCTGTGATGGGGGGGTTATGTGACTATAGTGAGTTTACAATAAGCAGAACTGAAAATTTTAAATCCACTTATGTTTAGATGGTAGATTGTCACTTTCTATCATATGCAATATACGTATTTGTATGTACTTTGGGGGATTGGAATAAGCCACTTTAGTGAAATGGTCTAGAGAATGATGAACGTCTCATTGGATGGAGGTCATCTTGCCAGAAGAGAAGTGGCAGCAGTGGACTACATCCAGCAAGAATGAAAAAGTGAAATATGCAAAATAGCAATTCGTCTTGTTAAATGGCAAAGGTAATATTATTATTATTAGTTAACAAGAGTTAACTCAATGTGTCCACTAGTCACAAATTAGGTAATAAATGTTTAGCTTGTCATTTTCCTACTACATGATTATGAAACAGTCTTCTTCACTAATTGCTGTCAGAGATTAGCAAAATTGTGAATAGTGGACAGATAGGCAAAATGTTTGCACTAGTGTAAACTGCTATAGCATGAATGTTATTGAATTAGAAGTGCAAAGGAAATTGACTACAGTGTTGATTGGAGAAGTGAAACTATTAACATGTGGCATTGTATTGCAAGGTTCTGTGAATTTTGGAAAAACCTGCACTGGAAAAGAAAGGTCTTTCAACAACCATTGCAAGAGTTTTCAGTAGCAAAGAATTTTTAAGAAGTTAAGCTTTCTGTTCCTTCAAAGATGTATTATTTACCAGGTTGGTCAGTTTCCTATGTTTCAAAGAAGTGATAAATTTTATGCTCTTATTTTGAAATGTAATATTAGCTGGTGCAAAGAGTAATTTCTCACCGAAGAGCTCTATAGAGTATGTTTAGTTAAATGACTTTATTATAAGATAAGTTTTTATCATACAACTAGTGTAAATCTTTTAATTTTTTTATAATAATTAAAAACAACTTACAGTTCATGTGCATTTACTTTCATTGAGCCTTTCAAAAATTTCAGAATTGTGCAAAAATTATTTCATACCTGATGAAGTAAGATGTTCTTGAAATAGAGGAAGCAAGCTGCAGGGTAACTTCTATACTTAGTTGCAGAATTTTTAGTTTTTCCTCCTTTAAAACTGAAAACCAAATCTTGACATGGGACAGATGCTCCATTCTTAAGGCAATTTTGGGATATGAGGCACAATACATTCCAGTTATTAAGCAATATTAATTTTCCGTTATTTTTAGTTTGAATGCTAACCCAGTGTATTTTATGTAGGCCTTACATCAGTGTGTCAACTTGATGTATTACATACAATGTAACTATAATTGCATAATATTAAGTAAAATTTAATTGACTTAATTTTGTGTTTGAGTGTTATTTGTTTATTTTGTTACTGAATGTTGGTAATGTTTGCTAAAAGGACACCTTATTTATCTGTGGCTTTGATTTGATTTAATTATCAAGACACATGTTTGGAAAGACTGAAATTGCTGACTTTATCATACATGATTGATTATGGGTAAGTTTTTGTGCCTCTTGATCATGTAGTGCAAGAGTTTAATTGAAATGTTGAGCAGAAAATACTGTTCTTGGATAGTTCTCATTTTAGCAGATATTGTAGCAAATAAAATCGATGCAAATGTCTGTCAGTCAGCTTGGTATGAGAAGGTCTGTGGCAAAACACCACATTTTGCAGATAGCAGTCTTGGAGCTTTCTGCATAGTAAATCTGAGATTGTAGTGTCTTTAACTGATTTGACGGGACTTTTGCTTCACACTAGTTCTTCTGCATGGTAGAAGGAATTGCAATTATCAAAAAACTAAGGCAATTCGGACAGATGCTTGCTTGCTTGTAAGCACAACGTAACCTTTGGATTATTCTGTACCCTGTAAGCATAAAATAATCAGTGCTCTTATTTTGAGGGAAGGAGTAAGTTCAGTGTCTACTTGTTCTTATAGAATGGCCAATAACCAAACATAATGGTTGCATTAACAAAGAAAGAGGGGAAGCTGCCACACATAGAAGGCCCAGTACAGTTGTTTACAGCTTAAGTGTTGCAGATGCTTGTGTTGTCCAAGTGAAATTTACAGAAACTTTAAGGACTGCTGCAGTGAAGTGTGCAACATTAGGTACCATGTCTTATCAGTATGAATAAGGTTGATTTGGTGTCGCTTTCTTTTGTATCGTGAACAAAAATACATCAATCTCTGCCGATTTATACGAAATATACTGGTCTAGAATTCGCTTTTGGCATTATCTTACCAATAGCACTTTTCAAAAGATTCTCATTTAATCTATTTCTTGCAATTCTAAGATCACTTCCTCAACCCCTTGTGAATTCTTAAGTATCCTGTATATATTTTATTTATTTATTTATTTAAGTGCTAAGTTTCATACATGGTTATGGAGGACTGACCTTAATCCTAGTTCTATTACATAGATGTTCTTTGTCAACTAAAAGTTGATCTAAATTTGCATGTTTTTCAACTGACCATTTCCTCCCCTAGACTCCCCTAGATTGGGAATCTGCTTCTGGTGTTCAAAAATCTTTTCCATTCATTGAAAGATTATGTGATTTTCATCTTCCCTCTCCCCACATACGAGGTTGATCAAAAAGTGATGGGAATTTTTGTTTTTCTTCAAGAAGTTTTATTTAATCATCAACTTTGTCCCCTTGAAAGTAATCTCCCTCAAATATGATACACTTGTGCCAGCACTTTTTCCAATCTGGGAAGTGCTTCTGGAACTCAATTTTCGTTATGGTGTTCAGCTACTTCAGTTTTATCTGTTTTTATCTCATCAATGGTGGCAAAACTTGTCCTTTCATGGTTCTCTTCAGCCTCGGGAATAGAAAGAAGTTGCAGGGGCTATGTCCGGCAAATATGGTGGCTGAGGCAGCATAACGTTTTTTTGGGGGGGGGGCCAAAAAGTCACGAACAAGCATTGAAGTGTGAGCAGGTGCATTATTGTGATGCAATTTTCACAAGTGGTTTTGCCGCAATTCTGGTCGTTTTCTTCGGATTGCTTCACGCAAACTGCGCATAACTTCCAGGATGTATTCCTTATTAACCATATGACCATGAGAAAGGAACTCCTGATGCACTATCCCATTGTAATCAAAGAAAACGTTCACATGTGATCGAACTTGTGAAATTTGTTTCTTTCTTGGCTCTTCAGGCAGTTTCCATTGGGACGATTGGGCCTTAGTTTTGACGTCATAACCCATGTTTCATCACCTGTTATAACCCTCTTTAGAAGTTCTGAATCATTTTTGACTTCATTCAGCAATTCCTGAGTGTCTACACGACGTGGTTTTTGGTTCGAAATTGAACAATTTCAGAACAAACTTTGCTGCTACACGTTTCATGTCCAAACATCCGAAATAATTCCTTGGCATAAGCCAAAGACTATGCTACTTCTCTGATGGCGATTCGGTGATTTTGCAGAATCATTTTCTTTACTTCCACATTGTCATCAGTAATTGATGTGCTAGGGCGTCCAGGCATCTCGACCCTCTTTGAAATGTTTATACCAATCGTAAACTCTTCTCTCACTCACAGTAGATTTGCCAAAAGTCACAGTCAACATTTGGAATGTGGTGATGCACTTCATTCCGTTTTTTAAGCAAAATTTAATGCAAATTCTTTGATCCATTTTTTTTTTAAAGTAAGAATTCGCTGGACACTCAAAAGCACGTATAACTTTTTCGACTGTCGACAATAAACTAAATATTCAAAACAGCTGAAAATGCAAACATACATCAGGAACATGTGTACCAACAAGATAAAACGAAAGTTTTAAACATTGGATGTACAAAGCTTGCAAAATTAAAAAATTCCCGTTATTTTTTTCACACCTCGTAGAGGGCACATTCCAGAGATAAACTCTCCCCTCATTCCCCATAGTTTCCAAACCCATAATCGAAACCAGGCTAACACTTCTCATTCTTTTTGCAAATTAAAATGTACTTCTTTTGTGGGTCATCTTTTAATTCCTTGTGGTCAGTGAGCTTTTCCGCCCCGTTACTTAGGCAAATAAAATTTGTCTATCCGTGCCTTCCATTCTAGATCTCACTTCCTTCCAAAAGCCTCCTTCAAAGTCTCTAATTTTAACCCAAAGTCTCCTAACTGCTCTCCAATTTTCCTCAACCAGACCTTTGACAATACCCAAATTTTGTTCATGGTGTATCACTTTCAGTATCGGGTAACTCTTGGATCCGAAATAAATATTTCAGTACTTTCTCCAACATTAGCCCTTTCACACTTACCTTTCCTTGCTCTATTAAAGCTGCTGCATTTGTAGTATTGCTAGAGACTCCCAAAATTAATTTACAGTAACTTCTTAATATGAAGTCCATATTATGCCATTCCTAGTCTATTCCCCAAATTTCCCCTCCATAAATCCACCGAGATTCAACCAAGGCAGTATAAAGTCTTTCAAACCACTTAATGCGCATTACTGGCATCAATTATAAACATTTACGTATCACTGTCAAGGCCATTCTTCTTTTTGCCATTGCAGATCTTTTCTATCTCCCAGCCTCCATTACTACCCAGCTTAATATCCAGATTTGAGAAATTACTAGCAGCTGTAATTTCCTTGCCTGCCATGAACCAGTTTCCATCTTTATGCAGTTTATTTCCCTTCTTGAAGACCATAATTTGTTTTATCCCGATTTACCTTGAGCCCCCATTCTTCATATCATCTGTCAACTCATAGCTAGTATCCTGTATATACTATATAGTATTATACAATAGACACTCCCCTTATGTTTGTCATAAATAAGGAAGGTCCAAAAAATGTTAGGAGGGCAGTCCCAGAACTACTCGATCTGACTTAAATATAGTGGTGGTTCTAAACAATGGTCGAAAATACCACCCTTATAAAGCTTAAGTTTGAAGTGTGACGAAGCTACGTTGTTTAGTAATTGTTTGGCAGCCATTAATAGTGAACTCGGCAAATTTGTAAACATGGATAAAACTGGTCATCGTTATGTGATACAATACTTTCATTTGAAAGGTCTTAGTCCAACTAATATTAAAGCTGGGCTAGATTCTACCCTGGGGGAGTCCGCTCCTTCATTTACAACAGTAAAATATTGGGGGCAGGATTTAAGCGAGGCCATACGAGCTGCCAAGACGAACATCACAGTGGTTTACCAAATGACGTGACCACGCCAGAAATTGTGAAGAAAATCCACAAAATGGTATTGAATGGCAGTCCACTGAAGGCGCATAAGCTAGCAGACATTGTAGGCATTTCAAAAAGTGCTGTACATTGCACACTAACTGAAAATTTAGACATGAGAAAGCTGTGTGCAAGATGGGTGCAGCGTTTACTCACAATGGAACAAAAACGCATCGTGAGGATGTTTCAGTTGAGTCTTTGGCAATGTTTTGCTGCAATAAAGCAGAGTTTTTGGTTTATTCATAACCATGGATGAAACATGGGTCCATCATTCACATCCGAGAAGGAACACTCAAAACAGTGGATTGAAAGGGGAGAATCGGCTCCAAAGAAGCCGAAGATACTTCCATCTGCAGGCAAGGTCATGGCGTCAGTTTTTTGGGTTGCGCATGGGATAATTTTCATTGATTATCTTCAAAAAGGAAAAGCAATTAATGGCAAGTATTATGCAAACTTATTGCAGCGTTTGAATGATGAAATCGAGTCAAAACGGTCGCATTTAGCGATAAAGAAAGTTCTGTTTCATCAAGACAATGCACCAGTTCATACATCCATTATTGCCATGGCCAAAATCAATGAGTTAAAGTTTGAATTGCTTCCTCATGCCCCTATTCAGCAGTTGGATCCCTCTGATTATTTTCTCTGTTTCCAAAGTTGAAGAAATGGCTTGGTGGTAAAAGATTTAACCAACAATGAAGAGGTGGAGTCTGCAGTTGATTGCTATTTTGCAAAACTCGACAGTTCTCACTATGAACAGGCTATCGAAGCTATGGAACGTCATGAGAAAAGTGTATCGAGCTGAAAGGAGACTATGTAGAGAAATAAAGAAGTTTTTTCCCAAAATGTTTTTTCTTTGTTAGGTCGGGTACCTCTGGGACAGGCCTCGTATGACTTCGATAGGAATATTTTTGGGGTTAAATTTCTTGCATTGTTGATGTTCAAAGTGACTATAACTGACTATGTAGTGCCAATGGCTTGAACTGTTGAGTGGATTATGGCTGAAAGTGTCTCCTGTGAGATGGCTCACATGACACTGTCGTGGTTTTTCATAATGCTTGCATAGCTGGCTTAATTCATCCTTCACTTGAGAGGTGTTAGGTTTGGAAACCAGTTGGGTATCCTGTGTCACCTCTTTGACCTATCCATTGTCCAAGTAAAGTGTCATCTAATTTTGCCCTGACATCTCAGTGGCAGTGAGTTGGAGCACCATCTTATGGGTAAGATCTCTCGTCTCTTAAATAGCTTTAAAATGGAAAAGTCGGAGTGTGAAACCTATACACACACCTGACCAGTTATGGTACATTTAATGCCGGGTATGAATGCATGCAACACACAAGCTGATAAGTTCATTTTTGGTTAACTTGAAAAACAATCAAGAAGCTATATTTCAGAAACGGCTAATGCTACAAAAAGTTATTTTATATAAGCTGTGTAACGAGCCCTTGTTTCTGAATGGAACAAATTCATTTGAATTTGCTTTTGACTAATAAAGTATATGTTAGAGTCATAGCAGTATGCCAGAATTTTTTTCCTGCTACATTTCTTTTACATATCAGTAAATATTGAGCGCAAGAGAATGTTGTTTAAGCAGGCATAAATGCATTGTGGGGTCAGGAATAAAGCCACTGTTTGAGGCACAAAGTCAGCAGTTAATCAGATGTATCAGCTGGTTACAGCACACAACTGAGCATAAGAATGTTTGTAACTTCTGCCACACTTTTGCAAAGAAAACAAAAAATACCTGTTCCATCCCTACTATGCACCCCTTCCCCTTTCTCCATCCTTTTCTTTGTGCATATTTTCCACAAATTTAGTTAATATGGTAGACCTGATCTTTAGCAGCTGTTAAAGTGGTTTATTCTAGGATTCAACAAATCTGAATCCTTGGTGAGTTTTGCAAGAATTTAACTTGTCATTAGAATAGCTGCCAAAAATGGGCTGCCTCAATGGCGAACACCCAGGTTTGAATTAAAACACCTTCTCCAGGGTGTGACCAGAACCCTTTGAGCAAACCAATTAGTTTGGTTTATCCTTGGCAAATTGCAGAAGCCTGTCTTGCTTGGAAATAGCTTCAGATGAGAGATTTAGTTCTGTGAAGGGTATTACAGAGCCTCTCCTGTAGAGAGAAGTACTTACGTGTTAAGTGCAACTACTGACTTCCTGAATAGGGTTGCAATCCATAGATGCAACCTCCAACATTGCTGAACAGTTTTCTCAAGGCTAGCCTATGGCCGTAGAAGATGTACAACATGAAAACTTAAATTGAGAACAGTTTTATTTTGTATGTCAGAAGCTCTTGAACTGTTCTTTGAAGGTTTACAATTTGGGATTACTCCTGCTGTTGGAAACTGCTGTAAATTAAGAATCATAGAAAAGGAAGCCCATAATAGCCTTTTCACGGGGGAAAAAAATGCTTTCTGGCAAGCAGTATATTTTACATGTATCCCTTACAAACATACTGACTTAAAGCAGAGCAAAATTGGCTTCCACCCACTGGACAATCCATTCAAATGTTCTAAAGGTTTGAGATTCCTTCGGTAATGAAGAGGTGAAGAAAGAAAAGAAACAAAATGCATATATAGTACATATTAAAGATGCTTTTTTTTTTTTTTTTTTTTTTTTTTTTTTGTTTTTTTTTGTTTTTTTTTGTTTTTGTTTTTTTTTTCTTTCTTTTTTCCTCTTCAGAGTGCAAGTCATTAGCAGTATTGAATTTTCAACATTTTCTCACCAATTTTTCTGCTGCTTAGGTGGAAATAGCAGGATGTAATTGCAACAGAGATACTAGACATATTTTCAGCAATATTCTCTTTGTCATGTCCTTGGCAAGTGATTTTGGAAGGAAATTGCAACGTTGCTCAGACGTTTTAATTGCATACTTAAGATGCATAAAACAATTTAATGAAATCTCAAATCATGCTGCTGTGTGTGGGCTGGAAGAAATTTTAACTGTGGCAGTTCCAATTCCATGTGTTGCCATGTGACCCAGAAGTTCAGGACAATAGTTCATTACACAATTTCAAAATGGTAAGTTACATTGTCATCTAGAAAAAAATTGGGAGCATATGGCTTTGTATTGCCCTGTATTGATGCACAGAGATTTCTTGGGTCGCTTAACAATGCATTAATATTTCTATGCTATTCACACCCCAAGGAGGATTAAGAATTCAGGAACTGTCTTGGAATCTGGTCATATACAACAGTTTCATTCTGTTTGTTTAAGGAGAGTGAGAGTGAGTGCATGTGCGCGCGCATGATGCACACTAGTCAACAAAGTTGTTCTCCAGTATCTGAAGCGATATCTCTTAGTGAAGCATAGTAATGGCAACTAGTAGTTGATTTTACTTGTATGTATGTATATATTTATTTCCATACTGCCATACAAAATTCTTACAATTTTTAATACATTGAGTTGCTATTTTTTCTTTCTTTAGTCCATCATACATTTTAACACTGGTTATTTATGCATGGTGGCTCAAAAAATTCATATTGCTTTATTTTTCTAAACCATTTTTCTTTTACTCTCCCCGTATATTCTCCTATTCTTTTTATATCCCTCTCCTTTTGTATTTTCATTATCCTAACTTTTAATACTTCTTTGTTAACATTTTCCCATTCTTTAGGTAAAAACTGATGTCTCCACAACTTAGTTTCTTCACATTCAATTATATAATGCAAATCATTATCTGCCTCTCCACAAAGAGGACACCTTTCAAATTCGCTCACTATCTCCCCTTAGCCTATGTGCACTTAATCTAGACCAGGCCCACCCTTCTTTCACTAACCTATTACCTACATCCACATACTTTTCCCTTAGCGTACTCCATGTTTCATATTTTGGCAACTATTTAATCCACACACAAACTCCAGCATGTGTAGAGGACCACACTTGTCTTTGGTTGAAGGGTTACCTTGGATCTAGCTGGTAGGATTTTAATAGATCCACTAAGCTTTCCCCATATTTGCTGTTGCAGAATGCATAAATGCTATGACAAGTTAGTGTTCGTAATGACATATCTTCCAATATGTTGTAACCGTTACACCGCTGTCCCCAGTGCCTCTTGTAAGAGCAGTTGCGTCATGGGTGGGAGAGTTTATTTCTCATCACTACCTCTTCTCAACCCTTGAGTAGTGATGTAAGAGTTTTTTTATTGCCTCACTGAATACATTGCAAACTTTTTATTGCTCCCTCCCTAAAGGCCAAAAATAGGGCTTTTGAAAATTTTGTTTTTTACAAATTTTGGTTTGAAGCTGTGTAAGAGGTTAATGAACCTACAAATATATTTGAGATTTGAAGGTACTGCGTGACAGAACAATCAAGCATATTGAAAAGCATGCTCAACACTTGGAATGTTGTACTCTCGTGCTTCCATGAAGCACATTCCAGTTGAAGTACAGCCACTTCTAATGCAAGGAATGTTCACATCATGATATACCAAGGTCTCCATATGTCACTTGCTACTGGTGATTCCACAGCTTCAAATAAACAACTAGAGTGCTATGACCCAAAGGTCCATATGTAATACTTTTGCCATGTAGTGTACTGAGTAAATGCACTCCTAATGTTTTTTTTCAGTGTTTAATTCCCTGAATTATAAGATTTTTTTTTTATATGTATAATTTTTGAAAGCATTATGCTTCTGGGTTCCCCCCTCCCATCTTGACATGTTATTTTTTTATTGGTGGAGAAACCCAAATAGCAGATGAACTTGACAGATTAAGAACAGAAATAGGAATGTTATGGAAGCAGTACTATGAATGCAAATGGAAATTTTTGAAAAGATATTGGAAATGTATGATTGCAGATGGACACCAGTTTCAGCATACATAATAAGGTTAGTACTTGTTTTAAAAATATAATTATGTGCATGCCTCTGTTCCTCAGAGGAAATTAATAGTATATGTGGTAGGTTATCCACTAAAAATTATTCCCACCATGCTTCTGAGAATGCATACAAGGTTGCCAGAAAGCAATTCTTTATTAAGCTGTTATATTGAATTCTACACTGCATATTTTTATTCCCTTAAAAATTGTCTATGTGAGGTGCGCATTACATTGTGCTGATAATAAATCTGGCAAATTTAAGGCTTTTAGCATATCTTCTTTCACATCACTAAACTGTTGCCCATCAGTGTTAATTTGTAGCAATACGAGTCCATTTTTGAGCCAATTTTGCCAAAAAAAATTTTGGATAAAATTTTGAATGTCAAATTAGGATATCAGAACCTGATTTAGCAGAAATTACATTTGTAGTAATGCAGCATTAGTGTTATTTGAACCTCCATGAAGGCCCTAATATTGCAACAAAAATATGTTTGTCTTGAAATTCTACATAAAATTTAAAAGTATACTCAAGTACAACAGTAACCTATGATTGAGCTGGTTGATGTATTCTTTTATTTGCTACACTTTATAAAAAGAACTACCCTTGGACATTATGCACCTGGTAGCTAAAATGAACTTCGTTTGTTTACTTTTCCTTACTGGCTGATATTTAGGTGCTGTAAAATTGATGTTTTTTGAAGTGTGTCAAATGCCTTGAAACTTTATTGCTTTTTATGTGACTTTGATGTTAATCTTACTGATTTAAAGATAACTGTGGCAGATTTTTAGGGAGTTTAATAGCATTAATTTTGCTGTCAAAATCCGTATTTTGTTTGAAAGACAATATTGGGTATCATTTCATCAGTGTTTATGGATACATCTGCACAGTGATGATTATGCATTGAGTTGACATTCCATGCATTATCTTCCACCATATATGCAATTATTAGGATATAAAAATGCACAAAAAGAAAGTCATAGTAAGCAGGGTACCTGTTCATCTTGGAGTCTGTAATTCCGTTTGAAAGCAAAAATAATTAGTCCTCAAAATGGTGAGCTCACTAAGTCTGCTATCCTAAGGACTGCTAGCATCTCTTGCCCCAAGGATCCTTAAGAATGACTAATGAACAACAATGAGATAATTTGAAATGGTGTGTCAAAACATTTCAAGAATGTAAGGTTAACTTCCTAGCATAAACTATAAAATCACATTGTTTCCTATTTCCCCTGCATTATAATATTGGAAGTAAATAATAGGTTGCATGATACCAGAGAAAGCTTGCATTACCTGGCCAAGGGTAGTATTTATCTGCCAAGTGGCTGCACAGCCACAGATTTACATCATGAAAATTGGCTACTCATTTTCATTTTGTCCTATTTTTCTCTTTTTCTCTTTCTTGAAATCATCACACCCTAATAAACTGAAATAAAATTAGATGAAATACCAAAAGTACCATATTTACACGAATCTAAAGTGCATCCCATATTTGAAACTTAAAATTATGAAAAAAGGGTTTGTATCGAATGTAGAGCGCATCAATGACAGAAAATAGGTATTTCGTTTTAAATTTATTTAACACAACGGATTTATTGTATATATAAATTATCAGATTATAGAATTGAAAGTTCCCTATTGTTAGGTGATACATTGTTAAAGTAAATTAGTGAACCTGAAATAAGGAAAGTAAACATTCAAAATTAATTTATTAATACAATACTATAAATTACAAGCATGAATCACCATTATTCACTGATGCATTCATCACTGGAATCCTCGGAAGTGTCCACATCAGAAAAAGGTTGATTTCCTCTCTTCCCATCATCCTCGTTCCAGAGCATGTCATCCTCGCTGCCATCCAAAGCATTTGAAATGCAGCATTTCTTGAATGACTAGCTTTAGTAGCAAATAATGCCAATTTCTGTTTTTGCCACAAGCAAATGTTGCTCTCTGATACATTGAACACCCTTCCTGCCTTTCTATCGCCATTTTTTTCAGCATAAAGGATTACTTTATGCTTTAAAGAAGCATCATAAAACATTCTGTTTGCCCTTGCCCTCCATATCGTAACTAAAAACATGCAATAATAGGCAATGATAAATGGACGGCTAGCTTGTCGCGAGTTTCAGGATGCATGTTAACTTGTAATCCATTGTGACGTAATAAAGAAAAAAAAATTGAATGGAGTTACTGGTGTTGTATGGAAGGGATTTGCACTCGAATTTAATGCGCACCACGATTTTCAGTACTACATTTGGTCAAAAAAGGTGCGCATTAGATTCGCGTAAATATGATATTTTTAGCGAAACAATGCATGTTCAGCTACACTTTATGTGAGTGTACCTCTTTCATGCTACTACCACAACCACAAGACAGATAAATGCTAACCTTGAGTGGTTAATAAGTAATGTATATGACAGAATCATTCTTGTGCGCAGGGAAATAAATTCTTTTGTTGTGGCTGCAGGCAAAAAACAATTGATATATGAACTTGTTTACAGTGAAAGTTGAATTGAATCTTATATTATTAAATATAAATATTCTTAATTCTGTCATACTGTAACTTTCAATACAAACATGTTTAATTTCTGGGTTCCATAAATATTCTTTCATTGCCAATTTAGACTACATTGTTTATTTCTGTACAGCATGTGCTTCCAGCATACATTGCAACTTTGCCCATTTGCATCCCTTAAAATTGAAGTAACTGCCATTTTGATTAAAACATTTTGAAAATGTCTCGCTCTTTTCATTTACATCTTGCTTGGTTTTAAACACTAGGCCTTTATATTGTTGTGACCAACTCAAAACAAGGTGTCACAGCTGTTATGAGTGAGGAAAGGTCTGCCACTCAACAGCGACTTGTGTATATGTATGCATGTATCGAGTACATATTTGCAATATTGGCTCCCGATGACCCTGTTGCCTGCCTTGCTGTGTGGCTAAGTATGTCCCAGATTGTGGGAAGACTGAATAAACTTTATTCTCTTTTGAGTTAATCTATGTAAAAGCTCTTCCTTTCTCAGGATACATACTGCATAATGCATATGCTTTGTGTCCCCATAAATAAAAATCATAGGAATCTGAATAAGGCACCATAATGCTAAACTAATAACACGATCATCAGACATCCTAATTTCCCTCATTGATTTTATGCTGTGCAGAGTTTCATTATCCTGCTTGAAATAAGTAAGCTTGCTCTTCTGAGTTCATGCAAGAATGGAGTCAAAATGTTGCAAGCATATTGTGCAGAATTTGTTTTTCTGAAGAAAAATATGTCCCATGATTCCACATGCCCACACTATACCTGAAATTTTACATCAGGGGTAAGAGAATCCTTTGTACAATATGCAGATTTACTGCACACCAATATGTATTATTGATACTATTAAAATATCTGCTAAAGGAAAGCTAACTGTAAAATATGAGTTTGGATTAACAATTCTGTTGCGCAGTTGTGTTTGGAAATATGTACAATAACATATTTCTCTGTGCCTAATCTACTGAACAATTGCAATCTTCTCTCTCTTTAGTTTCATTAATTTTTTTTTTGCAACACATGCACCTGTTTGATTCCCTAAATATTAATAGAAGCATGCTGTTCAACCAAATACATCTTATTACAACACAGACATGCTTAAGACTGCAGAATCACAATTGATTGGCCAGGTGGTAACGCCTGTTGTCCCACATGTCTTGCATATACAGGGTAATATTTCAGAAATGTATACCTCATATAGAGAGAAGGAGAAAAAGGGTACAGCAGATGTCAGAAAATGCCTAATTACAAATTTAATTCACCTTAGAGTTCATTATGTCTGTAGCGGCAGCTGGAACACACTGATCATGTCTGAGGAAATGTTCAAAATGATCTGCCTGAATACAGGCCTCTGCTCATTTCATTGAGTTTGCACATGAGCAAACATGCCCGGTGTAGTGTACTGCCCGACAGGTTGTCACAATGCGCAAATGGAGAGTTGGCTCATCAGCAACAAGAATCGAATACACAAGAGACTTTACGTGTCCCCATAGGTAAAACTCCATGAGCCACCAAGTTAGGAGAGCATAGTGACCAAATAAATGGTCCACTACTACCTATACAGCGCTTCAGGTGCCTGCAGGCAGATTGAAATGTATGGGAGCACCATCATGCATGATGTGCATTTGTCAATGGGATGCAAGTGGAATGTCTTCCAAGCAATCCGGCAATGTAGTATTTGTATATTTTTGCCCAATAAGCCTCCCCAGAAGAACTTAAGGTTCCAACAAGCACTCGCCAATCCCTACCCAATGTTAATGGAGAGCCTTTGTTAATCAGATTGGATGATTGCATGGGGATTTGTGTCTGTTCATACATGTTGATTATGGAAATTCTGGATTCTGTCCTTTGTAAATGCTGCATCATCTGTGAATAGCAGCAGCTGTGAAGTTGGATGTTACACTGCACTATTGCAGGAACCAGCAGCAGAAGAACATTAATCTTGTAGGATAATGCGCTGGGAAGAAGGCTTGTACACGTTGGAGATGATACGGAAACAGCATATTTTATCGTAACATTCTCCAGATAGTCATTGGGGCATATTCCTTTGCAAGCCTAAGCCTAGTGCCGATTCTAATCCTTGTATCCACAGCGTTGTGTACAGCTTCCACCTCAGGGATTGTACTTCTTGGCCGTTCCCTGTTGCCTGGTGGATGTACAAAACTCTTGTGTTCACAGAGGCAGTGATGAACTCCCTCAAATGTCTTCTGGTCTGGCAGTCTACGCATTGTGCATTCCTGATTCAAGTGATGCGTCTCCAATGCATTACCATCCGCCAAACTATACAAGCATGCTCGCAAACTCTTCGTTGGTGTACATTATCACTTCAGATGAGTGTTTCAGCTGCTATTACAGATGCACAGAGAACCCTGCACATAAAAGGTTGAATAAAGCTGTAATTATGCATTTCTGACCTATGTTGTCAAAACCTTGTATTCTTCTCTCATAAAAGGAATGCATTCCTAGTGTTCTGCCATTGAGTTTGAATACATCCTGTATATTTCAATGAAAGCGAAGATAAGAACTTTGCTGCCACATTTGTTAGTGGCATTAAGCACCCGAGGCCTAAAACTGTTGTAGTTTTTTTTTTAAGCAGAATTTTTAGAATTTTGTAAAAACCACAGGAACAAATGCATTTTTGCTGTTCAAAAATCTGTTATGGAAAGAGTTGTTTCTGTGATAACTTTGTCATTTATGGTTAAGGGATTAGAAGTAGGAAAGAGTGATGCCTAAAACATGCCAATGGAGTATCTGTTCTAAGAAACATTACTTTTGATTAGTTTCGGTAAATAAACCAGTCAGTGCAATACCATATCTGCTAACATTGATATTAAGTATCACAGTTTAAAGTATTGTTTTGAAACATTGAATACTCTATGCTGAGTGTGTAGATCTTCAGGAAGTAGCCTAGTTCAGAAGGAACTAGTGCATCCCATAATATATGGTATAGGGGGATAAGTCAAGGTTGAATGCTGTTTATGCATACAAATATGTCAGAGTTAGCTTATTACAACATTGAGAAAAGAAAATTAGAATTGGAAGTGAAGTATTGAAAATATAAAATGTAGATGGTGTGGTTTCTAAACTGAGGATGAACAAGCCTTAACCATTTGCAGCACGTTGCATTCTTAATGCTTTATCCCTAGTGTGCATAACCCAAATGAACCAAAACATTTTATAGCTCTTGCAATTCCAACTGCTTACACTAATACTGTAAAGAACCTGATGGAGCTGTAATGTGTCAAATGGACTAACAGCTCATGTTTTTCATTCTTAAGTTTTGTCCTGTCATTTGGTTTTACTGATGCAAATTGTTTAGCATAAATCATTTTAGATGAGTGTGTTTCAGATTTGAATACTTTTTGGTTGCACCATTATTAGAACTAAGTATAAGCATGTAAACATGTATTAAAATTACATTGTTATAATGTGCCATAATTTTAAAATAAGAGATATCCATATCAAAGTATAAAAAATATTTTTATGTGAAAGTGAAATTTTAGCATTTCTAAGACATTCCTTTCATTGTGTTAAAAGAAATTGTTTTGGGGAAAGAGCTTTGAATTTTTTTGGTTTTATTTAAATAGTTCTCACTTTACATGATGTTGCTTGTATTGTACTCAAGTTTGACATGATATTTGTCTTACAGAGATTGACTGGTACCACCCAGCTTATGATGTCCCAGACAATTGCACATTGACTTATTTTCTGTGTAGCTGTTATTAAAAGTACCTTATTGTATGCTTCATTTTAATTAACTTGAGGATATGGTTTAATGGGCAGATTTATATACAAGGACATATGAAATGGTCATAAAATATAGCATAGCTTATCTATTTTGAAAGTGTGCAAATTGAAATAACTGCTATCTGCATTCCACATATAAAATGCTGCTTTCAGTAAGTGAGGCATAGCTTAGTGGAATTGGTTTTGGTGTTTGTAATTTTGAATGCAAGGCTGCAATTCCTCAGGTTAAATAACCACAAATCTAAGAAAAAACTATTACCATGTTTTGAGTGTAAATTAAGTAGAGCTGTATACAAGAATGTTAAATTGTAGAAGTGCAT
Organism: Deroplatys truncata; assembly: GCA_030765065.1. Lineage (NCBI taxonomy): Eukaryota > Metazoa > Arthropoda > Insecta > Mantodea > Mantidae > Deroplatys > Deroplatys truncata. The sequence goes on from CM060987.1 coordinate 53,024,040, forward strand.
GAAATAGCAGTTAAATGTAATGCTACTTTGTGGTGTTTTGGGCTTGGTTACAATAATTGGATACATTTCTCAACGGACATTATTTCTCGTACTTAAAATTAATGTTTTGTAACAAGTTGCCATTGAAAAAACAAAAATAGCGTTTTAATAATGAAAGTTAAAGTAAATTTCAAAGAGGTTTAGTTATAACAGAGTATTTTCTGAGTAGTCTCTTCAGATGTGCTCTTAACTGAAGCTCATCACGCATTAATTGGAATAAACACTTCTTTTTTTTTAACAGTAAACTGGTATTGTGGTGCAACTTTCCTCTTTCTTGTATTTCATTTCACTTTGCAAGAATTATTTAAGCCACAAGGACATCTGATTTCTGTTACATAGTAAAGGCCATCAACGTAATTGTCATAGAGAAACTTTTCTACCTTAGCTGTTTTCCTTTTCATAAATGATTTCTTTAAATTCCACATATTAAGACAAACTAAGTAATGCGCATTACAAGAACTGTGAATGGTAATATACAGCCTTTTCTTTTCTGGAAAAGATTGTGCCACTACTTGAGGGTAAGGAAGGAACATATTTTCAGGCTCTCTGAAACACAATTTCCATACAGTACATCTGTAATTTTTGGGCTGTCATTCCTGTCAAAGTGCCATACCCACTCCCCCAGACCCCAAGCATCCATCAGGAATTCCTATTGCGCAGTTTCTTCTGTTCCATAGGCCAAGAAATAGTTCAGACTGTATCATTTAAACATTGATTATAGTTGTCAACACAAATGAAAAATTAACATAGTACAGTTCAGCACATGAATTGCAAAGCAAACTGGTAAAGGAAAAAATGCATGATCTTTATACTGGAATTTTTAAATAACACTTTATGAATGGGAGCTTTTCAATTTTTTTCCCCCATCTAGAATTACTGGAATGCTATTCTATTACATTTTGCAAGTCATTCAGCATAACTTATTTTTTAGTTCTGGAAATGGGATTGAATGCAATATGTTGCACTACTAAATCTTTGTTTTTTGCCATAGAAAGGAAAATAGAGATAAGCAATTTCCTTGGAAAGTTGAAATAACTTCATGAAATGAGATACTTAAAAAATTATGGAAATATATATATATATATATATATATATATATATATATATAAATGATTTTTCCCAAGGTAGTAATGTAATGTCATTCCAGTATATTCTGTCAGCAAAAAGGGCTAGGGTAAAACACATTTTAATCAATACTGCATACCTGTGAAAGTGCAAATAGCTGCTTAAATGTTTTTAAATTTGTTTTGGGGGGGGGCATAGTTGCAGCAAAATGGATTCATGGATTATGTTCAGTGATTTTTGTTTCCTCTTTTAATACAACTATTCTGTATGTGCGGTTGGAATTTTTGGTATTGGAGAAATGTGGAAAAAATAATAGTATGCTACAGTGAAAAAGTTCATTTTAATTATTGCAGAAATGTATTAAAGAAGTGAATTCTAAAAGTTTAAAAAATTCTGCACAGAAGTAGAATATACCAATGTGACTAATAATGCAGTAAAGTGTAAAGCCCTAATGGTAAGTGAGCTGCTTTGAGCAGCTTCTGGAATTTAGCGTTTTCTTCAACTACATTCTTATCTTGGCAGTCTGAGATTCCTTTGCCTAAACCTCTCTTCATTGTAGCATCCAGCAAGTTTTTTTTTCTCACTTATTAGCAACCCAGGTAGTAACAAAATGCTGCATTAGAATCATTATGGTTTCGTGCTAAGGAAGTTAATGCTTTGGGTCCAAAAAATCCTTTTGTGTGCCAACAGGTTTCTTCTAAAGATTCCATTAGAAATAGGTTTTACTGTGTTGTAAGAAGAGGATTGTAATTATTGGTACAGACTTAATGCCTGGTATTAAGGAAATGTCACCTTAATCCAAATGAAAACAATGTAGTGTCTTCCATGGTTTAAGTTGTGTTGTGCTAACGCTTAGCCATATTAATTTAAAAACTCTAAAAGAATTTTGTTAAATAATTCAGTCAAGCATTGAAAGCATAATGAGAATGCAATAAACTATTAGGGGATCCAAATGTTAGAAGTGTGAGGTAGGCAGAGTATCTGAAAGATCATTTAAAGCAACTGGAGCTTCCTGCCAAACTTATTGAACATTTAATCTCGTAGGACTTGTCTTCTTAAAAACTGTGGCATTAAATGATATGAATATTGTCTACTAACATTTGCCATGTTCTTAGTGCTACAGTGGTGGCAGGGATTGATTGTCCATCATTTGCTTCAAGAGATTTCTTACCTAGTGCTTCTAGAATTTATGGAGCTATGCTTGATATTTAATTTTAGTTGTGTTTCATCTTGATATGAAAATCACTTCCTTATATTGCGGATATGTTTCACTTTTTCTCATGTCTAGAAAATTAGCCTTTATAATGCTTACTGATATTTTTCATGTTAAATATGTGCTCCCCAAGCAAAATAGTTGTGTTAACCTAGCTATAGTTTTATGATCTATGATAATTCATTATGTCTTGTATATAAATCTGTTCTTCACTTGTTATTGTGTCTCTTTACTACTCGCATATAAATTGCTGCATTTCATGATTGATTTTAAAAGTGAATATTTGCCTTATCAGAACATATCTGTAGTGTTGCCTTTCATGACATTTTGAAGTGCTTGATGAGTTTTCTGTTTAGTGCTTGTTCATTTTGTGAGGTGTTTACCATGTTTGCAAAGCAGAAATGAATCGTAATCCCTTACTTTGAAGAACTTCCAATAGGGTGAAGATGCTTTCCAGAAACAAAAGCTCATGTTATTGAACTAAATGCAAAAGAGGTTTTTTTTCTACTAAACAAAATCTTCCCCATTCAGAAGTTCTTTGCATTGTATGGGATTTTGAACTTCTCTCTCTTTGCAGAAGGATTTAAATATGTTGTTGGTCGCTGCATATTCTCTTTAGGGGTTACAACTTTTTGCTTATTTCGTGCAACGTGGTGTGGAACACTTCAGCATCGCTGCAGAGCAACATGGTCCAGCCATGGTTTTAAGTAGAGTGCGTATTATGATTTTTACTTCTGTAAAACCAAAATTTCCCATGGTATTCTTGAAACCTGTATGATTATTTCTTGTAGTGCATTGAGTGTAAGGTGCCATTTCTGTATTTACTATGCGTTGTCTTTTGCAAGTGTTATATTTGGGGTGCAGTGTTTTTCGTTATCTTTCTAGTGGAAGCAACCAACTTAAAACAGCTGAGTGATCACTTCCACTTTATCACGTAAGTCTCTGTCGTCTGTAACTATTTCAGTTGTATTTGTAATGCCACAGAATTGCATCTACATGCACATAAAATACGGATATATTGCCTGTTTGAGAGCGATGCTTTTCCATGATGTTTTTGGGTAAACTTCAAATATTCCAAATGTTAGCATTCATGTTTACTCATCAAGAATGGGTTTTTGTAGAAGATGGCAAAGGTAGCTTTGGGTTTGGTACCCAGTCTGCAATCCATTCTTTAACATCACATACACGAGCACATAGATCTAAAGGAGGAAGCTGGTCAAGGGCGTGAACTTCCGGTCTGCACTCACCAAGTAAGTGAAATGTAATCTAAAACTGGAATAGGTAAACATAGCTTTCAAAGTAAAATGTTTGTTGTAAATACTTGATGACACCTTTTATAACGACTTTAAATAATTTAATATTCATGTCAAAAAGATTGATTTGTGGCATAACTAATCACAATTTGTTCCACTTAACATATAAAACAATTTTGAAAACCGGAAGGCTCCAAGTATATATGCAAATTGAAATTTGTCATACGTTTCAGTGCGCATCTTTTCCATGTTAAGGCTGTTATTGTGATGTGTTTGTGTGTAATATTTGCTCCATTTCATGATTCATATAAATATATATATGAGATTAGATGCAGTTATGTCTGAGCTGTTGCAGGTTATATACCTTAAGTTTGTAAATGGGAGTGATACTAAGAAGAGGATATTCCCAGAGGAACTTGTTTTATGCAGTTTTCTGTTTGCTGGATAAGTGGGTTATTGTTTTATGATCCTAAGTTAGCAAAATATGTGCAGTTTTGGCTTATCTATGCATTTCTTTGTCATTAAAGATTTATTGTTAAAGGCATAAGTGCATCTATGTAAAATTGAATTTTAGCAAATACAATCAAGATCAGGGAATTGTTAAATATAATGTATAAAAATAAAGTGCATTAATAAAGCTGGGCGATTGAACAATTGTGTAACACCTTGTATAAACACAGGTTTCAGCTGCACATTAAACAGATTTCAGCCAGTTTCTTTAACATGGTTTATAGTTCAGATGATAATATACAAAGAGGCATGAAAGTGCTTAATGCTAGCTACATTTATTCCTATCGTGATTGCATTTAAACCACTCTTAGTGTTGCTGGAATCTTCATACCATGAATCCAGGGATGAATTTTATAACAGGAATTATTTGGCCATCATTTGCCTAATCAATAAAATTTGCAAAACAGCAAACAGTTGTATGTTGCACATATTGAGATAAAAATAGTAACAAAAGTCCCAGTTAGTGGGAGTAAACAGTTGAATACAACGTAAACCTTATTTGTTTCATTGATCAATTTATGTCCCAGCTCAATGCAAAGTACCTGCATTAACTCTGAAATTTTTATGCACAATTCAACACCCTGTCATAGGATAGTAATAAAATTGCACAAGTGAATCCATTCCTTAGACAAGAGGTATACAAACCTAAAAGAAGCAGTTGTGCAATGTTTGGTGCATAATTTTGATAACAACATTGCCTGTTGTAGATTGCCAGATGTCCCATGTGGTAGTTTGTAATTGCCTGCTTTGAGCAGAACAGAAGTAGACAAAAGGAATGTAGGTTTTGTTGACCAGAATGTCACTGTATGAGTACACAATTTAGTGCATATAGAGCAAGACTATTGTGTACTCCTTGGCTTAAGTAAATTGATCGTTACAAAACAATTTTCTGTTGATGACTGAAGATGAACTAGATATTTGTGAAGTGCTCTCTCATGTCGGCCAACACATGTGCAGTGTGCAGTATGTCCAGGGAGTAAAAGTATAAAACTAAAACTCTATAATCTGTCTCAAACTAAAGCGACCCTCTTGTAAACATATGGGAGAGAAGAAAGAGAGACAGACAGTGGGATGGAATGCTCTTAGGCTGCTGATTGATGGAGGGAAGTCCATGGATGTTTTGTTTTGCACAATAACTGCCTCTTGAGAAATACAGCACTGCAAGTAGTTTTCTAATCAGCACTCAGACCAAATTAGTTTCGTTGAGAGAAAAAGTCTACAAATATTTCATTCTGAAAGGAATGCCTACAGCGGACCTATGCATACAGATATGTATTAAACCGAAGCCAGGTACAGTTACACACTGTTATCTTATTATTGTTAAATAATATGCAGCTAACTTTGTATCACTAATGTAGTAGTTGTGTAATACATAGGTGGTATTCCTATATCTTGCGACCCTCTCGGGACAAGTAGGTCTCGAGGTGAATACTGTTTCAGATGTTACTGTTTATTGTGTAGAGTTGTTTCTGATATTTAAGACTATTTCTTACACCTCGCTCATACTTCACAAGCCCAGAACAAGAGCTATTTAAAAGCAGTCAGCTTATCATGGAGCAGGCCTGTCAATCTGCCAAAATAATATGAGCCAAGCAAACCTTGAAGTAGCTAGAGGCAAATGATTGCACATTGTTTCATGATGCTTAGGAAAGAAACTTCGAAGCGTTAACCGTATGCTACTATACGATAATATTAATTTTGGCCATGTCTAATTTGTCAAGAAGTTAGTGCTGCCACAACTAATGTTACAAAACTTATCTGCATACATGTACTCTCTTTCAAGAAAGTAAGTGTACACTTTTCACGGGTCAGTATCATTCAAGTGTTCCGTGAGTAGGGGGTATGAAAACTAAATCAACCGTGGTTCGTACATGTATACTGTCATGGTCGCCATTTTAGCCTGTCGCTCACTTCGAGGATTTCTATGGCTATGTTAACCCAGTATGGCGATACATGGACTAAATTCACAAAACAAGTTGCAATTCTCTTGCTACTGAGCGATTAACAACATGGCATTGGCAAGAAAACTGAAAACACATGGAATGATGATTTTAATAGAACCAACATCTATGTTATATATAACCCACATACTAACATAAGTTGCTGTAGCTCATCAGTAAAATGCACACTGTTTCAAGTGTGCTGAGGGTTCATGGTTCGAACCCCAGCATGTCATACTTTTTATTACTAGTTTTTCACCTTGGAAGATGCAGTAATAAACAAATTTACGGTTCTCTTGCAGCTAAGTTATTACTGCATGATAAAATGATAGTCAGGATTTAATTTTTGTTTTCCATTCGTTGTTTCAACAAATTACTTGTTCCATGATAAATACATTATCTATAAATCTGAAATATTTCGGAGATTAATTTATTTCTTCATATATGGCATAGCCTCAGTTATGAAATAGTAGTTGTTTAGTTTGCTTTTTAAGCACCATTATCCTTAGTTATCGCCTTCTTTTTGTTATTTAAATAAGTGGAGTAACTATATTGTAACTAGCAGTTACACAGAATATACCTTTTCAGTTTTATGCATTATACTCCATCAAATTATACACAATTATATTTGCAGATCTAAGTTTGCTTTTCTCAAAATGAGAATTTATCAGCTTGTTATTTTATGTATTAACTTATTGTTGTGATCAGATGTATTGTATACAGCATTTACAAGTTTATTCCATTAAAATTATCATTCAATCTCGCATTTTCTTCGAAATCATGTAGTAATAACTTGGCTGCAAGAAAGCTGTAAATTTGTTTATTACTGCGTCTTACAAGGTGAAAAAGTTGGAATAAAAAGTATGGCCACATGCTGGGTTTCGAACCGTGAACCCTCGGCACCCTTGATACAGCATGCGTTTTACAATGAGCTACGACAGCAGATGCTAGTAGTGGGTTATATATAGCTAGTAGTTGGTTCTATTAAAATCATCCCATGTGTTTTCCGTTTTCTTGCCAATGCCATGTAGTTAATAGCTCAGCAGCGAGAGAATTGTAACTTGTTTTGTGATATTTAGTCCATGTTTAGCCATACTGGGTTAATATAGTCATAGAAATCTTTGAAGTGAGTGACAGGTTAAAATGGCGACCATGACAGTATAGATCTACGACCATGGTCAATTTAGTTTTCATACCCCCAATCACAGAACGCCTAAATGATACTGATCTGCGAAAAGTGTACATTTACTTGAAAGCTAGTACATCAAACATGTGGCGGGTTGAGTCACCTCCTCCTGGTTGTTTACAACAGGATCATTCTTGTCTGAGATAAGAGTATAATATGATCAATGTCTGGAAATTGTGTGCTCAACCCCTTTATAGCCTGATGTATCATATTCATTTTAAAGATTTTATGGTTTTTTAATGTACGGTTTTTCCTAAATTCATATTGCACTAACCTTCAACAATAAAGTTAATCTATTTATAACTGTTTTATATTGTAAAAGTATTAATATTTTTGCAATAAAACTAGGTTTTTTTGTTTGTAACCATCTGCAACTGTGCAGTCAAATATAAACCTTTTAGCATCCAAGCATGCCATTACACTGTTTATTTTACCTGGGCCCTCCCCCTCCTTTACCACAGGTACATTCGACTGCAGTTGCAGGGATTCGAACATGCGACTTCTGGCTTTAAATGGGTGGCTAGTCCATTTCGTATCACACCAATGATCACGGCTGTTCGAGTTGCTTAAGTTGTGGTGCCGGTGAAAGGGATATAAAAGCCAGTTTGGGAATTAGAGGAATAGCAGCATATATAACAAAATAATTCTGGCAATATAGGGTTAAAGCATATCTATATAAATTTATTTACAATATTTTCCAGATTTGAAATTAAATGCAAATACTACATGACTTAAATTACCAGTCATCTCCAACACTGCTTTGAGCAATGACTCCAGGGATTATGGACACTTCTTCTATTATGTCCATATGCGCATTTTACTTTGCAAGCAATTGCCTAAGTTTGAGTGTTTTTACTTTTTTCTATTACTAAACTATAGTTAATGGAGGATGTAATGCATTCTATCCAGAAAAAATCATGAGGTTTTGGCTGGAAATGTATGTTTTGAGATCCCCTTAATAAATAAAACTTGTCAGGAAAAGCTGTGTCAAAACAGCATAATCCAGAAATGCAGGAAAATCCTCCCCCACTACAATTAGTTTAAATTATTTAATTTTTTCAAAAATTTCTGTAACAATTTTGATTGAAATTCCTATGATTAAGATATTTGCAGACAAAAATAACGTGTATCTTGAATTTTATGCAAATAGCATGAGAAGACTTCACTGAAGTTTGTGTAAGTGGTAAATCATAAGAAATACAGACTTACCACACAAAACATGCACATCTCTTTAAAACATGCAATTTGTCAATTATATTGTATTAACCATTTCAGAGATACTTTGCAGTAGTAAATTGCTATTCTTTTAGTGAGGGACTTGCTTTTAAAATGTTTTACTTGCTTCAGCCTACTTAAACTACAACAAAATGTGTAATTTCTGCAAAGGTTTATTTGAATTAACATGAAGTTTTTAATCCCCCCCCCCCTCACTTTTATTCAATTAAATTTTCCTTGCAGTTCTTTCATTACATTTAAATATGTGCTTTTCTTTTCCCTCACAAATTTGAAGATTGCTTTGTTCAAAATAATTTGTAACCATTTCAGTTTTCATATATCTACCTACCAATCCTCTTTGTTTTCCACTAACTTTATTTATGTATCTTTCCCAATTTTGTTTCATCGAGTATAAATAGAGAACACCTTTTTATAGTAAGGTTACCGTCGGCTTTTGGTGTCCTGTATCTTTAAAATGTATTGCCAAATACCCTTGTAATAAAGTATATTGTAGGTACTACATGTAGCAATGCCTTAATAATAGCAGAACAATGATAGCAAGTGCAATCAAGCTTTTCAAACACACTCAAGAATAGACACGATTAAAATGTTAATAAACAAGGGGGAAAAAATCTGATGTGTTAAATTCACATGACTTTCTCTTCTCTGTAAAAGGTTTTCTTATAAAAGCTTGAGTGTATATCCAGATTTCTATTGAGATAAACTTCGTTACACCTTAACGTATTTCATTGTAGGATACAGAAAGCTAAAACAATTGATTTTGAAAAATGGTTTGCTATGTGACGGCTTTGAAATTCCAAGCATCTTTTATGGCCACAAGAAACAAAAGAATCTAGACATATCGCCTGAAAAAACAAATATTTGTAAATTTAAACCTATAATAAAAAATATCTTGGAAATAGCACCACAAAAAGTTTGACAAATTGTGTCCTTAATGATATTACATTTTTCATGTAATATTTTGTCTCTTACAATATATTAATTATATAAGTCGTTAAGAAAGAAGATTCTCAGGCTACTTGCAGAAAACTCTAGATATAAAATTTGTAATGCAAATACCATAAACAAATTACATTTTAATCGAAGTCATTAGAACCAATTTTGATAAAATAAACATTCTCTTTGTAAAGGGTATTTTTGAATGGAGGGAAAATTTTTTGTCATCCTTGGAAGATGCTGGTATTTAACAGATTTGTTGCTTTGAGTTATGCTGTTCATATATGAAGGTTTTGCTAAAAATATCCATTTCTATTGTTCAGTCAGATCCCAAAGCGTGTATTTCAGTGAAATTGGGATGCCTAATTTTTTGGTGGAATATAATACTTCCTCAAGGCAAGTAATGGACGAAGTAACAATGAAGGAAATTATGAATTTCAAAACCCAGTTTAAGAAATTCATGAGGTATATTCCTAAAAAGCAAAGTATATATTGTGGTGGTGACATGACTTTTTTTTTTTGATACGTCAAAACAGCGCATGGCCATTTAGCATAAAGAAATTAAAGAAAATATTTGAAGTAAAAAGAAAGCAGTCGGTCATTTAATACCAAAGACTAAAAAGTTGAAATGTGATACCTTCAACAATCTTTCAAGTAAATAGATTTTTCTGTGTTTAAACAACTCATTGCTTCAAATACATCTGTGCTTCTGTCTTGAAGGTCTTATTTCTGCCACTTGTTTGGAGCTTTAAATTATGCCCAAACTATACCAGTTGCTTTTTCAGTGTGTTAGTTAATAAATAAATGACAGTGAATCAGGCGCCTAGATGCAAACCCTGACATTTCCACTTTCAGGAAATGAAAAAAAATATTATGTTTAATACATTCTGTTGCAGACAAACTTACATCGATACCACTTGTATATACACTATAGTTTTGCAATACATTAGTTATTTCTAAGACCTAGCTATTGTTTTCTGGAAAAATGCATTTAAAATTTGGAAGTGTCTGCATGTAAATTTTACCAACAATAGAATAGTAAGTTATGTGTAGGATCTACTGAAACGCACTAAAAGATATAAATATTATTTCATATTGTATATTTTTATGTTTTATGAAATATATTCATTAATGTTGGTAATAACATTATGAATGGGGTATTTTTTTCTTGTATTACAATTACTACTATGCAGGCTTGATTTAAACTTAAGTTATTACTTCATAATAAATGCAGCAAAAATAATTATTTTGATTTGATATTCAGGATTACCTTTAAAATACTGTTGCCTTAAATGTTAAACAGAATCCTTTTGATTATCAGCACCAATGCAAGTCAGAAGTTTCGTGGATAAATTAAAACAGCAGCTAATACAAAAATGCTAATGAATCCAATCGAGCTTTCTTTACCATCTTTAAATGATGGCATATCCGGTGCATTTTGTATTGAAATTTGAGTCATGAAATATCAACTGAACTTTATTTCACTATGAAATACACTATTGAACACTATTATGTTTTTGTGTTTTGAATGCAACATTTTTCCCAAGACAGAATCACGGGAACTGCAGTTCATCCATGAGAAACTCTTCAGGATATGAGGTGAAAGAGGAATAGCAATATGAATCCTGTGTGACTTAAGCATGAGCACAGTTTTCGACTTACATACACTGCGTTGACGTACATTCACCCTGCATCTACGAAAATGTCAAGTTGCACATTCCTCTTACGATTTGGAACATATTGTGGCTATTCGAAAAAGAAACATTGCAATATGTAGGGTCAATGTGTCCATTGTTAGCAAGTGACAGTGAAAGGCTGAACTTTGCTGTTGTGTGTGGTTGTATGCAAGAATTACCAGCAAGGCTGAGTATCTGTAAATAATTTCTCATTGTGTAGTAGTAATTTTAGTGTTGGAAAAATATTAATTTTGCCTCCGTAATACCGGGAGAGCCATAAGACTACGAACGATCTGCGCAGTGTTTTTCCTGTCTGCATCCTCAGTGCTCTTTGCCATCTGCTGCTATCATAGAAAGGCATGGATGAAACCATAGAACATTTTTAAAACTACTTTTAAAGGCTTAACTTTATGAAAGTGTGTTTGAGGACAGAATTATTAGTAGAGATTTGTGGCCCCCTCGGTCCCCCGACCTAACCCCCTGCGATTTCTATCTCTGGGGTAACTTAAAGTGTACTAGACAAACCCACTCACCCTGGAAGAATTAAAACAAAATATCCGACAGGAAATTGCTAGCATTTCTCAACGTGAACTATGGCGAGTGATGGATAGTTTCCTAAAGAGGTGCCACAAATGTATGGACGACGGTGACCAGTTTCAGCATCTCCTTTCATAAAGTTGGTAAGTAAAGCCTTTAAAAGTAGTTTTAAGAATGTTGAATGGTTTCATCTGTGCCTTTCTATGATAGCGGCAGATGACAACAAGCTCCGAAGACGCGGACAGGAAAAACACTGTGCAGCCGGTTTGTAGTATTTTGGCTCTCCCTGTACATTAATGCCCTTATTCTTTATCACAATATGTAGTAATCAAATTACGCCTCATTTTTTTTATTCTCTAAATTGCTTCCAATTACTGGGTTTGTCACTTTCCTCTTCCCTCGTCCTTGGTAGCTGGGATAATAGCAGTTCCCATCGTTATTATTAGTTTTCCTAAATTTAAGTACAATGTAGCAGCCCAGACATTCTGAATTGCCTCTGAAAATGATTTAAGGTTGAAGCTTTCCTAAAATATGTGTCCCTCCATGTTTGTTTTTTTGATCTGCATTTATATGTCTGGTTGCACATAGAAAACTGGGTGATGCAGTATTTCATTCTCTTTCGTAGCATTAAAATTGCCTTAGCATTTGGTATTCACCAAAACACTGTAATGATGAAATCTGTCGAGCAGTTTACTTAAAATTAACCAAGTAAGCACTGAAAAAAATCTGATGTGTAATGTGACTCGATTTATGACACATTCACATGTAATGTTTACACTATTTGAGGAATGAGTCCAGACGGGAGGCAGAGGGGGAGCTTGCACAGAAACATAACAGACAGGCCATATTACGTCACCATTTCCAATGCATAGCATGTACAGATCTGCAGCAAGAAAATGCAGCAGTTGAGTCTGTTAGTTGCAGTGGATGGGTTTGTACACAAGCCAAAATGCACACTGTCATGGAAGTCATATGCTCACAAAGTAGAGAATCAGCCATTTGTGGATTAAGGATATGTTTTATTAGGTAGAGAAAAAACAGTATAGTTTATTCTTATTTATGCAATTTGTGTTGATGCTCAGACTGTACTGTACTCTCATTTGGGCATTATCTATCCTGTCTAAATCTAACCATGGCACACTGATGATCTCCCTTGAAAACTACACTCTTTCCGTCAGATAGGTAGTACACACACAATGCTTTAAACAACATTGAACTTTTATCAGCATTCGGGTATCTCTTACGGTTTTACTCGTTATGCAACACTTGATTAGAGTTATGGGGACTTCTGTTTACAGAAAATTCATCATGCAATTTTGTCATGCCAGCATCTTGAGCAGTCTGTTGAAACCATTTTCGAGAGACTTGACATTTTCCTATATAAAGCATTCCTGGCAGGAAGTATTTTGCATTCTGGACTGAAGTAGGTTTAATATTTATCATGTTTCTGAGTTATGCCATTCTCTTTCAGTAGGGTTGCTGTAATCTGATAATCCCAAAACCAGAACATTTTTTACCGCTAGTTTAATGGATTTAAAGAAATGAAATTTTGAGAAACAAGGCGCCGTAATGTGGGTGAAATGTACATTTAATTAATAATCCAGAGTTTTGAAGGACTTGCTGTGCTTTACCTTAAGTAAGCATGTGTGATAAAAATACATTAAGTGTATTTAGTAGAAAACTTAATGATTTTTTGGTATCAACATTTAAGTTTTTTGTATACTAATCCTGTTTCTCAGAATCTAGAACAGAAGAAAGGGACTTGAAATTGCTCACTATAAGTTTATGAAACTCACTAGCATATTTTTCATATTGTATTTGCAGCATAGCATTAACTGATTTTTACTGATAACCTATTCATTTCTTCTGTCCACTGAGCTCTCATGAGGGGAAAAGCTCTCTACTTTGGTGTTTTGACTAGGAATGGAGAAATGTCATCCCACAAATTATAGCAACTCTGAATACTGCTTACTGGAGATGCAATTATGAATGAAGGCAATCATTTCTTATGTGACAACAAATTCTCAAAACTACCGTCCTTGGCCTCCCACCTTAAAATTTAGTGAAATTGAGTTCAAATATAATAAAATTTGCGAACTTTTGTCTTTTTGGCTGGGAAGTTTTCATTTACCATAAAATTGCGGACAGTGTGCACAATCCTATCTTACACACATACAGACCTTTACTAAATGCCTTGTTAGGTTCAGGATTTCTCAAATTGTCTAATTTTAGTGAAAACCCGATATAAAAATTTTCAGTGGAATACAGTACTTCACCTAACTATTGTAGGTAAAGTAAAAAACGTTCATTTTTGTGTGTTTTAAGTCATCTGTAGTAAACACAGACAGTTTAAACAGCATGTAATGCAATGTTGCTTATTTCTCTGAATTAACAGAACTTAAAAACATGTCAGTTTATGTATGTTTCTTAAAAAGCTTTTATTATAAAACACTAGCTGGCATACTCAAGGGTGACTTTTTAAAACTCAAATGGCGATTTAATTAATTTTATTTACCTCTCACTGTATTGTGTATGAAATTATTGTAGAATGACCTAATAGTAGATTATAATACAAGGGGTAAAATTAGGGCTTTATTTTGCAGGTAGGAATGTTTGTGAAACGAAGGCTATAGGCCGAATTTTGCAAACCTGCGAGCAAAATAAAACCACTTTTAACACGTGTGGCATATACTGTTTTATACAGTGCTTGATTTTATAACAAACAACAGATCCCATTTAGAACCACTTCTTGAAACAAGAGAAATTACATTAAAAAAGCGAGGTGTCAGGTGTTTTGTTGATTTGCTAGCAGTCATTTTCAGTGAAATTAATTTCAACATGTTTTGCCTTACACCAGCCAAAGCGATTAAATGCTATGTCATATTGCTTTCTGGATTTTTTGGGTAAGTATTTCTAGTCTTATTCTTTCTGCTGCTTCTGTAATTTCACCTGGCTCTTCCATTTCAGTTTCTTCTGAATTCATGATTTCCGTCATCTTTATTTAGATTATGTTAGATAAAAGAATGTTTTAAATGAAAGAAAGCAGAAAGCTGCCAGTGTGACAAATTGGTTAACTCTATAACAAATTGCGATAAATTAAGGTATAACGATTTGTATTATGAACAGATAATGCAAGTGCCATGGTAAATTAATCATGTAAAAAAGACATAATGAAAATTAATACCTAATTAAACCAAGTTGAGTTATTAAACATGTGCGAATACAAAGAGTAATGGCCACGTGATTGGAGTTGAAACCAAGGTTTGTCACAATTAAGATTATTGCACCAGTGATGATAATTTAAAGCTTTTAGCTTATGTGCACTGTTAGAAATTCCATTTTTAGGCCATGCTGTCTAAAAAAAGATCTTGAAGGTAAATGATTCTCTTTACCACTTATCATAATTTTGTAAAGTCTTAAGATATTCTAAGGGATGAAAAATCTGATATTCAAGGAAATGGAAATGAAATTTTTGATGTATATTTTTCATTTCCTTAACCTCTACTTGACAGATTTAAAAGTTCTGGAAATGGTGGTGAAACAGTCATGGAATGGTTGAGTAACTTTTTTAGATCTTGGTAAATGAAGTTAACTTCTGCAACTTCTTTGTGTACCATGCCATGGTACCATGACATTAAGTCTATATTTTTCACACAATACAGAAGCCATAAACACAAGAACTGAAAATGATTAATATTAAGATTCCACACTACCAGGCCAGTTAAACATTTTGGATATGACGCAGTCTGTGGCAATCAAGGAAAATATTCTAAACTTTTATTAATCTCTGTTAGACTGGACACAATTTTGTGTCTATATAATTAATCGGCAGTGATGAACTGATAACAAAGAAGAAATACAGCAAAACTTAATGTAATTTATTTAAAGGTTTTAGCATAAATTTTGTACTGTTATATGGAGATCCAATAGTCTTTTGTTTTGCTGCCTCATGTTTTCTTAGTTATTCAGTTGTACATTGGTTAAAATATACATAGCTATAGTCACATGCATTTTATGTGGAATAACAAGTCTTTCTACTCCGGCATTTTTAATGAAAAGTGAAATCCATTTTTGCAAATATGTTCTTTCATAGCTCAAAGTTCATACTGAATCATTTTAGTCATTTAGGAGTTGAAATAAGGTATCTTATAGCATGTTTGTTGGGAAGAACTACTCACTGATGGATGAATTATCAAAATTGGTTTTATGGTTTTTGAGACACACACACTCGCTTTATTTTTATAATAATATGGATTAAATTAAAGTGATATTTATTGAGAAACTACTCAAACTAGAAAACACATGGGTAGGTATCTAAGTAGTAAAGAGAATGTCAATAATTCAAAACTTTGGATAAAAGGTATGGAAGATTTTAATTTGTTTCCCTTGCATTGAGTAAATGCGTACAAAATTGCTCTGTGTTATAACACTTGGCTTACAATTAACACTCCAGTGTGATTGGGTCAAAATCAACTTTGAAATTCTTCAAGGAATTGAATCTGCACCATTTTTGCTGCAAAACCAAAAGGTTCCAAAGTAATAAAGTGTATGCAGATTGATATCCTTGTTTTATCCTGGAAGACCACTATCTTATGTACCTGTTTTGCTGGAATGCAAAAGGTTGACCATGGGGAAATGCTAGAGATAAGCTAAATATATGTACTATTTTCCCATTGTCCAGTTTGCAAACATCCTCTTACATGCAATGTATTTAATTATAATATCTAAATATTTTCATGATGGTATGCTGCATTTTTCAGTGATGGCATGCAGATTTTGTCAGCAATGAACTCTGTCAATAGGATGTTGCATCTACATTCTGTAGACAGTTTTTGTGCTTAATTTTTGTTTTGTATAGGTAGTTGCTTTTAGGTTTAACTTATTTTGAGGGGGGGGGATTCAGTTTTTAAGAAATTGCACTTTCATTGGCAGGTATTTTGGTCTCTTACTGCATATATAAAGAAGTGGATTGTTAATGCTACTGTGTATGCCAAACACTCCTTTTACTGTGATGGTATGTGGCAGTATGCCTCCAGTGAAAACTAATCTGGTTTTTCTCTGTTAAAGCCATATTTCTTTTGGTATAAATTACACGCACTTGTCCTTGGGGGGACCAGTAGAGTATATTCATATGGTTTTGGTTAACTGTCTCATTAGGTGGTTAGCAAAAACAAAAATACCAAGGAAGTTTTGCATTTACCATATATTAGGGAACCATTTTCATAATATTCATGGGGCTTAAGCAGTTTATTACTTTTCTTGCTTCCACTCTTTTTTGTGTAAATATTGTATTTTTTCATTTCAGACTTCAGCTGAACATGTGTCCCACAGACTATGGTAATGTTTGCCTAAAGTTTTCATTATGGACTAAGGTATTCCCTGGAAAAGAAAGCTTTTATTGGAAATTTGCACTTAGCCTACCTTGCAATCCTGACGACTACGGAATCATTTG
Source organism: Deroplatys truncata (assembly GCA_030765065.1). Classification (NCBI taxonomy): domain Eukaryota; kingdom Metazoa; phylum Arthropoda; class Insecta; order Mantodea; family Mantidae; genus Deroplatys; species Deroplatys truncata. Next base: position 53,041,083 of record CM060987.1, read on the forward strand.
GCCATGTCCTTCATAGTTAATCCAGGTCATCTTTGGGTTTCTGTACATGAGAATCTCATATGAATAAAATAGTGGAGAGCCACTGGACATAGAGGGCATATTTCAGAAATCATGTTGCATATACAGCACATCAGTTGCAACTTGATATGCATTGTAGAAGTTTAACATGGGAATTGTGTATCCTTATAATTGTCATGGAAAACGAAAACTAATTCAAGCTGCATTTTTACTTTATTTTGCCACTTACCTAGAATAGACAGAGGAAGTGTTGTATTCTACAAAAAATATGATATTTAACAGCAAATGCATGCTTTGAAGGCCACTGCATCCAAAAACATTTTAAGAAAATCATCTGTGTGTGTGTAAATGACTAAACACAAAATGTGGAGTAAATGCCAAACGAAGTGCCTAAGTAGAGGAGCTTCAAAAATTGCAACACGAAGATAAAGGAAAAAAACCCTCGTCACAGACTTCTCTGTATGTGGGAAATTATTTTTTTCTCTCTTCCCCCCCCCCCCCCAAAAAAAATAAAGATTTCTTTAAAACACCGTACATTTAAGATATTTGCATGGCTAATAAAATGTTTATCTTGAATTTTCTAAGGAGCTTGAATTGTGAAGAAACCATAAACCAAATTTAAGTTAAAAGTCTAACGTACAAGTATTAACAAACGTTCTTTTGTCTTACGTAACGGAGTTTGTCCCCAATTCTATGGATCATATCATATATAGTCAATGGTTGCTACTGCTTCTATCTGGATTCTTAGATTAGGTTCTGAATTTCTTTTGAACAGATATGGCTGATAGCAATTCATGAATCAGCGCTAAGGTGAAAAGATTATTGCGTTGTAGTGTGCTGCACTACATTCCAATGGACCCTAGCAGTTGTATAGTAAAATTGAGGGTATGATAAAACTTAAGACCTAGTCCTCACCCTCAGTTCAACAGCAGTCGACATGGTTTTTGTTGAGTAATTTATGACGACCCAGTATTATAATAGGTAAACAAAAACTTAAAACAATTTTTTTGTTAAAACAAATAATTTATAATTATTTTTTGCTGGGGGGAGTGATATTAAGCATAAGCAAAGATATTCATTGCCATTATGTTTTTATTTTCCATATATTTTTGGAAGTTCTAAGGCTCATTGTTGCTCGTGATGGAATTTCAAACTCTTCATATAGCGATCAGCCTTTAAACATTTTATTATTTTTTCATCTGCTGTATCCCCAGTATACCTACAATGAAATGTATAATGGAACTATTTCTACAAATACTTGAACTAGATTGAAAAAGAAGTTTTTAAAGGAGAATGCGCAGAAGTGAAAATAAATGATAGGTAAAAGAAGTCGCATGAATGAAGTATCAGATTTTTAATCATGTGTTTTGTCAGTTGTGTCTGCACCTGTGTATTTTCCTGTGAGTGTGGTTCTCAGTTACATGGTTACAGTGTTTCTATAAGTTATGAATTTTAAGAATAGTTTGCTGCAACGAGCCTTGCATAATATGGAATGCAGTGTTGCTTTGGTATTCGTTTACGTACTATTCTGTTTCTGCACGATTTCTGATGCAATAGTGAAAGCTACAGCATAGTAAAATGCTTAGAGATCCGTATAACCTTGTTAATATGCTGTTAAAAGGACTAGTTTTAACGTGTCGAGGTAAAGAGAATTACGAAGACAGTCCCAGAAGTACCCTACTTGATGTATAGATAGTGGTTGTTTCAAACAAATGACGTAGAAAGTACCAACCTTATAAAGGTTATGTCTGAAGTTTGATGATGCTACGTCTAGTAATTGTTTGGCAGCTATCAATAGTGAACGTGGATAAAACTGAGCTAGATTCTACACTGGCGATGTCTGTTCCTTCGTTTATAACAGTAAAAAAATATTGGGTGGCAGAGTTTGAGCGAGGGTGTAGGAGCTGCCAAGACGAACATCAGTGATTGACAAAATGAGATGACCACACCAGAAATTGAGAGGAAAATCCACAAAATGGTATTGAATGGCCGTCGACTGAGGCGCGAGCTAGCAGACATCGTAGGCATTTCAAAAAGTGCTGTACTCGTATACTGATTGAAAATTTAGACATGAGAAAGCTATGCGCATGATGGGTGCCGCGTTTATTCACAATGGAACAAAAGCAGCATCGTGAAGATGGTTTCTCCGAGTTTTGTGTCGATTCATAACCATGGATGAAACATGGGACGAAGCAGTCAAAACAGTGGATTGAAAGGGGAGAATCGGCTCCAGAGAAGGTGGGACAATTCCATTTGCAGGCAATGTCATGGCGTCAGTTTTTTGGAATGTGTGGAATAATTGCCACAAAATAATTCCTTCAAAAAGGAAAAGCAATCAATGGCGAATATTATGCAAACTTATTGCAGCATTTGAATGATGAAATAAAGTAAAAACGGCTGCATTCAGCGAAAAAGGAAGTTCTGTTTCATCGAGACAATGCACCAGTTCACACATCCATTATCGCCATGGCCAAAATCAATGAATTGCTTCACCATGCACCCAATTCGCCAGACTTAGCCCCCCTCTGATTATTTTCTGTTTCCAAAGTTAAAATGGCTTGGTGGTAGAAGATTTGCCAACAATGAAGAAGTGGAGGTTGCAGTTGATGGCTATTTTGCAGAACTAGACGGTTCTCATTATAAACAGGATATTGAACATCGCTGGGGAAAGTGTCGAGCTGAAAGGAGACTTGCGTAGAGAAATAAAGGTGTTTCCCCACAAAATGTTTGTTTTCTTTGTTAGATCGGGTACTTCTGGACAGCCCTCGTATGTGAAATATTATTTCGTGAATCAGGAAAAACATCTAAGACTATTTTATTGATAAACAGCTTCAGTGCAAAATGCATACGAGTATAGAAATTGATTTTGTAGCAATTGCACAGAATTGTTATAAATTTTCACTTGGAGAAAACAAAATTTCCATTCTGTACACAGTGCAGAATTTGAAGTAGGGTTAACAGCAAGACAGGACAACAACAAACTGCGTTTGATTCTAAAATAATTACTATTGTGGAAAGAAAATGCAAATTCCTATTACTAAAAGGAGTTGAACCAGTTGGATGGATCCAGTTTGGATGTGGATGCTGGTTTCAAAAGTAAAATTTGCAACTGTCAACATATTTCTTCACTTCACATTTTAACATTTACCATTTGTGCAATTTAAACAAGTTTCTCATTTTCAGTGGAAAAGGAGTGTGCAACGTACCAGGATATTTGACATAATGACCATAATGAATACGGGAGTGTTAGTGAGGATTTACTTTTAGAAAAAACTTTCCTGTTTAAACAGACCCTTTGCTTGTTATAAATGCTTTATAAAAAATTGTTACATTCACATCTCTCTCTCTGCCTACTATCGCTTATTTGTAGAGCCCTTCCACAAACTATGCTTACAAAAGATTATTTTTGTATAAACGTTTTGGTAAATGGTACAAAGGTGATACAGGAGGCTGAAGCAGTAGCCAAATCTTAAAGTATGCTGGCTGGAATTACATAATGAAAAACAAAAATGGCGACAGCTTTGTAAAATTTTAACCAATAGCAATGAATACCTCGGAAATTTTTAAATGCTACAAAACATTGGCACTGTTTAATGAGATCCACAGTTTTACTACTTCTGCTACGTGCATTATAGGTAGAGAAGATACTGCATTCCACCCAAAAATTCGATACAGAGATTTCACCGGAAATGTTTTGAGGCTCCATAAATAAATAAAGGTTTTAGAAAAAAAAATCGGTGTGTGAACATCATAACAATGAAATCTTGGGTAAATACAACATTTTGCGACACGAAGGCTTTCAAGAAAATCTTCCTCTAACAAAGAAAATTACCCTTTACGAGGAATATTTTTCCAAATGTTTAATTTTTTTTATATAAAAAATGACAACCATTTAAGTCCCTTCGATTTTCAGTTGGAAAGAGTAGGAATTTTAAGGACAGCATATAGCGCTTAGTTCTTAAACATTTGACTGTCGCTGTTTGTATCCTAACAAATGTTAATGCTATTTCTGCAAAGTTTTATCTCGATTAAAATGAAGTAGATACAAAAATAAACTTTCGTAAAAATAATTTATGTAGCCATAAATAAGTGATTGATGATAGAGAAAGTCTACTCTTGTCTTAAAAATTTACAATTATGCCATTGACATTGGTCTAAGAAGTGTATTTTTCTCAACTATTAAGAGATTGTGCTCTACCTCAAAGTCATCAAAAAGATGTGTTATGGAGCTGCAGGCCACTTTAAACAGGAATACACCATTTATATAAAACTACTTATTATAAACGTGTATTTTAATAAAAATAATTATAGCAACAGAAAAAGTAACGTTCTCATGTCTTTCTCTACACTTTTCTACAAACCATTCTTACAAAATCTTTTCTAAGGGCATATTGTTTATCCAGATAAACTTTCAATCCACATTTACCCATTTAGTTTTACGATATAGTACGTATAGCGACAACCAGATTTCTAAACAGCGTGTAGCTGTGTGCTGGTTTTGATATTCCGTGCACTTTTATGACCACGAGAAGCGCGGGTCGACTTCCCCGTTGAGAGAAATTTGAAAATTCAAACCAATGACGAGTAATATCTGGGAAATAGTTTTTTTATATATTGTGTGCCTTAATGAGGTACAAATATTTTTTTTCGTTTCTTACGGTTTACCAATTGTACAAAAGTCATTCAGAATGAGGAGGGCTTAAGAGGGTATTCCCAGTAAATTCAAGATAAACATTTCATTTGTTGTACAAAAACATGGTGTTCTGATAGTCAGAATCATTGTTGAGAAAGTAAAAATGTTTTTTTCCATGTAAAGGTAGTTAGGTATGGGAGAATTTTCTTGAAAATCTTCGTGTCGCATCCTTGGAAGGTGCTGAACTTGAAATACCAAGTTTGTTATTTAACGAACTTTAGTTTTTAGTTATGCTGTAAACGCTCATTTATATGAAAATGCCCCCCAAGGGAATATCAAAGCAGCATTTCCTTCGAAATATATTTTTTTTTGTGTGCGGTGCAATACTTCCACTTATTAGGAAAAGTAATACAAATATGACAAACGTTTTTGTATTTAAAAGGGTTTGCAGTGGGTTTTTTTTGGGGGGGGGGATCTGTTGCATCTTCGGAAGATGCTGAATTTAAATACCAGATGATTCATTTGTCCAACATTTTGTTTTTGAGTTATACTGTTCGTACATTTACATGTACCTATTTCTGAACCACTTGGGGGAATCAAATTTTTTGGTCGAAAACAATACTTATACTTGACCATAGGCAAGTGGTAGATAAATTAAAGTGTTGATCAAGAATTTGAGGAAATTTGTTTCAAAGCTGAACTGTACCTTAACCAGCCAGAGGGGTTTTAGGAAATAAAGCAAGTTAGGAACGCACCAAGGGAAGGTGGAAGTGCTTGTGACCTTGTCATGTCTAAACAAATATATATAATTGAAGGCAGTAGATCATGGAATTAGTATTAGAAGGAAGAAAAGCAATGTATGTAGGTTTGTTTACCTACTGATGTGTGCAATTAAGTTACCTCATTTATTAAGGAATTAATTTACAGAAGTCTCGGTGCTCTTGAGTACAGGTATTAAAATGCAATCACATGTGAGTAGACATAGTTTTTATATTTTGAAAAGCTACGAGGGTCAATCCGAAAGTAATGCCTCCCATTTTTTGTTTTGTTTGGTTTCCTTCGAGTGTCCGAGTGTTGGTGTAGTATTGTTGAACTTCCACTAGAGTCCTGTTAGTTTGGTTGTATTGCGACAGATAACAGCAGGAGGGGAGCGTTTCAAAATGGCTACTGACATCGAGGTGCGCACAAAATACAGATGTGTGATTATTTCTTTACCGGGGAACAAATTACTCCAATTGCAATCCATCGGCGCTGCTGAAGGTGTATGGAGACGCAGTAGATGTGAGGCGGTGGATATAACATTTCAAAAGTGGTGAAAAAGATGTCCAGTATAAGCCACGCCCTACTCGACCGTCACAACAAATAATGAACAGCGTCTCTATCAACTAATCCGTAATGATTGGCGGATTACGATCAAGGAATCGTGTGTAGACCTGAATGGCGGCTGTAATGCCTTATTCGAGATGGGGTGCCGCGCATGCTCTGAAGACCAAAAACCTCTATGAATGGAAAATTGTTGGGACCTGCTGGACAATACGAGGCTGAAGGTGACAATTTTCTGAACTCTTATCACCGGAGAGACGTGGTGTCAACACTACTAGCCAGAATCTAAACGGCAGTCTATGGAGTGGCGACATCCGACTTCTCCAACAAAGTAGTATAGTTCAGACACGGTCATCTCCAGGAAAATGATGTGCACAGTCTTCTGGGATAGGCAGGGTGTGGTTCTTTTGGATACCTTGGAACAAATATCAAATCCGAACGCTACAAGACGACACTGGCTAGGCTGAAAGCCCGAATTTCCAGATCAGGCTAGAGAAGAACACAAACTTCCGCTTGCAGTATTGTAATGCCAGGTCCCACACCAGTTTTGCGACCATGGGGCTCATTACCAAATTTGGCTGGACACATCCGCCGTACAGTCCTTATTTAGCACCTTCGGACTTCCATCCCTTTGTGCCTATGAAAGATTTACTACTGAACATTTTCCAGACGAGGATGTTATTTTCACAGCTGTAAAACGGGCTAACCTCAGCTGGTTCAGATTTTTACGAGTGTGGCATGCAGGATCTTGTTATTCGTTGGCAAAGGGCAAAACGAATGCTGGTGATTTGGTGGAAAAATAACAGTATTTAGCAGAAATGTCCTACTTAATTATGTTATTGTGCGTTCTGTATCCGTTGTATCCATGAAAATAAATAGGCATTACTTTCGAAATGATGTAATGCATTTCATATCATACAATGTAAGAGGAGCAAATAAAAAAAATGTAATATCAGAATTGCTCGATTTTCTCTGGCTTAGTAATGCGTGCATCGTTTTACACAGTTTTGCGTACCTGTATTGTGCTCTAGAATTATTTTTACTTTCTCTACTACGTATAGTAAGTAGGGGAAGTATTGTATTCCACCCAAAAATGCGATACCGAGATTTCACCGGAAATATATGTTTTGAGACCCCCTGAATCTAAAATAATCTGATGTTACACTCACATGACTTTCTCTACTCTTGTACAATGTATTCTTAAAAACGCTTATTCTCCGTATGCTTCCTGTTAATCGAGATGCTAATCTTATTGCTAATTTTCTTGTAGATGCAAGGGGAATATGGTAAGATTTAAGCGGTAGTCAAATATTTTAAGAGCTGGTTGCTATGTGGAGTATTCCATTCTCTTTGCATTACCAGGACAAAAAAATCTGATGTGTTACACTCACATGACTTTTTCTACTCTTGTACAAACTATTTTTACAAACGCTTATTCCCCATATGCTTCATGTTTATCGAGATGTTAATCTTATTGCTAATTTTCTTAGATGCAAGGGGAATTGGTAGGCTTTAAGCTATAGTGAAATATTTTAAGAGCTGGTTGCTATGTGGAGTATTCCATACTCTTTGCATTACCAGGACAAAAAAAAAAGAACGAATTTGAGAAAAAGTATAACTATTGGAAAATTTAAGGGAATAACAAGCAATATCTCGAAAATGGTTCACTCAAAAAAAAATGTATATGACATAAATTGCGTATTTTAACGCGATCTACGTTTTTTGTGTAGTAAAATTTTGTCTTTTGTGGTTTACCAATTATGCAAAAGTCGTTCACATTGAAGAATACTTTTGGAGACATTACCAGAAATTTCGAGATACACATTTTATTTGTCATGAAAGTATCTTAAACATATACTTTAATCAAATCGTTAGAGCCGTTTTTGAGAAAATTAAAATTTTCGAAAAATGTTCCATGTAAAGGGTAATCTGCGGTGGGGGGATTTTCTTGAAAACTTCGTGTCGCATCTCTAGAAGATACTGAACCTAAATACCAAGTTTAGTGTTTATCCGACTGTTCGTTTCTGAGTTATGCTGTTTACAGACACACGGACATGTTTCCAAAAATGCTTTTTTTTGGATTCAGGGTGTCTCAAAACATGTATTTCCGGTGAAATCTCGGTATCGAATTTTTGGGTGGAATACAATAGTAAAATATAGTGGAATAGTAGAGAAAGTAAAAAGCGTTTTTGGAAACGTGCGAGTGTGTGTGTGTGTGTGAGAACAGCATAACTCGGAAACGTACAGTCTGATAAACACCAAACTTGGTATTTAGGTTCACTATCTTCCAGAGATGCGACACGAAGGTTTTCAAGAAAATCCCCTACCCCAGATTACCGTTTACATGGAACATTTTTCGAAAATTTTAATTTTCTCAAAAATGGCTCGAACGATTGTGATTAAAATATCATGCTTAAGATATTTTCATGACGAAATGTGTATCTCGAATTTTCTGGGAATGTCTCCAAAAGTATTCTTCATTGTCGACTTTGGCATAACTGGTAAATCATAAGAGATAGACAAAATTGTACTACACAAATAATGTAGATCACGTTAAAATAGACAATTTATGTCATATACATTTCTATTTGTTGAGTGAACCATTTTCGAGATATTGCTTGTCATTCCCTTAAATTTTCCAATACTTATAGCTTTTCTCAAATGGGAATTCGTTATTCATTTTTTGTGTCCTCGGAATGCAAAGAGAATGGAATACTCCACATAGCAACCAGCTCTTAAAATATTTGACTATCGCTTAAAGCCTACCAATTCCCCTTGCATCTGCAAGAAAATTAGGAATAAGATTAACATCTCGATTAACATGAAACATATGGAGAATAAGCTTTTGTAAAAATAGTTTTACAAGAGTAGAGAAAGTCATGTGAGTGTAACACATCAGGTTCTTTTTTCTTTCTTTGTCATGCTTTCTTTAGCGCTTGTACTTTACTATTTCTGAAACCTGTTCTATTGTCTCAAGGGCTTCTCACATGTTTAGATGCTTGTAGATATGTTATTGTAGTTACAGTATATATGGATCCTCAAGAAAAGCTAGTGAAATTATTTCTTTCACTGCACGTATAGCGACATTTTTCTCCTAGTTAAAGGCATTAAGTTTGTTAACAATTTGGTCGTAGTATTGAGCATAGTATGCTGCAGCTATGTCCCCCCACCGAATTACAATTGCTGGTGGACGCAAGGGAATTTGGGTGTCATCCCCTTAAATACTTTGTCTTCAAGGTTCCTAGCCAATTATCTTTTTCATTCTCTAAACATATCAACATCCGAAAAAGAGGATCTAATTTCTTCCACAACTCCCTGAAGACCATGTGCTAGACAAATTAAATGTATTAATATATGCTGTATTCTTATAGCAGCCTTCCTACTATAGAAGCCTCATCTGTAATCGAAACACTTTCGTAATACCAGCAGCCCACAACAACCTGAGAGTAAATAAACAAGCAAGTAATTGTGGAATGATTACCCTCTGCCGTCTTTTCGTAGGTTAAAAGAAATATTTACCAGGACTATCATGCTTCGGAATTCCTATAAGATTTAGCCGCACCTTTAGTTTCGTTTGTAAATGGAAAAATGTTTTTATCTGCTATTGTATCTGTTAAAGTATTTAGGCGTTTATTATAGGCTGTTGGTAAGAATATTTTGCATACTTGTGTTTGCGACGGGATTTTTACTTTCTCTACTACGTATAGTAAGTAGGGGAAGTATTGCATTCCACCCAAAAATTCGATACCGAGATTTCACCGGAAATACATGTTTTGAGACCTCCTGAATCCAAAAAAAGCATTTTTGGAAACATGTCCGTGTGTGTGTGTGTGTCTGTGAACAGCATAACTCAAAAACGAACAGTCGGATAAACACCAAACTTGGTATTTATGTTCAGTATCTTCCAGAGATGCGACACGAAGGTTTTCAAGAAAATCCCCCCACCCCAGACTACCCTTTACATGGAATATTTTTCGAAAATTTTAATTTTCTCAAAAATGGCTCTAACGATTTTGATGAAAATATCACATGTTTAAGATAATGTCATGAGAAATGAAATGTATATCTCGAATTTTCTGGGAATGTCTCCAAAAGTATTCTTCATTGTGAACGACTTTTGTATAACTGGTAAACCGTAAGAGATAGACAGAATTTTACTACACAAAAAATGTAGATCGCGTTAAAATACACAACTTATGTCATATACATTTCTTTTGTTGAGTGAACCGTTTTCGAGATATTGCTTGTTATTTCCTTAAATTTTCCAATACTTTTTTCTCAAATTCGTTATTCATTTTACTTTCTCTACTACGTATAGTAAGTAGGGGAAGTATTGCATTCCACCCAAAAATTCGATACCGAGATTTCACCGGAAATACATGTTTTGAGACCTCCTGAATCCAAAAAAAGCATTTTTGGAAACATGTCCGTGTGTGTGTGTCTGTGTGTCTGTGTGTGTGTGTGTCTGTGTGTGTGTGAACAGCATAACTCAAAAACGAACAGTCGGATAAGCACCAAACTTGGTATTTAGGTTCAGTATCTTCCAGAGATGCGACACGAAGGTTTTCAAGAAAATCCCCCCACCCCAGACTACCCTTTACATGGAACATTTTTCGAAAATTTTAATTTTCTCAAAAACGGCTCTAACGATTTTGATTAAAATATCATATGTTTAAGATATTGTCATGACAAATAAAATGTATATCTCGAATTTTCTGGGAATGTCTCCAAAAGTATTCTTCATTATGAACGACTTTTCCATAACTGGTAAACCATAAGAGATAGACAAAATTTTACTACACGAAAAATGTAGATCGCGTTAAAATACACAATTTATGTCATATACATTTCTTTTGTTGAGTGAACCGTTTTCGAGATATTGCTTGTTATTCCCTTAAATTTTCCAATACTTATACTTTTTCTCAAATTCGTTATTCATTTTTACTTTCTCTACTACGTATAGTAAGTAGGGGAAGTATTGCATTCCACCCAAAAATTCGATACCGAGATTTCACCGGAAATACATGTTTTGAGACCTCCTGAATCCAAAAAAAGCATTTTTGGAAACATGTCCGTGTGTGTGTCTGTGTGTGTGTCTGTGTGTGTGTCTGTGTGTCTGTGAACAGCATAACTCAAAAACGAACAGTCGGATAAACACCAAACTTGGTATTTAGGTTCAGTATCTTCCAGAGATGCGACACGAAGGTTTTCAAGAAAATCCCCCCACCCCAGACTACCCTTTACATGGAACATTTTTCGAAAATTTTAATTTTCTCAAAAACGGCTCTAACGATTTTGATTAAAATATCATATGTTTAAGATATTGTCATGACAAATAAAATGTATATCTCGAATTTTCTGGGAATGTCTCCAAAAATATTCTTCATTGTGAACGACTTTTGCATAACTGGTAAACCATAAGAGATAGACAAAATTTTACTACACAAAAAATGTAGATCGCGTTAAAATACACAACTTATGTCATATACGTTTCTTTTGTTGAGTGAACCGTTTTCGAGATATTGCTTGTTATTTCCTTAAATTTTCCAATACTTATACTTTTTCTCAAATTCGTTATTCATTTTTTTATGTCCTGAACATGCAAAGAGAATGGAATTCGCCACATAGCAACCAGCGTTAAAATATTTGACTATCGCTTAAAAGCTACCATATTCCCCTTGCATCTACAAGAAAATTACCAATAAGATTGACATCTCGATATCTCGATTAACATGAAGCATATGGAGAATAGGCGTTTGTAAAATTAGATTGTACAAGAGTAGAGAAAGTTATGTGAGTGTAACACATCAGATTTTTTTATGTCCTGGACATGCAAAGAGAATGGAATGCGCCACATAGCAACCAGCGTTAAAATATTTGACTATCGCTTAAAAGCTACCATATTCCCCTTGCATCTACAAGAAAATTACCAATAAGATTGACATCTCGATATCTCCATTAACATGAAGCATATGGAGAATAAGCGTTTGTAAAAATAGTTTGTACAAGAGTAGAGAAAGTCATGTGAGTGTAACACATCAGATTTTTTGTTATGTCCTGGACATGCAAAGAGAATGAAATGCGCCACATAGCAACCAGCGTTAAAACATTTGACTATCGCTTAAAAGCTACCATATTCACCTTGCATCTACAAGAAAATTACCAATAAGATTGACATCTCGATATCTCGATTAACATGAAGCAGATGGAGAATAAGCGTTTGTAAAAATAGATTGTACAAGAGTAGAGAAAGTCATGTGAGTGTAACACATCAGATTTTTCTATTAGTATACATGTTTATGAAAGCTACGAAATAAGCATTTCGAATACTGCTAAGCGCATGAGACAGGTCCGCGATCTGTGTTTTGGAGCTGAGGAGTTTAAAGGTCCACTTTTCTTATTTTCCCTTTTTATAATAATGCTACATATTCCTCGCATTTCTTTGAATTATTGTGTTTAACATGTTTTCAATGTCCTTCGAGCTCTATATTACATCTAATGGCTTCACCATTTATGCTGAAGTGTTCTGTGCCAAATTTCGTCACAAACGATGGTAATTGTGATGATTTTAATGTATGGACATACTGCTACAGTTCTCCACTGGTCTACATGTAAATGAATGGAACAGTTAAGTCGGCTGTCGTAGAAGGTGGGGAGGCCAACCTCGTCACAGTACCTGACATCTTCTATACTCCGGTAATACGATTGCTCTGTTTACATACTAAAACCCAATCTGCCTTGTTAAATAGACCGAGTTATGATTGGATTTGAATGAAGATGATAGTATGTGGAGTTTTGCTTCGATACCAAAGCTTGGCATCCATTTTGCTTTTTCTAAAGTGAAAATATCTATACTAATGAGGGTCTATGTCAGTTTACATTAGCTTTTATCTGACTCCATTTCAGCCATTCAGGCTCTCTGCTCGCAAGGAAACCAACATGAGGACGATCTGATCACTGAATGCCAAAACAGACTATAAACTGCAAGAATTGAGAAGTTCGTTTGCAATGGGTCCCGGGCCACTGCGACCTTGACGGAAATGAGAAAGCCGACGCTTTAGCCAAGGAAGGGTGCTCAATGGAGCAGCCAGTTGTACCAATGACATACTCGAACATCAGTAGCGTCATAACATCTCGAATCAAAGGAGCAATTGTAGACTCTCGGAAGGTAGCGGCAGCTGGTAGAAGATGGGAAATGCTTGCTTCAAACCCCATCCCCAACAACCTGCCCCGGGAGCTGGCAGTAGCCACCTTTAGGATGACTACAGGGCACGATTATTTGCAAAAACACCTGCATAGAATCGGTGTGGTTGATAGCCCAATTTGTCCCCTCTGCTTGCAAGAGGACCATTTGGCCTCCTGCACTACCCTGCAGATTCTATGGAAGGAAGGTCACGGCTGTACTGGGAGACAAGGCGTCGAATGGCAGACCAGCCAAGGACGGGCGTTGGCTGAAGATGAAGACATTAGCCTTTAATGGCACAGCCGACTTACATGTGCATTGGGTTACTAATTGAGGTGAAGTAAAGTGATTTCTAAATTGTATAATGGAAGTATCGGTTAATTAATTATAGTTCAATCAAGAGGAAAGCCAAAGTCGGAAGCCGCATTGAGACAGGAGAAATATGTATGCTGAGCCAGAAGCTTAAGAGTCCTGATGGAAAAATTGGAATATGTTTCATGTTGCCCAAAGAAAAGAGGTTTAAGACAAAACTCTGCTCGGCTTTCTATGCTCTAATGGGGGGGGGCAGTGATTCAGAGAAAACAAAATTAATTTGAGTGTGAATTATTGCCATAAAAGTGATTCCCAATGTACATTTTCTGACTAAGGATTTTCTTTAAAATTTGAAAGTTCCAGAGCAACTAACAAATTAATCTAAAAGGGAAATTTCGAAAGGAAACAGGTAACCTGCTTAAGAGCTTACTGTAAAGCTTTCACTTGTATGTCATTCTGGATGGTGAAAATACTACAAACCCTACTGAGTGTGGGACATTATACATAAACGGAAGTTTCAGTGAAATATAGTTCAGATAATGACTGGCATTTACGTATAACAAAATGTTACAGGGAAATATATATATATTCTATTTAACGTTTTTGTAATAATATGTTAGGACTCCTGTGTACTTGGGAGAACAGCGTTTTTACTTTTTCTACTACGTAAGTAGGGGAAGTATTTTATTCCACCCAAAAATTCGATACCGAGATTTCACCGGAAATACATGTTTTGAGACCCCCTGAATCCAAAAAAAGCATTTTTGGAAACATGTCCGTGTGTGTGTGTGTCTGTCTGTCTGTGAACAGCATAACTCGGAAACGAACAATTGGATAAACACCAAACTTGGTATTTAGGTTCAGTATCTTCTAGAGATGCGACACGAAGGTTTTAAAGAAAATCCCCTACCCCAGATTACCCTTTATATGGAACATTTTTCGAAAATTATAATTTTCTCAAAAATGGCTCTAACGATTTTGATTAAAATGTCATGTTCAAGATATTTTCATGACATAAAATGTATATCTTGAATTTTCTGGGAATGTCTCCAAAAGTATTCTTCATTGTGAACGACTTTTGTATAACTGGTAAACTATAAGAGATGGACAAAATTTTACTACACAAAATATGTAGATTGCGTTAAAATACACAATTTATGTCATACATTTTTTTTTGTTGAGTGAACAATTTTCGAGATATTGCTTGTTATTCCCTTAAATTTTTCAATACTTATTTTCTCAAATGGGAATATGTTATTCATTTTTTTGTCTTGGATATGCAAAGAGTATTAATCTGTGGGAAAGGGAATGGTGCTGCACCTAGCAACCAGCTATTAAGAGATATGTATGTGCTTAAAGGCTACTGTATTTACAAATTGCCCTTGTAAATATATATTCCCCTTACATCTACAAGAAAATTAGAAATAAGATAGAGTCTGCAAATGTTTATCTCGATTAACATGAAGTAGATGGAGAATAAGCGTTTGTAAAAATAGATTGTACAAGAGTAGAGAAAGTCATGTGAGTGTAACACATCAGATTTTTTAATTTGGCACCCCCCACTCTTTCACTTTCCTTAATTGTGATTGTAGAACAGATCACTGAACGCTAGGAAAGAAACATAGTGTTCCTAATAAAGACACCTAAAGTAACATCGTTTGTCCACAGTTTGTCTACGTTTCCCCCCCTTCTTTTCCCTAACAAAAACTACATTCTAAATATTTGTTTGGTAATAAGTTTGAAAGTAAATTTACTGCATCTAGCTTTTACTCGTATGTGCGTAATGATATAGGCACATTTGTAACAGATACGGGTTTATTGTATTTTTTTTAAAAAATTAATGAGTTTTAAAAAAACAAACTCGTTTGTTTTTATTTGGGGTTTTTATGGAATAAACATTCAACGTTCCTGAATATCTTGTCAAACTTCGATGAATAGTGCAGTATGTCTCTTATGAATATATCCAACATATACTAGTAAAGAAATTATACTGTATACACGGTTGTAAAGCATAAGGTAAGTGGCCTGCTCAGCCGCCCTTCCACTTATTGCATAAATAGATTATTATTTATATAACATTATTTGATATAATTATTGACTGATACTTTAAATGTGTATATAATATGAGTTATGTATAAACTGCCGGTCGTTGGTCACTGGTGGGCAGATAAACACGATCTGCTCTGGTGGTGTATTCAAACGTCAACAGACTACCCTGTGATGTCGCTGTATAAAATTCGGTAATGGTTTAACTGCATTCCCTTTCGTCCTGGCTTTAATATATGGTAATTAAATACTCAAGCTGTTGATAAGCCATTGAATTAATCATGGCTGCAACGGGTTGTTACTATTCAGGGATTTAAAGTACAAATGAGCAAATTTAATTGTGTTAAACGGTGTACTCTCAGCATAGTTTTATTAAGGGCGTTCTAAGAGTTATTGGTTTAAGAGATGTGACAATGGCGAAATGACTATGACAGTTGTTAATTCCTAAAGTTTTAGACGCCTAAGATCGTGATGATCGTGTAAACAAACAAGTGTTAACATTATCTATAAAATGAATATTGAAATGCGAGCTGTGATAAAGTAATTCGTTGTGAAAGGTTGAAACCTAGCAGAAATTCACAAGAATTTAGATTTGGCATTAAAGGATTCTTCCCTTTCGACGGTTAAAAGATGGGATGCTGAATTTAAGCTTGGTAATTATTCAAGATGAGTTGTAACAAAAAATTTACAACGCTGTACACGATGATTGTCGGTTGAAAGCACGCTAATTGGCTGACATTGCAAAGACCTCAATAGCCCTTGTCCAGCACATTTAATACGTATTTTGAGTATGGGCAAACTTTCCGCTTATCACACCTTTTTTTGTAACATCTAAATTTAACAAGATGTTAAATCCACTAACGGCTACGCTCTGTTTGGTATTGTGTAAAATCAACTTGCTGAGAGAAAAATTGTGGTTAATGATACCAAGAGCCAAGACCGTGTTGGTAGCGGTAGCAGCTGAAATTGGTAATAAAGAGTGACTGTAACAATATTCTTAACCAGAAAGTTACGGAATAGCCCTGAATGAGTGCCACGAATAAATATTTCTAAGAATGTTATGCTTTGTTTAAAATGTAATTCAGTAAATTTTCCGACGCTCCATAACATTAGATGAAATATTGCTTCATCGGTGTATGCCAGAGACACAGGATCAGTTCAAAGAGTGAGTGGCAGTAAGTGAAGGTTCACTAACGAAAGTAAAAACTTTTCCACCTGCAGGAAGAGTCATGACTATTGTTTATTGGGATCCTCATGATTTGCTCATAAACACTTCAGAAGGGCAGAACCATGACCAGGAAGTATTACACTTCACTGGACCAATTGAAGGATGCTAATGAGGCTAAACGTCCACACCTTGAGAATAAAATAGCTCTTTATGAGGGCAGTTCAATAAGTACCCGTGTTAGGAAAAGGCGCCATTTGTTTCAAAAACAAATTAGTTATTTATCATTGTAGTGATGTACACTTCTCCCAAAGCCCCTGCCATTTTTAAGCCCTACAGAAAACTAGGAATTGCTGAGCAAAATACGCCTCTGTCTTAGTGATGACCTCATTTGATCTACAGTTTGTTTTTCCAGCCAGCCATTTCTTTCCGATTGGGAAAAAGAAATCGTATGGAGCCAGAACTAGCGAATGTGGGGTGTGCGGTAGCAATTCATAACGCAATTTATGCAGTTTGGCGGCAACAACACTTGATGAATGTGCTGGTGCGTTGTGGCGAAACTGCACTTCTTTACTAAGTTGGGCCGTATCTCCAACATCTTGTCGAAGCGGTCCAAAAACTCACTAGTATTTTCCAGTGATAGTTTTTCCTTTTTCTAAGTAAATGGGTATGTCGCTCCTCGCACCATCCACTGCATGCCAAAAGAGTCTATAATATTTCCGGCCAATGCTAAGGTCCTCGCCTTTGGAGCAGATTTAATTGTTGCTTGGTTTCAGAAGTTTAATGATGAATCCAGATCTCTTCGACGGTGAAAAGGCGTAACGGCATATCCACATACCGCAAATATTGTTCTCGACTTCCAAAAATCTTAACAGATTTAATCAACAACCTCGCATCCTCCATTTCCACAGACCAGCCAGACTCTACATACGAACAGTGTGAGCAATATATTGAAGACAAGAAAGCCTAAATAAAGCAAACATTTCCTTCCGAAACGCATGCGCTGACTTGTCTTTTACAATTGGATATACCTTACGAAAAGTCGTCGGATTCGCTTAAATTTTTGAAAAAACAGCTTCAAAATTGAAAGGCGCTTGTTCACGTGAGCAATCGCGACACCCATGGGGCCAACAACGTTTTCATATCCAGCTTATGCAAAATATGAATTGCCGTTCCCGTCGACAAATCTATTGCTTATGCTACTTCGCGCTCTTTTGTCCGATGATCAGTAGAATCATGTAGAACTTTTTAATGATTTCCTCGGTAACCACATCTGCTGGGTGTCTTGGCGCTCTTCATCAAAAAGTAATGTTTGACCACGTTTAAAGTCGAACCAATATGTATTGTAATAGTTGGCGAAGGGTCCCTGTAAACAACATCCAATTTCGCTTTTATTTCCTCGCACGGTTTCCCATTAAAAAAAACAATATTGCACTTTTACCATTTTGGCGAAAACACGTTAAATGAAGAAACTGAAAAGCCTGCCAAATCCGAACTAACCCATGAATCAATACCAAATTTATTTTGGCGTCGTCTAACAAATGACAGCACCCAATAGTAACGCCAACTTGCTTTAGCAACACCATCTATTTTGAAACGCGGGTGCTTATCGAATCGTCCCCCTATGATTAGCCTTCACACACATTTGGATTTGTTGATGCAAAACAGCATGACCTTTGTTTCAAAGTGCGTCCATACATGCCACATTTGCCGCATTTTGTCTCGGCGGTTACTTTTTGTCCCCAAATCTGAGCAAATGGCCGGGGGGGGGGGATGAAGAATTCACGTCGAAGATGCGGTTGATTCTAGGACACGCTTATTTTGCATGGTTGGACAAGCCTTATTTAATTGAGGAGTGTTCAACAGTTGTAACGTCATTGGATTAAATGTATTTATTTACAAGATGACTTGTAAACAAATTTTTCTCTTAAATCTTGTATTTTCTTAGTCAGGCCGAGAATTTTTAGAACGCCCCTCGTATGTGAGGATTAGCATGAATAAGCGACAGAATATAAATATTTTAACAAGCAAATTTTGTTGGTTTACTGTGATGAAGCCTTATATTTAGTTTTCAGGGATTGGAATGGGAAATTCAGTGAATGACTAAATACTGCTATTGAGAGATCATGGAAATGAGCTACAACATAATAAGTATCGTGGAGAATAATATCAGTGACTGAGGATGTGTACATAAGTTTCCCATTCGAGATTTTTCTGAAAATGTTAATGCTGACAGGATGAAATGTGAGTAAGCAGAGCGGAGCTCTAACTTTTGCATGGCGAATTATAGGGTTGAAAGAATGTTTTTTCAGATAACTGTGTTCTGTCTAACAGCTACTTTGGTTAAGATGTTGCTCATTTTTCCAAAAGTGAGTCGTTCGGAGCTTCGTACATCACTGTAACTTTCACAAGCAGAGAGGAACGGGATAAATTTACAGCTAAATAAGGTATTTTTGTTTATTTATGAAAGAGTCAAAGGTTACAAATCTTCCACTCAAGTGATTGAGTTTACAATCAAATCGTATTTAAACATACTCCACTTTACACTATTATGTAGCGTATCTTATTTCTTTGGTCGTAGTTTCATAATAGAACTAAACTTAAACTATATGCGCATCCTTTACTGTTTATTAGATTGAGATGTTTCTAAAATAAGCAGAAATGATATAGCAGTGACAGTTTAGGTAAAGGTAAGTAGTATAGTCAGTCATGAAAGATAGATGAGAGGAGCTGCCCTGTAGAGTACATCTGGGAGAAATTGAACAGCGATATACTTGGCGGAGCTACAAGGAATATAGTAAGCATAAAATATTAGCTCATCTGTTTTACTGCCTTACAGTCCAACAGAGCTGTATAAAATAATCTGTAATGGAAATTACAAATAGGACAGGCCACATCAAAACACAGCTGCCAGTTTCAAGACGGTGAAATCTAACCGGAATCCTTATGTATAATAGACGATGCAGATGAGCATACAGTTAAGCTGTATTGTTGCAGATTCGCTTCAGTAAGCCCTTAAGACATGCAGTCAACACACCGATCCAGTCAGAAATACAGTTTCTGTACTGAAAGCTGATGGTTTGGTTGTTGATTTTGGAAATTTGCCGTTAAAACCGGCAGCTGATTGTTTTCGTGTGGTTTTAACGCCAAATCACTGATTGGCTTCGGCATGAAGAATTTGATACTTGCAAGTTAGTGCGCTTTTCAGTGGGTTATATCGGATGGATTTGGTTGGTTCCGACTTGTTTGCTTGCATCAGTAGGATTTGGTTGGTTCCGACTTGTTTGCTTGTATCAGGATTTGGTGTGGTCTGACTTTTTGCTTGTATCAGAAGGATTTAGATGGGTCTGACTTTTTGCTTGTATCAGAAGGATTTGGTTGGTTCCGACTTGTTTGCTTGTATCAAAAGGATTTGTTTGGTTTCGACTTGTTTATTAGTAAAGAAACAAAGAAAGGAATATAACTTTACTTGCTGTAACATTATTTCTGATTTCCATTGCGCTGGGATCTCGATATTTGTTCGGGTCTGGTGATCGGTCTCTCAACTCGACACCATCACGAACGTTAGTTTTACGGCGGTATTGATAGGATGGCTGGTCATGCTGGGATACCGATTCTGTACTTGATGGTTGAAAATCTGAGGATTCAATTCAATTATCAAGCTTAGTTCATGAGCAGGATTTAGAATGTTTTTAAGCATTAGCGGACATAAAAGCGTGGTTTCGGGATTCGCGGAAGCATAATACGACATGAATGACAGGTTTGTGTAGTGATCTATATTTTCAGAAAATCAATTGGTTAAACTGAACAGAAATGTTGAGTTTATTCTTAGTTTTAGAAAACGTTTCGTCTTAAAAATTTATCGAAGTGAAATGGAGACAAGTGGAGACTATTCCACATAGATATGAATAGCAATAAGAAAGGAGTAATTTCAGAAATACCAATATTGGTTATTCTGCAGATGCAAGGATTAATGTGTCCGACATCAGAGTGATCGTATTCTCCTGTGCTACAGTAGTCGCACCATACTAGCTGGTAAGTATTAAATCCACATTATAGTTGCTGACAATCAGGCAGAGGGGCTTTGTAAGTAAATAGAACAACCCTGTTACCGCACGGGGTGTAGGTGACGTCAGGTACTGCAACGGGGACACTCCTCCCCTCCTCTCCCTAACAGCTGGTTTCGTTGCGACTGTGCCATTTATTTGCTGCATATACAATTATACCCCATAGGAGAATTGTGACAATATGCCTAAAATAAATAAGAGTTTATGCATCAAAACTGGCATCATTTGTGGTGGAATGTGGCAGAGAACCTTCAACACGATGACGAAACCATGATATGTAGTATACAGCTCAAAAATGTTTAAAACATATTAAATGACACTGTAATTTAATGGAACATAAGGAATATTGAGGAAGGTGGACTTTGAACTCCTAATCCCCAAACTATAGATCGGCAAGGTTCTGTGTCATACACTAATAAAAAGGATATTGCTTTAAAACAATTACAGCTTTCGAAATGATTGTTTCATAGCCTTCATAAACAAATTGCACACTATAATAGCTAAACATAGTTCCTTTTTTCCTTCCATAACTGCTTTCAAAGTAGGGTGCAGTTACCTTCAGCTGAACATTGTATTTATTTATGGCTGCAAGGCCACAAGCGCTTCCAACTTTTCTCGCCACCAACCCTCGGTGCTTTCCTAACTTGTGAGACAGTATTTTATATCACAACACTGTGAATGCCAGAGTGATTGTAGTGTAAATTAACATTATTGTATAACAAATGATTTTAGATGTTTGTTAACTATAAGCATTGTTAGGAAAGAAGTTTACACGGCCTCACTGAAACTGACATTAGGAGTGGGTAACAATGAAGCGATGGGGTGAGTTATTTATCAATTAGAAGAGACAAACAAATGATGTCAGGGTAGCGCGCCTTTCTTTAGAAATGGAGGGAATATCTTCCCTAGAGCCTATGTTTTAGTAATTATGATTGGCTTATAAAATAGACGCTAATGTTGGCGCGATTTATTAACCAATACAGCTCTATTATAATGTTTAGGCATATCGGGGTGAGGGAGTATAAATTCTTGAGCCAAAGGCAAGTATCGCGCAGTTCAACAGAATCATTCACGAGGTAAACGTTGCGCAGTCTAAGAAATCTCTCTCGCGAGTTACACGTCAGGCAGTTCTAAGGAAGCATTCACGAAGTAAACATAACGCAATTCTACAGAATCTCGCGTCGTAAAGTTAGTTACAAAATGTGAAGTAGGTACGCGACAACTATTACGACAGTAATTACATTCGGAAATATAACAGTTTCAGTCAGGCGTGTATCAAGATTAAAGATGTTAAATTAATTAAGTGTGTAAAAGTGTAAAAACAAATTCTTTTATGAGTGTTATCTTTTAGTAACAACTCCTTTCCGTTTACACGCCCTGCTCAAGAGATATTTGCTCGACTGAGTAATAATAGCTAGCCGGAGGACAAAGAACCCAAAATTCAAAATAGTAAAACAATAACAGGCGCCAAGTAAAAAAATATAACACAAGAGATTACCGCGACACTTGATAGTTTAATTACTAAAACCCATCTGATTGATGATAACAGATAGCTACCACTAGACCGAGCTCCTGTTTCTTTCATTCATTCATTCATTATCTGTTTACCCTCCTCTTATGTAGGACTTACACCCCCCCAGGACTTACAGGCGGGTGCCTGGGGTCAGAGGCCCGTCGAGGAGCAGACACTCATGGATCAGACACAACATCCAGGATGGGTGATCAGCCCGATGCCTGGTATGGGATGAAGGAAGTAGATGAAGCGAAATGTAGGTGAAATGGATGAAAGGAAAGGTGATGATGGAGCAGTTGGTGGAATGAATGGCGGGGGAAACCGGAGAACCCGGAGAAAACCCGCCCAGACGCCGCTTCGTCCACCACAAATCCCACATGCAGGTCCCTGGGATTGAACCCGGTCCGCCTCGGTGGGAGGCGAGCGGTCTAACCACTCGGCCACGGCGCCGCCTGAGCTCCTGTTTCTAAATTAATTAAAATTATAATCTGAGCAATTATATGATCTTAAGACAAAGTTTAGATTATGATCTCTGCTGATATGGAAAGTATGTTACTTTCGCTACAACCTACCTATAGTTAGTAGAGGTATGGCATCCCACCCAAAAATTCGATATCGAGATTTCACCGAAAATACATGTTTCAGGTCCCTGAATCCGAAAAAACTTTGTGAACAAGATAACTAAAAATAAACGAGATGGATAAATACCAAATTTAAATCAAACCAAACTAAGATTTACATGTTCGCCCTCTTAAAGTGAAGGGACATTTGCATTTAGAGCCAGAGTTCTTCCAGCACCTATGTGATTTAGTGCCTAAGCGGCTAAATCAGCTATTGGACATATTTTAAAAATAATATCTAATAAATATGTCCTCTTTGAGAGTACAAAGTATAATATACTTCTGTTTTACATTATATTGTCATTAAAATTCCTTTTCGTGGGGAAACTTTGGAAAGCTGTATATTTAGATTGAACAGATGATTCCAATAATGCTTGTGAATGTGTCTTCTTTGAGAGTAAAAAGTATAATGTATTTTAGTTTTACATTATGTTGCCATTAAAAATGTTTTTTCGTGGAGAAATTCTGCAAAACAGGATTTTGTTTAGTTACATATTTAAACACGGTTATTATAAGTGATGAGTAAAGCTATTGCTTAAAGTTACATTTTCTTATGTGAATAATCTATAGTTGTGCACGTAAAATAGGACGCCACTGCATGCGTGAAAAGGTAAACAGATACACACACCTCCTTGCTATACATATTCCACCTGCGAAGGCCAGTAGAATGCCTCCCAAAGCTGTTGTGGCGGTGGCTTAAACAGAAGAAAATGTACTATAAAATTATAATGATTTGTGTTGAAAATGTTAGGTATCAATCTTTTTTTCGTAATTGTTTACGGAGGTAGTACTATTCGAACATACCTTCTTTTCGCATAAATCACATTTTGCATAACTGTCTTCATTGTGAAATAATTCCATTTAGGGTTGTCAGAATGAACTCCAAGCAGCTCTGCAAACCAGCGGTGTTTGTGTAATGGAGACATATTTCTCGTTTTTTTTTGAGTTATTAGCGATATTTTTATTAACACACTATTACTATTACTGTCATTTACCATTAACTAAACGTATACTAAACCAAATAAAACTAAATTGAAGCCGGAATTATAAAGGCAACAATTATAATAATCTGAGAAGGATAGTGATATAAAATAAGTAATAATGTATTTAAAATCAGTGTATGTATAAAAAGGAGAAGCATTGTGAAAATTGTTGACTGTAAAAAGCGACAGAAAGACAAGACAGGCACAGTTTTGTTAATTAGGGACCAGCCTCAGGTAGAAAGGGTAAATACCATTGAAGCAAGTTCTTCCTGGTAACTATCCGAGTACAGCTGCACTTAAGCCTGGTGAAGGCCACTCTAAGCATCATGACGCTAAGTTTGAGGGGAGAGAGGGGAAGTTTAGACGTTGGTTTTCCTTGTGCAGCGTGGGTAAGTCAGTCTGTCCTGAGTGCCTGGCGAGGACGGGACGACATTCTCGTCGAGTTGTGAACATTGACGGCAAACATGCTAGAGGGTAGAACGCTTAGCCGTAGTTAATATTCTTCGGTCTTGGTAAAGACAAAGTAACTTTGTATGCATTTAATAGTGATCGGCAAACCGCAGTATTATTTTAAATAGTGAATAAAAGTGTCCCAAGACAGCGTTTGTGTGTTTCTCTGTACACACCCATGCATACCCTGAGGTTAAGGTTTCATGCTGGAGCAGCCGTGGCAAAAGAAGAACCTGCGGGGAGGAGACAAGCAGCAACCGTGAGGCAAAGGTAGTGCTTCAGTGTTGGAGGACGGAGCGTGCCTGCGTCATATTGCGCCTAAACTTGGGGCAGAAAGAATTACCTGCGTCAAAATGTAATAAAACATTAGCTATAAACGCTTACTTTATTCATGTTTTTGTAGGACATCGCTGCATTCATGAGTCTTGTTTTCCAAAACCACTGTTTAGAAATCTTTATAGGTCTAAAATTTATATCGGCCCTCCAAGTTCCGTTGACATTCTGTTTCCGTTATGGTTTCCACTGTTATCTTTTGGCAGTGTTCAGTGTATCTACCTCTTGAAACTTTCAAACACAAATAAGAGATGAGGAACAACTAACATACATTCAAACTTATAAAGTATTGTTGCTGAAATTTTATTTCAGGATGTTCCACCCATTGTTGCATTTACTGGTAATATTAATCCATGAAAAACTGGCCTTTAATGTTGCTTGCGTGTAATGGACACGCAAATAAATAGTAACAAAGAAATTTTACATTAATTTAGACATTTTAAGCCGAATATTAACAAATTAGATCCCAACAATCATTTTAGGGCACTGTCCAACTCTACCAATTGCTTTAAATTTGATTTGTAGATATTAGTAATTTTTTCCTTCCACTAAAGAAACAAAACAGGTAACTATTTGCCTTGAAGTTCGACGTTTTCATATTTTCTCTCTTATTTTGTCATATTCATCTCGATTTTCATTATGTCACATGATATTACCCTTTAATTCTACAAACTCTGGTTGCTGTATCAGACTTCCAGAAGAACAAGTAAGAATGGACGTTTATCGCGTTTGCTTATTGGTATTTATTACTCAGTGTTGTTCAGCGATAATCAGCGGGATGGCTCAGGATGTAACGTCTGTGGCTTGCATTGGCAAGTCTCGAACTCAAACGCCCGTGGCCGAACCAATCCGACTGAAGGTTTATTCTCGGTTTCTTTGGTAGCTAGGCGAATGCTGGATTGGATAATTTTATCAGCGAATGTTCCTATCATCCCTTTCATCACTATATTTCATTTCCTTCTTAACCGCCATACCAGGCATTGAGTTCATCACCCATCCTGGATGTTCAAACCCGGTGGAGAGCGAAGGATTTTTTCGGGCGTAAAAATCTTAGCATGGCTTCCTTCGGAAGGGAAGTAAAGCCGGTGGACCCGTGTCGTAGATTTACGGTACATAAAAGAACCTCAAGCCTGATAAAGAGGCCTCTGAGCAAAATTTCCGGTCTTTCACGTCCAATAGAATGAAACGCTAAGGACCGTAGTAGTTAAAGAGCGTCCATAAATAAAACTCACTGTGTAATTTAACCCATCCTGGATATGCTTTGATCCAGGGTTTACTTGCTCCTCGACAAGCTTCTGACCCAAGGAATTGGCTTATAAGTCCTCCAAAGAGAACGGCAATCCGTTAAAGAAGAAGAATAAGAATAAATTCAACGTCAAGCTGGAGAAACTAAACCAGCGCCGGAGCTGTGTTCAGTATGATCTGTGCTATCCTGATGTATTCTAAAACATTGCTTGGAACATTTTATCGTCAGACATGTATTTTTACTTTCTCTACTACGTATAGTAAGTAGGGGAAGTATTGTATTCCACCCAAAAATTCGATATCGAGATTTCACCAGAAATACATGTTTTGAGGCCCCCTGAATAAAAAAAAAGCATTTTTGGAAACATGTCCGTGTGTGTGCGTGCGTGTGTGCGCGCGCGCATCTGTGAACAGCGTAACTCAGAAACGATAAGTCGGATAAACATCAAACTTGGTATTTAGGTTCAGTATCTTCCAGAGATGCCACACGAAGGTTTTCAAGAACATCCCCCCCCCCCACCTCAGACTACCTTTTACATGGAACATTTTTCGAAAATTTTAATTTTCTCAAAATGGCTCTAATGATTTTGATTAAAATATCATATGTTTAAGATATTGTCATGGGAAATGAAAAGTATATCTAGAATTTTCTGGGAATGTCTCCAAAAGTATTCTCCATTGTGAACGACTTTTGCATAACTGGTATATCATAAGAGATAAACAAAATTTTGCTACACAAACAATGTAGATCGCGCTAAAATACACAATTTATGTTATATACATTTTTTTTTGTTGAGTGAGCCATTTTCGAGATATTGCTTGTTATTCCCTTAAATTTTCCAATACTTTTTCTCGAATTCGTTATTCATTTTTTTATGTCCTGGACATGCAAAGAGAATGGAATGCGCCACATAGCAACCAGCGTTAAAATATTTGACTATCGCTTAAATCCTACCATATTCCCCTTGCACCTACAAGAAAATTAGTAATAAGATTAACATCTCGATTAACATGAAGCATATGGAGAATAAGCGTTTGCAAAAATAGTTTGTACAAGAGTAGAGAAAGTCATGTGAGTGTAACATCAGATTTTTTGTAATCTATCCCAATGCAGACTTGGAATACTACAGACGCAATGTTTCCGGACTCTTGTTACCATTATGTTTCAATTTAGATTGCACAGTTCTTGAGAACATTTTTTCATATAGAAATTTTTTCCATTCAAGGAAATTATAATATCGAAGGTATGAAATATTTCGGGGCACACGCTTGTTTTAAGTTTTATTTCTAGCTATTTTAAGATCCTGGAGTTGTGTTGATTCTATCTTTATATTCTTTAGGTATTGGTATCCCTACGAATTCTAAAAACATCAATTGGGATATCTTATATACCATACATTGGATTTCGCTGTTAGCAACCTATCCTTATGTAGATTCGAAATACTGCAGACGCAATGATGTTTTTTGACTTTGTTACCATTATGATTAAGCTTATTGCACAGTTCTTGAGAGCATTTCTTCACAAAGAAAAAATTTACTTTAAGGAAAAAACCTTACATTTCTGTATCGAAATATCAAAGGTACAAAATAGTTCAGAGCATTACGCTTGTTTTTAGTTTTTAAGGTCCAGGATTTAAATAACTTTGCTGTCCTTTCACAGTTAGGAAACCAGTTGAAAAATCTGATGTGTTACACTCAAATGACTTTCTCTACCCTTGTACAAACTATTTTTTACAAACGCTTATTCTCCATCTACTTCACGTTAATCGAGATAAACATTTGCAGACTCTAACTTATTGCTAATTTTCTTGTAGATGTAAGGGGAATATATATTTACAAGGGAAACATAGAAATATAGTAGCCTTTAAGCATATAATATCTCTTAATAGCTGGTTGCTAGGTGCAGCACCATTCTCTTTGCCACAGATTAATACTCTTTACATATACAGGACAAAAAGTGAATATCGAATTCCCATCTGAGAAAATTATTGAAAGATTTAAGGGAATAACAAGCAATATCTGGAAAACGGTTCACTCGACAAAACAATGTATATGAATAAATGGTGTATTTTAACGCGATCTAAATTGTTTGTGTAGTAAAATTTTGTCCATCTCTTATGGTTTACCAGTTATGCAAAAGTCTTTCACAATGAAGAATACTTTTGGAGCCATTCCCAGAAAATTCAAGATATACATTTTATTTGCCATGAAAATACATTAAACATATGATATTTTATTCAAAATCGTTAGAGCCATTTTTGAGAAAATTAAAATTTTCGAAAAATGTTCCATGTAAAGGGTATCCTGGGGTGCGGGGATTTTCTTGAAAACATTTGTGTCGCATCTCTGGAACATACTGAACCTAAATACCAAGTTTGGTGTTTATCTGACTGTTCGTTTCTGAGTTATGCTGTTCACAGACAGACACACACACACACACACACACACACACACACACACACGGACATGTTTCCAAAAATGTTTTTTTTAGATTCAGGGGGTCTCAAAACGTGTATTTCCGGTGAACTTTCGGTATCGAATTTTTGGGTGGAATACAATACTTCCCCTACTTAATATACGTAGTAGAGAAAGTAAAAATCTGATGTGTTACACTCACATGACTTTCTCTACTCTCTTAAAACTATTTTTACAAACGCATATTCTCCATCTACTTCATGTTAATCGAGCTAAACATTAGCAGACTCTATCTTATTGCTAACTTTCTTGTAGATGTAAGGGGAATATATATTTACAAGGGCAATATAGAAATACAGTAGCCTTTAAGCACATACAAACCTCTTAATAGCTGGTTGCTAGGTGCAGCACCATTCCCTTTGCCACAGATTAATACCCTTTGCATATCCAAGACAAAAAAAACTCATGTGTTACACTCACATGACTTTCTCTACTCTTGTAAATCTATTTTTACAAACGCTTATTCTCCATATGCTTCATGTTAATCGAGATATCGAGATTCAATCTTATTGCTATTTTCTTGTAAATGCAAGGGGAATATGGTAGGTTTTAAGCGATAGTCAAATCTTTTAAGCGCTGGTTGCTATGTGGCGCATTCCATTCTCTTTGCATGTCCAGGACATGAAAACAAGAATAACGAATTTGAGAAAAAGTGTAAGTATATGGAAAATTTAAGGGAATAACAAGCAATATCACGAATACGGTTCACTCAACAAAAAAAATGTAAATGATATAAGTTGTGTATTTTAACGCGATCTCCATTTTTTGTGTAGTAAAATTTTGTCTATCTCTTATGGTTTACCAGTTAAGCAAAAGTCGTTCACTATGAAGAATACTTTTGGAGACATTCCCAGAAAATTCAAGATATACATTTCATTTCTCTTGACAATATCTTAAACATATGATAATTTAATCAAAATCGTTAGAGCCATTTTTGAGAAAATTAAAATTTTCGAAAAATGAGCCGTGTAAAGGATAGTCTGAGGTGGGGGGAGTTTCTTGAAAACCTTCGTGTCGCATCTCTGGAAGATACTGAACCTACTACCAAGTTTGGTGTTTATCCGACTGCTCGTTTCTGAGTTATACTGTTCACAGACACACACACACACACACACACACACACACACACACACACACACACAGACATGTTTCTATAAAATGCTTTTTCTTGGATTCAGGAGGTCTCAAAACATGTATTTCCGGCGAAATCTCGGTATCGAATTTTTGGGTGGAATACAATACTTCCCCTACTTACTATACGTATTAGAGAAAGTAAAAACGAATAACGAATTCCCATTTAAGAAAATAAGTAGTGAAATATTTAAGGGAATTACAAGCAATATCTCGAAAATGGTTCACTCAACAAAAAAAAATGTATTTGACATAAATTGTGTATTTTACCGCGATCTACATTTTTGTATAGTACAATTTTGTCTATCTCTTATGGTTTACCAGTTATGCAAAAGTCGTTCACAATGGAGAATACTTTTGGAGACATTCCCAGAAAATTCAAGATATACATTTTATTTGTCATGAAAATATCTTAAACATATGCTATTTTAATCAAAATCGTTAGAGCCCTTTTCGAGAAAATTAAAATTTTCGAAAAATCGTCTATGTAAAGGATAATTTGTGGTGGCGTATTTTCTTGAAAACCTTCCTGTAGCGTCTCTGGAAGATGCTGAACCTAAATACCAAGTTTGGTGTTTATCCAACTGTTCGTTTCTGAGTTATGCTGTTCAGACACACACACGGACATGTTTCCAAAATTTTTTTTTTGGATTCAGGGGTTCTCAAAACATGTATTTCCGGTGAAATCTCGGTATGGAATTTTTGGATGGAATACAATACTTCCCATACTTACTTTACGTAGTAGAGAAAGTAAAAAGCTATAGTAATTTCACTGCTGCTTGACGTGTGCATAGTACAAGTGACGTTACAACATTCCACACGTGGTGACTTAAGGCGAATTCAAAGAAATACACTTTTGTTTCTTCATTCAAGTCCTTTTTACTTTCTTTACTACATATAGTAAGTAGGGGAAGTATTGTATTCCACCCAAAAATTCGATACCGAGATTTCACCGGAAATACATGTTTTGAGACCTCCTGAATCCAAAAAAAAGCATTTTTGGAAACATGTCCGTGTGTGTGTCTGTGTGTGTGTGTGTGTGTGTCTGTCTGTGTCTGTGAACAGCATAACTCAGAAACGAATAGTCGGATAAACACCAACCTTGGTATTTAGGTTCAGAATCTTCCAGAGATGCGACCCGAAGGTTTTCAAGAAAATCACCCTACCCCAGACTATCCTTTACATGGATCGTTTTACGAAAATTTTAATTTTCTCAAAAATGTCTCCGACTATTTTGATTAAAATATAATATATTTAAGATATTGTCATGAGAAACGAAATGTATATCTCGAATTTTCTGGGAATGTCTCCAAAAGTATTCTTGATTGTGAACGACTTTTGCATAACTGGTAAACCATAAGAGATAGACAAAAGTTTACCGCACAAAAAATGTAGATCGCGTTAAAATACACAATTTGTCATACACATTTTTTTGTTGAGTGAACCGTTTTCGAGATATTGCTTGTTATTCCCTTAAATTTTCCAATACTTATACTTTTTCTCAAATTCGTTATTCATTTGTTTGTCCTGGTAATGCAAAGAGAATGGAATACTCCACATAGCAACCAGCTCTTAAAATATTTGACTATCGCTTAAAGCCTACCAATTCCCCTTGCATTTACAAGAAAATTAGCAATAAGATTGACATATCGATATCTCGATTAACATGAAGCATATGGAGAATAAGCGTTTGTACAAATAGTTTGTACAAGAGTAGAGAAAGTCATGTGAGTATAACACATAGGATTTTTCAATTTTATATGACTTACACGACAATAACACTTTATTACGCTATTTCCGTTTAGAAAATGTCTAATCAGTTAGCAAAACCCACAGATTTGTTTGATTTATTCCCTTATGTGCTGAGATTTCTACCTTTCTCTGTTTTATATCATGCAATTTAAAATCGTTTTTCTGGGGTAGCATGATAACTGAAGTATAACAATAATTAAACATTCATAATAAATTCATTCATTATCTGTTTACCCTCCTCTCATGTAGGACTTACACTCCCCAGGACTTACAAGCGGGTGCCTGGGGTTAGAGTCCCGTCGAGGAGCAGACACTCGTGGATCAGGCAGAACATCCAGGATGGGTGATCAGCCCGATGCCTGGTATGGGGGATGAAGGAAGTAGATGAAACGAAATGTGGGTGAAATGGATGAAAGGAAGGGTGATGATGGAGCAGTTGGTGGATCCCAGAGAACCTGGAGAAAACCCGCCCAGACGCCGCTACGTCCACCACAAATCCCACATGCAGGTCCCTGGGATTGAACCCGGACCGCCTCGGTGGGAGGCGAGCGGTCTAACCACTCGGCCACGGTGCCGCCTAAACATACTTTAATGCTCAGTAAAATTAAAGAAGAAAGAAAAGCTTATGTACTTAGCATCAAGGTTGTCCAAACCAATTCTGGGTCCCCTAACTAGCCATATAGTCGACCCCCAAGCCCTACCCCCTGTTTGTCTGGAAGTTTCAGATTAATTTGAAATGCTGGGAGACTGGTGGCATAAGGGTAATTAAGTATAACATAAACTTATGGATAATGGTGTAATGATGTGTATTATTTTCATATTTCATTTCTTATGTTTAAAACCCCGGTACCCCGATGCTGCTCGGCCTGCCTCCCTTTCTGGGTGGCCCTGCCTACTACAGGTTTACGTAAGAGATGTAAATTTTGTCAAGGTAAGTTTTTTCAAATAGAAAATTTCCGAAGTTTTAATGTTCAGTTTTAGTTAACACACACCAATTCCATATACTGCAAATTTAACCAGAAGGATGCTGCTCGAATTAATTGGCTTACGTGGATAATGTTAGTATGGTCTGTGGTCTCTGATACTGTGGTTACTGTTCTTGTTCCTCGGATTGCTCAGGTGAGTGGATTTGTTTTACTTGAGTTTGGTTGCAAGTGTGGAAATGCGAGCGTAATGATAAGATCCGTGATCTTTTAAAC
Source organism: Deroplatys truncata (assembly GCA_030765065.1). NCBI lineage: Eukaryota > Metazoa > Arthropoda > Insecta > Mantodea > Mantidae > Deroplatys > Deroplatys truncata. The sequence continues at coordinate 53,073,531 of CM060987.1, forward strand.
TGAATAAATTATTACTTTCTCTACTACGTATAGTAAGGGAAGTATTGTATTCCACCCAAAAATTCGATACCGAGATTTCACCGGAAATACATGTTGTGAGACCCCCTGAATCCAAAAAAAGCAGTTTTGGAAACATGTCCGTGTGTTTGCCTGTGTGTCTGTGTGTGAACAGCATAACTCAGAAAAGAACAATCGGATAAACACCACACTTGGTATTTAGGTTCAGTATCTTCCAGAGATGCGACACGAAGGTTTTCAAGAAAATTCTCCCACCCCAGATTACCCTTTACATGGAAGATTTTTCGAAAATTTTAATTTTCTCATAAATGGCTCTTAACGATTTTGATTAAAATATCATAGGTTTAAGATATTTTCATGACAAATAAAATGTATATCTTGAATTTTCTGGGAATGTCTCCAAAAGTATTCTCCATTGTGAACGACTTTTGCATAACTGGTAAACCATTAGAGATAGACAAAGTTTTACTATACAAAAAATGTAGATCGCGTTAAAATACACAATTTATGTCATATACATTTTTTGTTGTTGAGTGAACCATTTTCGAGATATTACTTGTTATTCCCTTAAATTTTTCAATACTTATTTTCTAAAATGGGAATTCGTTATTCATTTTTACTTTCTCTACTACGTATAGTAAGTAGGGGAATTATTGCATTCCACCCAAAAATTCGATACCGAGATTTCACCGGAAATACATGTTTTGAGACCTCCTGAATCCAAAAAAAGCATTTTTGGAAACATGTCCGTGTGTGTCTGTCTGTGTGTCTGTGTGTCTGTGTGTCTGTGAACAACATAACTCAAAAACGAACAGTCGGATAAGCACCAATCTTGGTATTTAGGTTCAGCATCTTCCAGAGATGCGACACGAAGGTTTTCAAGAAAATCCCCCCACCCCAGACTACCCTTTACATGGAAGATTTTTCGAAAATTTTAATTTGCTCAAAAATGGCTCTAACGATTTTGATGAAAATATCATATGTTTAAGATAATGTCATGAGAAATGAAATGTATATCTCGAATTTTCTGGGAATGTCTCCAAAAGTATTCTTCATTGTGAACGACTTTTGCATAACTGGTAAACCGTAAGAGATAGACAAAATTTTACTACACAAAAAATGTAGATCGCGTTAAAATACACAACTTATGTCATATACATTTCTTTTGTTGAGTGAACCGTTTTCGAGATATTGCTTGTTATTTCCTTAAATTTTCCAATACTTATTTTCTCAAATAGGAATTCGTTATTCATTTTTTTGTCTTGGATATGCAAAGAGTATTAATCTGTGGTAAAGGGAATAGTGCTGCACCTAGCAACCAGCTATTAACAGATATGTATGTGCTTAAAGGCTACTGTTTTTCTATATTGCCCTTGTAAATATATTTTCCCCTACATCTACAAGAAAATTAGCAATAAGATAGAGTCTGCAAATGTTTATCTCGATTAACATGAAGTATATGGAGAATAAGCGTTTGTAAAAACAGTTTGTACAAGAGTAGAGAAAGTCATGTGAGTGTAACACATCAGATTTTTTGTCTTGGATATGCAAAGAGTTATAATCTGTGCAAAGGGAATGGTGCTTCACCTAGCAACCAGCTATTAAGAGATATGTGTGTGCATAAAGGCTACTGTTTTTCTATATTGCCCTTGTTTTTTTGTCCTGGTAATGCAAAGAGAATGGAATACTCCACATAGCAACCAGCTCTTAAAAGATTTGACTATCGCTTATAACCTACCATATTCCCCTTGCACCTACCAGAAAATTAGCAATAAGATTGACATCTGATATCTCGATTAACATGAAGCATATGGAGAATAAGCGTTTGTAAAAATAGTTTGTACAAGAGTAGAGAAAGTCATGTGACTGTAACACATCGGATTTCTTTTTGGTCGATCGCACTATAATACGCTGATTACATATGACGTAACTGAACTATGATTGCAATCATTATACTTCAGCGACTCATTATGATCCTCGGCGGCCCATGCCTTTTAACACCTTCAAAGCAGCTGTCCAATGAGATCCATTCCTTAGATAAACAATGAAATGTGCGCATTTAATATAAATTCCACGCATTACAATTTTAATATTCTAATAAATGGTGTTCATTTCCTTTGCTTCAGTATTCATTTTTCATGTTACCTGCAAATATCAATAAATATGGCCTGGACTCAACAGTACTGCAATCTGTTGCATTAGTCGCCAACACGCTCAACCATCCGATCATCATTTAATTACACACAATTAACAAGGTAAGATATTTTTGTAAAAACTCAACTTTTTGAAATTATAGTATGGTCGACCAAATACAGTCGTTTGCAACTTGACTATAAGGATAATTAAGACGCTCGTATGAAAATTATGAAACGAGGGATAGCATTTTATTATACAACCATACCATTATAAACAGGTTGTTAGAGTATTCAATATCATGATGGCACGAGTGCCAATAATAGCATGACATAATACTGGTATTCCAAGTTCCCGTGACTTACGGAGAGAGAATATGAAACTATTTTGTGATATTCTTTTCTCTGAGCAACGAACATGCAAAAACCTCTGTACATAGTAAATATAGAATACTTAAGAAATGAATTTATAATTACTTACCATGTGCTGATAATATTGTGTATCACAGTACGTAATACCTCCTCACTCCTCTCCCAGGAAGGGAATGTATGCAAGTGGCTGTCTTGCTTATCGGTTCTACATGCCAAATAATAACACATGGAATGCAGGGAGGGAAGCTAATGTCTCATTTACGAGCAAATGAAAATGCGCTCACTTCTGTAAGCTATGAATGCCGATTATTTGATTATTTATTTCCTACAATTTGTAATGCTAATGATAATTATAGCACGAAGTTTTGGATAAAGTACTTTTTTACTTTCTCTACTACGTATAGTAAGTAGGGGAAGTATTGTATACCACCCAAAAATTCGATACCGAGATTTCACCGGAAATACATGTTTTGAAACCCCCTGAATACAAAAAAAAGCATTTTTGGAAACATGTCCATGTGTGTGTCTGTGTGTCTGTGAACAGCATAACTCAGAAACGAACAGTCGGATAAACACCAAACTTGGTATTTAGGTTCAGTATCTTCCAGAGATCCGACACGAAGGTTTTCAAGAAAATTCCCCCACCCCAGATTACCCTTTACATGGAAGATTTTTCGAAAAATTTAATTTTCTCAAAAATGGCTCTAACGATTTTGATTAAAATATCATATCTTTAAGATATTTTCATGACAAATAAAATGTATATCTTGAATTTTCCGGGAATGTCTACAAAAGTATTCTCCATTGTGAACGACTTTTGCATAACTGGTAAAGCATAAGAGATAGACAAAATTTTACTACACAAAAATGTAGATCGCGTTAAAATACACAATTTATGTCATATACATTTTTTGTTGAGTGAACCATTTTCGAGATATTGCTTGTTATTCCCTTAAATGTTTCAATACTTATTTTCTAAAATGGGAATTCGTTATTCATTTTTTTGTCTTGGATATGCAAAGAGTTATAATATGCGGCAAAGAGAATGGTGATGCACCTAGCAACCAGCTATTAAGAGATATGTATGTGCTTAAAGGTTACTGTTTTTTATATTGCCCTTGTACATATATATTTTCCTATTACATCTATAAAAGATTAGCAATAAGATAGAGTCTGCAAAAGTTTATCTCGATTAACATGAAGTAGATGGAGAATAAGCGTTTGTAAAAATAGTTTGTACAAGAGTAGAGAAAGTCATGTGAGTGTAACACATCAGATTTTTTCTAGCGGTTTGTGACAATGCTTTTTGCAATGTTGATATTTATTGAGTAATGATTACCGCCCCTATTTATTGTTTGCTAATTGCGTACCTTTCTCCGACAAATATTCTTCTCACCTGCCTGTATACGCGGCAATTCAATATATTTACTTTATTTTATAAGCATACTTATAGTACTAAGTGTAATTAATATACTTATAAGGTCTTGAACACCATACTGTTCGCAGATGACCAAGTGATTTTTAGCAACACGGAGGACGAGGACACCCATAAATTAAACTCACTCGCAAGCGAATATAACATGAAATTTTCTGATAAGAAAAGCAAAGCAATGACTTTCGAAGGGAAAAACCATAGACGATGAAAAATAATGATAAAAAATCTGATGTGTTACACTCACATGACTTTCTCTACTCTTGTACAAACTATTTATACAAACGCTTACTCTCCATCTACTTCATGTTAATCGGGATAAACATTTGCAGAGTCTATCTTATTGCTAATTTTCTTGTAGTGTAAGGGGAATATATATTTACAAGGGCATTTTGGAAATACAGTAGCCTTTAAGCACATACATATCTCTTAATAGCTGATTGCTAGGTGCAGCACCTAGCAACCTTTGCCACAGATTAATACTCTTTGCATATCCAATACAAAAAAATGAATAACGAATTCCCATTCGAGAAAATAAGTATTGAAAAATTTAAGGGAATAACAAGTAATATCTCGAAAATGGTTCACTCAACAGAAAAAAAATGTATACGACATAAATTGTGTATTTTAACGCGATCTACATTTTTTGTGTAGTACAATGTTGTCTATCTCTTATGGTTTACCAGTTATGCAAAAGTCGTTCACAATGAAGAATACTTTTGGAGACATTCCCACGAAAGTCAAGAAATACATTTCATTTGTCATGAAAATATCTTAAACCTATGATATTTTAATCAAAATCGTTAAGAGCCATTTTTGAGAAAATTAAACTTTTCGAAAAATCTTCCATGTAAAGGATAATCCGGGGTAGGGGAATTTTCTTGAAAACCTTCGTGTCGCATCTCTAGAAGATACTGAACCTAAATACCAAGTTTGGTGTTTATCCGACTGTTCGTTTCTGAGTTATGCTGTTCACAGACAGAGACACACACACACACACACACACACACACACACACACACACACACACACACACACAGACACACAGACGGACATATTTCCAAAAATGCTTTTTTTGGATTCAGGGTGTCTCAAAACATGTATTTCCGGTGAAATCTCGGTATCGCATTTTTGGGTGGAATACAATACTTCCCCTACTTACTATACGTAGTAGAGAAAGTAAAAAGCAAACTAGTGGAACAAGTCAAGAACTTCAATTATTTGGGATTCAATGTATTCAACTGTGAAAAGAATGATGTCGATATAAAACTAAATGGATTTAAAAACATGTGCGGTACAAAAAGAACAACAAAACTTTAAAAACAAGTCAGTTGAAATTTTACAAAACAATGGCGGTACCCACACCAACGTACCTTGCGAAAACTGGACACAAGATCAGATAAACGAAGAATAGTGCCTGCTGAAATGAAGTTCTTACGTTCGCCAGCAGGTTACACATTACTAGATAAAAGATACAGTAAGGAAATAAGATGTGAATTAAGCATTTATAACCTGTTAGAAAACCTTCAAAATCTAAGATCTAATTGGCTTAACATATAGAAATAATACCACCGAACAGGCTTCCATAGATTTTACTTCAATACCAACCTAAATGCAAAAGAAATGCTGTTCGACCAATAATAAGATGGAAAGACTCAATATCTTGATGTGGTAACAGGTCTAAGGCCTAGGTCCACGAGTAAGAGCAAGAAAAGTATAAGTATAAATATAAGTAAAAGCCTTGGGAAATATTGCACAGTGTTTCAGGCAGAAGATTTGCTATCCTGAGCTGTGCCCTAAGAGATCTTGAGAAAGCTTACTGTGGTAAACGAATTCTCATCCTCACAGAAGTCAAAGTGCTTTAAAAACACTCCTCTCAGACCAGGTAAAATCAAGATTAGTATGGGAATGCCTAAAAATCTCCTGATTGCCTTACCGTATCGGAACAGGCTCGAAATGTGGTGGGTACGGGGCACCAGGGCATCTATGGAGATCAGCTGGCTAAGTAAGGTACTGGGATACCCTATTTGGCCTTGAACCCATGGTAGGAATCAGTACGTGTACTGCCAAAACCTTGGTATAACTGGCGCAAAACTTCTGGAATCGTGACCTTGATTGCCACCCCAGCTGCCGAGCCTAGGAATGGTTTATGTTTAGCTTAATCAACGAAAGCGATATAATACCTTTGCTTACTCACAGTGCGTAACACATACAGTCTGCATAGAAACTGTCCGCATCTTGTAATTTCAAAGTGAGCAGTACGTAAATAGTGCTTATTTTATATTTGTGATATTTATAACCATGGCTCCTACGTTTTCAAAGTTAAATGGTAAGCTATTACGTATTCAAAGCAGGGAAATAATTGCAAATGTCCTCGACTTAATGAAGCAAGAAGCAGAGATGAAGGAAGAAAATATATGTTTACCCGAGTTCCCCAAAAGCCTTAAGAGAGTGAAAGAAAGAGTAGCCAAAGCAACTGGTGTTTCACTGAGTTCCGTTTCCAGAGTTCTCAAAGTTAAGAAAAACCATATGGATGAAAGAGTACCTTTGACACACCTGTGAAGAAACATAAGATCCCTAAACGTATTACAGAAATGGACGATTTCGACAAATGCGTCATTCGGCGCACGATTCACAATTTCAATGTGGAAGAAAAAACTGTGCCAACAATAAGCAGATTGCTCATCAATCTGAAAGATGTCATAAATGTTCAAGGTGGTGCTACAAGTCTCAAATCCCGGCTATGGCACTGAATTTTGCAGTCTGATTCTAACTTTCCAAATCACTATAATTTTATATGTACTTATATCAGCATACATTTTCAAGATGCTGCTACAAATTTCAGAAAAATTATAAAAGATTTAGGGTTCAAGTGGAAGAAAACGAAACCAAATAGGAGAGTTCTAATAGAAAAGCACGACATACGATCTCAGCTGGAAGAGTAAATTACTCAGAGGTACAAATTAGAGGGTCAAACTATAGTGTATGAAGATGAGTCGTACATACACAACAGTCATACATCTAAAAGTTGAAGTGACGATAGCGAATTATGTTTTCAGGCACCAGTTGCCAAAGGGCAAATACTTATTATCGTTCATGCTGTTCGTTCCAAATGCCCTTCTTTTACAAGTCGCAAAAAAAAAAAAAAAAAAAAAAAATAAAAACAGGAGATTTTCATCAAGAAATGATTACAGAAAATTACATGAATTGAATCAACACCATGTTGATACCTAATTTGCCTGCTGGGTCTATTCTGTTTATCGACAATGCTTCACAATGTGGCAACACTCAAATTGACAAACAACCTACCTCAAATTCCTTGAAAGAAGAAATGAAAACCTGGTTGCTTAGGCATAATATAGCTTTTGATGAAAGCATGAGTAAAACAAATATAACATAGTTAAAGCCAACAAATACCTTCAGAAGTCATAACTGATAATACTTGGCCAGATATTAATACATCACCATAATGTACTTAGACTGCCACCGTATCACCCAGATCTAAACCCAATTGAATTAATGTGGGCTGATGTCAAAAACTGGGTGGCCTGCAGAAATATCACTTTTAAACTAAAAGATGTGGAGCAGTTATGTCGCCAGCGATTTGCAGATATTGGAAGGTCAGAATGAGAAAATATATGTCGACATGTTGAATAAATTGAGAATCATTATTTCAAAAAATACGGAATTGCAGAAAATCAATTAGAAAAAATTCTCATCTAGGATAATGGTGCAGAAAGTAGCGACAGCAGTGATGGCGGCAATGTTGTGAGTGATTCCGCAGAAGAGGAAGGGTTGTCAGGTGTGGAAGAACTGGAGGCAGATGGTTGACAGTGTTTTTATATTAAGGGCATTTTACAGCGGTTTATCGTGTAGTGCATAACCTGTGTGCGGATATTTGACAATGACTGTCCCACGCACTCCCGCAGCATGCAGACGACCGGTCACCACCTGATCTGGTATGTAACTTGCTTTATAGCTGTCATTAAGATTTTCACGTGTCTAGAACTGTTGCGCCAGTTATAAAAGCATGGATTAGGGAAGTACACCAATTCAGGCAGCATACTGTCGCGGTACCTGTTCGTGTTATCTTATTTGCTAAGCGCCTGTTATTGTTTTACTATTTTGAATTTTGGGTTCTTTGTCCTCCGGCTAGCTATTATTACTCAGTTGAGCAAATCTCTTGAACAGGGTGTGTAAACAGAAAGGAGTTGTTACTAAAAGATAACACTGATAAAAAATTTGTTTTTACACTTTTATTGTGTCACACTTTATTAATTTCACATAATTACTCTTGATACACGCCCGACTGAAACTGTTATATTTTCGAATGTAACTATAATCACTTAATTGCCGCACATTATTAATTCACGTATTTCACATTTTGTAACTAACTTTAAACGCGAGAGATTCTGTAGAATTGCGTAATGTGTACTTCGTTAATGCTTCCTTAGAACTGCCTGACGTGTAACTCGCGAGAGAGATTTCTTAAAACTGCGCGACGTGTAACTCGTGAATGATTCTGTTGAACTGCGCGTTACTTGTCTTTGGCTCTAGAATTTATACTCCCTCACCCCGATATGCCTAAACATTATAACAGAGCTGCTATTGGATAATAAAGCGCGCCAACATTAGCGTCTATTTTTTTATCCAATCAAAATTACGAACACATATGCTCTAGAGAAGATATTCCCTCCATTTCTAAATAAAGGCACGCTACTTTGACGTCATTTGTTTGTCTCTTCTAATTGATAAACAACTCACCCCTTCGCTACATTGTTATCCGCTCCTATTGTCAGTTTCAGTGAGGCCGTGTAAAGTTATTTCCTAACAATGCTTATAATTAACAAACATCTCAAATCATTGTCATACAATAATGTTAATTTACACTACAATCACTCTGGCATTTACAGTGTTGTGACATAAAATACTGCCTCAATACCTATCCTACAAATACAAGCCAGGAAACTGGACTTAATTCCATGCAACACTCTTTCCTCTTCTCTCCTGAAATTGGATAGAACAGGGATAAGAAAAATAATTGCACTAATTTCTGAGCATGGTCACTTAGGACTAGGACTAACTGCAAAGGGGGACTTAGCACCTAGACCTACACGATATTTTTTGCCTGAAGCCCCTGACGGGTTGCCACAGGGAGGGGTAAGAGGAGACAGAGGGCAGAGGGTAGGGTGCATACCTATTACAGATTGAAACTCCCCTCGTGACAACTGGTGGAACCGGCTCCCCTCCCCCTGCAGGCTTACACATCCTATTGGGGCCTCGAGACTCGAAGACTGCCCCCATTCCGGGGGACTAAGTGTTACACAGAACATCCTTTGTCCTGCCGAGACTCTCGCCGACACTTTCAACCCTGAAACAGACCAAGCAGATGAAAGGTGAAGTGAAGGGACAGGAATCTTCCCAGTACTCGCTCAGCGACCCGGGGAAACCTCTGAAAAAACCATGGGTCAGGAATGTAATCGACTTAGAAAGACTACAAGAAGATGATCCTCATGGATATATATTAGAAGTCGATATCGAGTATCCTGCTGAGCTCCATGATCTGCATAATTATTTACCATTCCTGCCTGAGTGTATGAAGCCTAAGGAACAAAGAAACTGATACCTCATCTTGAACCTCGAAAGAAGTATGTAGTACATTACATGGCTTTGAAGCAAGCACTTAATCATGGACTACGGTTAACAAAAATTCATCGTGTGCTACAATTCCGGCAGTCACAGTGGTTAAAACCGTATGTGACATTTAGCAACAGACTACGACAACAAGCTGCAAATGATTTTGAGAAGGATCTCTACAAGCTCTTTAACAACGCCATGTTTGGAAAAAACAATGGAAAACCTTCGTAACCGTATGGATATACGACTGGTGACAAATGAGAAAATCTGGAAAAGTTAATTGCCAAGCCTTCGTTTATCGATCGAACAATATATGCTGCTAATCTAGCTGCTGTACATATGGCCTCTCGTCAGATCGTATTCAACAAGCCTATATACATCGGTATGAGTGTGTTGGACATCTCCAAGACATTAATGTACCACTATCATTATGATGTGTTGCTGCCATATTATGGATCTGAAAACCTGAAGCTCATGAATATGGATACTGATTCGTTCATTCATCATGTGATGACTGAAGATGTGTACCAGGACAAGCTACGTTTTCTCGAATACCTAGATACAGCTGATTACCCTGTCAACCATATTTGCTATTCAGCTCTAAACAAGAAGGTGTTGGGAAAATTTAAAGATCAGACTAATGGTAAAATCATCCAGCGCTTTGTCGGACTACTACCTAAGATGTATGCACTATATATCCATGGCTCAATGATAAAAAATATTAAAGGCATAAAACATAGTGAATCAGTACATTACATTTCAGAGTTATACTGACTGTCTTAAAACCGGAGAAATCATCAGAACGCCCATGAATCTGATCCTGTCCTGGGAGCATGCTCTTGCCACAGTGCAAGTGAATAAAATCACATGGACTCCGTTTGTTAATAAAAGAGTTATTGCTGAGGATGGAATAACGACATATGCGTATGGACATTACGCCATTACAAACCAGCGTTTAAAAGAATGTAAGTCGAAGATGAAGATTTTCTCGTGAGTCTACAATCTTAAAAACATGAAGGTTATCCGTGTGCTGTGTAGGCAACTAGCTGACGCCTGATGAAGAAAGAAGAAGATGGAAGGGAAGGTGGTAACCCTGTCATTAGGAGCAATTCTAGTGTTATTCTCAAGCCTAGATAAAAGGGGGAGAGACACCTACTACGAACTAAAATAAAGGTATGTTGACGTAAACGTTTAAATTAAAACTCTCGAATAATAAAACCTGAATAAAACATTGCAATTTCACTAAAAGAAAGTCGAGGTTATCTCTGGTTAGCCAAATTAGGTTAGACGATGATTGAGTAGAATAGATGATGAGAGGAACGTTTGGGATTGGTCAGGTTAATCTAGGCTAGGCCCTCGTACTTATTGTCTAAGTTATGAAGGATGGATTAGTTTTGATTACCTTAGCAATGGGCTGGTTACGAGTTGTTCTCACGTTTTGTTACGTGGTTACATGGTTGCTACGTGTTGTTACGTCGTGTGACATTTCTGGTTACGACATGTCACGTGATTTTACGTGGTTACGTGCTTATGTTACTTAGTGTGACGTCTTGTTACGTGGTGTTACGTCTTGACACGTGGTTATGTGCTTATGTTACGTAGTGTAACGTCTTGTCATGCTGTTATGTTACGTTGTGTTACGTCTTCTTACGTGGTTACGTTTGTTGGTTACGTATTGTTACGTGGTTATGTTAGATGATGATAGGAATGAATAGACAATGAGAAGATCCAGAAGTGGGGGATAGGTTAGGACGTATACTTCGCTGTAAACCGATGTACAGTTTGTCCCTCTCTGTCTCGCACACTACTGTTTAACATATAAAAAGTTTGTAAGGTTTAGAAAAAAAAGGTATATAAAAGTGTTGTAACGTTGGATGAGAAATGTTTTATAATATAATTACTATCTATATTACCGTATAAACCTACATTCCTCCTCCTCCTCCTCCTCCTTCAACCCCTGTCTATTCTTGTATCTCTCCCGTTTTCCATATTTCTCCCATATAAACGCATACTCTACTCCTCAACCCTTGTCCAGACTAGCACCTCTCCTCGTATTCCCTACCGCTCTCATAGAAATGCACTTTCCTCCTTGAAGACTCTCTCAACCTAGCACCTACCTTCATTTTCCTCGTCTCTCCATATGAGCGCATACTCTGTCATTGAAACCTTCCTGCCTAATACCTCTCCTCGTATCCCCTATCTCTTCCGTATAAAGCGTATCCCCTCCTCCTTCAGCATCTGTCTAGCCTATTATCTGTTCACGTTTTTCCTATCTTTCCCATAAAAGTCATACTCCACACCTCAAACCCTGTCCAGCCTAGCACTTCTCCTCATATTCCCCTACCTCTCTCATATAAGTCGCATTCCCCTACTTCAACCCTGTCTAGCCTAGCATCGACCCTCGTATTCCCTATTTCTCGCTTATATACGCCTACTCTATCAGTCAAACCTCCTAGCCTAATACCTCTCCTCGGTTTGCTATCTCTTCCATTTGAAACGCCATATTCTATCCTTCAAGTCCTGTTTAGTATAGCATCTTTCCTTGTATTCCCTATCTCTCTCGTATAAAGCGTATCCCTCCCTCCTTCAATATCTGACTAGCCTAGCATCAGCCCTTGTATTCCCTATCTCTCCCATATAAACGCATTTTCCTCCTTGAACCGTCGCATCTACCCTCGTTTTCCCTATCCTTTCCCATATAAACGCAAAAGTGTCGCAGCTTCTGTCCATAGATACCATCTGTCCCCGTTTTCCACATATTCCTCATATAAACGTATACCCTACTCCTTAACCTCTGTCTACACTAGCACCTCTCCTCGTATGCCCTATCTCTGTCGTATAAAGCATATCCCTCCCTCCTTCAGTCCCTGCTCTACCTCGGAACTCTCCTCGTTTTTCCTATCTCTCCCATATAAACGCATTTTCCTCCTAGAACGCTCCTCCAACCTAGCTACTCCCCTCGTTTTCCTTGTCTCTCCATATAAACGCATACTCTGTCATTCAAACCCTCCTAGCCTAATACCTCTCCCATATAAAAGTTATATTCTACCCTTCAAGCCCTGTCTAGTCTAGTACCTCTCCTCGCATTCCGTATCTCTCCTGTATAAGGTCATATTCCTCGTCCTTCAGCATCTGTCTAGCATACCATCTGTCCACGTTTTTCCTATCTTTCCCATATAAACGCATACTCCACGCTTCAAACTCTGTCTAGCCTAACACTTCTTCTCGTATTCCCTACCTTCACATATAAAGCACATCCCCACTCCTTCAACCCCAGTCTTAGCCTAGCATCGACCTTCGTAGTCCCTATCTCTCCCATATAAACGCATTTTCCTCCTTGAACCGCCGTATCTAGCCTCGTTTTCCCTATCCTTTCCCATATAAACGCAAAAAACTGTGCCAGCTTCCCCTATAATATGCTACTCATAACAATTCGAATATCACCAGATTCTAATGATTTATCCCATTGTGGTGGAAACATGCCGAGGTTGTACTTTGGTAAACTTTCGTATATTGAAACATCTATATGTAATTGTTTTCTATAACGGCGCATAAAGTTTCGGTCAACATAATAATTTATTTATTTATGTCAAGTATAAGGGGTTAAGAGAAAGTCCATGCTCCGCTAAGAAAGGGGTCCGACTCCATTCGTATGACCAGAATCCTTCTCTGTAATAAGCTGTAAAAGTAAAATCCTCTGTACAGAGAAGAGTTGAGCTGCTTAGAAAATGCCTGAGCCGCTCTTCTATTCTCTCCCCATGGTACGTCAATGGGTCTCAAGGAATCTTATATAACTTGAAGGAAAGTTGCCAGAACAAAACTCTAAAAGAGATACCTGATGCGTTGCATTCGCATGAATTTCACTGCCCTCTATCGCTTATTAGTGGGTATACAATTTAGTCCTACAAATGTTTATTTCCTTATTTACCTCATTTTAATTGAGATAAACCTTTCCGGAAATAGCTGCATACAGATTCCGTTGTAGATACAAATTTATAGTCAAATGTTTTAGAACTGAAGGCTATACGCTGGCCTTAAAATTCGATACGCTTTCCATGCAATCGCGAGAAACAACTGGAAATCGACAGGAGTCAAAGAATGGTATTGAACAATTTGAACATTAATAGTGGATATTTTGGAAAACGCTGATACCACAAACACGTTATTTGAAATAAATTGTATGTTTCAAAGAGATCTGAATTTTTTGTGTAGCACATTTTCGTCTATCGCTCTAATGTTTACCAGTTATACAAGGTTGTACAAAATTCCTTCTGAATGAAAAGGACTTCACGGGCTATACGCAGAAAATTTAAGATATACGTTTTATTTGTCATGTAAATATTTTTAATGTATGGTATTTTAACCCAGATCGTTAAAGCCAGTTTTTAGAAAATAAAAAATGTCGAAAAATGTTCCATGTAAAGGGTAGTTGAGGTGGGGGATTTTCTTGAAATTTCTTCGTGCCGTAACTTTGGAAGGTACTAAACCTAAATATCAACTGTGATATTTATGAGACTTTTTCGTTTTAGAGTTATACTGTCCACACACATACACACACATTCGTTTTTCTTAAAATTATGTTTTTTTATTTAAGGGGCCTCCAAACATGTATTTTTGTTGGAATCTCGACATAATTTTTTTTGATGTAATGCAATACCTTCTCTACCTACTATGTTCGTGGTAGAGAAAGTAATTTTAGTAGAGATCTCAGTGATACGTTACTACGATTAAACAAAGATCTGATGTTTTACATTCACATGACTTTTTCTACCCTCCATCTCTTATTAGTGAGTATGTAGATTACTCTTACGAAAGTTTATTTTTCTATCTACTTCGTTTTAATCGAGAAAAACCTTTGTAGAAATTGTAGCTATTTTATACATTTTGTTAGTGTACAAAGGGAACAACGATCGTCAGATGTTTAAGAAATGGACGCTATATGGCGGCCTTGAAATCCCATACTGTTTCCGTGCACCCACGAGAAACAACTGAAAATCGACAGAATTTAAAACAATTACAAACTGTGGAACAAATCGAAGCATTAATAACGGATATCTCGCAACAGATGATGCCACAAAAAATTATTTGAAATAAATTGTGTGTTTTAAACAGATCTACATTTTTTGTGTTGTACGTTTTCGTCTATCCCTTAACGTTTACCAGTTATACAAATTCCTTCCAAATGAACAGGACTTCACGTGTTATTCCCAGAAAATTCAGGACATATATCTATTTGTCATGTAAATATCTTAAATAGATGGTATTTTAATAAAAATATTAGATCCATTTTTTTTAGAAAATCAAACATTTCGGAAATTGCTCCATATAAAGGGTAGCTTGGGGTGGGAAGTTTTCTTGAAAATCTTAAGTTTGGTGTTGATCCGATTTTTCATTTCTGAGTTATGCTGTTCACACACACACGCGGACCTTTAATTAAAATTATTTTTTTTTGGATTTAAGGGGCCTCGAAACATGTGTTTCCAGTGAAATCTCGGTATGGAATTTTTGGGTGGAATGCAATATCTTCTCTACCTACTATGTACGTGGTAGAGAAGGTAATTTTAATAGTAATCTGAGTGATATTCTATTAAGATTAAATAAATAATCACTGTTTTCACGTGAACATTATGCTTTCAGAAAACATCTTAAACATGGGTTTACAGGATTATGTACACACGTTGATAAAACAAAAGACCTACAACGGTCTGTGAGGCATTAGAGCGAAAAGGAGATTTAATTTTTGAAGATTCCCTCTCAACTTAGATTCCAGTCCGATCCAGATCCGATTCTGATCTGTGATCATACCAAAGCTGTATCTAAATTCTGAATAACTAACCAGGAAGAGCAGAAAAAACATTGCAGCGGAGGTAAGCCGCTGTTCCAACCACAGTCAACTTCCTTTATAAATCTTATGTATTCAATTCACACGACTTTTCTACCCTCTCTTCAAAACCTATCCTTATAAAATCTTATTCTTCTCTCTGCATTCATGCTAATCGATATAATCATTTGCAGAAGTAGTTGTAGTTACAGGGGGAATAAGGGAATGCAATAGGCTTAAGCACTAGTCATATCTTTTAAGACTTGGTCGCTATTTAATGGCTTTGAAATTACGCGAGAATTGCAAGACTGTGAGGGGGAAAAAAAAGAAAAAAGATTAGAAGTTGGCAATTCAAAGCTATAAAAAAGAATATCTCAGAAATGGTTAACGCCTTAAAAGATAGTATTTGACATAAAGTGTGTGATTTAACGAGATAAATTTTTATCCATCTTTTACGGTTTAAAGCTATTGTAATGCAAATATCTTAAATATAATATATTTTAATAAAAACATGTTAGAACCTTTTTTTAATAACTCGATAAAACGAAACAATTTTTGAGAACATTCTCAAAAATGGTTCTAACAGTTTGATTAAAATACAATATGTTTAAAAGATTCTCAAAGTATATCTTGCACATACATTGGTGTGCAAAAGTGCAAAACCTAAGGACGAAAGTAATCTTCGCATGCTGTGACACTGCCAAGTAATATAGCTCGATGAAACTTGAATCATACATCGAGAGAACTGCTACGCTATGCTATGGTAGGCAACGAAATATGCAATGAGACGAACAGAAATGACACTTTTATTCATAGACCATAAGCTACACTAAAGTCTATACGACATATGATGACTCTAGATTTACAGAAACTGATACATGGTGCTTAAAAGGGTGTATGATCACCACGGACAGCAATGCATGGTCTGCATCATGCTCCCATGCTGGCCACAAGGTTGGTAAGCAGTTCTTGTGGTAGGGCGTTACATTCCTCCACCAGCGCTGTTGACAACTGTTGTATGGTCATTGGTGCATGTAGATGTGCTGCAATGCGTCTCCTCAAAAAATCCCACACGTGTTCGATGGGATTTAAATCGGGAAAACGGGCAGGCGAGTCCATTCGCCAAATATCCTATCGTTCCAAGAGATCCTCCATCTGCACTGTTCGATGCGGTCGCGCATTGTCATCCATAACACCTCTGAAAAGACGCTCATGGGGAAGTACAGTATCACAATAACGTTGACCAGTTAGCGTACGTGTTCAAAGATTTGGAGGTTAGTGCACCCATGCAACTTTATGCCTACCCAAACCCGTAATAGCTCGCTAATTGCCACACACCGTCTTGTCCTGTTTCAACTGTTCCGTGTTGAGGGACCAGACCCATTTGGCACTATAGGTTCGCTACACTCACGCCGTGTGACGTCCAGCTTTCTGTGTACGTGTGAGAGACCTCTGGCAACATTCTTCCGCACCTTCATCTAGTTCCACCAAGTAATTCATTTGTTCTCGTATGTTACTTTACCCAACGCGTCCTTAGGTCTTGCACACCAGTGTGTGTGTGTATATATATATATATATATATATTATATATATAAATGTATATCTTGAATTTTCCGCAAATAGCCTAAGAAGTCCTCTTTATTCTAAGTGCGTTTAGATAAGCGGTAAACCGTAAGAGATAGAAACATCTTACTATACAAAAATGCAAATCTCGTTAAAGTATACAGTTTATGTCAAATAGTTTTTTGTTGGCGGTAACCATTTCCGAGATATTCTTTGTTATTCGTTTGAATTTCCAGATACTTAATACTTCTCTATAATGCAAATCACTATTCTTTTTTTTATCTCTTTCTTCTTTTCTTTTTCGTGTTCATACAAACAGAACAGAATTTCAGAACCATCACATAACGACGGCCTTGAAAGGATTTGAGCATTACAAAATTAGCTTACTGTATTTTTACTTTCTCTACTACGTATAGTAAGTAGGGGAAGTATTGTATTCCACTCAAAAATTCGATACCGAGATTTCACCGGAAATACATGTTTTGAGATCCCCTGAATCCAAAAAAAGCATTTTTGGAAACATGTCCGTGTGTGTATCTGTGTGTCTATCTGTGAACAACATAACTCAGAAACGAACAGTCGGATAAACACCAAACTTGGTATTTAGGTTCAGTATCTTCCAGGGATGCGACACGAAGGTTTTCAAGAAAATGCCCCCACCCCAGGATACCCTTTATATGGAAGATTTTTCGAAAATTTTAATTTTCTCAAAAACGGCTCTAACGATTTTGATTAAAATATCATATGTTTAAGATATTTTCATGGCAAATAAAACGTATATCTTGAATTTTCTGGGAATGTCTCCAAAAGTGTTCTTCATTGTGAACGACTTTTGCATAACCGGTAAACCATAAGAGATAGACGAAATTTTACTACACAAAAATGTACATCGCGTTAAAATACACAATTTATGTCATATACATTTTTGTTGTTGGGTGAACCATTTTCGAGATATTGCTTGTTATTCTCTTAAATTTTTCAATACTTATTTTCTTAAAAGGGAATTCGTTATTCATTTTTTGTCTTTGATATGCAAAGAGTATTAATCTGTGGCAAAAGGAATGGTGCTGCACCTAGCAACCAGCTATTAAGAGATATGTATGTGCTTAAAGGCTACTGTATTTCTATATTGCCCTTGTAAATATATATTCCCCTTACATCTACAAGAAAATTAGCAATAAGATAAGAGTCTGCAAATGTTTATCTCGATTAACATGAAGTAGATGGAGAATACGCGTTTGTAAAAATAGTTTGTACAAGAGTAGAGAAAGCCATGTGAGTGTAACACATCAGATTTTTCTTATACCTACAACGTAACGTGTAAGTTATAATGATAATCGTATTGAGTATGCCATTAGTCAATGTCAGCTAGAGTATGCCAGTCAGTTGGCCAATCAAAGCCGTACTACACTGATAGTAATTCATCTTCGATTATTGTACTGATAGTATTTCATGATTGTGCACTTGTTTTTAATTTGTATGAATGCAGTGAGTGAGATCACGTAGACTGGGACTAAGATTATAGCAACTAAAATGCCGCGCTTTGGAAGTCAAAATATTGTAATATAAAAGCAGCTGAGATAATTCAACGTCAGAAAACACAAAGAAGAACAAAAGTATGGTGGAACCAATTTTCAGAATTCTGTACGAAGAGAAATTACAAAATTGACAGCTCAGTTAGCGACAAAGAGATTGCTTCCATTCTACAGGGCCAACAAATAGGTTGGCGCTAAATAGGTAAGTTCAAAATAAGCTTTTCGTTGATTATCTAGCCGAGTAGCACCGTGCTACTAGTTTTACATGACAATTTAATTTCGGTTCCAAACTCGTGCATCTTTTCATACGATAATTATTGCTAGACGTTCGGTCTCGAAGGTTAAGCAGAGAAAGTCATGTAAATGCAACACATCAGACTTTTAAGCTATATATTTGTGTTAGGTAAGTGAAACAGTTTCTGTTCACGTATTTGTTGTGGACAGAAAGTGGATAGAAAAATCTGATGTGTTACACTCACATGACTTTCTCTACTCTTGTACAAACTATTTTTAAAAACGCTTATTCTCCATATGCTTCATGTTAATCGAGATATCGAAATGTTAATCTTATTGCTAATTTTCTTGTAGATGCAAGGGGAATTGGTAGGTGTTAATCTATAGTCAAATATATTAAGAGGTGGTTGCTTTGTGAAGTATTCCATTCTCTTTGCATTACCAGAACAAAAAAATGAATAACGAATTCCCATTTTACAGAAACTATAAGTATTGGAAAATTTAAGGGAATAACAAAGCAATATCTCGAAAATGGTTCACCCAACAATAAAAATGTGTATGACATAAATTGTGTATTTTAACGCGATTTACATTTTTAGTGTAGTAAAATTTTGTATATCTCTTATGGTTTACCAGTTATGCAAAAGTCGTTCACAATGAAGAATACTTTTGGAGACATTCCCAGAAAATTCGAGATATACATTTTATTTGTCATGAAAATAT
Organism: Deroplatys truncata; assembly: GCA_030765065.1. Taxonomy (NCBI): domain Eukaryota; kingdom Metazoa; phylum Arthropoda; class Insecta; order Mantodea; family Mantidae; genus Deroplatys; species Deroplatys truncata. The sequence continues at coordinate 53,092,998 of CM060987.1, forward strand.
CTTAAACACATGATATTTCAATCAAAATCGTTAGAGCCATTTTTGAGAAAATTAAAATTTCCGAAAAATGTTCCATGTAAAAGGTAATCTGGGGTGGGGGATTTTCTTGAAAACCTTCCTGCCGTATCTCTGGAGGACATTGAATCTAAATACCAAGTTTGGTGTTTATCCAACTGTTCGTTTCTGAGTTATGCTGTTCACAGACACACACGGACATGTTTCCAAAAATTCTTTTTTTTGGATTCAGGGGTCTCAAAACATGTATTTCCGGTGAAATCTCGGTATCGAATTTTTAGGTGGAATACAATACTTCCCCTACTTACTATACGTAGTAGAGAAAGTAATTAGTCTACGCTAAATAGTCCACCAAGCATATGCCTTGGTTTTATGCAACCAGCAATTCACAAGCTACATCTTCCGTCTCAGTTGTTACCCACGATTAATAGAAAGATATACTGGAGTACTGTCCAGGAAGGCAGACATCGTCGTTAACATGCATATATATTGAGTGTTAGATAATAAGGAACACTCAAAACTACCAAAAATGGGATGAGAATTTATTTTAATACGAACGCTGTGGACAAATGCTGTATTCCGCTGTACTCTGAGCTAGGGAAGTTACACAACGTTTGTGTTGCACTGGATCGATCCTATGTCAAGACGGTCAATATGGGTTCGAATCCTTCACAGGTTTTGTTTGATTTTTTTCCTGCTTTATACTTTCTCTACTACGTATAGTAAGTAGGGGAAGTATTGTATTCCACCCCAAAATTCGATACCGAGATTTCACCGGAAATACATGTTTTGAGACCCCCTGAATCCAAACAAATCATTTTTGGAAACATGTCCGTGTGTGTGTCTGTGTGTGTGTGTGTCTGTGTCTGTCTGTGAACAGCATAACTCAGAAACGAACAGTCGGATAAACCAAACTTGGTATTTAGGTTCAGTATCTTCCAGAGATGCGACACGTAGGTTTTCAAGAAAATCCCCCCCACCCCAGATTACCCTTTACATGGAGCATTTTTCGAAAATTTTAATTTTCTCAAAAATGGCTCTAACAATTTTGATTAAAATATCATATGTTTAAGATATTTTCATGACAAATAAAATGTATATCTTGAATTTTCTGGGAATGTCTCCAAAAGTATTCTTCATTGTAAACGACTTTTGCATAACTGGTAAACCATAAGAGATAGACAAAATTTTACTACACAAAAAATGAGGATCGCGTTAAAATACACAATTTATGTCATATAGATTTTTTTGTTGAGTGAACCATTTTCGAGATATTGCTTGTTATTCCCTTAAATTTTTCAATACTTATTTTCTCAAATGGGAATTCGTTATTCTTTTTTTATCTTGTATATGCAAAGAGTATTAATCTGTGGCAAAGGGAATGGTGCTGCACCTAGCAACCAGCTATTAAGAGATATGTATGTGCTTAAAGGCTACTGTATTTCTATATTGCCCTTGTAAATATATATTCCCCTTACATCTACAAGAAAATTAGCAATAAGATAGAGTCTGCAAGTGTTTATCTCGATTAACACGAAGTAGATGGAGAATAAGCGTCTGTAAAAATAGTTTGTGCTAGAGTAGTAGAGAAAGTCATGTGAGTGTAACACATCAGATTTTTTTAAAAGTTTCTTCAATAAGAGTTACGATATCTGAATAGCTGTATGTTAATTTATTTTACTTCACTCGATGTTTGAAATCTCGTTCTACATGAGTCGTCCTCCGTGGACTACCGTGCTAGCCTCTATATCCCAAGGTCGCGGATGGAGTGCGATGGATTTTTTTTCGGGCGTAAAAATCCTTCACATGGCTTCCCTCGGAAGGAAATTAAAGCCCTTGGTCCCGTGTCGTAGAAGAAAGAACCTCAAGTCTGATAAAGAGGCCTCTGAGCAAAATTACCGCCCAATACAGAATGGGACGCTAAGGACCATAGTAATTAAAGAGCGTCCATAAAAACAACATTAAAACTAACTCCTTGTACATGGTGTTCCCAGTTCCTCGCCCACTTCTTGAAATTAATCGCATAGTCCTGCAAGGCGCGCCGGGAATGTTGGTTGTACTTTACAGCGGTTTCAGCGGTAGTACCAAGCGTGAGATTAGCATTCGGGAGGTCCCGGGTACGATTCCCGGTGGTCTCCTACTCTGACCATGGGTTTTTTGTGGTTTTTCTGGTTGACACAGGCGAATGCTGGAGTGGTGTATTCTACCACGGATTTCCTCTCTCTCTCTCCTGTTTCCTCTGATTTCATTTCCCTTTCATGTTTCAGGTTGGCTCCGGGACTGTGGTTTTGTCGGTGTCGGACAGATGGGACAGGCTTGCGATTTGGAGCTTCTTCTCGGGCCTGCTAGAAGGAAGCCTGTCGAACCTTCACTGCTGAGTCGTGTTTCCCCGGCCCCAATAGAAGGACATCTCCGAGCCACCCTCCTGTGGCCGGGTGGTCAATAGCAACTGTTAGGGAACTCTGCGCGTTTCTGTCGACTTGCGCCGTCTCGCCCTGCAGCCCACACATCTCCTGCGGCTCTTTCAGCTCATCCGTTCCTCCCGGGGGCATACGCACAAAAGATCCATTGGAGTCGAGGTGCAAGTTATCCCTTCCGTAAACTAGCCCTATCTTATCCTAATCCCATGTAGAAGTTTTGGCAAGATAAGATCCATTATGTGTGTGTGCTGCATCCTTAGTGTAAAATGGTTTCAATGGTGCCACCATAAAATCATTAGTAATGTCTTATTTTTTCGCCAAAGAATACGTTTTACCATGGACTAATTACACATTAAATGTGAATAATTTACATTCTATTAATATATTTTCAAACTGGACGCTATTGAGTCATCAAAGACGAACGCGCACGTGCACATAGCCAAGAAGGGACCAAGCGAGATTCGAACCTGGGTCCTCTGCCAGTCCAGCCCAGATATAAAGGTCTCTTGGAACCTATGCACCTATGTGTATTTTACATTTTGTAAGGGTATATACTCGGTGGAGGGTTTACGGCTGTGTTTTGCGTTAAGATGTTTTGTAAATTTATGAGATGCCACAGCAGTTTATTTACTTTCAACGGTAGCACTGCGTTAATTCGAGAAGCTATCTGAGGTGATACCCAGGCACTCCCGACATACTTAGGTGCACATCATGCAAAATAGAAAGCTTAATAATTATCTTCGACAAAATTGAAAATAAGTTAGAATACGATTAATCATTTTTCTCTTTTTACTTTCTCTACTTCGTATAGTAAGTAGGGGAAGTATTGTATTCCACCCAAAAATTCGATACCAAGATTTCACTGGAAATATATGTTTTGAGGTCCCCTATATCCAAAGAAACAATTTTTGGAAACATGTCAATGTGTGTGTCTGTGTGTCTGTCTGTGAACAGCATAACTCAGAAACGAGCAGTCGGATAAACACCAAACTTGGTATTTAGGTTCAGTATCTTCCAGAGATGCGATACGAAGGTTTTCAAGAAAATCCCCCCACCCCAGATTACCCTTTATATGAAAGATTTTTCGAAAATTTTAATTTTCTCAGAAATGGCTCTAACGATTTTGATTAAAATATCATATATTTAAGACACTTTCATGACAAATAATATATATATATATATATATATATATATATTGAATTTTCTGGGAATGTCTCAAAAGTATTCATTGTGAACGACTTTTGCATAACTGGTAAACCATAAGAGATAGACAAAATTGTAATACACAAGAAATGTAGATCGCGTTAAAATACACAATTTATGTCATATACATTTTTGTTGTTGAGTGAACTATTTTCGAGATATTGCTTGTTATTCTCTTAAATTTTTCAATACTTATTTTCTTAAAAGGGAATTCGTTATTCATTTTTTGTCTTTGATATGCAAAGAGTATTAATCTGTGGCAAAGGGAGTGGTGCTGCACCTAGCAACCAGCTATTAAGAGATATGTATGTGCTTAAAGGCTACTGTATTTCTATATGCCCTTGTAAATATATATTCCCCTTACATCTACAAGAAAATTAGCAATAAGAAAGAGTCTGCAAATGTTAATCTCGATTAACATGAAGTAGATGGAGAATAAGCGTTTTTAAAAATAGTTTGTACAATAGTAGAGAAAGTCATGTGAGTGTAACACATCAGATGTTTTAATATAGTCAACTGAAAAATACAATGCCACACGGTTTGAACACGGTTCTCCCGCTTTTCGTGTGCTGCGACAGCATGCCGGTGGGACATTCCCCAATTCAAACCATGTTCAAATCCTGGATGTGGCATTGAATTTTTCAATTGACTCTATATTAAAAAAAAATACGATGAATTTTTTTTATTCCATTTTATTTTACGTCGCTTTAACTCCTTGGTCATACGGATCTGATGGTGGATAGCTCTTAGAACGATAGCTCTCATCCCTGTCACAGAGATCCTAGCGCATAGCTATCGAATCTTCTGCTTTCGTGCCGTGCAGACGGCATTAGGGTGACATCCAGTCTAACCGCCGCCCCCATATAAAGGCGGACAGTTAGCCTTTCAGCCCCCACACAGAAAGTCGGCTAGCCTTCTAGGTATCATCCCTGGAAATGCCATTTTGCTCCGTCACGTGCCCACAGAGATCCCTTGCGCATGGCAGCCGGATGTTCTGCTTCGTGCCGCGCAGATGGCGTTAGGGTGCCGCCCAGTCTGAAGATATACATTCTATTGTTTTAGACTTAAGATGGAACTTTGAGTCGTGGTTTTAAATATCCAATCCGGTATTTATCTTGGTGGCTGAGGAAAACCACGAAAAATCCTCAGACAGATTGTTCGGCCCACTGGATTTGAACCCGGGACCTCCCGAATGCGGGCCACAGACTTTACCACCTGAGCCATCCCGTTCGATCACGATTAATCACCTAAAGATTAATAAGAAGAAAAAATCAGTATTTATACTGTGGTATAGTGTATTATGCAACAAGACTATGATGCTAGTAATTAAGGCACGAGTATGTTTACAAAAAGTTCTTATCATTTTAATTGTGTGTTATTAAATGCTGCTTGGGCGGCAGCAGTGATAGCCGGACCTTGAGCGTGCTTGTGAGTAGTGCAGCAGATAGCAAACCTGTTGAATCGAGGCCGTAATTATGGTTTTTTCTGCAGGTAACGTGAAAGCAACACATATTGAAGCAAAGGAAGTGAGCTCCGCTTGTGGGATGTTCGACCGTTATCACTCCAGTGAGTGTTGCATTGTTGCATAATAAGCATGGCTGCACCCCTCACCGTTTGCACCAAAGAAGAACAGCGTGCGGTTATCCGTTTTTTGTCGTCTGAAGTTGTAACAGGAGCCAAAATCTATCGAAGACTTTTCGCACAATATGGAGGCAATGTTTTGCCTCGGCGAAATGTATACGGATAGGTTGAGAAGTTCAAAAAATGGCCGGACAACTGTGAAGGACGAGGAAAGAACAGGACGCCCATCCATATCCACTAGTGACACCGACATTGAGGAATTCCATATCCTGATTCAGAGAACCGAAGAGTGACTGATCAGAAAGCTTGTGTACGATGGACCATGCGCATTGGGAAGCAAGGGGACTAGATTGAAAAATTGAGGTAATTGTAAGTTTCTATTGCTGTTATAATAAATTTAAAAAAAAATATGTGCGGATACTTATTGGCTTACCCTCGTATTTGGCTTTCTATTACTTTCTCTACCACGTACCTAGTAGTATTTTTATATAGAAAAAAATTCCTTTATTGTTTTATTAAAATAACTGTAACCATTTTGACCTAAATATCATATATTTAAAATATGTATATGTTTATCTTGAATTTCTGGGCACAGCTCATGTGGTCCTCTTCATTAGGAAGGAATTTTGTACTGCTTTGTGAAATTACAGTAGTGAACCATAAAAATTGATAAAAACATAGTACACAACAAATTTAGCCTTTAAAACACACATTCATTTCAAATAAGGCTTTTTTGTGTCATCAACCATTTCCGAGACATCCGTTGTATTGTTTAGAAGTTTTCAATTTTTTCATTTTTACTTTCTCTACTACGTATAGTAAGTAGGGGAAGTATTGTATTTGACCCAAAAATTCGATTCCGAGATTTCACCGGAAATACATGTTTTGAGACTCCCTGAATCCAAAAAAAGCATTTTTGGAAACATCCCTATGTGTGTGTGTGTCTGTGTGTGTGTGTATGTCTGTCTGTCTGTGTACAGCATAGCTCAGAAACGAACAGTCGGACAAACACCAATCTTGGTACTTAGGTTCAGTATCTTCCAGAAATGCGACAGGAAGGTTTTCAAGAAAATCCCCCCACCCGAGATTAACCTTTACATGGAACATTTTTCGAAAATTGTAATTTTCTCAAAAATGGCTGTAACGATTTTAATTAAAATATCATGTGTTTAAGATATTTTCATGACAAATAAAATGTATATCTTGAATTTTCTGGGAATGTCTCCAAAAGTATTCTTCATTGTGAACGACTTTTGCATAACTGGTAAACCATAAGAGATAGACAAAATTTACTACACAAAAAGTGTAGATCGGTTAAAATACACAATTTATGTAATATACATTTTTGTTGTTGAGTGAACCATTTTCGAGATATTGCTTGTTATTCCCTTAAATTTTTCAATATGTATTTTCTCAAATGGGAATTCGTTATTCATTTTTTTGTCTTGGATATGCAAAGAGTATTAATCTGTGGCAAAGAGAATGGTGATATACATAGCAACCAGCTGTTAAGAGATATGTCTGTGCTTATGTTGCCCTTGCAAATATAAATCAAGGGGAACATAGTAGGCCTTAAGCGATGGTGAAATATTTTTAGAAGTGGTCGCTATGTGTAAAATGTAATTCTCTTTGCATGTCAAAAGATCGTTTCTGCAAATGTTTATCTCGATTAATATGAAATAGATGGCGAATAAGATTTAATAAAACTAGTTTGTACAAGAGTAGAGAAAGTCATGTGAGTGTAACACAAGATTTTTTTTGTCCTGCTAATGCAAAGAGAATGGAATACTCCAGATAGTACCCAGCTCTTAAAATATTTGACTATCGCTTAAAGCCTACCAATTCCCTTTGCACCTACAAGAAAATTGGCAGTAAGATTAACATCTCGATTAACATGAAGCATATGGAGGATAAGCGTTTGTAAAATAGTTTGTACAAGTGTAGAGAAAGTCACGTGAGTGTAACACATCAGATTTTTTTAAGTGCTGCTAACCTTTAGTTGTTGCTTGCGATGCAGTGGAAATAGTATGGAATTTTAAGGCCAGTGTGTAGCGTCTGGTTCTAAAACATTTGACTATCGCTATTCCCTTTATATCTGTAACAAAATTTGTAATGCAGGCTATTTGCGGAAAGATTTATCTGGATTAAAATGAAAGATAGGGAAATAAACTTTCGTATGAATAATTTGCATTTCCTCAAATAAACGATAGAGGGAATTATGTGAATTTATCGAGTTCTAAAGTTCATTTCCTATGAAACTTCAACACCGATACTTCTGGTGGAGAGTGAGTGGGTTTCCCTTTCCAGTAGTTGGCATAAACTAACTAAAAACGAATTGTGTGTAATTATTCTAGAAATCGAGAAAGGAATAAAGGAAGGTCGGTTTGATAATAATAAACTGCACAAGTTTTAGAAAGATTTATATAGTCGAAGAAGGAAAGCGGTAAATGGCTGGTGGCGAAACCTGTTGGCCGCTATTGCAGTTGAAGTTTCACTCTGCCATCTAGCGAGGCTTGGCGATACTTGTAGCAGCACGTCGTGGGTGTTGAGGCGCAATCGTACTCTAAATTTGAAAACGAAGCGAAGATGGAAAGGAAGGAAGGAACAACCGGCAGCAAGGAGCGGCAGTAGTATGCATGGAACTTCCGTGAGTACAACGCGCGCTCGGTGAATTGTCATTCGCGGTGCATCGTGATAAATCGCGATATGCATTAAACTCTCCAGACAATGATTTCACATCGCCGTTACAGCATTATCGTCACCTTGCTGATTCTTTGCCAGCAGCTAGTTTGTATCGGTAAGTGAACCATTTACTTTAATCTTTGATAATTTTATTTGTTTCCAGGGGAAAACATTCAACTTTTAAATTATGCAAAACATTTAGGATTATGCATAATGCGAAACGTGATTTCCATGGTAACTGATATTAATTTGCAGGTGTTTTAAAAATTTTCCTAGAGACGAATCACATAAGAATTGTGTATGATATCAACAGACTAATGAAATACTTAGAAGGTCCATACATCAGTCATAGAAAAGAAAAACAAATGTTGTTATTAAGTTTTAAATCCTGTAAATTTTTCAGTATTAATATTAATTCATGCATAAAATTTGTTTAAATACATTGTTTTATAAATATAAATATTGATAAGCGGACAAACTAAGTTAACTGACGTGACAGTTACCTAACCTAAAGCTTCTGAGACAAAATTTGTAATTAACACTTGAGTAGGTAAATTTTATACATCGACATTTCGCCTTTCATAAAGAATGCATTTAGAAATGAATTGATACATGTTTATTTAGAAACACAATATCCAATACATATTATCCTGAATTGGTATAAAAGTATTATGGCTAATAATACCCAAATATTCGATACCGAAAATTCACCGGAAATATATGTTTTGAGACCTCCTGAATTCAAAAAAAGCATTTTTGGAAACATGTCGTGTGTGTGTCTGTGAACAGCATAACTCAGAAACGAACAGTTAGATAAACACCAAAGTTGGTATTTAGGTTCAGTATCTTCCAGAGATATGACACGAAGGTTTTCAAGAAAATCCCCCCACCCCAGATTACCCTTTACATGGAATATTTTTCGAAAATTTTAATTTTCTCAAAAATGGCTTTAACGATTTTGAACTAAAACATCATATGTTTAAGATATTTTCATGACAAATGAAATGTATATCTCGAATTTTCTGGGAATGTCTCCAAAAGTATTCTTCATTGTGAACGACTTTTGCATAACTGGTAAACCATAAGAGATAGACATTTTATTACACAAGAAATGTAGATCGCGTTAAAATACACAATTTATGTCATATACATTTTTCTTGTTGAGTGAACTATTTTCGAGATATTGCTTGTTATTCCCTTAAATTTTCCAATAATTTTACTTTTTCTCAAATGGGAATTCGCTATTCATTTTTTTTATGGCCTGGACATGCAAAGAGATGGAATGCGTCACATAGCAACCAGTTCTTAAAACATTTGACTATCGCTTAATCCTACTATATACCCCTTGCGTCTACAAGAAAATTAGCAGTGAGATTAACATCCCGATATCTCGATTAACATGAAGCAAATGGAGAATAAGCGTTTTTAAAAATAGTTTGTACAAAAATAGAGAAAGTCATGTGAGTGTAACACATCAGATTGTTTTTCTTTCTTTCTTTTTACTGGCAAAGAACGATTTCTTTCAGATTAACAGTTGCATACATTTGATTCTTCAGTATAAGTAAATGTTGTCTCGCGTGTGTGTGGTAATCTCGGAAACCAATAAACAAGTTTTGAAAATTCTTCTACTATCCTTCACGAAAGACGTAGGCTATAAGATACATTGTATTACTAAATGTGAAACATTTAAAAGTACTTGCAAGTAGAATATGAACACGTTGATGTCATAAAAAAAAAAAAACATACGAAAATAGCTTTGACTGTTTGTTGAGAATTTCATGGAATAGAAAATGGTTGTTGTTGTTAAATCATACGTTTAATGCGTGTAAAAATACGGTATTCAATTCCAAGGAATATTCATGGATGGTCACGATTAAACGACTAAGAAAACAGCAGACATAGCAAAACGAAAGACAATCGGATTATGCATATACTTTTTATTTTCTCTACTTATTACCTGTAGTAAACAGGGAAAGTGCTGCATTCCAATAAAAATTTGTTATGGAGATTTGACTGAAAATATGCGTTTGGAGGTCCCCTGAATAAGAAATAAAACGTTTGTGTCTGTGTGTGTTCGCGTATCAGTGAATAGCATAACTAAAAAACGAAAAGCTGTTTGAATATCAAACTTGGAATTTAAGTTCAGCAACTTAGAAGGTGTAAAAAAATCACCCACCCCTTATATGGAACATTTTTTGTTATTTTTATCTTCTCGAAAACAGTTCTAACAATTTTGAACTCTTTGAAGGCCTCTTTATTTTATTTTTGTATAATTGGTAAACCATAATAAATAAACAAAATCTTATCACACAAAAAATATTGATCTCGTTAGAGCATACAATTAATCTCAAATAATTCTTTTTCAGGCGCTAACCATTTCCGAGATATTCTTTGTTATTGGTTTGAATTTACAAATGGTTATGCTTTCTTGAAGTGCTAAGTCGCTATTCGTTTCTTCTCTTGGCCATACAAAAAACACTGAATTTCAAAGCCATCACATAGCGATATGCTTTCTAAAAAATCTGACTATCGCTTTAACCTTCTGTACGCTTCTTATACCTCAAACAAAATGTATAAATGTATAATGAAAGTTTATGTCGATTACCATGAAGTAGATAAAAGAATAGGCTAAGAATAAAATATTTTGTAGAACACTGACTGGAGAAAGTCATGTGAATGCATCATATCAGATTTTTACTTTCTCTACTACGTATAGTAAGTAGGGGAAGTATTGTATTCCACTCGAAAATTCGATACCAAGATTTCACAGGAAATACATGTTTTAAGGCTCTCTGATTAAAAAAATCTGATGTGTTACACTCACATGACTTTCTCTACTCTTGTACAAACTATTTTTACAAATGCTTATTCTCCATATGCTTCATGTTAATCGAGATGTTAATCCTATTGCTAAATATCTTGTACATGCAAGGGGAATTGGTAGACTTTAAGCGATAGTAAAATATTTTAAGAGCTGGTTGCTATGTGGAGTATTCCATTCTCTTTGGATTACCAGGACAAAAAAAATGAATAACGAATTTGAGAAAAAGTATAAGTATTGTAAAATTTAAGGGAATAACAAGCAATATCTCAAAAATGGTTCACACAACAAAAATGTATATGACATAAATTGTGTATTTTAACGCGATGTACATTTTTTGTGTAGTAAAGTTTTGTCTATCTCTTATGGTTTACCAGTTATGCAAAAGTTTTTCACAATGAAGAATACTTTTGAAGAGACATTCCCAGAAAATTCGTGATATACAGTTCATTTGCCATAAAAATATCTTAAACTTATGGTATTTTATTCAAAATCGTTAGAGCCATTTTTGAGAAAATTAAAATTTTCGAAAAATGTTCCATGTAAAGGGTAATCTGGGGTGGGGGAATTTTCTTGAAAACCTTCATGTCGCATCTCTGGAAGACTCTGAACCTAAATACCAAGTTTGGTGTTTATCCGACTGTTCGTTTCTGGGTTATGCTGTTCACAGACAGACACACACACCGACACACAGACACACACACACACACGGACATGTTTCCCAAAATACTTGTTTTGTATTCATGAGGCCTCAAAACATGTATTTCCGGTGAAATTTTGGTATCGAATTTTTGAGTGGTTTGCAATACTTTCTATTTACTATACGTAGTAGAGAAGGTAAAAAATATTTTAAGAAAGAGGTCTTTGTGTATGGGTGTGTGTGTTAACAACATAACTCAAAAACGAAAAGTTGGATAAATACCAAACTTGCTACTTATGTTCAGTATCTTTCAAAGATATCACACGAACATTTTAAAGAATCTCTCCCCACCTCGGACTACCCTTTACATGAAATATTTTTCGAAAATTTCATATGTTTAAGATGTTTTCATCGAAAATACAATTATATGGTGAATTTTCTGGGAATGTCCCCAAAATTCCACTTCATTCTGAATAACTATTGCATAGCTGGTAAACCGTAAGAGATAGATAACATTTGTCTACACAAATAATGTAGATCTCATTAAAACACACAATTACTGTATTTCCATATTCTCCTTGCACGTACTAGAAAATTAGGAAATAATATCTGGAAAGGTTCATCTCGATTAACATGAGATGTGTTTCTGGAGAATAAGTGATTGTAAAAATAGTTAGTACAAGAGTAGAGAAATTAATGTGTGTGTAACACATCAGATATTTATGTTTGCATGCGTTACTTATATCTGTAACTGTTATTTTATTCAAACTCAAGATATGTGTGGGTTTTAGCACTAACACATTTGAGTAAGCCGCATTCCAATTCTAAGGTTATATAGCGAAGTTTCTGGATGCCCAAACATTTTAATAGCCCTTATATAAGAATTTGGTGTAGTATTTCCTCTGACTGCAAAATTAAGCTCATTGCCAGTGTATGCTATCTAAGGATGTAAAGAGAGAAGATTCTGTACGTAACATCGAAAACTAATCAAGCGATATTTATTAGTAACAATTGAGAATATTATGACTTTCCCTACCACGTATCTGGTAGGTAGAGGAAAGCTCAACATCCGATATGGAGATTTCACTGGTAGTACATGTTTTGAGGCACCTTGAGTAAACAAGTAAAAGCATTTTTAGAAAAATGTCCTTCTGTGTATCAGCATAACTCAAAACAAAAAGTTGAATAAATACCAAACTTAGGTTCAGTACCTTCCAAAGATGCCACAATCAAGATTTTCAAGAAAATCGCCTCACCCTCTACCCTTTACATGTAACAGTTTTGGAATTTTATAATTTTCTAAAATGTGGCTCTAACGATTTTGATCAATATACCATATATTAACGATATTTACGCGACAAATAAAATGTGCATATTGAATTTTCTGGGAATAGGCTGCGAAGTCCTGTCCATTCGGAAGGAAGTTTATGTAGCTGATCGTGTGTAACTGATAAACTTTTAAACGATGGACGAAAATGTACTGCACAAAAATGTAGATCTCTTTAAAACACACAATTTATTTCAAATACTTTTTTTGTGGCATAAGCCATTTCTGAAATATCCGTTATTAATGGTTGGAATTGTTCAATGCTTGTTCATTCTCTTGAAGTCTTATCAACATTCAGTTGTTCCTCGCGACTGCATGGAAACTATATGGAATTTTGAGGCCAGCATATAACATCCACTTCTTAAACATTTGACTGTCGCTGTTCTCTTTGTATCTATAATGAAACGCGGAATGCAGCTGTTTCTGCAAAGGTTTATTTGGATTAAAATGTAGTAGTCAGAAAAATAAGCTATAGTAGAAATTGTTTGCATACCCTCTAATAAACGATGGAGGGTAGAGAAAGTCATGTGAATGGATCACATCAGAAATTTTTTTCTCGATAATTACAAATGGAATGTCGTTTCAGAATGTTTAAACATTATGCTATTCGTTTCTTCTCGTGGTCATGCAAAAATAACTCTCACGTAGTAACTTTCCGTGTATCTCCTGTGGCTTTCCGGTTATACAAAATTCATTGAGAATGAAGAGGACATTCGCCGGCTGTTTGCAGAAAATTCGAGATATACGTTTTATTATTCTCCCTACGGTAGGTAGAGGAAGTATTGTGTTTCACCCAAAAATTTAGTACCCAAATTTTACCAGAAGTACGTGTTTTGAGGTCCCCTTAAAATAATGTTTTAGGAAAAGATATGTGTTTGTCACTGAAACGAAAAATCGGATGAATACTCAGTTTTTACTTTCTCTACTACGTATAGTAAGTAGGGAATGTATTGTATTCCACCCAAAAATTCGATACCGAGAGTTCACCGGAAATACATGTTTTGAGTTCCCCTGAATCCAAAAAAAGCATTTTTGGAAACATGTCCGTGTGTGTGTCTGTGTGTCTATCTGTCTGTCTGTGAACAGCATAACTCAGAAACGAACAGTCGGATAAACACCAAACTTGGTATTTAGGTTCAGTATCTTCCAGAGATGCGACACGAAGGTTTTCAAGAAAATCCCCCCCAACCCAGAGTACCCTTTACATGGAACATTTTTCGAAAATTTTGATTTTCTCAAAAATGGCTCTAATGATTTTGATTAAAATATCATATGTTTAAGATATTTTCATGACAAATAAAATGTATATCTTTAATTTTCTGAGAATGTCTCCAAAAGTATTCTTCATTGTGAACGACTTTTGGTAAACTGGTAAACCGTAAGAGATAGACAAAAGTTTACAACACAAAAGATGTAGATTGCGTTAAAATACACAATTTATGTCATATACATTTTTGTTTTTGAGTAGACCATTTTAGAGATATTGCTTGTTATTCCCTTAAATTTTTCGATACTTATTTTCTCAAATGGGAATTCGTTATTCATTTTTTTGTCTTGGATATACAAAGAGTATTAATATGTGGTAAAGGGAATGGTGCTGCACCTAGCAACCAGCTATTAAGAGATATGTATATGCTTAAAGGCTACTGTATTTCCAAATTGCCCTTGTAAATATATATTCCCGTTACATATAGATGATAATTAGCAATAAGATAGAGTCTGCAAATGTTTATCTCGATTAACATGAAGTAGATCGAGAATAAGCGTTTGTAAAAATAGTTTGTACAAGAGTAGAGAAAGTCATGTGAGTGTAACACATCAGATTTTTACTTTCTCTACTACGTATAGTAAGTAGGGGAAGTATTGCATTCCACCCAAAAATTCGATACCGAGATTTCACCGGAAATACATGTTTTGAGACCTCCTGAATCCAAAAAAAGCATTTTTGGAAACATGTCCGTGTGTGTGTCTGTGTGTGTGTGTGTCTGTGTGTGTGTGTGTCTGTATGTGTGTCTGTGTGTGTGTCTGTGTGTGTGTCTGTGAACAGCATAACTCAAAAACGAACAGTCGGATAAACACCAAACTTGGTATTTAGGTTCAGTATCTTCCAGAGATGCGACACGAAGGTTTTCAAGAAAATCCCCCCACCCCAGACTACCCTTTACATGGAAGATTTTTCGAAAATTTTAATTTTCTCAAAAATGGCTCTAACGATTTTGATTAAAATATCATATGTTTAAGATAATGTCATGAGAAATGAAATGTATATCTCGAAATTTCTGGGAATGTCTCCAAAAGTATTCTTCATTGTGAACGACTTTTGCATAACTGGTAAACCATAAGAGATAGACAAAATTTTACTACACAAAAAATGTAGATCGCGTTAAAATACACAACTTATATCATATACATTTCTTTTGTTGAGTGAACCGTTTTCGAGATATTGCTTGTTATTTCCTTAAATTTTCCAATACTTATACTTTTTCTCAAATTCGTTATTCATTTTTTTGTGTCCTAGACATGCAAAGAGAATGGAATGCTCCACATAGCAACCAGCGATAAAATATTTGACTATCGCTTAAAAGCTACCATATTCCCCTTGCATCTACAAGAAAATTACCAATAAGATCGACATCTCGATATCTCGATTAACATGAAGCATATGGAGAATAAGCGTTTGTAAAAATAGATTGTACAAGAGTAGAGAAAGTCATGTGAGTGTAACACATCAGATTTTTTAATTTGCTGCCTAATCTTCTAAGGACGCAGCATGAATATTTTCGTGAAATTCCCCTATCTCTAACCTCCATTTAATGTAAAACATTTCCTCATTTTTTATTTTCCCTAAAGATTTTGATTAAAATTGACACCACAAATAAAGTCAATATGTTGAATTTTACTTAAATAGTGTATAAAGTCCTCTTCAATAGGATTTAATTGTGTGTAATTTAGTGTAATTTCTGAGATATTCGGTGTTGTTGGTTTCAATTTTACGATACTTACAACATTACTGTTTTAAAGTACTAAGGTTCCATTCATTTGTTTTTGTGAGTTCACCCAAAAAGTATGCAATATCAAAGCCAGCATATACCGACCTGTTTTTCTTTTTTACTTTCTCTACTACATATAGTAGGGGAAGTATTGTATTCTACCCAAAAATTCGATATCGAGATTTCACCGCAAATACATGTTTTGAGGCGCCCTGAATCCAAATAAAGCATTTTTGGATACATGTCCGTGTGTGTCTGTCTGTGAGCAGCGTAACTCAAAAACGAAAAGTCGAACTCTTTATTTGAGTTTTATCCTTACTTTATCTTCCAAGAATGCGACTCGAAATTTTTCAAGAAAATTCCTCCGCGTACCCTTTATATGGAACATATTTTCGAAAATTTTTATTTTCTCAAAAATGGCTATAGCGATTTTGGTTAAAATGCATATGTGAAAGATATTTGTATAACAAACAAGATGTATACCTTGAATTTTCTAGGAATAACTTAGGACGTCCTCTTCATTCGGAAGGAATCTTGTATAACTTGTAAACGTTAAGCGATAGACGAAAACGTACCACACCAACAAATTTAGATCTCTTTAAAGCACACTATTTATTTAAAATATTTTTTTGTGAACAAAAGCCATTTCTGAGATATCCGTTATTAAAGGCTCGAATTATTCATTTCTTGGTCATTCTTTTATGAAGTTCCGTCAACATTCAGTTGTTTCTTGCGTTTGCATGGAAACAGTATGGAATTTTAAGGCCATCATATAGTGTCCAGTTCTTAGACATTTGACTATCGCTGTTCCCTTTGCATCTATAACAAATGTGTAATGTAGCTATTTTTGCAAAGGTTTATTTGAGTTAAAATGGAGAAGGTACAAAAATCAGCTTTAATAAGAATAATTTGTATACCCACTAATAACATTAGAGATAGAGAAAGTCATGTGAATGTACCATAGATTTTTTATATTTGACTGTATTCCTAGCCTGCTGCATACTCCTGTGTAGCTACAATAAATTTGTTATGAAATTATTTCGCAAACGTTTATTTCATGAAGTAGATAGAAAAAAATTCCGATGTAATGCATTCACGTGAGTTTCTCTATCCTCTATCGTTTATTAGTTAGTATACATACTATTCTCGCTAAAATTTATATTTCTATCTACTACATTTTAATCCAAACAAACCTTTGCCGAAATAGCTACATTAAACATTTCGTTATTGTTACAAAGGGAACAGCGAGTCAGATGTTAAAGAACTGGACGCTATATGCCGGCCTTAAAATTCCATACTGTTTCCATGACATCGCGAGAAACAACTGAATGTTCACAGGACTTTAAGAACATGACTAAGTAATGAGCAATCCGAACCATTAATAATGGATACATTAGAAATGACCTATGCCACATTTATTTGTAATAAATTGTGTGTTTTAAAGAGATGTACGTTTTTTGTGTAGTACATTTTCGTCTATCGCTAAAAGTTTTATGAATGAAACAAAATTATACAAAATTCCTTCGGAGTGAAGGCAGCTTTACAGGTTATTGCCAGAAAATTATTTGTAATGTAAACATCTTTAATATATAAACTTTGGTCAAAATCGTTAAGAGCCATTTTTTAGAAAATAAAAAATTTCGAAAAATGTTCCATGTAATGGGTAGTTTAGGGTGGGAGATTTTCTTGAAAATCTACGTGTGACGTCTTTAAAGGTACTGAACCTAAATACCAAGTTTTATATTTATCCAACTTTTCGTTTTAGAGTTGTGCTGTATATAGACACACACACGGACATTTGCCTAAAATGGCTTTTTTGGATTCAGGGGTGTCCAAAACATATATTTCCGGTGAAATATCGGTATCGAATCTTTGGTTAGAATGCAATACCTTCTCTACCTACTATGCACATGGTAGAGTAAGCAATAAGCTTTTGTAAAATAAGTTGTATAACAGTTATAAAAATAAATAATGGTGCGCAGAGAAGATCGTGTGACTGTAACACATCAGAGTTTTTTCATCCGGATGTTTGAAAATACTGGTGTTTTTCTTTTAAGAAAGTATAAGGTAATGATGATTTTACTACATAAAGAGTTGCTTGAGGTGGGGGATTTTCCAAATATCTTAGTTCTGTATCCTCAAAAGATCCTGGATTTAAATGCCATTGGTGCTTTTTTATTTTCTCTACTACGTATAGTAAGTAGGGGAAGTATTGCATTCCATCCAAAAATTCGATACCGAGATTTCACCGGAAATACATGTTTTGAGACTCACTGAATCCAAAAAAAGCATTTTTGGAAACATGTCCGTGAGTGTGTCTGTGTGTCTGTCTGTTTGTGTGTGTGTGTCTGTCTGTGAACAGCATAACTCAGAAACGAACAGTCGGATAAACACCAAACTTGGTATTTAGGTTCAGTATCTTCCATGGATGCGACACGAAGGATTTTAAAGAAAATCCCCCATCCCAGATAACCCTTTACATGGACGATTTTTCGAAAATTTTAATTTTCTCAAAAATGGCTCTAATGATTTTGATTAAAATATCATATGTTTAAGATATTTTTATGACAAATAAAATGTATATCTTGAATTTTCTGGGAATGTCTCCAAAAGTATTCTTCATTGTGAACGACTTATGCATAACTGGTAAACCATAAGAGATAGACAAAATTTTACTACACAAAACTGTAGATCGCGTTAAAATACACAATTTATGTCATATACATTTTTGTTGTTGAGTGAACCATTTTTGAGATATTGCTTGTTATTTCCTTAAATATACCAATACTTATACTTTTTCTCAAATTGGTTATTCATTTTTTATGTCCTGGACATGCAAAGAGAATGAAATGCGCCACATAGCAACCAGCTCTTAAAAGATTTGACTATCGCTTAAAACCTAATATTCTCCTTGCATCTACAAGAAAATTAGCAGTAAGATTAACATCTCGATTAACATGAAGCATACGGAGAATAAGCGTTTATAAAAATAGTTCGTACAAGAGTAGAGAAAGTCATGTGAATGTAACACATCAGATTTTTATTGTAATGCATTGTTTCCTCTAACTTAAGTGAGCTAGAGAAAGCAAGTTATACGTTGTGGTTCTGACAATAAGTTCGTTTATTCACTAGGACCGATTTCAGCAACATGCGTTGGGTCAACACAATGTACCGACTAATATTGAGCTAAACAACACGTTAAAACAAATGTTAGGTTAATAACGTGTTTTAACAGATGACGCCGTAAATCAATCCGTAGATAATGGATTTGCAAGTTCCTAACAAACAAGCAGGTCAGACGTAATGAATTTAAAAACATTACAGCCTGGAAAGCCTTTGAAATTATGGACGAAGCACGACGAGGTTAACTACAAAAACATGTAGCTGAGCTAATTAAGGTTCGTTCGCGATTTTAACATATATGTTGAAATGTATTTCGCTAAGATAGTATTAAAACATTCAAAACTGAATAAAGCAAGAATAAAAATCTGATGTGTTACACTCACATGACTTTCTCTACTCTTGTACAAACTATTTTTATAAACGCTTATTCTCCATCTACTTCATGTTAATCGACATAAACATTTGCAGACTCTATCTTAATGCTAATTTTCTGGTAGATGTAAGGGGAATATATATTCACAAGGACAATATAAAGATACAGTAGCCTCTCTCTCTACATATCTCTTAATAGCTGGTTGCTAGGTGCAGCACCATTCCCTTTGCCACAGATTAATACTCTTTGCATATCCAAGACAAAAAAATGAATAACGAATTCCCATTTGAGAAAATAAGTATTGAAAATTTAAGGGAATAACAAGCAATATCTCGAAAATGGTTCACTCAACAAAAAATGTATATGACATAAATTGTGTATTTTAACGCGATCTACATTTTTTGTGTAGTAATATTTTGTCTATCTCTTATGGTTTACCAGTTATGCATAAGTCGTTCACAATGAAGAATACTTTTGGAGACATTCCCAGGAAATTCAAGATATATATTTTATTTGTCATGAAAATATATTAAACATATGATATTTTAATCAAAATCGTTAGAGCCATTTTTGAGAAAATTAAAATTTTCGAAAAATCTTCCATGTAAAGGGTAATCTGACGTAGGGGGATTTTCTTGAAAACCTTCTTGTCGTATCTCTGGAAGATACTGAACCTAAATACCAAGTTTGGTGTTTATCCGACTGTTTGTTTCTGAGTTATGCTGTTCACAGACAGACACAGACACACAGACACGTTCCCCAAAATGCTTTTTTTTTGGATTCAGGGGGTCTCAAAACATGTATTTCCGGTGAAATCTCGGTATCGAATTTTTGGGTGGAATACAATACTTCCCCTACTTACTGTACATAGTAGAGAAAGTAAAAAGACTTACGAGAGGTACACGTATCTTATTGTTTTGTTTTTGTGACGTATTTTTGGTACGGATGTACTAGACAACGATTTGACCCCGATCCAGTAAAATTCGATCACGTACAGTAGGTAATTTATAAAACTAAGATTTTATTCCATTCACCCTTTTTCGACAACATTTATGAAATTTCCAGTGCCACTATCTCCTAGATCAGCTCCAAAACATTTCTACTTTCTCCACTACGTATAGTAAGTAGAAGTATTCCACCCCAAAATTCGATACCGAGATTTCAGCGTAAATACATGTTTTGAGGCCCCCTGAATCCAAAAAAGGCATTATTAGAAAAACGTCCGCGTGTGTGTCTGTGAACAGCAGAACTCAAAAATGAAAAGTCGGATAAATACCTAACTTGGTATTTAGGTTCTGTATCTTTCAAAAATGCGATACGAAGATTTTCAAGAAAAACGCTCCACCTCAAACTACCTTTTACATGGAAGATTTTTCGAAAATTTTGATTTTCTCAAAAATGGTTCTAACGATTTTTATTAAAATATCATGTGTTTACGATATTTTCATGACAAAGGAAATGTATATCTTGAATTTTCTTGTCCCCAAAAGTCCTCTTGATTGTGAATGGCTTTTCCATAACTGGTAAACCGTAAGAGATACATAAAATGTAGATCTCGTTAAAACACAATTTATGTCACATACTTTTTTGTAGAGTGAAACATTTCCGAAATATTCCTTGTTATTTGTTTGAATTTTCCAATAGTTATACTTTTTCTCAAGTGGAAATTTGTTATTCGTTCTTTTATGACCTGGAAATGCAAAGAGAATGGAATGTTCCACATAGCAACCAGCTCTTAAAGGATTTGACTATCACTTAAAGCCTACCATATTCCCCTTGCACCTACAAGAAAATTAGCAATTAGATTAACATCTCGATTAACTTGAAGTATATAGAGAATGAGCGTTTCTAAAATTAGTTTGTACAAGAGTAGAGAAGGTCATGTGAGTACAATACATCATATTTTTGTCCATGGAACACTTTTCGTTTAAGGGAATATACATGTAACACCTATACTCACAGTAAAAAATCATAAGCTTCTTTTTAATAGCTTAAAATAAATGCTACAGTTTAAAACCCACACTCAAGTTTTTCTGTGGTTTCCTAGAGTTGCCTTTTTCATAACAGATACAATTTAATTGTCAAAAAACAATACTAAACAAATTTCAAAGTATTGCTAATGATACGCTACGTGATCAAAACTATCCGGACACCTGGCTGAAAATGACGTACAAGTTCGTGGCGCCCTCCATCGGAAGTCAATATGGTGTTGGCCAACCCTTAGCCTTGATACAGCGTTCACTCTCGCAGGCATACTTTCAATCAGGTGCTGGAAAGTTTCTTGGGGAATGGCAGCCCATTCTTCACGGAGTGCGGAACTGAGAAGAGGTATCGATGTAGGTCGGTGAGGATTGGCACGAACTCGGCGTTCCAAAACATCCCAAAGGTGTTCTATAGGATTCAAGTCAGGACTCTGTGCAGGTCAGTCCATTACAGGGATGTTATTGTTGTGTAACCACTCCGCCACAGTCCGTGCAGTATGAACAAGTGCTCGATCGTGTTGAAGGATGCAATCGTCATCCCCGAATTGCTCTTCAACAGTGGGAAGCAAGAAGGTACTTAAATATCAATGTAGGTCTGCACTGTGATCGTGCCACGCAAAACAACAAGGGGTGCAAGCCCCCTCCAGGAAAAACACGACCACACCATAACATCACCACCTCCGAACTTCACTGTTGGTACCATACACGCTGGCAGATGACGTTCACCCGGCATTCGCCATACCCACACCCTGCCATCGAATCGCCACATTGTGTACCGTGATTCGTCACTCCACACAACGTTTTGCCACTGTTCAATCGTGTAATGTTAACGCTCCTTACACCAAGCGAGGCGTCTTTTGGCATTTTCCTACGTAATGTGTGACTTATGAGCAGCCGCTCACCTCACGCCTAACTGCCATAGTACTTGGAGTGGATCCTGATGCAGTTTGGAATTCCTGTGTGATGGTCTGGATAGATGTCTGCCTATTGCTCTTTACGACCCTCTTCAAATGTCGGCGATCTCTGTCAGTCAACAGACGAGGTCGGCCTGTACGCTTTTGTGCTGTACATGTCCCTTCACGTTTCACTTCACTATCACATCAGAAACAGTGGACCTAGGGATGTTTAGAGTGTGGAGATCTCGCTTACAGACTTCTGACACAAGTGACATTCAATCACCTGACCACGTTCGAAGTCCGTGAGTTCCACGGAGCGTCCCATTCTGCTGTTTAAGGATGTCTAATGATACTGAGGTCGCGGATAATGAGTACCAGGCATTAGATGGCAGCACAAAGATGAAAAACGTATGTTTGTGGGAGTGTCCGGATACTTTTGATCACGTAGTGTATAACGAAAAATTTGGAATCTGGAATTTCAGTGTGATTGATGGTTTTGCTGTCTACTGTCACAGCTTTTCTTGAAATTGGGAGTAATGGGTAACAACTGTATCCTCATGTCAGATGCGGCATTAAATATATTTGTGTGCTTTGTTTTCGTTGAGCCATAGTATAAGAATCCTTTTTCACATAGATATGTTGCCTCAGAAGGAAGAAGCACTCATATAGCACGCTTAGTAATATTATTGCATTCTTCCACAACACTGTACTAAAAGTAATTTAGAGGGAAATCGTTGAACCTTTGTTTTAAATTAAATACAGAAATCAAGTCAATTAGTACTTAAAAATCACTTGCACTGATACTGTAGGCAACATTTAAACACGCCTCACGGAACACAGTTTGAAAAACACTGCTAGATTATTAGAATTCCTCAAGCATTTGCATCAAAAACCAAGTACCAATACTCATAATGATAGAGGAATGTAGTGAATTATGGTTATTTGTATCAAGTATATGATTTTTCTGGAATTTGTATTTAATGGCTCATTTACAGAATGTATACAAAAATACCGACAACGCTTAGTATGTTGGCAGGACATTAAATTGAACATTTTTCAAGCGGGAACCCATGTCCGCAAATACATGGTTTGGACACTGTAGGGCATCGAAGTTTGTGAATGGTTTGGATATGCTTATGGACATGCGTTCCACATTTCATTAAGAAATCCAACAATAACACCATACCATGCAGTAAATCACAAATGGGGTTCAAACTGTGGACGTCCTACTTGAATGCAGAGCGTACATCGTGCTGCCGAGAAAAACACACATGGTTAAATAAGAGCGGTAAGGTATTTCACTTGAAGCGTGGATTCGTGCGATAAGGTCCTCCTCTGGTGTTACAGGGGTAGCATACACCATAATCTTCATGGTACCATACAGAAAATAGTCAGTAGGTGTAAGACCAGGTGACCGTGGTAGCCATGGAACAGGTTCCCCTCTACCAATCCATGCCTGTTGGAAAACTTTCCGCATACAATCGTGCAGCATCTCTGCCGTTGCCATCAACTCTACTGTATGCAAGTAGCCTATCGGTCATTTCGATATTTGTGTACTGGTACATGTAATAATGCTGTCAACAACGTTACTGCACCGGTACACAACGCAGACTACCCCATTAGGATGCAAACCGTGGACTGGGTAGATGTAATGCATGCGCCGGAAAGTTAAGGCACAGTTCGTCCATGTATCTTACGTTGAAGGCGAAAGGGTTGCATAACATTAGGAAACAACATTTTGATGAAACATTGACACCCCATAGCATCATGTGTTTCCGGACATGGGTTTCCTCTTGAAAAATGTTCACTTAAATGTCAACATACTAAATGTTGTCCGTGTTTTTTCTATACACACTGTGCGATAGCTTTTTTGGGACTTCCTTCATGGTTTCCTTCGGAAGGGAAGTAATAAACACGGTGGTACCGTGTCGTAGATTTGCGGCACGTAAAAGAATCTCAAACTTGCTAAAGAGGCCACTGAGCAACATTTCCGGTCTTTCACGTGCAATGTAAAATGGGACGTGTCCATAGTAGTTAAAGAGCGTTCATAAATAAAATTCAACTTCAATTTTTCTTGCTATGTCGAAATCCCTTTCTACGTAATTTTTACATTCTCTACTACCTATCTATAGTAACTAGAGGAAGTATTGCATTCCACCCAAAATTTCGGTATGATATTTCATCGGAAATACACGTTTTGACGTTCTCTGAATAAAAAGAAAACATTTTTAGAAAAACGCCTGTCTGCGTGTGTCTGTGAACGGCTTAACTCAAAAACGAAAAGTCCATTAAATACCAAGCTTGTTATTTAAGAATATCTCCTTCGCCACTTCAGACTATCCTTTACATGAAAAAAAGTAGTTCTTTTGGTTTTCTCAAAATGGCTCTAACGGTTTGATTAACATATCATATTATGTTTAAGATAATTAATGACAAATAAAATGTGTGTATTGAATTCTCTGCGAATAGCCTGTGATTTTCTCTTCATTCGGGAGGAATTTTATATAATCTTATATAACTGGTAAAGTTAAGCAACAGACTACTACTACAAAAGAAATGTAAAGATCTTTAAAACATACAACTTATTTCAAATAACTTTTTGGGGCATCAGTCATTTCCAAGATAGCCGTTAATAATGGTTCAAATTGTTCAATACTTAGCCATTCTTTTAAAAACCTGTCGATTTTCAGCTGTTTCTCGCGCTAGCATGGAAAGAGTATGGAATTTTAGAACAGCATATAGTCTCCAGTTCTAAAACATTTGACTGTCGCAATTTCCTTTGTATTTATAACGAAATGTGTAATGCAGCCATATCCATAATTTATCTCAATTAAAATGAAGTTAATAAGAAAATAAACTTTCGTAAGAATAAGGTACACCCACAAATAAGCGAAGGAGGATAGAGAAGGTCATGTGAGTGTAACACCTGCATTTTTTTTCTTTTTTTTTCTTTCTTGTGTTCATTCAAAGAGTACGAATTTCAACTAGCGACCTGTTCTTATAATGTTTGTATATATATATATATATATATATATATATATATATATATATATAAAATTTTGATATAAAATACGTTTGCTGTTGAAAGGGGATATACCACACATACCTATATACATATAGATATATAAACCAATATAAAGCAATAATTGTACATAATACTATAATTCAGCAGAAACATGTTAGAATATTTAGCAACCAAGAAATGTACAAAAGGAGATTGTAACTTAGATAAGAAAGGGACGGCGTGCTAGCTAATTCTAGGTAGAGCCCACCTTTCACCAAGCTAATGAGCAAGGAACTGGAAGCAATAAAGAGAAAGAGAAATAGAAAGAGACAGATGCAGAAAGGAAAGAGACAGAGTTATTGAATCTGCTTCCGGACGCGTCACTGGGACGCGTATGCGAAAAATTCTGGAACAGAATATTCACATACATAATAAGATAACGCGGTCTGAGGACCAATTAGAAATGTCGTTACATTTTGAAGCGCGAGGTTTGGGTATAAACAGGGGAAGAAAGCCACAGATTTGGACTCTCTTATAGAATCTCGTCGACACACAGTGATACTCTCTGGACGACGGATGCACGTGTGTGCATACGGGTGGGAAGCGTGTGCAGTTAGATCAGGCTCCTAATTTATTATAATGGTGGGAATTGTTACAATGGGAAAAGCTAGCCGCGCATAAGTATTTATTTGATAATAAACCACACCTTTAAGGGAAATGCGATGTATTTTAATTCGCCTCGCCTACGAAAACCCTGAGACCAGTGGAATTAGTTAGATAGGTAATCTATTAGGAATGAAGTCAGCAGCCGACGAGCAGCAATAGCCGGAGACCAGGACGCTGCAGAAGAGGGCATCAACCAGAGAAACGTTTTTCCCGCTGCACTGTGTTTCCTTAATCTCCTTGCACCTACAAGGTAATATGTAATAGAACCATTTATGCAATTATTAATCTTGATTAATATGAGTTAGATAGAAGAATAAGATTTTGTAAGAATTGTTTGTTAAAGAATTTGTAGAGAAAGTAATACGAATGCAACACATCAGTATTACTTTCTCTACTACGTATAGTAAGTAGGGGAAGTATTGTATTCCACCCAAAAATTCGATACCGAGATTTCACCGGAAATACATGTTTTGAGACCCCCTGAATCCAAAAAAAGCATTTTTGGAAACATGTCCGTGTGTGTGTCTGTGTGTCTGTCAGTGAACAGCATAACTCAGAAACGAACAGTCGGATAAACACCAAACTTGGTATTTAGGTTCAGTATCTTCCAGAGATGCGACACGAAGGTTTTCAAGAAAATCTCCCCACCCCAGATTACCCTTTACATGGAAGATTTTTCTAACATTTTAATTTTCTCAAAAATGGCTCTAACGATTTTGATTAAAATATCATATGTTTAAGATATTTTCATGACAAATAAAATGTATATCTTGAATTTTCTGGGAATGTCTCCAAAAGTATTCTTCATTGTGAACGAATTTTGGGTAAGGTGGTAAACCATAAGAGATAGACAAAACTTTACTACACACAAAATGTAGATCGCGTTAAAATACACAATTTATGTCATATTCATTTTTTTGTTGAGTGAACTATTTTCGAGATATTGCTTGTTATTCCCTTAAAATTTTCAATACTTATTTTCTAAAATGGGAATTCGTTATTCGGTTTTTTGTCTTGGATATGTAAAGAGTATTAATCTGTGGCAAAGGGAATGGTGCTGCACCTAGCAACCAGCTATGTTGCATAAGAGATATGTATATGCTTAAAGGCTACTGTATTTCTATATTGCCCTTGTAAATATATATTCCCCTTACATCTACAAGAAAATTAGCAATAATATAGAGTCTGCAAATGTTTATCTCGATTAACATGCAGTAGATGGAGAATAAGCGCTTGTAAAAATAGTTTGTACAAGAGTAGAGAAGGTCATGTGAGTGTAACACATCAGATCTTTTTTTCATGTTTTTGCACATTTATTATCCAGCCCTTGTCTACCCGCTTGCTTGCCTTTAGGGGTGCGTGTAGGCAGTGAACTTACTAAAATTCCTATTCTCGAATGCATGGAGGGATTTTTGGTTTTCATAATCGTTAGTTAAAGTTTCACTTTCATTCACAACGTTCTGTTTGCCTGCAAGGACATGGTAGGGCTCCCAGAGCCATTCGCAGTAGAATAATTCATTTCGCTCGTTCTAAATTGTTTGGAAAGCAAAACTGCAGTCTGCAGGGCGGAACTGTGATGGTTAAGGCTAACAGTTGTGCCAATTAGAGGGGTTTTAATGGGTTTATCTGAGAGCTGGATCATTTCCATAGTAATTCCAACTAAGGGTACGCAAACAGTGACTCGCAAACCATGGAATCACTTTAGTATTTGTCGCGGTATCGTTCGTGTTATCTAATTTGCTGAGCGCCTGTTATTGTTTTACTATTTTGAATTTTGAGTTCTTTGTCCTCCGGCTAGCTATTATTACTCAGTCGAGCAAATATTTCTTGAACAGGGTGTGTAAACGGAAAGGAGTTGTTACTAAAAGATAACACTGATAAAAGAGTTTGTTTTTACACTTTTATTGCCGTCACACTTTATTAATTTCACATAATTACTCTTGATACACGCCTGACTGAAACTGTTATATTTTCGAATGTAACTAGAATAACTTATTTGCCGCGCATTATTAATTCGCATATTTCACATTTTGTAACTAACTTTACGTCGCGAGAGATTCTGTAGAATTGCGTAACGTGTACTTCGTGAATGCTTCCATAGATCTACCTAACGTGTAACTCGCGAGAGAGATTTCTTAAAACTGCGCGACGTGTAACTTGTGAATGATTCTGTTGAACTGCGCGTTACTTGCATTTGGCTCTAGAATTTATACTCCCTCACCCCTATATGCCTAAATATTATAACAGAGCTGCTATTGGTTAATAAAGCGCGCCAACATTAGCGTCTATTTTTTTATCCAATCAAAATTACGAACACATGTGCTCTAGGGAAAATATTCCCTCCATTTCTAAAGAAAGGTACGCTACTCTGACGTCATTTGTTTGTCTCTGCTAATTGATAAACAACTCACCCCCTCGTTTCATTGTTATCCGCTCCTATTGTCAGTTTCAGTGAGGCCGTGTAAACTTTTTTTCCTAACAATGCTTATAATTAACAAACATCTTAAATCATTGTCATACAATAATGCTAATTTACACTACAATCACTCTGGCATTTACAGTGTTGTCATATAAAATACTGCCTCATATTTTACACTTAATATCCCGAAAATTACTTAGAAGAATAATACGATCATCAGACCTCATAATTTGTAGAATATCTTATCCGTGCTGTGCGATGGCACAAATGTATATAGGTAATATTTTGTAATATTCAATGGTTATTTTCGATCTGTTTTGCATAACATAATAAAACAAAGTCTTTTGAAGCACTTAAAAGAAGCATTTTTTTTAAAAAATGCTGTAAGAGGTAGGAATTTCAGAATGAAGATAAAGCTGGTAATAATAACATCTAATATTGCAACATTAACTGTGCCCAAAAATATTAATGATAAACTTAATTATGTTACTGATTACTAACCTTTCGCTAAAACCGTAAACAGTTTTGGCGCAAGCATTCAAAATCTACTTAAGTATAGGAAGGACTTGAATGGATTCTATCTAACGCGCTTTGTACACTCTAGTTTTGATGTATAGAAATAGCTTTTTTAATTTAATTTGAAGTAAGAGAAAGTATTGTATTCAATTCAAAATTCGTGGTCGAGATTCTACCGGAAATACATGTTTTGAGGCCCCTAAATTCAACAAAGTATTTTAAAAAATCGGAAGTGTTACACTCACATGACTTTCTCTACTCTTGTACAAACTATTTATACAAACGCTTATTCTCCATCTACTTCATGTTAATCGAGATAAACATTTGCAGAAATTCCCTTATTGCGAGTTTTCTTGTAGGTGCAAGGGTAGACTTTAAGCGATAGTCAAATCTTATAAGAGCTGGTTACTATGTGGAGCATTCCATCTCTTTACAGGTCCAGGACGTAAAAAAAATAAAAGAAATAATAACGAATTTCCATTTGAGGAAAAGTTTAAGTATTGGAACATTTAAACAAATAACAAGGAATATATCCAAAGTTGTTCACTCGACAAAACTAATGTATGTGGCACAAATTGTGTGTTTTAACGAGATCTACATTTTTGTGTAGTAAAATTTTGCCTATCTCTTACGGTTTACGTTATGCGAAAGCCATTCAGAATAAAGATAGCTTTTGGGGACATTCCCAAAAAATTCAAGATATACATTTATGGAAATATCTTAAACATATGATATTTTAATCAAAATGTTAGAGCCATTTTCCAGAAAATCAACAATTTCTAAAAATATTCCATGTAAAGGGTAGTCTGGGATGAGGGAATTTTCTTGAAAATCTTCGTGTTGCATCTTTGAAAGATACTGAACCTAAATACCAAGTTTGGTAATTATCCGACTTTTCGTTTTTGAGTTATGCTGTTCACAGACACACATACAGACATTTTTCCAAAAATTCCTTAATTGGATGCTCCAAAACATGCATTTCCGGTAAGTTCCCGGTATCGAATTTTTTAGGTGGAATGCAATACTTCCCTTACTATGAGTAGTAGAAAAAGTAAAAACGTCTCGGTGTGCGTGAACAGTATAATCCAAAAAAACACAGTCAAAAGTCTCTGTGTGCTTGGAATTAGGTTTAGCATCTTCCAAAGATGTGATATGACGATTTTCAAGGAAATTCTCCACTCCGAACTAACGTTTACATGGAAGAGTTTTGAAAATGAGAGTTTTTGCAAAAATGGCGCTAAAATTTGAGGCAGTACTTTTAACACTTAAATAATTTCAGTCTAATTATATAATATGTAAATTCAATAACCGCCCGTCTTAAAGCAATATGTGTATGTAACAATATATAAAAAAGAGTATATTACAGTCATTTTATATATTAATATTGTTGTATACATGTTCAATAATGTTCGTGAATGTATTACGTAATTTAATAATGTAGGAGCTGTGAGAATAATAGGTTAAAAGTAACAATGGGTAACTATGAGGTAATGTTGAGGCAATAATGAGTAAGAAAGTTTAACAATACTACTTATGGTTCTTGGAAGCAATAATGTAATTTTAATGACAGTTTATAAAATAGCCAATCAACAACCAGAAAAAGCTTTAGTTGAATGAAGGTATTCTATTGGACTAGTATTAGCCAATCAGAAACTGAAATATAGCAAAGTTTACAAATTTAGAGTTCAGTTGGTTGTAAACAGTGTTCCTAATCGGACGTGAGATGTGTCCTCGAGAAATTTAATACGTATTTTGTGTGAAACAAAAATAGTTTACTGTTAAAAAGTGCAAGTATTTAATAATAAAAAATCTCACAGCTCTCTATATAACAGTGAAGTGTTATATAAATCGTGTCAAGCATTAATAAATGGAGTGAAATAAAATTATAATCTGTGTAAGTCTACATTCTTCAGTCGCACCACGCCCTGCTAAGACATTCACGTCTCTAAAAATAAATACTGTCGTAGCCGAGGCAAACATAAATATGTAATATTTAAAGAAACAGTCAAATTACAAAGTTAATATTTTTAATCTTGGGGCGAAGGCTACCGGAAACCGGGTACTATACGTGCGATTGCAACCAACTTCAAATTCGGCTCCCAACAATTGAACTATAATACAACTCATTCTATACAACCTACTTGAAATTGACGCCCAAAGTATGGTGAAAATAACTCAATAACAATACTTCTTTAAATTTTGATTAAAATACTAAAAATACCACATGTTTAAGGTACTTATATGACAAATTAAAACGTATATCTTGAATTTTCTTGGTACAGCTCGTGAAATCTTTGGATAATTTGTAAACCGTAAGAGATTGCCAAAATCTTAAACCAACAATTTATATCAAATAAGTGTGTTGGTGGCGTTAACCAAATTCGAGCTATTGCTTGTTATTGGTTTGAACTTTCAAATACTTTGCTTTTCTGAAAGGTAACTCGCTATTCGTTTATTTCTCTCTGTCATTCCAAAGCCATCACATGGTGACATGCTCTTTAAAAATCTCACTATCGCTTTATCTACTGTATCGACAACGAAATGTGTAAATATGAATTGAAAGTGTATTCTAGATTAACAAGATGTAGCAAGAATAATTTGTACGAGAGTGACACAGTTAATTTTTGGAAAATCAAACAAGGGTTAGTTTTAAACAATTTAAATTATGTTATTGCTTTTCAAAATATTCCCCTTTAACATCACTACATTTTTGTATTCAACGAAACCAGTCTTTAAAGCAATGATGCAACTCTTCATGTGGCACTTCAGAAATCAGGTTTTTATAATGTTTCACTGCTTCATCTGATAACGAAAAAGTGATTCCAGCATTTGATCTTTAATTTTTGGAAATAAAAGAAATCACAAGATGCTAGCTCAGGTTTGTATGGTAGAGGATCTATGGTGCAGATCTTTAGGTCATCTAGATACGCACTTGTTAGTTTTGCTGCATGCAACGATGCGTTGTCATAATGTAATATTTTTACTTTCTCTACTACGTATAGTAAGTAGGGGAAGTATTGTATTCCACCCAAAAATTCGATATCGAGATTTCACCGGAAACACATGTTTTGAGACCCCCTGAATCCAAAAAAAGCACTTTTGGAAACATATCCGTGTGTGTGTGTCTGTCTGTGAACAGCATAACTCAGAAACGAACAGTCGGATAAACACCAAACTTGGTATTTAGGTTCAGTATCTTCCAGAGATGCGACACGAAGGTTTTCAAGAAAATCCCCCCACCCCAGATTACCCTTTACATGGAAGAGTTTTCGAAAATTTTAATTTTCTCAAAAATGGCTCTAACGATTTTGATTAAAATGTCATATGTTTAAGATATTTTTATGACAAATAAAATGTATATGTTGAATTTCCTGGGAATGTCTCCAAAAGTATTCTTCATTGTGAACAACGTTTGCATAACTGGTAAACCATAAGAGATAGACAAAATTTTACTACACAAAAAATGTAGATCGCGTCAAAATACACAATTTATGTCATACACATTTTTTTTGTTTAGTGAACCATTTTCGAGATATTGCTTGTTATTCCCTTAAATTTTCCAAAACATACTTTTTCCCAAATTCGTTATTCATTGTTTTTGTGTTCTGGACATACAAAGAGAATGGAATGCGTCACATAGCAACCAGCGCTTAAAACCTACCATATTCCCCTTACATCTACAAGAAAATTAGCAATAAGATCGACATCTGGATATCTCGATTAACATGAAGCATATGGAGAATAAGCGTTTGTAAAAATAGTTTGTACAAGAGTAGAGGAAGTCATGTGAGTATAACACATCAGATTTTTTTTCTTTTTGCGCGTTTTTCACGAACCTTTTCAAAACTTTTTAGTAAACAATTATATGCGTACCAATTGGCAGCAACCACACGTCTATCTTCTAATGATATAGTTGCAATATAGCCCGTTTTTGGAAAAAAAAACAAAACAAAAAACTAACATCTTACCAGCACTGCGGATTCGTTGGACATTTGTAGGCTCAGATTCTGTTCGAAAGATCGATTGAGCCGATTGTCTTTTATTTTCAGGATCATAACAATAAATCCAAAATTCATCACAGTAACGATATTGCAAAACAAACTCGAAGTGATGTCTTAGAATTTTTTCAGATTTTTCTGCACCAATCGTGAGTCAGTTGTTGTGGAATCCTTCGACAACAAAATTTTCTGACGTCTAACTATTGATGGAAAATGTTTTGGATTTGAATCATACTGACGCCCAATGTAACCCGAATAAATTCATAACATTTCCGTGGATTTTCTTCAAGCATTGATCGAACAAGGGCAACATTTTAATCAGTAACTGCAGTTCTTGGGGGTCCTTCACGAAATTCATCACTAAGAAAAACCGATTTTTTTTGAATTTGCTGTACCAATTATAAGTTGTTGCCTTAGATGGGGTTTCTTCGTCAAATGCATTTATAAGCCGATCTTCACTTGTTTAGGCATTAGTAAAAAGTCATATTTGAGTGAGAATATCTTTACGTTATTAGCACCACGCTTTGGGCACCAAACTTGAGGTAGTTGCAGCCCCACGTATGATACAAACTTTCCGGTGGCCTTCGCCCCACGTTCACTTTCCCGGTGGTCTTTGCCCCAACGTTTAAAAAATCAACTTTATAATTTGAATGTTTCTTTAGATATTATATATGTATGTTTGCCTCGGCTGCGTCAGTAGTAATTTGCAGAATCACGTATCTCTTAGCAGGGGTTGGTGCTGCTAAAGAATGAGGCTTATACAAATTATAATTGTATTGTACTTTGTTTATTAATCTTTCACACGATTTAATAACACTTCACTGATATATCATACTATATAGCTGTGAGATTATTGTTACTTGTACTTTTTAAACACGTAAATTTTATATTATTCACGCCGTAATGAATTTTTTATGTCTCACACTGAATACGTACCGAGCACATGAACTGCTCTGGTACGCTATCTTCTAGCGTCTGGCATCTACCGCCTAAATTTGTACAATTTTTCTATTTCAAGTTTCTGATTGGCTAAGCCTACTCCAATAGAATGCTTTTATTTAACTTAAGATTTTTCTAGTCGTTGATTGCTATTTGTAAACTGTTTTAAATATTACATTATTGTTCCAAGAACTATTAGAAACATTATTAAACTTTCTAGTTCATTATTGCCTCAAGGTTACCTCATTGTTACGTCATTGTTAGCAACTTTCGGTTTCTATTCTCACAGCTCCTACATTGTTAAATTACGTAATGCATTCACATAACCTTATTATACATGTACATAATAATATAAACACAATGCAATGACTGTTACATACATTTTATATATTATTACATACGCATATTGCTTTAAGGCGGGCTGTTTTTATAGTATATAATTAGACTGATATCATTTAAGTCTTAAAATACTTCCTCATAGTCAAGAAATGTTCTCTATTCAAATTCATTTTTGGGCGAACACCAGATCTTTAAATGATTAGAATTAACACTCTATCAGAGCAAATCGAGCAAACTACATGACAATCTACTCTCAAAACATTAGAAAGTAACTGTCAACTGAATTTTTAAACCTGTTGTCCTGTTATAGAACATAGTTTAAACACAACTCTCCGTAAGGTATCCTTTGATGTTGCAAATACAACTTGGTGGCCAACAGAAAGCAAAGTATTTAGAGGTATAACATTTACAGAAAGCATGAAGTACTTTATAAACTCAATTATATCATGCATGACGCGAAAACGGAGAATTTCAGAATGTGAATGCAGTTTGTCACGTAATCTCGTCACTCTTGGAGGCTTGAGTTCAAAGGAATAATTCATGTTAAGTCCTCTAGGTTCTAAAACTCTTGTACACATGCTCTATTATCAGTTGCTGTATGGCCATTTAGATGACGAACGGTGGAAAACACGAGTGAGTTTGGCGGCAGAGAGCGCATCTACTCCTACTACCAGTTGGGATTACCATCAGCACTTGTGAGGTCTCTACATACAATGCCTGCCTGTCGTTGTAGCTTTACGCTTAATGCTTTTTGCCGAAACACATCAATATCTACCAGTTGCCATTTTCCAGGAAACTTAGTACAGCAGCGATGCGTTAACACGGTCGTTACGTCGTTAAAAGCAACATACCATGACATCTTTAGCTTATAAATGGAGACAGTAAAATACAATAAAAAATCTGATGTGTTGCACTCAGATGACTTTCTCTACTCTTGGACAAACTATTTTTACAAACGCTTATTCTCCATCTACTTCATGTTAATCGAGATAAACATTTGCAGACTCTATCTTATTGCTAAGTTTCTTGTAGATGTAAGGGGAATATTTATTTACAAGGGCAATATAAAAAACAGTAGCCTTTAAGCACATACATATCTCTTAATAGCTGGTTGCTAGGTGCAGCACCATTCCTTTTGCCACAGATTATAACTCTTTGCATATCCAAGACAAAAATGAATAACGAATTCCCATTTTAAAAAATAAGTATTGAAAAATTTAAGGGAATAACAAGCAATATCTCGAAAATGTTTCACTTAACAAAAAAAAAATGTATATGACATAAATTGTGTATTTTAACGTGATCTACATTTTTTGTGTAGTAAAATTTTGTCTATATTTTATAGTTTACCAGTTATGCAAAAGTCGTTCACAATGGAGAATACTTTTGGAGACATTCCCAGAAAATTCAAGATATACATTTTATACAATGAAAATATCTTAAACATATGATATTTTAATAAAAATCGTTAGAGCCATTTTTGGGAAAATTAAAATTTTCGAAAAATGTTCCATGTAAAGGGTAACCTGATTTTCTTGAAAACCTTCGTGTCGCATCTCTGGAAGATACTAAATACCAAGTTTGGTGTTTATCCGAATGTTCATTTCTGAGTTATACTGTTCACAGACACACACACAGACACACACACGGACATGTTTCCAAAAATGCTTTCTTTGGATTCAGGGGGCCTCAAAACATATATTTCCGGTGATATCTCGGTATCGAATTTTTCGGTGCAATACAATACTTCCCCTACTTACTATACGTAGTAGAGAAAGTAAAAAAGCGAATAATGAATTCACATTTGAGAACAAGTGATTAGTACTGGAAAATTAAAAAAAATAACCGGGGATATCTCGGAAATGGTTTACTCAAAAAAAATGTATATGACATAAATTGTGTATTTAACGAGGTCTACATTTTTTGTGTAGTAAAATTTTGTCTATCTCTTACGGTTTACCATTATGCAAAATTCATTCAGAATGAAGATGACTTTTGGGGACATTTCCAGAAAATTCAAGATATACATTTCGTTTTCCATGAAAGTATCTTAAACATATGATAATTTAATCAAAATCGTTTGTGACATTTTTGAGAAAATGAAATTTTTCAAAAAATTTTCTATGTAAAGGGTAGTCTGAGGTGAGGGCATTTTCTAGAAAATCTTCGTGTCACATCTTTGAAAGTTTGTTATTTGTCCGACTTTTCATTTTTGAGTTATGCTGTTTACAGACATGTTTCCAAAATGCTTTATTTGGATGCAGGGGACTCAAAACATGTATTTCCGGTAAAATATCGCTACTATACGTAGCGGAGAATGTAATAAAGTAAAATAAATATGTAAAATATCATCCTGGCATTTGGATCTCTAAGCCAGGACGTATCTCCCAAATGCATGGTTTATTATTTAATTCATAGTACGTAATTATTTTCACACATTGTTATACAGATTAAATCTTAACCAAATTGACTAACTAATTCCCATGAAATGTGTCATTCGGCAGAAAGTTGTAAAAAACAAACAAATTAACTTCCTTGTATTTGTCCTTCAGTAGATCTTTACACTGTATATACATTAAAAATCTCAGCGCTTAATTTCATTTAATCGTTCGACATTCGTGAATAAATCAATACATGCACTGTTTCTTTTTACTTTCTCTGCTACGTATAGTAAGTAGGGGAAGTATTGTGTTCCACCCAAAAATTCGATACCGAGATTTCACCGGAAATACATGTTTTGAGACCCCCTGAATCCAAAAAAAGTATTTTTGGAAACATGTCCGTGTGTGTCTGTGTGTGTCTGTCTGTGAACAGCATAACTCAGAAACGAACAGTCGGATAAACACCAAACTTGGTATTTAGGTTCAGTATCTTCCACAGATGCGACACGGAGGAAAATTTTAATTTTCTCAAAAATGGCTATAACGATTTTGATTAAAATATCATATGTTTAAGATATTTTCATGACAAATAAAATGTATATCTTGAATTTTCTGGGAATGTCTCCAAAAGTATTCTTCATTGTGAACGACTTTTGGTAAACTGGTAAACCATAAGAGATAGACAAAATTTTACTACTCAAAAGATGTACACAGTACACAGTATATAGTCATTTGTTTCAAAAATGACTATGGTAGAAAGTACCACCCTTATAAAGCTTAAGTTTGAAGTTTGGCGATGCTACGTTGTTTAGTAATTGTTTGACAACCATTAACAGTGAACTCTCTCAGCGAATTTGTGAACATGGATAAAACTGGTCATCGTTATATGATACAGTACTTTCATTTGAAAGGTCTTAGTCCAACTAATATTCAATCTGAGCTAGATTCTACTCTGGGGGAGTCCGCTCCTTCGTTTACAACAGTAAAATATTGGGTGGCAGAGTTTAAGCGAGGCCGTACGACTGCCAAGATGAACATCACAGTGATCGACCAAATGAGGTGACCACGCCAAAAATTGTGAAGAAAATCCACAAAATGTTATTGAATGACTGTCGACTGAAAGTGCGCGAGTTATCGTAGGCATTTCAAAAAGTGCTCAACATCGCATACTAACTGAAAATTTAGACATGAGAAAGCTGTGAGCAAGATGGGTGCCACGTTTACTCACAATGGAACAAAAGGAGGGTCTTGAGGATGTTTCAGTAGTGTTTGGCGATGTTTCGCTGCAATAAAGCCGAATTTTTTAGTCGATTCTAACCATGGATGAAACATGGATCCATCACTTCACACCTGAGATGAAGAAACAGCCAAAACAATGGATTTAAAGGGGAGAATCGGCTGCAAAGAAGGCTAAGGCAGTTCCAACTATAGGTAAGATCATGGCTTCAGTTTTTTGGGATGCACATGGGATAATTTTCACTGGTTATCTTCAAAAAGGAAAAGCAATCAATGGCAAGTATTATGCAAACTTATTGCAGCGTTTGAATGATGAAACCAAGCAAAAACGCCGCATTTAGTGAAAAAGAAAGTTCTGTTTCATCAAGACAATGCACCAGTTCACACATCCATTAAGGCCAAAATCAATGTGTTAAAGTTGGAATTGCTTCCTCATGCACCCTATTCGCCAGACTTAGCCCCCTATGATTATTTTATGTTTCCAAAGTTGAAGAAATGGCTTGGTGGTAAAATATTTGCCAACAATGAAGAGGTGGAGTTTACAGTTGCTGGCTATTTTGCAGAACCCAACAGTTCTCACTATAAACAAGGTATCGAAGCTATTGAACATCGCTGGGAAAAGTGTATCGAGCTGAAAGGAGACTATGTTGAGAAATACAGATGCTTTTCCCAAAATGTTTGTGTTTTCTTTGTTAGGTGGTTACTTCAGAGACAGCCCTCGTACATAGCATTACAACGTTTGACACTACCAACCTACATAATAATATTTGATACTCAGCGGTGTACGGGGACTTCTCGTGCAACCTGTGTATCAAAGTAAATTATAGTGGTTAAAATAAGTTGTATGATTGTAACATGTTAGCGTTTTTATAGTTGATAACTTTTCTTTCTCTACCTGCAATCAGTAGAAGAGCTACTGTACTTCACCCAAAAATTCGATATCGAGATTTCATTGGAAATCTCCCTGAATATTGACTCTCTCTGACACTCTCTGAGTGACTCCCCAAAAAGGACAAGTGTGTTTAGGATAGGGTACGTGTGCGACTCCGTGGTGTGTGTGTCTGAATAGGTATTCAAAACTCTGATATGTTACACTCACATGACTTTCCCTACTCTTGTACAAACTATTTTTACAAACCCTTATTCTCCATCTATTTCATATTAAACATTTGCGGAAACGATATTTTGACATGTAAAGAGAATTATATATTAAACATAGTGACCAGTTCTAAAACTATTTGACTATGGCTTAAGGCCTACTATGTTCCCCTTGTTTTGTATTCGCAAGGGCAATATAGAAATACAGTAGCCTTTAAGCATCGACATATATCTTAATAGCTGGTTGCTAGGTGCAGCACCATTCTCTTTGCCACAGATTAATGCTCTTTGCATATCCAAGACAAAAAAATGAATAACGAATTCCCATTTGAGAAAATAAGTATTGAAAAATTTAAGGGAATAACAAGCAATATCTCGAAAACGGTTCACTCAGCAAAAAAAATATATGACATAAATTGTGTATTTTAACGCGATATACATTTTTTGTGTAGTAAAAGTTTGTCTATCTCTTATGGTTTACCAGTTAGGCAAAAGTCGTTCACAATGAAGAATACTTTTGGAGACATTCCCAGAAAATTCAAGATATACATTTTATTTGTCATGAAAATATCTTAAACATATGATGTTTAAATCAAAATCGTTAGAGCCATTTTTGAGAAACTTCAAAGTTTCGAAAAATGTTCCATGTAAAGGGTAGTCTGGGGTGGGGGATTTTCTTGAAAACCTTCGTGTCGCATCTCTGGAAGATACTGAACCTAAATACCAAGTTTGGTGTTTATCCGACTTTTCGTTTCTGAGTTATGCTGTTCACAGACAGACACACACAGACACACACACGGATATGTTTCCAAAAATGCTTTTTTTTTGGATTCAGGGGTCTCATAACATATATTTCCGGTGAAATCTCGGTATCGAATTTTTAGGTGGAATACAAAACTTCCCCTACTTACTATACGTAGTAGAGAAAGTAAAAAGAAAAGTTAGATAAATACCAAACTTAGCATATAAGTTCAGCATCTTTCAAGGATGTGAACATGAAGATTTTGAATTTATATCTCCCTACATTATTTTTGGTTTAAAAATGCTCTATTTTATCAATATACCAATA
The DNA here is from genome assembly GCA_030765065.1 of Deroplatys truncata. NCBI lineage: Eukaryota > Metazoa > Arthropoda > Insecta > Mantodea > Mantidae > Deroplatys > Deroplatys truncata. Next base: position 53,132,716 of record CM060987.1, read on the forward strand.
TTTTAAGATGTTTGCATGTCAAATGAAATGAATATCTTATATTTTCTACGAACAGCATATGAAGTCCTTTTCATTCTGAATAACATTTCTGTATTTTTGTATAGTTATTAACCGTAAGGGGCAGAGAAAACCTTACTTCACATAAAATGTAGATCTTTATGTGTAATACCTTTTTGTGGCATTAACTATTTCCGATAGATTCGTTGTTATTGGTTTGAAGTGCTAAAGGCATCATTGGTTTTCTCACTGTCACGCAAGGACTGGGATTTTCAACCCCGGCATATAAGATTTGACTGTCACTTGTATTGCCTCTTGTACTCTTTCTGTATCTACAACGAAATGTACAGTTAAATCTTTTCTGCAAACTTCATTTTGTTTAATTTGACGTTAAGATACATTTTGTAAGAATAGTTTGCAAAGGAGGGGATAGAGAATGTCGCGCGAATGTAACGCAGCGGATGTTTTTCACTCCGATCTATGTGGCGCCGCGGTAACTTGAATTTGGTATGTCTCGGATTCGATCTCCGACAACTGCCTACTCTGAAACATGGATTTTTCGTGGTTTTCCCGGGTCGGTAGGCTAATGCTGGGGTGGTTCCTCTTCTACTACGAGTTTCCTGCTCCTCATTTTCTATATCCATCATATCCTTCGTCATTTGTTTCAGGGTTGTAGGACCAGGCGGCGGTGTTCGGCGGGTTGCGGTTGGGCGGTGGGTGTACGCTTTGTAGATGTTTCTTCCCTGGCTTCGTTGCGGGACTGCAATTAGCACACGCCTCGGAGTGAGTCGCACTGCCGGGGGTTCGGCGGTTTGTAGGTGAGTCCGGGCGGTGTCGGGTGTGTTCAAAATCGAAACGTTAAGGACCCCGTCATCATCCGGATCTGTTCAACCTTCGGGTCTTTTCCTCATTTCTCTCTCCCAGGGGTCACGGTAGAAGCAAAAAGGGCCGTGACAGCCTACTTGCGGTGCGCTGCCGTGGTTGTGGCGGGCCCCTCTGTTCGTTTGTACCTTTACCACCTACGTATAATAGTAGGTAAGAGGAAGCATTGTGTTCCACCACAAAATTCGATATCGAGATTTCACCGGAAATACACGCACTCTACACGCCCTCTGTCCATGCCTGTCTATAAGCATACAGCTGTAAAACGAAAACTCGGTTATATGTATACAAACTTATTATTTAAGTTTAACGCCTTCCAAGGATGCGACAGAAAGCTTTTCAAAGAAAAAAAATCCTATTCCATTCTACTCTTTAAACGCAAATATTTTCGTTATTTTTTACTCCCTCAAAAACAGCTCTAGCGATTTTGATTAAAATGTCACACATTTAACATATTGACATGAGAAATAAAATGTATATGCACACACACATACATACATACATATATATATATATGTGTGATTTTTCTATAATTCTGTACAACAAAGGAGTCTTAATAGATAAACAAAAACTTACTGCACAAACAATGTAGAGCTCATCAAAATATACAGTTTGTATGACATTTTTCGTAGTGTTAGCCGTTTAGAAATTCCATGTTGCAAACTTTGGTCTTTCCCAAGACCTAAGGTACATACTTGAAAGTTTGCAATTTGTGCTCCCTTTTTACTTTCTCTACTACATATAGTAAGTAGGGGAAGTATTGTATTCCACCCAAAAATTCGATACCGAGATTTCACCGGAAATACATGTTTTGAGACACCCTGAATCCAAAAAAAGCATTTTTGGAAACATGTCCGTGTGTGTATCTGTGTGTCTGTCTGTGAACAGCATAACTCAGAAACGAACAGTCGGATAAACACCAAACTTGGTATTTAGGTTCGGTATCTTCCAGAGATGCGACACAAAGGTTTTCAAGAAAATCCCCCCACCCCATATTACCCTTTACATGGAAGATTTTTCGAAAATTTTAATTTTCTCAAAAATGGCTCTAACGATTTTGATTAAAATATCATATGTTTAAGATATTTTATGACAAATAAAATGTATATCTTGAATTTTTTTGGGAATGTCTCCAAAAGTATTCATTGTGAACGACTTTTGATAAACTGGTAAACCATAAGAGATAGACAAAATTTTACTACACAAAAATGTAGATCGCGTTAAAATACACAATTTATGTCATATACATTTTTTTTGTTGAGTGAACCATTTTCGAGATATTGCTTGTTATTCCGTTAAATTTTTCAATACTTATTTTCTCAAATGGGAATTCGTTATTCATTTTTTTGTCTTGGATATGCAAAGAGTATTAATCTATGGCAAGGGGAATGGTGCTGCACCTAGCAAACAGCTATTAAGAGATATGTATGTACTTAAAGGCTACTGTATTTCTATATTGCCCTTGTAATATATATATATATATATATATATATATATATATATATTCCCCTTACAACTACAAGAAAATTAGCAATAAGATAGAGTCTGCAAATGTTTATCTCGATTAACATGAAGTAGATGGAGAATAAGCGTTTGTAAAAATAGTTTGTACAAGAGTAGAGAAAGTCGTGTGAGTGTAACACATCAGATTTTTTATTTATTTGCCACTCGGTTGTTAACCATACACAACTGTACATGAACAAATACAATACAGAGTGAACAATGTGAATGTTACCGGATAAAACACGCAGTAATACAGATAAACAGTCACAGATAGTTATGAAAGGTAAAGGTACGGACAAACGGAGAGGTCCCCACTGCGGGGCAGAGCACCTTTTTGCTTCTGCCGTGATCCCTGGGAGGGAGGAATGAGGTAAGAAATTAGAAGAGCTACCAGATCCGGATGACGGCAGCTGTAAGCATAACCGGGGTCTCTAAAATTTCCAGATCGATCGCTTCGATGCCACCGGGGTCCACCCACAAGCCAGCGAACCCCCGGCGGTCCTCCAGAGGGGAGACGTAATTTAGGTAGCCCAGAACGACGCCAGGAAAAAAATCTCTGCAAAGTGCAGAGCCACCCACAGCCGCAACCCGCCGAACACCATCGCCTAATGCTACAGTCCTGAAGCAGATGACAAGGAAATGAGTAGCAGGAAGGGTTGTGGTAGAACATGCACCATTTGCCTGCCGACTCGGGGAAATCACGAAAAACTAATGGTCAGAATGGGCAGTCGCCGGGATCGAATTCGGGACCTCCAGAATGCGAGCCGCTCAATTGCCGCGGCGCCACCTCGCTCAGTTGTTATGAAAGTACTTTATACATGAAAATATAGACATACACTCTAGTAAAAATTAATTGTCTCATGCGGTTATAAAAGAATATTACAATTATGAATATATCTGATCAGTACATTGTCGTAAACCTTTAGTATGGAGAAGTGTCTTCATGTTAGTGGGCACTATACTTTAGCTCTAATTAGTGTGGATATAACCTTCTTTTGCTGCAATGAGAATCGTGAACAGTTAAAGAAAACGCGGCAATGTCACCAAAGTACGAATTGTACTAATTTTGTGTAAATGTAAGGGTAATGCCGCTTATTCAAATGTCAGCCTAACTAGCAGGCAGAGGGGTTTTAGTAAATAAACAGAGCAGTCGTGTTACCGCAGGGAGTATACGTAACGTCAGGTATTGTGACGGTCACCCTCCTCCCCAACCCAACAGGCGGTTCCGTTGCGGCTGTTCCATTTATTCGATGCATAGACCAGTGGCAATATGTCTAAAGTAAAGAAGAGTTCATACATGAAAAGCATCATCACAATCAACATCGTTGTAACAGAATTTGGCATTGAACACTTCAGCGCAAATGGCGAAACCATCAGATGTAATATTAGAGCTCAAAGGACATTTAAAACATCATATTAAACAACCTGTAATACAATGAAACACGAGGAGCATGTGACATTATTTGAAAGGGACAATTAAGAAAGCGGACTTTCAACCTTCAACCTTCTCAGCTCCAAACTAAGGATCAGAATTGTTTTGAGGATTTGCATCATATTCTAATAAAAGTGGATATTTCTTTATAAAATTTACAGCTTTCGATGTAAAAGAAAAGACAATCTAATTCAGATTTATGTATATTAATGCCTTAATTATATAGTTAGGTAGCTTTATTTCACACTATCAATAGCTAAACATACATTGCTTTCTTTCCTTTTTATTATTTCTTAATTCTGGTCTACCTCCTAGGATGTACCTACTACCTTCAACCTGTATATCTTATTTGTTTACAGAGAACACTGCAAGGTCACCTTCTCTCGCCACCGGTGGGTTCCTAACTTAATGGTTTACTTACTAAAACCCCCTGCCTGATAATTAGGCAATTAATATATTTTACCAGGATTGTTGTTTGCAGATGATCTGGTGGCAGGTTCCATTTCAATTGTGAGACCAAGTAAAGCTAATGAAGCAATTGGCAAATACTGTAAAGTTTGGTGACAGAGTAAACAAAAGGAAATAGAAAATCATGATTTTTTAAGAAACGATATAAACTAATAAAGACTGAACATTGATGTTAGGAAGGAACGGAGTTGGAAGTAGTGAGGAAAATTGTTTTCTAGGAGTAAGGCTCAATAGTGCAGGGGATTGGGGAGAAAAGAAGTACTAGCAAAGGGGAAACAAGCAATACAGGCAATCAGAGCATGTGTGAACAAAATACCAGAAATGGAAATTACGTGGCTAGACAGGATATATAGTACGGTGGTGGAAGCAAGGATGTTTGTTATACGCAGCAGAGATATGAGGGCTGGAAAAAGAATGGGAAAATGTGGATGCTATACTTAGGAATTTTTGCATACTAAGCCTGGGATTACCAAGAAGTTCACCAAATAGAGAAGCACAAGCAGAACTAGGGAGGGTGGGAGTAATAGGCAAAAGGTAAAAGGGCACTCAAATACTGGTTCAGAATAGAGACACTAGAGGAAAACGATATCTAAAGCAATGCTTTGTTGTACAGGAGAAAATGGGAAAAAATAAACTTGGATGCATAAGATACAGGCAACAAGGGAAGAAATAGGAATGGGGAAACACGGGCAGAAACAAACAACAGAAGTAAGGGTTTCTGGGAAGAAATTAGAACAAGAGTGGAGGATATTGAAAAGCAAGAAATTGTAAGTAGTTTCAAGGATTGAAGGTCATTAATAGATTATAAATACTTTAAAACGGAATGGAGAAAGGATACATCGAAGTATGCAACAAAGAGGCCAGATTGGGGTATGCATGGGCGAGGACAGGTGTAAGTGGCTTAACAGGGAGAAGAATAGGGGAGAGATGTACTAAATGTAATGAATGACAATTGGCATTATATTCTGGAATGCGAGAATACAGATAAATGAAGAGAGAATTTAATACTAGAGAAGTGGAAAAATTTACCAATAGAGCTAAAAGTTAGTTAGTTTTTAATACAAGATCAAATGAATATATGGAGAAAGTAGGAAAATATTTGCGAAATATAAGGTTAAAATGGTTAAAACAAATGTGAAGCAAATTGGAGAAGTTACGGAAAAATGCTAACAAGGCAAAAAAGTAAATAGTGGATACATTATACTTCCTCATTGTATATACAACAGAATGTGAAATATAAGGGGAAGAGAAATAATGAACAACTCCATTGTATACATTGTATAAATTGTATGTAAAGCTGAAAGAGACAATAAATCTTTCGTTTATTCATTCAATATATTTTTGATTTAGATTAAGTATGCAAATATAGTGTTGTCGGTAATGCACGTTGGATAGAGTATATTGTGCTGCAACTCTATGGCTCAAAGTCATTGGGAGGTCTACACTGGGCGGTCCAAGTAAACAAGATAGCGCTGCCCGCCAGGGTAAAACCAGGCGCTATCGGGAGATAACCAGGGTCTTCTGGAAGCTTCTTCTGCCCCTTCTGCTCCAGAAAGTGCGTCGAAATAGTTATAGAACGTTCGCGAACCTTGTGGAAAGGTTCCACTGCCTATATAAGCGAGCGTTCTCGTAAGAGCAGTCATTTGGGAGTCGAGTACGAGTAGTGTGACATCAAGAGCGATTCTCCGAGCTAGTTGCTGACGGCTGTTGTGACAGGCAGCGAATGCTACTGCGGGGCGACGGGTTGTCGAGTTCATGTGTTCGACTCCTGGTGAAATGAACCATCCGGTGTGGAGTGTGAAGTGACGGAGAACTGAACGTTCACTTTAGTGAAGTGAAAATGGCAAGAAAGAAACAACAAAAGTAAGGGTTTCTGGGTGAAATGAACCATCCGGTGTGGAGTGTGAAGTGACGGAGAACTGAACGTTCATTTTAGTGAAGTGAAAATGGCAAGAAAGTATAACAAAAGTGAGGGTTTCTGGAAATAAATTAGAACAAGAGTGGAGGATATTGAAAAGCAAGAAATTATAAGTAGTTTCAAGGTCATTAATAGATTAAAATATTTTAAAACGGAATGGAGAAAAGAAAGATACTTCGATGTATGTTGTGAAAATGTCAACCATGTGAACTAGATAAAACAAAACAGTGACAAATAAGAACTTAGAACAGTGGCAGTGAGAACAGAGAAAAGTGAAAATCAAAAAAGTGGACAAAGTCACAATGTTTTTCTCGCGAAATTTAACGCCAAACATAGGCTATTGATTCCTTACAGATTTATGTACCCCTGACAACAGATCGGAGCAAGGTAACTTCAACTGTATTTGTCCAATTTGTGTGGCTTCCTTAGAAAAAGCATCAGCATTTCCATAGCCTGGGAATCCAGTATAACCTTTAATCCAAACAAAACACATTTTGACGCATTTATTTTCATTTTTACTTTCTCTACTACGTACAGTAAGTAGGGGAAGTAATGTATTCCACCCAAAAATTCGATGCCGAGATTTCACCGGAAATACATGTTTTGAGACCCCATGAATCCAAAGAAAGCATTTTTGGAAACATGTCCGTGTGTGTCTGTGTGTCTGTCTGTGTGTGTGTGTGTCTGTCTGTGAACAGCATAGCTCAGAAACGAACAGTTGGATAAACACCAAACTTGGTATTTAGGTTCAGTATCTTCCAGAGATGCGACACGAAGGTTTTCAAGAAAATCCCTCCACCCCAGATTACCCTTTACATGGAAGATTTTTCGAAAATTTTAATTTTCTCAAAAATGGCTCTAACGATTTTGATTAAAATATCATATGTTTAAGATATTTTATGACAAATATATATCTTGAATTTTTTGGGAATGTCTCCAAAAGTATTCATTGTGAACGACTTTTGATAAACTGGTAAACCATAAGAGATAGACAAAATTTTACTACACAAAAATGTAGATCGCGTTAAAATACACAATTTATGTCATATACATTTTTTTTGTTGAGTGAACCATTTTCGAGATATTGCTTGTTATTCCCTTAAATTTTTCAATACTTATTTTCTAAAATGGGAATTCGTTATTCATTTTTTTGTCTTGGATATGCAAAGAGTTATAATGTGTGGGAAAGGGAATGGTGCTGCACCTAGCAACCAGCTATTAAGAGATATGTATGTGCTTAAAGGCTACTGTTTTTCTATATTGCCCTTGTAAATATATATTCCCCTTACATCTACAAGAAAATTAGCAATAAGATAGAGTCTGCAAATGTTTATCTCGATTAACATGAAGTAGATGGAGAATAAGCGTTTGTAAAAATAGTTTGTACAAGAGTAATGAAAGTCATGTGAGTGTAACACATCAGATTTTTCATAGAGGCATGTGCAATATAGAAGATAATTTTATGTGAGTGAACCCTGCTAGGCACGTGGAGGTGACGAAGTTTATAAGGCTTCGTGACTTGGTGAACATTATTACGTTATTGGCATTTAATTTTCTGCTGAATAACAATGCTTCCCATATAGCGTAGGCCTCCACCATGAAGATAGACGTGTCAGATGGGAGATATATCAATGGACGTTCGAATAAACGCACTTGGCTTGCTTTATAGATACAGATTTCCGTAATTGCTTCGGACACACTTGCAGCCTTGGGCTTATTGTGCTACCTGTATCTTTTTCAAGCCAATTCATTATGCCTGCTGCCCTTTACCAAGAAATACAATCTCATAACAGATGTGGTTTCAAATTCTTCTGGTTCTAAAAACATTTCCCCAAAAGCAATATTTCTCCTGTGAGGCCTTGGCATATAATGTGCTGGGCTATTTCAGTTGCTTTCTTGCACAATCTGCAATATAAGCTACCCTGAATCACTGCCATCGTGTTAAGATACTTTTTCACAGGAACATGTCCTATAAGAAGTGCAATAATTGTTCTCAGCTGAAGTCTGTTACATTTAAATAAGCTTTCAGCTCTTTTCTTACATGGTTTTCTAATAAATATAGGTAGTTTACCAGGTTTGTTTCCTGGATTTTAAGCCAGGTTTTGGACTAGTTTTTAATAGCCTCTCTTACTAAACATCGAGATGTTCCTCGAACCGGCTCTGGCCCAATAAATTGTAAAGCTGCTCCTTGCCTTGCAAGTTCATCAGCTTTTTCATTTCCCTCTATGCCACTATGGTCCGGCACCCAGATGATCTGAACTTCATTCCGTTCTACCAAGCTTGTGAGAATGTTTAGGCAGTTTAAAACCAGACCTGACGTTACCTTATGATTACTTAGAGCTTTAAGTGCAGCCTGGCTATTTAATAACATAAGAATCTGTTTACCAGTGTAAGCTTTCCTTGTTTTTCATGTTTGCATTGATTAATAGCATAAATTTCTGTTTCAAAAGCAGTAGCATATTCAGGGCTATAGGTTATAGGTTACACAACGAAGCGGACACCTCGCGCACTGCGACCTACATAGATCTATTGGCCTCCCCCACCCGGAAGAAGGGATGAAGTAATGGCCATTTAAGGATGCGACGAACATTTTCAAGAAAGTTACCCTACTTCAAACTACTCTTTGCAAGACATTTTTCGTTATTTTTATTATCTCAAAAATAATTCTAACCGTTGGTTTAAAATACCATATGTTTAGGATATTTTCACGAAAAACAAAGTGTGTATCTTGGCTTTTCTGTGGATAGCCTGTAAAGTTCTCTTTATTCTGCATGACTTCAGTATCATTTAGTATAATTGGTAAGAGATAGATGAAATCTTAATCTACAAAAAATGCAGATCTCGTTAATACACATATTCTAGTCAACTACATATTTTGTGGCGTTAACCGCGCTCAGGATATTTTTGTTATGGTTTGAATGGTTTTATGAGTTCAAGTGGTAAATCGCTATTCGCTATTTATTGTGCTCATGCAAAGCACATGGAATTTCAAAACCATCGCTTAGCGATCCCCTTTTTAAAATATGACTATCCTTTAAGCTACGAGGGGCACTATTTATATTTTGAGCCTAATAACTAAAAAAAGGTAATTTCTGATTGAAAACTGCTTTATTGTTTTTCAAAATATTCTCCTTTATGATGAATACACTTTTGCATCCGTTTGAATCATTTGTCAAAGCATTTATTCCAGTCTTCTTTAGACACCTACAAAACATGGTTTTTTAAGGCATCAAAGGCTTCCTCTGCCAACGAAAATTGTTGTCCACGCAATTTATTTTTGATGTTCGGGAACAAAAAGAAGTCATTGTGTAAAAAATCAGGACTGTATGGCGAATGACCCATCAATTTGATTTTTGAGCCTTCAAATACTCTGTTGTTAGATGAGATGTGTGTGCGCTTGCATTGTCTTGATGAAGAACGATCCTACGGTTCTTGTTGGTTTTCCTTACTTCACCGAAGACCTCCGGCAAACAAATGATTGTGTACCATTCGGCATTGACCGTTTTACGTTCCTCTAAAGGCACTGTTGCCACATGGCCAGTTTTGCTGAAAATGCAGGTGACCATTTGCTTCGAGTGCGAACAACATTTGTTGGATTTGCTTCATCTTGAAACACCCATACAGGCGACTGCTGTTTACGTTCCGGCTCATACGCATATATCCGTGATTCGTCACCTGTTACAATCTTATATATGTCTTTTGAGGCACCGCCATTGTATTTCTTGAGCATTTTTGTACACCAATCGACAGAGCATCTTTTTGAGATTACGTCAAATTATGTGGGATCCAACGGGAGCAAACCTTTTTCACGGCTAAATAATCATGCAATATTTTATATATGTTGGTGGAACTAATAGGGTTGCCTCAATCTCACAATATGTCGCATGATGATCTTTCATTGTTATTGTTTGCACAGCATCAATGTTTTTTGGCACAACAACTGATTTTGAATGTCCTTCATGAACTTCATCATTGAGCGAACGGCGGCCACGATTAAATTCATTATACCAGCGTTTCACAATGGGAAAGGATGGAGCTTTGTAGCCAAATGTGGAAGTTAGTTGATTGATGCACTCTTGTCTTGATAATCCATATCGAATGTCGTAATAAATCATTACACGAACATTTTCACTAGTTAATTTCATGTTTTTGTTGACACACAATTTTCAAGATAGTGTAAACAAAACAAATGACGCTCTATTGGCAAAATGTTTGAAGTAAATTATGGTAAAAATGTCAAACTTTCCATTGGAAACGTCAGATGGCACCTACAACATTCAGGGTTGCCAAGGCTCAATATAAATAGTGCATCTTTCATACCTCCAAGGAATGTGTAAATGCGTATTAAAAGTGTATTTCAATTTACTATAAGTAGACAAATGAATGATCTTTCGTAAAACTAGTTTGTCAAAGAGTGGCTAAAATAGTCGCGTAAAAGTTCTCATCAGAATTTTTACTTTCCTAATCATGAAGTATTGGATTCCACTCCAAAAAGTCAATACAGATATTTCACCGGAAATACATGTTTTAGAGACCCCATGGATAAAAAGAGCATTTTAAGAAAAAAAGTTCGTGTGAGCGTCTGCCTGCATGTCACGAAGATTTTCAAGAAAATCCTCACCCCAGACTACCCCTTATACGGTAGAATTTTTCGAAATTTTTTATCTTCTAAAAATGGCTCTAACGATTTTAATTAAAATGACATATATTAAAGATATTTACATTACAAAAAACGTGTATCTTGAATTTTCTGGGAATTCCTGTGAAGTCCACTTCATTTTGAAGAAATTTTATATAATCTTGTATAATGGTAAACCTTAAGCGATAGACGTAAACGCACTACAGAAAATGTAGATCTCTTTAAAGCACACAGTTTATTTAAAATAACTGTTTTTGTTGTGAAATAAGTCATTTCCGAGTTATCCTTATTAATGATTCGAATTGTTCAAAGTTATCCTTTTAAAGTCCTGTCGTTTTCAATTGTTTCTGGCGATTGCATGGAAACAGTATGAAATTTTAAGATCATCATATAGCGTCCAGTTCTAAAACATTCGATTATCGCCGTTCCCTTTGTTTTTATAACGAAATATGTAATATAGCCATTTCTGCAAAGGTTCATTCCGATTAAAATGAAGTAGATTGAAAAATAAACTTTCGTAAGAATAGCTTGAACACCCATTAAGAAACGGTAAAGAGCAGAGAAAGTCATTTGAATGTAACACATCAGATTTTTTTCTCGTTGTCGTGCCAAGAGCTTGGAATTTCAAAGCCATCACAAAGCGATCAGTTTTTAAAATTCTGACTATCGCTTTAGCCTTCTTATATCGCTAGGACGATCAGCTTGATATGTCAGAAAAGTAATACGTTATATATAGGAGGATAATCCCTCACATATCTCTGAGCAGTTTGCTGTAATATAAGCAGAAAGGATGGAAGGTAACAATGAGTGATGCTTCAGACTTCATCCACATAGCATGGCAGCGCTATTGTGCATAGGAGGCAAAATGGTGTTCATGACACAACAGCGGACTCAGTGTATGTGAAATGTGTCGTTCCCAAATAGTGCAGTTATACTTGTTGACTCGGTCACTCACATGAAATGTGGCTTTGTTCATGAACATCCATCGATTTACCATTGATCGTCCGCTTCCTGTCTCTTACACATCATGACAGCAAACTAGAGATGAGCTTCGTAATCGTTGAATATGGATGGAAACATCTTAGGGTGCTGCCTAATAATTCTCTTAATACATTGCGTATGGCGTATTTTACTCTGCTGATAAGTGATGGACTTCCTTCATTTTGTCTGTGCATGATAGTGCTGCCATGCCACGCGGATGAGGTCTGAAACATCACTCATTGTTAACTTCCATCCTTTCCGGTTGTTTTACAACAAACTCCTCAGAGATGTGTACTAACATCTTATATATACCAGGTGAATCAGCTGCTCCTAGTTATTCGTATCTATGCAACCCGCAGTTTATAGTCTAATGTGAAAACATTGACCCTTTTAGCAAACAGACTGTTATTGTAGCTCTGCCCTTGAATTCGGTACTATACGCAACCGACATTAATGATTAAAGGTCTGAATGAGAGCCAAAGAGCTGCGAAAGCCTTAAAAAAGAAGGCGTTTCGTGGATATAATGCTTGCAAGGAGCTAGAGGAATGTTTTCTCGAAGAGCGGGATAGACTTCGTGGGTTCTGGCCGAGTGGTTTAGCTGCCGGAATGTAGTGAAGCAAAGGTTAGCTTTGGAAGTTCGAATCTGATACAAACGTCGAATTGTTTTTTTTTTTTCGCTCTTTGTGTTTATTTTCTGTATTTAGTCTACTGATTTATTTATTTATTTTTGTTACTTTGTGAGCCAAAGGTATAAGAATTACAATCATATAATTGTGTATCATGTTTACCCTAATAATCTGTACCGTATCTGATGTTGTAAACCGTGTTACGTAGTTAGCTTTCATTCTTTTGGGAGCATATCGGCGGCATTAAATATAACAGTTTTTGTTTCATGTTTAAACCCTTTGTTTCACTTCTTCATAAATTGTTAAAGAGCGTGGATTTCATCAAGAAAGTAAATGTTCAAAATGACGACCCCCTTCATCAATGCACATTTGTGTACGTTGCCGGAGAGACCTTCTTGTATGTTGTAACATGCGCGGTGTAATCTGGCTGTATTCTCCACGTATGACTTCCCGTAGATGATTTGGGCTTTGCGGCTCTTGAGCCTAGACCCGTTCCTTTAAATGACCCCACAGAAAGAAATCCAGTGGGGTGAGATCAGGTGATCTAGGTGGCCATGCAATTGGACCCCCTCGGCCAATCCATTTTTGCGGATATATTCTATGTAAGTGATTCCTTACAATCAGTGACCAGTGTGGTGGAACTCCATCCTGCTGGAACCACATTCCTGTTCGTTTCACTAGCGGCACATCTTCTAGGAACAATGACAATACTTCTTGCAGAAATGCAAGGTACCGTGGTCCTGTGAGGTTGCCTTCAAGAAAGTACGGTCCAATTAGCTGGTCTCCTATTATTCCGCACCAGACATTGATGCTCCACCTTACCTGGAATGCAACTTCTCTCATCCAGTGAGGATTGCCTATACTCTAGTAGTGCGCATTATAGCGGTTAACAGTTCCGTTATTGTTGAATGTGGCTTCATCACTGAAGAGAACACTTCCTAAAAATTTTGCCATTGTGCATATATCACTCGCGATTGAATGTTGCGTCTGTGGAGAGCCTGGTGTAATTGTAGATGGTACCGATGATATTTATTATGATGCAATGTGCGCTTAACGGAGGACTGACTTATGTACAGATCTTCTGCTATGGCTTTTGAACTGGTATGTGAATTGTTTTCTATTGCGTTTCGCACAGCTTCTTCATTGCCTCCAGAGATTACTGGAGTTTCGCGAGCAGGCGGTGCTCGTCCAAATGATCCTGTTTCACGAAGACGTCTTTCAACCTTTCGAAAAGTGTCTGCAGTACGTGCCCTCCTTCCTGGAAACCGTTCGTCATACTGCGCTTTGCTGACAGTGCATTACAGCTCGTTTCTCCATAGATTAACAGCATGTCAACATACTCGTCGTTTGTATACTTTATGACAGCAGCCGTGTCTCGTAGAAAGGTTTCAGATACTGAGTAGACAATGGAGACAGACTTATTTATTGACGCCAAGCGTTGACGCAGGCGCAAATAGCTAAAGCCACTTTGCGTGTGGGAAGTATTTTAAACTTGGTTGAGTGGGTCTAGCTAATACTGGCCACAATAAAACACTTTCTACGAAGTATAAATTATCCACCTGCCAGTGGAAAACATGACGATTATTCTATTTTGTACACACTTATAATGTTATTAAAATGTTATGTATATCATAATATCAAATTATATGCCAAAAGAGATAAAACAAAAGGTAATAAAAAGTTTGAACTTAACCCGAATTAAAGTATCACAGCGTTACAGCAACCATGATAATACCATTCGGCCAGTTCTACCTTGCGATCAGAGGTTCCTATAGGAATTAGTAATCACAGAACTAGATCCCACCTCAAATCTTTACACGCTTTTTGCAGCGTCATACAGTGTTTTGAGCTCGGTTTGGTAGTTTTAATTCAAACAAATAAACCGCATCAGTCATTACAATTACTGTATGATCTGAAATACGCCATAGTTTGTGGAATAAGAGAAATGATCTACCTAATACTTAGCTTGTTTTGACAAGGCTGTAGAATGACTAACGGCTTAAATGCAATTGGTCGCACTGCGTAGATCTGGCATTTTGTTTTCAAATGGTTTGTCAACCGCTGCATGTGATAAGTAGTTTCTGTGGGCGTTTCCAAAGGGGTATGCTAAAGAATAAAAGTTTGTAAAATTGGCTAAATGTGCTACTGAAGCTCTCAATGTCAGGGTGGCATGTTTTTTGCATCGACATACGAGTACATAACGTTTGCACTCTGTCCTATAAAACACTTATGCACTGAGTTATATATCCCTCCACTTAAAAGTGTTGTGCAAATCAGCCATTAGAAGGCATCAAGAAAGGCGTAAGTCACATATGTCGCTAAGCACATTGCATACATTAAAAAATAAATAGGCGCAGCTAACTCACCTGGTATATATATATATATATATATATATATATATATATATATATATATAACGTTTTACTTTTCAGATATATCAAACAGATCACCCTGTATAACGAACTACGTAAATGTCTGGTAGAATAGTTTATAAATGAATGAACAGAGAAAGTCAGGCGAATGTAACACTACAGAGACTTTTTAATTGTTTACTAAGGTTTATATGAAAGCATTAATCCAGGAGATGATTTTTTAAGCCTCTCTTAATGTAATACTCCAAGTGTTTTAATATAAAGAATTATTATCTAACTCTGTGATAAAACTTTGAAAGCATCCATGATATGGCAAAGAAATACTTTTTTGCCTTTATGCTGCATCACATAATTCAAAATATTAATGATTAACACTGTAGTAAGCTGAAATCAACAACCACAATTGTGTTTCGTTTAATATACTATACATTTTGAAGTTTGCATTAATAATCTACTCACAACTACACTCTATTACAAACTTGTTAACGGAATTATTTACACACCTGTATTGTATGTTATATGAAGTAGCAGCCGGTAAAGAAGGTCGTGTGATTGTTACGCGCAACACGTCTTCTCTTGTTTTCTCTCTTCTTTCTTTTCTTACCACGCTAAAGCGTATTGTAGATGAGAATGCGCTCAACCAAGGATTTGTCATCTGCGTCAGAGATCTTTGAAAATAGAGGAGCTGGTCCATCTTTCACAAACATACAACAGTACACAAATGAAAACAAGAATACAAAACACAGAACCTTTACAGACATTTTTAATTTTGCTCTCCAGTCTCTCTCTCTCTCACTTCCTTGCTCATTCTCTCTTCAGTGACACTCAAATCTTACAGCCACGTGACCTGATAACAAGGCAACACGCATGTAAGGGATTTTAAATCTCGTATATCAACAAAGGCAAAAAGAGTGTTTTAAATGCATCATTGGAGATCGGGGTAAAGTTTGTAAATACGAATCAGGGTCCAGTATATTTTACACCTAAGATTCTTCATAGCACTTAACGCATGTGTCTTGTATACTAATTTTTCGACGATAGTGGATAACATAAATAGTGCTTACGCGAAATAAAGTGAGTTACTAACACTAGTTGAGGCAGTATTTTTAACACTTAAAAGATATCAGTCTAATTATATAATATAAAGTATAATAACAGCCCTCCTTAAAGTAATATGTCGTCCTCCGTGGACTAATGGTACCGTGCTAGCCTCTAGTTCCCAAGGTCGCGGGTTCAAACCCGGCGGAGGGCGATGGATTTTTTTCAGGCGTAAAAATCCTTAGCATGGCTTCCTTCGGAAGGGAAGTAAAGCCGGTGGTCCCGTGTCGTAGATTTACGGCACGTAAAAGAACCTCAAGCCTGATAAAGAGGCCTCTGAGCAAAATTACCGGACTTTCACGCCTAATATGGAATGGGATGCTAAGAACCATAGTAGTTAAAGAGCGTCCATAAATAAAACTAAATTTTTTAAAGCAATATGTGTATAGTATAATATATAAAGTGTATATTACAGTCCTTGTACTATGTTTTTATTCTTATGCACATGTATAAAAATGTTATGTGAATGTACTACATAGTTCAACAATGTAGGAGCTGTGAGAATAGAAGCAAGCTGCCTTCCGTAGCAAACAGAATTACGAAGTAGAAGCCGAAAATTGCTAACAAGAAGGTAACCCTGAGACAACAATAAATTATAAAGTTTAAAAAGGCTACTAATAGTTCTTGGAACAATAATAATGTAATATTTAAAACAGTTTATAAAAGCCAATCAAAAACTAGAGAAGCTTAAAGTTAAATAAAGGTATTCTACTGGAGTAGGCTTAGCCAATCAGATAGTAGAAATGGGGGAAAAATACAAATTCAAGCGGTAGACGCTACAAGGAAGCGTAACCAATCAGTTCGATTTGGTACGGGTTCAGTGTGAGACATGAAAATTCATTACGGCGAGAATAATATAAAGTTTACCTGTTAAAAAGTGCAATTAACAATAATATCACAGCTCTACAGTAGAATACATCAGTGAAGTGTTCTTTAATCGTTTGAGGGATTAATAAAAAATAAGTACAATACAATTATAATTTATGTAACCTTTGCTTTTTAACCGTACCAGCTCTGCTAAGAGGTACGTGCTCTGCAAATTACTACTGACGCAGCCGAGGCATACATATTAAATATTTAAATAACTAACATTAAAATATTTATTACACATAAAGTAAAGTGGGACGAAGGCCACCGGAAAAGTAAACGTGGGAGCTGTGAGAATAGAAGGCCGCCGGAAACTTTGTACCGTAGGTGAGGCGAACATTCCTAGAAAAAATCTCCCGCAAAATTGGCATCCATTACGTGCGTGGTCTAAAACAGCTTCAAGTTGACGCCCATAGTAGTGCAACCGCTACAACATTTAAACCCCTTCACTGTTGAATATGCTGGCTTAAGTAGCAAGATCACCAAAATTAACGTTGTAGTGAACTGGCGATCGATTATTCACACCTGGTTGTTAACTTTAAAATAAAGCATGCGTTATATTCTCATGACTTTCTCTACGTTCTATAGTTTATTAGCGGGTGTACAAATTATTCTTACGAAATTTATTTTCCTATCTATCTGATTTTAATCCAGATAAACCTTTCCGGAAATAGCTGCATTACACATTTCGTTATTAATGCAAAGGACATAATCAAACGGTTTAGAACTATATAGTGGCCTTAAAATTCCAACTCTCTCTACACAATCGCGAAAAATATCTGAATGTCGACAGGACTTTAAAGGAAGGACAAAGAATTGAACAATTCAAACCGTTAATAACAGATATCTAGGAAATGGCTTATGTCACTAAAAATGTTACTTGAAATAAATTTTGTGTTTTAAAGAGATCTGCATTTTCTGTGTTGTATGTCTTCGTCTATCGCTTAAAGTTTACCAGTTATACAAGGTTATGAAAATTTTCTTCCCAATGCACAGAACTACACCGTCTATTCCTAGGTAAATTTAAGATATACATTTTGTTTCTAATGTAAATATCTTTAATATATGGCGTGTTAATAAAAATCGTTAGAGCCATCTTTTAGAAAATAAAAAATTTCGAAAATTGTTCCATGTAAAGGGTAGTTGGGGTAGGGGATTTTCTTAAAAATAATCGTGTCGCATCTTTGGAAGGTACTGAACTTAAATACAAATTTTGATATTTATCGACTTTTCGATTTTGAACCTTTTTGTAAAAATGCTTTTTTGGATTCAGGGAGCCTCAAAACATGCATTTCCGGTTAAATTTGATATCGCATTTTTGGGTGGAATGCAATACCTCCTTTACCTACTATTTACATGGCACGTGGTAGAGAAAGTAATAAAAAGGAAGTAGAAATACATATTTAAATGGTAAGCTTCAACTATTAAATATGATTATATTCCACGTCTACAATAATAAATATATCAAAAGTTAGAGGATTTAATATAGTTCATGTACATACATACAGCAAAATAGGCAAAACACGTAGGTAGGTTATGTTCGGAGTACTGAATGCAGGAAACTTAACTTTCTACCATGACAGCATGAATGGAAAGTGAAACAAAAAATAATAAAAAAAATCTGATGTGTTACACTCACATGACTTTCTCTACTCTTGTACAAACTATTTATCCAAACGCTTATTCTCCATATGCTTCATGTTAATCGAGATAAACATTTGCAGACTCTATCTTATTGCTAATTTTCTTGTAGATGTAAAGGGGAATATATATTTACAAGGGCAATATAGAAATACAGTAGCCTTTAAGCACATACATATCTCTTAATAGCTGGTTGCTAGGTGCAGCACCATTCCCTTTCCCACAGATTAATACTCTTTGCATATCCAAGACAAAAAAATGAATAACGAATTCCCATTTGAGAAAAATTTAAGAGAAAAAGAAGCAATATCTTGAAAATGGTTCACTCAACAAAAAAAATGTATATGACATAAATTGTGTATTTTAACGCGATGTACATTTTTTGTGTAGTAAAAGTTTGTCTATCTCTTATGGTTTACTGGTTATGCAAAAGTCGTTCACAATGAAGAATACTTTTGGAGACATTCCCAGAATATATCTTAAACCTATGATATTTTAATCAAAATCGTTAGTAGCCGTTTTTGAGAAAATTAAAATTTTCGAAAAATCTTCCATGTAAAGGGTATCCTGGGGTGGGGAGATTTTCTTGAAAACCTTCGTGTCGCATCCCTGGAAAATACTGAACCTAAATACCAAGTTTGGTGTTTATCCGACTGTTCGTTTCTGAGTTATGCTGTTCACAGACACACACACACACACACACACACACACACACAGACACACACACACAGACACACAGACAGACACACACGCGGACATGTTTCCAAAAATGCTTTTTTTTGGTTTCAGGGGGTCTCTAAACATGTATTTCCGGTGAAATCTCGGTATCGAATTTTTGGGTGGAATACAATACTTCCCCTACTTACTGTACGTAGTAGAGAAAGTAAAAATATATTGTCGTCGAGAAAGGTATATTATTTAATTGTGGTTGAGACTTGGTTGAAGTAAGAACATATTAACTTTAATACAAGTTGAATGTAATGGCTCCTGCCAAGTGAAGGACTTTTGTTCTAACATACAACGGATTATGTCGTAAAGACACGGACTCGTAAAAGGAGGTCTGCAGTTCAAATCCCTACAAGACCGTTCTCCCATACTGAGGTTTTTGGTTCTCCAGATTTTGCTCAGTCTTCCTAACTGGCAAATTCCTGGGAGGTACCCCAGATATACCCCTGGAAGGTTTCATTTCCAATTTCCTTTCCCAATTATCATTTCTTGTATCACAAGTGTCACCATCTGTGGTGCCGTATGAATAATTCATTACGGGCGTTACTCACTGTTACCTGAAAAAAATCGACAAACTCATTAAATTATGTAACAGGTAACTTGATAAATGTATAGAGGGCAATTTCTGTCCAGCCTGAGAACCTGAACTATCGGTATCCAAATAAAATCTCAAATTTTCGAGTAAATGCTGATGGTTGGATTCTGAGTGAATTTCTCTCCCTCCCCTGAATTTGGAAGGGTCGTAATAGTCATTATAACAAAGGCAAATACAATATAAATTATTAGCAGGAGTGTCGCCCAAATATACTTCACCCTTTATATTAAACAAGGTAAAAAACACCACATGACAAATTATTCATGCAAAATCTCCTATCATGCAATTAAAGCTGGTTTTGCTTTCTAGTTTTAAATATGTAGGACACATATACTCAAATATTATAGTTCCTACATTATTATTATTATTATTATTATTTATACATATTACTTTCCCTACTACGTATAGCATTTTTGGAAACATGTCTGTGTGTGTGTCTGTGTGTCCGTCTGTGTGTGTGTCTGCCTGTGAAGAGCATAACTCAGAAACGAACAGTCGGATAAACACCAAACTTGGTATTTAGGTTCAGTATCTTTCAGAGATGCGACACGAAGCTTTTCAAGAAAATCCCCCACCCCAGATTACCCTTTACATGGAAGATTTTTCGAAAATTTTAATTTTCTCAAAAATGGCTCTAACGATTTTGATTAAAATATCATAGGTTTAAGATATATTCTGGGAATGTCTCCAAAAGTATTCTTCATTGTGAACGACTTTTGCATAACTGCTAAACCATAAGAGATAGACAAAATTTTACTACACAAAAAATGTAGATCGCGATAAAATACACGATTTATGTCATATACATTTTTTTTTGTTGAGTGAACCCTTTTCGAGATATTGCTTGTTATTCCCTTAAATTTTTCAATACTAATTTTCTCAAATGGGAATTCGTTATTCATTTTTTTTGTCTTGCATATGCAAAGAGTATTAATCTGTGGCAAAGAGAATGGTGCTGCACCTAGCAACCAGCTATTAAGAGCTATGTATGTGCTTAAAGGCTACTGTATTTCTATATTCCCTTACAAATATATATTCCCCTTACATCTACAAGAAAATTAGCAATAAGACAGAGTCTGCAAATGTTTATCTCGATTAACATGAAGTAGACGGAGAATAAGCGTTTGGATAAATAGTTTGTACAAGAGTAGAGAAAGTCATGTGAGTGTAACACATCGGATTTTTTTATGCATGTATTTGGCGAGAATGTTATTGGGCTTTTAGTGAAGATAAACTGCGAAGGAAGAATCTCCCCTTCATTCATAGCATTTGAAGCTCAAATACGTGTTTATAAATGCATACATTCCTCCCCTGACGAATTGGAATTGTAGAAACTGTTTTGAATACATTTGCTTAGTAATTTGTATCTCCATGTTTGCCATTTTCATTAACTTTCCCATCAGCAGCTGACTTCGACTCCCTGCTGCAATATTTAGAACATAAATGTGGACGTTGTTTCATTTGTTATCAAAATTTATTTTCTAAGCTTCTAAGCTGGGATAAAAACTAAATGTGTAATGTTTCCTCTGCTCATTGCCATTTCGTAAGTTTGCTCTGTATACCTATTAATATAATTACTTTTCGAGTGTCTAAGTAATTGTTTTGTAATTTGAGTTTTACACAATTATTGTAATTTGATTGTCGGGTACCACTGTTTATAACAATTATAAACAGAAATCAATAGATTGCACTTTCATTGAAGACATTAGCATTTGATACTTTTTTATTGTTCCGGCTAGCTAATGACTATGGCCGAGCAAGTATCCCGTGGAACGTGAAAAGAATGAAATGTGAGTATAACGTGTGAAATTATAACACAGTTGAAAGAAATGTTTCTGTTAATGCCTTTAATGTGCTTGTCATCGGAGCAATACTTGTGTATGAGGAAAAGCTGTTTTTTACTTTCTCTACTACGTATAGTAAGTAGGGGAAGTATTGTATTCCACCCAAAAATTCGATACCGAGATTTCACCGGAAATTCATGTTTTGAGACTCCCTGAATCCAAAAAAAGCATTTTTGGAAACATGTCCATATGTGTGTGTGTGTCTGTCTGTGTGTGTGTGTCTGTCTGTGTGTCTGTCTGTGTGTGTGTCTGTGAACAGCATAACTCAGAAACGAACAGTCGGATAAACACCAAACTTGGTATTTGGGTTCAGTATCTTCCAAGGATGCGACACGAAGGTTTTCAAGAAAATCAGCTCACCCCAGATTACCCTTTACATGGAAGATTTTTCGAACATTTTAATTTTCTGAAAAATGGCTCTAACGATTTTGATTAAAATATCATATGTTTAAGATATTTTAATGACAAATAAAATGTATATCTTGAATTTCCTGGGAATGTCTCCAAAAGTATTCTTTATTGTGAACGACTTTTGCATAACTGGTAAACCATAAGAGATAGACAAAATTTTACTACACAAAAAATGTAGATCGCGTTAAAATACACAATTTATGTCATATACATTTTTTTAGTTGAGTGAACCATTTTCGAGATATTGCTTGTTATTTCCTTAAATTTTCCAATACTTTAAAATTTAAGGGAATAACAAGCAATATCTCGAAAATGGTTCACTCAACAAAAAAATCTATATGACATAAATTATGTATTTTAACGCGATCTACATTTTTTGTGTAGTAAAATTTTGTCTATCTCTTATGGTTTACCAGTTATGCAAAAGTCGTTCACAATAATGAATACTTTTGGAGACATTCCCAGGAAATTCAAGATATACATTTTATTTGTCATTAAAATATCTTAAACATATGATATTTTAATCAAAATCGTTAGAGCCATTTTTGAGAAAATTAAAATGTTCGAAAAATCTTCCATGTAAAGGGTAATCTGGGGTGAGCTGATTTTCTTGAAAACCTTCGTGTCGCATCCTTGGAAGATACTGAACGTAAATACAAAGTTTGGTGTTTATCCGACTGTTCGTTTCTGAGTTATGCTGTTCACAGACAGACAGACACACACACAGACACACAGACACACAGACAGACACACAGAAACACACACGGACATGTTTCCAAAAATGCTTTTTTTGGATTCAGGGACTCTCATAACATATATTTCCGGTGAAATCTCGGTATCGAATTTTTGGGTGGAATACAATACTTCCCCTACTTACTGTACGCAGTAGAGAAAGTAATAAACAATAGAAATGCACAAATATTAACATGTAAGCATACCTTTGCCACTTTATTATTATTATTATTATTATTATTATTATTATTATTATTGCTTAGGCTTGTAGTTTGAGGCATTGTTTATTTGAGGTTTCTGCGTGTCAAAAATACTGCCAAAATCGGTCAACAAATGGTTTCGAAATAGACAGCACGGTTTTTGTTACATAAGCATTGGAATAGTACTAAATGTTAGCATTACTTGACTTTTATTAGCAATGAGATCATCTTGAAAAACGTAAATAAAACACCTACATACTCAAAATATATATTTTATAGTTGATACATTAAAATAAACTTTAACCTGGGAAACTTTAAAGGTTTAACAAGGAATGTTTTAGAAACACCTAGTGTTATAAAATAGACTATTTGAAACTAACTGTATATTGTAATTAATTGTTTCCTGTAGTAAGCGTTGGTCTGTCTCCTATGTTTTCCAGTTATAAACTGGCCAGAATGTTATAGGCGTTTGCATAGGATGTAGAATGTGTTTATCATCACTGCGACCAGCTTGATCTATTGTGCTTACATCCCCGGTAGACAGGGATGAGGTGAAGGCGCAGGAGGTCGTAGGTCCGCAGGCAGACGGGCCCGTAGAGACGCGTAGAAGTCCTTAATGTTTCTAGTTTGAACACCCTCGCACCAGTAGATGCGAAGAATCGCGAGAGAGAGCGACAGAGCGACCCAACGGGTGGGACAGTGCACTTTAGCGTTCACGATGAGAAAGCTTTCCAATGCGCAAGCAACTCAAACCTTTTAATCAAAAGTGTTATAATAATTTCAATTCATACAGTAATTTACCTCATATTGAGTTACTATTTCTGAGGCAGCTATGTGAAAAATTTTTACAAACCAAACGCTTTGAAAAGTATATTGTCGTTGGTGATGTTAATATGCTTGGAAACTATTTGCATAAACATTTTAACATTATGCATTAACTTGGTTACAACATATTTTCTCATGCCATTACCAGGCCCTTATCTACATATATTTTCGAAATTGTTTTATAATTAGTGTCTATCAAAGTGCAATAAAGGATAATTATCAATTTTCGCTCCTTTTATACTTTCTAAATCCAGCGATAGTGTCGTTTAAGGAAATTTTAATCACGTTGGAGTAATTTAAATTATATAGTATACATTAGTTAAGATGGACAGATTTTCAAGAGTGAAATTTCCCTTAATTTTCTGTAGCATAAACTTTGGGTTACTGACAAAGCGTACAAGAATTAAAACGCGGAGTTAGGAGTGGTCAGTCTTAGGGACTGCATTAACTAGAGCAGAGTACGTAGGCTACATTGGGCCCTTTGTGCTTCTAGTTATGCTGCTTGTGATTCGAATGACGATGGGCGCAAGCATGAACGAGTCCTCTAATGTTTCCAGATCGACGCCATCCGGGTCCACCCCTAAGCCCCTAACCCCCGAGAGACCTAGAGGCTGGTCCTAATTGAGCAGTTCCGCGCCAGGGAAGAAACCTTCATGGAGCGCACATCCACCGCCCAGCCGCAACCTGCCGAACATCGTCGCCTGGTCCTACAACTCTGAAACAGATGACAAGGAAGAATATGGTACAGGAAATGAGGCGCAGGAAAGTCGTGGTAGAATACGAATCACTCCAGTATTCGCCTGTCGACTCGGGGAAACCACGAAAAACTCGTGGGTCAAAGTGGACGGTCGCCGGGGATCCAGTAATAGCAGAAAATTGACATATTTTCGTGTGCAGTTATTACGGCTGTAAGAAATGCAGTCCCAGAAGAAAAGCTGTATCTAAATTTGGGACATTTCACATGATTCTCCTTACACTCTTCTCTTAAAACTTGAGAAAATAAGAGGCGTTAAACTAGCTAGCTATAAAATCAATCTAAAAGGTGTATTAAGTACTACAATGCAACAAAAATCTGATGTGTTGCACTCATGTGACTTTCTTACTCTTGTACAAACTATTTTTACCAACACTTATTCTCCAACTACTTCAATTTAATCGAGATAGACATTTACAGAAGTATTACTATGTTCAACAAGTTTCATTTCAGAAAGGCACATTATAAATGCAACGTTTTATTTGTAGTTGCTTAGCTATAGCTTACTACTTAAATATCTAAATTTAAGTTTCATTAATTTAAGTAAGTGAAATGTGTAATCCCGCTTAATGGGCCCTTAGGTATAGGTGTAGGTAATACAATGGGGGAGGAAGGATGAAGTAAAGGAACCACAGGAGGTTACAGGTCACAGAGACGCGGAAGTCCCTAACAATTCCAAGCTCGAACATCAGTCCCAAATGCGAGCCGCGGAGTCATCTCTCTCGGTTCAATTATCCTTCAGTTTTTGGCTTAGAGCATGTTGCATTCACATGACTTTCTCTACTCTTGTACAAACTATTTTTACAAACGCTTATTCTCCATCTACTTCATGTTAATCGAGATATCGAGATGTTAATCTTATTGCTAATTTTCTTGTAGATGCAAGGGAAATATGGTAGGCTTTAAGGAATATCTCGAAAATGGTTCACTACACAAAAAAAGAAAGAATGTATATGACATAAATTGTGCGTTTTAACGAGATCTACATTTTTCTGTGTAGAAAAATGTGTTGTCTATCTCTTACGGTTTACCAGTTATGCAAAACGGATTCAGAAAGAGGAGGACTTTGGGTACATTCCCAGAAAATTCAATATGCATTTTATTTGTGATAAAAATATCTTAAATGTATGATATATTTAATTAAAATCGTAGGAACCATTTTTGAGAAAGTAAAACATTTAAAAAATCTGATGTGTTACACTCACATGACTTTCTCTACTCTTGTACAAACTATTTTTACAAACGCTTATTCTCCATATGCTTCATGTTAATCGAGATATCGAGATGTTAATCTTATTGCTAATTTTCTTGTAGATGCATGGGGAATATGGTACGTTTTAAGGATAGTCAAATATTTTAAGCCCTGATTGCTATGTGGCGCATTCCATTCTCCTTGTATGTCTAGGACATAATAAAAAGGAATCACGAATTTGAGAAAATGTATAAGTATTGGAAAATTTAAGGGAATAGTAAGCAATATCTCAAAAACGATTCAAACAAAAAAAAATGTATATGACATAAATTGTGCATTTTAACGCGATCTACAATTTTTGTGTAGTAAAAGTTTGTTTATCTCTTATGGGTTACCAGTTATGCAAAAGTCGTTCATAATGAGGAATACTTTTATAGACATTCCCAGGAAATTCGAGATATACATTTCATTTCTCATGACAATATCTTAAACATATGATATTTTAATCAAAATCGTTAGAGCCATTTTTGAGAAAATTACAATTTTCGAAAAATGTTCCATGTAAAGGGTAGTCTGGGGTGGGGGGATTTTCTTGAAAACCTTCGTGTCGCATCTCTGGAAGATACTGAACCTAAGTACCAAGTTTGGTGTTTATCCGACTATTCGTTTCTGAGTTATGCTGTTCACAGCACACACACACACACACACACACACACACACACACACAGTAACACACACGGGCATATTTCTAAAATGTTTTGGATTCAGGGAAGTCTCAAAACATGTATTTTCGGTGAAATCTCGGTATCGAATTTTTGGGTGGAATACAACACTTCCCCTACTTGCTATACGTAGTAGAGAAAGTAAAAATGTGCCATGTAAACGGTAATCTGGGGCGGGGGATTTTCTTGAAAATCTTCATGTCGTATCTATGAAAAATACTGAACCCAAAAACCAAGTTTGGTATTTACTCGACTTTTGGTTATTTAGTTATGCTGCTTACAGTCACGCGGACGCATACACGGACCTTTTTCTAAAGGTTTTTGGATTCATGGGGTCTCAAAACATGTATTCCGGTGAAATCTCGGTATAGAAGTTTTGGGAGGAATGCAATACTTCCCCTACTTACTTTATGTAGTAGAGAAAGTAATAATTAAACAATAATTTAGACATTTAAATAATTATAAAATGTATAAACGATGTACGCTTACACTGTTAATTACACTATACTTAGAAAATACTGCTGAAAGAGATATAGAAAGAAAACTGTGTTTTTGACTTAGAAAAGAAAACAGCAACAAGCTTTGGTAATTTGTAACTGGAGTGGCAGAGATAGCAAGTGCGACGCCACGTCATATGCTGCATGGAAAACAAATGTCTTGTTTTTTCCTTCCTTGTTCCCTTTCTTCAGCTTAATATTGGTTGTATTGTGAAGAACATATGTTATCCTGGCAAAATACAACCTCGAGCTTTGCTCGAATTTCTGTTGGTGCATTGAGATTACGATGACGGAATCTGTTGCTTTTAAAGTCTATTTTCTCTCCAGATGTTGTTATAATAATAGCTCTTCCGGTGTTAAAATACCAATTAATTTGTCCCAGATCAGGACCTTTATTGTAAATCCAAAATATCATATATTTACTCTTTTCCGTTTCCTGTTCGTCTCCGCATTATTTTAACATTACATATCATGTGATATCTTCCTCTGTTCTTGAACTTTTTCCTTTCACAATTCCTTCTAGCGCATCTTTTAGCAAGCAGTTTCTTCGTATCCAATGACCCAGCTAGTTACTTATTTAACTTGTCTACGGCTTCTAATCATTGTGCTGATGTGTTACACTCACATGACTTTCTCTACTCTTGTACAAACTATTTTTACAAACGCTTATTCTCCATCTACTTCTTGTTAAACGAGATAAACATTTGCAGACTCTATCTTATTGCTAATTTTCTTGTAGATGTAAGGGGAATAAATATTTACAAGGGCAATATAGAAATACAGTAGCCTTTAAGCACATACATATCTCAATAGCTGGTAGCTAGGTGCAGCACCATTCCCTTTGCCACAGATTAATACTCTTTGCATATCCAAGACAAAAAAATGAATAACGAATTCCCATTTGAGAAAGTATTGAAAAAATTTAAGAGATTAACAAGCAATATCTCGAAAATGGTTCACTCAACAAAAAAATGTATATGACATAAATTGTGTACTTTAACGCGATGTACATGTTTTGTGTAGTAAAAGTTTGTGTATCTGTTATGGTTTACCAGTTATGCAAATGTCGTTCACAATGAAGAACAATTTTGGAGACATTCCCAGAATATTCAACATATACATTTTATTTGTCATGAAAATATCTTAAACATATGATATTTTAATCAAAATCGTTAGAGCCATTTTGAGAAAATTAAAATTTTCGAAAAATGTTCCATGTAAAGGTTAGTCTGGGGTGGGGGGATTTTCTTGAATACCTTCTGTCGCATCTCTGGAAGATACTGAACCTAAGTACCAAGTTTGGTGTTTATCCGACTGCTCGTTTCTGAGTTATGCTGTTCACAGACACAGACACACACACACACACACAGACACACAGACACACACACAGACATGTTTCCAAAAATGCTTTTTTGGATTCAAGGTGTCTCAAAACAGGTATTTCCGGTGAAATCTCGGTATCAAATTTTTGGGTGGAATACAATATTTCCCCTACTTACTATACGTAGTAGAGAAAGTAAAAATAGGCTTTAGTGAGACTAGTTTGTATACTCACTAATAAACCATAGAGAACAGAGAAAGTCATGTGAGTGTATCACCGCAGATTTTTTCTCTCTGATGGGAATGCATATCAGACTTCTCGTTTATTTCTCTATATTTTCTCCTACACTCGCAGTTAATCAAGTGATTAATGATGCTAGAAAATGATAACTAGGCTTCACACCCTCGCCTCGACGACAAATGCAACTAAGCTAATAATAACAACAATAATAATAGTAATAATATTCTCTATTGCAGCTATTTATAAACGTTCAGAGGGGGTAGAATATATGATATATCTACAAGCGCCAGCATTGAAGTTACAGGCTTGTCACAGACAAAATTGACTTCTGCTACATCTCTTAAGCTTACAGCAGTACTTTACCGATTACACTTATAATTTTATAAGGTCTATTTAAACTAATACATAAATAATGAGCGAAATGACTCCAGGTAACGTGTGAGGCTCGCATTTGGGAGGTCCCGGATTCGATTCCTGGCGACCGCCCACTCAGACCATGATTTTTCGTGGTTTCCCCGGGTCGGTAGGGAATGCTGGGGTGTTTCTCCTCTACCACGACTTTCTTGCATCCATAATTTCCTTCATCATCTGTTTCAGGTTTGAAAGGACCGGGCTACGGTATTCGGTGTGTTGCGGATGGGCGGTGGATGGGCGTTTTCCTAGTATCGGTTGGACTGCTAACGGACCCGCCTCCGGCCACTCTCGGAGCAGGTTTATACCCTGGAGGTTAGAGGCTTGTGTATGGGCTTGAGCGGCGGCGAATTGATTCAATCTGGAAACGTAGTCTGCTAGTCTCCCTGATTTGGTCGCCCTTCGGTCTCTCTCCTCTTCCCTTCCTCCCAGAGGTCGCGTTCGAAGTATAAAGGGCCATGAACCAAGTGCGGTGCTCCGTTCAGCTTTCGGAGCTTCTTCCATATTCTATACCTTTACCTTAGCGTAAATTGTTAAGCGGTTTGCTTGTAACTTGCATATTTATGAAATGGTATGAACAACATTTCAAGCAGGAAGTACCAAGCAGCTTCTAGCATTTTCTCGTGCTGCTTCCTTCATACAGCCATCCTAGCTAAATGCGGGCTACAGAGCTTAGCAGACGTAATCGAATTTTAATCGTTAATGCGCACGAAATTTTGTGGCTTAGCTCTGGCCGCAGATATTTTAAGTTGACTTTTGCTGTGTTGGACGTTTGGGGCGAAACCACTGAAATGCATGCCGTTTTGGGTTGCCAGCATACGTATGTTCGGAACGCTTGGAATGGTGACAAAAACATTTTCCTCCCTCGTTTAACCAGACTGCGCTATTTCATATCAGACATGAGGGCGAAAGGAAAGGGGAAAAATTCTCAACATTGATTAACCTCCAATGCAATATACCCGGTGAATCATCTAAAACTGCGCCAGTATGTCCGGGACCAGAGACTCCACTGATACAGTGCTTTCAAAGAAACAAACTTCTGTCTAGGACAAAAAATCTGATGTGTTACACACACATGACTTTCTCTACTCTTGTACAAACTATTTTTACAAACGCTTATTCTCCATCTGCTTCATGTTAATCGAGATAAACATTTGCAGACTCTATCTTATTGCTAATTTCCTTGTAGCTGTAAGGGGAATATATATTTACAAGGGCAATATAGAAATACAGTAGCCTTTAAGCACATACATATCTTTTAATAGTTGGTTGTTAGGTGCAGCACCATTCCCTTTACCGCAGATTAATACTCTTTGCATATACAAGATAAAAAATGAATAACGAATTCCCATTTGAGAAAATAAGTATTGAAAAATTTAAGGGAATAACAAGCAATATCTCGAAAATGGTTCACTTAACAACAAAAATGTATATTACATAAATTGTGTATTTTAATGCGATCTACATTTTTATGTAGTAAAATTTTGTCTATTTCTTATGGTTTACCAGTTTACCAAAAGTCGTTCACAACGAAGAATACTTTTGGAGACATTCCCAGAATATTCAAGATATACATTTTATTTGCCATGAAAATATCTTAAACATATGATATTTTAATCAAAATCGTTAGAGCCATTTTTGAGAAAATTAAAATTTTCGAAAAATGTTCCATGTAAAGAGTAGTCTGGGTTGGGGGAATTTTCTTGAAAACCTTCGTGTCGCAGCTCTGGAAGATACTGAACCTAAATACCAAGTTTGGTGTTTGTCCGACTGTTCGTTTCTGAGTTATGCTGTTCACAGACACACACGGACATGTTTCCAAAACGGCTTTTTTTGGATTCAGGGGATCTCAAAACATGTATTTCCGGTGAAATCTCGGTATCGAATTTTTGGGTGGAATACAATACTTCCCCTACTTACTATACGTAGTAGAGAAAGTAAAAATATTCCAGTAAGGATCAGAAAGTGTATTTTAGCGTAGTTATGGTTTTTCAAATGAAATACGAGGTTTATATTTTACAGCTACTGTATGTTTTGTGAGTTGATTGCCGTGTAGTTGTTCAATCTGCTTTAATAGTTTGTTAATTATTAATCATTTAAAGATTTTGTGTCCACCAAAAAGTGAATTTGACTAGAGAACCTTTCCGGGCTATGATGTTTTACGGTTTTAAATCGTCATTAACACCTAAACAATGTGAAAGTCGGAGTAGTAATGCATTTGGCGAAGAAGCCCTATCTAAGGCAACAATTTATAATTGGTGCAGCGAATTCAGAAGCGATCGGTTTTTACTTTCTCTACTACGTATAGTAAGTAGGGGAAGTATTATATTCCACCCAAAACTTCGATACCAAGATTTCACCGGAAATATATGTTTTGAGACCTTCTGAATCCAAAAAAGCATGTTTGGACACATGTCCGTGTGTGTGTCTGTGAACAGCATAACTCAGAAACGAACATCGGACAAACACCAAACTTGGTATTTAGGTTCAGTATCTTTCAGGGATGAGATACGAAGGTTTCCAAGAAAATCCGCCCACCCCAGGATACCCTTTACATGGAAGATTTTTCGAAAATTTTAATTTTCTCAAAAACGGCTCAAACGATTTTGATTAAAATATCATATGTTTAAGATATTTTCATGATAAATAAAATGTATATCTTGAATTTTCTGGGAATGTCTCCAAAAGGTTCTTCGTTGTGAACGACTTTTGCATAACTGGTAATCCATAAGAGATACACAAAATTTTACTACACAAAACATGCACATCGAGTTAAAATACACAATTTATGTCATATACATTTTTGTTGCTGAGTGAACCATTTTCGACATATTGTTTGTTATTCCCTTAAATTTTTCAATACTTATTTTCTCAACTGAAAATTCGTTATTCATTTTTTGTCTTGGATATGCAAAGAGTATTAATCTGTGTCAAAGGGAATGGTGCTGCACCTAGCAATCAGCTATTAAGAGATATGTATATGCTTAAAGGCTACTGTTTTTCTATATTGTCCTTTTAAATATATATTCCCCTTACATCTACAAGAAAATTAGGAATAAGATAGACTCTAAGAATGTTTATCTATTAACATGAAGTAGATGGAGAACAAGCGTTTGTAAACAGTTTGTACAAGAGTAGAGAAAGTCATGCGAGTGTAACACATCAGATGTTTTTTGTTAGTGATGAATTTCGTGAAGGACGCCCAAGATGAAAAATGCCGTTGTTCGAGGAATGTTTGAAGGAGATAAACGGAAAACTTATGAATTTATTCGGGTGATATGGGCATTGGTATGAGTCAAATACAAAACATTCTACATCAACAGTTATACGCATAAACTCACTCCCAATCAAACACAACAACGCTTCGATTGATGTAGAAAAACTCTGGAAAAATTCCAAGACGGCACTTAAAATTTGGTTTGGAATATTATTGCTGGTGAAGAATCTTGGATTTATTGTTATAATCCTGAAAAGAAAAGTCAATCGGCTCATTAGGTCTTTCGAACAGAACCTAAGCCTACAAAAGTCCTACGAATTTTTCATTGCTGGCAAGAAGATGGTTGCTAGATTTTTTCGAAAATGAACCATATTATTACTGTAGCGTTAGAGGATGTACTAACTGCCCATTGATTCACAAATTTCTGTTTACCGAAAATTTTTGGAAAGTTGTGAAAACCGCTCAAAACGAAAAATAATGTTAAATTACGACAACGCATCGTCGCATGCAGCAAAACTAACAATTGACTATCTTGATGCCCTAAAGGTCAGCAATATTCAAGGGATCACTTTTTCATCATCAGATGAAGCAGTGGAAAGTTATAAAATCCTGGTTTCTGAAGTGCCTCAGCAAGAGTGGCATCCTCCCTTTAGGATTGGTTTCATCCAATGCAAAAATGTATTGATGTTAAAGGAGAATATTTTGAAAAACAATAAAATCATTTAAAATTTTAAAATTAATCCTTGTTTGATTTCTAAAAATGTTCAGTGTCAACGTCGTAATGCCTACTGATTTCAACAAAATATTCATTCATTATCTGTTTACCCTCCTCTTATGTAGGACTTACACCTGGGGTCAGAGGCCCGTCGAGGAGCAGACACTCATGGATCAGACAGAGCATCCAGGATGGGTGATCAGCCCGATGCCTGGTATGGGATGAAGGAAGTAGATGAAGCGAAATGTTGGTGAAATGGATGAAAGGAAAGGTGATGATGGAGCAGTTGGTGGAATGAATGGCGGGGGAAACCAGAGAAAACCCGCCCAGACGCCGCTTCGTCCACCACAAATCCCACATGCAGGTCCCTGGGATTGAAGCCGGGCCGCCTCGGTGAGAGGCGAGTGGTCTAACCAATCGGCCACGGCGCCGCCTTCAACAAAATAAAGACTAAATAAACCAGAATGTTAACCATGTTGCTTGCAAAATTCTATTAAAATACTGATGATATATTGTCATATAAAACTTAACTAATGGATTAATTATCTATTTCATTTAACGGCTACTACAGAGGTTTGAGAATTATTAGATTCAAAGCAAAGTTTTGGTTGTATACTGGCCGAGGTTTGTCTCCAAGATACTGAAGATTTAGTGCTATAAAGGCTTATAGAATTTTCTATCAACCAGAATTAGATGACTGTCTATAAGTATGAAAAGGTATGAGTAGAACTTCAGAGTCAACTTTTTATACTATACTACTGGATAAATGGAGATACTTTTCTTCAATGAAATGTAGACAAAATGATTTCAAGTTTGTCATAAATGGATCTTACACAACCGCTTTCAGCTATTCGTCCCCTCAGCATTAGTATCTGTGAAACTTTAAAACCATAACTGGAGATTAAATACTGAGTATTGTTCTATGATGTGTACCTTTTGCCCCGGGCACATATTTGGGGTCGTGGTTTTGAAAAATGAATGCCCTCGACCTAAGGAGATCTTTTGTGCCTAGACCTCTAACGGAGTACCCCCGGAAGGTAGGGGTGAGATAAGAGGAGATAGAGGGCGGCCGGATCAGGAGGCACGATAGAGCAGAGGGCAGTGTCCCTACACTTTCCAAGTTGAATCTCCCCGATGGTGGCTAGTACAACGGCTCTCCTCCGGCGTGCAGGCTTGAACATCTCACTGGGGCGCCCGGGACTCGGAGACCGCACATTTCCGGGGGATAAAGCATCCTTTTTTCCTACCACACAGCGCCAAGACTCCCGTCGACACTTGCAACCCTGAAACAACCAAGCAGATGAAAGGTGAAGTGAAATGAGAAATGAGGTGAAATGGAGGGGCAGGAAATTCGGGGGATGTAATTAACCTTCCCGTATTCGTCTAGCGATCCGGGGAAACCCCCCAAAAACCCATAGCTCAGGAAGGTCGGCCGCGGGAATCGAAACTACGAATCTACCTGAATGCGAGTTAACTCGCTACCGCCTGCGTCACCTCGCTTGCTTAATATACACAGTCGTAACTGACCTGAAGTTTTACCTGTAGTTGCAAAATCGCACTTAGGATTGAAGACGAAGCTATTTTTGTGTAGTCACTAATGTTTTCATCCCCATATGTACACATTTTCACTGTTTGACCAATTTGGAAAACATTGTGAACACTTACGCCTTAAGCATGGGTAAAATCTCACGTCTTTCAAAAGCCACCCCTATTCTTATTTTCAACCACTATCTTACAGAATGCATGGATGCACTTCCGGATTAGATTGCTAGTTATAAATACGCAGGTGCATACATAAATAAGTCATTGAAAACTAACAATCTTGTAAATGTCTGAGGCAGCAGTGTAATACAGTGCGGCATTTTAAGGTAAGGGCAGGGATCGTGTTGAGGAGCATACACCCGACAGGACAAGCAATGTAAATAACGGGAAATCATAAATCAAGATAGCAATGTGTAATAATATAATATATAATACTTTAACATAACTTGTACTATAAAGTGTAGACATGTGTAAGAGGCGTTGTAATTAGCTAGGAAGCGAGTTAGCAGCAGGGTTAAAAATCAACAACATACACACCACAGGATTAAGCAAAATTCCGTCGAGCTGAGAGAAGTCTGAGGAGAAACAAGGACGGAGTTAGGGGCACAATTCCTGGAAAGTCAAGGGAGTTATATAAGAAGTCAGCAATCAGAAAGAGAAACGTGAGTTGTGAGTGAAACAGAGATGGTGGTTTTACCAAAGGTGTCAGACAGAAGTTTGGCTTCTAAAAGTGAACGTTTTCTTTCTCATAGTAATAAAATAAGTAATCAATCGAAATAAAGATTAGGTAAACAGGCGTAAAAGTTAGCGTCATAACAGCTGCAACATTCAGAGTAGCGGGAAGATGTAAAATATGGGTTATAGATTACTTCATTATTATTTAAAGGGGAACAATTGTTAGCTGCTTCGATAATTTGTTGTGTTAGAAAAAATCAAATCATTAAAAGAATTCAGCTTATTAACTTCCTTCATCCACAAGGAATACAAATTTATTCACAGCTTACGACTTGCAGCCGAGGCAGAGAACTTCTGAGAACTTCAACCTAGAACTCATCATCAAGCTGAAATTTAAGGTGTATACGTGGTAGGGCTACACCCCGTCCGCTACAATCGCTACAGGTCACTGCAGAACAACGTGCTACGCATATAGCTCTGTGACCTTATCTTAAAACGCCCGCATGTATTTATTATTACGAATAGTTTGGGAAATGCAAATCCCATATCTTTAAAGGCGCTCAAATAGACCGGTTAGTTTTGTACCGATTTCAACCAAATATTAAGCGAGGACGAGTGTTAAAATTCTTAAACATAAAACTTCAGGTTGATACAGCAGTGTGGTACCTAAACGTCGTAAATCTTTACAGACACTCCGTATAAAGTAATTTTAATTTTGCACCTATTTAAATATAATTTTACTCGAGTAAGGGTATGTTCAACCTAATATATGCCTGTCTACCCCGTGAATAAAGCGATTCGTGAGTTGTTTCATGCTTAGTGATGCTAATAGGCGCTCTGCACTATCTAATGCACATAAAATGTGCAACCAAAACAAAATCCTGACTGCGCTACTGTTTGTAAAGCAACACTTCCTGTTCGAATTTCCTGATTTCCCGTGGCCAACCTTCCTCACCCATGGGTTTTTTCGGGGATTTTCCCGGGTCACTAGGCGAATACTGGGAAGCATAATTAATTCTCCGGAATTTCCTGTCCCTCCATTTCAGCTCCATTCTCATTTTATTTCACCGTTCATCCGTTTGGTCTCTTTCAGGGTTGTACGTGTCAGCGGGAGGGCCCAACGTGTGCATGGCAGAGGAAAAATATGCTCTAAGGAAACCTTGTACCCCGGAATGGGAGCGGTCTCGAGTTCCTGGCCCACCCTGTGTAAGGGGGGGGGGAACCGGCTGGACCATTGTCCATCCGGGAGGAACCCTACCCTCTGCCTACTGTGCCCCCCGGTCTGGCCGTTCTCCGTTTCCTCTCCGTCCCGATGGCGACCCGTCCGGGGCATAGGTACAAAAGATCTATGTAGGTCGACGTGCTAAGTCCCTCTCCGCGATAAATCCTAATCCTACATTTCTTGACAATTGCGGGCGTCTTCGTATAGATTACATTTATAATTCCTTCTCTGACCATTTCTATGAAAAATAATACATGAATATGATCTCTCGTTTCGAAATACGAATTCAAACCAGTGTTGCCAACACTTCCTCGGAAATAATCGCTAGATGGTATCTTTAAAAAGGTATTATTTAACAAAAAAATCTGATGTGTTACACTCACATGACTTTCTCTACTCTTGTACAAACTATTTTTACAAACGCTTATTCTCCATATGCTTCATATTAATCGAGATATCGAGATGTCAATCTTATTGGTAATTTTCTTGTAGATGCAAGGAAAATATGGTAGCTTTTAAGCGATAGTCAAATATTTTAACGCTGGTTGCTATGTGACGCATTCCATTCTCTTTGCATGTCCAGGACTAAAAAAATGAATAACGAATTTGAGAAAAAGTATAAGTATTGGAAAATTTAAGGAAATAACAAGCAATATCTCGAAAACGGTTCACTCAACAAAAGAAATGTATATGACATAAGTTGTGTATTTTAACGCAATCTACATTTTTTGTGTAGTAAAATTTTGTCTATCTCTTATGGTTTACCAGTTATGCAAAAGTCGTTCACAATGAAGAATACTTTTGGAGACATTCCCAGAAAATTCGAGATATACATTTAATTTGTCATGACATTACCCTAAACATATGATATTTTCATGAAAATCGTTAGAGCCATTTTTGAGAAAATTAAAATTTTCGAAAAATCTTCCATGTAAAGGGTAGTCTGGGGTGGGGGGATTTTCTTGAAAACCTTCGTGTCGCATCTCTGGAAGATACTGAACCTAAATACCAAGTTTGGTGCTTATCCGATTGTTCGTTTTTGAGTTATGCTGTTCACAGACACACACACACACACACACACACAGACACACACACGGACATGTTTCCAAAAATGCTTTTTTTGGATTCAGGAGGTCTCAAAACATGTATTTCCGGTGAAATCTCGGTATCGAATTTTTGGGTGGAATGCAATACTTCCCCTACTTACTATACGTAGTAGAGAAAGTAAAAATGCCTAGATATAATTGGCGTCTAAAACTACCCATTTTTGATTGCAGAAGTTAAACCCATAAAGACATTCTAAATATTACAATTGATTAGATAATTCCATAATATTTAAATATTGTAAAAATAGTTTATTTAATATAAAATAAAAATGGAATAAGGTATATTTTGCTAAGCACCAACACCGTACGTTAAATGTAACTTATATTGAAATATGAAGTTTACTGAAATTCTTTGGGTAAAATATGTAAACCCTGACGAATTCTATGTGTCAAAAAACATACATTTTTGGCGCATACTCCAGAAAGTCGACCTTATGATTAGTACACATTTAAATGACATGTCATGTCTCATGATAGGAACATAATACAACTACACGGTAGTGGGCATTCACCCTAACCATTTATTCCTTTTGCATAGCTAAAGCGCATATGGAATTATGCTATTTAGGCTAGATTTTGGCTAAAGGGTTTGTTAAATAGGCTAGATTTCAGGCTATAAGCATTTTACGATTTTATGTGGCTAAACGCTACTGTGAAAATGCTAGATTTAGCCATAAAATGGCTAAGTTGGCAACACTGATTCAAAGTTTTAAATCATCTGGGGTTTATCGCGAAAAAATGATAAAAAGTGGTAAATGCACATACATCACATGGGCATTACATAAACATGTTAACCTTCATTCTTGTGCAGGAAGAGATTTCCATCACAACCGCCACCATCTCATATAAATCTTTTATTATTTTAACTCGGATCCGCTGTCCTTAAGCTGTTATTGAGCG
The DNA here is from genome assembly GCA_030765065.1 of Deroplatys truncata. Classification (NCBI taxonomy): domain Eukaryota; kingdom Metazoa; phylum Arthropoda; class Insecta; order Mantodea; family Mantidae; genus Deroplatys; species Deroplatys truncata. Next base: position 53,170,987 of record CM060987.1, read on the forward strand.
AGCGTTAAAATTCTATATACGCCCCTGGCTTCATATAACGTAGGAGCAATATTTTGCTGAATTTATGTTATTGTAATCCTTAGAGGAATACGTTTTCAAGGAGACAGTAAATAAAGTATTTAAAATGAGAGAGAGATATTAAAGTGACAATCGTTCGGAACTATACATTGTTACCATAACTGCCGCTATAGTAACATAAATAATAAAACCTTGTATTAAAAGGTATTGAATATTAATCACAGCTTTCCGTCCAAGGGGCAAAGGTTTGCCGCAAATCCATCTTGCTCAATTCCTCTATTTTTACCTTCTCTACTACGTATAGTAAGTAGGGGAAGTATTGTATTCCACCGAAAATTTCGATACCGAGATTTCACCGGAAATACATGTTTTGAGACCCCCTGAATCCAAAAAAAGCATTTTTGGAAACATGTCCGTGTGTGTGTCTGTGTGTCTGTCTGTCTGTGTGTCTGTGTGTCTGTGTGTCTGTGTGTCTGTGTGTGTGTCTGTGAACAGCATAACTCAGAAACGAACAGTCGGATAAACACCAAACTTGGTATTTAGGTTCAATATCTTCCAGAGATGCGACACGAAGGTTTTCAAGAAAATCCCCCCACCCCAGAGTACCCTTTACATGGAAGATTTTTCGAAAATTTTAATTTTCTCAAAAATGGCTCTAACGATTTTGATTAAAATATCATATGTTTAAGATATTTTTATGACAAATAAAATGTATATCTTGAATTTCCTGGGAATGTCTCCAAAAGTATTCTTTATTGTGAACGACTTTTGCATAACTGGTAAACCATAAGAGATAGACAAAATTTTACTACACAAACAATGTAGATCGCGTTAAAATACACAATTTATGTCATATACATTTTTGTTAGTTGAGTGAACCATTTACGAGATATTGCTTGTTATTTCCTTAAATTTTCCAATACTTATACTTCTTCTCAAATTCGTTATTCAATTTTTTATGTCCTGGATATGCAAACGGAATAGAATGCGCCACATAGCAACCAGCACTTAAAAGATTTGACTATCGCTCATAACCTACCATGTTCCCCTTGCATCTACAAGAAAATTAGCAATAAGATTGACATCTCGATATCTCGAGTAACATGAAGCATATGGAGAATAAACGTTTGTAAAAATAGTTTGTACAAGAGTAGAGAAAGTCATGTGAGTGTAGCACATCAGATTTTTAACTTTCCTTCTCGTCTTCACACAGGAACCAACTTGATTCTATAACTTGATTTCTTCTTCCCCGAACTTATTCGCTTCAGTGTATCTTACACTGAGTTATAGTTTGTTACTAGTGACTTTAAGTAACATTTGCAACGTTCACACTAAATTAACCCAGCTGTTCTCCAGATATACACTTTGTAAGATATTGGATATGCCACATTAATTGGTAAGTGTTGATTATACTGATATTTACTAAAAGTGGAAAACTATCACCTTGCAAATGAATGGTTAAGTAACATGCATCAAACCCTATCTCAACAATAGATTTGAAAGTTCATAGGATTATATTTGAACACTAAATATATGCTTTATGTAAATTTATTGTGTTTCACTAATACATGACACAGTTACGTCGATCGCTGAAGAATTATTATATTTTGCAGTACAATATCTTTATTCAAAGATCTACGAATAGTTTTTTTTCTTTTAAATATTTAGGAAATTTTAACAATTAATAAATAGATCGATATTTAACCATTAATTAGCACTGATATAAAATTCAAGTATTTCCCCACATACGTGGATATAATAATTCACCTTGCCTCTCCCTCTTTCTGTGTGAATCTCTCCTTTGATCTGTATAATAGATTAAAGGTATGGAGTGCGAAGATAAAGAGTAATTTGGATTAATTTACGCACCGAAAGGATCTATTTCACAAATTTAGAACAGCCCAAACAGGCCCGCACCCGTACCAAAGTCAAGTTGATCGTCCTCTCTGTCTATAAACGACTGTCTCTCTTCACCGACGTACTTTGGGACTAGCTCACAGTTATTCGGTTCCAAAACATAGCACAAGATTAGAAGATGTGTCCAACGAAGAGTTTCTGGTGACGTGACCAATTTGTTATGGTCACCAAAGATGAAAAATCTCGTACCAAACTGCGAGGGGGCGTACAAACTGGTACAATCTCTTTGTAAGAAGTTTCTTTTCATTCAATACCAGGCCTAAAACTTATACTATCTGTCCATTTTACACGCTCCGTTCTTCTCCGTAACTACAACACAACTTAAGCTTTTAATCTCATCAGCTTTTATAAGAAAGAAGGAAATATATCTAATGTGCTACATTCACATGACTTTCCCTACCTACTACAGTTTATTTTTACATAGCTTTTACAAACTATTCTTACGAAAGTTATTTTTCTATCTATTTCATGTTAATTGAAATAAACGTTTCGTTGTAGGCATATGACGGACTGAATTAATAGTCATGTTCACAATATTATGGCGGCCTTGAAATTCCATACTCTTTCCATCACATTGCGAGAAAGAACCGAATAACAACTTTAGTTTAGAAAAATCTGATGTGTTACACTCACATGACTTTCTCTACTCTTGTACAATCTATTTTTACAAACGCCTATTCTCCATATGCTTCATATTAATCGAGATATCGAGATGTCAATCTTATTTGTAATTTTCTTGTAGATGCAAGGGGACTATGGTAGCTTTTAAGTGATAGTCAAATATTTTATCGCTGGTTGCTATGTGGCGCATTCCACTCTCTTTGCATGTCCAGGACATAAAAAATCTGATGTGTTACACTCACATGACTTTCTCTACTCTTGTACAATCTATTTTTACAAACGCCTATTCTCCATATGCTTCATATTAATCGAGATATGAGATGTCAATCTTATTTGTAATTTTCTTGTAGATGCAAGGGGACTATGGTAGCTTTTAAGTGATAGTCAAATATTTTATCGCTGGTTGCTATGTGGCGCATTCCACTCTCTTTGCATGTCCAGGACATAAAAAATCTGATGTGTTACACTCACATGACTTTCTCTACTCTTGTACAATCTATTTTTACAAACGCCTATTCTCCATATGCTTCATATTAATCGAGATATGAGATGTCAATCTTATTTGTAATTTTCTTGTAGATGCAAGGGGACTATGGTAGCTTTTAAGCGATGGTCAAATATTTTATCGCTGGTTGCTATGTGGCGCATTCCATTCTCTTTGCATGTCCAGGACATAAAAAAATGAATAACGAATTTGAGAAAAAGTATAAGTATTGGATAATTTAAGGAAATAACAAGCAATATCTCGAAAACGGTTCACTCAACAAAAAAAAATGTATATGATATAAGTTGTGTATTTTAACGCGATCTACATTTTTTGTGTAGTACAATTTTGTCTATCTCTTATGGTTTACCAGTTATGCAAAAGTCGTTCATAATGAAGAATACTTTTGGAGACATTCCCAGAAAATTCGAGATATACATTTCATTTCTCATGACATTATCTTAAACATATGATATTTTCATCAAAATCGTTAGAGCCATTTTTGAGAAAATTAAAATTTTCGAAAAATGTTCCATGTAAAGGGTAGTCTGGGGTGGGGGGATTTTCCTGAAAATCTTCGTGTCGCATCTCTGGAAGATACTGAACGTAAATACCAAGTTTGGTGTTTATCCGACTGTTAGTTTTTGAGTTATGCTGTTCACAGACACACACACACACAGACACACACACACACAGACACACACACACACACAGACACACACACAGACACACACACAGACACACACACGGACATGTTTCCAAAAATGCTTTTTTTGGATTCAGGGTGTCTCAAAACATGTATTTCCGGTGAAATCTCGGTATCGAATTTTTGGGTGGAATGTAATACTTCCCTACTTACTATACGTAGTAGAGAAAGTAAAAATGACACGAGTACTTGTAAACAAATAAATATATCGTAAGCTTAAAATTATAAGATAGTTACTATAACGCAAGACCTTGATGAACCGGGCAGACGCTCGCAAGCAAAGTAAGAAGTGTAGCCAACAGCTATCGGACTACAAGTTAACATTCCTCGCACCCACGTACAAATATGTTTGTCATTGAAGGTCTATAAACGTTTTTTTTCCAAAATTATATAAAAAGCTAGTTTTATTTCGGGTATTTAGCCCGGATGGAATAGGACTAGTTAGGGGAAGGGACACCTAGGACCTCGATCCCCTATGGTTCTTTGGGCGCACACTCCCGGGAGGAATGGATGAGATGGGGAACCGCAGGAGACGTATGCAAGGCCGGCGCAAGTCAGCAGAGTTTCCCAACAGTTCCAAGCTTGACCACCCGGCCACGGGTCGCTCGGAGACGTCCCTCTAGTGGGACCGGGGTAACGCACCAATAGTGGAGACTCGACAGGTTTCCCTCTATCAGGTCCGAGAAGAAGTTCCAAATCGCAAAACTTGGCCATCTGCCTGACACAACTGAACCACAGCACCAGGGTCAACCTGAAATATGAAAGGGAAATTAAATGAGAGAAAATGGGGGAGAGAGGAAGCCGTAGTAGAATACATCACTCCGGCATTCGCCTATGTGAACGAAAAACCCATGGTCAGGGTGAGCGGCCACCGAGAGTCAAACCCAGGGGCTCCTGAATACGAGTCTCACGCGTTACCGCGGAGCCATCTCACTGGATTTTCCACCCCCTACATTTGACGCAATGGCCCCGGGCCTCATTGGTTCTGCTGACACCTAACAAGCTTCTAGACAGTGCTGAGCTGTAGGCACCCCAAATCACTGCACGGACCCTAGAGACCAAAAACAGGTACAATATGGGGCCGAAATGGCAAAATTATTAAAATATAAATGCAAATCACAAATGAACAGCACAACAAAATAACCATCTACACTACGTGATCAAAAGTATCCGGACACCTACCTGAAAATGAGTACAAGTTCGTGGCGCCCTCCATCGGTAATGCTGGAAGTCAATAGGGCGTTGGCCCACCCTTAGCCTTGACGACAGCGTTCACTCTTGCAGGCATACTTTCAATCAGGTGCTGGAAGGTTTCTTAGGGAATGGCAGCCCATTCTTCACGGAGTGCAGACCTGAGGAGAGGTATCGATGTAGGTCGGTGAGGCCGGGGCACGAAGTTGGCGTTCCAAAACATCCCAAAGGTGTTCTGTATGATTCAAGTCAGGACTCTGTGCAGGCCAGTCCATTGCAGGGATGTTATTGTCGTGTAACCACTCCGCCACAGCCCGTGCAGTATGAACAGGTGCTCGATCGTGTTGAAAGATGCAATCGTCATCCCCGATTTGCTCTTCAACAGTGAGAAGCAAGAAGGTGTTTAAAATATCAATGTAGATCTGCGCTGTGATCGTGCCACGTAAAATAACTAGGGGTGCAAGCCTACTCCAGGAAAAACACAACCACACCGTAACACTACCACCTCCGAATTTCACTGTTGCCACTACACACGCTGGCAGATGACGTTCACCGGGCATTCGTCATAACCACCCGCTGCCATCGGATCGCCACATTGTGTACCGTGATTCGTCACTCCACACAACGTTTTGCCACTGTTCAATCGTGTAATGTTGACGCTCCTTACACCAAGCGAGGCGTCATTTGGCATTTTCCTGCGAGATGTGTGGCTTATGAGCAGCCGTTCGACCATGGAATCCAAAGTTTCTCACCTCACGCCTAACTTTCATAGTCTCGGAGTGGATCCTGATACAGTTTGGAATTCCTGTGTGATGGTCTGGATAGATGTCTGCCTATTAGTCTTTACGACCCTCTTCAAAAGTCGACGGTCTCTGTCAGTCAACAGACGAGTTCGGCCTGTACGCTTTTGTGCTGTACACATCCCTTCACCTTTCCACTTCACTATCACATCAGAAACAGTGCACCAAGGGATGTTTAGGAGTGTGGAAATCTCGGGTACAGACTTCTGACACAAGTGACACACAATCACTTGACCACTTTCGAAGTCCGTGAGTTCCACGGAGCGTTCCATTCTGCTGTTTCACCATGTCTAACGACTACTGAGGTCGCGGATAATGAGTACCAGGCAGTATGCGGCAACACAATGCATCTAAGAGGAGAAACGTATGTTTGTGGGAGTGTATATTAGCGTCAGAACCGACCGGTTCTCGTATGCGCATATATAGGCAGGGTGGGGTTGTTTTCGTGTTTACTTTGTAAAACATTTTGTGAAAAATATAAAAATGTCATATTCATAGTTTAAACTATGGTAAACGTTTCGTGAAAATTTCGCAATAGGCAACGGCTCTCATTTTGCTAGCTGAGGCGTGATGTTTTTGAAATTCGCCGGAGACAAGCTTTCAGCAGCTGTTATCGATTGTTGGTCACGTGCACTGCTTATGGTTGCATTTCGACAGTTTATTTCTGTTGTTAGTTTCTACGCGGTCAATTATTTTTCTGCTGCCAGCAGCAATTACTTCCAGAACTTCAAAACGAAAGTAGTTCTAACGGGATGTTCCAAAAAGCCAGGAAAACCCTGTCACCTGTTATTGGATGGTCCTGCAGGTTATAAAATAGAATAATAAAATAGTCTAAAATTTTGGTTTAATGTACCTTTCCAAATGAATTCTCATTCCTTTATCTTATCTTCCTGAACAAAGGGGATTCAGCACCGATCCTGATAGGATATTGTACCTAAGCCCCAAGAGGGGGCGTTCTCGAGAGGAAGGACGATGTGTGAGGAGACACCAGGCTCCCGGAGTCAGGAGCGACGGTACAACTATGACAAGGTCCCTAAGTTACCAGAAGTAGACCAGACAGACAGATCGGGACCCCACCCAACACAAAGGGGGCCCAACGTCCTTCAAGGGGTTTGGTAACCCGGCAGTCAGCGAAAGCCGAGGGACGGAGAGAGTTACAGTTTTCCCTTGTTAAGCTGCTTTGAAACATATCGCCGAAACTTATGACTCAGAAAGATACCAACGGGATGAAGGAGGGACAGAAAGCTTGGGGGCTGAAAGAAACCACGCCAGCATTCGCCAGATACCCATGGGTCAGAGTATCGAATGGTCGCGGGATCGAATGGGGTCAACAGACTTTGCCACCTGAGTCATCCCGCTCGGCCATTCCTTTATAGCCAACATCTTCAAAACGAATACACTTTTATCGTAAAAATAAAGATTTTTCACGATCAATTTTCGCGAAAATTCGTGGCATAATTATAGTCATAAATCGGTCACATTTGTCATAAATCATGCACGCACTTCTTTCTGTATCTGTCCGTTACATTTCGCGTTTAGGTACCGTTAATTAAAAAAAATCTGATGGGTTGCACTCACATGACTTTCTCTACTCTTGTACAAACTATTTTTACAAACTCTTATTCTCCATCTATTTCATATTAATCGAGATAAACATTTGCAGAAACGATCTTTTGACATGCAAAGAGAATTACATTTTACACATAACGACCAGTTCTAAAAGTATTTCACTATCGCTTAAGGCCTACTATGTTCCCCTTGTTTTGTATTTGCAAGGGCAATACATAAATACAGTAGCCTTTAAGCATACACAGATCTCTTAGTAGCTGGTTGCTAGGTGCAGCACCATTCTAATTGCCACAGATTAATACTCTTTGCATATCCAAGACAAAAAATGAATAACTTATTCCCATTTTAGAAAATAAGTATTGAAAAATTTAAGGGAATAACAAGCAATATCTCGAAAATAGTTCACTCAACAAAAAAAGATGTATATGACATTAATTGTGTATTTTAACGCGATGTACATTTTTTGTATAGTAAAATTTTGTCTATCTCTTATGGTTTACCAGTTATGCAAAAGTCGTTCAGAATGAAGAATACTTTTGGAGACATTCCTAGAAAATTAAAAATATACATTTTATTTGTCATGAAAATATCTTAAACAAATGGTATTTTAATCAAAATCGTTACAGCCATTTTTGAGAAAATTAAAAATTTTGAAAAATGTTCCATGTAAAGGGTAATCTGGGGTGGGGGGATTTTCTTGAAAACCTTTGTGTCGCATCTCTGGAAGATACTGTACCTAAATACCAAGTTTGATGCTTATCCGACTGTTCGTTTCTGAGTTATGCTGTTCACAGACACACACACACACACACACACACACACACACACAGACACACAGACACACGGACATGTTTCCAAAAATGCTTTTTTGGATTCAGGGAATCTCAAAACATGTATTTCCAGTGAAATCTCTGTATCGAATTTTTGGGTGGAATACAATACTTCTCCTGCTTACTATACGTAGTAGAGAAAGTAAAAATAAGCCGGCCCTGCACATAGAAGACTCAGTCACATACGCTTAGGGGCTCCCCAAATAAAGCAAGACGAATAAAGGCTGTAAACACCTGACACGAGGTGCGAAACGCCGCGTGCGAACCAAGCAATAACAAAGGAAACAGCAAGCAATCGCACGCGTGCTGCTGGTACAAAGGTGCAATCAAATTTCCTGCGTGTCTACAACTGAAGGTACTGATGCGGCAATTAACAGAAAACGACATAAATTTCGAATTACAATAGTCTGGATAAATGCGCTTACTTAGCTAGTGTAGGCCTGCCCTGGAACTTATTCATAGAGTTCCCCGCAGCATTGTAGGTAAAGGCGGGTTGATAATAGCCCGAGAACGGTAACCAATTCGGAAACGAGAACGGATGCAATGTAGCATACAAGATATTGTTTCACAACAGCCCAGTAATGAGAACGGGAATAGCTATCGATGACCATATCGATCACACAGTGGAAAGTCGATTTTGCGCATTGGGATTTCATTTGTTTTTAACTGACCAATGATATTTTTCATCTATTTTCAATTCAGCCAACATAATGCGGGTTAGCAAAGGTCAGAATTCAAAAAGTAAAGGTTATCTAAATGCGGATCCATTAAATTTCTGATTCCTTTAGCTATACCATTCCTTTATTTAATGGCGTGAATTAAAGTGATTTATTGTTCTTTGTTAATTTCCACCGGTTTAGCTTCTGTTATGGTTTTTGAGGTAATAGCCAGTTTTGAGTTGTATATAAACAAACTTTCACTAGAAGAACCAACGCTCAAGGGATCTCCGGATGTTAGGATCTGAGGTTATGAAGCACAGATTCTACTATTTTCTTCCAAAAATTGAGTTTTATTTATGGACGCTCTTTAACTGCTGTGGTCCTTAGCGTCCGATTCCATATTGGGCGTGAAAGGCCGGACTTTTGCTCAGAGGTCTCTTTATCAGACTTGAGGTTCTTTTACGTGTCGTAAATTTACGACACGTGACCACCGGCTTTACTTCCATTCCTAAGGAAGCCATGCTAACGATTTTTACGCCCGAAAAAATTCATCGCCCTCCGCCAGTGAACCCAGTTCTTTTTCTCTTTTCTTTCTTTCTTTTTTTCTTCCTTCCAGTTTCATGTTTCCAGCTTGTGACTATAGAGAGCGGCTGTTTCATGTCACGGTCGCCTAGAATAATCTCTACAATGAGGATTCTAATACACACAATATGGATCTAATATGCCGTGCCCTAGAACGAGAAAGTTAAAACTTGACCAAGTCTTCTTTCCCGTTCCGGAAACAGGAATGCTTCCATTAAAGTTCATGTATTTCAACTTTGTGTTCACGTTCTGGTTATCATTTTCGGTTGTTGTGAACCGGTCTTAACAAAAAAATCTGATGTGTTGCACTCACATGACTTTCTCTACCCTTCTGCAAACTATTTTTACAATCGCTTATTCTACATCTACTTCATGTTAATCGAGATAAACATTTGCAGAAACCATCTTATTGCTAATTTTCTTGTAGGTGCAAGGGGAATATGGTAGACTTTAAGCGATAGTCAAATATTTTAAGAGCTGGTTGCTAACGAGTAACGAATTCCCATTTAAGAAAAAGTATAAATATTGGAAAATTCAAAGCAATAACAAGGAATATCTCGGAAATGGTTCACTGGACAAAAACAAGTTTGCGATATATTTGTGTGTTTTAAAAAGTTCTACATTTTTTTAGTAAACTTTTGTGTATCTCTTACAGAATGAAGAGGACTTTTGGGGAACATTTCCAGAAACTTCAAGATATACATTTCATTTGCCATGAAAATATCTTAAACCTATGATGTTTTAATCAAAATTGTTAGAGCCATTTTTAAGAAAATAAAATTTTTCGAAAAAATGTTCCTGTAAATGGTAGTTTGGGATGAGAGGATTTTCCTCAAAATCTTCGTTTCGCATCCTTAGAAGGTACTTTACTCAAATACCAAGTTTGGCATTAATACGACTTTTCGTTTTTGAGTTCTGCTGTTCACACAGACAGACACACGGATATGTTTTCAAATATGCTTTATTTGGATTCAAGGCAGCTTGAAACATACATACACTACGTGATCAAAAGTAGCCGGACACCTGGCTGAAAATGACGTACAAGTTCGTGGCGCCCTCCATCGGTAATGCTGGAAGTCAATATGGTGTTGGCTCACCCTTAGCCTTGATGACAGTGTTCACTCTCGCAGGCATACTTTCAATCAGGTGCTGGAAGGTTTCTTGGGGAATGGCAGCCTATCCTTCACGGAGTGCGGAACTGAGGAGAGGTATCGATGTAGGTCGGTGAAACCTGGCACGAAGTCGGCGTTCTAAAACTTCCCAAAGGTCTTCTATAGGATTTAAGTCAGGACTCTGTGCAGGCAAGTCCATTGCAGGGATGTTATTGTCATGTAACCACTCCGCCACAGCCCGTGCAGTATGAACAGGTGCTCGATCGTATTGAAAGATGCAATCGCCATCCCCGAATTGCTCTTCAACAGTGGGAAGCAAGAAGGTGCCTAAAATATCAATGTAGGATTGCGCTGTGATCGTGCCACGCAAAACAACAAGGCGTGGAATCCCCCTCCAGAAAAAACACGACCACACCACCTCCGAATTTCACTGTTGTCACTACACACGCCGGCAGATGACGTTTACTGGGCATTCGCCATATCCCCATACCCACACCCTGCCATCGGATCGCCACCGTGATTCGTCACTCCACACAAGTTTTGCCACTGTTCAATCGTGTAATGTTGACGCTCCTTACACCAAGCGAGGCGTCGTTTGGCATTTTCCTGCGCGATGTGTGGCTTATTAGCAGCCGCTCAACCATGGAATCCAAGGTTTCTCACCTCATGCCTAACTGTCATAGTACTTTGAGTGGATCCTGATGCTGTTTGGAATCCCTGTGTGATGGTCTGAATAGATATCTGCCTATTACTCTTTACAACCCTCTTCAAATGTCGGCGGTCTCTGTCAGTCAACAGACGAGTTCGGCCTGTACACGTTTGTGCTGTACATGTCCCTTCACGTTTCCACTTCACTATCACATCAGAAACAGTGGACCTAGGGTTGTTTAGGAGTGGGAAATCTCGGGTACAGACTTCTGACACAAGTGACACACAATCACCTGACCACTTTCGAAGTCCGTGAGTTCCACGTAGCGTCCCATTCTGCTGTTTCACGATGTCTAATGACTACTGAGGTCGCGGATAATGAGTACCAGGCAGTAGGTGGCAGCACAATGCACCTGAGATGAAAAACGTATGTTTGTGGGGGTGTCCGGATACTTTTGATCACATAGTGTATGTTTCCGGTGAAATCTTGCTATCGAATATTTGAATGGAATGCAATACTTCCCCTAGAAAGTAAAACTTTGGGTATATATTTTCTCTCACCGCGTGTATATGTATACATACTTGTACTGCTACTGAAGAATATCCTCGATTATAACGTTGCAATTCCTTTATACTTGCCCGAGACAGGTTTCAGACAAACAATCAATAATATGCTTCTTCCTAACATATAAGGCACATAGCATTTTAAATACAACCTTCTGTGTCCTTAATTGGTTTAACTTCAGAGTCTATTTACTTTCTCTACGACATACCTAGTAGGTAGTGGGGATATTGCATTCCACCCAAGTTTGCGATATAGAGATTTCGGAAATACATGTTTTGAGCCCTCCTGAATCCAAAAATGCATTTTCAGAAAAAGGTCTGTGTGTGTCTGTAGGCAGCATAACTCAAAATCGAAAACTCGGATAAATACCAAAATAGCATTTAAGTTCAGTACCTTCCAAATATACGCGAATATTTTTAAAAAAATTCCACTCCCAGCTACTCTTTCAATGGTAAAATTTTCGATTTTTTTATTTTCCAAAATATGGCTCTAAGGAGTTTAATTAAAATACCATATATTAAAGACATTTACATGAAAAATAAAATTTATATCTTGAATTTTCGGGGAATAGCCTATGAAGTCCTCTTTATTTGGAATGAAATTTGTATAAGTTGTATAACTTATAAACGATAGGGAAAAAATACTACACAAAAATGTATATCACTTTAAAAGACACAATTTATTTCAAATAACTTTTTGTGGCATCAGCTATTTACGAGATGTCTCTTATTAATGGTTCGAATTGTTCAATACTTAGCCATTCCTTTAAAGTCCTGTAACCTCTCAGTTGATTCTCGCGATTCCATTGAAACAGTATGGAATTTTAAGACCAACATTATAGCACCCAGTTCTTAAACATTTGGTTATCGCTGTTCTCTTTGTGTCTATAACATTAATAATTACTGCAATGTAACTATTTCTGAAAGGGTTTATTGCTAAAATGAAGTAGATATAAAAAAATCTGATGTGTTACACTCACATGACTTTCTCTACTCTTGTACAAACTATTTATATAAACGCTTATTCTCCATCTACTTCATGTTAATCGAGATAAACATTTGGAGAGTCTATCTTATTGCTAATTTTCTTGTATATGTAAGGGGAATGTATATTTACAAGGGCAATTTGGAAATACAGTAGCCTTTAAGCACATACATATCTCTTAATAGCTGGTTGCTAGGTGCAGCACCATTCCCATTCCCACAGATTAATACTCTTTTCATATCCAAGACAAAAAAATGAATAACGAATTCCCATTTGAGAAAATAAGTATTGAAAAATTTAAGGGAGTAACAAGTAATATCTCGAAAATGGTTCACTCAGCAACAAAAATGTATATGACATAAATTGTGTATTTTAACGCGATCTACATTTGTTGTGCAGTAAAATTTTGTCTATCTCTTATGGTTTACCAGTTATGCAAAAGTCGTTCACAATAAAGAATGCTTTTGGAGAAATTCCCAGAAAATTCAAGATATACATTTTATTTGTCATAAAAATATCTTAAACATATGATACTTTAATCATAATCGTTACAGCCATTTTTGAGAAAATTAAAATTTTCGAATAATCTTCCATGTAAAGGGTACTCTGGGGTGGGGGATTTTCTTGAAAACCTTTGTGTCGCATCTCTGGAAGATACGAAACCTAAATACCAAGTTTGGTGTTTATCCGACTGTTCGTTTCTGAGTTATGCTGTTCATAGACAGACACACACAGACACACAGACACACACACGGACATGTTTCCAAAAATACTTTTTTTGGATTCAGGGGGTCTCAAAACATGTATTTCCGGTGAAATCTCGCTATCGAATTTTTGGGTGGAATACAATACTTCCCCTACGTAGTAGAGAAAGTAATAAGCTTCAGTAACACTAGTTTGTATACCCGTTAATAAAGACGGGTAAAGAAGGTCATGTGACTGTGTCACATCAGAGTTTTATGATTAATTAGCGTCATTTAAGCGGGCAGGTCATATCGGACTGAATGAAGTGGTTGCGAAAATGCTCAAATGGGCCCGGGCTCACAGAAGTTTAGAGCTGCCCGACATTCGTATTCTCAGGATAAGGGAAAACCCGAGAGATCTTGTCCAGGTAACACTCTAATCGAGATTCAAACTTCGGACCTTTTGAATGTGAGACTGACATATTAGAAATTTCCTTTCACCTTTCTTCCTGATATCTAGGCTTCATATATCCCGTGTTATTTATTTATTCGAAGGCTCAACGAAAACCAACGGAAAACACAACCAAACATTTAAAGTTTTCATTTTTATGAAATTTTTAGTGATGCAAATCCGTGTTAATAACTGTAAAATAAATGTTGACTTGTATATTAAGAACATTTATTACTGTCCTTTCGACTTATGGTGATAAAGTAAAAGACACTAATGCTATGGGGACAAAAAGGCAGGCATCGTGCCTATGGACTGGATTAGTGTAGAGTCAAAGACAGAGTTTATAGTTATTTGCAAACCTTTTATTTTTCTGTCTACTCTACGTTAATCAAGATAAACTCTTGTTTCATTACAAGTACAGGGGGATACAGGAGATGCGATAGATTAATGTTTTTAAAAACTGCTAGTTACATCTGGCCTTGAAATTCCAATTCGCGAGAAACAAATGAACAGTGAACACTTTAAAAATGACAACTATATAGAAAATCTGATGTGTTACACTCACATGACTTTCTCTACTCTTGTACAAACTATTTTTACAAACGCTTATTCTCCATATGCTTCATGTTAATCGATATGTTAATCTTATTGCTAATTTTCTTGTAGATGCAAGGGGAATTAGTAGGTTTTAAGCGATAGTAAAATATTTTAAGAGCTGGTTGCTATGTGGCGCACACGGACATGTTTCCAAAAATACTTTTTACTTTCTGTACTACGTATAGTATGTAGGGGAAGTATTGTATTCCACCCAAAAATTCGATACCGAGATTTCACCGGAAATGCATGTTTTGAGACCCCCTGAATCCAAAAAAAGCATTTTTGGAAACATGTCCGTGGGTGTGTCTGTGTGTCTGTCTGTGTGTCCGTGTGTCTGTGTGTCTGTCTGTGTGTGTGTCTGTCTGTGAACAGCATAACTCAGAAACGAACAGTCGGATAAACACCAAACTTGGTATTTAGGTTCAGTATCTTCCAAGGATGCGACACGAAGGTTTTCAAGAAAATCCCTCCACCCCAGATTACCCTTTACATGGAAGATTTTTCGAAAATTTTAATTTTCTCAAAAATGGCACTAACGATTTTGATTAAAATATCATATGTTTAAGATATTTTTATGACAAATAAAATGTATATCTTGAATTTCCTGGGAATGTCTCCAAAAGTATTCTTCATTGTGAACGACTTTTGCATAACTGGTAAACCATAAGAGATAGATAAA
The DNA here is from genome assembly GCA_030765065.1 of Deroplatys truncata. Classification (NCBI taxonomy): domain Eukaryota; kingdom Metazoa; phylum Arthropoda; class Insecta; order Mantodea; family Mantidae; genus Deroplatys; species Deroplatys truncata. Next base: position 53,186,083 of record CM060987.1, read on the forward strand.
ATTTTACTACACAAAAATGGAGATCGCGTTAAAATACACAATTTATGTCATATACATTTTTTGTTTAGTGAACCCTTTTCGAGATATTACTTGTTATTCCCTTAAATTTTTCAATGCTTATTTTCTCAAATGGGAATTCGTTATTCATTTTTTTGTCTTGGATATGCAAAGAGTATTAATCTGTGACAAATGGAATGGTGCTGCACCTAGCAACCAGCTATTAAGAGATTTGTATGTGCTTAAAGGCTACTGTTTTTCTATATTGCCCTTGTAAATATATATTATCCCCTTACATCTACAAGAAAATTAGCAATAAGATGGAGTCTGCAAATGTTTATCTCGATTAACATGAAGTAGATGGAGAATAAGCGTTTGTATAAATAGTTTGTACAAGAGTAGAGAAAGTCATGTGAGTGTAACACATCAGATTTTTTTGCATTCAGGATTCCTGAAAACGTGCATTTCCGGTGAAATCTCGGTATCGAATTTTTGGGTGGAATGCTATACTTCCCCTACTTACTATACGTAGTAGAAAAAGTAAAAATTGAAGCCTATAATGACGGATGTTTCGGAAATGGATGATGCCACAAAAATGTTATGTGTAAGAAGTTGTAAATTTTAAAGAAAACTGTATGTTTTGTGTAGTAAGTTTCTGTTTAGCACTTGACGTTACCAGTTATACAAAATTGGGCAAAATTCGTTCCTAATGAAGACTTCTCAGGGTATTCCCAGAAATTCACGATATATATTGTATTTTCCATAAAGATCTTTTAATCAAATCTCTAAAGCCATCTTTGAGAAACTCTAAAATTTCGAAGATGTTTCCGTGTAAAGGGTAATTGGTGGGGAATTCTCTTGAAAATCTTCGTGTCCAACTTTGAAATTACGGAACTTAAATACCAAGTTTGGTTATTATCCAACATTTCGTTTTTTTCTACCATGTATACCAAGAAAACACACACACACACACACACACACACACACACACACACAAAATGAGCAGACTCTCGACACGTTTATTTGTTAAAGTGCCAATTATTTCAGCAGCCGTTTCACAATAGTGTCTCGCTCTTAGTTTCGCTCTATTCTCACCCTTCATATTAAGTCCCAGCTACTAAATATGCGCTGACAGCCGAGCGGTTATAAGTAGGTACGAATTAGGTCTACCGAATTTCTTATCTCGAGCATAATTTTTTTTGGTGGAGAAAAACGTATTGCTTGTTAGGCATATTATAATGTAATTTCCAATTGCTAAGGCCTATATGATTTCAAGGCATTTCAGTGGCTAAGTCAAGCGTGAATTGTAGTTGAATATTTCAATACATGCTGGTGGTGTATCTCTGAAGTCTTTTCTCACGCATAAAAACTAAACACTCTCCTTTTCGTTTTCTAAGTGAATGTGAAATAGTAAATATTATATTCCTAAATGAAAAAGGAAATAAAATAGAAATTAACGTAATATTGGATGTGTAAACCCTCTTCTTCTATTACTATCCTCATTCTACGGGGCACGGATGATATGAAATACCTAGTCAAATTTTTACGACAGGATACTATCTCCCGCATCCTGTATTTGATCCCACAAAACCTCTTCTGTCTTACAGGCCAATTTAACTTCAAATCTTTCTTCACCTCTGCCCACACATTTTCAATAAGGTTCAAATCTGGTGAGCAAAGGGGCCAATCATCACTGTGGTATCTTGCCTTTACGAGTACCAGTTTGAAATCTGCTGATTTGTGCGGGCAGGGTTGTTATCCTGCTGAATTCAATCATTCCATCGGGATATCTAGTCCTTAAAGAAGCAACCTTGTTTTCCAGGATGTCTATATACTCCTGGCTATTTAATGTGCCATCAAGTTGCCTCAACTCACCTAGACCATCTCGCTTCATCCAACCCCAACACGACACAGATACGTGACCTTGGCGATAGCCAATTACATTCCCCCATTTGTAGGTGAAAATGGCACCTGTCTGTGAATATAACCCTATTCCAGTTATGGTTGACATTTTCTTCTGCAAATGCGAGGCGACATTATCTGTGATCATTTGTAAGACCCTGCTTCTTAGCTGCCGATCAAGCAAAGAGCACTGCTGTAATCAAAGGACGTAAGTCTGTGAGGTTACTTCTGATTGTAGACAAATGCTGGAAAGGATTGCTGTCTGCCTGTTCTAGAAGTGCAGTGTCCTGCTGAGTAGTGCACAAGCGTTTTCGACCCGAATCAGGTGGACGACGAATAATTCCTTCCCTGGATAACCGAACTCACCCATAGCCATAGATATAGGGACTTAAGTGCTTTTGCAGCCTGAGACTTAAGAGAGTCCAGCAATATTCACTAACATAAGGAGAGGTCTCCTTGTAACTTCGTCTTTATGTGTGCGTTCAGCCATAGCAAAAGTCATGATTGCTAACATGTCATGCAGAACTCCAAGGCTATGAGGTGCGCGCGGATGATAACGTCAGTGCCTTTCATAACTGAGGAATGAGACAGAGCGTTTGCATATACAATTAAATATTTGGTTTAGTTTTTCAACATAGATTCTTAATAATATGGTGTTTATTTCATAAACTAAAAGAGTAGGTAATTTGTTTGTGTTTTTATGCATCAATGGCTTAAATTTAATGGATATCTTATGCATGAAAAACATACGGTATTCCCATATATTTAACAAATTAAAATTTAATTAATACAGCACCTATACACCAAGGGTTCGAACCCAGGTTGTTCCAATTACAAGGCACAGGCCTTTCACCACTCGGCTACCATGCATACAACCAAAGTGAAAGGCATCGTTTTGAAATGAACGCAGGGTGGTATTAAATCGTGTATTGTGAACGCAATGTCAACTAATGCTTCCAATCTTTTCCCAATTGAATCCCTCTCCGACTGTTGCTCATTTACTTTGTCTTAGGCTGTACATGTTAGAGAAGGTATTGCATTCCACTCAACAATTCTATACCGAGATTTAACTGGAAATACACGTTTTGAGGCCCCCTGAATAAAAACAGGTTTAGAAACATGTCCGTGTATGTGTGTCTGTGAATAGCATAACTCAAAAACGAAAAGTCGGATAAGTACCAAACTTGATATTTAGGTTCAGTACCTTCCAAAAATGCGACACAGAATTTTCTAGGAAATCCCCTACTCCAAACTACCCTTTACATGCCAAATTTTTCGAAGCTTTTTTATTTCCTAAAACAAGGATCTAAGGATTAAAATACCAGAATATTAAGGATATTTACATGACAAATAAAAAGTATAACTTAAATTTCCTGTAAATAGCCGTGAAGTCCTCTTCATTCGGGGGGTGGGAACTTAGTATATTATTATGTAACTGGTAGCTAAGCGATAGACGAAAACCTATTACACAAAACAATGTAGATCTCTTTAAAACACAATTTATTTCAAATAATTTTTATGGCATAAGCCATTTCTAAGATATTTGTTAGTAATGGTTTTCATTACTTGGCTGTTCTCTTGAAGTCCTGTCAAATTTTCAGTTGTTTCTCGCGATTGCATGGAAACAGTATGGAATTGTAAAGCCAGCATATAACATCCAGTTCTTAAACATTTGACTATCGCTGTTCTCTTTGTATCTATAACGAAAAGTGTAATGTAGCTATTTCTGCAAAGGTTTATTTGGATTAAAATGTAGTAGATAGAAATATAAGCTTTTGTAAGAATATTTTGTGTACCCCTAATAAACGGTAGAGGTAGAGAAAGCCTTGTGAACGTATCACATCAGATTTTTTAGTTGTGCTGTTCACACACACACGCATACACGGAGCTGTATTTCCGATGAAATCTCCATAACGAATTTTTGGGTGGAATACAACTAAAGGTAAGAGGAGAGAAAGTAAAACTCTTTTACACGATATGTGTACATAAGAATGTACACATATCGTTATACTGTCCAAGAAAGGCTTATCAACGAGGAGAGGATATTCTAGGAGGAAGACTAAGATCTAAATTAAAACTAACAGTCCAATGTGGCCACCAGCTTGAATCCAGGAATGTGAGGACATAAAACAACAAAAGGGCAGGATAATCAACACCATAGTCTGAGTGTCACTAGAGGGAAGAGACTGCAATACAGAGGTTAATTCGGGGGGCGTCCACGTGTTGTGCCTGTGGCCCCATGCCAGGGCTCCGTTTTTACACGAGGGCAGTCTGCCAGCCAGCGGGTCCATTGTCAGTACCCCTCAATCTCTTCCATGTCAGCTGCTCGTTCAGGAACCTCCTTTACAGCAAGTGTGCTTGTGTGATGTCCACCCACTCAGAAGAAGTGCACAACCCAACAGAAAAATCTGACACGTATTTATATCAATACACATTTTGACTATAACGACAGTGGTCTACGCTTCTAATTGTAATCTGTGCATCAGTGCGTTTTGGACTCCATTCATTGAACAGCACCCTTTTGTCCTCATTGGTAAAAGTATTCTTTACCATTAAGTCAAACGCAATCGCATCCATTTAATCGCAACGAACGGGTCGATCATCAGGAAATTCGTGGCGGATTCTCGAAGAGGCAAATTTTCCGATGCTTGTTGATGGTGCTACAATTCTCAGCAATGAGCGATATTGTTTTTATACTCAATCCCTCACTCTTGTTTCCCCCATCCCTGGTGCGATGAATAATCTTTCCTTAGGGTGTCGCGGTAATCTCTCGTGTTATCTTATTTGCTGGGCGCCTGTTATTGTTTTATTATTTTAAGATTTGGGTTCTTTGTCCTCCGGCTAGCTATTATTACTCAGTCGAGCTAATATCTCTGAGCAGGGTTTGTAAACGGAAAGGAGTTGTTACTAAAAGATAACACTGATAAAAGAATTTATTTTCACACTTTTATTGCCGTCACACTTAATTAATAGTTCACATCTTTAATCTTCATACACGCCTGACTGAAACTGTAATATTTCCGAATGTAATTACTGTCGTATTAGTTACCGCGTACTTCACATTTTGTAACTAACTTTACGGCGCGAGAGATTCTTCCAAACTGTATGACATGCAATTCACGAGAGATTCTTCAGAACTGTGTGAAACATGCTTATGGCTCGAGAATATATACTCCTTCACCTCGAAATGCCTAAACATTATAATAGAGCTGCTATTGGTTACCAAATCGCGCCAACATTAGCATTTATTTTGTCAGCCAATCACAATTACTAACACATATGCTCTAGGGAAGATATTCCCTCCATTGCTAAAGAAAGACGCGCTACCCTGACGTCATTTGTTTGTCTCTTCTTAGTGATAAACAACTCACCCTCTCGGTTCATTGTTGCCCACTCTCTTGTCAGTTTCAGTGAGACCGTGTAAACTTATTTCCTAACAATCCTTATGGCTAACAAACATCTAAAATCACTGTCATACAATAATGTTAATTTACACTACAACCACTCTGGCATTCACAGTGTTGTGATATAAAATACAGCCTCAAGGGAACTTGACTTTGCAAAGATGGAGTCGGGTTACGAATGCCCTTAACACTGAAACCTATAACGTTTATTGTATTATCTCCTACATTTTAGTTAAAGCCCTGTCCCTTTTAATAAAGGACAATAGGTTATTAACTACATTTTTCTCAGGAAGATGATCATCTGGGTTTATCAACCCCAGTATTTATATACTTTCCTTCACAGCGCTTCGCATTTGAAGATTATATGATAGGCAGTTTCGTCCTCTTCATTACATAACCTTCATAACTTTTCTTCTTTGAAGATTCCCAGTGTATGTAAATGTTTCCGTAATCTGCAATGTCCCATCAAGAACCAAAGTATCAGCTTTATTTGCGATCTTTTGAGATTAAGTGCATTGTCAGTGAGCGAAGAGGAATTAATTTACTTATTCGCTTGCTGTGCTTGAATCCAGTTGTTTGAACCGATCGCAATTGGTGGTGATAGATAATCCACTCAGCAGTGGTTCTTCGAACAGAATTTGAAGGAATGCCAAATACTGGTTCAGGCCGAGTAAAACTTTGAGCAGTTCCTTGCCAGGTCATCTGCTTTTCCTTATGGGGAATGAACTTTGTTAGGTGAAACCCCTCTCGGTGCATGGTATACTTCATCATATGCTTCCCATTGCAATAGATTTTTTTAGACAGATTACTTCATCTGGACACTGCCCTTTTTTACATGCTGAACAAGTATCGTTTTGTAGTTTATGTAATGATCTCTTGATGGCATTAAGTTAACACTTAACACGGCTTTGTTGAAGTGGCCGGTTTTTGGCTTAAAGCTCGGCTCACTGTAAATTATTTTCTTCCAATGAAATAAGCCTTTGCCAATGGATGCTGACGTTTACAACTGAGTTACATCCCAACTCCACGTGGAGTCAGGCTACATCGTAGCAATATTCTTTCTCTACTTTTTAAGATCCCGGTCCGTTTTGTGGCCACTCACGCGGCAGTGAGGTTTAGATGTGAAGAGATAAACTGTATTTGAGCTGCTGATTTTGAGGCAATGAGAGCGGCTACAATAAGCATACTGTCGGTTTTTAGCTCCGCTGCGATTTACCAGCATATCCTTCCAGAGTAAAGGGTGAAACGATTTAAATGCCGTCTCTACCTATTTTGTTCGGCTTACTTGCCTTTCCTTTTGGTTGCTTTTTACATAATGCTTTATTTGGTTGGTTTTCTTTGCTTCTCTGGATTCTCCATTAGCTCCTGAGAGGTTTAACTTACCCTACTACTTACCTTTACTAAGTAGAGGAAGTATTGTGTACCTCCCAAAAATTTGATACCGAGATTTCACCACAAATGACATGTTTTGAGACTCCCTGAATGAATAAATAAATAACGATTTTTAGAAAACCGTCCGTATGTGTGTGTCTGTGATGAGCATTATCCGAAAATAAAAAGTCGGTTAAATAACATACTTGGTATTTAGATTCAACATCTTCCAAGGATGCGACACGAAGATTTTCAAAAAAGTTCCCCACTCCAACGGTTCTTTATATAGAGAATGTTCTGAAAGTTTTGATTTTCTTAAGATGGCTCTAGAGATTTTGATTAAAATGTCATGTTGTGACGCAGCGACTATGACCCAAGGTTATTGGGAGGTTAGTGACGCCTAGTTGAAGGTAAACAGAGATAAGCGACGCTCTCGCCCGGCGTAAACATCGGAAGCGTTATTGGCAGATAAGCAGTTTTCTGGAAGTTCCTCCCCCTTCTTCCAGATTGTTTTGGAATTTGTTATGGAAGATTCCATTTGATATATACGAAAACGTCCCGTGAGAGGAGGTAGTTAGCCAGTCAGCCAGTGAGCGAGTGAGTTATCGAGCGTGTTTCTACTGCCGTGCGAAAAGTGCCGTTCTCCGAGGGAGATTGTGACGACTGCTGTGACGTGCAGCAAGTGCTACTGCGGATCGAGAGATTATAGAACTCTTGTATTCGATTTCAGAGCAAGCGAATCGTCCCGAAGAAGAGTCTACATCACGAAGGAAGTGAACTAGTTCATATTAGTGAAGTAACATTGAGAACTTAGAGGAGTGACAATTGAAAAACTGGACTGTCACAATATGCTAAACATTTTCATCACAAATGATACAGGTGGACCATTTAAGTTGATATTGTACAATATCCCCCAAACTAAGCGTTGTAGAAAGAAATGTCTTGTATAAAAGCTGCTTGATATTATGGGAGAAACTAAATGCTATTAGTCGTGTTTTGTTTGGAGGACGTTATAATAGTCATTTTAGGGTAAATTTAATTTTTTAAAATGGGAACCTACAAATAGAGTCAAATTAAATTTACCCTAAAACGATGATCACAACGTTCTCCAAATAAAACACTACTAATGGCATTTACTTTCCCCCATAATATCAAGCAACTTTTACTCAAGACATTTGCTTCTACAACACTTAGTTTTGGAGATATTGTACAATCTCAACTTAAATGGTTCATCCTGTATATCTTGAATCTTATGGGAATAGCCTCTGAAGTCCTCTTCATTCTGAATGTCTTTTGAATAATTGATAAACCATAAGAGATAGATAAAATAGTATTACACAAAGAAGTAGATCCCTTTAAGGCACACAGTTTTGTCAAATATGTTTTGTGGAAAAAATTGAGTTTTATTTATGGACGCTCATTAACTACTGTTGTGGTTCTTAGCGTCCCATTCTATATTGGGCATGAAAGACTGGAAATTTTGCTCAGAGGCCTCTTTATCAGGCTTGAGGTTATTTTACGTGCCGTAAATACGACACGAGACCACCGGCTTTACTTCGCTTCTGAAGAAGCCATGCTAAGGAGTTTTACGCCTAAAAAAAGACCATCGTCCTCCGTGGGGTTTGTACCTGCGATCTCGGGAACTAGAGTTAGCATGGTAACCACTACACCACGGAGCACGACTATTTGTGGAGTTAACCATTTGTGAGAAATTCAGTGTTATTGGTTTTAATGTCCAAATGCTTATGGTTTTCTCAAATGGCAAGTCGTTATTTGCTTTTTTCACTCGTGGTCACACAAAGAGAATGGAATTTCAAAGCCATCGCATAGTGACTGGCTCTTTAAAAGTCTAAAACTGTTTTACTTACTGTATTGTGCAACGATATATGTAAATTGAATGGAAAGTTTATCTGGATGGCAAAATTGTCATACATTTTCCCACCTATATTAGGTATAAGGAAGTGAGAAATAATGAAATAAATTACCTTAGGAGTGAGTGTAGAACTTGATGTGGTCTCTCCTATATCTGGTGCCCACCTGCCCGCTCGTTTTAGCTGCTTTACTTGTATAGGCAAATCCCGTGAGGAACACAACAAACGTAGCCATTTTCCCGATAAATCACATGCAGAGTGGGTACTGCCAACCTAAATAAAAAGTGAAATGCACTAAATATGCGATATGCTGTTGTTTCTGCGAACGTGAATCATTCGAGTTTTAGACGCGCAGATCCCTCGGCTACGCCCTGTCGTCGCTTCGCAGTTGCTGCAACTTGCTACACTCCTCTCCTTCTAAAAAACATCCCTCGGCTACGCTTTGAGGCTGAGGGCCCTCAATCTCTCGGCTACGCCTTGAGGCTAAATATCTTACGGGCTTCGGTGGCATTATTCATATGTTGGCAGCATTACGTTAGAGCAAGCATAAGACCACTTCAGTCGCTAATGCAGGCAAAAGTGTCGCAAATGCGGGTAAAAGTAAGGCAATTTATCCATCTGAATTAACAAGCAGTAGCTGGAATAGTAAGCTTTTGTAAGAATAGTTTGCAAAAGAGCGAGTAAAGAAGGTCATGCGAATGTAACATCAAATATTTTGATATAAATAGCAAGGTAGAGCTTATATTAATCTACTTGAATTACAAACAATGCGAATTTGCTTTAATTAATTCTTTTTTGTTTGTTTGTTTGTTTCTCTCTTTCTTTTATTTGACACCTTTAAGGTCTGAGATCATATCGGGGGTTTGCCTTTGGAACAATTGCTCATCGGCAATTACATTCACTCGTTTACTATTGTAAACCTTTGGGTTTGTTTACGTTGGGTTTTCTTTATAAACATTAAGTTCATATACTACTCGGCCACAATATGAGTGCGTGCGGTGGAGAGAGGAACTAAACAGTTACGAAACAAGTGGCTGGGGCACATCGGAAGGACGGGTAAAGAAAACATCAGCATGCAGACTGCTAGTAAGTGCAGTTACGAGTTGTATTTACTAGCGAGGCTGAGGGATACACATGCGCCTTGATTGTCAACAAAGCCAGTAGCGCCCTCCACCAAGCGCATTCATATCGTGGTCGACTAGTACACATTTACACCATTCATACTTTCGAACATTAAGGCAGATGGGGAATAACCCTGCTTAAGGAAACATCCCTATCCTCCAGCCGGGAATCAAACCCGGGACCTTTGGGTTTGTAAGCTAACATGCTAACCACCAGATCACAGAGGCAGTCTCCATTCGTTTATCTTTCCAAATTCCTTGACCATTAGCACATCAGAAACGATACAATGTCCTCTGCAAAATATCTGCTTGAAATACGAGGGCTGATCAACAAAGACTGAGACTGATTTTTTTTCACACGTGTTTATTACTCCAATTTAATGTTTACATAATCTTTTCCAAAGTAGTCCCCTCCTACTTCAATGCACTTTTTATATCGTCTCTGCCAGTCTTGAACACGTGCTGCAGACCATTCTTTGTCAGGTCCTTGAGAATCGCCTCACTTTTCTTGAGCACTGCTTCAGAGTTCTCAAATCGAATACCCCTAAGCTTTGTCTTTAGTGATGGGAATAAAAAAGTCACAGGGTGCAAGATCGGGGCTATAAGGTGGATGTGGTACACAGGTAATGTTGAATCGAGCCAGAAACTGCATGGCTTGATTTGCGACGTGAGGCCGTGCATTGTCATGATGAAGTCGCCACCCAGTCCGAGAAAGCTCTGGTCGTTTCTTTGCAATGTGCTTCCTCAGTGTAGCCAATACTGACGTGTAGTATGCTGCTGTAACAGTAGTATGAGGGGGAACTGCATGCTGGTAAATCATTCCATTACAGTCAAAAATGTGATCACCATCACTTTCCCTGCAGATGGAACAACTTTTGCCTTTTTTGGTATTGGAGAACCTGGCGATTTCCACACTGTGCTGGCTTGTTTTCCTTCAGGATCATAATGATGCAGCCATGACTCATCACCGGTGATAATCGATTTAAAAAATGCATCACCTCCATTGTCTGGTATGCGAAATGCACGTAGGGTGTACAAAATAGAGCATTACTACCAACCTACCAATACGAGAGTGCTGCCGCCTACCAACATTATACATAAAAACCCGCTCTTTTCAAATATTTATGTTACAGATTCGAAACTATCACGGAAGCTACAGGAAAAGATCAGTCTCAGTCTATGTTGATCAGCCCTCGTACTTGCCATATTATGCACAGTAGGTAACATTACAGGATCATACATCCAATGTGTCTATATTTTAGGCGAAGGGATGTTTCAGTTGCTTCGATAGAGAACTGTTTGGCTTAGTTTCCGTTCCTTATCAAGAGTGTCTGTGTTTGATTTACTTCAGTTTGGAAGTTTACTGGCTCTCCTCCTCCCCAAGAGCTTGCAAACTGCTAGAAGGGGATTTTCCAATCAGTAACAAACAGAAATGTCCCAAGTGGCAGAAGAACTTGTCGTTAGTCTCCAAGTGTTCGATTGCTTGGAGGAACGAGTGATTATATTTCATATTACTGTGTTCCTTAATACCTTGGATTTTTAAAGCAACCGCATCATTTATTCCAGTTTCTTCGCGTTTTTGCTTTTTTACTAGTACTTTGAATACTCAAAAATTCGATATCGAAATCTTACTAAAATACATGTTTTGAGGTTCCCTGAACCAAAGAAAACCATTTTTAGAAAAATGTACGTGTCTGTGAGCAGCATAACTAAAACCGAAATGCCGGATAAATAACAAACTTGGTATTTGTATATGTTAGGAAGATTTTGAAAAAAAATTCGCCCACCTCAAACAACGCTTTACACGCAACATTTTTTGAACATCTTGAATTTCTCAGAAATGACTCCAACGATTTTGATTAAAAATAAAATGCATACCTTGAATTTTCTGGTAATAGCTTGTGAAGGCCTTTCGATTCGGGAGGATTTTTGTATAGCTCTTTAACCATAAGAGATAGACAAAAACGTACTACTCACAAAGAAATGTACATATCTTTAAAAACACACAATTTATTTCAATTAACTTGGTTTTTTTTGGCATCAGCCATTTCCGAGATATCTTTTGTTATTAGTTTGAATTTTCAATACTTCGTCATTGTTTTAAACTGCTGTTGTTTTTCAGTTGTTTCTCGCGGTATCATGGAAAGAGTGTGGACTTTCTAGGTCAGCGATTAGCTACCCGGATTATAGATTCGGTTTTCTCTATCCCACATTTGCCTTCAACGAAATGTTTTTCTGCAAAGGCTTATCTCAATTAACGTAAACGTAAAGTAATAAACTTTCGTAAAAATGGTACATAGAAGCCGTATAAAAATAAACATAGTAGGTAGAGAAAATCGTGTGAATGTAACACATGAGAATTTTTTTAAGGGAGTTAACTTGTATTTGCAGAGGTATTGAAAAAGATGGATGAAATGGATGCTCAAATCAGTCCGGGGTCCATAGAGCTGAGACATATAAGTTATTTATTAACTCAAAATGACTGAAAAACTTCAAAGGCTAACCTGCACAGATATTGGCATTCTGTCTCTCGGATTTGAATTACAGGAATAGCTGGCTTTCATTAAGAAACACCTTTTATTGCAACTTCAACTCGTGTGTTCACATACTTGCATTCTTCCTATTGCTATAATTTCATCGTTAATTTCCCACACTCTTCTCTTCGCTTCCCTTCTCTTCTCTTCCTTTCCTTTCGCATCTCTCCTTTCGTCTCCCCTCCCCTCCCCTTCTCGTCTATTCTCTTCTCCTCTCCGCTCTTCTCTTCTCCTTTAACCTGAAGACATCCGACCTTCCAGCAGGTATCTCCAATAAGTAGATGTCTCGAGATTAGCCCATTGTCTCGCGGAAAGTAAATAGCCCTTTGTGCAGATAAAGGAAGGGATCTCAGGTGCTCTTGTCGGCCGGAGCTCTGGAGTGTCCTCTATTCCCGGGAATATCGATGTCAGAAATCGCGTCAGAGGCGTCTCTAACAAACTCGATATTGCAGTAGTTCTAAAAAAATGGTACTTTAATTCTTTTCTACGTTTTATCGATGTTTTATGTATATAAAACTGTTATGCTTTGTTCTAATTATAACCCTGTTGTTTCCGTCTTGTATTATATTAGTGTCGTCATAGATACTTATGGTCCAGACAGCTAGCAAAAGATTCTCGGTGCTTTAATTCTCTCTCTCCCTCTCTCTCTCACTCTGGCTCCTCTCTATGCTTCTAAAATGTTAGTAAAATAAAGCTATAAGTGATAGGTTTGCTGTTAAATTAATCTATGCCAGAATAATACTCTCTCTCTCTCCCCCTCCTCACTCTCTTTTTGTGCTTCTAAGATGTTGCTAAAAATTATAACATAAGCAGCAGGCTAACTGTTATATAAATCTGTACAAGAATAATATAGCGACCCATGCTAACCTCCCCATTCCCGCAAAAAGACGATAAAACATCTAGTGTTATAATTTATCAAACATTAACTGGTTTAGGAACAGGAATAAAAATCTGATGTGTTACACTCACATGACTTTCACTACTCTTATGCAACCTATTTTTACAAACGCTTATTCTCCATATGCTTCATGTTAATTGAGATATCGAGATGTTAATCTTATTGCTAATTTTCTTGTAGATGCAAGGGGAATTGGTAGGCTTTAAGCGATAGTCAAATATTTTAAGAGCTGGTTGCTATGTGGCGCATTCCAATCTCTTTGTATGTCAGGACATAAAAAAATCTGATGCGTTACACTCACATGACTTTCCCTACTCTTGTACAAACTATTTTTGCAAACTCTTATTCTCCATCTATTTCATATTAATCGAGATAAACATTTGCAGAAACGATCTTTTGACATGCAAAGAGAATTACATTTTACACATAGCGACCAGTTCTAAAAGTATTTGACTATCGCTTAAGGCGTACTATGTTCCCCTTGTTTTGTATTTGCAAGGGCAATGTAGAAATACAGTAGCCTTTAAGTACATACATATCTCTTAATAGCTGGTTGCTAGGTGCAGCACCATTTCTTTGCCACAGATTAATACTCTTTGCATATCCAAGACAAAAAAATGAATAACGAATTCCCATTTGAGAAAATAAGTATTGAAAAATTTAAGGGAATAACAAGCAATATCTCGAAAATAGTTCACTCAACGAAAAAATGTAAATGACATAAATTGTGTATTTTAAAGCGATCTGCATTTTTTGTGTATTAAAATTTTGTCTATCTCTTATGGTTTACCAGTTATGCAAAAGTCGTTCACAGTGAAGAATACTTGTGGAGACATTCCCAGAAAATTCAAGATACATTTTATTTGTCATGAAAATATCTTAAACATATGATATTTTAATCAAAATCGTTAGAGCCATTTTTGAGAAAATTATAATTTTCGAAAAATGTTCCATGTAAAGGGTAATCTGGGATGGGGTAATTTCTTGAAAACCTTTGTGTCGCATCTCTGGAAGATACTGAACCTAAATACCAAGTTTGTTTCTGGGTTATGCTGTTCACAGACACACACGGACATGTTTCCAAAAATGCTTTTTTTGGATTCAGGGGGTCTCAAAACATATATTTCCGGTGAAATCTCGTTATCGAATTTTTGGGTGGAATACAGTACTTCCTCTACTTACTATACGTAGTAGAGAAAGTCAAAATGAAAACTCTGATGTGTTACAGCCACGTGACTTTCTCTAGTCCCATCTTCTGTAAACTACTTTTTACAAAAACTTGTATTTTTATCTACTCAGTCTCAAACGAAATGAACTTTCGCAGACAGGTTTAATTACGCATTTCGTTGTAGGTACAAGAGAGAAGGGAATGGTTGCTGTTCTTTAAAAGAGTATGAAATAAATCTAAGTCAATAACAACGCATATCTCGAAAATGATTAATGCTACAAAAAAGGTATTAGACAAAAATCGTGTATTTTAACAAATTCTAACTTTTTGTATGACAAGTTCTATTTATTTAGTTACGATTATGCAGAAGTAATACAACATTAATTCAGAATTAAAAGGAGTTCACTGTCTATTAACGTTTTAGTCTTTTATTGTTTTATTTGCCATGTTTTTAGTGTGGTTGTTTTAGAATTTGTTGTCACGTTTTTTAGTGTTTTAGGCTAAGCGGTTTTGTGTTCCGTTTTTTAGTTCTTGGATTTTAAATTTTATACTTTATAAGGGCGCTGAAGACCTGCAATATTTAGGGCCCTTAAACCCCATCTCATCATCATCGCAGTCTATTATCAGAAAATTCAAGATCTTTATTTTATCTGTAATTCAGATATGTATTTTAATAAAAAACGTTGGGGCCATTTTTGAGAAAATCAAAAATAACGAAACATTTGCCATGTAAAGGGCAGTTTGGAGGGGATAATTTCTGAAAATCTTGTGTGACATCCTTGCAAGACGCTGAACTTAAATACCAAATTTGATATTTAAATGACTTGTCGTTTTTGAGTTAATTTGTTCATAAGCACACATAAGATCTTTTTCTAAAATTTATTTATGGAGTCTCAAAACGTGTATTTCCGGTGAAATCTCGGTATGAATTTTTGTGTAGAAACAATACTTTGCCTACTTACTATAGGTGAGCAGTGGAGAAAATAATGAGAGGAAGTAACTAAGTGACTTACGTTTCATTACTATATTGTGTATCAGTATAGTGTATATATTACCGTTTGGAAAACTAGTTATCTGCATACCATTATACTGATTCGCAAGAGAATGTGTTATTACTTATAATATAGTGCATTTCTTTCACACTGTGGCCAGCGCTTGGCGGTTCGCGCGCCGGTCGCTGCAGCTTTAACTCCCGCCGAAACAGTTATAATATCTCCGCAACTGCCTCACATTCTCATAGTTACAGTTACAACTACAATGATAATAAAATTATTTTTCATAACTTATTATGAAATGGGATCTTGGAAACGTTGTCCCTCGCAATCCCCACATTTCTGGCATCTGCTCAGAAAATTTTCATTTACACTCGAGATTTCAATATCTGAAATTGAGAGAATTTCTCTTCTGATACTTTCTTTTAGTTCTTCCAATGTATGGGATTTGTTGCATAACTTTATTTTTCAAGTTGTCCCATAGATAAAAATCGCATACAAATAAATCAGGGGATCTAGAGGAACATATCCCTTTACTAAATATCCTAACTTTCAAATTGTCCTGAATTAAATTTAGTGTCTAACCAGCTGTATTTGCAACAACAGAGTCTTTTTGGGAATACCCAGACTGACATGCCACATTGGTCAGCTCTTGAAAAAGTTAGTCTAATTCATTCCTGCACCTCTCTGCATTTATTGTTTGTTCAGAAAAGATAGCTCCTATTATTCTGTATGATTTGCTGCACACAGTGCACTAATTTTCGCGTATTACAAGGGAATCTCGTGTGTAAAATCTGGTTTCTCTCTGCTTTAGTATGTGTTATTTTACGACAGAACATAACCATGTGCTTACCTTAATCATTGACGTTTCGCAAAAGCCATTTACAGGAATTTACTCAACTCTAATGATAACATGAAAAATAAAGTGTATGCAACAAACCCCATACAATGGAGGAACTAAAAGAAAACACCAGGCAGAAATTCACTCAATTTAGGATACTGGACTCTCGAGTGTAAATGAAAATTTCCTGAGAGTATGTCAGAAATGCGTGGGTAGAGAAGGGCAACATTTCTAACCTCTCTTATGATAAGGTATCTGTCTATTATCATTGTAATTACACCTGTAAGTATGAGAATGTGAGGCGGATGCAGGGGTATTATAATTGTTTCGGCGGGTGTCGGAACTGTAGTGGCCGGCGCGCGAACTGCCTTACGGTGGCCGCGTGTGAAAGATAAGCACTGTTCAACACCATTTTTTTGTCTCCTGCGCAACTGTGCACGTGTAATTATTATTGCTTGGAAGGAGTAAATTTGTATTCCATTACGGTTTTATTCAAAGTTAAAATTGTAGCTGTAATTGTAGAAGAATAATTTTGCCCCACGTATGGGAAGCCAATTTGAAGTAGTTTTATTGTTTATATTGTAGTTTATTAGCCTCACGCTTGGGAAGCCATTTGAGATAGAAAATTTCTCCTCCACGTATGGGTGCCAATTTGAAATAGTAGTTGCTTTAGTTTAACTGTCCCACGTATGGGTGCCAATTTGAATTGGTATTGTCTTTACGTTGTTTATTTATTTATTTTTCTCCACGTATGGACGCCAATTTGAAGTAGTTTATTTATGTTACATGCTACTACGTATGTAAAGCTCCAAGTTTACGCTCCAAGTTTAAAAATAAATATTAACTTTGTTATTAAACTGCTTCTATAGATAGTATTTATGTTTATGTTTGCCTCGGCTGCGCCAGTATTGTTTTAGAGACACGTTTCTCTTAACCAGGACGTGGTGCAACAAGAATGTAGGCTTACACAGATTTTAAGTTTAAATTCACTTCTTTTTATTAATCCTTGACACAAATTAAATAGCACTATAGTGATAATAAGAGCTGTGAGATTCTTTTAATTTAATACTTGTACTTTATTAACGCGTATACTTAATTTTCGTTTCACACGACTACGTAATATTTCTTTAGAGAACACATCATCCATCCGGTTACTATCAAGGTCTGCCAGCAACTGAACATATTTCAACCGCATAAACTTTTAACTTTCTGTATTTCAAGTCTCTGATTGGCTAATCCTAGTCCAATAGAATAGCTGCATTTTACTAAAGCTTTTTCTGTCCTTTGATTGACTATTTTTAAAACTGTCACAAAATTTACATTATTGCTGCCCTAATCATGACTAGTAGCATTCAAACTTTCAACTCATTATTGCCTCAAGGTTACCTCATTGTTAGCAACTTTAAACTTATTTTTCTCACAGCTCTTACATTATTAAATTACGTAATGCATTCACATAACATTATTAAACATGTTTACAATAATATAAGTATATGAAATGACTGTTATATATATATATATATATATATTACAAATTATTACATACATATTGCTTTAAGGCGGGTTGTTATTGAAATTGCATATTAAATAATTTAATTGAAATTATTCAAGTGTTAAAAATACTGCCTCATAATCTGAAAAGAAATAGGCATTGTCTGAGAAAAAACGTGAGTTCCTGAACACACAGTTAAATAAACTGAGTGAATAGGCTCTTATTGAGATACTAGGAACAAATTAATTCCAGTTGATGCAAACGAAGTAGTACAGAATTAATTTGATTACTTATTTCAACAGCCAGGTACACCTCCTTCGTCTGAACTTTAAGAAATTCCAGCAGGCAAATTAATGGACGGAAAAATCTATATTTTACATAAGGGGTCAAACGGTATTACGGTTTACGTGTTTTAGCGGTATTTTGGATCGTTCGTTTTATTAGTTTTATAAATTTTCGAAACATATGCCAATATTGTAGCTCAATTGTAGGTGGTGTTTCCATAAATATCTTATATGCATAGAATATAGCAATTTTGTTTGTATTACTTGATTTTCCGGAAAATAGGATTTTATTTGGCGGAGGAATAAAATGTTAAAGTTGGGAATTTTCAAAGTTTTTGCCTTAATTCCTCATTTTTGGTTCACTTTTTGGGACTTCACGAACTTATTTCTCCACCAGTTTAAGTGACCTACGTGTGGATGTATGCACAAAAATCTGATGTGTTACACTCACACGAGTTCCTCTACTCTTGTACAAACTATTTTTTACAAAGGCTTATTCTCCATCTACTTCATGTTAATCGAGATAAACATTTGCAGAAACTATCATATTGCTAATTTTCTTGTAGGTACAAGGGGAATATGGTAGGAAATAAGATAGTCAAATCTTTTAAGAGCTAGTTGCTATGTGGAGCATTCCATTCTCTTTGCATGTCCAGGACATAAAAACAAGAATAACGAATTCCCATTTGAGAAAAAGTATAAGTATTGAAAATTCAAACTAATAACAAGGAATATCTTGTTAATGGTTCACTCAACAAAAAAGTATGACATAAATTGTGTGTCTTTGTGTAGTAAAATTTTGTCTATCTCTTATGGTTTATGAGTTATAAAAAAGTCGTTCAGAATGAAGAGGACTTTTGGGACATTCCCAGAAAATTCATGATATACATTTCATTTGCATTGAAAATATCTTAAACATATGATATTTAATCAAAATCATTAGAGCCATTTTTGAGAAAATCAAAATTTTCGATAAATGTTCCATATAAAGGTTAGTCGGATGGGGGGGAAATTTCTTTAAAGTCTTCATGTCGCGTCTTTGAAAGATACTGAGCCTAAATACCAAGTTTGATATTTATCCGACTTTTCGTTTTTGAGCTATGCTGTTCATAGACACACACAAACACATACACGGATCTTTTTCTAAAAATTGTTTCTTTTTATGGATTCAGGGGCCACAAAACATTCATATCCAGGAAAATTTCGATATCGAATATTGGGTGGAATGCAATACTTCCCCTATTTACTATACGTAGTAGAGGAAGTAATAAATGCTCTACCCAATGCATGAAAAACTTTTTGAAAACACCACGTACGAAAAGATTGCAATTTTGACATATTTTTCAAGCATTTATAAAACTGATAAAATGAACGATTTGAAAGGCTACCAAACTGGGAAAACTGTAGTACTATTTGATCTTTATATTGAAAAATTTAGGCCCCCCCATTAATTTGGCTGCTGGAATTTTTTAAAGTGCAGACGAGTGCTTTCTTGAGAGGGTGTAAATGTTAATACATCGAATCCAAACAAAGCTTCATATTGCCACATCAGATATAAGCAGTGATGTTTATTCTACATTTGCACTAATATTAAAACAAATTGAGCTGTTGGAGAGACGAGTGAAATATCAAGAATTATTGATTTGTTAAAATGTCAAGTGAATACTTTTGACAAGCGTAGTCTTTGCGGCTACAAACAACCGTCGTACTTTGACCTTGCTGCGAGTAACCAGTCCGTCGATCAACAACCACCACCTCAACAGATCGGTCTCTACAGGCTAATGCTTCCGGTGAAAAATGTGGTGTATATAAAAGTTAGTGAAATATAACGGAATTACCTTGAGTGTAACAAGCGATCTCACGGAAACTGAAATCTACTGCTACAACAGGTAACCAAATGTATACTATACTAAACACCATTGAATCTTCGTATCATATTTTTCACCATAATTTTCAAAATCCAATGTGATTGACTACCTGAAAGACAATTGGAAATTTGGGTGTGAAGAACTGCAGACTAATAATACATACTAGTCGTTCAAAATAGAAGTTGACATCAATATGTACGAAACCGTTATAAGTCCTGAATTTTGGCCAGTGGGAACATTGATCAAAAAGTTCTATAACCCAATCTTAAACCTGGGTTCGCCCCTTATTACTTTCTCTACCACGTTCATAGTAAGAGGCACTGAGGAATAGAGAAGCTATTGCGTTCCAACCGCAAATTCGATACCGAGATTTCATCGGAAATATATGTTTTGAGTCCCCTTGAAAACAAAAAAACATTTTTAGAAAAAGGTTCGTCCGTGTGTGTGTGGTGTGTGAGAGAGAGAGAGAGAGAACAGTATTAGTAAAAAACGAAGTAAATACTAAAATTAGTATTTCAGTTTAGGGAGTTTTTGCATTACTTTGGCCTTCACTGAAAACGTTAACGAAAGTAACGTTTAAGCGGCCCTTCTTATATATTCGTTTTTGGCGACTTTTGGAAGAAATTAGACCGCAGATTCCTCGGTTACGCTTTGAGACTGAGGGCCCTCAATCCCTCGGCTACGCCTTGAGGCTGAGGGCTCTCAATCCTGTCCTCAGCTATGTTGAGATTTCAAATGTTGGTTTTGAAGACCAACATAATGCAGGTTACCGACATTTTCAATGAAGACCAAAGTAATGTAGTTTCACCCAGTTTAGTACTTCCAAAAATGCGACACAAGGATTTACAGGAAAATTTAATTCACTTTTTGTGGGGTTCGTAAACGGAAGTGTTGTCGATTAAAATAGCGTATATTAAAGGTATTTACATAAAAAATAACATATCTCGGATGTTCCTGGAATAGCTTGTGAAGTCCTCTTCATTCGAAAGGTGTATATAATCTTGCATAGCTGATATACCTTAAGCGATAGACGAAGCCGTCCATCGTAGTTATGTATATATAATCCAATGTATTTTCAGGGTAGACCATTTAAGTTGAGGCTGTACAATATTTCCAAAAACTAAGCTTTGTAGAAAACATGCCATTAATCGTGTTTTGTTTGGAGGAACGTAATGATGGTCATTTGAGGGTCAATTTAATTTTTACTTTCTCTACTACGTATAGTAAGCAGGGGAAGTATTGTATTCCACCTAAAAATTTGATACCGAGATTTCACCGGAAATACATGTTTTGAGATCCCCTGAATCCAAATTTTTTTTTTTTTGGAAACATGTCTGTCTGTGTGTCTGTCTATGAACAGTATAACTCAGAAACGAACAGTCGGATAAACACCAAACTTGGTATTTAGGTTCAGTATCTTCCAGAGGTGCGACACGAAGGTTTTCAAGAAAATACCCCCACCCCAGACTACCCTTTACATGGAACATTTTTCAAAAATGTTAATTTTCTCAAAAATGGCTCTAACGATTTTGATTAAAATATCATATATATTAAGATATTTTCATGACAAGTAAAATGTATATATTGAATTTTCTGGGAATGTCTCCAAAAGTATTCTTCATTGTGAATGACTTTTGCATAACTGGTAAACCATAAGAGATAGACAAAATTTTACTACACAAAAGATGTAGATTCCGTTAAAATACACAATTTATGTCATATGCATTTTTTTTGAGTGAACCATTTTCGAGATATTGCTTGTTATTCCCTTAAATTTTTTAATAGTTATTTTCTCAAATGGGAATTCGTTATTCAGTTTTACTTTCTCTACTACGTATAGTAAGTAGGGGAAGTATTGCATTCCACCCAAAAATTGGATACCGAGATTTCACCGGAAATACATGTTTTGAGACCTCCTGAATCCAAAAAAAGCATTTTTGGAAACATGTCCGTGTGTGTGTGTGTATCTGTGTGTCTGTGAACAGCATAACTCAAAAACGAACAGTCGGATAAACACCAAACTTGGTATTTACGTTCAGTATCTTCCAGAGATGCGACACGAAGGTTTTCAAGAAAATCCCCCCACCCCAGAGTACCCTTTGCATGGAACATTTTTCGAAAACTTTAATTTTCTCAAAAATGGCTCTAACGATTTTGATTAAAATATCATATGTTTAAGATATTGTCATGAGAAATGAAATGTATATCTCGAATTTTCTGGGAATGTCTCCAAAAGTATTCTTCATTGTGAACGACTTTTACAAAACTGGTAAACCATAAGAGATAGACAAAATTTTACCACACACAAAATGTAGATCGCGTTAAAATACACAACTTATGTCATATACATTTCTTTTGTTGAGTGAACCATTTTCGAGATATTGCTTGTTATTTCCTTAAATTTTCCAATAGTTATACTTTTTCTCAAATTCGTTATTCATTTTTTACTTTCTCTACTACGTATAGTAAGTAGGGGAAGTATTGCATTCCACCCAAAAATTCGATACAGAGATTTCACCGGAAATACATGTTTTGAGACCTCCTGAATCCAAAAAAAGCATTTTTGGAAACATGTCCGTGTGTGTGTGTGTGTGTGTCTGTGTCTGTGTGTGTGTGTCTGTGAACAGCATAACTCAAAAACTAACAGTCGGATAAACACCAAACTTGGTATTTATGTTCAGTATCTTCCAGAGATGCGACACGAAAGATTTTCAAGAAAATCCCTCCACCCCAGACTACCCTTTACATGTAACATTTTTCGAAAATTTTAATTTTCTCAAAAACGGCTCTAACGATTTTGATGAAAATATCATATGTTTAAGATAATGTCATGAGAAATGAAATGTATATCTCGAAATTTCTGGGAATGTCTCCAAAAGTATTCTTCATTATTAACGACTTTTGCGTAACTGGTAAACCATAAGAGATGGACAAAATTTTACTACACAAAAAATGTAGATCGCGTTAAAATACACAACTTATATCATATACATTTTTTTGATGAGTGAACCGTTTTCGAGATATTGCTTGTTATTTCCTTAAATTTTCCAATACTTATACTTTTTCTCAAATTCGTTATTCATTTTTTTATGTCCTGGACATGCAAAGAGAATGGAATGCGCCACATAGCAACCAGCGATAAAATATTTGTCTATCGCTTAAAAGCTACCATATTCCCCTTGCATCTACAAGAAAATTACAAATTAGATTGACATTTCGATATCTCGATTAATATGAAGCATATGGAGAATAGGCGTTTGTAAAAATAGATTGTACAAGAGTAGAGAAAGTCATGTGAGTGTAACACATCAGATTTTTTTATGTCCTGGACATGCAAAGAGAATGGAATGCGCCACATAGCAACCAGCGCTTAAAAGATTTGACTATCGCTTAAAATCTACGATATTCCCCTTGCATCTACAAGAAAATTACCAATAAGATTAACAGCTCGATATCTCGATTAACATGAAGCATATGGAGAATAGGCGTTTGTAAAAATAGATTGTACAAGAGTAGAGAAAGTCATGTGAGTGTAACACATCAGATTTTTTTGTCTTGGATATGCAAAGGGTATTAATCTGTGGCAAAGGGAATGGTGCTGCACCTAGCAACCAGCTATTAAGAGATATGTATGTGCTTAAAGGCTACTGTATTTCTATATTGCCCTTGTAAATATATATTCCCCTTACATCTACAAGAAAATTAGCAATAAGATAGAGTCTGCATATGTTTATCTCGATTAACATGAAGTAGATGGAGAATAAGCGTTTGTAAAAATAGTTTGTACAAGAGTAGAGAAAGTCATGTGAGTGTAGCACATCAGATTTTTTTAAGTGGGAACCTACAATTAGAGGCAATTTAAATTCAGACCATCACCACGTCCTCCAAAGAAACAGACTAATGGCATTAACTTTCCCCCATAATGTCAAGCAACTTCTATTCAAGACATTGCTTTCTACAACGCTTAGTTTTGGATAGATTGTATAGTCTCCCCTTTAAACGGTCCACCCTGTATAATCGCAATTATGTATATGTAATCGAAAACGTAATTATGCAAAATAAGGGCCGCTCGAAAAAAGAATGAAACACTGTGAGATCGTTAGATGTTTTGTTTCTCGCGATAGCATGGAAAGAGTATGGAATTTTAGGGCGCACACAGCGTCCAGTTCTTAAACACTGACTCGCTATTCCCTTTCCATCTGTAACGAAGTGTGTAATGTGACTATTTCTGCAAATGTTTTCTGGATTAACGCGAGGTGGATATAAAAATATGATTTCGTAAGAATATTTGTATACACACTAATACACGATAGTGGGTAGAGAAAGTCATGTGAATGTAATGCATAAACTTTATAGCCAGGACACCGGCATCAGTAAATCTGCCATGATTAACTGTCTAAACCTACGTCTACTTATACTGAACATTCAGTCCCTGTCAAGTAAATTAAATAAAGTTTAAATTGTTTGGAGTAGTGAAAATAGTTACATTATTTGTTTTGTGTGAATATTGGTGAAATGATAATGCGTATAATTTAGCGAACGTTGAAGGTTGTATATGTGCTAATATGTTTTATAGGAAGTTGTATAGCCATTGTAGTGTGACCATACTATATGTAATGCCTAATATATTGTATCGGAATATAAATGTAGATAAACTCTGTGTAGAAAACCATTTGGAAGTGGTGGTCATAAGGTTACTGACTTTTAAGCTAGTTGCGTTATTACAGTAAGGATTGCCTAGCGGTCATATCAATATGCCTTTTAAGCTCTATTGACAAAAGTTTTACTTTCTCTACTACGTATAGTAAGTAGGGGAAGTATTGTATTCCACCCAAAAATTCTATACCGAGATTTCACCGGAAATACATGTTTTGAGACCCCCTGAATAAAAAAAAGCATTTTTGGAAACGTGTCCGTATGTGTGTCTGTCTGTGAACAGCATAACTCAGAAACGAACAGTCGGATAAACACCAAACTTGGTATTTAGATTCAGTATCTTCCAGAGATGCGACACGAAGGTTTTCAAGAAAATCCCCCATCCCAGATTACCCTTTACATGGAAGATTTTTCGAAAATTTTAATTTTCTCAAAAATGGCTGTTAATGATGTTGATTAAAATATTATATGTTTACGATATTTTTATGACAAATAAAATGTATATCTTGAATTTTCTGGGAATGTCTCCAAAAGTATTCTTCATTGTGAACGACTTTTGCATAACTGATAAATACAATTAGAGATAGACACAATTTTACTACACAAGAAATGTAGATCGCGTTAAAATACACAATTTATGTCATATACATTTTTTTTGTTGAGTGAACCATTTTCGAGATATTGCTTGTTATTCCCTTAAATTTTTCAATACTTATTTTCTCAAATGGGAATTCGTTATTCATTTTTTTGTCGTTAATATGCAAAGAGAATTAATCTGTGGCAAAGGGAATGGTGCTGAACCTAGCAACTAGCTATTAAGAGATATGTATGTGCTTAAAGGCTACTGTATTTCCATATTGCCCTTGTAAATATATATTCCCCTTACATCTACAAGAAACTTAGCAATAAGATATAGTCTGCAAATGTTTATCTCGATTAACATGAATTAGATGGAGAATAAGCGTTTGTAAAAATAGTTTGTACAAGGGTAGAGAAAGTGATGTGAGTGTAACACATCAGATTTTTTTGTCAACGTTATAAATAACCAGAAATAGGAATTTATAGCAGCACTAAAGCTAGGGCGGAATGAAATAAGTTTCAACTATCACTGGACTATAGGCGAGGATGTTCTAGAGATAAACCACCCCAAACCTCGTACATTGTTTAGGCGTTTGCAGACAACATTCGGAATAGCTTTTACCTGCTTGTTACTGACTCTGGGCCTTTCGTTTTTGCTTCTTTGAGTGTAGATAACTTGAAGCCAAGTGCATAAGAATTCCTGTGCTTGATAATAATGCTATCGGCTCTTGAATGCGTAAAAGTATTAACCTCAGCAAATTGTTACTGCATTCGGTTACAACTAAGGACAAGCATGCTTAGACAATGTTGTAACCAACATTCCATATTGTAACATATGCACTAACGTTTAGCAGATTCCATTCTGTAATCACAATGCACTACAAGCAAAAGTAACTCTGATAAACTCTGGATACAATAATACCTCGATTTATATAAGTTTACGTTACGCAGTTTGGGTAAATTGCTCTTCCGGGGTCCCCGACAGCGATTGAAGTGATGTCTTATATGTCCTACAGATGTAATGTGTCATTATCTAGCTCTAACGCAATGCTGGCAACATATGAATAAGTAATGCCGCCAAAACCGGTAAGATATCCCTAATCTCTCGGCATGCGTTCTTAATTACTTATTTTTGGTTTATTGATTTTTTAGCTTTCTAATTTCACGGAAGGTTAGCCTTACGTTAGGTTTTTTTTATATAAGCTTAAGTTTCTGATTTCACGGAAGGTTAGCCTTACGTTAGGTTTTTTTTATATAAGCTTAAGTTTGATTTCACGGAAGGTTAGCCTTACGTTAGGTTTTTTTTTTATATAAGCTTAAGTTTCTGATTTCACGGAAGGTTAGCCTTACGTTAGGTTTTTTTTTTATATAAGCTTAAGTTTCTGATTTCACGGAAGGTTAGCCTTACGTTAGGTTTTTTTTTATATAAGCTTAAGTTTCTGATTTCACGGAAGGTTAGCCTTACGTTAGGTTTTTTTTTATATAAGCTTAAGTTTCTGATTTCACGGAAGGTGAGCCTTACGTTAGGTTTCTTTATATAAGCTTAAGTTTCTGAATTCTCAGAAGGTTAGCCTTACGTTAGATATTTTATATAAGCTTAAGTTTCTGATTTCACGGAAGGTTAGCCTTACGTTAGGTTTTTTTATATAAGCTTAAGTTTGATTTCACGGAAGGTTAGCCTTACGATAGATTTTTTTTATATAAGCTTAAGTTTCTGATTTCACGGAAGGTTAGCCTTACGTTAGGTTTTTTTTTATATAAGCTTAAGTTTGATTTCACGGAAGGTTAGCCTTACGTTAGGTTTTTTTTATACAAGCTTAAGTTTGATTTCACGGAAGGTTAGCCTTAAGTTAGATTTTTTTTATATAAGCTTAAGTTTCTGATTTCACGGAAGGTTAGCCTTACGTTAGGTTTTTTTTTATATAAGCTTAAGTTTGATTTCACGGAAGGTTAGCCTTACGTTAGGTTTTTTTGTATAAGCTTAAGTTTCTGATTTCACGGAAGGTTAGCCTTACGTTAGGTTTTTTTTATATAAGCTTAAGTTTGATTTCACGGAAGGTTAGCCTTACGTTAGGTTTTTTTATATAAGCTTAAGTTTCTTATTTCACGGAAGGTTAGCCTTACGTTAGGTTTTTTTTTTTATAAAAGCTTGTGTTTCTGATTTCACGGAAGGTTAGCCTTACGTTAGGTTTTTTTTTATAAAAGCTTGTGTTTCTGTATTTCCGTCTGGAAGAACGTTGTCGCATAAATCGCAGATTGTTACTTCGTTGATTATGCCATGCTGCACGAGTAATGCGTTGCGTTTTTGTGAGCGGCAATACAAAATGAAGAAGAAGAAGAAGAAGAAGTAATAACGCATCGTTGCATCGCGGATTTTCACTACTTATTTTAAGCTAGCACTTCCTATTGAGCGTCTGTATTAGCGGGAAGATGGCTACGTTTGTTGTGTTTATATAGCAATTTTCCTATAAAAGTAAAACACCCAAAAGGGGCGGGCAGGTAGGTACCAGCTATTGGCGAGATCACAACTGCTTATATCTTCACTCTTAAGGTAATTTATTGCATTCTTTCTTGCTTTTTTCAGCGTTTTCAACGGTGACCCCAGTAGAGCAAAATAGCCCAGAGGTTTAATGAAGCTAATAAAGCTAACAAAAAGATCTGTAAATTACCTAAATTCTGTTGAATGGGGAAGCATTTTAAATCATGCTTCAAACGGTTTCGATGTTTTTTATGAAATATTTTGTAACTCTATGGATGACTGCTTTCCAATAGCTACAGTGCTTTTCTGCCATACTGTGGCCACCGCAAGGCTGCTCGCGCGCCGGTCGCCGTAGCTCAGACTTCCGTTGAAACATTTCTAATATCACCGCAATCGCCTCACGTTCTCATAGTTACTATTAAAATTAAAATGATAATAAGCACAAACCGTATCATAAGAGATGTTGGGAATGTTGTTCTTCCTTTTCAGGAAATTTTCATTCACACAGGAGAGTTCAATATCCGAAATTGAGCTAAGGTTTCGTCTGATGTTTTCCTTTAGTTCTCAGAAATATTACTTTACTGGCTCAGAAATGTTAATTGCAATACTAAGGTTTACATCACATTAAGAAATGGTAATAAATATTCGCCAATAACAAAAATAATTAAATTAAGATTGCCATGAGTTGCGAATAATTGCAATGAACACTCTAAATAAAACCAAGTAATGCATGAAGACAAATGTCTTGAATGTTTTGAAGTTTACTGCGAGATAACTTTTTTTAATTACTCTATTTTACGTCGCTTTAACTTCAGGGGCATATCGCGACGGATCTGTTTTGTGGATAACTTTTAGATCGAAGTGTGGCGAACAGCCTTCTAGGTCTCATCCCTTAACCACCCGCTTCGTCGTATCCACAGAGACCCTAGCGCATAGCAGCCGGATCTTCCGCTTCGTGCCGTGCAAATGGCATTAGGGTGCCGTCCAGTCTACCTTCTTTCATTGTCTGTGGATAGATGGCACAGCACCTATTTTTACTTTTTACTTTCTCTACTACGTATAGTAAGTAGGGGAAGTATTGTATTCCACCCAAAAATTCGATACCGAGATTTCACCGAAATACATGTTTTGAGACCCCCTGAATCCAAAAAAAGCATTTTTGGAAACATGTCCGTGTGTGTCTGTGAACAGCATAACTCAGAAACGAACAGTCGGATAAACACTAAACTTGGTATTTGGGTTCAGTATCTTCCAGAGATGCGACACAAAGGTTTTCAAGAAAATCCCCCCACTCCAGATTACCCTTTACATTGAACATTTTTCGAAAATTCTAATTTTCTCAAAAATGGCTCTAACGATTTTGATTAAAATACCATATGTTTAAGATATTTTCATGACAAATGAAATATATATCTTGAATTTTCTGGGAATGTCTCCAAAAGTATTCTTTATTGTGAACGACTTTTGCATAACTGGTAAACCATAAGAGATAAACACAATTTTACTACACAAAAATGTAGATCGCGTTAAAATACACAATTTATGTCATATACATTTGTTTTGTTGACTGAACCATTTTCGAGATATTGCTTGTTATTCCCTTAATTTTTTCAATACTTATTTTCTCAAATGGGAATTTGTTATTCAATTTTTATCTTGTGTATGCAAACAGTATTAATCCGTGGCAAAGGGAATGGTGCTGCACCTAGCAACCAGCTATTAAGAGATATGTATGTGCTTAAAGGCTACGGTATTTCTATATTGCTCTTGTAAATATATATTCACCTTACATCTACAAGAAACTTAGCAATAAGATAGTCTGAAAATGTTTATCTCGATTAACATGAAGTAGATGGATAATATGCGTTTGTATAAATAGTTTGTACAAGAGTAGGGAAAGTCATGTGAGTTTAACACGTCAGATTTTTGCTATTGTTAAAGTGGAACTTTGGGTCATGGTATTAAATATGCAATCCCGTATTTACCTTGCGGCTGAGGTAAACCACGAAAAAACCTCAGTCCGATTGGTGGGCCTACGGGATTTGAACCCGGGACCTCCTGAATGCGGGCCACAGACGTCACAGACGTCGCTCGGCTTAATCAGATTTGAATCAGTGTAATGACTGCAAAAGGTGGCTGCACTTAATACCGTTTGTCTGGAAGACAATGCAAGAAAAAATATTCAAAATAACATGTTCGTTGATTTATAAAACTATTGTCTTTATACTGCTGATTTCAAATAAGCCATATTGCCCACCTCTTTTTCTCGTATCACCTACCGTGGGTGGGAGATACTGCCAAACACTCCATTTTGTCTTTTTTTCTTCTTCTTCTTCTTCTTCTTCTTCTTCTTCTTCTTCTTACAAAACACGGTTTAGAACACACGGTCTGTTCTGAGGTTAATTTTCAAATTGATCTCCATCTTTTTCGTGGTCGTCCAATTCCTCTATTACCAAATGATTTGTAAAGCAATGCTTGCCTAGGAAACCTTGAGGGATCAAGTCTTAATACATTTCTTTTCTTTTTTACTTTCTCTACTATGTATAGTAAGGGAAGTATTGAATTCCACCCAAAAATTCGAAACCGAGATTTCACCGTCGGATAAGTCGGATAAGTAACAAACTTAGCATTTGAGTTCAGTATCTTCCAAGGATGCAACAAGGGGAATTTCAAGAAAATTCCCTACCCCAATCACCCTTTACATGAAACATTTTTTGAAAATTCTGATTTTCTAAAAAAATTGCTCTATGAATTTGTATTAAAACGCCATATATTTAAGATATTTACACGATAAATAAAATGTATATCTTGAATTTCCTGAGAATGGCCTCTTCATTCGGATGGAATTTTGTATAACCTTGTATAACTGGTAAACGTTAAGCCATGGACGAAAAAAATACTACATACAAAATTACATGGGCCATTTCTGAGAAATCCCTTATTAAATGTTCGAATTTTCATTTTTTGGTCATTCTTTAAAGTTATTCAACATTCAGTTGTTTCTCGCGATTGCATGGAAACAGCATGGACGTTTAGGACCAGCATATAGTGTCCAGTTCTTAAACGTTTGACTATCGCTGTTCTCTTTGTATCCATAATGAAGTGTTTAATGTAACTATTTTTCCAAATGTTTATTTGGATTAAAATATGGTAGATAGAAAAATAATCCTTAGTAGGAATAGTTTGTGTACACAGTCATAAACTATAGAGGGCAGAGAAAGTCATGTGAATCTATAACAGGTTTTTTCTGGTATTTTTCTATTTCCTGGACTCCTTGTAGTACTGTTCTCTGATATCGACGTCTCTTAGTCTGTCTGCTTTAAGTCACTCCTGGTATAGATCTTAAAAACTTGATCTGTGTCGCTTCCAACTTTGATTTTTTACTTTCTCTACTACGTATAGTAAGTAGGGGAAGTATTGTATTCCACCCAAAAATTCGATACCGAGATTTCACTGGAAATACATGGTTTGAGATCCCTTGAATCCAAAAAAAGCATTTTTGGAAACATGTCCTTGTGTGTGTCTGTGTGTCTGTCTGTGAACAGCATAACTCAGAAACAAACAGTCGGATAAACACCAAACTTGGTATTTAGGTTCAGTATCTTCCAAGGATGCGACACGAAGGTTTTCAAGAAAATTTCCCACCCCAAATTACCCTTTACATGGAAGATTTTTCGAAAATTTTAATTTTCTCAAAAATGGCTAACGATTTTGATTAAAATATCATATGTTTAAGATATTTTTATGACAAATAAAATTTGTATCTTGAATTTTCTTGGATTGTCTCCAAAAGTATTCTTCATTGTGAACGGCTTTTGCATAACTGGTAAACCATAAGAGATAGACAAAATTTTACTACACGCAAAATGTAGATCGCGTTAAAATACAAATTTATGCCATACACATTTTTTTTTGAGTGAATTGTTTTCGAGATATTGCTTGTTATTCCCTTAAATTTTTCAATACTTATTTCCTCAAATGGGAATTCGTTATTCATTTTTTTGTCTTGCATACGCAAAGAGTATTAATCTGTGGCAAAGGGAATGGTGCTTAATAGCAACCAGCTATTAAGAGATATCTATTTGCTTAAAGGCTACTGTGTTTCTATATTGCCCTTGTAAATATATATTCCCCTTGCATCTACAAGAAACTTAGCAATAAGATAGAGTCTGCAAATGCTAATCTCGATTAACATGAAGTAGATGGAGAATAAGCGTTTGTAAAAATAGTTTGTACAAGAGTAGAGAAAGTCATGTGAGTGTAGCACATCAGGCTTTTTTTAACAACGTTTCGCTATCATATTTTAACGCTGACTTTGTTACTAAGTTTTATAGTCTTAATTTGACATTCATTATGTTTTTTGCAAAATGTCTTTCAATGCATCCATTTTATAACTTCCTTAGCGTCTAATTCTATATGGGCATGAAAGGTCGGAAATTTTGCTCAGAGGTCGCTTTATCAGGCTTGAGGTACTTTTACGTGCCGTAAATTCACGACACGGGACCACCTGCTTCCGAAGGAAGCCATGCTAAGGATTTTTATGCCTGAAAAAATCCATCGCCCTCCGCCGGGTTGAACCCGCACCTCGGGAACTAGAGGTAACCACTACGCCACGAAGAACGACATGGCCATGGCTTTAGTGTTTTTACAAGATTTTACGGTATTATTATGGCCGTTAATAATCTTATGTAAATTGTTGACTGATTTCTGTAATTTATACTCCTTCTATGCCAACAATATCTGGTCGTCAAAAATAATATGGTATTATTATTTATTATTATTATTTATTGAGATTCCCTTTGACATATAAAGGGTCTTTCAACAAGTGTCCTATCTTTAACATGTGATGGCTGCCGTTGTTATTGAGTGACAGCAGTAATTTTTACTTTCTCTACTACGTATAGTAAGTAGGGGAAGTATTGCATTCCACCCAAAAATTCGATACCGGTATTTCACAGGAAATTCCTGAGACCCCCTGAATCCAAAAAAAGCATTTTTGGAAACATTTCCGTGTGTGTGTGTGTTTGTTTGTGTGTGTGTGTGTGTGAACAGCATAACTCAGAAACGAACAGTCGGATAAACACCAAACTTGGTATTTAGATTCAGTATCTTCTAGAGATGCGACACGAAGGTTTTCAAGAAAATTCCCCCACCCCAGATTACCCTTTACATGGAAGATTTTTCGAAAATTTTAATTTTCTCAAAAATGGATCTAACGATTTTGATTAAAATATCATATGTTTAAGATATTTACATGACAAATAAAATGTATATCTTGAATTTTCTGGGAGTGTCTCCAAAAGTATTCTTCATTGTGAGCGACTTTTGCATAACTGGTAAACCATAAGAAATAGACAAAATTTTACTACACAAAAATGTAGATCGCGTTAAAATACACAATTTATGTCATATACATTTTGTTTGTTGAGGGAACCATTTTCGAGATATTGCTTGTTATTCCCTTAAATTTTTCAATACTTATTTTCTCAAATGGGAATTCGTTATTCATTGTTTTGTCTTGGATATGCAAAGAGTATTAATCTGTGGCAAAGGGAAATGTGCTGCACCTAGCAACCAGCTGTTAAGAGATATGTATGTGCTTAAAGGCTACTGTATTTCTATATTGCCCTTGTAAATATATATTCCCCTTACACCTACAAGAAAATTAGCAATAAGATAGAGCCTGCAAACGTTGATCTGGATTAACATAAAGTAGATGAAGAATAAGCGTTTGTAAAAATAGTTTGTACAAGAGTAGAGAAAGTCATGTGAGTGTAACACATCAGATTTTTTCATGTGGTTACAGTTGCTATTGACAAATAGCCATGGAACGTTATAGCATTCAGCAACGCGTGGAAATTATGAAAATTTATTATCAAAATGGATCATATGTTCATCAAACCTTCCGTGTAATGTGCGAAGTTTACGGTGTGCATAATAGTCCCTGCGAGAGAACGATTCGGCGTTTGATCGATAAATTTGAAAAAAGTGGTTCTGTCAGCGATCAAAGAACGCCTATACGTAATCGACGTAAGTGCTTCAACGAAAACATAGGCGCCGTTCTTGAGAGTGTACGCGAGAACGGAAACAAATCAATTGCTCGTCGAGCGCAAGAATTGGGGATTTCGCCAACCACAACTTGGCGAATTCAGCATCTGCAATTGAAGTTTCACCCTTACAAAATGTTGTTAACTCAAGAAATAAAGTCCAACAACCATAGATTGCGCCGTGTATTCGCTGGCTGGGCTATGGAGCAAGTGGGCTATGGGTCAGCTTCTGACCGGGATTTTTGTCGAAAAATCTTCTTCAGCGACGAAGCCCACTTTTGGATGGATGGTTGTGTTAACAAACAAAATTGCCGCTATTGGAGCAATCACAATCCAATGCACATTCAAGAACGACCACTTCATCCCCAAAAGGTTACTGTGTGGTGTGGATTTTGGTATGGCGGAATCACTGGTCCATGTTTTTTCCAAGATGAAGATGGAGAAACTGTAACTCTCAATGGAGAAAGATACTGGGACTATTTTTGGTCTCAATCGGATGGTATGGATCTCGGAAACATCTGGTTCCATGTCATACTGCTCTCGAAACAATCGATGTTTCGAAGGAGAAGTTCAGAGGTTTCATCGTTTCCCGTGGTGGTGATGTTAACTGGGCCCCGAGGTCATGTGATTTAACGCAGTTGGATTACTTCTAGTGGGGTTATGTTAAATCTGAGTTTATGTCAAGAAGCCAGAAACAGTAAATGATCTTATGAATAACATCACGCGTGTTATTCGTGAAGTTGGACATAATTTACGTTCTTCTGTCATTGAAAATTGGGTCAACCGTATACGCGCCACCCATCGAAGTCGCGGCGATCACTTAACTGGATGTTCTCTTCTACACGTAATGACATTATGTTCCAAAATGAAAAAATAAATAAACCTCTATCATTTATGGAACGTGTTTTATTTAAGTTCAAAGATAGGACACACTTATTGAAAGACCCGATACAGTGCGGTCGTTTTATGGTGAGGCCACGGATCGCGCGTATGCTTGCTCCCACACTGTCTATTATACTGGAGGTTATTTGTTCCGTAACTCCAGCATTACTTACTCACGTGATAGTAACATGCACTGTAATGAGTGCCAACCTTGTTATAGGTGGTATATATAGCACGTACAGCCGCTATATGTACTTATCTTGAAACGACCACACTGTACTTTCTCCTCCATTCCTCTATAGCGTTATTCAAAAAGAAGGAACAGACTTTACAAATTTATTTCAATTAACGACAATAGATAGCAACACATATCATAGAATAGGGGGAATTTCAAAGTTTTAAGCCCCACCTATTAGTTCCATTCAGTGCCTACAGCGGCGCTGTGTCTGTTTACGAGAAAATGGCGACGCCACAGAAAAAGTCTGTTTGTGTGCTGCATCCATTGTTTCATTGCAGCGTGCATTTTGTTGCAAGTTCAACAACCAGCCGTCTCGTCATAAAAAGCTTACAATTGATACAATAAATTCGTAGAAGATGGTTGCGTATGCAGACCGAAAAGTACTGGTCGTCCTCGTATAAAAAAGATGCTCATTTTGAGCAGATAAAATACAATTTTGAACTTTTCTCTATTCAGTGATGTATCGAATGTCACCATGTATTGTCGTTCATTAGAAATAAATATTTAAAATTTGTTCCTTCTTTTTGAATAAACCTATATTATTTTATTTAAGCACTCAATATGGGTAATAATACCGTTTTGTATAATTGTAATTACAAAATGAGTGTATGCCTTTATATTTCACATTTACTTTCAAAACATAACATTTATAATACATATTTCCAGTTTTTGCTCTGTTTTTAATTTTATCTGTTCGTTATACCCGTTTTTCAAAGCGTGCGTCATATCACACTTGTTACCTTGTACCTCGGTAGTTAATATGCTTGTTTATTAGGATTACATAATAGTTATATAGCTTAAATGACCGCCATCCAACGTCTGAGAACAGTGACGATACGATTTATACGCAGCTTATTTAACATTGACCAATAACGTTTGGTAATGTCTGACATATCGATGGTCGTTTATCTTATAATATGTTTTGCAATGATGCGATTTTATCAAATAAAACGTTATCTCTTTGGCTTAATGTGTAGTAATTAATACCCCGCTCATCCAATTGTGTATTTTAAAAAACGTTGGTTTCCAAATTAACTGTTCTTAAAAAAACATGATTTTGTGTTCTGATTTTAGCGTATTTTGAGGTTAACTATTTTCTTATTCCTACAGTTGGTAACATTTGTTAGTATTCCGCAACACATTAGATTGTCATTCATTTAGTAGGTATGCCGTGATTTGACAGCTGACACAATAGTGATTTGATTTTAAATAACACAAGTAAGAAAGAATTATTAGCTATATAATTTGTTACGTTTTATTCATGGAATAATCTAATAAATCTCATTCGAGGGAATGGTTTCATCAGACAAATTCGCTCGTGCTTTCCACTCGCGTTACAATTTTTCTTTAACACAAACATTATATATCGAAATTTCGCAGGAAATGCATGTTTTGAGGCCCCCGAATCAAAAAAGAATTTTTAGAAAATGTCCATGTGTGAACAGCATAACTCGGAAACGAAATGTCTGATAAATACCAAACTCGTCATTTAAGTTCAGTAACTTTCAAAGATGCTACACAAAGATTTTCAATTCCTGTACCCTAAATAGCTACTCTATACGAAATATTTTTCGAATTTTCTGACTTTCTGTAAAATGACTTAACGATTTTGATTACAAAACCATATATTAAAGATATTTACATGACGAATACAATGTTTATCTTAAATTTTTGGGGAATACTCCTCTTCATTTGGAAATAAATTTATATAATCTTGCATAACTGGTAAGCGTTAAACGATAGACGAAAACGTACTACGCAAAAATGTAGTCGCAGATGATCTCTTTAATACACTCATTTTATTTCAGATAACTCTTTTGTGGCATTAGCCATTTCCAAGATATCCGTTATTAATGATTCGAATTATTCAATCTTTCGTCGTTCTTCTAAAAGTGCTGTCAATTTTCAGCTGTTTCTCGCGATGTCATGGAAAGGGTGTGAAATATTAAGGCCAGTGTTGAGCGTAAAGTTTAAAACATTTGGCTAGCGCTATTCCCATTGTATCTATAAGGAAATGTGTAATGTAGCTATTTTCGAAAAGTTTATCTCGATTGTAGTGAGGTAGATAGGAAAATAAATTTTTGTAAGAATAATGTTCATACATTAATAAGCGACAGAAGGTAAAGAAAGTCAAGTGAATGTAACACATCAGATTTTTACTTTCTCTACTACGTATAGTAAGTAGGGGAAGTATTGTATTCCACCTAAAAATTCGATACCGAGATTTCACCGGAAATACATGTATTCAGACCCTCTGAATCCAAAATAAGCATTTTTGGAAACATGTCCGTGTAGTGTCTGTGTGTCTGTCTGTCTGTGTGTGTGTCTGTCTGTCTGTGAACAGCATAACTCAGAAACGAACAGTCGGATAAACACCAAACTTGGTATTTAGGTTCAATATCTTCCAAGGATGCGACACGAAGGTTTTCAAGAAAATCCTCCCACCCCAGATTACTCTACACAAGAAAGACTTATCGAAAATTTTAATTTTCTCAAAAATGGCTCTAACGATTTTGATTAAAATATCATATGTTTAAGATATTTTCATGACAAATAAAATGCATATCTTGAATTTTCTGGGAATGTCTCCAAAAGTATTCTCCATTGTGAACGAATTTTGCATAACTGGTAAACCATAAGAGATAGACAAACTTTTACTACACAATAAACGTAGATCGCGTTAAAATACACAATTTATGTCATACATTTTTTTTGTTGAGTGAACCATTTTCGAGATATTGCTTGTTATTCCCTTAAATTTTTACTTTCTCTACTACGTATAGTAAGTAGGGGAAGTATTGCATTCCACCCAAAAATTCGATACCGAGATTTCACCGGAAATGCATGTTTTGAGACCTCCTGAATCCAAAAAAAGCATTTTTGGAAACATGTCCGTGTGTGTGTGTGTGTGTGTCTGTGTGTCTGTGAACAGCATAACTCAAAAACAAACAGCCGGATAAGCACCAAACTTGGTATTTAGGTTCAGTATCTTCCAGAGTTGCGACACGAAAGTTTTCAAGAAAATCCCTCCACCCCAGACTACTCTTTACATGGAAGATTTTTCGAAAATTTTAATTTTCTCAAAAATGGCTCTAACGATTTTGATGAAAATATCACATATTTAAGATAATGTCATGAGAAATGACATGTATATCTCGAATTTTCTGGGAATGTCACCAAAAGTATTCTTCATTGTGAACGACGTTTGCATAACTGGTAAACCATAAGAGATAGACAAAATTTTACTACACAAAAAATGTAGATCGCGTTAAAATACACAACTTATGTCATATACATTTCTTTTGTTGAGTGAACCGTTTTCGAGATATTGCTTGCTATTTCCTTACATTTTCCAATACTTATACTTTTTCTCAAATTCGTTATTCATTTTTACTTTCTCTACTACGTATAGTAAGTAGGGGAAGTATTGCATTCCACCCAAAAATTCGATACCGAGATTTCACCGGAAATACATGTTTTGAGACCTCCTGAATCCAAAAAAAGCATTTTTGGAAACATGTCCGTGTGTGTGTCTGTGTGTGTGTGTGTGTCTGTGTGTGTGTGTGTGTGTCTGTGAACAGCATAACTCAAAAACTAACAGTCGGATAAACACCAAACTTGGTATTTACTTTCAGTATTTTCCAGAGATGCGACACGAAGATTTTCAAGAAAATCCCCCCACCCCAGACTACCCTTTACATGGAACATTTTTCGAAAATTTTAATTTTCTCAAAAATGGCTCTAACGATTTTGATGAAAATATCATATGTTTAAGATAATGTCATGAGAAATGAAATGTATATCTCGAAATGTCTGGGAATGTCTCCAAAAGTATTCTTCATTATGAACGACTTTTGCATAACTGGTAAACAATAAGAGATAGACAAAATTTTACTACACAAAATATGTAGATCGCGTTAAAATACACAACTTATATCATATACATTTTTTTTGTTGAGTGAACCGTTTTCGAGATATTGCTTGTTATTTCCTTAAATTTTCCAATAATTATACTTTTTCTCAAATTCGTTATTCATTTTTTTATGTCCTGGACATGCAAAGAGAATGGAATGCGCCACATAGCAACCAGCGATAAAATATTTGACTATCGCTTATAAACTACCATATTCCCCTTGCATCTACAAGAAAATTACAAATAAGATTGACATCTCGATATCTCGATTAATATGAAGCATATGGAGAATAGGCAATGGTAAAATTAGATTGTACAAGAGTAGAGAAAGACATGTGAGTGTAACACATCAGATTTTTCAATACTTATTTTCTCAAATGGGAATTCGTTATTCATTTTTACTTTCTCTACTACGTATAGTAAGTAGGAGAAGTATTGTATTCCACCCAAAAATTCGATACCGAGATATCACCGGAAATGCATGTTTTGAGACCTCCTGAATCCAAAAAAAGCATTTTTGGAAACATGTCCGTGTGTGTGTGTGTGTCTGTGTGTCTGTGAACAGCATAACTCAAAAACAAACAGCCGGATAAGCACCAAACTTGGTATTTAGGTTCAGTATCTTCCAGAGTTGCGACACGAAGGTTTTCAAGAAAATCCCTCCACCCCAGACTACTCTTTACATGGAAGATTTTTCGAAAATTTTAATTTTCTCAAAAATGGCTCTAACGATTTTGATGAAAATATCACATATTTAAGATAATGTCATGAGAAATGACATGTATATCTCGAATTTTCTGGGAATGTCACCAAAAGTATTCTTCATTGTGAACGACGTTTGCATAACTGGTAAACCATAAGAGATAGACAAAATTTTACTACACAAAAAATGTAGATCGCGTTAAAATACACAACTTATGTCATATACATTTCTTTTGTTGAGTGAACCGTTTTCGAGATATTGCTTGCTATTTCCTTACATTTTCCAATACTTATACTTTTTCTCAAATTCGTTATTCATTTTTACTTTCTCTACTACGTATAGTAAGTAGGGGAAGTATTGCATTCCACCCAAAAATTCGATACCGAGATTTCACCGGAAATACATGTTTTGAGACCTCCTGAATCCAAAAAAAGCATTTTTGGAAACATGTCCGTGTGTGTGTCTCTGTGTGTGTGTGTGTGTGTGTGTGTGTGTGTGTGTATGTGTATGTGTGTGTCTGTGAACAGCAAAACTCAAAAACTAACAGTCGGATAAACACCAAACTTGGTATTTACGTTCAGTATCTTCCAGAGATGCGACACGAAGATTTTCAAGAACATCCCCCCACCCCAGACCACCCTTTACATGGAACATTTTTCGAAAATTTTAATTTTCTCAAAAATGGCTCTAACGATTTTGATGAAAATATCATATGTTTAAGATAATGTTATGAGAAATGAAATGTATATCTCGAAATTTCTGGGAATGTCTCCAAAAGTATTCTTCATTGTGAACCACTTTTGCATAACTGGTAAACCATAAGAGATACACAAAACGTTACTACACAAAAACTGTAGATCGCATTAGAATACACAATTTATGTCATATACATTTTTTTTTGCTGAGTGAACCGTTTTCGAGACATTGCTTGTTATTCCCTTAAATTTTCCAATCTTATACTTTTTGTCAAATTCGTTATTCATTTTTTTGTCCTAGTAATGCAAAGAGAATGGAATGCTCCACATAGCAACCACCTCTTAAAATATTTGACTATCTCATAAAGCTTAGCATTTCCCCTTCCATCTACAAGAAAATTAGCAATAAGATTAACATCATTAGAGAAAGGCATGTGAGTGTAACACATCAGATTTTTTTGTCTTGGATATGCAAAGCGTTATAATCTGTGGCAAAGGGAATGGTGCTGCACCTAGCAACCAGCTATTAAGAGATATGTCTGCGCTTAAAGGCTACTTTTTACTTTCTCTACTACGTACAGTAAGTAGGAGAAGTATTGTATTCCACCCAAAATTTCGATACCGAGATTTCACCGGAAATACATGTTTTGAGACCCCTGAATCCAAAAAAGCATTTTTGGAAACATGTCCGTGTGTGTGTCTGTGTGTCTGTCTGTGTGTATGTGTGTCTGTCTGTGTGTGTGTGTCTGTGAACAGCATAACTCAGAAACGAACAGTCGGATAAACACCAAACTTGGTATTTAGGTTCAGTATCTTCCAAGGATGCGACACGAAGGTTTCCAAGAAAATCCCCTCACCCCAGAGTACCCTTTACATGGAAGATTTTTCGAAAATTTTAATTTTCTCAAAAATGGCTCTAACGATTTTGATTAAAATATCATATGTTTAAGATATTTTTATGACAAATAAAATGTATATCTTGAATTTCCTGGGAATGTCTCCAAAAGTATTCTTCATTGTGAACGACTTTTGCATAACTGGTAAACCATAAGAGATAGACAAAATGTTACTACACAAAAAATGTAGATCGCGTTAAAATACACAATTTATGTCATATACATTTGTTTAGTTGAGTGAACCATTTTCGAGATATTGCTTGTTATTTCCTTAAAATTTCCAATACTTATACTTTTTCTCAAATTCGTTATTCAATTTTTTATGTCCTGGATATGCAAACGAAAACAATGCACCACATAGCAACCAGCGCTTAAAAGATTTGACTATCGCTTATAACCTACCATGTTCTCCTTGCATCTACAAGAAAATTAGCAGTAAGATTGACATCTCGATATCTCGACTAACATTAAGCATATGGAGAATGAACGTTTGTAAAAATAGTTTGTACAAGAGTAGAGAAAGTCATGTGAGTGTAACACATCAGATTTTTTACTTTCACTACTACGTATAGTAAGTAGGGGAAGTATTGTATTCCACCCAAAAATTCGATACCGAGATTTCGCCGGAAATACATGTTTTGAGACCTCCTGAATCCAAAAAAAGCATTTTTGGAAACATTTCCGTGTATGTGTCTGTGTGTGTGTGTGTGTGTGTGTGTGTGTGTGTGTGACTGTGAACAGCATAACTCAAAAACGAACAGTCGGATAAGCACCAAACTTGGTATTTAGATTCAGTATCTTCTAGAGATGTGACACTAAGGTTTTCAAGAAAATCCCTCCACCCCAGACTACCCTTTACATGGAAGATTTATCGAAAATTTTAATTTTCTCAAAAATGGCTCTAACGATTTTGATGAAAATATCATATGTTTAAGATAATGTCGTGAAAATGAAATATATATCTCGGATTTTCTGGGAATGTCTCCAAAAGTATTCTTCATTGTGAACGACTTTTGCGTAACTGGTAAACCATAAGAAATAGACAAAATTTTGCTACACAAAAAATGTAGATCGCGTTAAAATACACAATTTATGTCATATACTTTTTTTTGAGTCAACCATTTTCGAGATATTGCTTGTTATTCCCTTAAATTTTCCAATACTTGTACTTTTTCTCAAATTCGTTATTCATTTTTTTATGTCCTGGACATGCAAAGAGAAAGGAATGCGCCACATAGCAACCAGCGCTTAAAATATTTGACTATCGCTTAAAACCTACCATATTCCCCTTGCATCTACATGAAAATTACTAATAAGATTGACATCTCGATATCTCGATTAACATGAAGCATATGGAGAGTAAGCGTTTGTAAAAATAGTTTGTACAAGAGTAGGGAAAGTCATGTGAGTGAAACACATCAGATTTTTTTAGTAGGTTTAACGCCCGTTCATACTGCATACGGCACCACAGGCGCTGGACACATGCAATACAATTACATCTATTTGGGAAAGAGCTTTTGGAACGAAAACGAGGAGGACTAAGGAAATCCTGGAAAAAATCTGTCAGGGAAGACTATCCTGGCGGGATTTCAACCGCGGACCTCTAGACCAGTTCGTGTTTTTAACGGCCTCAGCCACCCATTCCGGTGCGAATCTATCGATAAACTGGTAACCCCTCTTGGTATTACCTATAATAATACACCTGGAAATACAAAGCTTTCACTAATATCAAAAGAATAAAGAAAACAGAATTTGACACACTAGAGTGGGTACTGCTGCAAAGAACGAAGATGAGAAGCATCAAGGAGAGCATTTTCCGATCTTGTTTTGTTCTCGTTAACATCCCACGCGGGAGAGTTGGGTTCCCTAGGGATGGCATGCAACAAATGTAGCCGGAATTACACCTAATAGTTGGCAGCAGTAAAGTAGCAAATGGCTGCTACTCCACCCGCTGGCGTGTAAATGAAAGGACGATAAATTTGTGTTTATCGACCACAGCGGCTGGGCTGTTTTGGTTAAAATTACGGCATGGCACGGTTCCCTTTCATGTCATTAGAGGAAATCTTTGGACTTGCAGCAGCTTTCCTTCAAGGACATATGGTGCTTGTAGTCTCATTACTACAGCTTGGCGGAAACGTGAAATCTCAAGCAAATAATTACCGAAAATTGTGTACGTTCGCACGTTAGACTCATGTTCGACTCTCTTTGTGGTACTTGCTTTATACCAGCGAGTCAAACGTCTCGCACTTTGTAGTTTTATGCAGCCTGCAGCTTACAGTCTGCACGGAAACACCTGTCCTGGTTTTGCTCAACAAACAGAATGTCTCAGTTAAACGTTTTCAAAAGAAGACTAAAATAATGTACCTATAAATGAGAAAACATAAGTGAATTTTCTTATGCAACTGAAGCTGTTCTATTAGATTAGAACTAGGGATGGGACTTCAATACTCTCGATAATCGGTCGATACTTTGAGATAAACCTTCCGTACTTTTAAATTTTTAAGTTTTGCATTATTGAAAGTTATTGCTTTCAGCTTTGTTAGATAAGGAATGAAAGGAATCGAGATTTCATGTTATTGCCTCGCACATTTCCCCAAACAGTTGCTGGACTCTTGTTCTTGATAGACCTTGACTGCGATGAATGCAATATTCCATAGACTCTTATGTCTAAATCAAAACATGCAAGACAATAGGAGAGGAGTAGGGTACTGGTATTATATGCAGCGTTGACTGAGTTATGAATGAAGCTGATTTAGCTGATGCACTAAATCACGTTTCTGCAATAGCCTGGCTTGGTGACTCGCCCTCTGCCATTACATTTACCTACTATGGTGATCAAACTCTGTGAATTCAGCAAAATTAATCAGAACTTATGACGTGAAATAATATAGGACATGTAAATATTTGTTCTTTTATGAATGTTTGCGTTCTTAAACAAAAGTTTTTGATTCCTTTATATCCCTGTATTTCATATGATACTTCCTTGATTTTCTCTTCAAATTTTTAATTGTGTATAATATGCCTTTGTATGTGAAATGTATGAGGGTGGGTAGTGGAGAGGTTTAATTAACAAACTTATTTTGTTTCCGGGTAGTTACTTGTTACTGGATGAAAAATACATTGCGGTATTATCAACAAACACATTGCTGCCAATTAGAGAATGTCAAACAAGGACAATTTCGGAATCAGCTTTGCAATAGAAAATTGATTACATTTTTGACTACTAATAAAAACAATTCAGTGAACAAGCTATCG
Organism: Deroplatys truncata; assembly: GCA_030765065.1. Taxonomy (NCBI): domain Eukaryota; kingdom Metazoa; phylum Arthropoda; class Insecta; order Mantodea; family Mantidae; genus Deroplatys; species Deroplatys truncata. Next base: position 53,230,169 of record CM060987.1, read on the forward strand.
CCTTTACAGTTTTTTTTATAAAGTGTCCATTATAGGTGTTCGAAAATCAGTATCAGTATCGAGTACGAGAAATAGTATTAGTACTCAAACTAATTATGTACTAATTAACATAAAGTATTAAATAAAACGAAACAATCAGATGTTACACTCACATGACCTTCTCTACTCCTGTTCAAACTATTTTTACAAACGCTTATTCTACATATGCTTCATGCTAATTTTCTTGTAGATGCAAGGGGAATTGCTAGGCTTTAAGTGATAGTCAAATATTTTAAGAGCTGGTTGCTATGTGGAGTATTCCATTCTCTTTGCATGTCCAGGACAAAATATAAATAACGAATTTCAGAAAAAGTATAAGTATTGGAAAATTTAAGGGAATAACAAGCAATATCCCGAAAATGGTTCACCCAACAAAGAAAATGTATATGATATAAATTATGTATTTTAACGCGATCTACATTTTTTGTGTAGTAAATGTTTGTCTATCTCTTATGGTTTACCAGTTATGCAAAAGTCGTTCACAATGAAGAACACTTTTAGAGACATTCCCAGAAAATTCAAGATATACATTTCATTTGTCATAAAAATATCTTAAACATATCATATTTTAATCAAAATCGTTAGAACCATTTTTGAGAAAATTAAAATTTTAAAAAAATGTTCCATATAAAGGATGATGTGGGGTGGGGGCATTTCATTGAAAAACTTCGTGTCGCATTTCGGGAAGATACTGAACCTAAATAGCAAGTTTGGTGTTTATCCGACTGTTCGTTTCTGAATTATGCTGTTCACAGACACACACACACGGACATGTTTCCAGAAATGCTTTTTTGGATTCAGGGGGTCTCAAAACATGTATTTACGGTGAAATACCGGTATTGAATTTTTAGGTGGAATAAAATACTTCCCCTACTTACTATACGTAGTAGAGAAAGTAAAAACACACATAATAAACATAAAATACAATTTAGAGTATTTATATGCAAATCAGTGCTGCTGTTCTTAATTTATATGTAAAAAAATCTGATGTGTTACACTCACATGAATTTCTCTACTCTTGTACAAACTATTTTTACAAACGCTTATTCTCCAGCTACTTCATGTTAATCGAGATAAACATTTGCAGACTAGCTTATTGCTAATTTTCTTGTAGATGTGAGGGGAATATATATTTACAAGGGCAATAAATACAGTAGCCTTTAAGCACATCTTATAAGGACGCGACAGAAAGACCTTCAGGAAAATTCCCCCATCCCAAACTACCGTTGGCATTGAAATTAACGTTTTTGATTAAAATAATATTTTCATGACAAAAGGAATGTATACCTTGAAGTCGTCTTCATGCTTACCAACTTTTGCATAATTGGTAAACCGCAAGAGATACAATGTAACTCTCGTTAAAGCATACAATTTATTTATTTTTATTTTTTTAAATTTTTGAGTTAACCATTTCAAAAATATTCCTTGTTATTGGTTTGAATTTTCAAATGTTGTCCTGTAATCCATTTTGTTGTTTTTTACTGTCTCTACTACGTATAGTAGGTAGGGGAAGTGTTGTATTCCGCCCAAAAATTCGATACCGACATTTTTTGAGATTCCCTGGATCCAAAAAAAGAATTTTTGGAAACATGTCCGTGTGTGTGTGTGTGTGTGTGTGTGTGTGTGTGTCTGTCTGTCTGTGAACAGCATAACTCAGAAACGAACAGTCGGATAAACACCAAACTTGATATTTAGGTTCAGTATCTTCCAGAGATGCGACACGAAGGTTTTCAAGAAAATCCCCCCACCCCAGATTACCCTTTACATGGAAGATTTGTCGAAAATTGTAATTTTCTCAAAAATAGCTCTAACGATTTTGATTAAAATATCATATGTTTGATATTTTCATGACAAATAAAATGTATATCTGGAAATTTCTGGGAATGTCTCCAAAAGTATTCTTCATTGTGAACGACTTTCGCATAACTGGTAAACCACAAGAGATAGACAAAATTTTACTACACAAAAGATGTAGATGCGTTAAAATACACAATTTATGTCATGTACATTTTTGTTGTTGAGTGAAGCATTTTCAAGATATTGCTTGTTATTCCCTTAAATGTTTCAATACTTATTTTCTCAAATCGGAATTCGTTATTAATTACTTTCTCTACTACGTATAGTAAGTAGGGGAAGTATTGCATTCCACCCAAAAATTCGATACCGAGATTTCACCGGAAATACATGTTTTGAGACCCCCTGAATCCAAAAAAAGCATTTTTGGAAACATGTCCATGTGTGTGTGTGTGTGTGTGTGTGTGTGTGTGTGTGTGTGTGTGTGTCTGTGAACAGCATAACTCAAAACGAACAGTCGGATAAACACCAAACTTGGTATTTAGGTTCAGTATCTTCCAGAGATGCGACACGAATGTTTTCAAGAAAATCCCCCCACCCCAGATTACCCTTTACATGGAATATTTTTCGAAAATTTTAATTTTCTCAAAAATGGCTAACGATGTTGATGAAAATATCATATGTTTAAGATAATGTCATGAGAAATGAAATGTATATCTCGAATTTTCTGGGAATGTCTCCAAAAGTATTCCTCATTGTTCACGACTTTTGCATAACTGGTAAACCATAAGAGATAGACAAAATTTTACTACACAAAAAATGTAGATCGCGTTAAAATACACAATTTATGTCATACACATTTCTTTTGTTGAGTGAACCGTTTTGGAGATATTGCTTGTTATTCCCTTAAAATTTCCAATACTTATACTTTTTCTCAAATTCGTTATTCATTTTTTTATGTCCTGGACATGCAAAGAGAATGGAATGCTCCACATAGCAACCAGCGTTAAAATATTTAACTATCGCTTAAAACCTACCATATTCCCGTTGCATCTACAAGAAAATTAGGAAAAAGATTAACATCTCGATATCTCGATTAACATGAAGCATATGGAGAATAGGCGTTTGTAAAAATAGATTATACAAGAGTAGAGAAAGTCATGTGAGTGTAACACATCAGATTTTTTTTACTTTCTCTACTACATATAGTAATTAGGGGAAGTATTGTATTCCACCCAAAATTTCGATACCGAGATTTCACCGGAAATACATGTTTTGAGACCCCCTGAATCCAAAAAAAGCATTTTTGGAAACATGTCCGTGTGTGTGTCTGTGTCTGTGAACAGCATAACTCAGAAACGAACAGTCGGATAAACACCAAACTTGGTATTTGGGTTCAATATCTTCCAAGGATGCGACACGAAGGTTTTCAAGAAAATCCCCCACCCCAGAGTACCCTTTACATGGACGATTTTTCGAAAATTTTAATTTTTTCAAAAATGGCTTAACGATTTTGATTAAAATATCATATGTTTAAGATATTTTCATGACAAATAAAATGTATATCTTTAATTTTCTGGGAATGTCTCCAAAAGTATTCTTCATTGTGAACGACTTTTGCATAACTGGTAAACTATAAGCGATAGACAAAATTTTACTACACAAAAAATGTAGATCGCGTTAAAATACACAATTTATGTCTTATACATTTTTTTTGTTGAGTGAACCATTTGTGAGATATTGCTTGTTATTCCCTTAAATTTTTCAATACTTATTTTCTCAAATGGGAATTCGTTATGCATTTTTTTGTCTTGGATATGCAAAGAGTATTAATCTGTGGAAAAGGGGATATTGCTGCACCTAGCAACCAGCTATTAATATATATGTATGTGCTTAAAGGCTACTGTATTTTGATACTGCCCTTGTAAATATATATTCCCCTTACATCTGCAAGAAAATTAGCAATAAGATAGAGTTTGCAAATGCTTATCTCGATTAATATGTAGTAGATGGAGTATAAGCGTTTGTAAAAATAGTTTGTACAAGAGTAGAGTAAGTCATGTGAGTGTAACACATCAGATTTTTTTCTCGTGGTCTTGCAAAGTCACATATCATCACGCTCTTAAAAAATCTGACTATGAGTTTATCTACTGTATCGTACAACAAAATGTGTAAATGTAAACCGAAAGTTTATCTGGATTAGCATGAAGCATTTAGAGCCCATCTCCGTGGTGTCAGGGAAGCGTGTCAGCCTCACATTCAAAAGATCACGAGTTCGAAACTTGATTACGGTGAGTTACCTTTTATTACTTATTTAAGAATTATGTACCATACAGGAGTTTTCCTACACTCCATTCATAATTTTATTTCTCTTTAAATCCACATCTTCATGTGTTAGTCTTCTAGACCTCTTTGGACCCCTTCCGTCCATTGTTCGCTTGGCTTTCCCCGTTCTCTTCAGCTTCCTGTTCTAGCACGATTCTTACTATATAGTTTTCCATTCATTTCACATGGCCGAACTATTTTAATCTCCTCTTTTTCTATTATTTCCACATTACTTCCCGAAGTTTTGTACTTCTACTTCTAACCCTTTTTGAGATTCAAGAAGTTCTCCGCCAAACGTCCAACTCTGTTGTCAGTACCTTTCTATCTTGTTGCTTATTCATTGTCCAGGTTTCTGCTCCATAGATTAATATACTTTTTAGTATTGAACTATAAGTGAGCTTTTTAGTTTTAATTAAAATATTTCTGCTCCATAATATCGAGTTCAACACTCCATTTATTTTCCCTTGACTTATTGTTTTTCCTATTTATAATCTACTAGTTTCATCTGCTTCTGTGGTTAATTCCAAAGTGAGTTACCTAGTTAAGGTTTAATTCCGGGGTTTTCCCTTATCCTGAGAGTAGTTCTAATCTCTAGGAACCCCGACCCCGAGCACATTTGAACATCATTTCAACCATTTCGTTCTTTCATCGTCAAATATGACCTACCAGGTTAAAGGGCATAAAACTTCAAGGAGGAAAAAGAAAAGACAGAACTAGCTGGAATAATAATTTTCTGTAAGAATAGTTGGTAGAAGAGTGAGCAGAGAAATTCATGTGAATGTAGCCCATAAGACTCGCTTTCTTTATTGTTTACTCTTTATGCTCGTACCTATTCTTTTTTTCGAAGGTAAAGCTGCACTACTTGTAAAATTAACCTTATTATGTATCTAGAGCCACAAATACTGTTTCATGTTCCGTTCGTGACTCCGTTGGGAACCTTCAGAAGCTTTATAAATTCTAGCATTAACACGCCAACTTAACAAATCACACCTTCAACCACTGCTCATACAAACCTGTATGGAGGCATTTTACACTTGTTGAATCTCGCAGCATTGTGTATAAATTGACTTTTCTCAGTCTTCATTTCCATCGACAACACGAGGGTATAGTTCTCAGTATTTCAGTATTCCTTCATTCTCCTCCAGAGTGCAAGGTTTCCCGAATGTATTTTATTTTCTCTCCTCACTTTACGAGAAATACCAATTTGATAGCAAATTTAACAGTAACATTGTATTTGCTTTACCATTTCCATCAGCTACGATAACAAACATTCTGTATTCCTAAACAAAATTGTGTTTACATTTTTTAACTCTTGAAATAAAGTGACTAATATAAACTAAAATAAAACTAGATTGAAAACTTTGATATTTCATTCTCTTACGGTGGAATTACGCTAAGATAGCATGACGGTGTGGAACAGCATTTTAAAGAAAGTCCAATGGCGCTAGGACGCTAAAGCTGGGCGCTTTATCCGCAGAAAACATGGTACTAATCGGCCACGATATGAGTGCGTGCGGCGGGAAGAGGAACTAAACAGCTACGGAACAAGTGGGCAGAAAATCGGAAGGACAGTCGATAAAGAAAACGCTCGCATTTCCGAGTTGCATTTATCAGCGAGGCTGAAGCTTACAAATGTAGCGTTTTCATTGTGTGACTATACATTCCCCTATCGCCTTGTCCCTCACTCCCCTCTGATCCATAGCCTTGATGACGTTCGCATCGTCAACATAAACAGTGGTCCTTCCTCCAAGCGCACTCATAATGTTGCCAATTAGCTCTCTGATCTCTAGCCTTGTTGTTTACATCATCAACAAAAGCAGTGGCGCCCTCCTCCAAGCGCACTCATATCACGGCCAGCTAGTACTCCCCTCTGATCCCTGGCCTTGACATTCACATCGTCAACAGAAACAAAACCAGTACTAGTCGTCCACGGCTTGGAGGAGGGTGCCTTTTTTGTTCACGTTGCGAACGTCATCAAGGCTAGGAGACGGGCGTAAGGGGCAAGATGGTAAGGGAATGTACAGTTACACAATAAAAACAGTACTACATTTACAGACCTCAGCCTCACTAGCAAATGCAACTCAGAACTGCGGATTGTTTTTTTTTACTTGACTGTCCTTCTGGTGCCCCGCCTACTTGTTCCGGAACTGTTTAGCCCTCTTCCCACCGCACGCATTTATATCGTGGCCATAATCACCTGGCAGAGCTGTGCAAAGGGGAACAAGGTGCGTATCAATGATAAAAGAAGAACTTCCTATATATTTAATCAACGTTAAGGCATTTACTTTCTAAATAAGAGGCCAAAGCAGGGAGCATATATTACGAAACAAATCTGATGTGTTACACTCACATGACTTTCTCTACTCTTGTACAAACTATTTTTACAAAATCTTATACTCCATCAGTCATATTAATCGAGATAAACATTTGCAGAAACGATCTTTTGAAATGCAAAGAGAATTACATTTTACACATATCGACCAGTTCTAAAAGTATTTCACTATCACTTAAGGCGTACTATGTTCCCCTTGTTTTGTATTTGCAACGGCAATATAAAAATACAGTAGTTTTAAGCATGGACATATCTCTTAATACATGGTTGCTATGTGCAGCACCATTCTCTTTGCCACAGATTAATACTCTTTGCATATCCAAGACAAAAAATGAATAACGAATTCCAATTTGAGAAAATAAGTATTGAAAAATTTAAGGGAATAACAAGCAATATCTCGAAAATGGTTCACTCAACAAAAAAAATGTATATGACATAAATTGTGTATTTTAACGCGACCTACATTTTTTGTGTAGCAAAAGTTTGTCTATCTCTTATGGTTTACCAGTTATGCAAAAGTCGTTCACAATGAAGAATACTTTTGGACACATTCCCAGAAAATATACATTTTATTTGTCATGAAAATATCTTAAACATATGATATTTTAATCAAAATCGTTAGAGCCATTTTCGAAAAATGTTCCATGTAAAGGGTAATCTGGGGTGAGGGATTTTCTTGAAAACCTTCGTGTCGCATCTCTAGAAGATACTGAACCTAAATACCAAGTTTGGTGTTATCTGACTGTTCATTTTTGAGTTATGCTGTTCACAGACACACAGACAGACACACATGGATGTGTTTCCAAAAATGCTTTTTTTGGATTCAGGGGGTCTCAAAACATATATTTCCGGTGAAATCTCGGTATCGAATTTTTGGGTGGAATACAATACTTCCCCTACTTACTATACGTAGTAGAGAAGGTACAAAAAAAAATATATTTTTGAAAAAGAGTAATATGCAGAAAAATATGCGTTTTTCCACGATCAGAGCTAAATGTCGGTTTCTAGGTTCGCAGTAAACGGGAGAGAAATATTAAAAACTCTACGGCTACATGTGTTACAGTGATCCAACCTTAATGAATATACTAATTACTTCAGTCAACAAATATACGTCATCCGCCATATCATAGAATACTTTTATTCCTTCCTTATTTCCGTGAAGTAATCCAACAAGACATTTTCTGAATACATTCTTCAGCACATAATTTTTTTTGAAACGACTGCACGTCCTTATATGATATTGTGGATTTTTTTGGTAACACAAACCACCAACTATCTCACTGGCAGCGCACGTTATATCCTTTGGTTCTTCAAAATTAGCAGTTTTGTATTTAAATTCACAATGTAAGTAATGCAATCGTCACATAAAAGAACCTTGCTACGCATATTCTTTCAATCATTTGAAGCCCTTTATTTCTTGTCAATAATTCCAAAGCATCTCAATGAAATAATTCCAGCAAGATTTAATAAAAATAAATAAAATGCGATAATTTAGCTCCGATTGTGGAAAAAAATAGCATACACACTACAGGATCGAAACAGTTTTTCTCCTCAGTACATTTGTAGCCTTCGGGATAAACCCCTTGGGCTCCAGTTATGTACTCGTAAAAAAATCATCTGTTTCTCTCCCTTAATGTATAATATACTATTATCTAAATTAGTGCATATGGTCCGTTATTCCACTTAACTGCTTCTCTGCCGTTTTACGAGTATTTCTCCCAAAATGTATTGAAAACAGAAAAATATTTAGATTTACAGATGCATGTAATTAAATAAATAAAATAACGAATGACCATTATCTTAGAGAAGTACAACTTGACTTCTACCGCCAGTATCTATCAGTATATTGCACTTAGTGAAGAAATACAATTTAATTTCACAGGCGTGTAACTAATTGTGTTTACTTAAGGCATTATAGGAAATGGTAACTACCTGTTGCGTTGCTTTGTTATGTATTTTTTGTTACTTTATTTTATTATAACCTCGGTTCATAATGTCAAAATGAAGATGTCATATGCTCCTTTGTTTATGAAATTGAATTTTTTATTTATAGACGCTTGGTCTTTAACTGCTTGGCCCTAAGTGTCCCATACTATATGGGGCGTTAAAGACCGGTAATTTTGCTTAGAGGTCTCTTTATCAGGCTTGAGGTTCTTTGACGTGCCGTAAATCTGCGACACGGGACCACCGGTTTACTTCCCTTCCGAAGCAAGCCATGCTAAGGATTTTTACATCCGAAAGGAATCCATCGCCCATCGTGTATTTCTATTTTATAAAATCCATCGTGTATTTCTATATATCACTAAATATATATAAAACAAATGCTATACTATGATCTAACTTGTGTGCCAGTTATGGTTTGGGAAATGCATAGGTTTATATTCTTGAGGACCGAAAACAAAAGTTGACTGTATGGCGTATAAACTGGTTCACTTCTACTTACTTACTGACACACACACACTATCAAGAAGGTGGGCAATCTGAAAGTATTACAGTCTCATTTCGTCACCATTTGTCGCGCGAGGATATTCCTTGAGTTACAACTCCAGCTGCCCCTGTAATTACCTTTAAATTAATTCAAACTTGACTGAAATTGGTGAGGGAGTAGGGCCAGTAGAATTGTTTTGTTCGAACACAGAGCCAGGATCGCTGCCTATCGCAGCTGCTCACTTTCCTCACGATGCTGTGTGGGCATCGGTCCTATACTCGGGACTAAAATCTGCATCCTCATAGTTGGGATCGAATCCGGGTGCACTCTGTGGCAAGGAACCAGAGCAACATGCTTCAGTCCACTGCACCCTGGCGCAGGACGCTTCATCCAAGTAGTAGGTTAGAAGTTATTGCGAAAACGTAATTAAAAATTCTATTTGCCGAAAGGCGATTTATTTACAAAATGAAAACTTCTAAATCCATTAGAAATAACTAAACAATCACTAAACTTCCGGTGATGTAAAGCTACTGAATACAATTTGATGTGATACATTTGCACGACTTTCTCTAACTTCTATTGTTTATTAGTGGGTATACAATCTATTCCTACTAACGCTTATTTTTTTATCTACTTCATTTTAGTTCAAATAAACCTTTGCAGAAATAGCTACATTACACATTTCGTTATAAATGAAAGGGAACAGTGATAGTCTAATGCTTAAGAACCGCTATACGCTGGCCTTAAATTCCATACTTTTTCCATGCAATCGCGAGAAACAACTAAAATTGACAGTACTTTAAAAGAATGTTCAAGTAATAAACAATTCGAAGCGTTAATAACGAATGTCTCAGAAATGGCTTATGCCACAAAGGAGTTACTTGAAATAAATTGTGTGTTTTAAAGAGATCTACTTTTTTTTCTGTAGTAAGTTTTCGTCAATCGCTTAATGTTTACCAGTTATACAAGATTATACAGAATTTACAAGAAATTCTCAGAAAATTCAAGGTATACATTTTATTCGTCATGTAAATATTTCTAACATATGGTATTTCAATCAAAATCGTTAGCTATTTTTGGAAACAGTTTGAAACATGTTCCATGTAAAAGGTAGTTCGAGGTAGGGGATTTTCTTGGAAATTTTCGTGTTGCATTTTTTGAAGATAATTGATCTTAAATACCAAGTTTGGTATTTATCTGTTTTCGTTTTTGAGTTAACCCTCTTCACACACACATACACACACAAACACGGACCTTTTCCTAAACATGTTCTTTTTTTTAAATTTAGGAGTGTCTCAAAAAATATATTTCCTGTGAAATTTTGACATCCAATTTTTGGGTGGAATGCAATACTTTTCCTACTTACTATACGTAGTAGAGAAAGTAAAAATAGTGCATATTAAATAAAAAATATACTAAACTGTTGGGCAAGGCAAAAGTTGATTTAGGTTACGAGTAATGACGCTTTAGGGTAATGAATGCTGTGATTGGTCCAAATTCAAAGTATTTCCGTCCCGAATTGGTGTCACTGATATAGGATTGAGAAGTATAAGTAATATGATATAGCGAACGCGCCTTACATTAATTGTAAGCGCAAGCACCTGGGTCACGTCGCACAATTTTTTATATAAACTGGTATAGGGATGGCGGAGTAAATCTCGACCACTGGGAGAGCACGTGTGTGTTTTATGACTCATTTCTGGTATCTAGATAAACGTGTTCCGAGAGATAAGTGGCACTGGATTTCGTTTTACGGTAGAAACGAAATAACTTTTATTCTTACCACATATCTGCTGATAATAATAAGGAAGTATATACGCACGAGCCCATAAAAGTTTCCGAAAATGAGTAAACCTTCTATTCTAGAACCACAGCTCAAGATGATAATTTATTCCGACCCCTTTGGACTTAAGAAAAAAGTCGCAAAGATTGTAAACATTTGCATTCTACCCAATATTCAAATTTCGCAAATTTTAAAGTATTGATAATAATGCTTGATCTTCCATAAAATATTTTAAAATAAAAAGAAAATGTTTAATTGTTACTCTTGGCTTAATTTATTATCTATATTTTTAACGCAAACATTTCTAACATATTTTACTTTCTCTACTACGTATAGTAAGTAGGGGAAGTATTGTATTCCACCCAAAAATTCGATACCGAGATTTCACCGGAAATACATGTTTTGAGATCCCCTGAATCCAAAAATAGCCATTTTGGAAACATGTCCGTGTGTGTGTCTGTGTGTCTGTCTGTGAACAGCATAACTCAGAAACGAACAGTCGGATAAACACCAAACTTGGTATTTAGGTTTAGTATCTTCCAGAGATGCGACACGAAGGTTTTCAAGAAAATCCCCCCACCCCAGAGTACCCTTTACATGGAACATTTTTTGAAAATTTTAATTCTCTCAAAAATGTCTAACGATTTTCATTAAAATATCATATGCTTAAGATACTTTCATGACAAATAAAATGTATATCTTGAATTTTCTGCGAATGTCTTCAAAAGTATTCTTCATTGTGAACGACTTTTGCATAACTGGTAAACCATAAGAGATAGACAAAATTTTACTACACAAAAGATGTAGATCGCGTTAAAATACATAATTTATGTCATATACGTTTCTGTTGTTGAGTGACCCATTTTCGAGATATTGCTTGTTATTCCCATAAATTTTTCAATACTTATTTTCTCAAATGGGAATTCGTTATTCATTTTTACTTTCTCTACTACGTATAGTAAGTAGGGGAAGTATTGTATTCCACCCAAAATTTCGATACCGAGATTTCACCGGAAATACATGTTTTGAGACTCACTGAATCCAAAAAAAGCATTTTTGGAAACATGTCCGTGTGTGTGTCTGTCTGTGTGTCTGTGTGTCTTGTCTGTGTGTCTGTGTGTCTTGTCTGTGTGTCTGTGTGTCTGTCTGTGTGTCTGTGTGTCTGTGAACAGCATAACTCAAAAACGAAGAGTCGGATAAAAACCAAACTTGGTATTTAGGTTCAGTATCTTTCAGAGATGCGACACGAAGGTTTTCAAGAAATCCCCCCACCCCAAACTACCCTTTACATGGAACATTTTTCGAAAATTTTAATTTTCTCAAAAACGGCTCTAACGATTTTGATTAAAATATCATATGTTTAAGATATTTTCATGACAAATAAAATGTATATCTCGAATTGTCTGGGAATGTCTCCAAAAGTATTCTTCATTATGAACGACTTTTTCATAACTGGTAAACCATAAGAGATAGACAAAGTTTTACTACATGAAAAATGTAGATCGCGTTAAAATACACAATTTATGTCATATACATTTCTTTTGTTGAGTGAACCGTTTGCGAGATATTGCTTGTTATTCCCTTAAATTTTCCAATACTTTTTCTCAAATTCGTTATTCATTTTTTTATGTCCTGGACATGCAAAGAGAATGGAATGCGCCACATAGCAACCAGCGTTAAAATATTTGACTATCGCTTAAAACTTACCATATTCCCCTTGCATCTACAAGAAAATTATCAATAAGATCGACATCTCGATATCTCGATTAACATGAAGCATATGGAGATTAAGCGTTTGTAAAAATAGTTTGTACAACAGTAGAGAAAGTCATGTGAGTGTAACACATCAGATTTTTTTGTCTTGGATATGCAAAGAGTATTAATCTGTGGAAAAGGGAATGTTGCTGCACCTAGCAACCAGCTATTAAGAGATATACATGTGCTTAAAGGCTACTGTATTTCGATATTGCCCTTGTAAATATATATTCCCTTTACATCTAAAAGAAAATTAGCAATAAGATAGAGTCTGCAAATGTTTATCTCGATTAACATGAAGTAGATGGAGAATACGCGTTTGTAAATATAGTTTGTACAAGAGTAGAGAAATTCATGTGAGTGTAACACATCAGATTTTTTTTACTTCATATACTACGCACAGTAAGTATTGCATTCCACCCAAATATTCGATGTCAAGATTTCACCGCAAATACATGTTTAGAGATACCCTGAACCTAAATTAAGCATTTTTGGAAACATGTCCATGTGTCGGCATAGTCCAAAACCGAAAACTCGGATAAATACCAAACTTGGCACTTCAGTTTACTATTTTCCAAGGATGCGACACGAAGATTTTAGAGAAAATCCCCAGACTACCCTTTTCTTGGAAAATTTTTCGAAAATTTTGATTTTCTGAAAAATGGCACAAACGATTTTGATTAAAATTTCATATGTTTAAGATATTTTCATGACAAATGAAATGTATACGAGAACCTTCCTGGGAATGTCCCCAAAAGTCTTCTTCATTCTGAATAACTGGTAAACCGCAAGAGGTAGACAACATTTTACTACACAAAATATGTAGACCTCGTTAAAACACACAATACATATACATTTTTTGTGTGGTTGAACCATTTCCAAAATATTCATTATTATTTGTTTGAATTTTCTAACACATACTTTTTCTCAAATGGGAATTCGTTATTCGTCTTTTTATGTCCTGGACATGCAAAGAGAATGGAATGCTTCACATAGCAACCGGCTCTTAAAATATTTGACTATCGGTTAAAGCCTACCATATTCCCCTTGCATCTACAGGAAAATTAGCAATAATAGTAACATCTCGATTATCATGAAGCATATGGAGAATAAGCGTTTGTAAAAATAGTTTGTACAGGAGTAGAGAAAGTCATGCGAGTGCAACACATCAGATTTTAAAACTATTGTGGTCTACAATTCGCTAAGTATTTGCCTGATTCTTACATTGTGTACCGGAGTATCTTTCTGACGTGTCACAATTCTTTTTGAATGGTGTACCAATTTTGTATGATTATTCTTATCTCGCGCTTCAGGCGAGGGTTGAGTTTGTGCGTATGGACGCGTCCTGATTGTATTATAATTAATATTATCGTAATTATTTTATGGCGTGAAATTTCGTGTCCATTTTTATTAATTTTGATTGATGTAAGATTATATAATTTCTAGCTTTATTAAAACGAAAACAATTGCTATCACCTCAGGAACGCATACAAATGGTTATAAATGCTGATGCACCAAAAACTAAAAATAATGCCGTAATAATGAGTGAGGTATCTATCGTTGCCTCTAGATCTATAAATTAAGTGCCGGGTATCGACACTCGAAAACCAGTATCGAGACAGTTAAAGAAAACGAAAAGCACTTCCAGTTGATCTTAGAGCAAATGATATATGTAAGTTTATACGCAGGTATTTTCTATTAATGAAAGTATTTAAAATTTATTCATCATTTTAATGAGAAACACATAGGTATTATTTGTGTAAGAATCATCTTATTGAACCTGAAAGACACATCTGCTCCATTAGATACCACGAGCACCAGTTAGTAGTCTGGAGATAATTCTTTGATGGATCCATCTATTTATTTTAAGAGTAATGCCATTACAACTGTTAACCCTTAAATGAGATGTTTTATGGTTATGCAAAGTGTATATTAAGTGGTTTTTTGTTATTTTCATTTTAGACTATCCTTTAGCAATAAAGTTCAAGTATTTGTAGTATTTTATATCATTAATATATTTATAAACTTCAATGCTATTGTAGTGTTGTTTTGGTACAAAAAGCAAAATCCATGCAACTGCAGCCATATGTAATCATCCACCCGTGTCATCACACCAGTTATTTTAGTGGGCCCTCCCCATCCTTTAATACAGGCACATTTGACTGCAGTTGCTGGGACTTGAATTCACGACGTTTGGCTTTTAAATCGCTTACATTAAGTATATAGGTATTAGGTGTGTAAAAGAATCATCTAATTGAACTGGAAAGGTATACCTGCCCTATTAGGTATCATGAGTTTAGTTTTGGGGCAGTTCTTTGATAGACTCATCTCTGTATTTTAAGAGTAATGTGATTACAACTATTAAACACTGTCCTTTTAACCAGAAATTCTTTTCAACAGGAGTATTCATGATTTTACGAAATAGTACAGTTGAAAATAACCCAGTTTTCCTCTTCGCTTACTTGCCTGACAAAGAATTGGCAATGTTTATGTAACACGTTATGAACCACTATCTTGTTCATTTCAAATCTTTTCAACTTCTTTCTTGAGATGAGAAAGGAATGGGATGAACTAGTGTAATAAATATAACTTAAATTAGCACCATATCTTAGGACTTGAGTTTAAACTTCCCTTTTGTTCATACTGTCGTGACCTCTTTGTTATTTTAGCTCAATGGGGGTAGAGCGGGTACCGATGGATCTTAAAGTTAATATTTCACATTATGCGAGGTCAGACGGGGGACGCAGCTGAGAGAAATTATGAAATATAGCAGAATATTCTTAGCAATGGCTTTATTACATGGTGTGGATGAGGGAAGGGACTATCTACTATAGTAATTTAAACATTATGACAATGGTTGGCCAGTGATTTTAATGATGTAAAGGGATTACATTACCTCCTTGTTTCCTTGCCTGTCGGTGGGGACGCCATGCTTCCGCATGAACAGCGCACACACACTAACCCACTTGCCTCTTGCAGTAACTCGGCTCGACTGACTCTGAATCACGCTAACTCGGCGTGCCCACGCTATGCTAGAACTGGTTTATCCCCTCCACTCTTGCGCAATATTCGATCTGGGCAACCAGGTCACATACGCAATAATGCTCGCACGTCACATCTCCCCCTGGCTACCCAGATCGACGTCCCCGTCGACACAAGGAGGATTTTTCACGCTATGCTAGAACTGGTTTATCCCCTCCACTCTTGCGCAATATCCGATCTGGGCAACCAGGTCACATACGCAATAATGCTCGTACGTCACAATACTAAATTTGTTTTAAGTAAATACTGAACTGTGCTGGGAAGTTTTGAAATAAAACAGTCTGTATATTAGAATTATTCGTATAAACACGAGGAGTTTTGATTTTTTATTGTGTTGACTCGAACATACTATTAGTAATCAAATATTCATGCGTTTACAAACAATATGACTTTGAACTACAGCCAGGTTTTTAGGGGCAGGTTTCTAGCCAGTCATGGTTTAGAACTAGGAGCGGTTGGTGAGTAGTAATTTTGGGTGTTCATAAAGGTTTAGTAAGACAGCCCTGAAAATGTGAAATAGAATCTGATACATAATAGTTATGATTATGAACAACTTGATAGAAGTGCAGCCGGTCCTAACAACTACTACAATAACCACAATAATAATAACAACAATACTGCATAACTTGTCCGATGAAAGAAAGGGTTGTTTTTGTAGATGATGATGTGTACATAATTAAGTTCACCTTGTTAGGACAAGAACGAAGTAATGTGTAAATTTAATTGTGGTTGAGATAATAAATGGTATGGAAAAGCCGGAAGAAGTTTCCGCGGTCGTGCACATTACCTATTTCTGTACAGTTATTCTAATTTCTATCGTAGTGTACTACACTGACGGCATTGACGTAAAATTGTAGTGATAATCGCACAATATGACATTAGCCAATGACAGGTAGAGTATGCTAGTCGACCAATCAAAGTCGTACTACACTGATGATAATTCACCTTCGATTACCACACTAATAGTGTTTATGGTGGTGCACTTATTACTTCCTCTACTACGTATAGTAAGTAGAGGAAGTATTGTATTCCACCCAAAAATTCGATACCGATATTTCACCGGAAATGCATGTTTTGAGATCCCCTGAATCCAAAAAAAGCATTTTTGGAAACATGTCCGTGTGTGTGTCTGTGTGTCTGTCTGTGTGTATCCCTGTGTGTGTGTGTGTCTGTCTGTCTGTCTGTCTGTGAACAGCATAACTCAGAAACGAACAGTCGGATAAACACAAAACTTGGTATTTAGGTTCAGTATCTTCCAGAGATGCGACACGAAGCTTTTCAAGAAATCCCCCACCCCAAATTACCCTTTACATGGAACATTTTTCGAAAATTTTAATTTTCTCAAAAATGGCTGTAACGATTTTAATTAAGATATCATATGTTTAAGATATTTTCATGACAAATAAAATTTATATCTTGAATTTTCTCGGAATGTTTCCAAAAGTATTCATTGTGAACGACTTTTGCATAACTGGTAAACCATAAGAGATAGACAAAATTTTACCACACAAAAAATGTAGATCGCGTTAAAATACACAATTTATGTCATATACATTTTTTTGTTGAGTGAACAATTTTCGAGATATTGCTTGTTATTCCCTTAAATATTTCGATACTTTCTCAAATGGGAATTCGTTATTCATTTTTTTTGTCTTGGATATGCAAAGAGTATTAATCTGTGCCAAAGGGAATGGTGTTGCACCTAGCAACCAGCTTTTAAGAGATATGTATGTGCTTAAAGACTACTGTATTTCTATATTGCCCTTGTAAATGTATATTCCCCTTACATCTACAAGAAAATTAGCAATAAGATAGAGCCTGTCAATGTTTATCGCGATTAACATGAAGTACATGGAGAATAAGCGTTTTGGAATTCAAAATATTGGTAATATAAAAGCAACTATAGATAATTTAACACCAGGAAACTCAAAGAAGAACAAACATATGGTGTGGAACCGTTTTTCAGAATTCTGTACGAAGAGACATTATGAAACTGACGACTCGGTTAGCGACAAAGAGATTGCTTTCATTCTGCAGGAACCAACAAACATGGTTGGCGCTAAACTAGGCAAGTTCATAATTAGTTTTGCTTATGATTATCTAGCCGAGTAGCACTCATGCTACTAGTTTTACATGAAAATTTAATTTCGGTTTCAAACTCGTGCATCGTTTCATAAGATAATTTGGAGAGCTTATCATTAAAAGAAGCATTCGTTAACCTCAATTACATTGTCGTAGAACTATCAGCACTAGTGCTACTACTGTTGAAGTGGAAACAGTGCGGGAAAAGCTTCGCGCGCTAGTGCACGACCGTACGTATTTGGCCCAGTAAGGTAATTACGTCATGCCAGCTGCGCATGCGCAGAAGCTCCTTAAAACGTGCACAAGTGAAGATGTACTAGGGACCTTGTTGCCATGTTTCTTCGAGTTTAGAGTAGCAGCGCGGTAGATTTAAACGCAGTAGATTTTAAATTACCGAATATACTTTACGTTCAAAGCATTCAAAGGAAAAAAAAACAATACAAACCAGTAAATCCACAAGGTGTCAAAAGTTATGGTGTTCTTGTGCTCTTATACAGCAGCCACCACTGTTTAGAATTGAAAATGTTTATTTTTATAAAATGCCTAAACAGACTGTTCGACTCTAAGGGTGGTGCTCGAGTGTAAAGGACAGAGAACTGGAATACTTGACAAGGTATCCCACATGAAACTGTAATTTACTCCTGGTCGTTTCGCATTTTGTCATTGTGTCCACCAACAGGACACTTGTTCTTTATCTTCGTCTGCCGGCTGAGCCCTTGGGAGACACACCGTGTGGCTGAAGATAATCTGGAATTAACTCGTGAAGTAGGGATTCCAGAGTCCTTCTGCATCTTCTATGTCACCTGCTTGCCTAAAACATCTATATCCGGTACTTAGTTTGAGACGATACACTATTAGTTAGTAGCGGCTCGATACTTTCAGGAACACCCAAAATGTGGATGTCCACAAAATTTTAGTCAGATAGCCCAAAAAGTGTGAAATGGTATATGCTGGATAATAGTTAGGATTATGAATAAAATGATGTAATCGCTCTCAACAACAATAATAATAGTAATAATAATGCATACGTTGTGTGATGAAAGAAAGGTATGATATATTTAAATTTCTTAGAGAAACGTTTTCTAAAATTATATCCTTTGAATAAAATCAAGCTAAAAAAATCTGATGTGTTACACTCACATGACTTTCTCTACTCTTGTACAAACTATATTTACAAACGCTTATTCTCCATCTACTTCATGTTAATCGAGATAAACATTTGCAGACTCTATTTTATTGCTAATTTTCTTGTAGACGTAAGGGGAATATATATTTACAAGGGCAATATAGAAATACAGTAGCCTTTAAGCACATACATATCTCTTAATAGCTGGTTGCTAGGTGCAGCACCATTCCCTTTGCCACAGATTAATACTCTTTGCATATCCAAGACAAAAAAATGAATAACGAATTCCCATTTGAGAAAATAAGTATTGAAAAGTTTAAGGGAATAACAAGCAATATCTCGAAAATGGTTCACTCAACAACAAAAATGTATATGACATAAATTGTGTATTTTAACGCGATCTACATCTTTTGTTTAGTAAAATGTTGTCTATCTCTTATGGTTTACCAGTTTACCAAAAGCCGTTCACAATGAAGAATACTTTTGGAGACATTTCCAGAAAATTCAAGATATACATTTTATTTGTCATAAAAATATCTTAAACATATGATATTTTTGAGAAAATTAAAATTTACGAAAAATGTTCCATGTAAAGGGTACTCTGGGGTGGGGGTTTTTTCTTGAAAACCTTCGTGTAGCATCTCTGGAAGATACTGAACCTAAATACCAAGTTTGGTGTTTATCCGACTGTTCGTTTTTCAAGTTATGCTGTTCACAGACAAACACACACACACACACACACACACACACACACACACACACGGACATGTTTGCAAAAATGCTTTTTTTGGATTCAGGGGGTCTCAAAACATGTATTTCCGGTGAAATCTCGGTATCGAATTTTTGGGTGGAATACAATACTTCCGCTACTTACTATACGTAGTAGGGAAAGTATAATGGTATCCCACAAAAGCAAAATTTGACACCATAAAACAAGATGAAGTAAAAGGCATAAAATTGATAAATTTCCTATAAAACTAATTAAGTACAGCGTTTTAGGGCAAGAGCGAAATAAAGTGTAAATTTAATTGAAGTTGGGAGTATGGATGGTCTGGAATAAGCAGGAGAGGCTTCCGCGCTCGAGCATCTTACCTACTTCTGCCGTAGTGCTACAATTTAGTGGGCTTAACTTAAAATTAAGTGATAATATGGATACACAGCACGGGAGAAGCTTCTTGCACGTCTTCAAGTGCGCACGACCCGTATTTATTTGACCCATAAGGTACATATTACTTAATACCAGTTGCGCATGCATAAGCTCCTTAAACGTGCACAAGTCAAGATGTGCTACCGACCCTGTTGCCACATTTCATCGAGTTTAGAGGAGTGGCGCGATAGGTTTATACGCCGCGGATATTAAATCACCGCATATGCTTTGCTCTTAATAGCATTTAGAGAAAAATCTTATTTGATACATTCACATGAGTTTCTCTACCCTCTATCGTTCATTAGTGGATATATAGGATATTCTCACTAAAGCTTATTTTTCTATCTACTACATTTTAATTCAAATATACCTTTACAGAAACAGCTACATTACATATTTCATTATAGATGCAAAGAGAACCGCGATACTCAAATGTTTAAGAACTGGATCCTATAGGCTGACCTTAAAATTCCATACTGTTTCTTTACAGTCGTGAGAAACAACTGAATGTTGATAGGACTTTAAACAAATGACAAAGTAATGAACAATTCGAGCCATTAATAATATGAATCGTGCCACGAAAAAACTTATTTGGAGTAAATTTTGTCTTTAATGAGCTCTAACTTTCTTATATAGTAAGTTTTCGTCTTTCGCTTAACGTTTACCAGTTATACAAGATTATACAAAATTCCTTCCGAACGAAGGACTTCACAGGCTATTCCCAGAAAATTCAAGATATACGATTTATTTATCATGTAAATATTTTTAATCATAATCGTCATTTTTTAGAATTTTTTTTTCGAAAAACTTCCCATGTAAAGGGTAGTTGGGGTGGGAAGAGTTTCTTGAAGATCTTCTTGTCGCATCCCTGGAAGATACTGACCGAACTTAAATACCAAACTTGGTATTTATCGAACTTTTGGTTTTCGAGTTACGCTTTCACAGACGCACACGGACATGCTTCCAAAAATGGATTCGGGGTCTTCCAAACATGTATTTCCGGTGAAATCTTGGTATCGAGGTTTTAAATGGAATGCAATACCTTCTGTGCCTACTATGTACGTGTCAAAAGTTAAGTTGTTGACGTGCTCTTATACAGCAGGCGCCACTGCCATTAGTCCAGTCTTGATAGCATTCAGTCTGTACTTAAAGAAAACTGTATACTACGGTCCACCTTTAGCTTATGTTTGCTGTGTGTGTGTGTGTGTGTGTGTGTGTGTGTGTGTGCGCGCGCGCGTGCGTGTGTGTGTGTGTGTGTGTGTGTGCGCGCGCGCGCGCGTCCAGTGCTGATCGCGAAAAATGGACTTAAAACCCCTCACTATCAGCTCTTATCATTGGTAAAGGCGATGCATTCAAAGTAGTCAATAAGGTATGTTGTGGTGTCAGGGTAGGATAGGAGGTGTATTTTTGTGCTGTTTCGACTTTATCATTACCGATCCTTAAAATGCGTATACAAAGCATTTCTTATGCCCTTAAAGCAATGCTCGGTGAAATTTGCTAAATAATGTGAAAAATTTCGATATTTTGGTTTTTTGCATTTTTATTATGCTTACAACTGGCATTTTCATGCCATAACATTTTTACTTTCTCTACTACGTAAAGCAGGTAGGGGAAGTATTGTATTCCACCCAAAAATTCGATACCGAGATTTCACCGGAAATACATGTTTTGAGACCCCTGAATCCAAAAAAAGCATTTTTGGAAACATGTCCGTGTGTGTGTGTTTGTGAACAGCATAACGAGGGAGATGTTCGAAGCGCAGATGACCTCTTGGCCTACGTGCGGTGCTCTGCCCTGGTTTCGGGAGCCCCTCTGTAGTTGTAACTTTACCTTTTTAAAGATAAATCTTATCTAATGAACAGTGTTTTTAAAATTAAGGCATTTTATCAATAAAGAATTAACCAAGACACACCGTCTACATTTGTGATGAAGCAAGGGAGGAAAGTAAATTTAATGTGGATACTCTCACACAGGGTGTTTCAGGTAATGAACATGCAGACTTCGCAGTAAAGGAAGCCACCAGGCCCCCATTACGGGAACAGATACCCTTACGACACAAAGATGCCGCAAAATGTGTATTCAGAAGCTTATACAACCTCTGGCAAACCACATGGACTTAACTACTAGCATACTACACTACATGAAACAGAACTCCAAAACATCACATCCACTGCAGAAATTGACACTAAGGACCAAACTGTCATCACCACACATTCCCATCTACTGAATAAAACAACACATCCTGAATGCCACATCGCCCTTTCTGTATTACCTACTTTCTGAATGTCTCAGCTAGCGCAGACCGCCAAGAAGCCCTCAAGGTCCATCTCGCAGGAAAAACTATTTCAATTATTGTGGTATACAAATTATTTCTACGAAATTTTATTTTTCTATCTACTTCATTTTAAATGAGACAAACCTTTCCGGAAATATCTGCATTACACATTTTGTTATAAATGCAAAGGGAATAGCGAGTTTCAAATATTTTAGAACTGGACGCTATACGCTGACGTTAATCCCAAGAAACAACTGACAATCGACAGGACTGTAAAAGAATGGCTATGAATTGAACACTTCGAACCATTAATAGCGGTTATCCAGGAAATGGCTGATGCCACAATAAAATTTATTTGAAATAAATTGTGTGTTTTAAAGAGATCTACACTTGTAGTGTAGCAAGTTTTCGTCTACCGCTTAACGTTTACCAATTATTCAAAATACCTTTCAAATGAAGAGGACATCACAAGTTATTCCCAGAAAATTAAAGATATATATTTTATTTCTTATGTTAATATCTTTAATACGTGGTATTTTAATCAAAATTGTTAGCAATTTTTGGAAAATAAAACAGTTCCAAAAACGTCCCACGTAAAGGTAGTTTGGGGTGAGGGAATTTTCTTGAAAATCTTAATGGCGCATCTTTCGAAAATTTTTAATATACGCCCAAATACTTTATTTGGGTTCATGGTGCCTCAAAACACATTTCCGGCGAAATCTTGACATCAAATGTTTTGGTAGAATACAATACTTCTACTTCCTGTACGTATAGGAGGAATAAATAATTTTATATAAGGAAATATAATGTAGCACATTCTCCAGTTAAAATCCCTGAAATAGTGTTTTACGTATGTTAAATCTTTTATACACATTTAAATAGAAGAAGTAAATTCATTAGCGCAACAGCCAAGCCCTGCCGCCTGGCCGCTGCATCCCCCACCTCTGCCCAAAACAGGCGTCATGAATGGGGTGCAGTACTTTAGGGTGGAACGTGATCAGTGCCCCGGGTTCATCCGGGCAAGTATATGTGGCTCCTTAACCTGGAGCCATTATTTTTCAATCAAGTAGCTCCTCAATTGGCCCCTCAGGGACCTAACGAGGCTGAGTGCACCCAGAGCCATGTCTTCCCACTGGAAGCAAATCCCACTCCGGTACCGGGAATCGAACCAGGGTCTCCCGCTTGGTAAGCAGCAGCACTACTCCTTGCTAAGGAGATAACCACTTTTAAATACCAAGATATTTTTTATGTTATAAACAAAAGGGACAAAATCCCTAGATTTGGTAACGTCTATTTTCTGCGACTAGTGCTGTACACAATGCGTTTTATTAGAGAGTTGGTTATTATAGCGATCCATTCTTCTTTTAGCCTAATAGTACGTATAGCTAAAATTCAATACATCTCCGGTATTCAATCTTTGTTGCTTGTCTCTCTAAAATATATACATTATAGGTTTAAACAAACTGGTGTGCAACGGTTAAATGGTTTTCTCTGCCCATTAAAATTTGTTTTCATGCATATTCTACAAATTCCTCATAAAATACTATTTTATTACGTGCTTCTTTATAAATCTTAGATAGAAACACTTTTGATTACGTAATGCTACGGTAATATACATTTTGTATGTCTAAAACATTCAGTAACATATAATCTACCATTCCGCATTCTTTACATGAACTCCTGAGAAACAAAGGAACAACTTGCGCATTATTTCAAAATGTACTGCTTAAAATATGGAAAAATTCCAAAGAACAAAAATGAATATTTCGGAAAACGTTAATGCCACAAAAAGAACTAGATTAGCATAAACTGCACATCTCGTCGAGATTTAAATTTTTCCTGTGTAACTTTTGTCTGTTAAGTCGCATAACATTCGTAAATAATTAAAGAATTCTTCAACGCTATTTATTGAAAATATACATGTTATTACAGAATTGAGTATGGTAATTTTATATTTTAATAAAAAATTTTATAGCCATTTTTTGGAGAATATAAATGAGGAATATTCTTTTTATAGAAATGGTGTTTTGGAGTGGGGAATTTTCATGGAGTTGCATGCTTAGCAATTGTCAAATTTAAATATAGAGTTTTGTATTTAACATACACACGCAACGTGTACTGTTTATTATTAGTATTATTAATCATCTCAAAATGTGTATTGCCGGTGAAATGTCGATAACAAATGACTGGGGCTAGAGTGTGTTTGCTTTTCAGAGCTAACATGCGCTCCAGGTACGCTGGTAATTTGAAAGCGATATTTGTACACCTCTCTAGGGGGAAAAATTAATGGTAGCTCTCAAGAATTCAAAATGGCCGACATTATGCTATTCTGAAGTTGCGGGAATTACCAGTTTCCAGCCAATCAGTAAATTCTATGGAAAAGGTACATGTATTGTCTTTTGTTACAGTCCGATTAATATAAAGAAAACTAAATAAGACTAAATAGTAAGAAAACAAAAAAATTATAATTGATAATAAAGCTATTGATAGTGTTCAGAAATTCAAATATCTAGGTAGTATAATTGATAAAGATGGTGGAGATACTAAGGATAGATTAAAAAATCTGATGTGTTACACTCACATGACTTTCTCTACGCTTGTACAAACTATTTTTACAAACGCTTATTCTCCATATGCTTTATGTTAATCGAGATGTCAATCTTATTGGTAATTTTCATGTAGATGCAAGGGGAATATGGTAGGTTTTAAGCGATAGTCAAATGTTTTAACGCTGGTTGCCATGTGGCGCATTCCATTCTCTTTGCATGTCCAGGACATAAAAAGATGAATAACGAATTTGAGAAAAAGTATAAGTATTGGAAAATTTAAGGGAATAACAAGCAATATCTCGAAAACGGTTCACTCAACAAAAAAAATGTATGACATAAATTGTGTATTTTAACGCGATCTACATTTTTTGTGTAGTAAACTTTTGTCTATCTCTTATGGTTTACCAACATTTCATTTCTCATGACAATATCTTAAACATATGATATTTTAATCAAAATCGTTAGAGCCGTTTTTGAGAAAATTAAAATTTTGGAAACATTTTCCATGTAAAGGGTAATCTGGGGTGGGGGAATTTTCTTGAAAACCTTCGTGTCGCATCTCTGGAAGATACTGAACCTAAATACCAATGCGTAGTAGAGAAAGTAAAAAAGCAAACGGTACTCTTGTCCCATTATATCCAACATGGAAATGTAACTATATATGAAGACATACTTAAACTACAATTTTTAATAGTAATGTGAAATAAGTTTTATTATAGGACTGTGAAAAACAAGTAAACTCATTCAAAGCAAATTAAAAACGTTTGTCATAGATGTTGAAGAAGAATTACAAGAATAAAATGCCCAAATAAAATTTCAAATTATGTAAAATAACAAATCAAAAAAAAATTCTGATGTGTTACACTCACATGACTTTCTCTACTCTTGTACAATCTAATTTTACAAACGCCTATTCTCCGTATGCTTCATGTTATCGAGATATCGAGATGTCAATCTTATTGGTAATTTTCTTGTAGATGCAAGGGAAATATGGTAGCTTTTAAGCGATAGTCAAATATTTTAACGCTGGTTGCTATGTGGAGCATTCCATTCTCTTTGCATGTCCAGGACATAAAAAATCTGATGTGTTACACTCACATGACTTTCTCTACTCTTGTACAAACTATTTTTACAAACGCTTATTCTCCATATGCTTCATGTTAATCGAGATATCGAGATGTCAATCTTATTGGTAATTTTCTTGTAGATGCAAGGGGAATATGGTAGCTTTTAAGCGATAGTCAAATATTTTAAGTGCTGGTTGCTATGTGGCGCATTCCATTCTCTTTGCACATCCAGGACATAAAAAAAAATCTGATGTGTTACACTCACATGACTTTCTCTACTCTTGTACAATCTAATTCTACAAAAGCTTATTCTCCATATGGTTCATGTTAATCGAGATATCGAGATGTCAATCTAATTGGTAATTTTCTTGTAGATGCAAGGGAAATATGGTAGCTTTTAAGCGATAGTCAAATATTTTAACGCTGGTTGCTATGTGGCGCATTCCATTCTCTTTGCATGTCCAGGACATAAAAAAAATGAATAACGAATGTGAGAAAAAGTATAAGTATTGTAAAATTTAAGGAAATAACAAGCAATATCTCGAAAACGGTTCACTCAACAAAAGAAATGTATATGACATAAGTTGTGTATTTTAACGCGATCTACATTTTTTGTGTAGTAAAAATTTGTCTATCTCTTATGGTTTACCAGTTATGCAAAAGTCGTTCACAATGAAGAATACTTTTAGAGACATTCCCAGAAAATTCGAGATATACATTTCATTTCTCATGACATTATCTTAAACATATGATATTTTCATCAAAATCGTTAGAGCCATTTTTGAGAAAATTAAAATTTTCGAAAAATCTTCCATGTAAAGGGTAGTCTGGGGTGGGGGGATTTTCTTGAAAACCTTCGTGTCGCATCTCTGGAAGATACTGAACCTAAATACCAAGTTTGGTGCTTATCCGACTGTTCGTTTTTGAGTTATGCTGTTCACAGACACACACACAGACACACACACAGACACACACACAGACACACACACACACAGACACACACACACACAGACACACACACGGACATGTTTCCAAAAATGCTTTTTTTGGATTCAGGAGGTCTCAAAACATGTATTTCCGGTGAAATCTCGGTATCGAATTTTTGGGTGGAATGCAATACTTCCCCTACTTACTATACGTAGTAGAGAAAGTAAAAAATGAATAACGCATTTGAGAAAAAGTATAAGTATTGGAAAATTTAAGGAAATAACAAGCAATATCTCGAAAACGGTTCACTCTACAAAAGAAATGTATATGACATAAGTTGTGTATTTTAACGCGATCTACATTCTTTGTGTAGTAAAATTTTGTCTATCTCTTATGGTTTACCAGTTATGCAAAAGTCGTTCACAATGAAGAACACTTTTGGAGACATTCCCAGAAAATTCGAGATATACATTTCATTTCTCATGACATTATCTTAAACATATGATATTTTCATCAAAATCGTTAGAGCCATTTTTGAGAAAATTAAAATTTTCGAAAAATGTTCCATGTAAAGGGTAGTCTGGGATGGAGGGATTTTCTTGAAAACCTTCGTGTCGCATCTCTAGAAGATACTGAATCTAAATACCAAGTTTGGTGCTTATCCGACTGTTCGTTTTTGAGTTATGCTGTTCACAGACACACACACAGACACACACACACACACACACACACACACACACACACACACAGACACACACACGGACATGTTTCCAAAAATGCTTTTTTTGGATTCAGGAGGTCTCAAAACATGTATTTCCGGCGAAATCTCGGTATCGAATTTTTGGGTGGAATGCAATACTTCCACTACTTACTATACGTAGTAGAGAAAGTAAAAATATAAATACAAAAACGGGGAAGTGTATAGGACACAAACTAGTAAAGAATATAAAGCAGAGGAAATAATGGATTTGAATTGGGATCCCCAGAGTAGTAGATCACAAATATGTGGAAGAGAATAGTATCGAAGAAATTGCTAAAGAAGGGACAACGGAATGAAGTAAAGATGTTTGTAAGAAATAGGGTTCGATGGAAATACTTAGTGAATGCCCTATGTTCCTCATAAAGAGATACAGGAAATTGACTGACTACAGCCAAGCTCTCACAGAATTGCTCTATTGGCTGACATATACACACGACATAATGTAAATGAAGACTGAAGTCGCAAAACGCTAACCTCGGTTGATGCGTGGCGCAACCAAGGTTCGAAGTGAAGGATAGAAGAGAACTTTTCCTTTTGTTAATGTTTTTCCGGGACTGTAAAAAACAAAAATTCTTCCTGGCAGGGAAATGTTTAGCCCGTTTGTCAGCTCATAAAATCGATGCCATTTTTTCCGTTTTTAATCTAACGCTTACTGCCTAACTCCCTTTCCCTCATTCAAAAATTTTACGACCCTGTTGCTGGTAAAATAGAGTATCGCGTTTCTCATCAATTTTCATTCTCCAAAATCTGCCAAAGATTAAAAAAGGAACTGCTTGAAACATTGGCACCACTGGCGTTATCGACGTTCAGTTTTTATCTGCAGTTCAGATGTTTTATCGAGATCTTCCTCGTGGACATCTGCTTGTACGCTTTAAAATATACAGCAACTGAGAACTTTAACAGAAATATTTCAAATTATCAGGTAAATCTATTCAAAATTTTCTAGTTTTGGTCTCAGAACTTAAAAACCTTTAGATTCTGCAATTTAAAGTATGAGACAGAATTAATTTTATTATGTGATATTTGATATATAAATGATATATATGTACAATGTGAACACCATGTAAATAGTCATTTTGTATAATGTAATATTTGTCTTGTACGTAATGTTCCTGTTTAACTAAGTTTAGAATGTTTTGAACTCTGCAGTTAGGGTAGAAATATGCTGCTCGCATGTGCAGCAAAAACGGGATCCTTTTGTGATAGAATCGAAGGGTAAGATTTTGACTTTATTTGTCTCGGCTACGGAAGTATGGAGTGAAGGAAAATAACATAGAACGGCAGTTTACCAAGAGAAGCCCGGGAAAAAGGTCACATGATATATACAAACTATCCAATAGGAATCTATATAAATTAAATAATATTTAGCCACGCTGAGAGAACCGCGAAAATTCCTCCAATGAGAAATCAGATCCCAAAATTTTAGGTGAGAGATCGTGGTCTTGAAATAGTCGAGATTTACCACAAAAATTGAGAGTTGACTTGTAGATGCACACGAGGAATCCACGCTTCTCGGTCAAACAAAGTTGGAGCGCAAATGGTGCTCTATATAAAGTGATAAGTAAACAAGAACATTATGTAGTGTTAGAGTGAAGTGACAATAAATAGCGATAAACCAAACAATATGATGAGTAGTGAATTCACCTCTGAGCTCCTTTGTACCACAACCGAGATCGACGAGCTTATTAGCAATCCTGATAGGCAAAGTCCATGCAGACATCTCCGCTGAGAACCATCTAGCCAGGGCAACAGCGAGAATTACCGTACAATTAAATCAACCAGCCACGACAACAAGACGAAGCCACGTCGGATGGAGAACATAAAGCAGGTACAGTGAATTTTACATTATCTACCACTACACTGCGTTCGATTCCAACCCGCGCGGGCATCGAACCCGGGACTGCAACCAAGAAGCATAGAGAGGCGAGGACTGACGCAAATATTCCATCAAATTTTAGAATTAAGATTTAAGCACACCTTTTTTTTACTTTCTCTACTATGTACATAATAGTTAGAGAAGGTATTGCATTCCACCCAAAAATTCGATACCGGATTTCATCGAAAACACATGTTTTGAGGCACCTTGAATTCAAATAAATATTTTTTTTATAAAAAATAATCTGTGTGTGTGTCTGTAAACCGCGTAACTTAAAAACGAAAAGTCGAATAATTACCAAACTTGGTATTTAACTTCAGTATCTTCCACGGATGCGACACGAGGATTTTCAAGAAAATTCCCCCACCCCAGACTACCCTTTACGTGGAACATTTTTCGAAAATTTTGATTTTATAAAAAGTGGCTAACGATTTTTATTAAAATGCCGCATATTAAAGATATTTGCATGAAAAATAAAATGTATATGTTGAATTTTCTGGGTATAGCCTAGGAAGTCTTGTTCATTTGGAAGGAATTTTGCGTAACCTTGTATAACTGGTAAACGTTGAGTGATAAACGAAGATGTACCACATAAAAGCGTAGATCTCTTTAAAACACACAATTTATTTAAAATAAGTTTTTTGTAGCATAAGCCGTGTCTGAGATATCCTTTAGTAATGGCTCGGATTGTTCAATACTTACTCCTTTTAAGACCCATCGATTTTCAGTTGTTTCTTGTCATTGCATGGGAACAGTATGGAATTTTAAGGCCAGCGTATAGCGTCCCGTTCTCAAACATTTGACTGTCGCTTTCTCTTTGTATCTATAACAAAATATGTAATGAGGCTATTTCTGCAAAGGTGTATTTGCATTAGAATGCGGTGGATAGGAAAATAAGCTATAGTAAGAATAGTTTTTCTATCTCTAATAAAGGTAGAGGGTAAAGGAAGTCACGTGAATGTATAACATCGGATATATATATATATATATATATATATTTATATATATATATATTTACATTTACTTTCTCCACCATGTTTATAGGAGGTAGAGAAGGTATTACATTCCACCCAAAAAATTGATACCGAGATTTCACGTTTCATGTTTTGAGGTGCCCAGAATCCACATGGAAAATTTTTCAGAAATTTTTCTTTTCTCGAAAATGGCTCATATGTTTAATATATTTTCATGACAAATGAAATCTATACCTTGAATTTTCTGAGAATGTCTTGTTTGGTCATCTTCATTTTGAATGAATTTCGCATAACTGGTAAACCTAAGAGAGAGAGACAAAATTTTACTACACAAAAAATGTAGATCTCGTTAAAACACACAATTTGTGTAATATACATTTCTTTATCGAGTGACGCATTTCTGAGATGTTCCTTGTTAATTGTTGGAATTTATTCAATACTTAAACATTTTTCTCAGATGAGAATTTGTTATTCGTTTTTTTTATGTCGTGGAAATGTAAAGAGAATGGAATGTTCCACATAGCAATCAGCTCTTAAAATATTCGACTATCGCTTAAAGCCTACCAATTCCCCTTGCACCTACAAGAAAATAAGGAACAAGATTAACATCTCGATATCTCGTAACATGGAGTAGATGGAGAATAACTGTTTGCAAAAATAGTTTGTGTAAGAGTTGAGAAAGGCATGTGGGTGCAACACATCAGATTTTTAGAAAAAGGTCACTGTGTGTGTGTGTGTCTGTGTCTGTGAACTGCATAGCTCATAAACAAAAAGTCGGATAAATACTAAACTTGATATTTGAGTTCAGTATGGATGCGACACGAAGATATTCAAGAAAATCCCTCCACACACAACTACCTCAAACATTGAAATTTTTTTCAAAATTTTGATTTTATAATACATGACTAACGATTTTGGTTAAATTGCCATGTATAAAAGATAATTGCATGACAAATAAAATGTATTTCCTGAATTTTCTGGGAATAGCCTAGGAAGTCCTCTTCATTCGAAAGGAATTTTGTACAATCTGGTAAACGTTAAGTGATAGAAAAACGTATTGCACAAAGAAGTAGATTTTTTTTAAAACACGCAATTTATTTCAAATAACTGTTTTTGTGTATCAGCCATTTCCGAGATATCAGTTATTAATGGTTCGAATTGTTAAATACTTTAATCATTCTTTTCATGTTCTTTCGATATGCACTTGTTTTTCGCGATTGCAGCAGAGCATGGAATTTTAAGGCCAGTACATAGCGTCCAGTTCTTAAACATTTGACTATCGCTATTCCTTTTGTATCTATAACGAAATATGCAATGCAGCTGTTTTAGGAAAGTTTTATCTCGACTATAATGAAAATAAACTTTCGAAAGAATAATTTGTATACCCATTAATAAGCGATAGTGCGCAGAGAAAGTTGTGCGAATGTATCACATCAGATTTTTACTTTCTCTACTACGTATAGTAAGTAGGGGAAGTATTGTATTCCACCAAAAAATTCGATACCGAGATTTCACTGGAAACGTATGTTTTGAGACCCCCCGAATCCATCAGTTTGCTTCTATCTTCTATTTAGGGATATTATATCATTATACATTGCTGTTATGACTACTTTGCTTTTACACCACTAGTTGAAAATTGATTGTTTGCATGATACTAATTGATTTTATCCAAGCTCCATTCATGCTGTTTGCATATGTACTTTAACTATTCTGGTATTTATTTCTCCTTTTTATAGGCACTGGCATTACTTCATCATGAAGAAAATCTGATGTGTTACACTCGCATGACTTTCTCTACTGTTGTACAAACTATTTTTACAAACGCTTATTCTCCATATGTTTCATGTTAATCGAGATATCGAGATGTTAATCTTATTGCTAATTTTCTTGTAGATGCAAACGGAATATGGTAGTATTTAAGAGATAGTCAAATCTTCTAAGCGCTAGTTGCTATGTGGCGCATTCTATTCTCTTTGCATGTCCAGGATATAAAAAAATGAATAACGAATTTGAGAAAAAGTATGTATTAGAAAAGTTAAGGGAATAACAAGCAATATCTCGAAAATGGTTTACTCAACAACAAAAATGTATATGATATAAATTGTTTATTTTAACGCGATCTAGATTTTTTGTGTAGTGAAAATTTGTCTATCTCTTATGGTTTACCAGTTATGCAAAACTCGTTCACAATGAAGAATAATTTTGGAGACATTCCCAGAAAATTCGAGATATACATTTCATTTGTCATGAAAATATCTTAAACATATGATACTTTAATCAAAATCGTGAGAGCCATTTTTGAGAAAATTAAAATTTTCGAAAAATGTTCCATGTAAAGAGTAGCCTGGGGTGGGGGGTATTTTCTCGGAAACCTTCGTGTTGCATCTCTGGAAGATACTGAACCTAAATACCAAGTTTGGTGTTTATCCGACTGTTCGTTTCTGAATCCTGCTGTTCACACACACACACACACACGGACATGTTTCCAAAAATGCTTTTTTTGGATTCAGGGGGTCTCAAAACATGTATTTCCGGTGAAATCTCGGTATCGAATTTTTGGGTGGAATACAATACTTCCCCTACTTACTATACGTAGTAGAGAAAGTAAAAAAATGTGTGAATAGTGCTGATGTGTTTTGTTTCATCTGTAGGGAATACTCGTACATATTCATTCAGCAAAGAAAAGCCATAATTGACTTCTAACAAGAGCTTATTTGGCCTATTTCAAAGTAAAACTGGGAGACCAATAGGGCTTGGGCAGCTCACATTGTATGTAAAACGTGCACAGAGCATCTGTGACAGTGGATACATGGGAATGAAATTTAGGGAACTAATGATACGGCAAGAACAAATAAACCACAATGATGGCTATTACTCTTGTTTAGTGAATGTAAAGGACATCAATTGCAAAACACCGGAATATTTGGATATACCTGAGGAGATACCTGGCTCATAGGAGATACCTGTTCCGATATTTACCAGTCTTCCAGAGTCACCAGAAGAAGAGGATGCATCAGCTGAAAGCTATGCTGCGCAAAATGACAGTGTTTTGCATGACCTTCATTAGTTGCATCCGGTTTGAATTAAACAGAATTGAGCGACCTCATTAGATATCTTAATCTTCCAAAGATGTCATCTGAATTGCTACCTTCCAGTCTGCAGACAAACTTTGTTACCCAGAACAAAAGTCAGTCTATCGCGAGAGAGAAACAAATTTCTTACCATTCTTCATAACAAAAACACAATTTGTTCTTTGCACTAATGTTGAAGGACTATTAATGAAACTGGGTATAATAAAACACATACCAAGTGATTAGCGATTATTTATAGATAGCTCCAAATGCAGCCTAAGGTGCGTTATTTTGCGTAATGAGAACATAAACAGGTCAATCCCAATTGGTCACTAGTTGCTATGCATGAAAATGAAGCTACAATACCTACAGTCCTAGAGAAGATCTCATATCGCGATCACCAATGGGTTATCTGTGTGGATCTCAAGATGGTGAATTTTCTTCTGGACAACAACATGGGTACACCAAATACCCATGTGATTCTAGAGATAACAATACTGGGTGCAAAGCCAGTGGCCTCTTATAGAAAGCATGATCATTAGAGAAGAAAATTCATCACAGAACCTTTATTGACACAAACAATATCATATTTCCACCACTGCACATAAAATTGAGTTGATGAAGCAGTTAATCACAGCATTGAATAGAGGTAGAACATATTTTGGCAGCGTATGTACAAAATTTCCTGCATTGAGTATTGGGAAAATAAAAGCAGGTATATTTGATGGGACTTCCAATCCACCAACTCATAAATGGCCAGAAATTTCAAGATTCAATGAATCATACTTAGTCAAATGTGTGGTCGTTGTTCTGCATGGTAGTGAAGAATTTCCTGGGAAACTATAAGGCTCCAAATTATTATGAACTAGTGGAGAATGTGCTCACTGCTTTTTATGTACTTAGTTGTGACATGAGCATCAAATTATGCTTCCTGCACAGCCTTTTGGAACGATTTCCAGATTGTCTTGGAGATGTAAGCGATGAACAGGTGAGCGTTTTCACCAATAAGCACAATGGAAGAACGGCATTGTGGACGATGGGATATATATGTATGTTGGCGGGCTGCTGTTAGAGTACTATGCGCGAATGTCCAAGATCATTGCATCGGAGAAATCATAGAAACGAGGAT
Organism: Deroplatys truncata; assembly: GCA_030765065.1. Taxonomy (NCBI): domain Eukaryota; kingdom Metazoa; phylum Arthropoda; class Insecta; order Mantodea; family Mantidae; genus Deroplatys; species Deroplatys truncata. Next base: position 53,264,650 of record CM060987.1, read on the forward strand.
TCAGCGATCTGATAGAAGAGAATTAATGAACCTAATGCGACCAAAGTATAAACAATGGTTAGTTAGATACATTTGCTTCATGAGAAAGAAAGTACTTGATCCACCTAAATGTCTTCTCTATCTAATTGTATGCGAGTGATATACGAGGGCTCATCAATAAAGACTGAGAGTGATTTTTACTTTCTCTACTACGTATAGTAAGTAGGGGAAGTATTGTATTCCACCCAAAAATTAGATTCCGAGATTTAACCGGAAATACATGTTTTGAGACACCCTGAATCAAAGAAAAGCATTTTTGGAAACATGTCCGTGTGTTTGTGTGTCTGTGAACAGCATAACTCAGAAACGAACAGTCGGGTAAACACCAAACTTGGTATTTAGGTTCAGTATCTTCCAGAAATGCGACACGAAGGTTTTCAAGAAAATCCCCCCACCCCAGACTACCCTTTACATGGAACATTTTTCGAAAATTTTAATTTTCTCAAAAATGGCTCCAACGATTTTGATTAAAATATCATATGTTTAAGATATTGTAATGAGAAATGAAATGTATATCTCGAATTTTCTGGGAATGTCTCCAAAAGTATTCTTCATTGTGAACGACTTTTGCATAACTGGTAAACCATAAGAAATAGACAAAATTTTACTACACAAAAATTTAGTTCGCGTTAAAACACAATTTATATCGTATACATTTCTTTTGTTGAGTGAACCGTTTTCGAGATATTGCTTGTTATTCCTTTAAATTTTTCAATAATTTTCTCAAATGGGAATTCCTTATTCATTTTTTTGTCTTGGATATGTAGAGATTATTAATCTGTGGCAAAGAGAATGGTGCTGGGCATAGCAACCAGCCATTAAGAGATAAGGCTAGTGTATTTTTATATTGCCGTTGCAAATACAAAACAAGGGAAACATAGTAGACTTTAAGCGATAGTCAAATATTTTTAGAACTGGTCGCTATGTGTAAAATGTAATTCTCTTTGCATATCAAAAGATCGTTTCTGCAAATGTTTATCTCGATTAATATGAAATAGATGAGGAATAAGATTTTGTAAAAATAGTTTGTACAAGAGTAGAGAAAGTCATGTGAGTGTAGCACATCAGATTTTTTCCTGAAGCTTTCTTGATAGTTTCCTGTCTCTTCTATATATATTTGAAAAGATCGGGGTGTCATGGATAATTTCCATAGGCGGCAGCACTCTCGTATTGGTAGGTTTGTAGTATTGCTGTACATTGTTGACCCTACTTGAATATCGCATACCACAAAATGGAGGTGACACGAGAGGAGTAATACAGCGCAATAAAGTTTTGTTTTCGTTTAAATCATACAGCCTCTGAAACTTTGGAAAAGCTGAAGCAAGCATACGGTGAAGATGCACTACCTCGTGCAACAGTGTTTAGGTGCTTCAAGGACTTCAAAGAAGGGCGAGTCCTCTGTACTAAGCAAGGTGGGCCTGGTGTTTCGGCTTCTGCTATGACTGAAGTCAATATCGACACAGCTGCTGACATTGTTGCTCCACCTCACACTGCTGATACAGCAGTGTACTACAGGTTTGTATTGGCTACACTGAGGAAGCACATTGCAAGGAAACGCCCAAAACTTCATCGGAATGAGTGGCGACTTCATCACGACAACGCGCGGCCTCACGTCGCCAATCAAGTCTAGGCATTTTTGGCTAAATTCAACATTACCTGTGTGCACATCCGCCTTATAGCCCAGATCTTGCCACCTGTGATCTCTTTTTATTCCCATCACTAAAGGAAAAGCTCCGGGGCATTCGATTTGAGAGCACTGAAGCATTGCTGAAGAAAAGTGAGGTGATTCTCAAAGACCTGACAAAGAATGGCCTGCACCATGTGTTCGAGGACTGGCAGAGACGGTATAAAAAGTGCATTCAAGTAGGAGGGAACTACTTTGAAAAATAGCGTGACAACATTGAAATGGAGTAATAAATATTTGTGAAAAAAAATCAGTCTCTGTCTTTATTGATCAGCCCTCGTAGTTGTATATGCGGAACAATATGGTTATTGGTATATAATGTGAATAAGCTCTATCTCAAAAACTAGAGCTGATAGGGCAAAACTGAAAGCAATTTTGGAATCAGTGGCCCAAATATATTCAGAAAAGGTCAAAATTTTAAGGCACCAAAATCACTGTTCCCCAGTGTAATTCTCAATGCTTGGTGGACTAGGTCCCACTGTAATTCTGCAGTTCTGTTCGTCATATTTGTTAAGAAAAGTGCTTTTCCGTTATATTATCCCCGGATTTTTTGAAATTAAATTTTTCATCTACGAAAATTATTTAATTTCTAAAATAAGCACACCCTATTTTATATTTCTACACCGTTTTGGTATATTTTCTATTTTTTCAGTTCTCAATAATGCAAGTTGAAGAAAGAAAAAAAATCTGATGTGTTACACTCACATGACTTTCTCTAATCTTGTACAGACTATTTTAACAAACGCTTATTCTCCACATCCTTCATGTTAATCGAGATGTTAATCTTATTGCTAATTTTCTTGTAGATGCAAGGGAATCGGTAGGTTTTAAGCGATGGTCAAATATTTTAAGAGCTGGTTGCTATGTGGAGTATTCCATTCTCTTTGCATTACCAGGACAAAAAAGATGAATAAGAAATTTGAGAAAAAATATAAGTATTGGAAAATTTAAGAGAATAACAAACAATATCTCGAAAATGGTTCACTCAACAAAAAAGTTTATATGACATAAATTGTGTATTTTAACGCGATCTACATTTTTTGTGTAATAAAAGTTTGTCTATCTCTTATGGTTTACGAGTTATGCAAAAGTCGTTCACAATGAAGAATACTTTTGGAGACATTCCCAGAAAATTCGAGATATACATTTCATTTGCCATGAAAATATCTTAAAAATATGATATTTTAATCAAAATCGTTAGAGCCATTTTTGAGAAAATTAAAATTTTCGAAAAATGTTCCATGTAAAGGATAATCTGGGGTGAGAAGATTTTCTAGAAAACCTTCGTTTCGCATCTCTGGAACATACTAAACCTAAATACCAATTTGATGTTTATCCGACTGTTCGTTTCTGAGTTATGCTGCACACACACACACACACACACACACACACACACACAGACACACACACATGGACATGTTTCCAAAAATGCTTTTTTTGGATTCAGGGTGTCTCAAAACATGTCTTTGCTGTGAAATCTCGATATCGAATTTTTGCTGGGAATACAATACTTCCCCTACTTATTATACGTAGTAGAGAAAGTAAAGATCATAAAAGGAAAGAAGGAAGAACTTTATATTTAACCAATGGCTATTCGCAGCTGAATCAGCTGCGAATAAAAGACTATAATTGTCAAAAGTAGGTATATGTATTCATCAAGCAGTACTAAAAACACAACATTGTGACAAATTTCCAATCTTAAATAGAGTTTTCATTTTTAATAAACGCAACATAATGGGAAAATAAACTAAGTTTATAAATATTATTAATTTCATTAGAAAACAAAGCTAGTGCAAGGAGTTTACTACAAAACAGATATTAAGACAAGAATTGTAATATTTCAAATTCTATGAGGAGCACTGTTTAATTTACTTCCATGTACAGGCAGGTAAGCGACAATGCTTGTGTTGCTTTATCAGTAGAGGGAAATCACTTTCGTTTCTTATTTTAACGTTGGCCATTGCGGAAAATCATCTCAATCTGAAGAACCGCACACAGTGCATCTTCTGATAACTTTTTCTTTCTTCTTCCTTTTTTTGGCCGAAAGCCAACGTTGAAGTAATGTTTCCCTAAACTTTCGATAAGGCTGAAGTTTTGCCAACTCTTCGGCCCCTTTTAAGGATAGCTGTTTGTGTCTGCAGCAGTAAGGTGAAAGAATTGCGAATGCAATCGTATCCACTGGCAATAAAAGTACGTTGCAGTTTATCCTTCACAAATCAGGGATGCTATGAACCGAATGACAATTTCGCTTAGAGAATATAAGTAGGTATTTTAAGGTACTTGCCTCTGACTTATGGGATGTAACAGTCATAACAGTCAAACACCACTTAAAAAGTGATGTATTCTTATAGGAAGTTTATTAGTTATTACTTTCTCTACTACCTACGTAGTAGAAAGAGAAGGTACTACATTTCACCCAAAAATTCCATATCGAGATTTCACCAGAAATATATACTTTGAGGCCACCTAAATAAAAAACTCTAATGTTTTACACTCACATGACTTTCTCTACTCTTGTACAAGCTGTTTTTACAAACGCTTATTCTCCATATGCTTCATGTTAATCGAGATATCGAGATGTTAATCTTATTGATAATTTTCTTGTAGATGCAAGGGGAATTGGTAGGCTTTAAGTTATAGTCAAATATTTTAAGAACTGGTTGCTATGTGGAGTATTCCATTCTCTTTGCATTACCAGGACAAAAAAATGAACAACGAATTTGAGAAAAAGTATAAGTATTGGAAAATTTAAGGGAATAACAAGCAATATCTCGAAAATGGTTCACTCAACAAAACAAATGTATATGACATAAATTGTGTATTTTAACGCGATCTACATTTTTTGTGCAGTAAAATTTTGTCTATCTCTTATGGTTTACCAGTTATGCAAAAGTCGTTCACAATGAAGAATACTTTTGGAAACATTCCCAGAAAAGTCGAGATATAAATTTTATTTGTCATGAAAATATCTTAAACATATGATATTTTAATCAAAATCGTTAGCCATTTAAGAGAAAATTAAAATGTTCGAAATATGTTCCATGTAAAGGGTAATCTGGGGTGGGGGGATTTTCTTGAAAACCTTCGTATCGCATCTCTGAAAGATACTGAACCTTAATACCACGTTTGGTGTTTATCCGACTTTTCGTTTGAGTTGTGCTGTTCACACACACACACACACACACACACACACACACACACACACACACACACACACACACACACATGGACATGTTTCCAAAAATGCTTTTTTTGGATACAGGGGGTCTCAAAACACGTATTTCCGGTGAAATCTCGGTATCGAATTTTTGGGTGGAATACAATACTTTCCCTACTTATTATACGTAGTAGAGAAAGTAAAAAAGCATTTTTAGAAAAGGTTAGTGTGTATTCTTAGCACAGTATAATTCAAAAACGAAAAGTCGGATAAATTCCAGAATTTGTATTTAGGTTCAAACCTTCCTAACATGCTACATGAAGATTTTCGAAAAAAATCCTCCCACCTCAAACTACTTTTACATGGAATATTTTTAATTTTTTTATTTTCTGAAACATTGATAAGTATTTTGATTAAAATACCATGTATTACAGACATTTACACGACAAATAAAATGCATATCTTGGATTTTCTGTGAATAGCCTGTGAAGTCTTCTTTCGGAAGGAATTTTTTATAATCCTGTATAACTGGTAAACGTTAAGTTATAGATGAAACTGTACTACACCAAAATGGACATCTCTTTAAAATACACAATTTATTTCAAATAACTTTTCTTGTGGCATTTCCAAGATATTCGTATTAATTGTTCGAGATTCAATACTTTGTCCGTTAGTACTGTCGTTTTAGATGTTTCTCGTTATGGCAAAGGTATGGAAGCTTTCCTTTCCTATTTCCGAAGGGTTTATCTCGACTAAAATAATGTAGATAAAAAAATAGTTATGTAAGAATAATTTGCGTACCCACTAATAAACGATAGAGGGTAGAGAAAGTCATTTGAATGTATCAATTCAGATTTTTTTCTAGCCATTTCATGTTAATCGAGATAAACCTGTATAAATAGCTTCATTACACATTTCGTGGAAGATAGAAGAGGACCCGAGGAAATCGAATCGATAGTTAGATGTTTAAAAGTGTGTCTATATGGCGGTCTAGAAGTTCCATACTCTTTTCGTGACATCGCAAGAAATAACTGAACAGCAACAGCATTTTAAAATCATTACTTAGTATTAAAACGTCAAATCAATAACAACGAATATTTAGGAATTGGATAATACTACAAAAATAGTTATTTGAAATAAATTGTGTGATTTAAAGCAACCTTATGTAGTACGCTTTTGTTTATATCTTATGGTTTCCATTTATACAAAATTATAAAACGTTCTACAAACTTCCCTCTTCACGGTTTCTAGGTTATTATGATCCCCATTAATGCAATAATTTTAGTTGAATTTTAATTTTGTTGATATTTTAATTCTGTATTTATTTCATAAGTTATACAATATGCCTTTCTTCTGGAAAGCTTCTCATTGTGAGGCAGTATTTTATATCACAACACTGTGAATGCCAGAGTGATTGTAGTGTAAATTAATATTCTTGTATGTATAGAATTTTATATGTTTGTTAGCTATAAGCATTGTTAGGAAACAAGTATACACGGCCTCACTGAAACTGACAATAGGAGTGGGTAACAATGAAGCGAGGGGGTGAATTGTTTATCAATTAGAAGAGACAAACAAATGACGTCAGGGTAGCGTGCCTTTCTTTAGAAATGGAGGGAATATCTTCCCTAGAGCATATGTGTTTGTAATTTTGATTGGCTTATAAAACAGACGCTAATGTTGGCGCGATTTAGTAACCAATAGCAGCTCTATTATAATGTTTAGGCATATCGGGGTGAGGGAGTATAAATTCTTGTGCCAGAGGCAAGTATCGCGCAGCTCTACAGAATCATTCACAAGGTAAACGTCGCGCAGTTCTAAGAAATCTGTCTCGCGAGTTACACGTCAGGCAGTTCTAAGGAAGCATTCATGAGGTACACATTACGCAATTCTACAGAATCTCTCGCGTCGTAAAGTTAGTTACAAAATGTGAAATACGCGAATTAATAGTGCGCGGCAAATAAGTGATTGTAGTTACATTCGAAAATATAAAAGTTTCAGTCAGGCGTGTATGAAGATTAAATATGTGAAATTAATTAATTGTGACGGCAATAAAAGTGTAAAAACAAATTCTTTTATCAGTGTTATCCTTTAGTAACAACTCCTTTCCGTTTACACACCCTGTTCAAGAGATATTTGCTCGAGGGAGTAATAATAGCTAGCCGGAGGACAAGGAACCCAAAATTCAAAATAGTAAAACAATAACAGGCACTCGGCAAATAAGATAACACGAACAGATTGCCGCGACAATTGAAATAATATAATTATACGTGCATAGTATAGGGTGTGTTTAAATGTATTATAGCGCAATCACCGAATGCATTCGATCTTTACTATGTCTGAACAGGGGGCTATCAAAGGTGAGAAGCTACTCTTCATAAGAATGTAATCTTAAATAAATATAGATGTGTCTCATAAGTAATGTCGGTTTTTAAAAAAACTTTATTTGTAACGTTTTCTGACAGGAAATTAAACTACTCTTCAAAGTAGAGACCATCAGATTCTATGCTCTTTAGCCATGTTTCAGCGAGGTTTATTATCCTACTTTGATGCGAAGAATTCGGTGACACTCACTTCCACAGGTTCAATGTTTTAGAAATTTCTTCCATGCAAGAAATGGACCATGGGTCGAAACAGATGGCGCAAAATCAGGGCTGTATGCTGAGTGTGATAGCAGTTCGACTCCTTCCAATTCCTGAATTTTTGTCATGGTTATTCGTGCAGTGTGGGGTCTTGCGTTGTCCTGCTGCAAGAGAACTCTCTTTCGGTATCTCCGAAATGCTGGGTATCTCAGTCACAAAATTTCATGAAGTCGTTCCAGTTGTTGGAAATAAAGATCCGCATTGACCTCGGTTTGGAAAAAAGCTCCCAGTGAATCACTTCTTCAAAATTCTATCTGACACACAACATTACTTTGTGGCGGAACTGAGTTTTTTGTAATGATGATTTTGGCAGATTGATGGGGACTGAGCCACTGTTTCGAGGCGTCAGGGTTGCGGTTATAGACCCATTTTTCATCACACGTGACAACTCTCCTGATAAATCTATCATCCATGGGAATGCCGATAAGCTGACGACAGATATCCACTCTACGTTGAGCCTGTTGAGGTGTCAATTCATGAGGTACAGATCTACAGCTTCTGTTTGATTTTCCAAGTTTCTTAATCAGGCGATGTAGGGTAGCTGTTGATGGACCAAGTTCTTCTGATGGCTACGAGTACTTTATTGCGGATTTTCTTCCAAAACCCTGCGTGTATTCTCAGTATCCCATAATTTAGGTCTTCCAGAGTATGATAAATCTTTGGCGTTTTCTTCTCCAGTGTTGAAACATTGGAACAATCGTTGTACCACATGCTCATAACATCTTCTCCTTCCACTTCACATATTCGAGCCGCGGCAGCAGCAGCAGCAGCTTTGTAATCTTGTTTCCAGTAGTGCTTTAGAAGGACTCTAATCTCAAACTTTGCAACTTCCATTTTGTGTTAACAAGCGACGACTGACACATTCTCGCAATATACGAAGTACTAGCCATGGCATCCTGTATGTAGCATTGGTGAACCAAAGAAAACCAATTCTAACTTATGAAACACCAAACTTAAAAACCGACATTACTTATGAGACAACCTAATAAAACCGAGTTCTGCATTAGGTTTGTGTGGGCAAGGATTGGAAATACAAACACGCTAGTCGCAATTGCAACTTTCTGTACAGACCCTTGAGTTTCCTAGTTTACTTTGTCTGTTTATAAATGTCGTTAGGTGTGTCTACGTAAGGTTGCCGTATGTAAACATTCAAAATTGTTAGAGAAGCCCGACAGTATGGAAATGAAAATCACTCTCTAAACTCGGGCGGCTGTTGACACGGTGCCCCACTTCCTTGCTAAGTGACGTGAAACATTTACGAGGTGCACTAAACAGGCGGCCGTTGGGCGACGTCATAAATACTTAATTGGGTAGCACTTGAGTAAACTCTAGATCGATATCGGCAAGGTAAAGTAAACCCTTTCTGCTTCCTGACCCCCTCCCTCTTGAAACAAATTGACTGGAGGAAAGTAAGCTATCTGAGGCTCTGTTCTGTTTGTCCAGTAGGAACAATGGAGCGTATTTCTTATGTTTACCTCACTTTTTCCTGGTCTGAGAAAGATAGAAGGAAAAGAGGATTGAACCTTGTAGTCAGCCATGAGCTAAAAGAAACAATCTTCTTGTCACGAACGAGTTGGCTTAGGCGGTAGCATCTGTGTCTTGCACTGGGGAGGTCTCGGGAAGTTACATGTGTCATCCAATTTAACTGAGGTTTCTGTGTGCTTTATTTCAGTTATCAGGTAGATCAGACATTGAGTTTGCACTTTTGTGCCGCTTATTCTCTACAATAATCGGTTAGCAATCGGACCAGATGTGCTGTACTTTATAGAATTCGAAAGTTCGAGAAGTGCTTTTAAATTTTCTCCAACATGAAGTTTTTATTAGCTCCACGTATGGACACCAATTTGAAGAAGATGGTTTGTTACGTTAGTTTTTTACCACGCTTTGGGCATCAATTTGAAGTAGTTTATATTGAAGGAGTTGTATTATATTTCAACTGTTGGGGAGCCGAACTTGTAGTAGTAGTTGCAACTGCACATATGGTACCCGCTTTACTGTAGCCTTTGCCCCAAATGTACTCCTTGGTGACCTTTGCCCGAAGTTTAAAAAATATTAACTTTGTAATTTGACTGTTTCTTTAAGTATTAAATATTTATGTTTGCCTCGGCTGAGTCAATATTATTGTTAGAGCTACGTTTCTGTTGGCAGGGTTGTGGTGTAACTAAGACTGTAGGCTTACACAGATTATAATTTTACTTCACTCCTTTTATTAATGCTTGATACGATTTAAATAACACTTTACTGATATAGAGAGCTGTGAGATTCTTTTGATTAATTAATTACACTTTTTAACACGTAAACTTATTTTTCGTCTCACACGAATACGTATTATATTTCTTGAGGACACTTTTTGTGTCTGGTTAGTAACACTGTTTGCAGGCAATTGAACTGATTTCAACCTTCTAAACTTGTAAATTTCTGTATTTCAAGTCTCTGATTGGCTATTCCTAATCCAATAGAATACCTTCTTTTAACTAAAGCTTTTTCTGGTTGTTGATTGGTTATTTTATAAACTGTCACTAAAATTACATTATTGTTACTCCAATAATCAGAAATAGTATTATTAAACTCTCAAACTCATTATTGCCTCAAGGTTACCTCATTGTTGGCAACGTTTAACTTATTATTCTCACAGCTCCTATTTTATTAAATTACGTAATGCATTCACATAACATTATTGAACATGTTTACAATAATATAAGCATATGCAATGACTGTTACATACATTTTACAAATTATTACATACACATATTGCTTTAAGACTTACTGAATTTACATATTATATAATTTGACTGAAATCATTTAAATGTTAAAAATACTGCCTCAAACGTACATAGTAGGTAGAGAATGCATTGCATTTCACCATAAAAATTCGATATTGATATTTCACCGAAAATACAATTTTTGAGGCTCCTTTAATAAATAAAGGCATTTTTAGAAAGATGTTCATGTATGTGTGATACAGTTAATGTCAGTATATGGTTGGATAAATACCAAACTTGGTATTTAAGTTTAGTACCTTCCAAAGATGCGACACCAGTATTTTCAAGAAAGTACTTTCATCCCAAACAACACTTTACATGGAACATTTTTCGAAATTTTGTATTTCCCCAAAAAAAAGGCTGTAAGATTTTGAATAAAATGCCACATATTAAAGATATTTATATGAAAAATAAAATGTATATCTTGACTTTTCTAGGAATAGTTTGAGAAGTCCTTTTCATTTGGAAGAAATTTTATATAATCTTGCATAACTGTTGAACGTTAAGCGATAGACGAAAACGCACCACACAAAAAATGTACATCTCTTTAAAACACACCATTTATTTTAAAAACCTTTTTGTTGCATTAGCCATTTCCGAGATATCCATTATTAATGGTTCAAATTGTTAAATCCGTTATTTTGAACTTCTGTCGAGTTTTGTCTGTTTCTCGCAATGTGATGGAAGGAGTATGGAATTTTAAGGTCAGAGTATAGCGTCATAAACATTTAACTATCGATAATCCTTTGTATACATAACGAAATACGTAATACATCTATTTCCGGGGAGGTTTATCCCAATTAAAATGTCGTTCTCTGTAATGTAGTAGTTACCACGCTAGCCTCTAGTTCCTGAAGTCACGGGTTCAAGCTCGGCGGAAGGCGATGGATTTTTTTCGGGCGTAAAAATCCTTATCGTGGCTTCCTTCGTAAGGGAAATAAAGCCCGTGGTTCCGTGTCTTAGATTTCCGGCACGTAAAAGAACCTCGAGCATGGTAGAGGCATCTGAGCAAAATTACCGGTATTTGACGCCCAATATAGAATGGGGCGCTAAGGACCACAGCAGTTAAAGAGCGTCCATAAATAAACCTCACTTTTTCATTTCAATTAAAATGAAGCAGATATGAAAATAAGGTTTCTTGAGAATAATTTGTATACCCACTAAGCGATAGGTCATGCGAATGCAACATATCCGTTTTTTACCGCCGAACCTCGAAATATCAAGTAGAATACACACACACCGCACGAGTGTTCTCATCCTGCGGATTGGTAAACTAGGCAACCCTACATTTTACAGACGACTAAATGCAGATCTGACACCGCATTCACCGCTGATTAAGACTAGCTCAAATCGCCCCTGCGAATAAATAAGTTTTTTTATTCATTTCTGTTTCGTGTTTCAAAAACGTTCCAGCAAATCATAATTTCTTTCCGAATGCACTAGAAAGTGGATTTGTATATTCTAACAAGCAACAATTAGGTTTTAATGAAGTTCACATAATTAAACTAATTAAACTTCCATGCCAAACTATCAGTTCTCATTAAATTTACCATTTAAAAGTAACTTCACCACTGAAGGCCAACGCGCACACTGTTGCGCTACGAGTGCAAGTTGCTGTACGCACAGCGCTGCTAAGCACTCATTTCACCCGAAATTGATACGTCGCGTTGCAGTGGACAGTGTTGACGGCATAGCCTATACATCGCAGCACAACTTCTCAATCCGTAGGCTGAGAAGACTCACGCAGTATAGAGAGAGAGGACGGGCTTATACGGGTCTTTTTAAGTGAAATCGAATTGCGAAAACCTCATATTTTCAGTATCAAATATCTACATCGAAATCTTAACGATTGTTCGGTACTCAACGATACATGTAATGTACTAATCCTTTTTGAGCAACTTAAGTTACTACTACTTCGAGCCCTTTCCACAATATTGAACCCTAGATCATTTTGCAGATGAAAGTTATTTTATTATAGCAAGTAATGATAACTTTTGTAATAATCCAAAAGAACTACATTCAGCTTACTTTTTTAAAGCATTTATAAAGTAAAGGATTCAATTCAGAATAACATACTGATATTAAAATAAGCCAACAATGTTGGTTAAGATATCCTTCGATGTAATGGAATAAAACGCGAATGAACTCGGCGATTAACGTGGTAAACACATTAAGTATCAAGCAGTATATGCGAGAAAGCCTGTATACGCTTTCTCGCTGAGAGATCTGACTATCGGGCGTTCTGCAGCAGTACTCGATGAGTGGATCTAAAAGATTGTGCAATGAACACACAATATGATTCAACAAAGTAACGAAATATAATTCGCATTTCGTATGACGTATTTCAAGAGTCATCTGGAGAATTTAATGTCCTACCGGCATGTTGCCATGGTGTTTAGAACAACCGGGAGATCTATGGCTGAAATCCCAGCTATGGCATTGAATGTTTCAATCGTCTGATTCTCTTTTGCAGATGTAGATTCATTAGACATTATGTTGTAGGTAAAAGAAGAAACTAGGGGTGGGAACTCGATACTCGGTGGTCTCAAAGTATGTATACGAGAGGCACTATTTATATTTTGAGCCTTGGCAACCCTGAATGTTGTAGGTGCCATCTGACGTTTCCAATGGAAAGATTGACATTTTTGACCATAATCCACTTCGAACATTTTGTCAACAGAGCGTCATTTTTTTTGTTTACACTAACTTGAAAATTGTGTGTCAACAAAAACATGGAATTAACTCGTGAAAATGTTTCGACGTGGATTATCAAGAAAAGAGTGCATCGATCAACTAACTTCCACATTTGGCGACAAAGCTCCATCCTTTGCCACTGTGAAACGCTGGTATAACGAATTTAATCGTGGCCGCCGTTCGTCAATGATGAAGTTCGTGAAGGTCGGCCAAAATCAGTTCTTGTGCCAGAAAACATTGATGCTGTGCAAAAAAACTAATAATGAAAGATCGTCATGCGACTTATTGTGAGATTGAGGCAACCCTAGGCATTAGTTCTACCAGTATATATAAAATATTACATGATTATTTAGCCGTGTAAAAGGTTTGCTCTCGTTGGATCCCACATAATTTGACGCATTCTCACAAAGATGCTCGTGGACAAAAATGCTCAAGAAATTCAACGGGGTGCCTCAAAAGACGTATATAAGATTGTAACAGGTGACGAATCATGGATCTATGCGTATAAGCCGGAACGTAAACAGCAGTCGATTGTATGGGTGTTTCAAGTTGAAGCAAAACCCACAAAAGTTGTTCGCACTCCAAGCACTTCGAAGCAAATGGTCGCCTGCTTTTTCAGCAAAACTGGCCATGTGGTAACAGTGCCTTTAGAGGGACGTAAAACGGTCAATGCCGAATGGTACACAATCATTTGTTTGCCGGAAGTCTTCGGTGAAGTAAGGAAAACCAACAAGAACCGTAGGATCGTTCTTCATCAAGACAATACGAGCGCGCACACATCTCGTCTAACAACAGAGTATTTGAAGGCTTAAAAATCGAATTGATGGGTCATCCACTATACAGTCCTAATTTGGCACCCAATGACTTATTTTTGTTCCCGAACATCAAGAATAAATTGCGTGGACAACGATTTTCGTTGGCAGAAGAAGTCGGTGATGCCTTCAAAAACCATGTTTTGGAGGTGTCTCAAGAAGACTGGAATAAATGTTTTGACAAATGGTTCAAACGGATGCAAAAGTGTATTGATCATAAAGGAGAATATTTTTAAAAACAATAAAGCAGTTTTCAATCAGAAATTACTTCGTTTTAATTATTAAGCTCAAAATATAAATAGTACCCCTCGTATACGCGAGAAAGCCTGTATACGCTTTCTCGCTGAGAGATCTGACTATCGGGCGTTCTGCAGCAGTACTTGCGATGAGTGGATCTAAAAGATTGTGCAATGAACACACAATATGATTCAACAAAGTAACGAAATATAACTCGCATTTCGTATGACGTATTTCAAGAGTCATCTGGAGAATTTAATGTCCTACCGGCATGTTGCCATGGTGGTTAGAGCAACCGGACGGAAACCGGGAGATCTATGGCTCAAATCCCAGCTATTACATTGAATTTTCAATCGTCTGATTCTCTTTTGCAGATGTAGTTTCATTAGACATTATGTTGTAGGTAAAAAAAGAAACTAGGGGTGGGAACCCGATACTCGGTAGTATCGAAGTATGTATAATACTTTCACATAAATTTTCGATACTTTTTAAGTTTAGCATTATTGAAAGTTGTTGCTTTTAAATTTATAGTATATAAGGAATGAAAGGACTTCACGCTATTGCCTTGCACATGTTCCCAAAGTGTTACCGGACTATAGTTCCTGATGGACATTGACTGTGAAAGGGGATATATTATACATATATAGGAATTGTACATATGAAAGGGGAGCCATACAATAAGAATTGTACAGTAATAATTTAATTCACTAAAATGTTAAAATATTAAACATCTAACATTTGTACAAAGCTGATTGTAAGAAACGGGTGAGCTAGCAAAATTCCAAGAAAGCATAAAGAGCGTACCTTTCACCAAGTCAACAGGCAGGGAACCGGTAACGGTACGGAGAAGTAGAAAGAGACGGATAGAGAAAACAAAGAGACGGAGATATGGAACTGGCTTCACAGCACTCAAAGATGACGCTTAAGCGCACGGATCTCAAGCCACACATTCTCATACATGTTAAGGTAACGCGGTCTGAGAACCAATAGGGAACGTCGTTACGTTTTTAAACGCAGAGGTGAGCGTCACTAGGCTCCAGTATATAAGGACAGACAAGGCCTCAGAGCACTCTGTCTCTATCACTGATCTTCGATAATTCACGTCGACACGAGGTGCTACAGATACACGTGGGTGCATACAAGGGTGGAAGTGCGTGTGCAGATAGCTAGGCTCTTGACTAATTTAAAGTGGTGGGATTATAATAATGGGAAAAGCTAGCCGCCCGTAATTATTTCAATTGTGAATAAACTTCATTGATTAAGCGAAAATTCCAGTGTATTTCTTAAACTTGCTTCACCCACTATAACCTGAGAATTAATAATTAGATGTAATTAGGAATGGAATACGCAACAACCGACGAGCACCAATAGCCGAGGAAGAACGCTGCCGAAGACCACATCAACCCAAGGATCGACGATTTCCCGCTACAACTGCGTTTCATGTGGGGAAATCAATGCAACGTTCCATAGACTCTTGTGTCTAAATGAAAACATGCAAAACAATGGGGGAAGGAGTAGAGGTATTCATGTAACATGTAGCGTTAACTGAGTTGTGAATGAAGCTATTCAGCTGACTACTAAATCCCGTTTCTGCAATAGCCTGGCTTGGTGACTCACTCTTGGCCATATCATTCACCTACTCTGGCGACCAAAATCTGAATCCAACAGAAACAAATCAGAAATTAAAGACACGAGATAATACATCACATGGAAATATTTGTTTTTCCTTCCATCTGTCAGTTTGGGCTTACGTAAGTCAAACTCGGATCACTGGCGTAGCTTTTTGGTATACCTACGACTTTATTTCCATAATATGGATAGAACAGACCTTTAAAATAAAGTTTTCACTACAAAATATAGTTACATAAAAGGGAAGCAAATAAATTATTATTATTATTATCATTGTCATCGTTAACCTTGACTATAAATAAGGGATAAATAATCTGTGGCATTATTAAAATAAACCAATTGCCACCAATTGGAGAACGTCAAGCAGGAATAATTTCGGAATTAGCAAGAGTACAAGCATTTGCAGTTTTTACTTTCTCTACTACGTATAGTAAGTAGGGGAAGTATTGTATTCCACCCAAAAATTCGATACCGAGATTTCACCGGAAATACATGTTTTGAGACCCCCTGAATCCAAAATAAGCATTTTTGGAAACATGTCCGTGTATGTGTCTGTGTGTCTGTCTCTCTCTCTCTCTCTGTGTGTGTGTCTGTGAACAGCATAACTCAGAAACGAACAGTCGGATAAACACCAAACTTGGTATTTAGGTTCAGTATCTTCCAAGGATGTGACACGAAGGTTTTCAAGAAAATCCCCCCACCCCAGATTACCCTTTACATGGAACATTTTTCGTAAATCTTAATTTTCTCAAAAATGGCTCTAACGATTTTGATTAAAATATCATATGTTTAAGATATTTTTATGACAAATAAAATGTATATCTTGAATTTCCTGGGATGTCTCCAAAAGTATTCTTCATCTTGTGAACGACTTTTGCATAACTGGTAAACCATAAGAGATAGACAAAATTTTACTACACAAAAAATGTAGATCGCGTTAAAATACACAATTATGTCATACATTTTTTTTGTTGAGTGAACCATTTTCGAGATATTACTTGTTATTCCCTTAAATTTTTCAATACTTATTTTCTAAAATGGGAATTCGTTATTCATTTTTTTGTCATGGATATGCAAAGAGTATTAATCTGTGGGAAAGGGAATGGTGCTGCACCTAGCAACCAGCTATTAAGAGATATGTATATGCTTAAAGGCTACTGTATTTCTATATTGCCCTTGTAAATATATATTTCCTTTACATCTACAAGAAAATTAGCAATAAGATAGACTCTGCAAATGTTTATCTGGATTAACATGAAGTAGATGGAGAATAAGCGTTTGTATAAATAGTTTGTACAAGAGTAGAGAAAGTCATGTGAGTGTAACACATCAGATTTTTTATAAAGTGAGTATCGAGTATCCGTACTCAAATCAGTATCGATATCGAGTATCAAGAAATAGTAGTATCGTCCCATCACTAAAAGAAAACGAATCGATAGGTGTTTAAAACGGCTGGATATGGTTTTAAGATTCCATCTCTTTCTATGACATCGCGAGAAAGAAGTGGTTACCTTTTATGTCTTAATTCTTTAAAAACATCACAAAATATTGAACTGAGAACAATGTTAACAGAAATATCGGAAACGGTCGATGCCACAAAAAGTTATAAATTGTCCATTTTAAAAAGATTTAGATTTCTTTTTTGTGTGGTACATTTTCGCCTATTTAGTAACATTTACTGGTTATACAAAATTCTTATGGAATAAGTGGATTTCACAGGCTATTCCCATAAAATCCAAGACACACATTTTATTTGTGCAGTAAATATCTTTAATATGTGGTATCTTAATCAAAATTGTTAGAATAATTTTTGAGAAAATAAACATTTTTTTTTCAAAATCTGTTTTGGGGTGAGGCGGCACCGTGGCCGAGTGGTTAGATCGCTCGCCTCCCACCGAGGCGGCCCGTGTTCAATCCCAGGGACCTGCATGTGGGATTTGTGGTGGACGAAGCGGCGTCTGGGTGGGTTTCCTCCGGTTTTCCCCGCCATTCATTCCACCAACTGCTCCGTCATCACCTTTCCTTTCATCCATTTCACCAACATTTCGTTTCATCTACTTCCTTCATCCCATACCAGGCATCGGGCTGATCACCCGTCCTGGATGCTCTGTCTGATCCATGAGTGTCTGCTCCTCGACGGGCCTCTGACCCCAGGCACCCGCTTGTAAGTCCTGTGGGGTGTAAGTCCTACATAAGAAGAGGGTAAACAGATAATGAATGAATGAATGTTTTGGGGTGGGGTATTTTGTTTAAAATCTTCGTGACGTATCTTTGGAAGATATTGAAGCTAAATAATAAATTTGTTATTCGTATTTATCAGAATTTTCGTTTTTGAGTTACGCTGTTCTCTATCTCTCTCTCACAAACACACACACATATTCACTCAGATCTTTTTCTAAAAATGCTATTCTGGATTCAGGGGACCCCAAAACTTAATTTCCGATAAAATCGAAGTTTTGGATAGAATACAATACTTCATCCGGCGTCGTGGCGCTGTGGGCTAGAGCATGGAGCTCTAAACTCTGTACACAGGAGAATAAAGTAAACATAAAGAAATCACCGGTTGTATCACTCCGCGGCCATGTGCGTTCCAAATGAGGTTACGCCCACCCTCCATCAGGTATCAGTAGTTAATTAGGTTCAGTTTATTGAACACATTTACCCATACGGTAACTATTGTATGATTTTTTTCACCACTAGGACATATTTATTCACTCTAAAAAAACATACAGGTTCGTTTTAAGTTTGGGAGGTCCGGATCAGAGTTAGCTGCAAACAGCACTTTGTTTAAGGTGGGGGTTCATTGTTAACAAAGAACTGGTGAACTTTTCTGCGGATTGCTGACCTCTGAAATTCACAAACAACATCCAGCACTCGTCTCGCACGTGGTCTCTTCTTGCCGGGAGTTCTAACCTCACCAACTGTGTATTTTTCTTTGCGTGCGCTGTAAACACTTGAAATTGGCACACCGGTAAACTCAGATGTTAATTACACCATATCATCGGTAGCAACTTCTGGATACTTCTAGCAGAACTTGTTATGCACGTTCAAAACTATTGTCTTCCCACCACTTCGTAAAGGTTTTCCGCGCTTATGTTTAGCAACACCGGTTACTTCCGCCATGTTGATACATACTGAGTGTTTTGCTTTTTCCTCCTTCCCCTTCTACCAGTTCCAGCAACCAATTAGCGCAGTTACAAATTTAGTAAAGTTAGTTACAAATTAATTTATTTATCATTTAACATATTGTGTTGAACTATGCTTAGTACTCAATAGTTTGTGCTTTATGAAATTAAGTGAGCTTCAAACCTTAGTATTTAACACTTTTCAAGGAACTATTTAGAGGGCGGAAGCATCAAGCAAACCGTGAAGAAGGCGCGGTGCGGTCCAAACGCACGAGGTTTTGTTTATGCTTACTTTGACCTCTTGATGAACATAGTTTAGTTTGATTGCGCAGAGGTTCGATCCGAAACATGGGATTGCGGAATTTATGCCCCAGCTATAGGGCTGGTGCAGCATCGAAGGAAAGCGAGGAGCTGTGATAGGAAGCGATTCCGGCCACAGAAACCAACGTTCCGGCTGGGGGATGCATGAAGCTAAGTACATCACTTCTTGAGTACACCAGAACGCGTTTCAAACCGTTAAACACCTTGTTGTGATGCAGCGGCTATGGTACAAGATTATCGGGAAGTCGGAATCCGGCATGGGAGATAAAGATAAGTAGCGCTCTCGCCCAGCGTAAACAGCGGAAGCGTTATCGTGAGATAAGCAGAATGTTCTTTAAGTTTTTCTTCCCTCCATCCAGAACGTCCTAGAATGTTCTGTGCAAGACTCCATTGGTTATATAAGCGAGCGTTCTCGCGACTGACCAGTCAGTGACTTAGTGAGCGAGTTAGCGAGTGCGTTTCTGGTTCGAAGAAAAGTGCTGCTCTCGTAGCGAATTTGACGACTGCTGTGACGCGTAGCAAGAGCTGCGGTAGGAAAGCTTGGAGAAGTCTTGTGTTCGACTCCCCAGCGAGTGAACGTCCAGAAGAGGCTACGTATTGCGTATTTCGTTACGCCGCTACTTCACCAACAATGTGAAGTGATAGTGAAAACTAAGTGAAGTGACAGTTAAAAACTGGACGAAGTCACATTATTTTAAACGATTTTTTAACAATTATCAGTGCAATAAAATATATGTTTCTTTAAAATACAGAGTTTTATGACGTATTATAAATCTATCTCCACGCCAAAATATTTGAATTTGAAAATGTGGGCTATTACTCTTAAATAACAATACAAAGAATAAGTTAAAACATCAGTGCGAAATTAATGTCTAAAAATCAGATTTTTTATAAATAATTGGGCAGTTGTGAGAGACTGGGTTGTGAATTGTAGGAAGGCTAATTCATTTTGAACAATTTTGATTACAATATTATGAAATTTTGAATTTTAAACTCTGTATGAAGCAATATATGAAGATTGTGTACAATTACAAAAGAACTAATTTTATTTAAGAAAATCCAAGGTTGATTTTCCCTCTACTTCGGAAGATTTGAAATGCAGTGGTCCATAACCAGTGCTACGACGTGGAGTTCAGCCCAATGTGTGTGCGTCTGTCCTCTAAGGTCAAGAAAACACATGAAGTGCAAGAAACAAAGTCAGAGAATGAAGACTAAGTATTCTAGCAAAAACGCAGCCAAGAAAGCAATTTTACCAAACACATTTCACATAATGAAACCTTACGACATTGCAATGTAGCTGCAAACTTTGAGCTTTCTGTAAAACCTTTAGAACCCACTTCTAGTGCCTGTGTCCGTACTCTGTAACAAAACAGACCGTTAATAGTTAGGGGAGGGTGGGGCAAGTGAGTCCTACCTTTCGTTTTTTCTTACTAATATACATGGTGTTTAAGTTTTAGGAATACGTTAAATTACAGCTAATACATTCAGCATCTTAAATACCTATGTTAAAATATTTTGTTCTTGTTTACAATTTCCTAAAATAGAAAAATAGTCTTAGAAATGAGGGGCAAGTGAGACACCCCTTGGGTCAAGTGAGTCTTTAAACATGTTAAACAATTCTAGCAAAGAAATGCAACGACTTTTATTTAAAATTAATTTTTTTCTGAAGCTATAACACATGGCAAGTCTAATTCAATAAAATATAACATGTACTGATCACTAATAAATAAAATATTCACTGAGGTCCATAGTTCAACTGCTATTGTCACATCTTAAGCTCAGTAGATATTCACTTGGATTAACTTGACTTTTTTAACATTTATTATTATTATTATTATTATGATTATTATTATTATTATTATTCCTTTATGTAGTTGTGATGATTATGCAATTATTATGATTTGTAATACTAATTCCTTGTGCAGAGGAAGTAGCATTGCTATTGATAACAGTTGATCACATTGTTGGGATTGGAAGCATTGAATTCGTTGGAAGTATCCATTTCTGGTCACTTTAATAATCCGCCATTACATGTCGTCCTCCGTGTTGTAGTGGTTACCATGCTAGGACCTAGTTCCCGAAATTGCGGGTTCAAACTCGGCGGAGGGCGATGGATGTTTTCGGGCGTAAAAATACTTAGCATCCATAAATAAAACCAAATTTTTGTTTTTTACACCGCCACACACCATTAAACCTAGAAGCACACCTGAAAGATGAGAGGAAACGGAATAAAAGGAAAATAAATGAAAGGAAATCGTAGTAGATGGAAACCAACCCAGCATTCACTACCGACCAGGAAAAACCACGAAAAACCCAAGGTCAGAGCGGTAATCGAACCCGCCAGCTCCCTAATACAAACCTCGAACGTTATTGCGGAGCCAACTCGGTCAACAACAACAACAATAATAATAATAATAATAATAATAATGCAATTGCAAATACTGCATTCCAAAGCAGTTCACATTATACGCTGTGAGCAAACAAAGTTATGTAACGCTGTTCATCAACTTTATCAAAAACATCGCTTAATTTTCTTTATCAAAAAACTTCATAAACATCAGTGTGGACTCCATTACATTATGCTACATCCGTAACACCCATTTAAGATCTTTATTCGTAGTTCATGTTTGGAAAAGACAAGCAAACTGACAATCATTTGCCCAACTCGTAGAATCATCATGAAATTCTAAGCATGTTATAAAGATAACTAAAAAAATTCTGATATGTTACACTCACATGACTTTCTCTACTCTTGTACAAACTATTTTTACAAAATCTTATTCTCCATATGCTTCATGTTAATCGAGATGTTAATCTTATTGCTAATTTTCTTGTAGATGCAAGAGGAATTGGTAGGCTTTAAGCGATAGTCAAATATTTTAAGAGCTGGTTGCTATGTGGAGTATTCCATTCTCTTTGCATTACCAGGACAAAAAATGAATAACGAATTCCCATTTAAGAGAAAGTTTATGTATTGGAAAGTTTAACAGAATAACAAGTAATATCTCGAAAATGGTCTCTCAACAAAAAAAATGTATATGACATAAATTGTGTATTTTAACGCGATCTACACTTTTTGCCTCTTATGGTTTACCAGTTATGTAAAAGTCGTTCACAATGAAGAATACTTTTGGAGACATTCTCAGAAAATTCGAGATA
The DNA here is from genome assembly GCA_030765065.1 of Deroplatys truncata. Taxonomy (NCBI): domain Eukaryota; kingdom Metazoa; phylum Arthropoda; class Insecta; order Mantodea; family Mantidae; genus Deroplatys; species Deroplatys truncata. The sequence goes on from CM060987.1 coordinate 53,286,911, forward strand.
TATACTTCATTTCTCATGAAAATATCTTGAACATATGATATTTTAATCAAAATCGTTAGCCATTTTTGAGAAAATTAAAATTTTCGAAAAATGTTCCATGTAAAGGGTAATCTGGGGTGGGGGGATTTTCTTGAAAACCTTCGTGTCGCATCTCTGGAAGATAGTGAACCTAAATACCCAGTTTGGTGTTTATCCAACCGTTCGTTTCTGAGTTATGCTGTTCACAGACAGACAGACACACACACACAAGGAAATGTTTCCAAAAATGCTTTTTTTTAGATTCAGGGGTCTCAAAACATGTATTTCCTGTGAAATCTCGGTATCGAATTTTTGGGCGGAATACAATACTTCCCCTACTTACTATACGTAGTAGAGAAAGTAAAAAAGCATTACTAAGACTTGGAAGTGGGAACTCTGTGTGTCTAGCAACCGTTATTCAATGTTCGACAGACACCTTCAATAAATATAGAGTTGCTATTACTGAGTACATACAAGTTTTGTTAGATTTGTTTACGTTATACCTGTAACCCCAGTTGACCGCAGGGCACACCGGGTCCCAAATTCCGAGCCTTAATTATTATGGTAGTGAAGTATCATCCCTCCGTGCACTCTAACATAAGCCAAAAGTACAGCAAAGAGCTTTAGACAAGTTCTGTGTTGATTCTCGATATTCTTACTGCATGGTGCTCGTAAGGTGAAGAGGTATCAAGCAGTCCACTTATATGTCAACAGCAGATCCTCGCTACAAGTGTTCCGGCAATTAACCAGACCAAGCGCGATAAAGCAAGGCCAGTCCAATTCTACAATTGGATGTAATGGGTGCTCCACTCTTCATCACAGTCCCAGCCAATTTAATTACGAAATAATGAATTTCGCTTCCTGCAGTCGCCATACCTCTGCCGTTCCGAAATCAACAGCTTCCAGCCAAATAAACGCTGTGCTCGTAGCAGTTCGTGCCTTGAAATGAATAAATAAATTACCTAAAGAGGTTTCAAATCGACCCTTGCTTAAAATAAACTGCATGCTGTTATCCCAAGTTTCCTTTTCCATTTCACTGCCAGAGTAAGTACTAATGGTTGCTTAGAAGTCAGGATCATAAGTCTAGTATATAAATTAGAGGCATTTATTGAGATTTCAGACTATATCAACACAATATTAGCTTTGAGGCAATAAAGCATTGTAATAGATGAGCTTGAATCTGTATCAATTAGAGAAGCATTCTCCACCTACATTACGTTGTCACAAGCGCTGTCAAGTAAAAGAAATTTGCTACTCTGCTTTTGCGAAAGTGTTCTTTCTCTTCGTTCCGCTTTTTTGTTTTTTTGTTTTGTTTTTGTTTTTTTGTTTTTGTTGGAGGGGAGCCCAAAGCTATCAGCACATTGCTCTAACACCCTTCTTTCTTGCGATGAAAATTGTATGTACGAACATTAAACGGAGACCTTGTATCGATTGATGTAATGGCAGAAAAATTAAATTAAATTGAGTTTTATTTATGGACGCTCTTTAACTGCTGTGGTCCTTGGCGTCTCATACCATATTGGGCGTGAAACACCGGTAATTTTGCTCAGGGGCCTCTTTATCAGGCTTGAAGTTATTTTACGTGCCGTAAATCTACGACACGGAACCACCGGCTTTACTTCCTTTCCGAAGGAAGCCGTGCTAAGGATTTTTACGCCCGAAAAAAATCCATTGTCTTCCGCCGAGTTTGAATCCGCGACCTCGGGAATTAAAGGCTAGCATGGTAACCACTACACCACAGAAGAGATGACAGTCGCGGTGTCGGAAAGATGACCCAGATGCTCATTCCAATGAAAGAGTATCTCCGTGGACGGGTGGTTCATCGCCTTCTCTGGGCAGCTCCAATAGTGGGACGGGTCTTCGAGCCAGTAACTTTTAGGGACTTCAGCGCGTCTCTGTGCCCTATCTTCCTGCGGCTTGTAGCCTCTTGTGTTCCTTCATTTCATCCCTTCATCCTGAGGGTGGTAGCCGTAATAAATCTCACGTAGGTCGCAGTATGCGAGTTGTTCCCTTCCATTATATACGCTATTATTATTAATTAATTAATTTATTTAAACCTAGGCTTGCTCCGGAGTTTTTTTAGTTGGTTTTCCTATGAATTCTGAACTGCTGTTGAACTTTAAGGCAAGTTCAAAGTAAACATCCTTTCCTAAATTATCTTCACATTTTGGACGTTCACCACTCTATTAAAGAGAATAGTTCTGACATGATTTAGTTGGAGATAAAGCTGTTTTTACTATACTACATGTTTAGCTTCAAAATAGACTCAACTTCGAAGTCCATCTTTGCAATACATCGCAACTCAGTTTGATCGACATTAATCGCAACAGGTGGGTCGATCAGACTTCTGCACATGCACGGTGACAAACGTTAATAAACATATAAAGATTGATGAAAAGCTCCTTTCACAAAAGTACACGAATTGTTGTTGATCAATACATTCAAACCGTTCGTCAATATGAAGTTTTGTTGATAAACACATGGAAATGTTGATGGCTGTTGTTCTTAAAGTTGACGAACAGTGTTAATTAAAACATGTCATGGGGAAGCAGTGTAATAGAATAGTTATTAGGGTGGACCATTTAAGTTGAGACTGTAAAGTATCTCCAAAACTAAAAGTTGTATAAAGAAATGTATTGAATAAAAGTTGCTTGATATTATGGGGAAATGCAAACGCCATTAGTCATTTTTATTTGGAGGAGTTGTGAAGGTCACTTCAGGGTCAATTTAATTTTTTTAAAATGGGAACCTAACCTTTCTATTTTGTTTTTTCACTACTCATAAAAAACTAAATATTTCTAATAAGTATTTTGCAGTTGTTCTTACACCAAAGTAAATAACAACGAAAATTCTGAATGGCTGTGTGCTAAGAGCGCAATGAATGGTTGGACCATCCATGGAAGGTCATTTGGGGGTCAAGTTACGTTTCATGATTGCGAACCAACATTTTTTATTTTGTTTGCTTATTCCTCATAACAAAATAAACATCTTTTTATAAACCACTTTCTAATGAGAAAAACACATACAAAATGTAGGTTCTCATTTTAAAAAATTAAATTGGCCGTAAAATGACCATCATAACGCCATCCAAATAGAACACGACTAATGGTAATTACTTTCTCCCATTATATCAAGAAACTTTTGTTAAGGACATTTGTTTTTACAGCGCGTTTTGGGGATATTGTACGTCTTAACTTAAATGGTCGAACCTGTATATTGGGCTTTAGAATATGTAAAAATATGACCTTTGTGAAGTCCCTTATTCTCTGGTTCAAACTAATTCAAAAGATAAGATCTGAATTTATTCCGAGCGGAAATACATCTCATAAGTGATGACCATACAGAAATCATTAAGTATTATGATGATATCAAACATCTTCAGGGAAACAATAGACGATTACGAACATTTTAAAAATCAGACTGTAATTCATAAAAAGAGTGCCTGTCATACAGCACAGTTTTAAAATGTTGTAAGGTGTTTTAAGGTGGTCATGATTTTTAAAACTCGATATATTACAAATTTGTATTTCAAATGAAACGGTTAGTCCTAAGTCTATAAGTTAAGTGGCCACTACTTAGAATTCATATAATGGAAAAACTAATTCACTTTATATTTAAAATGCGCATTTGTTGGTAACGACTTGGGGAATTCATATTGCCATCCGAAGTGTATCACCCCAGGTCCAGGTTCAAACTTGGCGGAGGGCGATCGATTTTTTTCGAGCATAAAAATCTTTAGCATGGCTATCCTTCGGGAGGGAAGTAAAGCCGGTGTCATAGATTTAAGGCACGTAAAAGATCCTCAAGCGTGATAAAGAGGCCTCTGAGCAAAATTTCTGGTATTTCACGCCCAATATAGAATGGGATGCTAAAAGCCATAGTAGTTAAGTCCATAAATAAAAAAAGTATTATTATTTATCCAGAGTTCAATTTCTTGGAAAATAACGAACTTAAATACTAAGTTTGTATTTACCCGGCATTTCTTTTTGAGTTATGTTCAAGGACACACAGACGGACATTTTCCTAAAAATTCTTTGTGTTTGTTCAGGGCTTCAAAACACGTATTTCTGATGAAATCTAGACTTCGAAGTTTTGGTTGGGATACAATATTTCCACTTAATTTCTAAGTGCTTGGTAGAGAGAGTAAGAAACTTTCATGAAAGAAAATTACTAATAAGGGGGTATAATGCCAACAAAGCGAATTTACTTAAGGATTGAAGTGGTTTTCTTCGTTATTTGCACCACGCTTTGGGCGTCAATTTGAAGAAGATGTATTGTTGTACTGTTATTTGCCTCACGTATGGAAAAGCCGATTTGAGATGTAGTTGTATTGTAGTTCAACTGTTGGGGAGCCGAACTTGCGGTTTCGTCGCAACCGCACGTATAGTAAACAGTTTCCGGTAGTCTTTGCCCCAAAATGTACTTTCAGGTGGCCTTTGCTCCAAGTTTAAAAAATATTAATTTTGTAATTTGACTTTTCTTTAAATATTAAATATTTATATTTGCCTCGGCTGCGTCAGTATTATTGCTATAGACATGGAAGTCTTGGCAGGGCGTGATACGACAAGAATGTAGGCTTACACAGATTTTAAGTTTTAATTCACTCCTTTTTATTAATCCTTGAAACGATTAAAATAACACTTCACTGATATAGAGAGCTGTGAGATTCTTTTTATTAATTAATTGCACTTTTTAACACGTAAACTTACTTTTCGTCTCACACGAATACTTACTATATTTCTTGAGGACACTTTTTGCCTTTGCCTAGTCACGCTTTCTGCACGCAACTGAATTGATTTCAACCGTCTAAACTTGTAAATTTCTGTATTTCAAGTCTCTGATTGGCTAATCCTACTCCAATAGAATACCTGCATTTAACTAAAGCTTTTTCTGGTTGTTGATTGGCTATTTTTAAACTGTCTCAAAATTTACATTATTGCTGCTCTAATATTGACTAGTAGCATTTAAACTTCCTTACTCATTATTGCCTCAAGGTTACCTCATTGTTAGCAACGTTTAACTTATTTCTCACAGCTCCTACATTATTAAATTACGTAATGCATTCACATAACATTATTGAACATGGATACAATAATATAAACATATACAATGACTGTAATATACACTTTTTAGATATTGTTACATACACATATTGTTTTAAGTCGGGTTGTTATTCAAATTTATATTTATATAATTTGATTAAAATCTATGTGTTAAAAATACTGCCTCAGGATGAGAGGAAGCGCAATATCCATGGCAGACTAGGCGCCCTATTACATAATGCACACTTACAGGACCGTTCACAGAAGGGGTAAGATTACGACGAACGGAACCCAAGTAGGCCACAACTGCCTTTTTTGGTTCTAACATGACCCCTGGGAGGGAAGAGGGGAGACCAAATCCGAATGACGACGGGCGCGAGCACGGAAGGGGTCCCTCATGTTTCTAGATCGAACGCATCCGACGCCGCCTGGGCCCACCCACAAGCCCTAACCTCCAGAGGTCCCCCGATGGAGCACCCTCCCAAGAGCACCGGGAAGCGGGTTTTAACTAGCAGTTCTATAACGATGCCAGGGTAGAATCCTGTACAGAGCGCATATCTACCGCCCAGCCGCAACCCGCCGAACACCGTCGCTTGGTTCTAAAACCCTTAAACAAATAACAAGGAAGATAATGGGGTAGAAGAGGAACCCTTCCAGCATTCGCCTGCCAATCCGGGGAAACCACGAAGACCCCATAGGTCAGAGTGCGCGGTCACCGGGGATCGAGCACGGCACATCCCGAATGCAACTAGCACACGTTACGGCGGTGCCACATCACTCTGTTTACAGAAGGGGTAGTTCGGAATTTTCAACTCATACCCTTCTGCTCGGCACCTTGCACTTGGAATCACATAGCCTCTAAAAGAAATTTTAAAGGCTATGGTAAATCGTGAAGCAAACGCATATCGTCTTGTGCTAACCACAAACTCTACCTTACTCCTTCGGATGATATAGAATATCCGTGCCCAGAGTTAGGAGTAGTCACACGGAGGGACCTCCAATAACTGGAGCATTTCGAACATAGTTGCCCCTTTGTGCTTGCAACGTGATCCTAGGGAGAAAGGGATGAAGGGGAGATTGAGCAGATGCGAACGACGAGGCGCGCTAGCAATGTCGGAGTTCTTAACGATTCCAACATGACACCAATCCTGATGCCGGTAATCTTGCCTTAAGACACCCGCCACCTGGAGTCCAGGGTTTAGGCAGGACACTCCCAGGTAGGAAGGGAGTCCCAGCAGGGAGATAGCTCATAGCGCAAATTCCACCGTCCTGCCGCAACAAACAAACCGCCGTCGCTTGTTCCTACAATCCGTAAATAGATGAGGTGAAGCCGATGAAAGGAAATGGAGACAGACATTTGTGATAGAAGGGGAACCAACCCAGCGTTCGCCTACCGATCCGGGGAAACCACGAAACTACGAAAACCCGCCCGACGGAATCGAACCCGGGACCTCCCGAATAAACCTCACACTTCACCACGGAGCCATCTCGTTCTTTCGGGAAAGGTTTCTTCCACTGTTGCGAATATATGTTGTAATACATCAAACTATGATGGATATTCCATTTTAGAATTACCATAGGAACCTGTGTTTTCACTCGGATGAAAGAGTATATTATGACATAGAGAATAGAGGCATCCATGGGTTCGGGCTTGACATTGAACACGCGATGTTGAGGTTCCCGGTTTAGCACAATTTTAACTAATATACACATATCCATAGCAGTAATAATACTATATTAATAAATAAACGCTCGCTTTGGCCAATTGCCAATGACATTCTAACTGCAAACCCCGCTTCTCTCCGTCCACCTACACTCAGAACATCCTAAGCAGAGTGTAATAATACGGGGCGACATGTGGTCAATAAGGCAGTATGCCGTCAACATGCCACTTACTAGATGCCGCCACTATTTCTGTAAAAGAGTCTCCTTAATTGGTTCCAAGGACCTGAAGCATCCTTTACCTGCCTCCTTCAGCAGGTGAAGACATTCCCATGTCAGTACGGAAATCGATCCCGAATTCCTTCGCATCGCAGACATCGGCGCATCGTGGACTGACAATAACAGTAATGATGGTCACCAACTGCAAAATAATTTTATGTAAAACAAAATTAGACAATCGGGTCCGGTCGGGTCGAGGTGGACCTAAACGTTTTGGCCCGTGTAGACCTCTAGAAGAGAAGCAGCTTTCAAGTGAGGTTGAATATGTCTCATTTAGAAAGCAGACCGGTGGCACCTCTAGCCCCCATAATCTGTAAGCGGCTAACTTTGTTGAAGCTTTAGATCTCTGTAGGTTCCTCTATTAACAAACGTAGAAAAAAGAAGACCCTCTGTTAATCCTTTTTTCTCGCATCACTAAGTAAACCAACATAATAAGAACCTGTTTCACAATAGAGCCTCGTGCACTTCCCCGGTCTCTGTGTTTGCTGTATCCTCGAAAAGTAATTCCTTTTTACTGCATAGTATACAACATGATGCTTTCTCTCTAAAATGAGTTGTTCTTCAGGACTTCGCTGATTACACCGTGGTCCGTAAATCCCTCGCAAATTGAATTCTCAGTTCTCCTTTGCTCTAGTAAGTGGAAATAACCTTTTATTTTTAAATATACTTCAACATATTTTCTACGGAGGTGAAGGTGTGTTCAGAACTAACCTCTCCTTCCGTATGTTGAAACCCAGTAGTGGCTCATGAGTATCCATTTTGGGTGTTTAGAAAATTGTAGGGTAAGACAGCCTTGAAAATGTGAAATACAGCCTGCTGCATAATAGTTAAGATTATGAACAAGTTGACATAACTGCAGCTCGCCAAAACAACAATAATGATTAATAATAATTGACGCAGGTAATTCTTTCAGCCCCACGTTTAGGCGCAATATGACGCAGCCACACTACGTCCTCCAACACTGAAGCACTACCTTTGCCTCACGGTTGCTGCTTGTCTCCTCCCAGTTGGTTCTTCTTTTGCCACGGCTGCTCCAGCATGAAACCTTAACCTCAGGGTATGCGTGGGTGTGTACAGAGAAACACACAAACGCTGTCTTGGAACACTTTTATTCACTATTTAAAATAATACTTTAGGTTTGCCGATCACTTTTAAATGCTTACGATGATACTTTGTCTTTACCAAGACCGAAGAATATTAACTACAGCTAAGCGTTCTACCCTCTAGCATGTTCGCCGCCAATGTTCACAACTCGACGAGAATGTCGTCCCGTCCTCGCCAGGCACTCAGAACAGACTGACTTACCCACGCTGCACAAGGAAAACCAACGCCTAAACTTCCCCTCTCTCCCCTCAAACTTAGCATCATGATGCTTAGTGGCCTTCACCAGGCTAAGTGCAGCTGTACTCGGCTAATTACCAGGAAAAACTTGCTTCAATAGTATTTACCCTTTCTACCTGAGGCTGGTCCCTAATTAACAAAACTGTGCCTGTCTTGTCCTTCTGTCGCTTTTACAGTCAACAATTTTCACAATGCTTCTCCTTTTTATACATACACTGATTTTAAATATATTACTTATTTTATATCACTATCCTTCTCAGACTATTATGATAATTATTGCCTTTATAATTCCGGCTTCATAATAGTAATTAATAATAATTAATAATGCCTAAGTTATATTACAAACATTAGGGTTGTTTTGTGGATGTTTGTTGTTGTATACTTAATTGAGTGCAGCGTTTTAGGGAAAGAACGAGGTAATGTGTGAATTAAGTTGTAGTGAAGGCGTGCACGACCCGTATGTACTGGATCCATAAGGTAATTACGTCATACCAGTTGCGCTTGTGCAAAAGCTTCTTAAAATGTTCACAAGTCAAGATGTACTACCGATCCTGTTGACACATTACATGATTTTAGAGGAGTAACGCGGTAGATTAAAACGGCGTAGATTTCAAATTATCGCATATACGTTATGTTTAATAGCATTCAAAGAAAAAATAACTAATAAATCCGCAAGGTGTCAAAATATAGGGTGTTCATGCTCTTGTGCTCTTAACAGCAGCCGCCACTGTTGAAACCAATAAAATTCTCAGCAACTTCGTGCTCGCCAAGGGTGAAATACTTGGCACCATCCGACGATACCCACTATTTTACCACTGATGTATGAATGTTGTGCTGATATGTTGTACGTACTATGTGTTGTTATATACATCCAGCCACTCACTCGTGTAGCCTGCTTCGTTTCTCTCCTTGCTTAGTTAACTCTTTGTTGTTTCGGTTTTTTTTCTCTTCTCTATGTATTAGGGCGTGGCCGCGCTTGGCCTTATCCAAGGTAGAGGTAGGGGTTTTACCGCATTGCAGATACGGTGGGCGGACCAGTGTGTCCGACTGTGGAAGTTTTTTGATTTTGCTGTTCGCCAGTTATGCTAATACTTATCAGTTTGAGTTGTTTTATCGACTAGAGTTTATTAATTAAAAGGAGAGTACTTCTTCCAAATTTTGTTGGCGACGTTAGCATTAAAAGGACATCGTTTGGAATACGCTTGGAATTTCTTCATAAGTGAAGGTAGGCTTTATCCTGAGTATTTTGTATTTTGGTTTGGGTGAGTGGAATTTGGGGCACAAACCGAAATATACGTTTTATCGGTATCGCAAGGGACTGGCTTTCATTATCAATAATTTTAAGTGGTGCTTGTCAAAATTCTTTATTAAATTTTATACATGGTAGTTGGCACAGATTCTTGTGATCAATGTATGTAAGAACTGTGTGTATGAATGGGTCAGTGCAATTGTTTGCTTGACTTTAGACATGCGTGCAAATGAAAAAAGTAACATAGAATCACGAGTAGGACCATTCATGTGTAAATTGTGATCATTTTCATGCGTAAATTGCAAATGAAATCAAATATCGAATAGTATTTTGAGGTTGTTTTTGTTTGCAGTTGCTATTCATGTAAGAACGTTTTATGGAAAGTAAATTTTTCTCAGAATTTTTGATAAATGCGTATATTTTTAAAGGTAAAGGAAGAAAAGCTAACCCGGAAAATATATTTCAATGGGAAATTAAAGTTTTATTTGAATACACATTATAGAGGCATATAAAGACTTCGTATTAACCTCATACACGACAGATTCTTAAAGAATGAAACTAATTTGTATAATTATGAAGAAACGAATTACTATAGGTAAATATGTAATGTACAAAGGCTAGCAACATACTTTAAGTTTACTTACATCGCAAAAAGCCAAATGACAACCGGGAGTAACGCAGGTTAAATACTATAACCAAAGGGTTTTTCAATGTGTGGATCTGTGGACTCGATACAGTGACAATATTCGTAAACCGCAGACTTTGTGACAAGGCGATTCATGTATAGTCTCCTTCACATAACACCGAAAGGGAAAAGTTACAAGGCATAAGGTCAGGTGATCGGGTCAGTTCACCTGACAATTGTCAGATTATTTACAATAGCATGATCAACCCGTTATGCGCAAATGTTCACTCAAGTAATACCGGATTTTATGATACTGGTTTGGTACATAATTTTGCTGTAACAGTTAGTAGGTGGAATCCTCATCAAATTGTGGTAATTTCGATAAGTGTCTTTGCTTGCTCCAGTACAAGTGTGCTCCATGGTTTGCTCAGCATTTTGACAATTTCCAACCATAGCTCCACAGATGTTGTCAATTAAAATGATTTTCCAACAAACATAGATATAAATTTGGAGAGAATTTCTATCCATTCATGCCTAATATGTAGTTGTATAATGAATACTTGCCTCTCGGTGAACAAGAATGGCTTCAGTTATTAAGAATGATTCTGTATTTTCTACACACTTCAATTCCGAAATATAGCCTCTTACCTTGCGATGGCTTTACGAAACGGAGTGTAGAAGAATATACCTATATCTTCCAAACCTTTAAGTAATATAGGTGCCGTTTTTGACCATTACACGTTTAGCAGTCCACAGATAACCAAACGAGAATATTTTTTGGGGAAATAATGAAATAAATCGAAGTGGAAAGAGAAAGGAAGAAATGGAGGAATATCTTCAGAAACTTCCATAAATCAGCATTGCGACCACTAACCTCCGCAAATAGCTGCATTACACATTTCGTAATAGATACAAAGGGAACAATGATAGTCAAAGGTTCTGGAAACGGATGCTGTGCGTTGGTCTTGAAATTCCACTCTCTTTGCATAATATCGCAACAAACAACTGAAGATTGGCAGGACTTAAAAGAATGGCTAAGTATTGAACAAATCGAACCATTAATAAAGGATATCTCGGAAATGATTGATGCCACAAAAAAAGTTATATGAAATAAATTGTGTGTCTTAAAGAGTACTACATTTCTTGTGTAGCAAGTTTCGTCTATCGCTTAACGTTTACCAGTTATACAAGATTATACAAAATTCCTTCCGAATGAAGAAGACTTCAAAGGCTATTCCCAGAAAATTCAGGATGTACAAATGCATTTTATTTGCCATGTAAATACATATGTTTAATATGTCGTATTTTAACCAAAATCGTTAGCCATTTTTAGAAAATCGAAGATTTCGAAAAATCTTCGATATAAAGGTTAGTTTAGGGTGGGTGGATTTTCTTGAAAATATTCGTGTTGCATATTGGGAAAGCACTCAACCTAAATACTGAGTATGCTATTTATTCGATCGTTTTGAGTTATGCTGTTCAAAACGCAAACAATCACCTTTTTCTAAAAATACTTCTTTTGGATCCAGGGGGCCTCAAGAAATGTACTTCCGATGAAATTTTGGTATAGAAATTTTTTAGTGCAATGCAATACCTTCTCTACCTACGAGGCAGATGGTAGAAGAAGTAAAAATACATTACATATACAAGCTTTGCAGACTGTTGTTAGTATTCTTAAAATGCTTATGTGGCTTTTCTGTGCTCAACGTATTTCAAAGAAAGAAACATAATAATCGTTTTATGGAATCTATATTTCTGGACTTCGAAGAATAAAAATAACTGTAAATGCACAAGGTTTAGATGGACATATTAATATTTGCTGTTTTATATATAGACGCATGTTGAATTTACTCAGTGTTAGCGAGATAAAAAGCTCGAAAATGGAATCAACAACATATTTATCCACTCAACCCCGTTGTGGCCACTTCCTGTATATGAGAAAGTAACAAAACAAGCTGTTGACACAGAGGAAGTGCCGAGTTTTATTCTGATCGTATTTCTCAGCTTTTAATGCTTCATAACCTTAGAAGTGTTTGCCACTCGCTCGGGACATACTATATCATTGGGTGTTTTAAAATAACTGGCTATAGGCTTTTGGCTAGGAATGAGGGAATGCATGTCAGAGAGGAGTTTTCCTAGGGTCTATGAAACGTAAAGTTTAAAAAAGAATAATTATAACGTATGATGTCTTACATTCACACGACGTTCTCTACCTCTACGCCTTTTAGAGTGTATACTATTCTTACGAAAGTTTATTTTCCTATCTATTTAATTTTAATCGAGGTAAACCTTTCCGGAAATAGCCGCATCACACATTTCGTTATACGTACAAAGGGAATAGCGATAGTCAAATGTTTTAGAACTGGACGCTATACGCTGGCCTTAAATTCTATACTCTATCCATGCAATCTGAGAAATAACTGAAAATCGACAGTACTTTAAAAGAATGGAGAATTATTCAACAATTCTAACCATTAGTAATGGATAACAGGGAAATGGCTAATGCCACAACAAAAGTTATTTGAGATAAATAGTTTTAAAGACATCTACATTTTTTGTGTGGTACGTTTTCATCTATAGCTTAACGTTTATTAGTTATGCAATATTATATAAACATTCAAACAAATGAAGACTACACAGGGTATTCCCAGAAAATTCAAAATATACATTTTATTTTTCATCGAAGTATCTTTAGTATATGGTATTTTAAACAAAATCGTTAGAGCCACTTTTCAGAAAATAAAAAAAGAAAATTCGAAAAATGTTTGAAGAATAGTTTGGAGTAGGGGATTTTCTTGAAAATCTTTGTGTCGCAGCTTTGGAAGATACTAAACCTAAATACCAAGTTTGATGTTCATCCTACTTTTCGTTTTTGAGTTATGCTGTTCAACCCCCCCCCGCACACTGACTTTTTCTAAAAATGCTTTATTGGGTTCAAAGGGCCTCAAAACATGTATTTCTGTTGAAATATCCTATCTAATGGGTGGAATGTAATACCTTCTCTACCTGCTACATACGTGGTAGAGAAGTAAAAGAAAAAGCAGAACTATACATACACGATTAAAATAGTGTTACAATATTTTCTTAATTATTATTATATAAATAATTTTAAATTAATTATCTTTTTGACCCCTTAGCCGGGTGTTGGCAAGCTTTTAATATGGAGTCAACTAAAAACTCAATACCAAGTCGGGATTTGAACACGGTTCTTCCGCTCTCCTTGCAGTGGCTCTAACCATTCGGCTACAGTGACAACATTCCTGTAGAACATTGAATTCCCCAATCGACTAGAGATTATTCTAATTAAAAATAAAAACCTTAAGAAGCCCATAGGTACCCAGTATTAAAGTGCTTGCGATAGCAGGTCGCCATGGAGATTATCATCTCTAAAGAGATGCCTTGGTGGTCAATCTGGGAAACATTTGACTCAATGTGTGCCACCGGCATGTTGTCACAGCGGCTCGATGGTCAGAGCAACCACACGGAGAGCGGGAGAACCGTGTTCAAATCTCGGCTGTGCTATTATATTTTTGTGTTGATTCTATATTAAAAAAAGTGATACAATAGTTAGAAATGCAGCAGAAGTTTAACTTATAGCAACGGAATTACTCCATTGGAAAGCAAGACGTATATGTATAACATAAAAGTTAATTGTAAATAAGGTTTGCAATGATAAATTTAATAAACAACCAACAACGTTTTATTAATTTATCAACATGGAGGAGGTCAAATGGGGTAACCTTCGGAGTACAAATGTGCATGATGGCGAGTCTACAAACAAAGAACAAAGAAGGAAAACGCGTGCTGCCATATTGGTAACCTGTAACAAGCAATTTGAGTTACTAACGTACATCTGGCAATTTCAATACCCTTGCATACTATTCTGAATAACCATAATTACCTGTGGAGTGTAACATGGAAGTTATGCTGCTTCAACGCAAGTGGTCGATGCAAGGCAAATCTTCTTCCCTCTTTCTCATGAGCCAAAGACAATGTCTGTCCGCCTCTCCTGGGTCGACTGGCTGTCACCAGGGAAGTAGTCTTAAAGAGACTTGCCAACGCCAACACCAGGCATACAACACACAGCAACCGCAATGTCGCATCGGGTAAAGAGGTTGAAAAGCGTCCGGCTCAAGTGTGCGGTTCTATAACACAATGCAGAGTAAAATTGCTTTGTATGAAACAAAGGGAAAGTAACAGGTTAGGAATATTGATCTCCCCGTTCACCTAATCAGTATATTTCTTCTTTATTCAAATAAGTAATTGTTCCGGTAGATTATATAGTATAAGCATTCTCTTATTAAATAAACAAGTAATCCAAAGTACTTTAGAGATATTTAGATGCCCTTATGCATTTACACCTTGAGTAACTAACTCCTGTGAGAGTGACTGGAGGGCAGGGTGATTTGCATTTTGAAAGCAGGGAAAGGCGCGGTCCTCCCATCCATTACCATTCCATCAGCCTCCTATCAGTCATCTCGTTATCCAAAAAGTCGTCGAGAGGTTTAGTACTTAAGCGTCGATATTCAAGTAGTACCCAACCACCAGTTTGGATTCTGTCCTCGGCACGCGACCTTTCAGCGTTGCTGCATATGGTGGAGGTATCGCTGGGCGTTAAGAAGGCTATCTATACGACCTGACATGCCGGTCTCCTGTATAAACGAATCCAGTTTGAGTTCTCAGCACAGGTACTCGTGATAACCCATATAATATCACATGTTTAGTCTCAATCCCGGCGAAAACATCAACCCTGAGAACCATAAGAGGCAGAGTCGTTTAGGCTCTGTGTTATCCCCCAAGTTTTTCAGTTGATATTCCAAAGAGCAATCCTAATTTAACTCAACGTGCTGATGCCGTGTTGTTCTGTACCAACCGGAATATCCGCAAGAATATCTGCCTTCTGCAAACTCTGTGCCTCATCCTAGGGTGGTGAAGGCTTTGGGTATCTCAATTAACCCAGACAAAAAACACGCCATTCTTCTAGCAAGCTCCACATCCTTAATGATTGTCCCACATTCATCCACCTTCGCCGAAGTATTGAATGAAAGAATGCCTTCTTGAGAGAGAAGTTAAACAAGGATCTAAATTTAACATTTAGGGACACATCGGAGGCTTGCTGCATCGGGCTACGGGGCTACTGCCTCACTGTATCTAATGTCAGGGTCAGGTATGGCTGTTCCCCTAATACTATGCCTATTTCGAGCTCTGCTCATCCCGTCCTGTTATACATCCTCCAGATTTTGGGATACTAATCTGTCATGGCTGCAAGAGGCTTAGAATAAGGATCCCAGGGTCATTTGTTCAGGACGCACCTTTCCTGTGGGACTATTTATGAATCCTTCTCTTATCTGCATGAAGCAGCAACACGTTGCATCGGAGCGCCTCATTAGTTCTCTTAGGGATTGAAACCCCCGATCACGCCACTTAACCGCGTTCACGGGTTCCCCGAGTGGTCCCCTTAGGTAACCAAGAAGCAACTCCAGTAGCAGCTAAATCTGAGCTCCTTTTTGAACCTTTCCAACAGTTTCTGAATTTCAAAGTTAACAATAGTACCATAAATAAAAAGTGTGACTAGAATACATGTTACACCAATAGTGCAGAAGGGTGTTAACGTCCTGACAAGCAGCCGTCAAGGAGCAAATATTTTTATATCGTTACGTTTACCTCTACTTTAATTACACGAATCGTCCTGTTACTCAGCGGTCATGCTCATCAAAGGTACGTACGCCAACAACCTCATTCGGGCTAGATCTCAGTTCGGCAACTGGTTCGTTGGATATTGAAAATAAGCTTTTATTATCTAACTAACCAGTTTTCTCTTCCACTGAACCTTAAACAGTATAAAACACATTTTGAGACAGGTTTTATATACCAGGTGAGTCAGCTGCCCCTATGTATTCGTATCTAAGCAACCCGCAGTTTATAGTCTAATATGAAAACATTGATTCTTTTAACAAACAAACTGTTATTGTAGCTCTGCCCTTCTATTCGGTACTATACGTAATTAGCATTAATGATTAAAGGCCTGAATGAGAGCCAAAGAGCTGCGAAAGCCTTAAAAAGAAGGCGTTTCATGGATATAATGCTTGCAAGGAGATAGAGGAATGTTTTCCCGAAAAGCGGGATAGAGTACGTGGGTTCTGGCCGAGTGGTTTAGCTGCCGGAACGTGGTGAAGCAAAGGAAGTTCGAATCTGATACAAACATCAGTTTTTTTCGCTCATTGTGTTTATTTTCTGTATTTTAGTGTACTAATTTATTTATTTATTTTTGTTACTGGTTCTCCTGTGAGCCAAAGGCATAGGAATTACAATCAGATAATTGTGTATTATGTTTACCCTAATAATCTGTACCGTATCTGGTGTTGTAAACCGTGTTACGTAGTTAGCTTTCATTCTTTTGGGCGCATATCGGCGATATTAAATATAACAGTTTTGTTTCATGTTTAAACCCTATGTTTCACTTCTTCTACTGACAAAGGATTTGTAAATGTGCTAAGTTCCCAGGTTAACAGAATAATAAATTGTTAAACAGCGTGTATTTCATCAACGAAGTAAATGTTCAAACGGACGACCCCCTTCATCAGTGCACATTTATGTACGTTGCCGGAAAGATCTTCTTGCATATTGTAACATGCCCGGTATAATCTGCCTACATTCTTCACGTACGAATGCCCGGAAATGATTTGTGCTTTGCGGTTCTTCTTCTTTACGGTAGAAAAAACATGGTGATTATTCTATTTTCTACACACTTATTTTGTTATCAAAGACGTTCTTTGTATCATAATATCGAATTATAGGTCCAAAGAGAGAAAACAAAAGGTAATAAAAACGTTGAACTTAACGCGACGGATTTGAACCTGCACTAAAGCGGCACAGTGGTAAATCAACTATGATAATACCATTCAGCCAATGCTACATTGCGAGTTTGGGTTCCTATACGAATTAATAATAGCAAAACTCAACCCTACCTCGAATCTTTACATGCTTTTTGCAACTTCATACGGCGTTTGGAGGTCATTTTGGTAACTTTAACTCAAACAAACTGCATCAGCCATTTCAATTACTGTATGAACTGAAATATGCCATAGTCGTGACAGAAGAGAAATTATCTACCTAATGCTTAGCATTCTTTGACAAGGCTGTACAAGGAACCTTTGTTGGCTGACGGCTTAAATCCAATTGGTCGCACTGCTAGATCTTCCATTTTGTTTTCAAATAGTTTTGTCAACCGATGATGTGATAAGTTGTTCTTTCAGGAGCGTTTTCAAAGGTGTGTATCAATGTATGCTAAAGAGTAAAAGCTTGTAAAATCAATTTAAAGTGCCACTGAAGCTCCCAGTATCCGGGTGGGATGTTTTTGGCATCGACATACATAACGATAGCATTCTGTCCCGTAAAACACTTATGCACTGAGTTATCTATCCCTCCTCTATAAAGTGTTATGCAAATTAGCCTTTAGAAGGAATTCAAGAAAGGCGTAAGTCACATATGTTGCTTAGCACGTTGCATAAATTCAAAAATAAATAGGGGCAGCTGACTCACCTGGTTTATATATAGGGTAATTCCGGGAGAGATGGACCCCCTTTTCTGAATTTCCCATATTTCTTTTATTTTTAGTAAAAGTGGTTAAAATGGTAGTACCTTATGTTTTTGGTGGCATCAACAAACCATATATAGCTGTATACATGCAAAAGACGTATTAACAGACTTGTAAATTATGAACAAAAGAATTACACATATGGTCCATCTAACCCATAGTACTCGGGTTAGATGGACCATGGTATATGGGAGAGATGGAACTGCATAAAATAGGAGGAGAATTAAATGATACATTCGTAATTAGTACTTATTGGTATATTGTAAATCATTTATCATGTAGAACAAACATTTGTTGTTTTACTGAGTTCATTTTGGAGTATGTTTTTTAGATTTACCCTCTCCTCCCACATAAGTCGCACTTCATGCCGTATTTGGTGCAGTTCTCATGAAGCCAACGGGAACACATTCGGCATTGGATGCAGTCTTCATTGCTTTTGGTTGCGTTGTAGTCCTCTCCGCACCCAGCACGTTCATTTTCATTCCACTCCAAGATCATCGTCACTGTCATTGCATACACCATCATCGTTTAGGGACCCTTCGGAATCAGAATTGTCGCTCCCTCTTCTTCTGGTTCTTGGCCTCTTAGTTTTAGACACGTTAGATTTCCCATTAGTCTACTCTTCTTAGCTTTCCAAAGGTTAACATTCCCCTTTGAATTCGGTATCTTGGAAACACTTGCTGCCTTACCACTTAGTGTAGTTTTCTTCTTCAAAGTTG
Source organism: Deroplatys truncata (assembly GCA_030765065.1). NCBI lineage: Eukaryota > Metazoa > Arthropoda > Insecta > Mantodea > Mantidae > Deroplatys > Deroplatys truncata. Next base: position 53,305,443 of record CM060987.1, read on the forward strand.
CTATTGGGGAAATGTCATTAAGGAGTTTACTTGGTGTTGGTATTTGGGTCTTCTTGTCTACCTGAGTTTCATTAGGAGAATTATTTTCCACGTAGGAGATCCAAGGAACTGCCAAGGAATCATCAGTTTGAGGACGTGTGGAACTTGAACCATTAGTCAAAGGTAAATCATTTGAAATATCTAGCAACTTCGTTGATTCCCATAACTTGCTTTTTAGTGCATCCACAGCTTTCTGTAAGTGGTGTACACTCCAACATCCTCTTGTAAAGCCCTGTTTCCTTTTGTAGGTAGTTGGCATTCCTCTAAAATAATAATAATAATAAATAAGGCATCTATCTCTATTTCTCCTTTTATAAAAGATTTATCGATACTCACACTATATATACATGTATATGTATATATCTATGTCATTAGTCAATAAGTAAACAAATGTTCATTTATATATTACACTATAACCACTAAAGTTTTACCAAAAAGGATTGTATAAACATTAAAGTTATAAAAAATATGGTCCATCTCTCCCGTGAGGACCTGGTCCAACTCTCCCGAATGTCAGGGAGAGATGGACCAGCCTGCCATTTTGCATCGCTTGGGGGCAGCGTCACCAGAACAGGCCATGGGGGTACATTTACTTGTTTTACGCTTCCTAAGAAGCTTTGGTAAAAGTGTGATATCAAATAGTGTGTATAATACCTAACTATATAAATAGTGAAAAAAATTGACATACCTGATTTTAATTATGCGGTATATAAATGAAATGCTTCAACAAATCAAGACGAAAACAACACTGTCACACATTCTCATCTGCCACTAGCAGGCGACACTACCGCTAACTCGCTCTACTGGACGGTTCGAGAAATAATTAACTGGTCCATCTCTACCAGTGGTCCATCTCTCCCGGAATTACCCTATGTATATATGTATATTGAAGAGAAGCCGTCATCTTATTCATAAATTAGCTGGTGCTTTTCACTTTTGCATTCCTTCCGACTGATAATATTACGAAGACTAAGCATGTTCTTTCTCGTCACTCAGGTGCATTCATGCGGCGAATCCATTCGGCTGGTTTAAAGAATACGGTTGATTAAGTGATGTTCTCGCTTCTCCTGACTGAGCGTCACCGCAGGAAAGCGGTTGCGGCGCATAGCTTCCATAAACCCAGAAGACATTCTAAGACCTGTAATTTGTTTGTGCGTGATTCTTGCGTGATTCTGGATATCGTAAAAATATTCACTATGTCAGCACGGACCACGAACAATCATTTATCTTGCCTTCTGTTTCCTTGGTATGGAGTCAGGATTCAAGATCGTCGTTTCGAAAAACATTAACTATTCATTGTCAAACAAAAAATACTGTGTTGACTAAAAGCAGAAGCTTTTATGAAATATCGTTTGTTAACAATTGCTAGTGAGAATGACAAAATCTATCAAAGCTGAAGTAGAAAATTATTGAGAGAGCATTGGCAGCAGTTGCATCTACTGAGATAACAACAAATTAAAACGGACAAATAGCAATCTGCAATCGCCTAGTATGATATACAAGCTTTATTTATATACATTTTTATTTATTCTCTCAACAATTCCAGGAGGGATTTATTGCTAAAAGTAAGTAATAAATAATAATGATAATCATTATTATTTTTGTTGTAGAACAAACTACGGTGACTGCGTTCCGTAGTGGTTACAGTTGTTTGCGGCTGTAGTTAACCTCATTTATGGAAAAAATGACAAAAAATTAGAATATTCCAAGTTATGCATAAATTACAAGATCATAACCATCCAAAGATCAAGCAATAGTTGTAGAAGCAATAGACCAAATCTCACTCAAAGATTATGTAATGTCACTAGGAAAATTCACAGATCCAAGTAACATAATATAGGTACATATATCCCACCTATCAAACAAAAAGATTGCTGAAGACATACTTTGAAACCATTTTAACGTAAAAGTTAACATGTTTTTGGAAATGAGGCCACTCATAACAAAGAATGTTAATTATTGAATCAAATGTTAGCCCTGTTATCCCTCATTGTGTAATAGAAGAATGCCTAGCCGATCTTGGCAAAACGCCAGTATCCAAGTGACAACCAATAAGAGCTGATATTTCAGAACCTGGTTCACACATTTTGAGCTTTAGAAGACAAATGTACGTTTATCCTTCTGACTTTTAAGACTTAGCGAATAGCTTGCAAATTAGATACGAAGAGACAAATTACTGGCTGTATTTGACCATTAATACTTTCATTTGTAAACAAGTTGTGTATTCAAAAAAAGAAAGAAAGAAAAAAAAATATGATGTGTTACACCCATATGTCTTTCTCTACTCTTGTACAAACTATTTTTACAAACGCTTTATTCTCCATATGCTTCATGTTAATCGAGATATCGAGATGTTAATCTTATTGCTAAATTTCTTGTAGATGCAAGGAGAATTGGTAGGCGTTAAGCTATATTCAAATATTTTAAGAGCTGGTTGCTATGTGGAGTATTCCATTCTCCTTGCATTACCAGGACAAAAAAAATGAAAAATTTACGGGAATAACAAGCAATATCTCGAAAATGGTTTACTCAACAACAAAACTGTATATGACATAAATTGTGTATTTTAACGCCATGTACATTTTTTGTGTAGTAAAAGTTTGACTATCTCTTATGGTTTACCAGTTATGCAAAAGTCGTTCACAATGAAGAATACTTTTGGAGACATTCCCAGAAAATTCGAGATAAACATTTCATTTGTCATGAAAATAACGTATACATATGATATTTTAATCAAAATCGTTATCCATTTTTGAGAAAATTAAAATTTTCGTAAAATGTTGCATGTAAAGGGTAATCTGGGGTGGGGGATTTTCTTGAAAACCTTTGTGTCGCATCTCTAGAAGATACTAAACCTAAATAACAAGTTTGGTGTTTATCCGACGTTCGTTTCTGAGTTATGCTGTTCACACACACACACACACACACACACACACACACACACACACACACACGGACATGTTTCCAAAAATGCTCTTTTTTTGATTCATGGCCTCTCAGAACATATATTTCGGGTGAAAACTCGGTATCGAATTTTTGGGTGGAATACAATACTTCCCCTACTTACTATACGTAGTAGAGAGAGTAAAAAAGAGTTTCTATATAAACTCGAATGACGAAGTAATTTACATTCCCCTGTTCTTTATGGAATTGTACAATTTCATCCTCTCCTTCATTCCTTATAAATGTAATTTCGTATAGACCCGGCTATCCCTAATGACGGATGAAAATTCCCCCGATATTCACGCAAAATGATGTGGAACATCGGCGGAACGCCTGACTTCTTTAAGGCCCCCGACAGTGTTCCACGTTCTGGAAATTCAGCCTAGTCTATAGTACCCCTTTAGACCGTGGAACAATCATAGATTGGAATGATCTAGTATAGTAATTAATTAAAGTAGGTGAAGTTTTAAACGTTGCACATTCTCATTGGTCCCATAGTTATTTAACAACAAGGTACAGTTTTCACAGAATACACAAACGCTTAACGTATACAACGAAATAGAGATGAAACTGGTAAATATTCCGCACTCCGAGGCCACCAAGTTAACCTCTTTTTAAAGAATGTAGTATTGTTAATTAAAAATTATCGGTTTACTTAAATTTTCTCTCTGTGTACAAATTATCTAGCATACTCTATTAACGAAGTTGATTACACCATAAGTAGACACAAAGGAAATAAAAACTTTCTAACATGAGGGTTATGGATTTTGAGATTGGTATCGCATGCTTATACTTGCGTTATAAACATATTTGATTCTCTTTTGATTTACTGATAGATCGTGACAATCTATATTGCTTGGAATGAAATATCCGCGGTATTTGTGTTATTTTACATACATTATGTGGAGTAACAGCAACTGTTTTCTACTCCATGACATTCTCAACTAAAACCAGTGTTCTTTACAAGCATGTTCTTTTATAACTCGTGAGTTCGTATCCAAATACAAGGAGAACTTTTAGAAATTTATTAAGTGAAATTATGGTGTTCTACAGACCAGTCGTTCAGAGAGACTTGTCTTTTTCACACTGGGATGTCTTTTGTGTTTGTTTTATAATATTTTTACCTTTAATTGGAGTTTTACAGGCTTCATTCCATCAGGAAACTGCCCTCTTAAGTAAGTTGATCTTAGGTATGGTGTTTTCTGCCGCTTCAGTTACAGAATCAGAACGATTTGACTCCATTGTTAATGGTTGTTTTTTGGAATTCCCAGGGAGGTGTTAGATGATTTTACATTTTTTGCCTTAAGATTTTCTGAAATTTTTCCCATTCAGCAGCCCTCTTATACATAAATGTTGTGGTTGGATATGAGACACTGGAGGTAAATGTTTTAAGGATTATAGGAAAGTGATCGCTATCAAATAGTTCTTCACAAGCATCCGGTTCAAATAAGTGGGCTATCTGGATTATATATATTGACAAACATATAGCATTGACTGTGTTATGAGTAGAGCTCAGAGCAATAGGCCCCAAAAAGCTTAAAATGGGCAAGTAGGCACTAAAAGTTCAAAATAAGCACAGTAAGTTATAAACATTGAAGTAGGTACAATCATTTGTTAGTTACACGCATATTAATGGCAAGGAGTGAATTTTTGGGGTGGTCACATACCCAGCAGGGGGTGTAATGGAGCCAGTAATCCTAACAGTTTATATACCTCGGGTGTTTCAAAGAAAATGCATATGTAATAGTCAGTGTAACATTAATGCAGCTCTGCATCAGCCGCTTTATAAAAAGGTTTTGAACATGGCCACAGATGGAAGAAAACAGCATTACTGCAAACCAGTGTTTCCTAAAGAGGAAATGTTAAAAAAAAGCTGCTATAGATTACAAATCCAATTCGAATTTAGTTAAGTAGAGATAAAAAAGATTAATTCGATCCTTCAGTATTGTAACAAATGAGAACACCAGTTTTTAAACACACTATTTGCCATTAGATGCTCAGCCTAGCACTAACTTTACACTTGAGATAATTTTGACACACACTCAGAACAGAGCACAACCGATTTGTCGAATCGAATCACAACTGAACAGATGATCATAACAAACAACTGAACTACAGAGTCACAACTCACAATATAACTGCACTCTGCACTGTCCACTTTTAATGGTCCTAACTCTTCGACTTCTGACTGCACATAACTTCTAAACTCTTCACTGACTCCCGAGCATGGTGAGCTATATAGGTCTGGCATACAAGGCGGAATGCTCTAGAAAGGGATGCCACTAGAACATGCCAAGGAATGTTCTGGAACAGGGAAGCTGCACATAATGGGTTTGTTTCGCATTAGCTATTGTCCCGACGGCCGATCGAAGACCTCACCCAGGTGCCGAAACGGGAGGCGCTTACCGGCGGACCGCAGATAGCTTTACGGCCTTTATGAATAGTTGCTAGGAAGCACTCCAAGTTAGAGCAAAGGATGACAGAGGAAAAGCTTTAGAGTAAAAGTGGCAACGGCCGTAAACTTTCACCCCAAGGGAACTTTAACACCATGGTTGCGAGCTGAGGTGAGCCGAAGGCAAGATTTTCTAGTCGTGAAACAAACTATACACTGTATAAGCCTAGCCTTACTAATTTGTTCGCTATAATGTCCATCATACCGGCAACTTAATTACTTGGTGTTAAGTTGTCTCTTCATTGCAGGAAAATGTTGTTCTCAGTGAGTTAAGGCTGGCCTCGTAGCTAAGTCGGTAGAGCACTTGCCTGTTGTACGAGGGGTCCCGGATTCGATTCCCGGCTGGGGGTGGAAAGTTTTCTTTAACGGAAATTATTCCCTATCTTTCCCAGAGTCTGGAAGACTGAATGAGTGTGTGTGTGTGTGTGTGTGTGTGTGTGTGTCTGTGCGCGCGCGTGCGTGCGTGCGATCTAATGAATAAAACCCAAAGTTTACCAGCGAATACGAGTTAACACCATTGCCTGTCCTCCGAAGGAAAGGCAGGCAATAACACCATTGGAGTTGAAGACGGTGAATAAATGGAACTAGAGAAAATGAAGAAAAACAATGCCTTAATTATTCGGCCGTAGCATTTTTGCTTTCACTAGTATGTACCTAGGTAGAGAAGGTATTGCATTTCACCCAAAAATTGGATATTGGCATTTCACTGGAAATACATGTTTTGAGACCCCTGAATCCAAAAAAAGCATTTTTGGAAACATGTCCGTGTGTGTCTGTGTGTCTGTCTGTGAACAGCATAACTCAGAAACGAACAGTCGGATAAACACCAAACTTGGTATTTAGGGTCAGTATCTTCCAAGGATGCGACACGAAGGTTTTCAAGAAAATCCCCCCACCCCAGACTATCCTTTACATGGAACATTTTTCGAAAATTTTAATTTTCTCAAAAATGGCTCTAACGATTTTGATTAAAATATCATATGTTTAAGATATTTTCATGACAAATGAAATGTATATCTCGAATATTCCGGGAATGTCACCAAAAGTGTTCTTCATTGTGAACGACTTTTGCATAACTGGTAAACCATAAGAGATCGACAAAATTTTACTACACAAAAAATGTAGATCGCATTAAAATACACAATTTATGTCATATACATTTTTGTTGTTGAGTGAACCATTTTCGAGATATTACTTGTCATTCCCTTAAATTTTTCAATACTTTTCTCAAATGGGAATTCGTTATTCATTTTTACTTTCTCTACTACGTATAGTAAGTAGGGAAAGTATTGTATTCCACCCAAAATTTCGATACCGAGATTTCACCGGAAATACATGTTTTGAGACCCCCTGAATCCAAAAAAAGCATTTTTGGAAACATGTCCGTGTGTCTGTCTGTGTGTGTGTCTGTGTGTCTGTGAACAGCATAACTCAGAAACGAACAGTCGGATAAACACCAAACTTGGTATTTGGGTTCAGTATCCTCCAAGGATGCGACACGAAGGTTTACAAGAAAATCCCCCCACCCCAGAGTACCCTTTACATGGAAGATTTTTCGAAACTATTAATTTTCTCAAAAATGGCTCTAACGATTTTGATTAAAATATCATATGTTTAAGATATTTTATGACAAATAAAATGTATATCTTGAATTTTCTGGGAATGTCTCCAAAATTATTCTTTATTGTGAACGACTTTTGTATAACTGGTAAACCATAAGAGATAGACAAAATTTTACTACACAAAAAATGTAGATCGCTTTAACATACACAATTTGTCATATACATTTTTTTTGTTGAGTGAGCCATTTTCGAGATATTGCTTGTTATTCCCTTAAATTTTTCAATACTTATTTTCTCAAATGGGAATTCGTTATTCATTTTTTTGTCTTAGATATGCAAAGAGTTATAATCTGTGGCAAAGGGAATGGTGCTGCACCTAGCAACCAGCTATTAAGAGATATGTATGTGCTTAAAGGCTACTGTTTTTAATACTTATTTTCTCAAATGGGAATTCGTTATTCATTTTTTTGTCTTGGATATGCAAAGAGTATTGATCTGTGGGAAAGAGAATGATGCTGCACCTAGCAACCAGCTATTAAGAGGTATGTATGTGCTTAAAGGCTACTGTATTTCTATATTGTCCTTGTAAACATACATTCCCCTTACATCTACAAGAAAATTAGCAATAAGATAGAATCTGAAAATGTTTATTTCGATTAACATGAAGTAGATGGAAAATAAGCGTTTGTAAGAATAGTTTGTACAAGAGTAGAGAAGGTCATGTGAGTGTAACACATCAGATTTTATTTATGTCCTGGACATGCAAAGACAATGGAATGCGCCACATAGCAACCAGCGTTAAAATATTTGACTATCGCTTAAAACCTACCATAGTCCCCTTGCATCTACATGAAAATTACCAATAAGATTGACATCTCGATATCTCGATTACATGAAGCATATGGAGAATAAGCGTTTGTAAAAACAGTTTGTACAAGAGTAGAGAAAGTCATGTGAGTGTAACACATCAGATTTTTTTGTCTTGGATATGCAAAGAGTATTAATCTGTGGCAAAGGGAATAGTGCTGCACCTAGCAACCAGCTATTAGAGATATGTATCTGCTTAAAGGCTGTTGTATTTCTATATTGCCCTTATGAGTGAGAAAACAACATAAAAAATCTGATGTGTTACACTATCATGAGTTTCTCTACTCTTGTACAAACTATTTTTACAAACGCTTTTTCTCCATCTACTTCATGTTAATCGAGATAAACATTTGCAGACACTATCTTATTGCTAATTTTCTTGTAAATGTAAGGGGAATATATATATTTACAATATATATATATATATATATATAAATAAATTTTTATTTAATACTCTTTGCATATCCAAGACAAAAAATGAATAACGAATTCCCATTTGAGAAGATAAGTATTAAAAAATTTAAGGGAATAACAAGCAATATATCGAAATGGTTCACTCAACAAAAATAATGTATATGACATAAATTGTGTATTTTAACGCGCTCTACATTTTTTGTGTAGTAAAACTTTGTCTATCTCTTATGGTTTACCAGTTATGCAAAAGTCGTTCACAATGAAGAATACGTTTGGAGACATTCCCAGAAAATTTAAGATATACATTGTATTTGTCATGAAAATATTTTAAACATATGATATTTTAATCAAAATCGTTAGCCATTTTTGAGAAAATTAAAATTTTCGAAAAATCTTCCATGTAAAGCGTAGTCTAGGGTGGCGGATTTTCTTGAAAACCTTCGTGTCGCATCTCTGGACGATACTGAACCTAAATACCAAGTTTGGTGTTTATCCGACTGTTCGTTTCTGAGTTATGCTGTTCACAGACACACACAGACAGACACACACACGGACATATTTCCCAATTTTTTTTTGGATTCAGGGGGTCTCAAAACATGTATTTCCGGTGAAAGCTCGGTATCGAATTTTTGGGTGGAATACAATACTTCCCCTACTTACTATACGTAGTAGAGAAAGTAATAAGCCTCCGTAAAAATAGTTTTGGAAGCTATATGAAGAAGTTAGTGGGTAGAGAAAGTAATGTGAATGTAACATACATTTTTTAAAGGGCTTCATGAGCCATCCCAATGGACCAATCCGAGATAACTTTCTATGGTTCAAAAAGCAGCGGACTTGCATAACATAACGTTATTCTTTATTTTAATTGAATGTTAACAAATTATAATTACTCAGTAGCTGTTTTAATTCGGGTGGCGGTTTAATGTGAAGTAATGCATTTACTGCTGACTTTGAACATTCATTGACAGTAATTTATTCTCATTATTTTATGTTAGGTTCAGATTTAAATGGGACCTTCAATGATGCATATTCTTCCTCTTCTTCTTTCTCTGTGTACCCTCCCCATTGTTAGGACTTACATCTCCTGGACTTACAAGCGGGTGCCTGAAGTCAGACGCCCATCAAGGAGCACAGACAAAACAGCTAGAATGGATCAGCCCGAAGCCTGGTATGAGAGTTAGGAAGGAGGTGATATGAAATGACGGTGAGATGAATGAAAGGAAACGTGATGATAGAGCAATTGGTGGAATGAATGGGCGCGGGAAACAGGAGAACCCGGAGAAAACCTACCTAGACGCCGCTTGGCCACCACAAATCCCACTTATGGTTCCCTGGGATGAGAGGCGAGCGGTCTAACCACTCGGTCCAATGCCACATATAAACGAGGAAATTGGGAGATGTAAAATTAAACCAATATTTATAAACTGTTTCTTTCTACTCAGATTGAACGGGGTTACCAGATCAGCTGAGTAAGTGTATAGCTATTATGCATCCGTTTCCCCTAGAAATTCGTACTAGAATTTTGATCGTCCAAAGATTTGCTTGTTGAAATATTCTCAAGGGATTTATCTTAAAACTCCTAGGCTTTCTTTCTGCTTCTCCCTAAAATATCACTTTTTACTTTTTCTACAATGTATATAGACGTAGGGAGGTTATTGCATTCCACCCAAAAATTCGATATCGAGATTTCACCGGAAATAATGTTTTGAGGATCCCTGAATAAAAAGGAAAATTTAAAAAAATGGTCATCGCGTGCGCGTATGTGTGTCTTATTCGACGAAAAGTCGAATAAGTACCAAATTTGGTACTATTTAATTCAATATCTTCCAAAGATGCGACACGAAGATTTTCAAGAAAATCCCGGCACCACCAACTACCACATGTAACATTTTTCGTAACTTTTGATTTTTCAAAAATTCTTCTAACTATTTTGATTAAAATACTATACATTATAGATATTTACATGACAAATAGAATGTATAGCTTGAAGTTTCTGGGAACAGCCTATGAAGTAGTGCTTATTCGGAAGGAATTTTGTATAATCCTGTATAACTGGTAAACGTTAAGTGATAGACGAAAACATACCATACAAAAATAGATCTCCTTTAAACACACAATATATTTTAAATATCCTTTTTGTGACATTAGCCATTTCCGAGATATCTGTTGTTAATGGTTTGAATTGTTGAGTTCGTCATCCTTTTTAAGTCTTGTAGACATTCAGTTGTTTCTCGTGGTTGCACGGAAAGAGTATAGCATTTTAAGGCCAGTATATAGGTCCTGTTCTTAAACATTTGATTATCGCTATTCCCTTTGATTTTATAACGAAATATTTAATGTAACTATTTATACAAAAGTTTGTCTCGAGTAAAATGAAGCAGATAGAAAAATAAGCTTCGTAAGAATATTTTTATGCCCATTAATTAACGATTTAGGGTAGAGAAAGTCATGTAAATGTAACACATCAGATTTTTACCTCTAAAACCTCCTTTCATTGTATTTCTAGTTGGCAGTTGGATCAAGAAACTAAAGTATCTTAAATAAAATTCTGAATAAAGTTAATAAATGTTCTTTTATTATAACTGTTACTACTGTTTGTTTTAAATATACAGGATTGCACTGCGTTTATTGTTAGTATACAAGCTGATTGAACTGTCATATTTTGGAAAACCCTGAACTACTCCATATGCAGGTATAGAGCGAGGCTCGACCCATTTTCAGCGTTAATTAATCCTTTTTCGGGAAAAAATGACGCAAGTCTGGCGAAAGATTAGACAGCTAGTTGGGAGCGTGGCCCGGCATACATAACACATTTTCCTCGTTCCCTCTTCCCCCTTTCTCGCCCATTCTCTGTTGCTTTCACTCCCTCTAAAAAAATAGTTTAAGCTAATTTTTTGAACCCGGATTTTAATTACCTTCTGCAATACTCGTGTGTCAGGTGACGCTGCGAAGAGCTCTCTGACGTCCATTGTTTTAAATTCTAAACGACAGGCAGATGTTTTAATTTCGACAATCTCTCCCTCTTTCCGCACTCTTTTTTAATATATCTCCCGCTCTCGATACACTACCTTCCCCAGTTATTGCATATTGCATTCGGTGATCTTTCAAATACCCACGGTGTTTACGGCTGCTCTTTTTGCTTTTAATATATTGAAAGGAGAATGATCGCTGGGTAAAGATGAGCCACTATTGTCAAAGGGAATATAATTATTTGATTCCGCGAATATTTTATTCCAGCAAAAAGCACAAAAGCAATGTACGATGTCTCTTACAGGTTGAAAAAGACCTTAAAATTTACAATCATGTAATGTATAATAAAGGCCGTGCACAAAATTTCAACTAGGTGAATGAATGTGTTTCAGAGATGTTAATGTCTTTGTTCCGGATTTCACTAATTTAATTGTTCTATTTAAAATGCCCGAATTGAGCTATGCAGAATTTTATTTTGCCTTTAACAGACAGTTAAAAGAACCCCTCACAGAAGTATTTTAAAATCCAAGTGAAGCTGGAACAAACCCTTGCAGTACACTGGCGGGCATAGAATGTTGCCCATAATGGAACAGAGCTGTTTGTTGGTACTGACAAAATTCAACCACGCCCTCTACCGGCGTGGCCAGCTCTATTTTTCGAGTATAATTGTCTATGCTGAAGGACTGTGTGTCCTTTCCAAAGAGGTTAACTCGATGGCCTGAGTGTGGAGTCTTCATATTTACCAGGTTTACCTCTATCTGGTTGTGTAAGTTAAGGGTCTCTGCAATATTTGAATATTGCTTAGCTTTTATGTTATTAAATAACTATGGGACCATAGAAGAAGCACAAAAGTTTAAAATTTCACATACTGTAATTATCTAAAAAAAATCTTATGTGTTACTCAGTTACTTTCTCTACTCTTGTACAAACTATTTTTACAAACGCTTATTCTCCAACTACGTCATGTTAATTGATATAAAAACTATCGTATTGCTAATTTTCTTACGGGTGCAAGCGACTTTAAGTGATGACCAAATATTTTAAAGCTGCTTGCTATGTGGAATATTCAATTCTCCTAGTATGTCCAGAACAAACAAAAAAAAAAAAAAAAGAAGAAAAGAATAACGAATTCCCATTTGAGAAAAAGTGTAAGCGTTGGAAAATTCAAACAAATAACAAGGAATATCTCGAAAACACATTTTTGTAGTTCACTCCACAAAAATTGTAAATTTCATAAATTGTGCGTTTTAAGGAGACCTACATTTTATGTAGTACAATTTTGTCTATCTCTTACAGTTTACCAGTTTTGCAAAATTCATTCAGAATGAAAAGACTTTTGAGGACATTCCTAGAAAATTCAAGATATACATTTCATTTGCCATAAAAATATCTTAAACATATGATATTTTAGTCAAAAACGTTAGAGCCAATTTTGAGAAAATCAAAATTTTCGAAAAATGTTCCATGCAAAGTATTTAACGTTTTCTAAACATGTTTTTTTTGGATTTAGGGGCCTTAAAGCAGGTATTTCCGGTGAAATCTCGATATCCAATTTTTGGTTGGAGTATAGTGTACCTACTTACTATACGGCTCGTTCATTCCCACCGATGATTGTTCTTTTACCAAAGGGTGCTTATAGGCTATGCAGCATTTTCTGAAAAAGGAAGTTGTCGCGGGGAAGTTAAGGAAATCAGACGTTCTGCCGGTGTTTTATATCCTTTTGCGTTACTATCAGGGGATTTTTCATTCCTTATTACCCGGGGCTGTACGAAATTGCAATTATAAGTTGTAAAGGAGAGGATTAACCAGAAAATCCTATAGATTATTGTGCAATAATTTCATAAAGGACGGGGGGAGGTAAGTGAAATTAATGCATCATTGAATTTATAAAGCTGAGTAAGCCAGCTAGTATATAATAAATATTCGGCTAGTGGATGAAAAGGAAAAGGCGGGTTGTATTTTGCACATTATTTGTTGAGCACAAAAACCTCCTTTTCATTGCTGTCACAGTCATTTCTAAATTGTTGGGCTATTTGTCTTCTTCCAAATCACTCAGGTTGAATTCCAAACAGACAGAGTTTGTTGTCGAATAAATCGATGGCTGGGCAAGTCTCATCGTCGTATTTTGGTTTCTCCAACCATTCATTCACGCCCTATCAGCATCATTATTCTGGCGTAATAACGTGTGCCAATTGGTTCGCGAAATTGAAAATGGACTGTCAAACTCGAAACCCAAATGTCAGACAGATGAGTGGGTATCAATCATAGGACATAACGTATGCAGTTGTGAGACTACTGAATGCATAATCTGTACTACTAGCTTTCCTTTTCCTTCAGGGATAACAATAATTAAACATGGACCATCATTCTTGAATGTTGCAATTTGTTCGAGAAGAATTTGAATTTGATATAAGAAACACCTAATACTAGCTAACTATACTGCATGTAATATATATATATATATATATATATATACACCGACTCAGTCTGAAATTAACGCTGTTACTTATTAATTCAATCGTAATCCCATAGCCATATATATCAGAAAAACATAAATTATAATAATGTGATATCCTTGTCATGCGCTAAGGGCCATGAGGATTACTAGGCAATGAAAGAGCAAAGGCAGCTGTGAACAGGTACAAAGAACTTAGTTACTCAATGTCCAGCATCAAGTGTGAAGATGAAATATTGGAAGCTATAAACAGACGAATCATATATCGTCGCGGTAACTTCCTGTTATCTTATTTGCTGAGCGCCTGTTATTGTTTTACTATTTTTAATTTTGAGCTCTTTGTCCTCCGGCTAGCTATTATTATTATTCATTCGAACAAATCTCTTGAACAGGGTGTGTAAACGGAAAGGAGTTGTTACTAAAAGATAACACTAATAAAAGAATTTGTTTTTACACTTTTATTGCCGTCACACTATTAATTTCGCATATTTACTCTTGATACACGCCTGACTGAAACTGTTATATTTTAGAATGTAACTATAATCACTTATTTGCCGCACATTATTTATTCGCGTATTTCAGATTTTTTAACTAACTTTGCGACGCGAGAGATTCTGTAGAATTGCGCGACGTTTAACGCGTGAATGATTCTGTAGAACTACGCGACGTATAACCCGCGAATGATTCTGTTGGACTGAGCGTTACCCGTCTCTGGCATTAGCTTTTTATGCTCCCTCGCCCCGATATGCCTAAACATTATAACAGAGCTGCTATTGGTTAATAAAGCGCGCCAACATTAGCGTCTATTTTATATCCAATCAAAATTACGAACACATATGCTCTAGGGAAGATATTCCCTCCATTTCTAAAGAAAGGCACGCTACTCTGACGTCATTTGTTTGTCTCAATCTAATTAATAAACAATTCGCTTCATTGTTACCCGCTCCTATTGTCAGTTTCAGTGAGACCGTGTAAACTTATTTCCTAACAATGTTTATAATTAACAAACATCTCAAATCATTGTCATACAATAATGTTAATTTACACTACAATTATTCTGGCATTCACAGTGTTGTGATATAAAATAGTGCGTCAATATCAAAGGACATACTACTAAGAATTTATTTTTTCCGGACTTAAATACTCGTTCTAAATGCAAAAACTTTCATCCAAATTTTGTATATACACAGTTCATGACAGGTGATGGAATATTTCAGGATTAATATTCCACACCACAGTTGTGGAAGATTTGGCAGTAAACAGACAGTGAAACATTTATTATTTGACTGTCGGATCTTTGAAATAAAAATATATTTCTTTAATTATCATTTATCTTACTATAAAAATCAATTTTGTACACCTCTGTATCATTTAAAAAGCAATGCTCTCATAACAGTTTCTTATAGATTATCCGACACATTCATGCTAAATTGTAATGTTATTGTTGTTTAGTATTTATTTTTTATTTTTTAAAACTAACACCCTGATATGTAAAATAGCGTTGGAAGTTGTGGGGGGAAAATCTGATGTATTACACTCACATGACTTTCTCTACTCTTGTACAAACTATTTTTACAAACACCTATTCTCCATAAGCTTCATGTTAATCGAGATGTTAATCTTATTGCTAATTTTCTTGTAGATGCAAGGGGAATTGGGAGACTTTAAGCGATAGTCAAATCTTTTAAGAGCTGGTTGGTATGTGGAGTATTCCATTCTCTTTGCATTACCACGACAAAAAAATCTTGTGTTAAACTCACATGACTTTCTCTACTCTTCTACAAACTATTTTTACAAACTCTTGTTCTCCATCTTTTTCAAATTAATCGAGATAAACATTTGCAGAAACGTTCTTTTGACATGCAAAGAGAATTACATTTTACACATAGCGACCAGTACTAAAAATATTTGACTATCACTTAAGGCTTACTATGTTCCCCTTATTTTGTATTTGCAAGGGCAATATAGAAATACAGTAGCCTTTAGGCATAGACATATCGCTTAATAGCTGGTTGCTATGTGCAGCACCATTCTCTTTGCCACAGATTAATGCTCTTTGCATATCCAAGACAAAAAAATGAATAACGAATTCCCATTTGAGAAAATAAGTATTGAAAAATTTAAGGGAATAACAAGCAATATCTCGAAAATGGTTCACTCAACAAAAGAATGTGTATGACAAATTGTGTGTTTTAACGCGGTCTACATTTTTTTGTGTAGCAAAAGTTTGTGTATCTCTTCTTATGCAAGTCGTTCACAATGAGGAATACTTTTGGAGACATTTCCAGAAAATTCAAGATATACATTTTGTCACGAAAATATCTTAAACATGTGATATTTTAATCAAAATCGTTAGAGCCAGTTTTGAGAAAATTAAAATTTTCGAAAAATGTTCCATGTATAGGGTAATATGGGGTGGGGGGATTTTTTTGAAAACCTTCGTGTCGCATCTCTGGAAGATACTGAACCTAAATACCAAGTTTGGTGTTTATCCGACTGTTCGTTTCTGAGTTATGCTGTTCACAGACAGATACACACGGACATGTTTCCAAAAATGTTTTTTTTGGATTCGGGGTGTCTCAAAGCATACATTTCAGGTGAAATCTTGGTATCGAATTTTTGGGTGGAATACAATGCTTCCCCTACTTACTATACGTAGAAGAGAAAGTAAGAAACAGGTTAACGGGAATAATGACGCCACACATCATTTACCTAGCTTAACTTCGCACGCATTAAGGCAACACTTACTTGTTCCTTTCCTCTGTCGTCTGTATTCTTCATAGGTGCACGGAACCCCTCATAATCATCCATGGCCATTTCCCCAGTTATCGCCATTTCGTAAGCATTAACCTCGTTAACAACAGGCATGCAATTGGTAGCACACTTTAGTAGCATTGGCTCCAGGGCCTCTATAAGTGAACTGGCACTTCCATGTCGGTAGTTCTATGAAGTACGATTCAGTGTTGCATATGTCAATCAGAAGACAATAGAAGAGCTGCAACACTTATTATAATTCACAAGAAAATTGGAAACGGTGTATTCTACAAGCCTGAGATGAGATGTGGTTACATTCTTAGACTATCTATACTCTATCTCAGATGAAAACACCGAGCGGCATGGCTCAGGTGGTTACGCCTGTGGCCCGTATTGAGAGGTCGTGGGTTCAATTCTCGTGGTCGACCTTCCTGACCCATGGGTTTTTTCGGGGGATTTCCCGGGTCGCCAGGCGAATGCTGGAAAGGATTCTCACATCCCCCGAATTTCCTATCCCTTAATTTCATTTCCATTCTCATTTCACTACATCCCTCATTCATTGGTCTCTTTCAGGGTTTGAAGTGTCGGCGATAGTGTTTCGGTGCAGTGGCCAGGGAAAAGGATGCTCTTTGCGACTCCCTCCGTCCCTCGGTTTTTGGTTGGCTGCGGAGTGGGGTTCCCGGTCTGCCTGTCCGTCTGCCGGGAAATCTATATGTAAACGTAGGGTCCCTGCCATGCCTGTGCCGTCACTCCTGGTTCCGGCCGCCCGGTGTCTCCTCTCGCCTCATCTTTCCTCTCGGGAAGGCTCCCTTGTAGGGCGTAGGTACACTATCCCCTGTGTGGATCAGATCCGTAAGAACGATCCTCTTGTAAACAACAAGGAGTAGGGGGACTCAACCTGTCACGTATTTGACGTGTTTGACGATAATAAGTTTTGCAACACTAGCTGTAGCAGCTCTAAATTCTTCACAATAAACGGAGTAAGACGCTGCCAGTAACTTATTAAATCCCTATGTTATAGAATTAATATGACAGTGTACGAGGGGCACTATTTATATTTTGAGCCTTGGCAAACCTGAATGTTGTAGGTGCCATCTGACATTTCCAATGGAAACTTTTAAAATTTTTCACCATAATCTACTTCAAACATTTTGTCAATAGAGCATCATTTTTTTTATTTACACTAACTTGAAAATTTTGTGTCAACAAAAACATGGAATTAACTCATGAAAATGTTCGTGCAATGATTTATTACGACTTTCGACGTGGATTATCAAGACAAGAGTGCATCGATCAAGTAACTTCCACACTTGGCGACGAAGCTCCATCTTTTGCTACTGTGAAACGCTGGTATAACGAATTTAATCGTGGCTGCCATTCGTTCAATGATGAAGTTTGTGAAGGTCGTCCAAAATCAGTTGTTGTGCCGGAAAACATTGATGCTGTGCAAAAATTAATAATGAAAGATCGTCATGCGACATATTGTGAGATTGAGGTAACCCTAGCCATCAGCATATATAAAATATTGCACGATTAGCCGTGGAAAAGGTTTGCTCTCGTTGTATCCCACATAATTTGACGCAACCTCTAAAAGATGCTCGTGTCGATTGGTGTACAAAAATGCTCAAGAAATACAATGACGGTGCCTCAAAAAACGTATATAAGATTGTAACAGGTGACGAATCATGGATCTATGCGTATGAGCCGCAACGTAAACAGCAGTTGACTGTATGGGTGTTTCAAGATGAAGCAAATCCAACAAAAGTTGTTCGCACTCCAAGCACTTCGAAGCAAATGGTCGCCTGCTTTTTCAGCAAAACTGACCATGTGGCAACAGTGCCTTTAGAGGGACGTAAAACGGTCAATGTCGAATGGTACACAACCATTTTTTGCCGGAAGTCTTTGGTGAAATAAGGAATCGTTCTTCATCAAGGCAATGCGAGCGCACACACATCTCATCTAACAGAGTATTTAAAGGCTCAGAAATCGAATTGATGGGTCATTCGCCATACAGTCCTAATTTGGCACCCAATGACTTCTTTTTGTTCCCGAACATCAAGAATAAATTGCGTGGACAACGATTTTCGTTGGCAGAAGAAGCCGTTGATGCCTTCAAAAACCATGTTTTGGAGGTGTCTCAAGAAGACTGGAATAAATGCCTTGAGAAATGGTTCAAACGGATGAAAAAGTGTATTGACCATAAAGGAGAATATTTTGAAAAACAATAAAGCAGTTTTCAATCATAAATTGCTAAGCTCAAAATATAAAGTGTCCCTCGTAGTAGCATAACGACACGCATTAGGGTTTCTTTCTTAAGGGTTGCGAAACAGTGCGCGACCATTTGCCTCTCGCCACTTCTTAAGGTTAGCCTGGGTTGTGTTTTACTTCTGCAGATCGACAGGCCTGCTCCATGATGATAAACTTACTGCTTTTAAATAATCGCATGCAGGTGTTTTGGGCTTGTGAAGTATGTGAAAGGTGTAGGAAATACAGCAGCGATTCTGAACGATAAACAATAACATCTGAATCAGCATTCATCTGGAGATCTACTTTGTTTCTAGAGGGCGTAAGGTATAGGAATATAACTTATTTGTTATATAACTATTTCATTATTAATACAAAATTAGATTGCATATAATTAACAATTGGTTAATTGTGATTAACTGCCCCTGTTTTCGGTTTAATCCATGTCTTGCTTAGACATATGTCTGTTGTAAGCATTTCTTTCAGAATTCACGAGCCTAAAACACATCTGTAGACTTTTCTCTCACCGAAATTAATTCGGTCTGAGCAGAAATTAGAAAACTACATACCGTGCTGTACTTCTTAGATGCGGTTAATGTACGAAAACAAATAAAAGAAGACACCCATAAACTCCCTCCACCAACCAGCGGCCTAAGAGCGTTCCGTCTATGTTTATATCGCTCTTTTATATGTTTACAAGAGGATCGTTTTAGTGTGAGTAAGATTATTGTCTTTAACAGGAAAAATGGAAGGTAACTTCTTAATTGAACAGATTAAGGGAAGACACATTTTTACATGTTGCTATTTACAAAGTTGCTGAACACCTTGGAAAACGATTCACTATTTGAATGTATTTGTAATGCAGCATGAGTATAAATTTCTTAAGCAGTCCTCTGGACGCTTACTGTGAAAGATAACATTCTCTTCATTTAAGCTATTAACTTTCTCCCTGTGACTGTTGGTAAAGTTGATCTTCCTAGTATAACCGTCGAACAAAACCCTAGGGAGGTACTACAAACGCTAACTCCCAAGTGAGGCTTGACTAAGCCGTGTCATTATCGGATTCCAAATCAAGAGTTTGTAACAATGTCTAACAAGCGAAGATAATCTAACGTTTGGGAAATGGTCCTTTTAAAATCATAGTATAATAATGGTCCTAGATGGATACTGTAATCATACCGGTGGCTGATCCTGTAATTTATTTTTAGTGCAAATGGAAGCAGTGGATGTAGGATATGTTCATCCTAGGGGGACACCTTGCGCACTGCGACCAGCTTGATCTATTGAGGCTACACCCCGCGAGAGGCAGGAATGAGGTGAAGGAGTCATAGGAGGTCTCAGGCTCACAGAGACGTGCAGAAGTTGCTAATATTTCCAGTTTGAACATCCGCACACGAGTAGAGGCGAAGAATACCGAAAGAGGGCGACGAAGTCTAACGGCCCTGGCGCTTACAGGGAGAAATCTTTCCAGTGCGCAGCACCCATGCCACCTGTTCGACACCGTCAGCATCGCAAGACCTGAAAACACACCTGAAACGTGAAAAGGAGAGACGAATTGAGGAAAAGGAGAACTCGTGATAGAATACACCATCCCGGCATTCATCTAGGCCAGTCACCGTCACTTGCTTGCCCTGTGACGTTATCACTCAGGGGCAGCTTAGCTCGGGCACAAGAAAAAACCGTAGTGCGGGCACTGGCTTCTGAACACCACTGACGATGGGGCAGCAGAGGTGTACAATGGTGGGACACATGCGCACATCTCAGCGACCATTCTCTATTACACGTCTTGTTTTACGAATCTTAAACTACTTGAAATAGCTGCACTATATAAAGACAAATGAGGTTGTTCCATGTTATTAATTTTACTAAAATGACTGTAAAAAGAAATGGACTTTATTGTAAATGAAACAAAATGAATTATAATACAGAACACCGAAAACAGTTTACAAAATAACGTTCTGTATTATACGTCTTAACAATTATGATGAAATTCTGATGAGGATATTTAAAACAAATCTTTCCTTCGTCCTTGTGAAAATGGGATTCTTATTTTACAATGCATACACTGTTATCTACCAGAGTAGTACCTGTACTACTTCGTCCAGATCTTTACTACTTTTGTGCTTCAATAGCTTTTAAATATTGGGCACGAAGGTCTGACTCGCACACAAACGAAGAATACATTTTAAGTTATGGTCTATAGTTGGTTTACAAGTCTTCATCAATGTTAACAAAACTGCTCACATAAATATATAGATGCGAACATGTTAAGATACCGGGCAGCAAAATGCTGAAGTTCTCGAAACCGTGATCGAGGGAAATTGCTGCAGAAGTCACTCAGATGCTTTCTATTTTGGAATTGTCTCCGAGTTCTATGTCATTTTGCAAACTATCACTTCTATTTGCAGTATGGTAGGAATAGTATCAATTGCGACAGAGAAATATATAGCAAATAATTGAATATCAGGTTCCAAGTCTACCATTTGACGGCGGTAATGGGAGGGGTGTACGCCAATTTGGTGGTACGGGATTTGCAGGAATGGTCCTGGGTTCGATGCTAGCTCAGCGACTTGCATGGATCTTGGATTGGTGGTTAATACGACTGATTCATTTTCCTGCTCGTTTATTTCTCATCACCGTTTTAAAATCGACTCCTGATATTACCTCGCCACACACACACACACACGCTCTTCTTTACTGCTGTGCTTCATACAGTCGCGCCTATCCGCCGAAACATTGTTTTCAGAACCACCTCCAAGGAAATGCCACCAACAAGAAGTGTTTACTAAACTCTCCTGTTTCTTTATTTCACATGTCCTATCTCCCCATTTCACTATCACACGATTTCTGTCTTCTTTGTTATTGGATGCCTGGGGCTATCGGAGCATGGCTATTTTCTACACATCTGATTTTCAGGCGACCTAACGGTACACTAACAAAGCGTATTCTATTCTCACTTGGTTAGAATAAGGGAAAAACCAATCCCATTTCCTGCCTGTTGCTGGCACTGTCTTTCCAACCCATATTCACCTTTACATATAATCATATAATGCTCACTTCCCAGTCTTATTTAATACAATTCCATATGCATAATGACGTTGTAAATTATACTTCTTTACTTGCTGAAGCACTTTACTACAAATTAAACACTTTAGTTCTTCCCACAATTGTAAAAGTATTAGTTTGAAGGCCTTGCGTTGACGTCCGCAGCTTCTTCTAACATTGTTCCTCGAGCCGCCACGGAACAAATTACAACTGCATCTGCATTAATGCCACTATAGTAGTGATACATCATTCATTCTTGCCCTGTTCGTGTTGTCCGAAGAGATTGCGTGCCCTAAGTCATTCCACTTAGTAATGACGGCCACTGGTCTAGGCGATCAGGGGAACACACGAAAAACACGGTCACTGGGAATCGAACCCGGGACCTCCCAAATGGGGTCACAGACGTTGCCGCCTGAACCATCCCGCTCGGTAAGCAGTGGTTGTAGAAGTGTGAGTTGGTAACCCTTGTCCATATATTATTTCCAAAAGATTATAAAATCCTATCAGGCGTTTTAAAGCTGTTAAGGCCTCGCGCGGCTGGCGTCCTGCAGCTCCCTTGTGGAGAAAACTTAGCTGACCCGAAATGTGCCCTGCTGAAAGAGATTTTTAAAGTATAACTTTACATTATGGGCTTGTTAGTTATCTTCCCTGGGAACATGTAATCCATGCTGCAAGCTTATAGAGGCTTTTATGTAAACAAGATTAACAAAGCTTTTGTCGAAGTTGAGAAATGCAGGCCAGCTGTTCAGAAGTACTCGCATTGTTGGCAACATTGCAGAAGGGGGAGAAAGTCAGCGTATCTGAGATGACCAGACATCCCGTCCCCTTTTTACCTTCCCTACTACGTAGGGTAAGGAAGTATTGTATTTCACACAAATATTCGATGTCGAGATTTCACTGGAAATATGTTTTGAGGTCCCTGAACCAAAAAAAACATGTTTAGTTTGTGGTATGTGTGTGTAAACAACGTACTTAAATTTATCATTGCATAAATGTCAACGTTGGTATTTAAGTTCAGTATCTTTCACGGATTTAACATAAGATTTTCAAGAAATTCTCGTGGAACATTTTTCAAAATTTGTTATTTTGTGAAAGGCGGCTCTAACAATTTTGATTAAAATGCCATATATTAAAGATGTTTACATGACAAATAAAATGTACATCTGTAACTTTTGGTAATGTCTGTGAAGCCCTTTTCATTCAGAAGATATAATCTTGCATAACTGGTAAACGTTAAATGTTAGCTCAGTGGTTAGAGCAACTGGACGGAGAGCGGGAGATCCGTGGTTCAAATCCCGTCTATCGCATTGAATTTTACAGTCGTCTGACTCTACCTTTCCAACCCTGTCCAACACACGGCTTGTGTGAAAGAACAATTATTTCCATTAATTGACCTAATAGTGGTTGAAACTAAAAGCCCGGGACTTAAGTACTTACAAAGAATGTAAGTCGCCATTGGGGTATGACATCTCAATACATTTGAGATTTCCTTGTGGTTTACCGGGAAAAATGCGAGTCAGCTGGAGAATTTAATGGCGTGTCGGCAGTTGCCATGGTAGCTCAGTGGTTAGAGCAACCGGACGGTGACCGGGAGATCCGTGGTTCAAATCCCGGCTATGGCATTGAAATTTTCAGTCGTCTGATTCTACCTTTCCAGTATTATTAAACTTTCAAATTCATAATTGCCTCAAGGTTACCTCATTGTTAGCAAGTTTTAACCCATTATTCTCACAGCTCCTACATTATTAAATTACAGTCACATAACATTGTCACATGTATACAATAATATAAACATACACAATGGCTGTAATATACACTTTTTATATATTGTTACATATACATATTGCTTAGAGGCGTGCTGTCATTAAATTTATATATTATATAATTAGACTGAAATCATTTAAGTGTTAAAAATACTGCCTCAATGGTTCGAACTGTTCAATACTTAGGCATTCTTTTAAACTCCTGTCGATTCTCAGTTATTCCTCGTGAGTCATGGAAAGAGTATGGAATTTTAAGGTCAGCGTATAGCGTCCAAATCTAAAATATCTGACTGTCGCTATTCCCTTTGTAACTACAACGAAATATGTAATGCAGTTATTTCTGCAAAGGTTTATCTCGATTAAAATGAAGCAGATAGGAAGAAAAACCTTTCGTAAGATAAGTTTTTTCCCGTTAATAACTAATACAGGGTAGAGAATGTCATGTGAATGTAACACGTACGACTTTTTTGAGTCTTTTTCACCATTTTTAAGCGAAAACGAACATCAAAATGTCACTTTTGTGGCAATGAATTATCACCATAAATTACCATTAACATATTTTATCATAAAGTACTCAATTTGATTTTTATCAGTTTAATGAAACATTTAGGGATTACTAACGCCTGCAATATAACATCAGTGTTTATATTGTCGGTATACACCTACAACAGTGTGGGGTATGGTTTGGGAAAGTACAGTAAGCGATTGATGTAAACGACTCGATAATTGAACAGCGCCGCTCTGCTGTGTTCGCTATAGTAAAAAGATTTCAACTCGTCAGGTGAAGAAATGAGTAAAGTACTATTACTCCGCGATTTCGCGCCACCTCCCCCTCACCAGCACTACTTGCATCAGCTGAGTCTAGAAGCACGCCCGCGAAGAAACAAAATCGCCTAAGATCGTATTTTCATCCCAAAACATTCGAAATTGCTTATTTTTATACAGTCCTAAAAGTTTCCGATAACAGCACACAAGAAAAGAAAATTAATGGCTAAATTAACACAGTATGCCTCAATATATTTTGTCCCTAAAGCCTATCAAAGCGTATTTGAAACCGTATTCCCTCGTTGTGCATAGCTTTCTTTGTTATTAAATATGTTTGTTTTAGGTTAAGCTATTCGGGTTCAAACACAACAATCACGCTTATAAGGTGCCTTTAGTCCCTTTGTACAAACAGCACCAAAGAAAATCTTCGGCAAATTTTGTATCGTTTTCTGGGGTCTTTTGAGGCGTGTCCTTCGCCTTACCTATCGCAGAGCGTGGTGGCTTGATAACAGCAATAAGGAGAAAAGAGGGGAGGTTGATGCCTTAGCTTTTTCTGGTGTTATTGAAACCAAAACATGTTTATTGTCTCAGAACCATTCATTCCGTATACTAGCGAAATTACTTGTGGGGGGTATCATGGGTATGTGGGAGGCTGGTCGCACTGTTACAGCAATTGCAATGGCAGTGTATAAAAGTGTTTTTATAGTAAATTACTGGACAAAAATATTCCAGGAAAGTGGGAAAGAGTGTGTATTCTCGTCAGAAAGTGGGCACTCGCCGTAAAACATCAGCAGATGATATTCGTTTACCAAATGCAAACTACTCTTTTGTTATAATTGACTGATCGTGTTTGAAAACTAGAGATAAATGTGTATATGTATACGGTTTACTGAATATTAACATACATATTATGGCAATAAAATTGGGTTATATTTTTATCTATAATCCTGTTGTATTCCTATGATCAGCAATACCTTAGTGGATGTATATTAACCAATTATACTTTGAATTAGAGGGAAAATATGCTGTTTTATTTATATTAAGTTATATTTGCTTCTATGCAGCAACAAGCATTAATACCACTGTGAGAATACAGTTAGCTTATTACTTTCTCTACTACGTATAGTAAGTAGGGGAAGTATTGCATTCCACCCAAAAATTCGATACCGAGATTTCACCGGAAATACATGTTTTGAGACCTCCTGAATCCAAAAAAAGCATTTTTGGAAACATGTCCGTGTGTATGTCTGTGTGTGTGTGTGTGCGTATGTCTGTGTGTCTGTGTGTCTGCGAACAGTATAACTCAAAAACGAACAGTCAGATAAACACCAAACTTGGTATTTAGGTTCAGTATCTTCCAGAGATGCGACACGAAGGTTTTCAAGAAAATCCCCCCACCCCAGACTACCCTTTACATTGAAGATTTTTCGAAAATTTTAATTTTCTCAAAAATGGCTCTAACGATTTTGATGAAAATATCATATGTTTAAGATAATGTCATGAGAAATGAAATGTATATCTCGAATTTTCTGGGAATGTCTCCAAAAGTATTCTTCATTGTGAACGACTTTTGCATAACTGGTAAACCATAAGAGATAGACAAAATTTTACTACACAAAAAATGTAGATCGCGTTAAAATACACAACTTATGTCATATACATTTCTTTTGTTGAGTGAACCGTTTTCGAGATATTGCTTGTTATTCCCTTAAAGTTTCCAATACTTATCTTTTTCTCAAATTCGTTATTCATTATTTTTATGTCCTGGACATGCAAAGAGAATGGAAATGCGCCACATAGCAACCAGCGTTAAAATATTTGACTATCGCTTAAAAGCTACCATATTCCCCTTGCATCTACATGAAAATTACCAATAAGTTTGACATCTCGATATCTCGATTAACATGAAGCATATGGAAAATAAGCGTTTGTAAAAATAGTTTGTACAAGAGTAGAGAAAGTCATGTGAGAGTAACACATCAGATTTTTACTTTCTCTACTTCGTATAGTAAGCAGGGGAAGTATTGCATTCCACCCAAAAATTCGATACCGAGATTTCACCGGAAATACATGTTTTGAGACCTCCTGAATCCAAAAAAAGCATTTTTGGAAACATGTCCGTGTGTATGTCTGTGTGCGTGTCTGTGTGTGTGTGTGTGTGTGTGTGTGTGTGTGTGTGTGTCTGTGTCTGTGAACAGCATAACTCAAAAACGAACAGTCGGATAAACACCAATCTTGGTATTTAGGTTCAGTATCTTCCAGAGATGCGACACGAAGGTTTTCAAGAAAATCCCCCCACCCCAGACTACCCTTTACATGGAAGATTTTTCGAAAATTTTAATTTTCTCAAAAATGGCTAACGATTTTGATGAAAATATCATATGTTTAAGATAATGTCATGAGAAATGAAATGTATATCTAGAATTTTCTGGGAATGTCTCCAAAAGTATTCTTCATTGTGAACGACTTTTGCATAACTGGTAAACCATAAGAGATAGACAACATTTTACTACACAAAAAATGTAGATCGCGTTAAAATACACAACTTATGTCATATACATTTCTTTTGTTGAGTGAACCGTTTTCGAGATATTGCTTGTTATTTCCTTAAATTTTTCAATACTTATACTTTTTCTCAAATTCGTTACTCATTTTTTATGTCCTGGACATGCAAAGAGAATGGAATGCGCCACATAGCAACCAGCGTTAAAATATTTGACTATCGCTTAAAACCTACCATATTCCCCTTGCATCTACAAGAAAATTAGCAATAAGATTAACAGCTCGATATCACGATTAACATGAGGCATATGGAAAATAAGCGTTTGTAAAAATAGTTTGTACAAGAGTTGAGAAAGTCATGTGAGTGTAACACATCATTTTTTATGTCCTGGACTTGCAAAGAGAATGGAATGCGCCACATAGCAACCAGCGCTTAAATATTTGACTATCGCTTAAAACCTACCATATTCCCCTTGCATCTACAAGAAAATTAGCAATAAGATTAACATCTCGATATCTCGATTAACATGAAGCATATGGAGAATAAGCGTTTGTAATAATAATTGGTACAAGAGTAGAGGAAGTCATGTGAGTATAACATATCAGATTTTTTTGTTATAAAGTACTGCTTTGCCATGTATTTAATGAATATCATTCAAGCTTTAATTTGCATCCCCTTGAAAATCTTCTCACACTACACATTCTTTATTTCGCTAACCCGGGCGTTCATAGAGTTTTCTCTTTAGCTTTTAACTCCTTCAAAGGCATGTCCTGCACTAGCCGATAAGGTATGGGCTACCAATCACGATAAGAGGTGTATGACAAACGAAATTCACTCACTCTACCTCTGTCTCTTTTAGCCAATAGGATCGGGAGCGTAAACATAAATTTCGTTTCTATGCCATTTTGTAACCTTTGTGGTTGTTATTGGTGGAACTATTTAGCAGAAGGATTGACGCATCCTTGCACCATGTCCTAAGGAAACCAATGAAATGTCAATGGCTGCGCAAAGTCACGTACAACCATAATAATGTGGCGTGGACTCGAGGTACAATGAGATTTTCTTTGCGCTCTTTGTACGTCCATCAATAATTGCTTGACGTTAACTTTTTATTGTTGAATCTTGCCAGACCTTCGTCACGGTATGCGCTCATTTACCCAAATTTCATCTAGAAAATATATCGACGACCCTCGTCTCTGAACTGACGAATACTGCGTAAGTATTTATGCCACCACTCAACAATATGATCGCCCTTGAACGGAACCGCTGCTTTGCTGCGCTTCTTGAAAATAAACCCTATATCTTTCAGTAATCTTCGACGGTGCTCTCTGTAAAGTTTGGAAAATCACTGTCAGTGTTTGATTAATTTATTTTGTTTAGTCTCGAAGTCGCTTTTCTACCTGTCAGGATTTGGTTTTTCAGAAGAAATTCATGAACTTCCGCCGAATGGGATTTAGAACATGTTCGGAATATTTAGTTTTCTGCACTCTCTTACCTTGGACTGTAGGGCGTGATTTAACTGCAGAAATCACTTTACCATCTCTAATATCATGCGAGCCACCAAAAAGGTGGAAACTAAATCTCCCGTTAAGTACGCTGGATTTTTTTTTTTTTTTTTTGCAAAATTTCATCCATGGGCCACTTTTCTTGACAGCCTGCTCTACACATTCAAAGCAATTTGTTTACAATTAGCACTTAATTTGTCACTACTCCTGTTTGCTTATAACTTGTTCTCCGTTTTCTTCTCTGAGCTCTATGCTGTCAAACAAGCTTTAATTTACATTACCTCAGCAAAGCATAAACAGTGCAATTCCAACTGATTCACTAATCACTCTTCAAAGTATCCGAGACCGCTCTACTGACTTAATCCAAGATATCCTTAGTATTTGCACCAAATTACCACAAATAATCAAGAAGTTATGTTCTTCTGGATTCCGTCTCGCTGCGGAATATTAGGAAATGAAGCAGATAGGGAAGCCCAAAAAGCAACTTTGCTACCTTCAGTGGAAGAATTTCCAGTGTCCTACAGAGATGCTCAGTTATTACTTTCTCTACTACGTATAGTAAGTAGGGGAAGTATAGTAAGTAGGGGAAGTATTGTATTTCACCCAAAAATTCGATACCGAGATTTCACCGGAAATTCATGTTTTCAGACCCCCTGAATCCAAAAAAGCATTTTTGGAAACATATCCGTGTGTGTGTCTGTGTGTTTGTCTGTCTGTCTGTCTGTCTGTCTGTCTGTGAACAGCATAACTCAGAAACGAACAGTCGGATAAACACCAAACTTGGTATTTAGTTCAGTATCTTCTAGAGATGCGACACGAAGGTTTTCAAGAAAATCCCCCCACCCCAGATTACCCTTTACATGGAAGATTTTTCGAAAATTTTAATTTTCTCAAAAATGGCTCTAACGATTTTGATTAAAATATCGTATGTTTAAAATATTTTCATGACAAATAAAATGTATATCTTGAATTTTCTGGGAATGTCTCCAAAAGTATTCTTCATTGTGAACGACTTTTGCATAACTGGTAAACCATAAGAGATAGACAAACTTTTACTACAAAAGAAATGTAGATCGCGTTAAAATACACAATTTATGTCATATACATTTCTTTTTGTTGAGTGATCCATTTTCGAGATATTGCTTGTTATTCCCTTAAATTTTTCAACACTTATTTTCTCAAATGGGAATTCGTTATTCATTTTTTTGTCTTGGATATGCAAAGAGTTATAATCTGTGGCAAAGGGAATGGGTCTGCACCTAGCAACCAGCTATTAAGAGATATGTATGTGCTTAAAGGCTACTGTATTTCTATATTGCCCTTGTAAATATATTTTCCCCTTACATCTACAAGAAAATTAGAAATAAGATAGAGTCTGCAAATGTTTATCTCGATTAACATGAAGTAAATGGAGAATAAGCGTTTGTAAAAATAGTTTGTACAAGAGTAGAGAAAGTCATGTGAGTGTAACACATCAGAATTTTTTTAGCAGACCAACTGTCAAATAGAAGCAAGACTGGACCATTAAAACATCAGGCAAACACCACGTAGGAAAGGCTCCACAAAACCCTGCACATTGCAGACTCTAAAAAGAAAAGATCAACTGATTATATCACGTTTACGAATATGCCATTCACGCCTAACCCATTCCTTCTTACTCGCCAAAGAAAATGCTCCTCACCTGCAATTACCGTATCACCATTCTAACACCTCATACTAAATGCAGAAGTTATTTTTTTTTCTTGAAGATCATCAAACTGTATAACAAGATTTAAATATAACACAACAAATAAAAATGTGTAATAGGTTATACTGTTTTAGCTGTGTTGAAGACTTAATAATGTAAATATATTTATAACAATGTATTACAGTTATTGTAGTATTTAAGTAATGTAAAGTATACAATGTATTATTATGGTACTCGTATTTATGGATATAAGTCGCGATAACACCTAGTAGTAAAAATGACTATAAATAAATAAAAATAACAACAATAACCCAGCGGTAGAACTCATTGTACTACACATGGTTATCACCATTTTGATCTTTCAGCAGGTTCGCCAACATATGAGATTACAAACGCTTTCGTAAAACTGACGCATACCGTACAGATGAGATATTATGTGCAAATATAATTTATTTTACTTACTCATATCACCCTTTCAATCATAGATTACTATTACGGACCTTATATACTTACCTAGGTATACGATTCTATTACTTGCATATTTCGGGATAGTTTTGTAAATGATTAACGTTGGCATCAACGCGATATTTGGAATTTAAACCTGGAATAGTTTAATTAAAATAGCGTAACATTAACGCACTGTAATATAAAATAACAACAATAGTTTATTATTGTGTAGCAGTAACCTTATACAGGTGCACAAATTGCAGGACACCTTCCTCACACGTAGACGAAAAAATTATGTTATATGAACATGGGTCTGGAAAGGCTTTGTTTCCATGTTACAACTCATTTTCTCTACTCATTAACCATGGGAAACACAAGAATAGAACGTTAGAATAATGGGGAACATGCACTCTTGGTTACGTGGTCATTATCGTAGGTGCCCCGCCAGTGTTTTGTTTTACATGTACCTGTTGCCATGCGACTTACGTCATTGCTTGTTTACAGGTAACATCAACTGTTCCAGTGAGTAGTATGACCTTGGCAAGCTCACGGGTTACTACGTACTATAGTCCATTCCAAACCAGAGTTCCCTCTGATGTAAACAAAAGCACGTGCTTCTGCTTGTCACGAACCTAAGCACGTATGCTTACGCCAATGAAAATAGTTCCTTAATAAATGTTTTTTATCATGAAATATTGGGGCAGGGAAGGTATAGAACTGCGAATTTTATTGCGGATATCATAAGAACTCATTCCTAAAGGTAATGGAAAAATACTAACTGTTAAGATATTACAAAATATGATTTTGTTGATGTCGTCTGCTATTGAGCTAACGCTGAGAGTATCGTGCTTGTTAATTACTAACAGTATGCTTGACTATCACTGACTTGCATATACAGAAATGCAGCAATGAATTCCCAGTGGTGCTACCTGAGTACGGGATAAACAAAGGAAATATGATAAGCGATTAGTTAATCATAATATGCTAGCACACGTGTGCTCAGCTCAGGTCAAATCTTATGATTAGTCAGTTGGTATTTGAGTTTTCATGGCAGAGGAAGGTGCTTGTAGTGCAAATAAAGTGGCAGAGGCAAACGCCTAATTGTCACCCATATTGGCAGTGACAGTAGTTTCGTGGACGGTGGATTACTCATTTTCGAGTCTAAAAAAACAGGTGATTACCATGAGGAGATGAATGGCGATGTTTTCCGTAACTGGTTTGAACGTGTATTGCCGAAACTCGAACCCAATAGTTTAATAGTGATGGACAATGCACCCTACCATAGCGTTCAACTTTATCGTTGCCCGAACAGTTCTTGGTGTAAGCAAGATGTGATAGAGTGGTTGCAGGAAAGAGAAGTGTTCTTCGACAAAAATAGTGTAAAAGTTGAATTAGTGCACATAGCGCAGGAAATTTCTGACAAGGATGAAAGAAAATATGAGATAGACGATCTTGCATCTAAAGCTGGACATCGAGTGCTAAGATTACCTCCCTATCATAGCAATTTAAATCCAATCGAAGTGGTTTGGGCATTTTTAAAAGGCTATGTCGCTAGAAACAACAAAACATTCAAACTGGCTGAAGTGAAAGAGCACTTCAACACTGCAATCGCGAAAGTGACACCCGCTATGTGGCAGGCGGATATTAAGCACATAATAGAAGAGGAGAATAAAATGTGGGAACTCGATTTTATGTGCGACAGTGTTGTGGATAAGCTTGTAATCAACTTGGAGGATAGTTCTGATTCCTGTATGGTAGCTGAGTCATCTTCGGAGGATTCGGATCTGGGTGTTGCACCTTTGCCTGAGGATTGTGATTAACGTAAGTAAAATGTACATTTCCGTATGCTTATAACACCAATTGCTATTTCAGGTGCATTTTGAACTATGATTTTCACGCAAGGCGCCTTTTTCTAGATTGAAACAATGCTCAGCTGTACGTGTTATTCAGCAAGCACATGCGAGAGGAAGAAGCGGCCATTAGGGGGCGGGGATTGCGAACTACTTTCGCGCGGATAATACAAAGAGTTTGTTGACAGTGAGAGGCACTCTGGTTTGGAATGGATAATAGTAGAGTTGATCACAGACTTGGCTCGTGAAATGGCAGTTTACACAAATGCAGAGATGCCAGATGCTCATTTGATGTATGGATTAGCAGACGGCAATGGCGCTTGCACTCAACGTTTGCACCGGAGAGATTTCTAGGACGAAGGTGTCCCGACAGGAAAACGTTTGAAGCCATTGATCGTCGTCTTAGGGAACATGGGGCATTTCAGTCTGATACTCGCGACCGGGTAGGCTTAGAAGGACGAGGACACCGCAACGGGAGGCGGCAATTCTTCAGGTAGTTGACGACACTAATGTCAATACAAGACCAGTAGCTGCAACAATGAATGTTGACCACATGACTGTCTGGTGAGTGTTACACGAGGTCCGGCTGTATCCATACCATTTAAAGCGTGTGTAGGCACTATCGACAGCTGATTTTCCTGCACGGGTACGCTTCTGCGAATGGTTTATGCAACAAAGTGTCAACCCTAATTTTAGTGCAACGGTGCTGTTCACAGATGAGGGTCGTTTCAACGAGATCAGATTGTAAATTATCACAATCGGCATGTATGGGCTGACGTCAATCCTCATGCAACTGTTGAAGCAAGTCAATAACAAAGATTTTCTGTTAATGTTTGGGCCGGCATTGTTGGTGACTGGTAGGGCCTCACGTTCTTCCACCCAGGCTTAACGGACAAAGTTTCCATAATTTCTTAGAGAATGTTCTACCTGATCTGTTAGCAGATGTGCCTTTAGCTGTGCGACAAAACGTGTACTTCATGCGCGATGGAGCACCTCCGCATTTTAGTGTTAATGTCCTTCGGCTTCTTGATAATAGATTCGGCGACAGATGGGTAGGTAGAGGTGGACCAACTGCCTGGCCTCCACGCTCTCCGGACCTAAACCCACTCTAATTTTATTTGTGCGGTGCATTTGAAAGCTATTGTGTATCGAACCCCAGTATCAGATGTTCAGAGTCTCCGTGCCCATATTACGGAAGGCTGCAAAACCATACAAAACACTCCAGGGATACATCAGCGCATCGGGATTCATTATGACGGCGGGTTGATACATGTATCAATGCTCACGGAGGGCATATTGATCATCTCCTGCGAGAAAGAGTTGCATGTGGTAGCTGGTACGATCTATTCTTGTGTATTTCCCATGATTAATGAGTTGGAGAAAATGAGTTGTAACATGGAAACAAAACATTTCCAGATCAATGTTTATATAACATAATTTCTTCGTCTACGTGTGAGGAATGTGTCCTGCAATTTGTGCAGTACATTTGTTACATCCTGTTTTCTTCTCTTTTGGCATAGGTAATGAAAGTTCTAGGGGGACTACTTTGCCATGTTTGCCATGTGGAGGGGAGCAGAAAATATCAAAGACGCCGCTTTACTCTTGACCTTGACAAGTTTAGCCGTAATCGCTCTGTTTCTTATGAATGTCTGGAACAATATAGAAAACAAAATCGGTGATGAAATGTGTACCTCGCTCTCTTTAAGCATCACTTTTCTACCTTCTCTTTTGCATAACTCTAGCCAATTGATGGACAAGTTGTTTGCATCATCTCAAAAGATGCGAGCAGAGTAAAACTATCAATACATTTTCTATGCTCTTACTGTAATAATAATAATACTCGACTAATAATAATAGTAATAAATATGTAATTTATGGACGGAAAGGGGGAAACTCTAGAAGGCATAGATTAGAAAAACAATACAGGAAATGGATAAGCGAGAAATTTTCAACACTGCTAAGAATAAGAATTCTTTAGTGTTGTAGAGAAGTTCAGCATGATTAGCGCAGGGAGATATAAAGAAAAATTTAATAAACCGGGTTTCCAAACAGTGAGTGAAGTGATTAGGGCTGCGTAGAATCAAGTGTTAATAAATGTGAAAAACTTAGGGAAGAAAAAACACTATTTTGATTTAAGGGAATGGGCACATTTTGCGCCAAGTGTACACGAATTATAGTATGGAAATATTAGCACATCTTCCTAAATACTCGTGCTTTAAAATTTTGCAAATAACACAAAGATCACGCTATAAATCATTATTTCAGTAGTATTTTACAAGAATTCGACAATAAGCGAGATACTTAAACGTTTTGACACTGCACCAATTACACCTCTCTTTTAGGGAAAGGTAATTAAAATTAATGGCGGCCCGGGTTCAATCCCAGGGACCCGCATGTGGGATTTGTGGTGGACAAAGCGGCGTCTGGGCGGGTTTTCTCCGGGTTCTCCGGTTTCCCCCGCCATTCATTCCACCAACTGCTCTATCATCACCTTTCCTTTCATCCATTTCACCATCGTTTCGTTTCATCTACTTCCTTCCTCCCATACCAGCCATCGAGCTGATCACCCATCCTGGATATTCTTTCTGATCCATGAGTGTCTGCTCCTCGACGGGCCTCTGACCCCAGGCACCCGCCGTAAGTCCTGGGGGGGTGTAAGTCGTGCATAGGAGAAGGTAAAGAGAGAAAGAAGAAGTAATTAAAATTACATATAGCCTATTCTGTATGAGGCACCTAAGTTAATTCCTAAGGGTATAAGCTTTCTTCACACACTTTTAAAATTTAATGAATTGCGGTGTGACAATGATTATAAATACGCTACAAGTTACATAACCGGTTTTCTAAAAATACGTTTGGCCAGTCTTGAGTGAAAAAGAGAGCATCAAAACACACACATACGCACACAATTTTGAATTTAGCCTATTTTACACCGGATATATACGAAAATTCGAAAATTAATAGTAAAAAAGTAGTACAGTTTTATTATACCTCTATAGAACATACTTATTTTAGATTTAAGTACAAACTGAGATTATGAAAATAGAGTAAGATATACTCGGTATCTATCTTGCAAAGAGTATTTGTTTGTTGTATAAATTTAGCATATTCTCAGACGTATAGGCTCTCCTTAGTCAACTGAATATGATTAGAATCAAACATAGTTTCGACTAGATTATATTTTGTCTTCACTTTAATAAAAGGAATGGTGAGAGAATTACACAAATTTAGAGTTTTTTAAAAGTGTAAAACGTAGGCATGAATAAGTAGATTAAAAGAACTTCAAAAACTTTTATCGCTTCATGAAAAACAACCTGTAGTCTATTACTTTCTCTACTACGTATAGTAAGTAGGGGAAGTATTGTATTCCATCCAAAAATTCGATACCGAGATTTCACCGGAAATACATGTTTTGAGACCCCCTGAATCCAAAAAAATCATTTTTAGAAACATGTTCGTGTGTGTGTGTGTCTGTGAACTTCAAAACTCAGAAACGAACAGTCGGATAAACACCAAACTTGGTATTTACGTTCAGTATCTTCCAGAGATGCGACACGAAGGTTTTCAAGAAAATCCCCCCACCCCAGATTAACCTTTACATGGAACATTTTTCGAAAATTTTAATTTTCTTAAAAATGGGTCTAATGATTTCGATTAAAATATCATATGTTTAAGATATTTTCATGACAAATAAAATGTATATCTCGAATTTTCTTGGAATGTCTCTAAAAATATTCTTCATTGTGAACGACTTTTGCATAACTGGTAAACCATAAGAGATAGACAAAATTTTACTACACAAAAAATGTAGATCGCGTTAAAATACACAATTTATGTCATATACAATTTTTTGTTGAGTGAACCATTTTCGAAATATTGCTTGTTATTCCCTTAAATTTTTCAATACCTATTTTCTCAAATGGGAATTCGTTATTCATTTTTTGTTTCGGATATTCAAAGAGAATGGTGCTGTGCATAGCAACCAGCTATTAAGAGAGATGTCTGTTTAAAGGCTACTGTATTTTTATATTGCCCTTGCAAATACAAAACAAGGGGAACATACCTTAAGCGATAGTCAAATATTTTTAGAACTGGTCGCTATGTGTAAAATGTAATTCTCTTTGCATGTCAAAAGATCGTTTCTGCAAATGTTTATCTCGATAATATGAAGTAGATGGAGAATAGGAGTTTGTAAAAATAGTTTGTACAAGAGTAGAGAAAGTCATGCGAGTCTAACATATCAGATTTTTTTTAATTGCACGTACAATTCTAACTGTAAAATGCACTCGCTTTAAGCTAATGCGAGTGTTATTGTTAAACTAATTCACAGAAATCCTATTATTTGACATTTTGAAATTGTGGAATGAGCAGTAATGGATGGAATCTCATCCAGTAATAATTAATTACAACCATTAAGTCCCTAAACAGCATTTTCTCACTGTTCGGATTATTTACGTGGGGTGATCAGAAACTAAGGTTACAAGGCCGACATTCCTGGAGTTCCGACTGTTATAGAGAAATTAGTGTTGTGCGGTAATTCTAATACATGCGGTTAGCAACTGCACAGTTTCAGTCATCCCCACCTATAGTGCTAGTTGTACGTAAACATAAATGGCAACTCGCTTGGAAAACTGGTCTAGCGAAGAAATCCGCTCCGTTATTCAATTTCTATGGGCGAAACACGTTACTGCAAATGAAATATCTCGTCAGCATGTCGGAGAATGATGTCGAAAGTTTGCGGCCGGTAGAGAAAACGTCACTGACGAAAATCGCAGTGGTCGAACTAGCGCGGTATCAACAGATTTGAACAGAGTTCGCGTAGAGAAGCTGATTCAGGACAACAGGAAGATCACGTTACGGTATATGACGGTAGAATTGGGAATGTCGTTGGAAAGCGTTCCTCACATTGTTCACGGTATTCAGCAGAATCGGAAAGTTTGTTTACGATGGTTTCCACGAAATCTGTCCAATCAATACAAGGAGAAGCGCATGGAGGCATGTCTAACTTTTTCAACGGTTCTCTACGGAAGGGACCAGTTTTCTTGTCACGGGTGATGAAACATGGATCCACCACTATAGCCCCAGCAGAAAGCGGTCGTCAATGCAGTAGAAGACAAAGAATTTTAAGGTGATGCCATCTGTCGGAAAAGTGATGGCCACAGTGTTTTGGAATAGCGCGTGTGTCATACTCGTGGAGTTTTTGGAAAGAGGGCACATAGTGCTGGGACATCATCGACCATCCTGCTTACACCGGACCTCGCTCCAAGCGACTTTCACCTTTTACCTCACTTGAAGGAGCACATGAGAGGCCAACGATTCGCTTCAGACGAGGAGATTAAACAGTTCTCGACAACGTGACTGAACACGCAAGGACAGGATTTTTACCAGGAGGGAATATTCAAACTCGTCCACGAAGCGACAAGTTCCTAAACCGATATGAAGACTATATGGAAAAATAACCTCATGTAGGTACTATCAGTTGGTTGTATGAAATAAAAAGTACATACTGCAGGCTTTGTAACCTCAGTTTCTAATCACCTCTCGTGCATTATGAAGTAGATAGTATCTTTACGTTATTTGCCCCACGTTTTGGGCGTCAATTTGAAGTAGGTTGTATTGAAAGAGTTGTATTATGTTTCAACTGTTGGGAGCTGAACTTGAAGTTCGTTGCAACTGCACGTATAGTACCCGCTTTCCGGTAACTTTCGCCCCAAAAGTACTTTCCGATGGCCTTTGCACCCAAAAAAACGTTTAAAAATATTAATTTTGTAATTTGACTGTTTCTTTAAATATTATATATTTCTGTTTGCCTCGGCTGCGTCAGTATTATTGTTAGAGACATGTTTCTGTTTGCAGGGTTGTGGTGCGACTGAAGAATGTAGGCTTACACAGATTATAATTTTACTTCATTCCTCTTATTAATGCTTGACACGATTTAAATAACACTTCACTGATATTGAAAGAGCTGCGAGATTTTTTCAATTACTTGCAACTTTTAACACGTAAGCTAATTTTGTCTCGCACAAAATACATACCAAGTTTCTCGAAGACACATCTCGCGTCCGGTAAGAAACGCTGTCTACAAGCAACGCATCCAGTTATGAGCACTGTGTGTAAGCAACTGAATTGATTTATACCGCCTAAATTGTTAAATTTCTGTATTTAAAGTCTCTAGTTGGCTAATCCTACTCCAATAGAATACCTTCATTTTAACTAAAGCTTTTTCTGGTTGTTGAGTTGCTGTTTATTAAACTGTCTCAAAATTTACATTATTGTTGCTCCAATAATGACTAGTAGCATTTAAACTTTCAAATTCATTATTGCCTCAAGGTTACCTCATTGTTACCTCATTGTTAGCAACTTTTAACTTATTATTCTCACAGCTCCTACATTATTAAATTACGTAATATATCCACATAACATTATTAAACATGTATACAATAGTATAAACATATGCAATGACTGTTACATACTTTTTACAAATTATTACATGCATATATTGCTTCAAGGCGGGCTGTTATTGAATTTACATATATAATCGGACTGAAATTATTTAAGTGTGAAAAATACTGCCTCAGGGAGTATAACTTTTAGCGACCAGAATTTAGACCATGCTACAGCATTGCGTCGTACTATTACTTTGTCCATAGTATTCTTAAAGGAAATGGTTTGCCCTAAGTATGCAGTTTTTTGTGTTCATTCCAAAGGTTCGTTTCTTGCTAATGTCTACTAATGAGTATATACTTATATTTAAATGATGGAGGTGGCTGTCTAGATGGGTGCACTTAGATGATCCAGCAAAATGCCGAACGCTGAGAAGTGAGATTGTCTCAGCAATTCCACATGGTCAAACAGTATAGATGCCCCCCGTAAGGGGGGGGTTGCGACCCCTTCAGCTGCCGTGGTGCGGGCGCTGCGGACCCTTAGCACTCGTGGTACTTCTGACGTTACCAGAAGTACGCTGGGCCGAACATCTGAGCCCCTCCCGAATGGGAGTTGTTCGGATTGGGTTGGACTCGGCGGGGCAGTGGTTCCCGATACCCATGGGTTATTGGGTACGCTTGGCTATGTTAATTCTACCCAGGCGGGGTTGTGAGACGCCTCGAGAATCTCCGGCACCAGCCATGAGGGATAGCTGGTAGACGGTAGCTAGAAACTGTCGGCCCCACCGAGGTTGTTCGGTAGTCTCCCCCAGTTAGGGTTCGCCCTGCTGGCCTGACGCGCGTAAGTGGCGTATCCACTTCCGTCCCTGCTTGGAAGGGTCGGTGCTGGAGGTGTCCTAGCCCGATTTCGACCAGGCAGGGGGGGCGGTATATAAAATAGGCACCGCTCCTAATGGAAAGCCCCACGAGTTTACTCCTGGGTTTGCGAGGGTGTGGTCTCTGCGTTGGCAGACCCGGTCCCGTATTTAGTATAGATGCCATTTTTTTTTCAAATGACTCAATGAAATGAGTTGTTCAGGAAGGTAATTTCCCAACCTAGTCCATTTAGCACCAGTTTATGGCAGCAATTGAACACAGCAACAAGAATTGTTTTTGCACTTGCAAGAGAAACTCCTGTAACTTTGAAGATCCAAACCCTCTTGAGCAAAGAGGAAGCGTAAAAGAGTTATGCCTGAAATTGTTGGCAGTTTCATTCCATTAAGCAACAGCATCAAAAAAGAAGGTATTCCTGTCAAATGCAATGAATTTGTTAAGAATTTCTCGCAATTTGTGAACATTTTTGTTTCCCATTAAAGAGGAGGTGAAAATGTATGAGTGCCTTTTAATTGCCGGAAAATGCCATTAACAAAATACTGTAGAGGTTTCCTCTCTCTCAATTTTCCTTGGCCGTACGTTTCGGTGCTTTGTGAATCTGAAGTTTTTCTCATCACTGGATCTCTCTCCCCCTCTTTCTCCCTCTCCCCCTCTTTCTCCCTCTCCCCCTCTCTTTCCCTCTCTCTTTGAATTCACTTCTCAGCAGTTGTGAGAGAGCCTCATTCAAGTGAATAGTAATGCTTAATGATAAAACGTGTAAGTGGGCCTACAAGCCTGAGCTGAAATAACCATAATATCTACAGTATAATCTTTGAAAAAATTAATTTTAATACAATTTGTTAATAAAGCCATAAAATGTAGCTTTAAAAATCTGATGTGTTACACTCACATGACTTTCTCTACTCTTGTACAAACTATTTTTACAAACGCTTATTCTCCATCTACTTCATGTTAATCGAGATAAACATTTGCAGTCTGTATCTTATTGCTAATATTCTTGTAGATGTAAGGGGAATATATTTACAAGGGCAATATAGAAATACAGTAGCCTTTAAGCACATACATATCTCTTAATAGCTGGTTGCTAGGTGCAGCACCATTCCCTTTGCCACAGATTAATACTCTGCATATCCAAGACAAAAAAAATGAATAACGAATTCCCATTTGAGAAAGTAAGTATTGAAAAATTTAAGGGAATAACAAGCAATATCTCAAACGTGGTTCACTCAACAAAAAAATGTATATGACATAAAATGTGTATTTTAATGCGATCTACATTTTTGTGCAGTAAAATTTTGTCTATCTCTGATGGTTTACCAGTTATGCAAAAGTCGTTTACAATGAATTTAATAGGAATATACCATCCTGTGGGTAATTAGTCCTTGTCGGTCAAAGACCTTTTCCCTTTTGGGAAATACATAGATATAGGTTACGTAATGAGGGTTACATACTGAGGCTACAGGCCGCAGGCAGACGGGCCACAGAGACGCGCGGAAGTTCCTAACAGTTCCAGACATAAAGACCCTAGACTTTTGGAGACATTCCCAGGAAATTCAAGATATACATTTTATTTGTCATCAAAATATCTTAAACATGCGATATTTTAATCAAAATCGTTAGAACCATTTTTGAGAAAATTAAAATTTTCGAAAAATCTTCCATGTAAAGGGTAATCTGGGGTGGGGGGATTTTCTTGAAAACCTTCGTCTCGCATCCTTGGAAGATACTGAACCTAAGTAGCAAGTTTGGTGTTTATCTGACTGTTCGTTTCTGAGTTATGCTGTTCACACACACACACAGACACACACACGGACATGTTTCCAAAAATGGTTTTTTTGAATTCAGGGGCTCTCAAAACATGTATTTCCGGTGAAATCTCGCTATCGAATTTTTGGGTGGAATACAATAATTCCCCTACTTACTATACGTAGTAGAGAAAGTAAAAATGTAAAGCAATATCGTAATACACTGGATCAGGTTTATCAGATTGATTTTAAGTAATGGGGCAAAATCCAACGCTACTATAACACAATAGAACCCATTTTGTCCTTCAAGACGAAAGGATAGCGATGGTGGAAAATAAAGTTGGACACGTACATTGGAATCGGAGATAGCAGTGTAGTGTACCTCTAGTCACGAAGCGGATTGTGCAGGGCCACACAGGTCAACATCCCAATGCGCCACTCACTCCCTCTACTCGATGCACAGTATAATTTCACCCTTAAGCTGTCCCGGATCGTTAGGTTGCCCATAACTCTAAGTAAATTTACAAGGAAAATATAAATATTTTGCAATGCTGTCTTGTCATAAATTTACAGAAACAAATTCATAGATGGGAGAAAGGAATACTGTTAGTAATAATAAATGGTGGATTATAAACCCTGTGAGTGATGCCTTAGTATGACATTCGTGAAGGTTGTTTTAAATTCTTTTTATTTATGGACGCTCTTTAACTGCCATTGGGCGTGAGGCCTCTTTATGATGCTCGAGGTTCTTTTACGTGCCGTAAATCTACGACATGGGACCATCGGTTTTACTTCTCTTCCGAAGGAAGCCGTGCTAAGGATTTTTTCGGCCGAGTTTGAACCCGCGACCTTGGACACTAGAGGCTACCACGAAGAACGACTTCGATGGTGACATAATCTGGCTTCTGACGCAGCGCATATTTGTGTAAAGTCCTGTACGCCTGGGTTAGTGAATCGTCACCAAACACATTATCACAATCTTTCTTAAAGAAATCGCTCAGCTGGTTAAAACTAGATGGCAAAGGCCCTATTAATGTATTCCCAAATCAAGCAAAGTGGCACCGCGGTAACGTGTAAGACTCGCATTCGGAGGTCTCGGGTTCAATCCCAGGCCACCGCCCACTCTAATTTTTCAGGAGCTCTTCTAGGTTTCGTGGTGTATGGCGGTACCGCACAGATGAGGCGGTAAGAGTATTCCCCGTGGACTTCACAGAGCTGCTTAATTGACGGGTCGTTGATCGTCCTCTCTAGGCATCTCCAGCAGTGGGAAGGGTCTTTAAGTCTGGAACTGTTAGGAACTTCCGCGCGCCTCTGCGGCCTGTCTGCCTGCGGCCTGTAGCCTCATTACGTAACCTATACCTATGTATTTCCCAAAGGGTGATTCTTTTGGCCTTTAACTGACAAGGCCTAATTACCCACAGGATGGTATATTCCTATTAAATTCACATCACGTTTACTCCCTCTCCTACCTCCACACTCTAGGAAAAATGGAATAATTCCCAGGTAAAGAAGAGTTACCATTCTCCAGCCGGGAATATAATCAGAGAACTCTGGATCTGGAAGCTCTACCATGACCACAGAGGCAGTCAAAAGGTGAAATATCGCCTGCGTTGGACGATAGTTGGCGCGCCTTTCATTTTAACACCACATTTCGAGAATTACACGACAATGAGTATACAAAACTGTGTTCGTATTGTCTTTGTTCCTTCCGTCTACTAAACGGATGTAGAGTCGGAACCATAAGGCACAACGGAATTCCTGTCTCTCCAGAGGCATCCTTTATGCGCGTGATGAATTGCCAGGAAACTGAGACAGTATAACTAGAGTCAGCTTTACGTTCTGATCTGAGAATGTTGTCTGGAAGGAATTTAGAAGGAAGCTCGTCCCAGTTGATTCAAAGTAATTAGACCTCTCTCCAATATCATAAAGTTGTGGAATGCTTATTTAAGGAAAATAGAGAATGAAGACCTTTCTGGAATCAGAATGTTACTATAACTTCTTTCTTATCTTTAGCATTCTTACGCTATTTATGGAATAAGGATTCTTCGATTTCCTTATTCTTGTTATGGTGGATGTAAGAATCACACCGGCCCATTGAAGACGATTTACAGCTATCTACATGAAACAGCATATCGGTACAATGTGAAATTTCATTAGATAAAACTAAAATAATGGCATTTAAGGGAGTATATACAACTCGAAGCAAAATTTGTATAAAATCTACAATACTAGATACAAAAAAATGATTTACGTACCTTGGATACAAACTGTTATTTATTGAAGCAGACTGAAATGGTAAAAAATAACATTTTTTGTTTTAGGCAGTAATAAAATCTCTATTATTTCCAGTTTCAGAAAATTATACGTTTTTGGGGGTTAAGAGGTTTTTAAGAGATTTAAATACTATTTAAATGCTGGTCTTCATTCCTTTAAAGCTGTCATGAAACGCCCTTTTTAGAACATTTTTGTATCTTTCAACAACGAGCGACTATATCATGCCCAGCGAGCATTTCAGTAATTAACAAAAGAGGCCAGGACCAAGAGAAGGCAATAAAAAAAGCTGGAGTAATCCAGCAATGAAGGTGCAGATGCTTGTGACCCTGGAATATACTGAAGTGTGTTAGAATTTTAACGTTCAAACTTTAAATTCAGTTTTCTCAGAACAACATTTTTGGATACTTATGTACCTTTTTCTCAGAAAGTATTCAAGGCAGACAGCTGAAATTTACATTACATGTATAATACAGCACATAGTTAAACATTTCAACCACAATAATAATTTTATAATATATATTAGTTACATTAATAAAGCAACAACATTGCAAATTTTACACATTTTTAATTTGTAATCAATTTTTT
Source organism: Deroplatys truncata (assembly GCA_030765065.1). Classification (NCBI taxonomy): domain Eukaryota; kingdom Metazoa; phylum Arthropoda; class Insecta; order Mantodea; family Mantidae; genus Deroplatys; species Deroplatys truncata. The sequence goes on from CM060987.1 coordinate 53,349,565, forward strand.
TTCAACTTCTAGTGAACTGGTAAACATAACTAAATAATTGATAGCTGATTATACTAAGAACAAGCATGCAAAAGTGTGATACTGTTTTACGAGTGGTATCGGAGGAAAAGGCACATGGATTCACATGTTTTAAGAGTAAATTGTATTTTTTACTGAATGAAATAATTTTTACTGACTCAACTATATAAGCTATTAATGCATACAATCACTCAAAAATGATTATCATAATTTATAGAGTAATTCATAAAAAATTCAGGCAAAACCTTGAACTTTAAGAGCAGTGGTAATTTAGCACACTTAAGCTGTAATTTCCATGTTTTCAGACTACCTTGTACCCTGAAGTTGGTATAAACGACACAATATTAAAATTTCAATAAAACAGTAGAAACATTGGATTCAAACCAGCTTCAGTACAAATACACTCGTCTAAGACTATACAAATCCTTAACAAGACCTGTTCTATGCCATTGCAGTGAGGCTTGGACCCTAAAGAAAAGAGAGGGAGAGAAGCAGAGATGAAATCATGCGAAGGTCTGCTGTTATACTAAATGGGATCTAAAGACCAATGAGTTTATTTTACCAGAGCTGAAGGTGCAACTAGTTCTGGAATGTATAGAAATTACCAAACTAGAGAAAACCTGCCTAGGATGGGCTTAGAAGCATTCTCAAGGCTGTAATGCAGTAATCCTTAGGGAAAACGTCCACTCGGCTATCCCAAGAAAAGATGGAGGGATAACTTCTTATTGAAATGTAACAGGCCTAATGGCCTAACAGTTGTTTTGATGAAGAATTCGATGTAGCTCTAACAATGTCATCTATGCGATTTGTCATAAATTTGCAGCACGGAGTAATGAATGTTCTTCTGGTTGAAGAAGAATGTAACAGAAGACAAGATGATGCGTTGTTTATTCATATCAGAAAGTCGGTATGCTGGCACCATGACATTTGTATCTCTGGGAAAAAATAATGGAAAATGGATTTGAAAACTTCAAATTTGATTTAGCTCTTTGATAGCCACTTCTACGTAGTCTGATCAATCTTTTACGTGTACAACAATATTGTAACGCAGCTATGTACCTCCATTATCTCGTAAAAGGCGCCGACCAACTGGCCGATTGAGGAGAGAAGGAGAGGAGGAGCGCTCTAACCCAGCATAATCACCAGAAGCGTAATCGAGAGGATACCCAGTTCTTCTGGAAGGTTCTTACTCCCTGCCTCCCGTGAACACTCTGTAGCGTCTGTATATACGGATGCGTGCTCTCGAGAGAGTTAGTGAGTCATTCAGTGAATTTGTGAGTGCGTTTCTAATGTGACTCAGTGCGTTCTACTGGTGAAGCCGAGATGACACTTGTGACGTACAGAGAGTGTTAGGATAGATAGGTCTTCTGGTGGAGCTGAAGGAAGAAGGGGCTGTTTCGCGCGTACTTCATTATGCCGTTACGAGCGAGGAAAAGTGAAGTGAAATCTTTATAAAGTCACAACATGTTGCTATTTGAGGGAGTTTGAATGTGTTGCCAACTGATGGTGTTATCCATTGGTGTTCCGTCACTTTTTTGACTTAAAAGTAAAATTTTATGTTACATTCACATAACTTTCTGTATCCTCTACCGCTTATTTGTGGGTATACAAATCATTATTCTCACGAAAGTTTATTTTCCTTCTATTCATTTCAGTCCAGGTAAATCTTTCCGAAGTAGCCGCATTACACATTTAGTTATAGATGCAAAGGTTCAAATATTTCAGAACTTGACGATATATGTTGGACTTATGCTCTCTTCAAGCAGTCGCGAGAAGCAACTGAATGTCGCCAGGACTTTAAGTATGACATAGAATTCAACAAATCGAAACATTGACGGATATCTCGGAAATGACTTAAGGTACTTGAAATAAATTGTATGTTTCAAAGAGACCTGCCGTTTTTGTAGTGCCTTTTCGTCTATCGCTTAATGTTACCAGGTTATTCCCAGATTTTTCAAGACATAAAGATTATTTAATATATATTTAATATATGATATTATAATAAAAATCGTTAGAGCCATTGTTGAGCAAACCGATAATTTCGAAAAATGTTCCATCTAAAGGATAGGTGGGGCTATTTTCTTGAAAATCCTCGTGTCGCATCTTTGTAAGATACTGAACTTAAATACCAAGTTTGGTATTTATCCAGTTTTTCGTTTCTGAGGTATGCTGTTCAGACACGTACACAGATACACACGCACGGGCATTTTTGTAAAAATGTATTTTTTTTGGGATTCAGGAGGCCTCAAAACATGTAATGAAATTTTGGTATAGAACTTTTGGGTGGAATACTATACTTCCCCTACAACACTTCTCTATAGGCGGTACAGAAAGAAAAAGTAGGTAACTGATATCTTGTGTACCAGGCGACCCACACAAACTGTTCTTAGTTTGAAGTTAGTTTACACCAGATAGCGTGGATGTCAAAAGGATTTCCTAAGCAGAACTGCAAATGAAAGACAGTACGTGACTGTACCTTTGAACAGCAGTGGTGCGGCAACTTCTTTTGCACCTATGTATGCGGGAAACACAAAACTGCAAAGGTAGCTACACAGCCCCTTTGATCATTAGTGATGCAGCAATTCTTTTGCTCCTACAGTATGTGATCAAAAGTATCCGGATGTCCCCACAAACATACGTTTTTCATCTTAGGTGCATTGTGCTGCCACCTACCACCTGATACTCATTATTCGGGACCTCAGTGGTCATTAGACATCGTGAAACATCAGAATGGGACGCTCCGTGGAACTCACGGACTTCGAACGTGGACAGGTGATTGGGTGTCACTTGTGTCAGAAGTCGTACGCGAGACTTCCACACTTCTAAACATCCCTAGGTCCACTGTTTCTGATGTGAAAACGAAGTGGAAACGTGAAGGAACATGTACAGCACAAAAGCGTACAGACCGACCTCATCTGTTGACTGACAGAGACCGCCGACATTTGAACAGGGTCGTAAAGAGTAATAGGTAGACATCTATTCAGAGCATCACACAGGAATTCCAAACTGCATCAGGATCCACTCAAAGTACTATGGCAGTTAGGCGTGATGTGAGAAACCTTGGATTCCATGGTTGAGCGGCTGCTCATAAGTCACACATTACGCAGGAAAATGCCAAACGATGCCTCGCTTGGTGTAAGGAGCGTCAACATTACACGATTGAACAGTGGCAAAACATTGTGTGGAGTGACGAATCACGGTACACAATGTTGCGATCCGATGGCAGGGTGTAGATAAGGCGAATGCCCGGTGAACGTCATCTGCCAGCGTGTGTAGTGTCAACAGCGAAATTCGGAAGCGGTGGTATTATGGTGTGGTCGTGTTTTTCCTAGGGTTGGCTTGCACCCGTTGTTTTGCGTGGCACGATCACAGCGCAGACTTCCATTGATATTTTAAGCACCTGTTTACTTCCCACTGTTGAAGAGCAATTCGGGGATGGCGATTGCATCTTTCAACACGATCGAACACCAGCACGGGTTGTGGCGGAGTGGTTACGCGACAATAATATCCCTGTAATGGACTGGCCTGCATAGAGTCCTAACTTGAATCCTATAGAACACCATTGGGATGCTTTGGAACGCCGACTTCGTGCCAGGCCTCGCCGACCTACATCGATACCTCTCCTCAGTTCCGCACTCCGTGAAGAATGGGCTGTCATTCCCCAAGAAACCTTCCAGCACCTGATTGAAAGTATGCCTGCGAGAGTGAACGCTGTCATCAGGGCTAAGTGTGGGCCAACAGCATATTGGCTTCCAGCATTACCGATGGAGGGCGCCACGAACTTGTACGTCATTTTCAGCCAAGTGTCCGGATACTTTTGACCACGTGGTGTATATATGCGGGAAACATAAAACTGCAAAGGACGGCTGGTTTGGGCCACCTGATACATGCAAGTAGGTAGATAGTGCATGGAATGTTGCAAATCTTGAATAATGCAATTTCATGACGTGGGTTAAAATGGTGAATATCTAGGGATTTTTTCAAGTTTCTTGTTTTCCAAATAAATGGATAAAACGATATCAATGGCAAATTGAATAGAAGATTTTTCTGATAAACGAACAAAAAAGTGCCAATTATGACATTTTGTGTATAAATCGAAGGGAGTAAACTCGGGTAGCAACAGAGCTAAAACGATTGAAATTTATTTTAGAGCATAGTTGCAAAGAACCGAAAAAAATCCCATTGCATTAATGAAATCTAAAACTTTCAGGCGAACGTGTCTAAAGCAAATTTACGATAGGTACTTCAAATTTCTTTTATCTGATCGGACTCAAATGTGTAAACTTGTCTTTACAATTTTGAAAACTTTATGGCTCTTATTTTATAATTATTTTAAGTACGTTTGCTCCTGTTGAGTACCTATTAGTATAGCTTTGTCCGTCTGTACACATTACACAATGCAATTGAAATGTTATACATAAAAGATTTACAAAATATATGGATACGTCGTTTCACATTTCGTTGGAATCCGTCCAAATTATGATATAGATAGAGAGACTCCTTATGTTTTTAATTTTTAGACAAACCATTGCACGTAGGGAGTTGGAATTGTATACATAACAGCTTTATTTTTAATTTTGTAATCAAGTTAAATGGCAAAAAGTAGAAAAACTGTTCACATTCAATTAATCTTATTATTTAGGACGTTCAGTTTCCTACACAGTAGAAAATGATGATAATAATAGTTCTTTAAGTGTAATTAGTTAATAGGGTCTATCAAAAGGACACTGTGTGAGAAGGTGCAAAAAAAGCAATAAAATGTAGTGATTCCAGTCCTGATATATGGATCAGAAGTATGGACACTCACGGTAAATATAAACAAGATTGAGGCATCGTAGATGAAATTGCTACGTCCAATACACTGCTGTATTGTCAAAAGAATGAAGATATAAAGAAATAAATAGAAATTTCATATATAGTGGAAACGATAGAAAATAAAAGAGATGAATGGGATTCGCACCGTAGTTCTCGTTAAATGTTAAATTAGCGTCCTTCTGGTAGAAGTAGTTTAGGAAGATCCAAATAGCGATGGAGAGATCAGCTGCAAATCACTGTAGCCGGAACGTATCTTAAGGTCCAAAGTCCAAACTTTGTAGTTCATGACGACGACGAATTTCCTACGTGTTTGTTGGAAACATGCAATGGTTGGTTCGAAAATTATAATCATTAGTATATTTAAGGTCATTTAAGAAACTTTATTTCATGAACAGCTTTTTTTGAAATTAACATGGATCACTGAGTAATTATTCATGAAACATTATACGTCTTAATGGCAAATACAGCCAAAATCGATATGTCAGCTTTAACTGCTTTACGTAATTTTATGTTATTTAGGTTCCTACTAGATATACCTAGATTTGATAGTATAGTTTTGTTCAATTAGATTATATACGAGGGCTAATCAATAAAGACTGAGACTGATTTTTTTCACAGTATTTATTACTCCATTTCAATGTTGACATGATCTTTTTTAAAGTAGTCCCCTCCTACTTGAATGCACTTTTTATACGTCTCTGCCAGTCCTCGAACACATGGTGCAGGCCATTCTTTGTCAGGTCTTTGAGAATCGCCTCACTTTTCCTCAGCACGCTTCAGTGCTCTCAAATCGAATGCCCCGGATCTTTGCCTTTAGTGATGGGAATAAAAAAGAAATCACAGTGGGCAAGATTTGGGTTATAAAGCGGATGCAGTACGTAGGTGATGTTGAATTCCTGGACTTGATTTGCGACGTGAGGCCATGCGTTGTTGTGATGAAGTCGCCACCCATTCTGATGAAGTTCTGGATGTTTCCTTGCAATGTGCTCCCTCAGTGTAGCCAATACTGGCGTGTAGTACGCTGCTGTAACAGTAGTGTGAGGAAGAACAACACTCAGAGCAGCTGTGTTGATGTTGACTTCAGTCATAGCAGAAGCCGAAGCACCAGGCCCACTTTGCTTAGCACAGAGGACTCGCCCTTCTTTGAAGTCCTTGAATCACCTAAACACTGTTGCACGAGATAGTGCATCTTCACCGTATGCTTGCTTCAGCTCTTCCAAAGTTTCAGAAGCTGTATGATTTAAACGAAAACAAAATTTTATTTCTCCTCTCGTGTCGAGTGGTATGCGAAATGCAATATACAGCATTACTACCAAATACCGATACAAGAGTGCTGCCGTCTATGGAGATTATACATGAAACCCCGCCGTTTTCAAATATTCATGGTAGAGATAGGAAACTCTCAAGAAAGCTACAGGAAAAAATCAGTCTGTCTTTATTGACCAGCCCTCATATAAGAGACGAAAAGACAATTATGGGTATCATAATATTTTAGTTGCCTCTTTTTCTTCTACCTAGCCTTGCTATGTAACTTTTAAACATTCACCGAGATTTTAAGCTGAGGTTGTATAGATTAAAAAAATCAAGTCGGTTGAATTTATATATGTAGGTTTTCTACTATAGTTTTTTTACGTGCACTTGCTACTGAGTTAGTACCTTAAATTGGAAGATAAATTATGGACGCATGTCACATTTTTTTAATTCGATCCAAATGTAAGAATAGTTCATATACCATCTTTAGAGTGTTTTCCAATATGTCCTAAATACCATGATGCAAGGAAACAATTGTATAATGTGAGAGCAATGCCTTCAGCAGCAAAGCAAGAGCTCTATTGCACACGCCAGGTGGATATGACTCGACGATTTTTTACATATAGTTATTTTTATAACGATGAACCCAAAATCAACGTCTTGATGAAATTCCAATATCTTAAGTGTTTTCAACAATTAATGTTAATTCCAAAAGAGTAACTCTATATACTTTCTCTAACCTTTAAATTAATTTGATGCCTATATGTCTGACGGTTAAATGGGAATTTTATGATCTCTTAATAAAATATTAACCAGTATTTTAATGCAGATCATCCAATCCAGTGTATATAAAGAGGAAGTGTCTAGTGTCTGGCGAAACCGGAAGGGATGACGCAATAAGATTCAGCCGTCCGTAGCCGGATCGATGTTGTGAGGTAATTGTCTCCTAAAACGGTTAATTGTTGGACGTGAAGAAGGGCGTAGGTGTTTATGGCATTGGTTGATGAGAGAAAAACGGTATGCTTTTTAGGGTTCATTCAATTGGTAAATGAGCCTTTCCTTCTGTCTTTGCCTAACAGCGTATCCTACTGTCCAGCAATAAAACAGAAAACAAATTAGTCAGTAGCGTCATATATTCGGAAAGTTGGATTTGTGTATTTGCTAACTTCGTCATCTGGAAGGGCAAGTTATCAAATAAAAGAAAAAGACATCGCTGAAACACAGATGGACTCTCTAAGAGTTTTCTAGTCGTATTATTTAATTTTGTTTCCATTAGGCTGCAGTCTGGCGATTCGCTGAAAACTATATAGCAAGGCGGAACATAGGTAATCATAAACTTATACAGTTATTGCTTTGGTGGCGAGAGGATTTGAACAACTCAATAATTGAAGTAATGTTCAGTTCACTCTCCAAGTTCATTATTACAGAGATTAATAATAATACTAATAACAATAATAATCTCATTTTCTTTCTTGTGGCAGGATCGGTACTCGTGAGGGAAGGGAGAGGGAGAGATAAAGAGGTGCGTCAATGGATTAATGACTCAGTATCTTGGGTCATGGTTTTCCAACGATAAATAAAGATGCCGTTTATGGCTAAATCATTTTATTCACCCGCACATTTCATACTATCACTTGTTCCTCTTGGTACAATGTGATCACACAAAAATATTTATATTTTCTCTTCGGTGGCCTAACTCGCGAACGTTTCGCGATAAATTTCCGTTGTTATAAGTACCCGATTATATAACCGACACTGCATTGACTCGCACATATGTCTTTGTCAACTTGGAGATCGTGAGTGATCTTACTCGTGAATGTAAGATTTAGGCATTTAATTTTTCGTTTCTCCCAGTAAGTCGCGTGACACTTGAGAAGGTTGGTTTGTTACGTTGTTTGCTGCTACGTATGAAAAACCGATTTGAAGTAGTTTGTATTGAAGGAGCTGCAACCGCACGTATAGTAAACAGTTTCCGGTAGCCTTCGCCTCAAATGTCCCAAGTTTAAAAATAATAGCTTTGTAATTTGACTGTTTCTTTAGATATTATATATTTATGTTTGCCTCGGCTGCGTCAGTATTATTGTTAGACATGGAAGTCTTGGCAGGGCGATGCGACAAGAATGTAGACTTACAGATTTTAAGTTTTAATTCACTTCTTTTTATTAATCCTTGACACAAATTAAATAGCACTTCACTGATATAGGGAGCTGTGATATTCTTTTTATTTAATACTTACACTTTTTACCACGTAAAACTATTTTTCGTCTCACACGAATACATATTAAATCTCTCGAGAACGCATCTTGCATCCGGTTACTATCACTGTCTGCAGGCTACTGACAAGATTTCAACCGTCTAAACTTGTAAAATTCTGTATTGGCTATTTTTACTTCAATAGAATTCCTGCATTTAACTAAAGCTTTTTCTGGTTGTTGATTGGCTATTTTGAAACTGTCGCTAAAATCACATTATTGCTTATTAGAATCTCAAGTAACATTTAAACTCTCAAACTCATTATTGCCTCAAGGTTACCTCATTGTTAGCAATTTTTAACTTATTATTCTCACAGCTCCTACATTATTAAATTACGCAATATATCATATAACATTATTGAACATGTATACAATAATATAAGCATATGCAATGACTATTACATACACTTTACAAATTATTACATACACATATTGCTTCAAGGCGGGCTGTTATTGAATTTAAATATTATATAATTAGACTGAAATTATTCAAGTGATAAAAATACTGCCTCACACTTTCTTTAAAACTATTTGTTTAACATATTTCTTTATAATAAATGTAATTTTTCTATTGGTCGAGAATATTACAGAAACACCCCACTCTTATATGAACCGAAGCATAAACGTTCTCACGCCAACTGATTTGGTAACAAGATAAGTCACGTTGTTCTGAAACCTTAACTCTCCAAACATAATCCTAAACTGTATTCACTCTTAGGTTGATCCGCGGCAAAACAAACCCACGTGGTCAGTGCACCGTGGTGCAATACGGTAGCAATGCGCGCAGCAAAGTAGTCCCATGCTAATGCTCTGAATTTTAGAATGATTTTATCCTTAAATAGTATAATGTTCTACACAAATACCTAAGGTTTTATTTAACGCTGATTTATACCGTAAAACAGCGCTACAAGTCCCATGATGCAATTCGTATGAGTCACCTGACATTCGGGTAGGCGCAGAATATTGTTTACAGCCAGAAACCAGCAGTTGTGTTTAGTATCATGGCGGACGGTGAATTTGCTCCTGTGTTTTCGTCGAATTACGAAAGCATAAGCCGCGCAAACCATTTACTAGTGGTGAAAAAACAATAGTGTTGAATCTTTATTATAAGTTATGTGAGAAATATCCAACACTTTACACTTAAGCTCAGGTGTTTCGAGTACAAGTATAAACAGTGCTTGTGCAGAAAAATGTGAAACGGCAAAAGTGGTTACACCCGGGGGGGGGGGTGAATCATATGAAATACCCGATGCAAGAATTTAGTGATTTTGAGAAGAATGCATTCGCGTAACAGTGCACAATTTCTTTTTTAAAATGAGCCACCAACAGTTAATAAAGTGCCGCTTCCAGAGAGCGAATAAATTAAGTTACCGCATACCTGTTACTTTATTTTTCGCTTGTTTATTTTAGAATTAACTATTGTTATATGTGCAAACGTATATTTTGTTGGAAATATCAATCTTATCATCTTTAACCCTTAACAGAATATGCTAGTCACCGTTTCAGTTGTCGAAATAAAGACTCTGTTCTTTTTTGCACTACGTGCCGCTTGTACTGGCCACAGGGTCTGAAACTGTGACAGTATTTCTAGTGCGAATGGCGGAAGGATACATTATAGCGGTGCACTGGTCACCTGGGTTTGTTTTGACGCGGATCAATCTAAGAGTGAATACAGAGTAGCTCGTATTGATACGCGAATGTCTGTTTTACTTAATAGAATTGTTATCTACAACTTGGCGTTTGATGGGGGTTTGAGGAAGGTCTTTCTATTGTCCTGCAGGGAGGATCTGTTTCCCACTGAACTAAAATTACTCTGAAAGCCCGTACTGGTTTCTGCAATACTTTGGCTTCTTAAAATTATATTAAATCAGTACAAAAATGCACATTATTTACTTTAATTATCTGGCACGTCCGTAATTTACATCTTTATTCTGTAGGCATTACGCCACATTAGCTTTTTCTGGTTGAACATTCTTTACTATTAACTTTACTAACATAAGTAAATTAAATGTAGTTATTCATGGAAGTAGTTTATCTGAATCGTTATTAACTTTTCTAGAGCGTTGACGTATAGGTCTCAAAGTTATTTGTGTATCAATGGATATAGAATTACCTTTATGTGAGATATTTCACTTATTTGGGGAAAAATAGTTATGCAAGGAGCATCTTGTACAAAGAAAAACGCAGAGGAATAATAAACTCATTTAAAGGAAAATGAAAACTCAATTATTCCTTTTAGTACTTCTAGTGAAGACTCGGCAAATGAGACTAATTGCTAAGGGGCTGGAAAAGGAAGACAGTATGTAAGGTAGAGATTCAGAACACGCAATTATTTATAGATACATGTATAATGTAGTGGTTTTTAAAATTTATTTCGTTCGTGTTTCTTTGTATAGTACTCAATGATGTTATTCCTCTGCTATGAGTATTTTTCCTCCTTGTGCTTTTGTAAACGTATATATATATATATATATATATATATATATATATATACTAAATACCCAACATTAAAACTACGAGGGCTGATCAATAAAGACTGAGACTGATTTTTTTCTGTAGTTTCCTTGATAGTTTTATGTGTCTACTACGAATACTTGAAAAGAGCAGGGTTTCATGTATAATGTCCATAAGCGACAGCACTCTCGCAACGGTAGGTTGGTAGTAATGCTGTATGTTGTTGACCCTACTTGAATTTCGCATACCACAAAATGGAAGTGACACGAGAGGAGCAATACAGCGCAATAAAATTTTATTTTCGTTTAAATCATACAGCCTTGAAACTTTCGAAAAGCTGAAGCAAGCATACGGTAGTAGTAATAGTCCCGGATGAGCCAATTGTTTTAACGATAATCCTGCCGCTAGGGGCGCTAGTGTCGCTAGTGTCGCTGCGTGCGACGGCGGCGGCGGTAAGTTTGAAAAGCGCCCTGAGCGGTAGGATTATCGTTAAATCGGTTGGCTCATCCGGGACGAGTTGAAAGAATTGAGGAAGTGACGTGGAGTGTTTTGATTGGTTCGTTAATTTGGGGTGGGAGATGGAGGAAGGGAGATGGAGGAGTATGGAGGTCGCGTGATGGAGAGGAGCTGGGTGGCGAGGTGTTGTCTGTGCGGAGGTCGGTACTGAAAGAGGGGTAAAGATGGGGGGCGAGGGATAAAAAGTGTAACAGAAAGTGACGTGTGAAGTTGTGATTGGTGGGAATAAGAAGTGATTTTATTGGTGGAAAGGAGCAAATGAGAGTTGTTGATTGGTAAGAATAAGAGGGCTTATGATTGGTGGAAAGAAAAAGGTGTGGGAGTGGGGTATGTTGGAGGTGATGGGAAAGGTGAGTTTTGCTAGCAGCAAGATTTGCAAAAGCCTGTCTTGAACTGATCAGCAATTTTTGAACGTCGGATGGTAGTTTTCTTGAGTGGATAGAGAGATGGGGGCGATATGAGATGCGGTGGCGAAAATGGGAACTAGACAAGGTTGTTGAGACAAGAGGTTTAAGGACGAGGAAATTTGGAGGTTAGTGGTGAACACGGCGGTCGCAAGAGGTGGGGGTAAGGAGACGCAGTGGTGAGAATGGGAACTAAAAGAAGATGGGGGTAGCAAGAGTTTTAGAAGAGTAGATTTTGAGGTTAAAATAGTGGGAACTAAAAATGGCGGAGGGTCTGCGACAAGGAGATGCGGTGAGAACTAAACAAGATGGCGGTCGCAAGAGGAGGGTAAGGAGATTTGAGGTTACAGTACGAAAACACGAAAGGATATATTCCTACGCCAAGCAGGTCCGAAAAATAATTATGCGTGTGGTACTTACCTGTTACCGGTGTGGATGCGTCACCAAAAGCGCGGCACGCGAGGCGGAAAAATAAAAGCAAACTGTTTTTGAAAATGCTTAACCAGCTTTAAGATCAACCAACATCACTACGCACTGATATACCTAGGTTTTTAAAGCGGTACAGACACCCTTTGCAGAGGCGTAATTTAACTATACCAAAAACCTGGTACTGGACCATCGTGATGGTCGCTAGCGTACGTAGGAGCAGGGTTCTCATAGCCGGTCGAAAGCGGTCAAAAACGTGTACGACGTAGGTGATGACAGTAGCTGCTGTCGAGTCAACGGTCGAGGTGTGAATAAACAAGATCTGTTCTCGCCGGCAATTTGGTTCGGAGATGTGAGCAGCGGCGAGGTGTTGTCTGTGCGGAGGTCGGGACTGAAAGAGGGAAAAGATGGGGAGCGAGGGATAAAAAGTGTAACAGAAAGTGACGTGTGAAGTTGTGATTGGTGGGAATAAGAAGTGATTTTATTGGTGGAAAGGAGCAAATGAAAGTTGTTGATTGGTAAGAATAAGAGAGGTTATGATTGGTGGAAAGAAAAAGGAGTGGGGTATGTTGGAGGTGATGGGAAAGGTAAGTTTTGCTAGCAACAAGATTTGCAAAAGCCTGTCGTGAACTGATCAGCAATTTTTTGAACGTTGGATGGTAGTTTTCTTGAGTGGATAGAGAGATGGGGCGATATGAGATGCGGTGGCGAAAATGGGAACTAAACAAGGTGGTTGAGACAAGAGGTTTAAGGACGAGGAAATTTGGAGGTTAGTGGTGAACATGGCGGTCGCAAGAGGTGGGGGTAAGGAGACGCGGTGGTGAGAATGGGAACTAAAAGAAGATGGCGGTAGCAAGAGGTTAGAAGAGTAGATTTTGAGGTTAAAATAGCGGGAACTAAAAATGGCGGAGGGTCTGCGACAAGGAGATGCGGTGAGAACTAAACAAGATGGCGGACGCAAGAGGTGGGTAAGGAGGTTTGAGGTTACAGTACCAAAACACGAAAGGATATATTCCTACGCCAAGCAGGTCCGAAAAATAATTATGCGTGTGTTACTTACCTGTTAGCGGTGTGGATGCGTCACCAAAAGCGCGGCACGCGAGACGGAAAAATAAAAGCAAACTGTTTTTGAAAATGCTTAACCAGCTTTAAGATCAACCAACATCACTACGCACTGATATACCTAGGTTTTTAAAGCGGTACAGACACCCTTTGCAGAGGCGTAATTTAACTATACCAAAAACCTGGTACTGGACCATCGTGATGGTCGCTAGCGTACGTAGGAGCAGGGTTCTCATAGCCGGTCGAAAGCGGTCAAAAACGTGTACGACGTAGGTGTTGGCAGTAGCTGCTGCCGAGGCAACCGTCGAGGTGCGAATGAACGAGATCTGTTCTTGCAGGCAATCTGGTTGAGAGATGAGAGGCGCGGTGGTAAAAATGTGAACTAAATAAGATGGCGGAGGCACGAAGTTGAGGTTAAGGAGCGGCGAGGTGTTGACTGTGCGGCGGTTGGGGTCTGAAAGAGGGGGAAAGATGGCGAACGAGGGATAAAAAGTATAACAGAAAGTGACGTGTGAAGTTGTCATTGGTGGGAATAAGAAGTGATGTTATTGGTGGAAAGGAACAAATGAAAGTTGCTGATTGGCGAGAATAAGAGAGATTATGATTGGTGGAAAGAAAAAAAGGTGTGGGAGTGGGGTATGTTGGAGGTGATGGAAAAGGCAAGTTTTGCTACCAACAACATTTGCAAAAGCCTATCCAGAACTCATCAGCAATTTTAAATAACTAGTGTTTCGGGGGTTTTCTCTGGTTGGTAGACGAATGCAAGCTGTTTCTACCATACTTATATTATTCGTCTTTTTCCTTTTTTTTTTTTAAAATGACTAGTTTTTTTTTTTTTTTTTTTTTTGGGAGTTTTCTGCGGATGGTAAACAAATGCAAGCTCTTTCTGCTTTTTCATAGGTTTTCCCTGGTTGGTAGGCGTTTTCTGTACTGGTTGACGAAGGCGTTTCTAATTTTGGAGGTTTTCTCAGGTTTTTAGCGGTTGTCCCTGCCCGGTAGGCAAATGATGAAGTTTTACCTTGTCGGCGCAAGGATACTAGGCACGTACTGGCGCGCACACACACACACATACACACACAGAGAGACAGACAGACACACAGACAGGCACACACACACGGACATGTTTCCAAAAATGCTTTTTTTTTTTTTTTTTTTTTTTGATTCAGGAGGTCTCAAAACGTGTATTTCCGGTGAAATCTCGGTATCGAATTTTTGGGCGGAATGCAATACTTCCCCTACTTACTATACGTAGTAGAGAAAGTAAAAAAGTATTGAAAAATTTAAGGAAATAACAAGCAATACCTCAAAAGTGTACTATCTTGTTTTCACGGGTTTTCCAGATCGGTAAGCGTTAGAATACTCTTAGAGCTTTTTTCAGGTTTTTTAGCGGTTGTCCCTGGCCGGTAGGCAAATGATAAAGTTTTTCTATAACGTCGTCGTTTTGGCTTGTGGCGCACGGATACTAGGCACGTACTCGCGCGCGCGCGCACACACACACACACACACTAAAATAGTAGCGTATAAAAAAAACTGATGTGTTACACTCACATGACTTTCTCTACTCTTGTACAATCTAATTGGTAGCTTTTAAGCGATAGTCAAATATTTTAACGCTGGTTGCTATGTGGCGAATTCCATTCTGTTTACATGTTCAGGACATAAAAAAAATGAATAAACGAATTTGAGAAAAAGTATAAGTATTGGAAAATTTAAGGAAATAACAAGCAATATCTCGAAAACGGTTCACTCAACAAAAGAAACGTATATGACATAAGTTGTGTATTTTAACGCGATCTACATTTTTTGTGTAGTAAAATTTTGTCTATCTCTTATGGTTTACCAGTTATGCAAAAAAGTCGTTCACAATGAAGAATATTTTTGGAGACATTCCCAGAAAATTCGAGATATACATTTTATTTGACATGACAATATCTTAAACATATGATGTTTTAATCAAAATCGTTAGAGCCGTTTTTGAGAAAATTAAAATTTTCGAAAAATGTTCCATGTAAAGGGTAGTCTGGGGTGGGGGGTTTTTCTTGAAAACCTTCGTGTCGCATCTCTGGAAGATACTGAACCTAAATACCAAGTTTGGTGTTTATCCGACTGTTCGTTTTTGAGTTATGCTGTTCACAGACACACAGACACACAGACAGACACACACACGGACATGTTTCCAAAAATGCTTTTTTTTTTTGGATTCAGAGATTCTCAAAACATGTATTTCCAGTGAAATCTCGGTAACGAATTTTTGGGTGGAATGCAATACTTCCCCTACTTACTATACGTAGTAGAGAAAGTAAAAATGAATAACGCATTTGAGAAAAAGTATAAGTATTGGAAAATTTAAGGAAATAACAAGCAATATCTCGAAAATGGTTCACTCAACTAAAAAAAAATGTATATGACATAAATTGTGTATTTTAACGCGATCTACATTTTTTGTGTAGTAAAATTTTGGCTATCTCTTATGATTTACCAGTTATGCATACTGAACCTAAATACCAAGTTTGGTGTTTATCCGACTGCTCGTTTTTGAGTTATGCTGTTCACAGACACACAGACGCACAGACAGACAGACACACAGACACACAGACACACAGACAGACACACACACGGACATGTTTCCAAAAATGCTTTTTTTTTCTGGATTCAGTGATTCTCAAAACATGTATTTCCAGTGAAATCTCGGTATCGAATTTTTGGGTGGAATGCAATACTTCCCCTACTTACTATACGTAGTAGAGAAAGTAAAAATGAATAACGCATTTGAGAAAAAGTATAAGCATTGGAAAATTTAAAGGAAATAACAAGCAATATCTCGAAAAACGGTTCACTCAACAAAATAAATGTATATGGCATAAGTTGTGTATTTTAACGCGATCTACATTTTTTGTGTAGCAAACTTTTGTCTATCTCTTACGGTTTATCAGTTATGAAAAAGTCGTTCACAATGAAGAATTCTTTTGGAGACATTCCCAGAAAATTCGAGATATACATTTCATTTCTCTGGACATTATCTTAAATATATGATATTTTCATCAAAATCGTTAGAGCCATTTTTTAATACAAAGAGAACGGGATTTCACAAGTGAAACAGTACTGTGATAACGATACCACTGAAACAAAAAAAAAAAAAATCTGATGTGTAACACTCACATGACTTTCTCAACTCTTGTACAAAGTATTTTTACAAACGCTTATTCCCCATCTAGTTCATGTTAATCGAGATAAACATTTGCAAAATCTATTTTATTGCTAATTTTCTTGTATAAAAAAAAAATCTGATGTGTAACACTCACATGACGTTCTCTACTCTTGTACAAAGTATTTTTACAAACGCTTATGCTCCATCTAGTTCATGTTAATCGAGATAAACATTTGCAAACTCTATTTTATTGCTAATTTTCTTGTAGATGTAGGGGAAAATATATTTACAAGGGGAATATAGAAAAACAGTAGCCTTTAAGCACATACATATCTCTTAATAGCTGGTTGCTATGTGCAACACCATTCTTTTTGCCACAGATTAATACTGTTTGCATATCAAAGACAAAAAAAAAAATGAATAACGAAGTCCCATTTGAGAAAATAAATATTGGAAAATTAACAAACAATATCTCGAAAACGGTTCACTCAACAACAAAAATGTATATTACATAAGATGTGTATTTTAACGCGATCTACATTTTTTGTGTAGTAAAATTTTGTCTATCTCTTACGGTTTTTCAGTTATGAAAAAGACGTTCACAATGAAGAATACTTTTGGAGACATTCCCAGAAAATTCGAGATATACATTTCATTTCTCACGACATTATATTAAACATACGATATTTTTCATCAAAATCGTTAGAGCCATTTTTTTTAATACAAAGAGAACGGGATTTCACAAGTGAAACAGTACTGTGATAACGATACCAACAAAACTAATTATTATTCACCCACTGAAACACATAAAAAAAATCTGATGTGTAACACTCACATGACTTTTCTCATCTCTTGTACAAAGTATTTTTACAAACGCTTATTCCCCATCTAGTTCATGTTAATCGAGATAAACATTTGCAAACTCTATTTTATTGCTAATTTTGTTGTAGATGTAGGGAAAATATATTTACAAGGGGAATATAGAAAAACAGTAGCCTTTAAGCACATACATATCTCTTAATAGCTGGTTGCTATGTGCAGTACCATTCTTTTTGCCACAGATTAATACTCTTTGCATATCAAAGACAAAAAAAAAAATGAATAACGAATTCCCATTTGAGAAAATAACTATTGGAAAATTTAAGTAAATAACAAGCAATATCTCGAAAACGGTTCACTCAACAATAAAGATGTATATGACATAAGTTGTGTATTTTAACGCGATCTACATACTTTCGTACTCACCTATAAGATATAGAGGGTAGAGGTCGTACGAACGTAGCACTTTGAGAATTTATATTCAACAGTTGGTGTTACTCCTTAGAAAGGAAGTATCTGCTGATTTTTATTTAATTCTTTACATTTTACATAACACGTATGCACTGGCACAACACAAAAGCACTACACACGATACTCAGTTTTAATATTTGCACTAATAACATCAGGAATAACTGAAGTCTGCAAACAGTCATTTCCCATGTGCAGCCTTACGTACAGAGAACGTGTGTGGCTGATCTATGTGTAAAAAGAGCCTGAGAGCGGATGTACGTCAGCGGTAAAATCTTTTAAATGCATTTTTATTGGCGATGGTAGAAATCGTGCAGTGGTGGATCGTGAAAATTCATATAAATGGATGTATCACCTCATAATAAGCCTCTATATACCAAGAATATTGAGTTTTTAAAAAGTCAGCAACTGTACCTGTGTTTCTATACGTGAACGTCAGATGGCAGCTTCGATACGTGTCCACGGAGACCTTAGTGCTAGGCAACTGTACCTCTGTTTCTATACGTGAACGGCAGATTGCAGCTTCGATACGTGTCCACGGAGACCTTAGTGCTAGGCAACTGTACCTCTGTTTCTATACGTGAACGGCAGATTGCAGCTTCGATACGTGTCCACGGAGACCTTAGTGCTAGGCAACTGCACCTCTGTTTCTATACGTGAACGGCAGATTGCAGCTTCGATACGTGTCCACGGAGACCTTAGTGCTAGGCAACTGTACCTCTGTTTCTATACGTGAACGGCAGATTGCAGCTTCGATACGTGTCCACGGAGACCTTAGTGCTAGGCAACTGTACCTCTGTTTCTATACGTGAACGGCAGATTGCAGCTTCGATACGTGTCCACGGAGACCTTAGTGCTAGGCAACTGCACCTCTGTTTCTATACGTGAACGGCAGATTGCAGCTTCGATACGTATCCACGGAGACCTTAGTGCTAGGCAACTGCACCTCTGTTTCTATACGTGAACGGCAGATTGCAGCTTCAATACGTGTCCACGGAGACCTTAGTTCTAGGCAACTGTACCTCTGTTTCTATACGTGAACGGGAGATTGCAGCTTCGATACGTGTCCACGGAGACCTTAGTGCTAGGCAACTGCACCTCTGTTTCTATACGTGAACGTCAGATTGCAGCTTCGATACGTGTCCACGGAGACCTTAGTGCTAGGCAACTGCACCTCTGTTTCTATACGTGAACGGCAGATTGCAGCTTCGATACGTATCCACGGGGACCTTAGTGCTAGGGAACTGCACCTCTGTTTCTATACGTGAACGGCAGATTGCAGCTTCAATACGTGTCCACGGAGACCTTAGTGCTAGGCAGCTGTACCTCTGTTTCTATACGTGAACGGCAGATTGCAGCTTCGATACGTGTCCACGGAGATCTTAGTGCTAGGCAGCTATACCTGTTTCTATACGTCAACGGCAGATTGCAGCTTCGATACGTGTTCACGGAGACCTTAGTGCTAGGCAACTGTACCTGTGTTTCTATACGTGTCCACGGAGACCTTAGTGCTAGACAACTGTACCTCTGTTTCTATACGTGAACGGCAGATTGCAGCTTCAATACGTGTCCACGGAGACCTTAGTGCTAGTGCTAGGCAACTATACCTCTGTTTCTATACGTGAACGGCAGATTGCAGGTTCGATACGTGTCCACGGAGATCTTAGTGCTAGGCAACTATACCTGTTTCTATACGTGAACGGCAGATTGCAGCTTCGATACGTGTCCACGGAGACCTTAGTGCTAGGCAACTGTACCTGTGTTTCTATACGTGAACGTCAGATGGCAGCTTCGATACGTGTCCACGGAGACCTTAGTGTTAGGCAACTGTACCTCTGTTTCTATACGTGAACGGCAGATTGCAGCTTCGATACGTGTCCACGGAGACCTTTCGCTTCAGGTGACAAAATAACACTAGGCACTTGTGTGCCGTGGTGTAAGCCGCAATCACGGTATTGGTAGCGTGGATCTCCTTGGGGCTCTCCTCGGAGTTACCTCAACACCACGTACATGACCTGGTTCGTCACGGGTACGCAGGTCTGCACTACCACTTCCTCGGCGTTGAGCAGGCCCAGGAGGCGATCGTACCGGTACACCAGCTAGCACGTGGACATGTTATCGCGCTGTGGTGTTGCGTGTGCGAGGTATGGAAACTCAAGGACGCAAAACATGCACGACCGAGGGTTAAAAAGCAGAACAAGTAGTGACGTGGAGCGTTGTGATTGGTGTAAATAAGACGATCTCTGATAGGTGGACAAATTGAAATAACGTGATGTGATAGGCGAAAATAAAATCAAAGGTGATTGGATGAAAAATGACGAGAAGGAATTAGCGGTGAATTTGTGAACTAAGATGGCGAAGATTTTTTTTTTTAAAAAAAAGGATAATATAAGTACGGCAACTGTAACGGTTTACGGCAAACGCGCGCCGCGCAATGCGTCACGCCCGGGCAATAAAACAAAAATCATATTGAGCAAGATGCCCGGCGTGACGCATTGCGCGGCGCGCGTTTGCCGTAAACCGTTACAGTTGCCGTACTTATATTATCCTTTTTTTTAAAAAAAAAAATCTTCGCCATCTTAGTTCACAAATTCACCGCTAATTCCTTCTCGTCATTTTTCATCCAATCACCTTTGATTTTATTTTCGCCTATCACATCACGTTATTTCAATTTGTCCACCTATCAGAGATCGTCTTATTTACACCAATCACAATGCTCCACGTCACTACTTGTTCTGCTTTTTAACCCTCGGTCGTGCATGTTTTGCGTCCTTGAGTTTCCATTCCTCGCACACGCAACACCACAGCGCGATAACATGTCCACGTGCTAGCTGGTGTACCGGTACGATCGCCTCCTGGGCCTGCTCAACGCCGAGGAAGTGGTAGTGCAGACCTGCGTACCCGTGACGAACCAGGTCATGTACGTGGTGTTGAGGTAACTCCGAGGAGAGCCCCAAGGAGATCCACGCTACCAATACCGTGATTGCGGCTTACACCACGGCACACAAGTGCCTAGTGTTATTTTGTCACCTGAAGCGAAAGGTCTCCGTGGACACGTATCGAAGCTGCAATCTGCCGTTCACGTATAGAAACAGAGGTACAGTTGCCTAACACTAAGGTCTCCGTGGACACGTATCGAAGCTGCCATCTGACGTTCACGTATAGAAACACAGGTACAGTTGCCTAGCACTAAGGTCTCCGTGGACACGTATCGAAGCTGCAATCTGCCGTTCACGTATAGAAACAGGTATAGTTGCCTAGCACTAAGATCTCCGTGGACACGTATCGAACCTGCAATCTGCCGTTCACGTATAGAAACAGAGGTATAGTTGCCTAGCACTAGCACTAAGGTCTCCGTGGACACGTATTGAAGCTGCAATCTGCCGTTCACGTATAGAAACAGAGGTACAGTTGTCTAGCACTAGGGTCTCCGTGGACACGTATAGAAACACAGGTACAGTTGCCTAGCACTAAGGTCTCCGTGAACACGTATCGAAGCTGCAATCTGCCGTTGACGTATAGAAACAGGTATAGCTGCCTAGCACTAAGATCTCCGTGGACACGTATCGAAGCTGCAATCTGCCGTTCACGTATAGAAACAGAGGTACAGCTGCCTAGCACTAAGGTCTCCGTGGACACGTATTGAAGCTGCAATCTGCCGTTCACGTATAGAAACAGAGGTGCAGTTCCCTAGCACTAAGGTCCCCGTGGATACGTATCGAAGCTGCAATCTGCCGTTCACGTATAGAAACAGAGGTGCAGTTGCCTAGCACTAAGGTCTCCGTGGACACGTATCGAAGCTGCAATCTGACGTTCACGTATAGAAACAGAGGTGCAGTTGCCTAGCACTAAGGTCTCCGTGGACACGTATCAAAGCTGCAATCTCCCGTTCACGTATAGAAACAGAGGTACAGTTGCCTAGCATTAAGGTCTCCGTGGACACGTATTGAAGCTGCAATCTGCCGTTCACGTATAGAAACAGAGGTGCAGTTGCCTAGCACTAAGGTCTCCGTGGATACGTATCGAAGCTGCAATCTGCCGTTCACGTATAGAAACAGAGGTGCAGTTGCCTAGCACTAAGGTCTCCGTGGACACGTATCGAAGCTGCAATCTGCCGTTCACGTATAGAAACAGAGGTACAGTTGCCTAGCACTAAGGTCTCCGTGGACACGTATCGAAGCTGCAATCTGCCGTTCACGTATAGAAACAGAGGTACAGTTGCCTAGCGCTAAGGTCTCCGTGGACACGTATCGAAGCTGCAATCTGCCGTTCACGTATAGAAACAGAGGTGCAGTTGCCTAGCGCTAAGGTCTCCGTGGACACGTATCGAAGCTGCAATCTGCCGTTCACGTATAGAAACAGAGGTGCAGTTGCCTAGCACTAAGGTCTCCGTGGACACGTATCGAAGCTGCAATCTGCCGTTCACGTATAGAAACAGAGGTACAGTTGCCTAGCACTAAGGTCTCCGTGGACACGTATCGAAGCTGCAATCTGCCGTTCACGTATAGAAACAGAGGTACAGTTGCCTAGCACTAAGGTCTCCGTGGACACGTATCGAAGCTGCCATCTGACGTTCACGTATAGAAACAGAGGTACAGTTGCCTAGCACTAAGGTCTCCGTGGACACGTATCGAAGCTGCAATCTGCCGTTCACGTATAGAAACAGAGGTACAGTTGCCTAGCACTAAGGTCTCCGTGGACACGTATCGAAGCTGCCATCTGACGTTCACGTATAGAAACACAGGTACAGTTGCTGACTTTTTAAAAACTCAATATTCTTGGTATATAGAGGCTTATTATGAGGTGATACATCCATTTATATGAATTTTCACGATCCACCACTGCACGATTTCTACCATCGCCAATAAAAATGCATTTAAAAGATTTTACCGCTGACGTACATCCGCTCTCAGGCTCTTTTTACACATAGATCAGCCACACACGTTCTCTGTACGTAAGGCTGCACATGGGAAATGACTGTTTGCAGACTTCAGTTATTCCTGATGTTATTAGTGCAAATATTAAAACTGAGTATCGTGTGTAGTGCTTTTGTGTTGTGCCAGTGCATACGTGTTATGTAAAATGTAAAGAATTAAATAAAAATCAGCAGATACTTCCTTTCTAAGGAGTAACACCAACTGTTGAATATAAATTCTCAAAGTGCTACGTTCGTACGACCTCTACCCTCTATATCTTATAGGTGAGTACGAAAGTATGTAGATCGCGTTAAAATACACAACTTATGTCATATACATCTTTATTGTTGAGTGAACCGTTTTCGAGATATTGCTTGTTATTTACTTAAATTTTCCAATAGTTATTTTCTCAAATGGGAATTCATTATTCATTTTTTTTTGTCTTTGATATGCAAAGAGTATTAATCTGTGGCAAAAAGAATGGTACTGCACATAGCAACCAGCTATTAAGAGATATGTATGTGCTTAAAGGCTACTGTTTTTCTATATTCCCCTTGTAAATATATTTTCCCTACATCTACAACAAAATTAGCAATAAAATAGAGTTTGCAAATGTTTATCTCGATTAACATGAACTAGATGGGGAATAAGCGTTTGTAAAAATACTTTGTACAAGAGATGAGAAAAGTCATGTGAGTGTTACACATCAGATTTTTTTTATGTGTTTCAGTGGGTGAATAATAATTAGTTTTGTTGGTATCGTTATCACAGTACTGTTTCACTTGTGAAATCCCGTTCTCTTTGTATTAAAAAAAATGGCTCTAACGATTTTGATGAAAAATATCGTATGTTTAATATAATGTCGTGAGAAATGAAATGTATATCTCGAATTTTCTTGGAATGTCTCCAAAAGTATTCTTCATTGTGAACGTCTTTTTCATAACTGAAAAACCGTAAGAGATAGACAAAATTTTACTACACAAAAAATGTAGATCGCGTTAAAATACACATCTTATGTAATATACATTTTTGTTGTTGAGTGAACCGTTTTCGAGATATTGTTTGTTAATTTTCCAATATTTATTTTCTCAAATGGGACTTCGTTATTCATTTTTTTTTTGTCTTTGATATGCAAACAGTATTAATCTGTGGCAAAAAGAATGGTGTTGCACATAGCAACCAGCTATTAAGAGATATGTATGTGCTTAAAGGCTACTGTTTTTCTATATTCCCCTTGTAAATATATTTTCCCCTACATCTACAAGAAAATTAGCAATAAAATAGAGTTTGCAAATGTTTATCTCGATTAACATGAACTAGATGGAGCATAAGCGTTTGTAAAAATACTTTGTACAAGAGTAGAGAACGTCATGTGAGTGTTACACATCAGATTTTTTTTTTATACAAGAAAATTAGCAATAAAATAGATTTTGCAAATGTTTATCTCGATTAACATGAACTAGATGGGGAATAAGCGTTTGTAAAAATACTTTGTACAAGAGTTGAGAAAGTCATGTGAGTGTTACACATCAGATTTTTTTTTTTTGTTTCAGTGGTATCGTTATCACAGTACTGTTTCACTTGTGAAATCCCGTTCTCTTTGTATTAAAAAATGGCTCTAACGATTTTGATGAAAATATCATATATTTAAGATAATGTCCAGAGAAATGAAATGTATATCTCGAATTTTCTGGGAATGTCTCCAAAAGAATTCTTCATTGTGAACGACTTTTTCATAACTGATAAACCGTAAGAGATAGACAAAAGTTTGCTACACAAAAAATGTAGATCGCGTTAAAATACACAACTTATGCCATATACATTTATTTTGTTGAGTGAACCGTTTTTCGAGATATTGCTTGTTATTTCCTTTAAATTTTCCAATACTTATACTTTTTCTCAAATGCGTTATTCATTTTTACTTTCTCTACTACGTATAGTAAGTAGGGGAAGTATTGCATTCCACCCAAAAATTCGATACCGAGATTTCACTGGAAATACATGTTTTGAGAATCACTGAATCCAGAAAAAAAAAGCATTTTTGGAAACATGTCCGTGTGTGTGTCTGTCTGGGTGTCTGTGTGTCTGTGTGTCTGTCTGTCTGTGCGTCTGTGTGTCTGTGAACAGCATAACTCAAAAACGAACAGTCGGATAAACACCAAACTTGGTATTTAGGTTCAGTATGCATAACTGGTAAACCATAAGAGATAGCCAAAATTTTACTACACAAAAAATGTAGATCGCGTTAAAATACACAATTTATGTCATATACATTTTTTTTTAGTTGAGTGAACCATTTTCGAGATATTGCTTGTTATTTCCTTAAATTTTCCAATACTTATACTTTTTCTCAAATGCGTTATTCATTTTTACTTTCTCTACTACGTATAGTAAGTAGGGGAAGTATTGCATTCCACCCAAAAATTCGTTACCGAGATTTCACTGGAAATACATGTTTTGAGAATCTCTGAATCCAAAAAAACATGGAAACATGTCCGTGTGTGTGTCTGTCTGTGTGTCTGTGTGTCTGTGAACAGCATAACTCAAAAACGAACAGTCGGATAAACACCAAACTTGGTATTTAGGTTCAGTATCTTCCAGAGATGCGACACGAAGGTTTTCAAGAAAAACCCCCCACCCCAGACTACCCTTTACATGGAACATTTTTCGAAAATTTTAATTTTCTCAAAAACGGCTCTAACGATTTTGATTAAAACATCATATGTTTAAGATATTGTCATGTCAAATAAAATGTATATCTCGAATTTTCTGGGAATGTCTCCAAAAATATTCTTCATTGTGAACGACTTTTTTGCATAACTGGTAAACCATAAGAGATAGACAAAATTTTACTACACAAAAAATGTAGATCGCGTTAAAATACACAACTTATGTCATATACGTTTCTTTTGTTGAGTGAACCGTTTTCGAGATATTGCTTGTTATTTCCTTAAATTTTCCAATACTTATACTTTTTCTCAAATTCGTTTATTCATTTTTTTTATGTCCTGAACATGTAAACAGAATGGAATTCGCCACATAGCAACCAGCGTTAAAATATTTGACTATCGCTTAAAAGCTACCAATTAGATTGTACAAGAGTAGAGAAAGTCATGTGAGTGTAACACATCAGTTTTTTTTATACGCTACTATTTTAGTGTGTGTGTGTGTGTGTGTGCGCGCGCGCGCGAGTACGTGCCTAGTATCCGTGCGCCACAAGCCAAAACGACGACGTTATAGAAAAACTTTATCATTTGCCTACCGGCCAGGGACAACCGCTAAAAAACCTGAAAAAAGCTCTAAGAGTATTCTAACGCTTACCGATCTGGAAAACCCGTGAAAACAAGATAGTACACTTTTGAGGTATTGCTTGTTATTTCCTTAAATTTTTCAATACTTTTTTACTTTCTCTACTACGTATAGTAAGTAGGGGAAGTATTGCATTCCGCCCAAAAATTCGATACCGAGATTTCACCGGAAATACACGTTTTGAGACCTCCTGAATCAAAAAAAAAAAAAAAAAAAAGCATTTTTGGAAACATGTCCGTGTGTGTGTGCCTGTCTGTGTGTCTGTCTGTCTCTGTGTGTGTGTGTGTGTGTGTGCGCGCCAGTACGTGCCTAGTATCCTTGCGCCGACAAGGTAAAACTTCATCATTTGCCTACCGGGCAGGGACAACCGCTAAAAACCTGAGAAAACCTCCAAAATTAGAAACGCCTTCGTCAACCAGTACAGAAAACGCCTACCAACCAGGGAAAACCTATGAAAAAGCAGAAAGAGCTTGCATTTGTTTACCATCCGCAGAAAACTCCCCAAAAAAAAAAAAAAAAACTAGTCATTTTAAAAAAAAAAAAGGAAAAAGACGAATAATATAAGTATGGTAGAAACAGCTTGCATTCGTCTACCAACCAGAGAAAACCCCCGAAACACTAGTTATTTAAAATTGCTGATGAGTTCTGGATAGGCTTTTGCAAATGTTGTTGGTAGCAAAACTTGCCTTTTCCATCACCTCCAACATACCCCACTCCCACACCTTTTTTTCTTTCCACCAATCATAATCTCTCTTATTCTCGCCAATCAGCAACTTTCATTTGTTCCTTTCCACCAATAACATCACTTCTTATTCCCACCAATGACAACTTCACACGTCACTTTCTGTTATACTTTTTATCCCTCGTTCGCCATCTTTCCCCCTCTTTCAGACCCCAACCGCCGCACAGTCAACACCTCGCCGCTCCTTAACCTCAACTTCGTGCCTCCGCCATCTTATTTAGTTCACATTTTTACCACCGCGCCTCTCATCTCTCAACCAGATTGCCTGCAAGAACAGATCTCGTTCATTCGCACCTCGACGGTTGCCTCGGCAGCAGCTACTGCCAACACCTACGTCGTACACGTTTTTGACCGCTTTCGACCGGCTATGAGAACCCTGCTCCTACGTACGCTAGCGACCATCACGATGGTCCAGTACCAGGTTTTTGGTATAGTTAAATTACGCCTCTGCAAAGGGTGTCTGTACCGCTTTAAAAACCTAGGTATATCAGTGCGTAGTGATGTTGGTTGATCTTAAAGCTGGTTAAGCATTTTCAAAAACAGTTTGCTTTTATTTTTCCGTCTCGCGTGCCGCGCTTTTGGTGACGCATCCACACCGCTAACAGGTAAGTAACACACGCATAATTATTTTTCGGACCTGCTTGGCGTAGGAATATATCCTTTCGTGTTTTGGTACTGTAACCTCAAACCTCCTTACCCACCTCTTGCGTCCGCCATCTTGTTTAGTTCTCACCGCATCTCCTTGTCGCAGACCCTCCGCCATTTTTAGTTCCCGCTATTTTAACCTCAAAATCTACTCTTCTAACCTCTTGCTACCGCCATCTTCTTTTAGTTCCCATTCTCACCACCGCGTCTCCTTACCCCCACCTCTTGCGACCGCCATGTTCACCACTAACCTCCAAATTTCCTCGTCCTTAAACCTCTTGTCTCAACCACCTTGTTTAGTTCCCATTTTCGCCACCGCATCTCATATCGCCCCATCTCTCTATCCACTCAAGAAAACTACCATCCAACGTTCAAAAAATTGCTGATCAGTTCACGACAGGCTTTTGCAAATCTTGTTGCTAGCAAAACTTACCTTTCCCATCACCTCCAACATACCCCACTCCTTTTTCTTTCCACCAATCATAACCTCTCTTATTCTTACCAATCAACAACTTTCATTTGCTCCTTTCCACCAATAAAATCACTTCTTATTCCCACCAATCACAACTTCACACGTCACTTTCTGTTACACTTTTTATCCCTCGCTCCCCATCTTTTCCCTCTTTCAGTCCCGACCTCCGCACAGACAACACCTCGCCGCTGCTCACATCTCCGAACCAAATTGCCGGCGAGAACAGATCTTGTTTATTCACACCTCGACCGTTGACTCGACAGCAGCTACTGTCATCACCTACGTCGTACACGTTTTTGACCGCTTTCGACCGGCTATGAGAACCCTGCTCCTACGTACGCTAGCGACCATCACGATGGTCCAGTACCAGGTTTTTGGTATAGTTAAATTACGCCTCTGCAAAGGGTGTCTGTACCGCTTTAAAAACCTAGGTATATCAGTGCGTAGTGATGTTGGTTGATCTTAAAGCAGGTTAAGCATTTTCAAAAACAGTTTGCTTTTATTTTTCCGCCTCGCGTGCCGCGCTTTTGGTGACGCATCCACACCGGTAACAGGTAAGTACCACACGCATAATTATTTTTCGGACCTGCTTGGCGTAGGAATATATCCTTTCGTGTTTTCGTACTGTAACCTCAAATCTCCTTACCCTCCTCTTGCGACCGCCATCTTGTTTAGTTCTCACCGCATCTCCTTGTCGCAGACCCTCCGCCATTTTTAGTTCCCACTATTTTAACCTCAAAATCTACTCTTCTAAAACTCTTGCTACCCCCATCTTCTTTTAGTTCCCATTCTCACCACTGCGTCTCCTTACCCCCACCTCTTGCGACCGCCGTGTTCACCACTAACCTCCAAATTTCCTCGTCCTTAAACCTCTTGTCTCAACAACCTTGTCTAGTTCCCATTTTCGCCACCGCATCTCATATCGCCCCCATCTCTCTATCCACTCAAGAAAACTACCATCCGACGTTCAAAAATTGCTGATCAGTTCAAGACAGGCTTTTGCAAATCTTGCTGCTAGCAAAACTCACCTTTCCCATCACCTCCAACATACCCCACTCCCACACCTTTTTCTTTCCACCAATCATAATCCCTCTTATTCTTACCAATCAACAACTCTCATTTGCTCCTTTCCACCAATAAAATCACTTCTTATTCCCACCAATCACAACTTCACACGTCACTTTCTGTTACACTTTTTATCCCTCGCCCCCCATCTTTACCCCTCTTTCAGTACCGACCTCCGCACAGACAACACCTCGCCACCCAGCTCCTCTCCATCACGCGACCTCCATACTCCTCCATCTCCCTTCCTCCATCTCCCACCCCAAATTAACGAACCAATCAAAACACTCCACGTCACTTCCTCAATTCGTTCAACTCGTCCCGGATGAGCCAACCGATTTAACGATAATCCTACCGCTCAGGGCGCTTTTCAAACTTACCGCCGCCGCCGTCGCACGCAGCGACACTAGCGACACTAGCGCCCCTAGCGGCAGGATTATCGTTAAAACAATTGGCTCATCCGGGACTATTACTACTTATGGTGAAGATGCACTACCTCGTGCAGCAGTGTTTAGGTGGTTCACGGACTTCAAAGAAGAGCGAGTCCTCTGTGCTAAGCAAGGTGGGCCTGGTGTTTCGGAATGGAATGATTTACCAGCATGCAGTTACCCTCCTCACACTACAGTTACAGAGCTACTACACGTCAGTATTGGCTACACTGAGGAAGCACATTATAAGGAAACGTCCAGAACATCATCGGAATGGGTGGCGACTTCATCGCGACAACGCGCGGCCTCACGTTGCAAATCAAGTCCAGGAATGTTTGGCTAAATTCAAAATTACCTGTGTGCCGCATCCGCCTTACAGCCCCGGTCTTACACCCTGTGATTTCTTTTCATTCCCATTACTAAAGACAAAGCTCCGGGGCATTCGATTTGAGAGCACTGAAGCAGTGCTAAAGAAAAGTGAGGCGATTCTCAAAGACCTAACAAAGAATGGCCGGCACCATGTGTTCGAGGACTGGCAGAGACGCTATAAAAAGTGCATTCAGTTAGGAGGGGACTACTTTGAAAAAGATCATGTCAACATTGAAATGGAGTAATAAATATCTGTGAAAAAAATCAGTCTCAGTCTTTATTGATCAGCCCTCGTATAAACAATTAGGAAATTAAAATATATGGAATTCCATATGCCATTGCTACGTTTTGATGCCCAAAGTAAAATCTTTGACAGTACAATATATTGCTAAAGTAAAGGAAGGACTTTTATACAAAAAGAAGCAAAAGCTTAGTGCCAAATTTCTTTAATTTCAATCATAAGTCACCTTAGACGATGAAAGAGTTAAATAGGTAAGCAGTGTGATTTCTATTATAATCTCCTGCCAACTGGCAATCAGCTGTTTGTGAAATAAATTAACGATATCGTACAGTTATACAGTGCGCTCAATTAAGAAGCAAAAACATTGCTCTACTTAGAGACGCAGTCAAGACTTCCACCCACACAGTTTTGTGGTATGCGAAATTCATGTAGGGTCAACAATATACTACCAACCTACCGTTACGAGACTGCTGTCGCTTATGGACATTATACATGAAACCCTGCTCTTTTCAAGTATTCGTAGTAGAGACATAAAACTATCAAGGAAACTGCAGAAAAATATCAGTCTGTCTTTATTGATCAGCTCTCGTATGAACAACAGCTTTTTAAAATGTCCTGTGCACTGCGTAGTTTGTTATAAATTATGGTAAAAAGGTGAAAATAATCCTTAGTACACTGTGGAGATTTGAATTTTCATAAACTGTTATCCTATAAAATACATTTTAAATTGTGTAAATTCCCGTATAATGTTAAAACTGTAACGTATCTCAAAGCTGTATTATATTTATAGTATTTAGTGACATCTTAATGATTCTAATATTATCTGAAGTGACTTACAAGCTTCATATTAAGAGCAACACCTATCATTAATCCGTCCTCCAATTTCTTATTGTGTGACGTTATTAAATCCCGTATTCATAATAAAGGAACAAATCTAATGTGCTATATTCACATAACGCTTCTAGCCTATTTTAATTAATTTAGTGGGTCAACAAATTATTCTTACGAAAGTTTATTTTTCTATCTAATTCATTTCAATCGAGATAAACCTTTGCAGAAATAGCTATATTACACATTTCATTATAGATACAATGGGAACAGCGAGAGTCAAATGTTTAAGAACTGGACGCTATATGCTGACCTTCCATACTGTTTCTATGCAATCGGAAGAAACAAACAACTGAAAATCGCCAGGACTTTAAAAGGATGACAAAATACTGAGGAAATCGAAGCAATAATAACGAAGTATCTCGGAAGCGGTTGCTGGCAGAAAAAGTTTTTTTAAATAAATTATGTATTTTAAAGACAAACTATGTGTTTGTGGATTACGTTTTGGTCTACCGGTTAACTTATTATACCAGATTATACAAAATTCCTTCTGAATGAAGAGGACTTCACAGGGTATTATATTTTGTTTGATATATATATATCTTCAGTGTATGGAGTTTTAATAAAAACCGTTAGCCATTTTTTAGAAAGTAAAAAATTTAGAAAAATATTCTATATAAAGGGTAGTATGGGTTGTGAGATTTTCTTAAAAAAATAAAAAACCCTGTGCATTTTCGGAAGATATTGAACCTAAACACTAATTTTGGTATTTATCCAACCTTATGTTTTAGTTAAGCTGTTCCCTCCCTCACACAAACACATACGCACGCACGTGGACCTCTTTCTAAAAATGTTTTTTTGTTTTAGGATTCAAGGGGCTCAAAACATGTATTTCCGGTGAAATCTCGGTATCGAATTTCTGGATGGAATGCAATACCTTCCCTACTTACTATGTACATTTGTAGTGCACTCAGGCATTTTTAGAGAAAAGCACGCGTGCATGCTCCAACACGCCACATGTTGCAGTGATCGTTAAATATCCGGTGTTCCTTTTTGCTGCAATTTAGCAGAACTTCTTTAACTATTTCTCCCGACTCAGCACTTAGTGCTTTTTCCACTTCCACTCATTGATTCGTGGAGAGCGAGTCCGGAATATCTAGCTTTTTATGCCATGTCTGGAATACAGCTGTACTAAGTTTGACGATCGAGTTGAGCAAACCATTTTTGAACCATCTGTTGAGTTTGGAACGTTTTCTGTTAAAATCACCAGCACGCTTTCCTTGTGATAAAACTTTTAAATTCGCGACTGAAAATCATGAGCTCTTGAGTGGACATATTACATGATGATAACTTTACCTGTAGCAATGTAATGGAAACTTCTTTATTGCTGTCAAAGTTACTCCCTACAGAGCTTACACTACTTATATGAAGAACCAAAATAGGAAAAAAGCTCTGATGTGAAACATTCAAATGACTTTCTCTACCCTCTGTTCCCCCAGGGGTTCACCTTTTGTGAGTACGGGTTTGGCGTGCCCGGGGTGCCCGAGCCTCTCATCGCCATATTCATCCCTTCATCCCCATCCGGCCGAGGTGGGTTCGTCCTCGTGACCGGGGACTCAAGGTAGGCTCTCGAGCGTTCTGTGCATTTCATTCCATGTCGCTCCTCGCCATCGTTTCTTACTTCTCTCTTATATTTACGCACATTTCGCCCCACGTCCATTCATTTACACATTCATTTTTCTTCTTCGCCGGCCTACCTTGAGTGCGAAACGCCCACACACTTTAGTTTCATTTATCCTTTTATTTTAATCCACCGTGGACACAGCCTGACGTATACCCGCGCACTGGGTGCGCAGCTGGGAGAGTGGGTAATGGCGTCATTCCCACCACCCGGGGTCGTGATGTAGGGTTTGTGTTCGTATCCGCTGTTCAACTGCAGTCCCGCGGGGGGAGGCAATGCATGAGCTGCTGACTTCTGACGGCGATTGGGTCCCTCTGTCTATGTTCCGGATTACTCTAGAGAAAGCTAAATCAATATTTGGATTACGATGAGGAATAATTTTATTTATTATTTCAGAAATTTTTTTCTTTGTATCATTTTTTTGAACTTTTTATCATAGAAGTTTAACTCCCCTGGGGTGAATTTGGTATAGATAGGCCACTCACCCAAGCCGGGGTAACGCCAGGGAAATCAGAGCCCGAGGTCGGAGACGGTTGCAATAGTGGAGGATTTCTATCGCTATGGAGCCCACTTTCTCCATTATTAATAACAAGCGCCAAAAAGTCTTTGCAACAGAAGTAGCACCACCGACATCCGGTTGTTACTTGGTAATTAGCCGAAAAGGAGGAAGGCCAATCTTTTGAGAAGGTGAACCCTTTTATTATCCAAAAGGGGATTGATACTATTGCTGGTTCTATTTATTCCTGCACCCGTCTTCGGAATGGTTCTTTGTTAGTTCAGAGCAAGTCCGAACAACAAAGTAAGTCCTTGTTACGCGCCACGCTTCTCCACGGTGATCCTATCCGTGTTGAGAAGCACCGCACCTTGAATTCCTGTCGAGGCGTCGTCACCACTCACAGCCTCCACGGAATATCAGACGATGAACTGGTCGAATATCTTTCCGACCTAAAAGTTACAGCGGTTCATCGAGTGCAGGCTAAACGCGACGGAGTGGTGGTACCAACTCCTACCCTGTTTCTCACGTTCGATGGCGTCGATCTGCCCACTAGTATTTCAGCAGGGTACGAACGTATTGCGGTGAGGCCCTATATTCCTAGACCTCTGAGTTGTTTTAAATGCCAACGTTTTGGGCATATACAAGTCTCTTGTAAGAGTGCCGTTACTATCTGAGCCTCATGTAGCCAGCCGTCATATGAAGGTACCTGTTCATCCGGATCCGTTTGCGTTAATTGCAAAGGTTCTCATTCTGCGTCATTTGCCGACTGTCCGCGGTACTTGGACGAGAAGGCGATCCAGGAGATACGGGTAAAGAAGAAACTCTCCTTCGCTGAAGCCCGGAGGCGTTACCATGCGCGCCAACCTTCGCTCCTGCGATCTGGTACATTTAGTTCTATTGTTGCCTCACCAGTACCCCGCAAGGATGCAGAGACTCAAACCTGGACCATGACTGCATTGACCGCCACTACCATCCGGCCACCATTACAGCCACTGTTGTCAAGCCAAATAAAGCTGGCCCAAAGGTTATGAAGTCACAAGGCACTGAGAAGAAATCGAAGCAGAATTTCGTAGGGAAGATTTTTTGAAGGACCCTCCGCGTGCGCGCGGCAAGTAAAGTTCACCTTCTCCTCCTTCTCAAAGGTCGCAGTC
The DNA here is from genome assembly GCA_030765065.1 of Deroplatys truncata. Classification (NCBI taxonomy): domain Eukaryota; kingdom Metazoa; phylum Arthropoda; class Insecta; order Mantodea; family Mantidae; genus Deroplatys; species Deroplatys truncata. The sequence goes on from CM060987.1 coordinate 53,383,538, forward strand.
CCAGGATGCTCCTGGGACAAGCCGCAATCAGCGGCCTCCTTCACCCATTGCCACCCAGAACCGATTCTCGGCGCTTGAATCGGTTTCTGGCACTGAGCGCGGGGGCCCTCCCTTCGAGGAACCTATAGAGTCTGACCAACGCCATACAAAAAGCCCGAGCGCCAAGGTTAAGCAAAAGGTTATTTTAAGCCGCCCTTCTAAGTAAACAGTTTATCCCTTTTCTTGATAGCTATGCTGACCTGGAATTTACGTGGTGTACGATCGCATAGGGCGGAACTGCAACTTTTATTGCGTTCCCATTCACCTATGGTCGTGTGTTTGCAGGAGACCAAGCTTCGCCCTCACGACCCTTTTGATCTCCGAGGGTATACTCCGGTTCGATACGATCTTGAACCGGATGAGGGTGCTCCTGCTCATGGAGGTGTCATGTTATTAGTGTGTAACGACGTTCATTTTCAAACTCTCACACTTACGTCCGACTTGCAAGCTGTTGCCGTTTGGCTTCAATTACCCGGCTTTTTCTTTTCTGTTTGCTCTGTGTGTACACCTCCATCATCTCCCCTCGCTCACGTGGACGTTTGCGATCTCCTGTCCGCTTTTCCAACACCATTTCTTTTGTTGGGAGATTTTAATGCCCATCACCCCCTGTGGGGTTCACCAAGGGCTTGTGCGAGGGGAACTCTTCTTTCCGATCTTTTTGATCAGTTCCAACTCTCCATCCTCAATACAGGTGAACCTACCTTTCTTTCGGATTCTTCTGGTACATTCTCTCACTTGGACCTTGCCGTTTGCTCACTCCAGCTTGCTAGTCGTCGTCTGCAGTGGAACGTCGTCGCTGACACCTACTCCAGCGACCATTACCCCTGCATCGTTTCTCTTCTGTCTCACCACGTCCAGTATTCCAGAGTGCCTAATTGGATATTCCGAAACGCCGACTGGAGATTGTATTCCAGCCTCGTGTGTTTTGAGGACCACCCCTTCACTAACGTTGACCAAATGGTGCAGCACCTTAAGTCTACGATTCTATCTGCCGCCGAACGCATGATTCCCCGTTCATCCTCTCACCCTCGGCGTATTCCTGTTCTGTGGTGGAACGAGGCTTGTCGGGTCGCTGTTCGTGCACGTAGAACTGCGCTTAGGGTGTTTCGGCGACACCCTACACTTGATAATTTGGTTACTTTTAAACAATCGCGCGCCAGGGCTCGTCGCATTATTCAGGATAGCAAGAAGGCGTCTTGGACTCGTTTTGTGGAGTCTTTTAATCGCTTCACACCTTCCTCTGTTGTTTGGGATAAACTTCGTCGCTTCTCCGGTAAAGTGTCGCATTGTACTGTGTTTGGCCTTCAGGTTTCCAATGCCACCATAGTGGATCCGGCTGCCATTGCTAACACTCTGGGTGCTGCCTTTGAGGCGATTTCCAGTTCTGCCCATTATTCCGCCGGCTTTCCCACTCTCAAAGACCGGCTGGATTCCGAGACCTTTAATTTTCGGTCTGCTAATAAGGAGTGTTATAATGAACTTTTCACAATGAGGGAGCTGGAGCACGCTCTTCATTGCTCTAGGCACTCCGCTCCTGCGTCGGATGGCATTCATGTCCTGATGTTAAAGAACCTTCCAGCCGACAGGAAGCTCTTTCTCTTACGAGTCTATAACTGTATTTGGCAAGACGGGTTTTTCCCTTCCGTTTGGCGCGAAGCCACCATTGTCCCTATCCTTAAGCCTGGGAAGGATCGCCAACTACCTTCCAGCTACCGCCCTATCTCCCTCACCAGTTGTATTTGCATGGTGATGGAGCACATGGTCAACGGGCGGTTGACATGTTGGCTTGAGTCTCAGAAACCTCTAGCTGGGTGCGGATTTCGTCGCCATCGCTCTACCGTCGACCATCTGGTGTCTCTGTCGACGCATATTATGAACGGATTTCTGAGAAAGTGTTAATCAGTGGCTGTGTTTTTTGACCTGGAGAAAGCTTATGACACTTGTTGGAGGGGCGGCATTTTACGTACACTTAACGCATGGAATCTCCGCGGTCGTCTTGCCATATTTCTTCAGGAGTTTATGACGGACCGCGTCTTTCGTGTACGTGTGCGCTCGATTTTATCTAGTCGTTTTATTCCAGAGGACGGAGTACCGCAGGGCTCTGTACTCAGTGTCACCCTTTTTGCGATAGCTATCAAACCCATTGTTGATTGTATTCCAGCTGGCATTTCATCGTCCCTTTTCGTTGACGATTTTGCCATTTATTGTAGTTCACGGCGGACCTGTCTGCTCCAACGCCGTCTCCAGAGCTGTATCGACCGTCACTACGCCTGGAGTAACGCCAACGGCTTTAATTTCGCCGCCGAGAAATCCGTCTGCATCAATTTCTGGCGCCGGAAGGCTTTCCCTCCGTCCTCTCTCCATCTTGGGTTGGAGGTCCTTCCATTTGCAGACGAGGTGAAATTTTTGGTGTTGATCTTTGATCGAAAGCTGAGCTGGAATTCTCACATTTCCTTTTTAAAAGCAAAGTGTGACCGTCCTCTTAATATTTTACGTGTTCTAAGTGGCAAATCCTGGGGAAGCTGATCGGACCATTCTTCTGCGTCTTTATCGCTCCTTTGTCTGATTCAAGCTTGATTACGGGTGCATTGTCTATTCATCGGCACGTCCATCTGTGTTACGTCGCTTGAATGCCATTGATCATCGTGGTATAAGAGTCGCTACAGGGGCCTTTACAACTAGCACTGTACCCAGTCTGTACACTGAAGCTGCAGAGTCTCCGCTGTCCTTCCGGCGTGAGGTGCTTTTGTGTAGCTATGCCTGTCGACTCTCAAGCTTGCCTAACCACCCGTCCTTCGAGTTATTTTACGAGGATTCGCTTGATCGACAATATTTAGTTAGCTCCTCTGCATTGCTCCCTCCAGGCGTACGATTTCGACAGCTCCTTCGGCATTTGGGCGTTACGCCAGCGCCGGCCATTCTTGGGGGGAACGCTTTTTCCTCCATGGTTGCGCGCTAAGGCCCAGTGTCACCTTGGGCTAATGTCGATGCCAAAGACTGAGACCCCTTCTTCAGTCCTTAGATCGGCTGTTTTAGAACTAGAGGCGCTATTCGGGGACTTTCATTTTATCTTTACCGATGGATCTAATACTGATGCTGGAGTAGAGTGTGCCTTTGTTTGTGGTGAAAATAGTTTTACCTTTCGTTTACCGGGGCAATGTTCGATTTTTACCGTCGAACTTTTTAGCATTTATCAGTCTCTTTTATACATCCGGCGGCACGACTTACGGCACTGACTCACTGACTAACGACTTCTGACTCACTGAGTGCCCTTCAAAGTATTCGCTCGCTGTACGTTTACCACCCGCTCGTACGGCGCATTCCTGACCTGCTCCACTCGCTCGGTGCTTCTGGCATCAGCGTCTCCTTCGTGTGGATTCTAGGTCATGTGGGCATCTCAGGAAACTAGTCTGCCGACGCCGCTGCCAAATCGGCGATTTTATTACCCAGATTTTTTACCTCTGTTATTCCCTCGTGCGCGATGAATGGATAGCCCTCCGGGGGAACAAGTTACGGGACGTTAATCCTCTCCCGTTGGTCTGGGGTACCTCTTCTTGTTTTTCTCGTCGGGAAGAGGGGATTTTAACTCGTTTACGTATAGGACATTGTCTTTTTAGTCATAGACACCCCGCTCCACTCTGTGAGCAGAGTGACGCACCCTTAACGGTGCGTCACATTTTAGAAGTGTGTCAGGTTTTAGCTCCATTGCGCGCTCGTGTGTGTCTGCCTGTTGGCATAGTCAACGTTTTGGCAGACGACGCGCATGCTTTTACGTTTTATTATTGACAGGGGCTTTAACCGGCGCATTTGATGCACTGAGCGTCTTATAGTTTTGTGATTTTATATTGTCAGTTTTATGGGGGATCTTCTCCCCTGGTGACATATGGCGCTATGTTCCCTTTACTTCTACAGCTCCTGACACATTTTAGTCTTTTATTGTTTTGTTTGCCTTGTTTTTTTGTATGGTTGATTTAGAATTTGTAGCCATGTTTTTTAGTTTTTTGACAAAGTGGGTTTGTGTGCCGTTTTTTAGTTCTTAGCTTTTAAATTGTATACCTTGTAAGGGCGCTGATGACCTTCGATGTTTAGCGCCCTTAACCCCATCTCATCATCATCATCTACCCTGTGTCTTTATTAGTGGGTATACGAACTATTATTACTAAAACTTGCTTATCTACTACATTTTAATCCAAATAAACCTTTGCAGAAATAGTTACATTACACATTTCGTTAGAGATACGAACAGAACAGTGATATTACGTGTTTAAGAGCAGTGTTTATGCTGACCTTAAAATTCCATACTGTTTCCATGCAATAAGAGAAACAACTGAATGTTGAAAGTACTTTAAGATAATGACCAAGTAATAACAATTCGAACAATTAATAACGGATATCTCAAAAATGGGCTATGCCACAAAACATTCATTTGAAATAAATTGTGTGTTTTAATGAGACATACGTTTTTCGTGTAGTACGTTTTCGTCTATCGCTTAACGTTTACCAGTTATACAAGATTATACAAAATTCCTTCCAAATGAAGAGGACTTCACAGGCTATTTCAGAAAATTTAGGATATGCATTTTATTTCTCAAGTAAATATTTTTAATATGTGGTATTTTAATCAAAATGTTCAGTCAATTTTAGAAAATAAAAAATTCAAAAACACATTCCATGCAAGGGGTAGTTGGGGTAGGCGGATTTCCTTGAAAATGCTCGTTTCACATCTTTGGAAGATACTGAACCTAAATTCCGAGTTTGGTACTTATGCGACTTTTATTACCTTCTCTACTACGTATAGTAAGTAGGGGAAGTATTGTATTCCACCCAAAAATTCGATACCGAGATTTCACCGGAAATACATGTTTTGAACCTCCCTGAATCCAAAAAAAGCATTTTTGGAAACATGTCCGTGTGTGTGTCTGTCTGTCTGTCTGTGTGTCTGCCTGTGAACAGCATAACTCAGAAACAAACAGTCGGATAAACACCAAACTTGGCATTTAGGTTCAGTATCTTCCAGAGATGCGACACAAAGGTTTTCAAGAAAATCCCCCCACCCCAGACTACCCTTTACATGGAACATTTTTCGAAAATTTTATTTTTCTCACAAATGGCTCTAACGATTTTGATTAAAATATCATATGTTTAAGACATCTTTACGACAAGTGAAATATATATCTCGAATTTTCTGGGAATGTCTCCAAAAGTATTCTTCATTGTGAACAACTTTTGCATAACTGGTAAATCATAAGAGATGGACAAAATTTTACTACTCAAAAGATGTAGATCGTGTTAAAATACACAATTTATGTCATGTACATTTTTTAGTTGAGTGAACCATTTTCGAGATATTGCTTGTTATTCCCTTAAATTTTCCAATACTTATACTTTTTCTCAAATTCGTTATTCATTTTTTTGTCCTGGATATGAAAACAGAATGGAATGCTCCAAATAGCAACCAGCGCTTAAAGGATTTGACTATCGCTTAGAAGCTACCATGTTCCTCTTGCATCTACAAGAAAATTAGCAATAAGATTAGCATCTCGATTAACATGAAGCATATGGAGAATAAGCGTTTGTAAAAATAGTTTGTACATGAGTAGAGAAAGTCATGTGAGCGTAACAAATAAAATTTTTTTTGAGATGTACTGTTCAGAAAAGGAACCCACACCAACGGATCTTTTTCTAAAAATGCTTCTTATGGATTCAGGGGACCTCAAAACATGTGTTTACAGTGAAATCTCGGTATAGAATGTTCTGGTGGAATGCAATACTTCCCTAAATTAATATACGTAGTAGAAAAAGTAATAAGCTATAGGAAGAATAGTTTGTATACCACTAATAACGGGTAGGGAAAGTCCTGTGAAAGTATCACATCATATTTTTATAACCTGCAATACGGCCCCTTGTTAGTCTGCTTCTTTTTTTCTTCCTATCATATTTAGCGTCCGTGTTAATTGGGTCGAAGCAGACGTAATATTACTGGTATTACCCGCCAGACGATGATGGGTCTGAAATGAGTGTGGCTTAACTAATATGACAGCACACATTGTAAATTGGATATATTTCGTATGTAGTCTTGTTGGCGAATTGAAAAATGTATGCACCAATATGTCCCAACGTAGGTTTGGCTAGACTCATTAGGGTTCTATTTTCAAGAATCCACCTGCGTCAATCTTCGGCAATACCTGAGAAGATGGTTTGTATTGACGGAGTTGTATTATAGTTCTTATGTTGGGGAGCCGCTTTCCGGTAGCCTTTGCCCCAAATGTACTTTCCGGTAGCCTCTGCCCCAAAAATGTTTAAAAAAATATTAACTTTGTAATTTTGACTGTTTCTTTAAGTATTATATATTTATGTTTGCCTCGGCTGCGTCAGTATTTTTGTTAGACACATGGATGTCTTAGCAGGGTTGTGGTGCGACTGAAGAATGTAGGCTTACGCAGATTATAAGTTTTTCTTCACTCCATTTATTGTAGCTTGACACAATTTAAATAACACTTCACTGATATAGAGAGCTCTGAGATTCTTTTATTAATTACTTGCACTTTTTAACACGTAAACTATTTTCGTCTCACACTGAATACGTATTGCATTTTTTTAGGACGTGTCTCGCGTCTGCCTACAACCAACGCGTCCAATTATGAGCACTGTCTACAAGCAACTGACTTCTAGATTTGTAAATTTTGCTGCATTTCAGTTTGATTGACTATTCCTAATCCAATAGAATACTTTTATTTAACTAAAGCTTTTTCTGGTTGTTGATTGGCTATTATATGTCATAAAATTGCATTATTGTTGCTCCAATTTTGAGTAGTAGCGTTATTACACTTTCTTAGTCATTATAGCCTCAAGGTTACCTCATTGTTAGCAACTTTTAACCTATTATTCTCACAGCTCCTACATTATTACGTGCATACAATAATATAAATATACACAATGACTGTAATATACACTTTTTATATATTGTTACATACACACGTTGCTTTAAGGTGGGCTGTTATTGAATTTATATATAATATAATTAGACTGACATCATTTAAGTGTTAAAAATACTGCCTCATACCTGAACATTTTGTGTGTTGGATGAATGGATTGAAGAGGCTGTTTCACAAGATTCTTTCTTTAGGATTTAAATGTTTAGTGCACACTGACCTGATTATTACTATGGAGTCTGTTAATAAACGATAATATTCTTTGTAGAACCCGAATTCCTGCACGTAATGGAATAGTAAAATATGAATATAAATTCCAAATGTTTAAAGAACCGGACGCTATATGCTAGCCTTAAGATTCGATACACTTTCCACGACATCGCGAGAAACAGCTGAAAATCGATAGGACTTGAAATGACTTCGGTATTGAACAATTGGTACCATAATAACGGGTATCTCGGAAATGGCTGATATCACAAAAATGTTTTTTACATAAATTGTGTGTTTTAAAGAGATCTAGATTTTATGTATAGTACATTCTTGTCTATCGCTTAACGTTTATCAGTTATGCAAAATTACATAAATTTCCTTTCGAATGAAGAGGACTGCACAAGCTATTCCCAGAAAATTCAAGGTATACATTTTATTTGTCCTGTAAATATGTTAAATATATGGTATTTTAATCAAAATCGTTAGAGCAATTTTTCATAAAATCAAAAAGTTCGGAAAATGTTCTACGTAAAGAATAGTTGTGAGTGGAGGGATTTTTTTTGAAGATTTTCGTGTCGCATCTTTAGAAGGTACTAAACTTGAATACCAAGATTTTTCGTCTTTGAGTTATGCTGTTCACGCGCGTCGCGCGTTTTTCTAAAAATTTGTTTATTTATTCATATTTTGGATATTTCGGGAAATCTCGAAATGGACTTTTTATGGGTGGAGTGCAATACCTCCTCTGTCTACTATGTACTGGTAGAGAAAGTAAAAATATGCAGCATAATATGCAAAAACAAATAAACAAAGTCAAATAAACTATTTGTTTTGTGGGTATTTCTTACCATATGGACAAGGGCTCTTGTTTGACTTTGCCAGTACTAGCACAGGTCGTCAGGTCATAGTGAGCTGAAATGAAACCAAGGGTCTTCTGTTATCAGGATTTAACCCGAGATTAGATTAGGGTGTGTGCAAGCTAGATTCAAACTGATTACTAGGAAATCTGTTCATCTCGGTGATCCTGAAAACTATGGATTGGACTCTAATACCAGTCCTTTTTTGTTGTTATTTCTACATGTCACCCCTTTGTACCCCCACAGTATGTTTTCTAGATTGTAAGTCATATGACTACCAAGTTTGGTTGAAATTGCTCCACGTGTTCCAGAGCTATGCTATATAGATAAAGGGTAGGTTATACAACCGAGGGGAACACCTCGTACAATACACCTCGTACTATGTATCCACATAGCTCTATTGTGGTTACCACCTCTCAGGAAGAGGGGATGAAGTGAAGGAACAACAGGAGGCCACAAGCTGTACGCAGACAGGCCACAGAGACACGCGGAAGTCACTAATAGTTACAGACTTGAAGACCCGTCCCACTGCTGGAACTACCTAGAGAGGGTGATGATTAGAGTTTGCTGGCTCCTAGACAGGCTACTGACCCAAGGCATTGGCTTGTAAGTCCTTGGGAGCGTAAGTCATACAAAGAGGAGAGTAATCCATTAAAGAAGAAGAAAGATTTCTTCCTGGCTCTTAGCGAGACTGCTGGGTCCGCCTTCATTCCTGGGAGCGTGTCTTCTACTCCCTCCAGGCTGCGAGTGACTAAGGCAGGCCTAGCCGGTGTTAGAATGGTGCCATGTTGGAATGTTACGGACCCGTCGTTGCTAGCGCACATCGTCGTCGGATGTGGTCACCCTTCGAGGCTTCCTTCATTCCTTGCTCTCAGCGGTCACAATGGAAACACAAAAGACTGGTACTGTGCTCCAGTTACTGGAACCCCCTCTGTCTGACTGCTCCTAACTGCTAATCACAGACTCGCAGCAGGAATATTTTATTAGCTGCATCATATCAGATGCTAGAAGCTTCCACCAAGATTGGCATGCAAACTAATGAATTAGTGAACCATCTCAAAGATCGTAAAGTGAATATGACAAGCAACATGCACTACTTGCATGTCTATAACCGACTGTGCGTGTGTTCTCTAGAGGTCTGCACGGGCTCGGGCCGGGCTTGGCCTTAATTTGTAATACATTCAACATAACATGCATTTTATTTGTGGTATAAATATATTTATATATGGTATGGTAAACAAAATATTAGCGCCATTTCTGAGAAGAAAAAGAAATTCTTTTCCAAATAAACAGAAAATAGACAAAGAATAATTGACATTTCTTGTTCTGCCATATTTAGGTGCTCAGAATAGCCAAATATCTCAGATGCATACATCCATCGCAGTACTAATAGGAGTATTAATAAATAAATGCTCGCCCTGGCCAATTTAGGATAACAGCTACAACAGCACCGCAGCTGCAAACTCCGTCTCCCTCCGTCTATCCGCACCCAGAACGTTCTGGATAGAGTGCGTAATAGGGGCGACAGGTGGTCAATAAGTCAACATTCTGCTTACTACATGAGTATTCCAGGACCTCAGCAGCCACTATTTCTGTAAAGTGGGACCTAAATTGTTCGCAGGACTTGAAGAATCTCTTACCAGCCTCCTAGCAAAGAACAAAAATTCCCATGCCGGTACTGGAAATTGAACTCGGATCCCTTTGCACCACAGTCTGCACAGTTTCCTGGAATAATAATAAAAATCTGATGTGATACATTCACATGACTTTCTCTACCCTCTATCGTTTATTCTTTCTGAAGCTTATTTTTTTTATCTAATACATTTTAATTCAAATAAACGTTTGCAGAAATAGCTGCAATACACATTTTGTTAAAGGTACAAAGGGAACAGCGATAGTCAAATGTTTAATAACTGGACCCTATGTGCTGGCCATAAAATTCCATACTGTTTCCATGCAATCGCGAGAAACACCTGAATGTTGAAAGGACTTCAACAGAATGACCAAGAAATGAACAATTCGGACTTTCAATAATGGATATCTCAGAAATGGCTTACGCCACAAAAATCTTATTTTAAATAAATTGTGTGTTTTAAAGAGATCTACATTTTTTGTGCAGTACGTTTTTGTCTGTCGCTTAAGGTTTACCATTTACACAAGATAATACAACATTTCTTTCAAATGAAGTGGACTTCACATGCTATTCCCACAAAATTCAAGATATAAATTTTATTTGTGATGTAAATATCTTTAATATATGTTATTTTAATCAAAATCTTTGGAGCCATTTTTTAGAAAATAGAAATTTTCGAAAAATCCTCTATGTAAAGGGTAGTCTGGGGTGGGGAGATTTCGTTGAAAATATTAGTGTGTCATCTTTGAAAGCTACTGAACCTAAATACCGAGTTTGGTATTTGTTCGACTTTTAATTTTTGACTTATGTTGTTCAGACACACAGAAAATACATGTACCTTATTCTAAAATACTTTTTTGCATTGAAGGTGCCTCAAAACTTGTATTTCCGGTGTAATCTCAATATAGAATTTTTGGGTGGAATGGAGTACCTTCTCATTCTACTGTGCTTTTGTAGAGAGATTAAAAACGGATTTTTTACACACATTTTGCTATTTAAGCGCCTTTTGAGCCTTTTGATGTAAATGCTTCCATCAGTAAACCAATTACAAGAACCATTCCAAAGATATTCTCAGGTTTAAAGTTTGTCCTTTTAAAGGCAATCATCAGAAAGAGATTGGTCTGCTCCTAGGGTATCTAAAGGAATGCCGATATAAAGTTTGTAAACATGGCAACTTCCCGGCGTCTCGCATCCTCTCGCTTTAGCACCGGTAATCTCATCATCCCATGTTTTGTGAAAGTGGGAAGTGGGTGCGAATAGGCTGCCGGCGTAATGAGGCTGCTAAAATCAGCCATTTTCCCGTGACAATGCACCTGAATGTTTGTAGAGGGCAGCACTGCCGATAGACATCGAGCGCTGAGGGATATTTATGGCATTATCGGAAAGTGGGAGGATGGGGGGGGGGGCCCGACATCACAAACAGAAATCCACACAAACGGCACATTCCAAAAGTGGTACATACCGCGTAAAGTTTGTTCAAATACAAAGCAAGCAATCCTTTAGATTAGTGCTTCTCTAGCCCTGCTATGCTCCACACTATCCAATATTTGCCTATTAAAATAATTTAGTATAATTATTTGAAAGCTTGTTACATATACAGGACTTTCTCTACTCAATATCATATAGCTTTTATAAACTATTCTTCCAAAAGCTTATTTTTCTACTGAGGCAGTATTTTTAACACTTAAATAATTTCAGTCTAATTATATAATATGTAAATTCAATAACAGCCCGCCTTGAAGCAATATGTGTATGTAATAATTTGTAAAATGTATGTAACAGTCATTGCATATGCTTATAGTATTGTAAACATGTTCAATAATGTTATGTGAATGCATTACGTAATTTTATAATGTAGGAGCTGTGAGAATAATAAGTTAACAGTTGCTAACAATGAGGTAACCTTGAGGCAATAATGAGTTTTAGAGTTTAAATGCTACTAGTCATTATTAGAGCAGCAATAATGTAAATTTTGGGACAGTTTAAAAATAGCTAATCAACAGCCAGAAAAAGCTTTAGTTAAATGCAGGTATTCTATTGGACTAGGATTATCCAATCAGAAACTTAAAATACAGAAATTTACAAGTTTAGACGGTTGAAATCAATTCAGTTGCCTCCAAACAGTGCTCATAACCAGACGTGTTGCCTGCAGACAATGCTCATAACTGGATGCGTTGATTGTGCGTCCTCGATAAATTTAATACCTATTCGTGTGAGACGAAAAATAAGTTTACATGTTAAAAAATACAAGTAATTAATAAAAGAATCGCACAGCTCTATATCAGTGAAGTGTTATTTAAATCGTATCAAGTATTAATAAAAGGAGTGAATTAAAACTTAAAATCTGTGTAAGCCTACATTCTTGTCGCATCACGCCCTGCCAAGATATCCATGTCTCTAAAATAATACTGACGCAGCCGAGGCAAACATAAATATAATATCTAAAGAAACGGTCAAATTACAAAGCTAATATTTTGAAACTTGGGGCGAAGGCTACCGGAAACTGGGTACTATACGTGCGGTTGCAACTACTACAAGTTCGGCTCCCTAATAGTTGAACTATAATACAACTCCTTCCATACGTGGAGCGTAACAAACCATCTTCTTCAAATTGTCGTCCATACGTGGAGCTAATAAAATAACCTTCTTCACTACCCACCTCAAGTTAATCGAGATAAAGGTTTTTAGAAATAGTTTCATTACACGTTTAAGGTATAAGGATAGTTAGACGGAGGGGCCCCTAGCCACTGGAGCACAGCATTGCACGTAGGCCACAGAGAATTCACCGGACCAGAGCTGGCTCTAGGAGCATCTCGATTTTCAGTAAGGGAGACTATTAAGAACTGGTCCAAAGTAGAACATCATGAAACCTGGCTTAACACTCCAGCAACATGGTAAACTATTTATTATAAAACCATGTAAGAAAAGAGCTGGAAGCTTACTTAAATATAGCAGTTTTCAGCGAAGAATAATTACTGCATTTGTCACAGGACATGCAACTTCACCTGATGGGAGTTTTTCAGGGTTAACTAAGATTACAGAACTAAGACTGAAAGAAACTGATACAGCCCAGCACATTATATATTACTGTAGGCTTACAGGAGATATATTGATTTTGGGAAAATGTTTTTAGAGCCAGAAGAATTTGAAACCATATCTGTTATGAGACTGTATTCCTTGATAAAGGTTGCAGGCATAGTGAATTGACTTTAAAACGATACATGTAGAACAATAAGCCCAAGGCTGAATTGTGTCCGCAGCAATCTGTATCGAACAAGACAAGATAAAGTCCATAGTTGGCCATTTGTGCTTTCAGTGCGACCCCTAGGACCAAGGGATGGAGTGTAGACGTGAAGGGCAACCAGATCCGTACGACGATGCGCGCTAGCCAGGAAGGAGCTTCAACCGGCCAACCAAGCCTGTGGGGAAATTTTCACACCGCAGATTCCACCGTCACACCGGAACGCACTAATCGCCGTCGCCTGGACCTACAGTCCTGAAGCATACGTGACATAACATGAATGAAAATGATGCGAACAGGAAATGATGGACAGTTGGGAGAATCACCCCAGCAGAGGTGCCTTCCGACCTGAACCACGAAAAAACCCATGAGCAGAGTGGCCCAAACGACGGGAAATTTCACTTGAAATTTCATATTCCTTCCATGATATCAGGGGAAACAACTAAATCAGATATTACTTCAAAATGTGAGAAAGAAATATTCAAACCAACACCAATGTATATCTTGGAAATGGTCGACTCCACAGAGTTTATTTAACGTATATTGTGTGTTTATAAGACACGTAAATTTTTTGTGTATTAGCTTTTCTCTATTACTTATGGTTTGCCAGTTATACAAAATTATACGAAATTCCTTTCGAATGAAGATTTCACAAACTATTACAGAGAATTCAAGATATACATATTTTAATTCACATGTAAATATCTTAAATACATAGAATTTTAATTAAAATCATATTTTTTGAGAAAATAAAAAATAACGAAACCTTTACATTTAAATGATGGTTTACGGAGCGGATATTCTTGAACATCTTTTGTGTCGCATATTTGGAAGATACTGAACTTAAATATTAAGTTTGGGTTTATCACACCTTTCATTTTTGAGCAAATTTGTTGACACACACACACACTCACATACGAAGGTTTTTCAAAAATACAATTTTTTTGGACTGAGGGAGCCTTAAAGCATTTATTTCCAGTCAAATCTCGACATCAAATTTTGGGTCGAATGCAATGCTGCTACATGCAGTAAAAATGAACAGCTACTAAGTCAATCTAAAAGATGCTTCAGCTAGATATTTATTATCTAATTCCTTCTTGACTTCTGTAAAAAAAAAACTTTAATCAAAAGATTTCTGGTGATTTTGGTTAACTATATTAACGTGAGAGATGGGATACTTCAAAGCCAAAAATTAATTCTTAAACGTTTGATTTATATGCATATTATCCTTTCACTCAAAAACTCCATTACCCATTGATGTAAAACTTTGTATGTAATATGCATTAAGTCGTAAGTAGAGAATAAGGCATATTGAAGTAGAATATTTTTTTGTAGTAGTTGGAAAATGCTTCATGTTTATCTGCACAACGTGAGGGAGCCAATTTGTCGCGGTAACTTCGTGTTATCTATTGCTGAGTGCCTGTTACTGTTTTACTACTTTGAGTTTGAATTTTGGGTTTTGTCCTCCGGCTAGCTATTATTACTACTCAGTCGAGCATATCTCTTGAACAGGGTGTGTAAACAGAAAGGATTTGTTACTGAAAGATAACACTTATAAAAGAATTTGTTTTTACACTTTTATTACCGTCACAATTAATTAATTTCACATATTGACTCTTGATACACGCCCGACTGAAACTGTTATATTTTCTAATATCATTATAATCACTTATTTGCTGCACATTATTAATTCGCGTATTTCACATTTATAACTAACTTTACAACGCGAGAGATTCTGTAGAATTGCGCGACGTATAACGCGTGAACGATTCTCTTAAACTGTGCGACCTTTGTATGATTCTTTTGAACTGAACGACGTATTACCCGCGAGTCCTTCTGTTGGACTGAACGATGTGTAATTAATGCACGAATGTTTCTGTTGGACTGAACGACGTTTAACTTCTGAATGATTCTGTTGGACTGAACGATGTGTACCTTATGAATTATTCTGTAAAACTGAGCGTTACCCGTCTCTGGCTCGGAATTTATACTCCCTCACACCAATATGCCTAAAGATTATAATCGAGCTACTATTGGTTAATAAAACGCGCCAACATTAGCGTCTATTTTTATATCCAATCAAAATTACGAACACATATGCTCTAGGGAAGATATTCCCTCCATTTCTAAGAAAAGCGCGCTAATCTGACGTCATTTGCTTATCTCTTCTAATTAATAAACAACTCACCTCCTCATTACATTGTTACCCGCTCTTATTGTCAGTTTCAGTGAGGCCGTGTAAACTTATTTCCTAACAATGCTTATAATTAACAAACATCTCAAATCAATGTCATACAATAATGCTTATTTACACTACAATCACTCTGGCATTTACAATGTTGTGATATAAAATACTGCCACAATATGACATCTTAATTACTTTCCTAAAGGGAAGAATGGGACATATACTCAAAAATCAAACTCTCCTCTTATAAATGAGTTTTGTGAAA
Source organism: Deroplatys truncata (assembly GCA_030765065.1). Lineage (NCBI taxonomy): Eukaryota > Metazoa > Arthropoda > Insecta > Mantodea > Mantidae > Deroplatys > Deroplatys truncata. The sequence continues at coordinate 53,398,897 of CM060987.1, forward strand.
CATTTGACATAAAATATTTTATCAAAGTATTTTATTGTTTACGAAATAATATTTAAGGAGCTAGGACAATATTTGTGACTATACTATACTCAAGCACTTAACATTTGATAAGACATTTGGATATTTTATTGAGGTTTCGTGAATTTCATAGGAATAGAAAATTATTGTAAGGATGATACAATGTTACGGAACATTTGAGCTCATGAATAGCATGCCACTTGTTACTTAAACAGCTGACAGCCTTCTCGGCCTCTTTGTAGCCAGTGCTCATGAATATTTATTCTGGTTAATTACTTTGCAGAACGGTGATGAAACCATAACAGATAAAGTCCCATTACTATAGAGCATACATTTTTGCTTTCTCTACTACGTATAGTAAGTAGGGGAAGTATTGCATTCCACCCAAAAATTCGATACCGAGATTTCACCGGAAATACATGTTTTGAGCTTAATACAAATAAAGCATTTTTGGAAACATGTAGTTGTTGGTGTGTGTGTGTGTGTGTGTGTGTGTGTGTGTGTGTGTGTGAAAAGCATAACTAAAAATCTGATGTGTTACACTCACATGACTTTCTCTACTCTTGAACAAACTATTTTTACAAAAGCTTATTCTCCATCTACTTCATGTTAATCGAGATAAACATTTGCAGACTCTATCTTATTGCTAATTGTCTTGTAGATGTAAGGGGAATATATATTTACAAGGGCAATATAGAAATACAGTAGCCTTTAAGCACATACATATCTCTTAATAGCTGGTTGCTAGGTGCAGCACCATTCCCTTTGCCACAGATTAATACTCTTTGCATATCCAAGACAAAGAAAAATGAATAACGAATTCCCTTTTGAGAAAATAAGTATTGAAAAATTTAATGGAATAACAAGCAATATCTCGAAAATGGTTCACTCAACAAAAAAATGTATATGACATAAATCGTGTATTTTAACGCGATCTAGATTTTTTAGTGTAGTAAAATTTTGTCTATCTCTTATGGTTTACCAGTTATGCAAAAGTCGCCCACAATGAAGAATACATTTGGAGACATTCCCAGAAAATTCAAGATAAAAATTTTATTTGACATGACAATATCTTAAACATATGATATTTTCATCAAAATCGTTAGAGCCATTTTTGAGAAAATTAAAATTTTCGATAAATGTTCCATGTAAAGGATAATCTGGGTTGGGGGGATTTTCTTGAAAACCTTCGTGTCGCATCTCTGGAAGATACTGAACCTAAATACCAAGTTTAGTGTTTATTCGACTGTTGGTTTTTGAGTTACGCTGTTCACAGACACACAGACAGTCACACACACAGACACACACACACGGACATGTTTCCAAAAATGCTTTTTTTGGATTCAGGGGGTCTCAAAACATGTATTTCCGGTGAAATATCGGTATCGAATTTTTGGGTGGAATACAATACTTCTCCTACTTACTCTACGTAGTAGAGGAAGTAAAAAAGCAAAACTAAAAAAACTTAATATTTCACTTTAGTAGCTTCCAAAGATGCGACACGGAGATTTTCATGGAACGTTTTTCGAAAATTTTGATTTTCTCAAAAAGGCTCTAACGATTTTGATTAAACATCATGTGTTTAAGATATTTTCATGGTAAATGAAATGTATATCTTGAAATTTCTTGGAATGTCCCCAAACGTTCTTGATTCTGAATGACTTTCGCATAACTGGTAAACCGTAAGAGATACACAAAATTTTACTAGACAAACAATGTAATTTGTTAAAACACACAATTTATTTCTTAAACATTTTTACTTTCTCTGCTACGTATAGTAAGTAGGGGAAGTATTGTATTCCACCCAAAATTTCGATACCGAGATTTAACCGGAAATACATGTTTTGAGACCCCGTGAATACAAAAAAAGCATTTTTGGAAACATGTCCGTGTGTCTGTGTGTCTGTGCGTGTGTGTGTGTCTGTGAACAGCATAACTCAGAAACGAACAGTCGGATAAACACCAAACTTGGTATTTGGGTTCAGTATCTTCCAAGGATGCGACACGAAGGTTTTCAAGAAAATCCCCCCCACCCCAAAGTACCCTTTACATGGAAGATTTTTCGGAAATTTTAATTTTCTCAAAAATGGCTCTAACGATTTTGATTAAAATATCATATGTTTAAGATATTTTTATGACAAATCAAATGTATATCTTGAATTTCCAGGGAATGTCTCCAAAAGTATTCTTTATTGTGAACGACTTTTGCATAACTGGTAAACCATAAGAGATAAACAAACTTTTACTACACAAAAAATGTAGATCGCGTTAAAATACACAATTTATGTCATATACATTTTTTTTGTTGAGTGAACCATTTTCGAGATATTGCTTGTTATTTTCTTAAATTTTCCAATACTTATACTTTTTCTCAAATTCGTTATTCAATTTTTTATGTCCTGGATATGCAAACAGAATAGAATGCGCCACATAGCAACCAGCGCTTAAAAGATTTGACTATCGCTTATAACCTACCATGTTCCCCTTGCATCTACAAGAAAATTAGCAATAAGATTGACATCTCGATATCTAGATTAACATGAAGCATATGGAGAATAAACGTTTGTAAAAATAGTTCGTACAAGAGTAGAGAAAGTCATGTGAGTGTAGCACATGAGATTTTTTGTAAAGTGAACAGTTTCTGAGATATTCCTAGTTACTTGTTGGAATTTTCTAACACATACTTTTTACAATTGGGAATTCGTTATTGTTTTTACTTTCTCTACTACGTATACATAGTAAGTAGGGGAAGTATTGCATTCCACCCAAAAATTTGATACCCGGATTGCACCGGAAATATATGTTTTGAGACCCCCTGAATCCAAAAAAAAAGCATTTTTCGAAATATGTCCGTGTGTGTGTTTGTGTGTCTGACTGTGAACAGCATAACTCAGAAACAAACAGTCGGATAAACAACATACGTGGTATTTAGGTCCAGTATCTTCCAGAGATGCAACACGAAGGTGTTCAAGAAAACCCCCCCACCCCAGATTACCCTTTACATGGAAGAGTTTACGAAAATTTGAATTTTTTCAAAAATGGCTCCAACGATTTAGATTAAAATATCATATATTTAAGATATTTTCATGACAAATAAAATGTATATCTTGAATTTTCTGGGAATGTCTCCAAAAGTATTCTTCATTGTGAACGACTTTTGCATAACTGGTAAACCATAGGAGATAGACAAAATTTTACTACACAAAAAATGTAGAGCGCATTAAAATACACAATTTATGTCATATACATTTTTGTTGTTGAGTGAACCATTTTCGAGATATTGCTTGTTATTCCCTTAAATTTTTCAATACTTATTTTCTCAAATGGGAATTCGTTATTCATTTCTTTGTCTTGGATATGCAAAGAGTATTAATCTGTGGCAAAGAGAATGGTGCTGCACCTAGCAACCAGCTAGGCTACTGTATTTCTATATTGCTCTTGTAAATATATATTCCTCTTACATCTACAAGAAACTTAGCAATAAGATAGAGTCTGCAAATGTTTATCTTGATTAACATGAAGTAGATGGAGAATAAGCGTTTGTAAAAATAGTTTGTACAAGAGTAGGAAAGTCATGTAAGTGTAACATATCAGATTTTTTCTCCTATTTAACAATATACATCGTTAATCTATTTCCACACATAAAGGAGTTAGATAAAAGTATGAGATAATGTTTCTGAAAGGAACTTAGGAAGTAAATTCAAGACAAAGCATGGTAAAGATATACGGTGAAATGCTGATAGCATAGGACAACTTAAAAATTACTGAAACTGTTGATGGCGAAGACATGTATGTACCGTTTCCTCTCCTTTCATTAGATGTTAAAGGACTGTGGCTTCAAAAAATGAGTAAGCACATTTTTCATCATTTCCGGTCAGAGCTGAACAGATTTGGCCGGAGATGAAAGAGGATTTGAAATGATATAATGGGCGGACCGGGAATTACCGAATGGTAACTAACGGGACATGAACAAATTGCATTTTAGGGGATGTAAACTAACCCAATTTAAGCATAAGCTAATCACTAGAAGAATATTGTGAGCATTTGTAATCCGTAGTCTGTCAATTTCTAGTTGTTGGGGATTCTACGCCTTAAAGTACTTAATGTAATTCAGTGTCCGTTTACCACACAATTTCTAGGGAATAAACTAAACATGTCACTGTCTCACTTCCCCAGCATCAAAATTACCGCTGAACTTGTTCCTCATAATACTAACTATTTGGCTTTGTCTGTCATAAGTTGCCAATGTTTGTTTTAGAGCGCTGTAGCTGCTCGATTGTTTCAGCTTGTGGATGACACTTGTAATTATCTTATGGCTTCTGAAATCCTAAAACCTATCTCGCCTCAGTATGCCCCAGGGTCATAACTAGAGCCTGGAAGTTGCAAAATGCCTTTTCTATTTGGATGGATATAATAAAGAGTTAAATAGAGATGAACATGTTTCCGTACATTTAGTGACGGTAGGACAGTTTTTTACTTTCTCTACTACGTATAGCAAGTAGGGTAGTATTCCACCCAAAAATTCGATACCGAGATTTCAACGGAAATACATGTTTTGAGACCCCCTGAATCCAAAAAAAAGCATTTTTGGAAACATGTCCGTGTGTGTGTGTCTGTGAACAGCATAACTCAGAAACGAACAGTCGGATAAACACCAAACTTGGTATTTAGCTTCAGTATCTTCCAGAGATGCAACACGAAGGTTTTCAAGAAAATCATCCCACCCCAGACTAGCCTTTATATGGAACATTTTTCGAAAATTTTAATTTTCCCAAAAATGGCTCTAACGATTTTGATTAAAACATCATATGTTTAAGATATTTTCATGACAAATAAAATGTATATCTCGAATTTTCTGAGACTGTCTCCAAAAGTATTCTTCATTGTGAACGACTTTTGCATAACTGGTAAACCATAAGAGATAGACATAATTTTACTACACATAAAATGTAGATCACGTTAAAATACACAATTTGTCATATATATTTCTTTTGTTGAGTGAACCGCTTTCGATATATTGCTTGTTATTCCCTGAAATTTTTCAATACTCTTTCTCAAATTCGTTATTCATTTTTTTATGTCCTGGACATGCAAAGAGAATGGAATGCGCCACATAGCAACCAGCGTTAAAAATTTGACAATCGCTTAAAACCTACCATATTCCCCTTGCATCTACAAGAAAAGTAGCTATAAGATTGACATCTCGATATCTCGATTAACATGAAGCAAATGGAGAATAAGCGTTTGTAAAAATAGTTTGTACAAGAGTAGAGAAAGTCATGAGAGTGTAACACATCAGATTTTTATTTTAATTTTTTTTGCCTATTTTAGATTGTTGCCTATTTTGAGGTTTAAAACCTTTTTTCCTGTTTTGGATCGTTATGGCTGTGCTTATTTACACACAAAAATTTCAGTGTACGAAAGTGAAAAAAATGTTGCACAAATACTGAAAAGAACCTTCCACTTCAAAAATATTTATTGAGGACCTTTATTCTCTATAAATGCCTTTGTTTTCAAACAGTCAAAGCTAACTACTCAAAGAATGCAATTAAGCTCTTAAATAACAGAACCTATGAAAGGAATGCAGGAGCTTGCATAAAAAGGCAACTAAAGCCTAGAAAGTTCTCTGCCCGAAAATGCTCTATCTGAAATGTCTAGGCCATGGGTTGCACAGAATCGTCGAAGAAGTAAAAAGGTCTGTGTCCTCTTTTGGGTAAATTGGTTTCAAACACCAAGGTCTTCCTAAAATCACCCTCCCGAAAGTGGTATTTTAAGGAAGTGGAACCAGAACTCGCTTTACCTCCCCAGCCAGTTCTCACCAGATGGGTAACCTGGATCTCTGCAGCCATATATTACAGCAACAATTTGGACCAGATATGCGAGGTATTTGATGCTGTATCAGAAGACGAAGGTGCTTCATTTCGCGAGATGAAGAAGTTGTTGTAAAAGGAGAACTCGGCAACAATCTTGAAGTTTATAGCAACACGTTATAGTGTGCTCCCGGTCGCTTCTGTCTTGAAGTTGGAGAAAACGGCTAATACGCTAGTGTCACCCATGGCGATCTTTGAAGATGTAATAAATCAACTGCTGCAAGTACCAGGAGAGAAAGGAAAACGTTTTGGTCAAATAAACGTGTTACGAGTGCCAATGTCAACCTAGAAAAGCTTAGGAACATTTTTGATGTCCTGAAAATGAACGTTCTGTTTTAAATATGCTCCATTCACTTCAGTGGAAGTAGAACGTTATTTTTCCATGTTGGAAAACGTTCTCTCTGACAGGCGGCTGATTATTGCAGTTGACTTCTTGAGAAAACACCATGTTATTGCTTTTAATAAAGTTGTAATAAACATATTGAATATCTTAGATAGCTATTTTCATTAATAAGGAGTGGAATTACTCTGTGTTTTCACTTTCAATAAATGCCTATTTTATTTATATTACTGGCTATTTTCGGTATTTTAATTTCCTTTTTGCCTGCGTATTTTAACCAAAATTTCTGAACTTCTGAGCTCTACTCATGACATTCCAACCTCACTTTCTCAGCATGCTTACCTGAAAGTAAAATAGAATATTCTGTCCTGAAAAATAAATTTAAATAGAATAATACTGGAGCATTAACAGAAAATACTAGCTAGATATTAAGTATTTAAACAGTTTATTACCAACCTACTACATTTCAGGTGATTTATTCCACAGTGCAGTAATGCATAAGGCTGATTGTTGTAAAGGACAAGCTACAATTAATGTAACATGGCTTTATCACCGCTATTACATATGAGGCTGTTAGTATGTTACCATTTATGGAATACGTATATGTGCTGGTGCATTTTAGTGGTGCTGCAATAGTCATGCTATGAAGGTGAGCTAAGTGATAATAATGAACATGCATACAATATTATTAATTTGTAAATAATTAAATTCACTTATATCCCATACAGAACACATAACTAAGTTTTTTATATGCTAGGAACAGGAGGAAGCCTGCCATGGTATGTATAGGGCAAATTTCATCAACCAGGAAAATTGTCTGCTTTTAACAATTTTATCGTATAATAACTGTTTAAGAAATAATTATGACTAGGTGTTTAACAATTTCACCATTCTATAAACAATTTAAATTCACTTTAACATTTTACTATATTAACCTTCAGACTGTTAAACGTTTTAGTTTTTATGAATGAAATATCCAATTTAGAATTTTGAAATTTTTGTAATGTGTTACAAATTTAATTAGGTTTATTATCATAAAATAGTTCCGTAAAATGTTCAATAAATAAAATATTAAAAACATAAAATACAAGTTTGAGTCCATTTGGATCCCTCATAGCAGTTCATGTCTCATAAAATTTTCTCTTGAGAATTTTATGTTGGCTGCCTTGTGTTTTTCAGTTATTCTAGCATGTATTGTTGGTTTGAAATTGTGTGGAAGCAGTTCAGTACCCTTCTAGTGTGTATTGTAAGGTGTAGTCATCTCGAAACGGAAAGGTGAAATGTTTAAAAGGCCAATGTCAGTTATGTACAAGAAAATGATAAAAAAAACTGGAACAAAGTGTGAGAGTTGCAAGAAACTTATTTGTGATACCAACTGTAAGAACATGCAGAGAGTAGTGTGTCTTGGATGTTACAATTAGTGAACATTGAGGCAGTATTTTTAACACTTAAATGATTTCAGTCTAATTATATAATATATAAATTCAATAACAGCGTCTTAAAGCAATATGTGTATATAACAATACATAAAAAGTGTATATTACAGTCATTGTATATGTTTATATTATTGTATACATGTGTAATAATGTTATGTGAATGTATTACGTAATTTAATAATGTAGGAGCTATGAGAATAATAGGTTAAAACTTGCTAACAATGAGGTAACAATGAGGTAACCTTGACGCAGTAATGAATTTGAAAGTTTAATAATACTATTTATAAATCTTGGAAGCAATAATTTTTGTAACAGTTTATAAAATAGCCAATCAACAACCATAAAAAGCTTTAGTTAAATGAAGGTATTCTATTGGAGTAGGATTAGCAATCAGAGACTTGAAATACAGAAATTTACAAATTTAAGCGGTAGAAATCAAGTCGGTTGCTTGTAGACAGCACTCATAACTGGACGCGTTGGTTGCAGACAGTGTTCCTAACCGGACGAGAGATGTGTCCTCCAGAAATTTAATAGGTATTCGTGCGAGACAAAAATAGTTTACGTGTTTAAAAAGTGCAAGTATTTAATAAAAGAATCTTACAGTTCTCTCTATATCGGTGAAGTGTTATTTAAATCGTGTCAAGCATTAACAAAAGGAGTGAAGTAAAATTATAATCTGTGTAAGCTTACATTCTTCAGTCGCACTATTCCCTGCTAAGACATTCATGTGTCTAAAAAATATAAATACTGACGCAGTCGAGGCAAACATAAATATATAATATTTAAAGAAACAATCAAAATTACAAAGTTAATATTTTTTAAACATTTGGGGCAAAGGCCACCGGAAAGTACATTTGGGGCGAAGGCTACCGGAAACTTTTTACCATACGTGCGGTTGCAACTAACTTCAAGTTCGGCTCCCCAACATAAGAAATACAATACAACACCTATAATACACCTTCAAATTGGCTCCCAAACCGTGGGGCAAATAACAATACAACTTCTTCAACATGAATTGTAAGACTCCACGTAATAAACTTAAACGGTACTGGCAGTACATTATAAAAATGTTAAAATGCAGTTGTAAATTCCAGTGAAAAATAAAACATAGAATAAAGTGAAAAAAGAAACTAAAATCAATTATTTCATCTAATGCTATGGTGCTCGAAAATAAAAATAATATTGTAATTTGTAATTCGGTTGTTTATTTGACAGTGCTAATTTTGAGGTATATTGTTGGTAAAAAATGTTGAGACATCAGAATTGTTGTTTTACAATGATTTTATTTGTTCTAGGTAGAACATAAGATAATTATATTGTGTTAATTCGAGTTTTCTGCCTGAGTCCACTTGGTGGTTTAAGGAGGTACAAAAGCATAGCAATCTGAAGGTTAACATGGCTGTGAATACTACTTTGGCATACTGACCCCATTCAATATTACGTCTTTCTTGACAGTGGCTTCAACATGAACGATATTTAAATTGCAAGACTCAGTTTTAAATAACTTTGCTTTATACAACATTCTCAACCTCAATTTTAAAGTTGAAACTAACTAACTGTCTTGCTTTATATGAAATTGAGAAAAGAAAATAGCTGTCGTAAATATTATCCGTTTAAATAAGGCTTCAATGGCGTTCTCCATTCTCCTAGGCAAACTTCGACGAGGTCTCGTAGCATAAACACTTGAATGAACAGGCTGGCTTTTCAACAAGCTGGCGTATGGAGTTCTTGTGTAATACCGCGCAGATTGAAGTAGTGACGAGGTTTAGCAATGCAGAAGCTCAGCCAGGCCAGCGGGGACCTAAGTTGCGTCCCCAGGCATAAATCGACCCGTAAGTTGCGTCCTTTGGGTTACGTTAATTCCGTCCCTTGACGCTTTAAAAATAAGAGATGTCCATCAACATAAGTAAATCGTAAATAAACATTTTCTTTCCCCTTTAAAGACTTGGGACTGTCAGTAACGTGGATTAAGTTGGTGGTATAATTAAAATGTTTAGAAAGTTAAAAGTAATTGAACCCAATTAAAGATATGGGTAATGAATTTTGATAAACATTCATTCATACTAGCGTATAAGCAATAACCTTTAAAAGCCGTAGTCTTGATATTTCTTTTTGTTGGAAAGCTAGCATTTGTTTTTCTAGAAATTTTTCCGTATTAATAATAGCTCTTCTTTTCCATTAACTTCTGAAGGCTATATACGTTTTCGATTGGTATCTTTAAGTATACCGCGAAACTGTAAAAGTTAGGTTGATTTGTGGTAAGACTGTTTCGATTTCTTGTGAAATGATTCACAACCGTTCGTGGTTCTTTTAGTTGTAAAAGAAAATTCAGGTCATATATTTGATGGAAACTCGGCATCAACATGTGTCTCAAAATAGATTAAGGGAAGGTCCATTGCTGATACGCTGCTATTATGTGGAATACGCCTATGAATGTAGATTCAGAAAACATAATGTTGCCGATTCGTTGCTACGACGTAACATAGCGCTATGATATGTGGTTTCATAAAATATCATGTTTACTTGTCTCGTTTGTATAGGTATACACTCCTCGATGGACAAGCTTACGAGCTTTCTAAACGCTTCTTCTAAACTGATAATAATCAATGAAATACCCTGGATTGGACGCAATTTACCTGCAGCCTTTGCCAGTCGTTCCTGGTATATACTGGGTGTTAAAAAGTATTCCATATTTTGAGAGGTGGTAGTATGGACCAAAACAAGAAAAAAGGTCCAGTAAACATGGGTTCTAAAATGCATACCTTAAGAGCTAACAGCACTTCATCTTCGCTACCGTGAAAAATCTCTTCTACTGTAAGGCCATTGGTATTACGTATGACTACAGAATGCAGTAAACAAATGAGGACACATTACTCTGTCGCTGTGAAACAGCAACGCTTCTGATGTAATCTGCTTGCGATTACATACGAGCTGCACTTGTGAACCATCGTCAAAGGAATGGTACTCATTCTAGTAAGGCATGCTTCTGTTTGACGTCTTAGGGAATCACACACTCTCTGAAAGACTCCAGGTTGGTCACGGATGCTCTGGCGGGCATTGATGATAGCTTCCTGTAGTGTTTGTACATCATTAATGGGGATTGCATATACCAAAGATTTAAAGATAAAACTACAACGTAAAAGCATTTCACAAACTTATCAAAACACAAACTGATTCCATTAATATGCACTCACTTGCCCAGAACTGTGAACACTAACTGATGCTTCCTTCATGCAGAATGCATGGACAATAACATTTGTTTACTACCTCCTGCAGGTGGTATGCAATAGCAAAGAGCTTGCAGTGGAAGAGATGCTCACAGCAGTGAAGGCGAACAAGTGCTCATAGCTCTTAACGTATGCATTTTAGAACCTATGTTTGCCGGGCATTGTTTTCTTATTTTGGTCCACAATATCACCTCTCAAAATGTGGAATACTTTTTTTAACACTTGGTATATGCTGGGGAGGGAACAAAGTTCAATCTGCAAATTCTCTTTGTAGGGTTACTATCTCTTTCGAGAATTTTCTCTGTGTCTGATCACGAAAGCCAGGACAAATCTCCTTTGGCTTGCAATGTGTGCACTCTGCCAGTTTGTTTCGACAGTACGGCAAGCGGAAGGGGTTACCACAGGTAACCCGCAACTGCAAACAGAAGCGTCAGGGGTAGAAGAGAACATAAACACCGAGCTCAGAGAGAGCAACTTCACCATACCAGTAACGCAAGCGAAATACTGACTGTGTCATCCTGTGTTCCTGGTTTCAGTACGTCGTCTAGTCTAGGTAGGGTGGTAATTACGTTAATTCCTCGTTTAATGGATATTTGTCCTATCTCTACTCATCACATATGTTGTGTGTTGCCTAAATTGCAGAGTGTTTGCTTCAGGCACAAAGGGGTAAAAATGCATGGCAGTTTACAGCATAATTTGCATACAATTTAGCTCGTGTGTGTCCAATTTCTCTTTATACTGAGTTGGCAAAAGTTGGGGAGTTGAATCATATTTTGAAAACGTAAAAGAGCAGTTATTAGATATAAATTAAATGCAACAGCGTGTCTAATCATCAGCGCAAAAATTGAAAGTACATGTAGGATCAAGTTTTCTCACAGTAACTGAGATTGTCTCGAAGGTCCATCGGATATTGCGAACGATTAGAGAACTTCATTGTAATTTGGTTGCCTTTTTACGGTAACTCAGTGGTAGAAAGTCCAAACCAAAGTTAAAGATGCGTGGTTCGAGTACTGCAAAGGCAAAATATTTTTCAAATCTCATTCAACTTACTTTACTTTATTAAAATCAACACATGATTATGGTTATCAGTAAGCGGAGGAGAATTTCATTACTTAGGCTTCTGGAAATCTCCATGAGTAAGGGATGCAAGAAAGGACACAGAGGGCATCCAAATCTCGGGTGACAGGCTTGGACAAGCCGGGGTCCCTAACATCTCTACGTATTATATTGCCCCATAGAGAGGACTCTCAGAGAGCAAGTCTCACATCAAACGCTATGGCAGACCGTTTCTTAAAGCAATGACGATGACCAGTTGACGGAGAGGACACCTAATACCGCAATTCCCAATGGAACTTTTGGTGTATACCCCCGGGAGGAACGGATGAGGTGAGGAAACCGCAGGAGACATATGGGCTGTTGAACTCGTATTGCTTGAGTTGAAGATTTGTCCGAAAGAAGGTAATTAGGAAGTTAGGTTAACGAAAATCATTAGCATCAGCCGAGGATAGAGCACATTAGTTTATGGATTCTGGGAACGCAGTTAAGGGGTGAATTCAGGTTTGCATGGTCTCGTCGGCCAATTCTGCAAGGATTGAATGAAATTTTCAGAGTTAGGGGAGGTAATCATAGGATTTTAAATATTAGCCCGGGCGTGGAATATTGTAACTGGAGCTTAAGTTAAGAAAGGCGTGTAATTAAATCGGTGAGTTACTGTGGTATCGGCGTTGGTACTTAAATTCGTTCGTGCTTACCTTTGTGCACACAGTTGTGCATACATTCGCCACTCTGGATACTTGTGACTATTTGTGTGTGTTTTAAGCTCCTAGTGACGCGCCTTGTGCGAGTAAGATTTAGCGGCAATTGCGAGGGATCTTTCCGGTAAGCGTTTTAGCGACTCACGGCAAGTCATGCTTCTAGTTTATTGTAGCAGAAACAGTTATTTCAAACCGTAAAGTTGATAAATTAACTCGTTTCAATAGCTCAAGTATTAAATCACATTAAATTTCTCACTCAATTTAAAGTGGTGTTGTCCTGTCACAATACATCCACGCATACCCTGAGAAAGTACTTATAGCTCTACCATTGGAGCAACTGGTGCACAAGATAACAGGACGATTTACGAGATAAAACAAGAAGAAGGTAAAGTATATGGCTTCAAAATGATGTCCATCGTTTTGTATCATAACATACAGTACACAAATCACAGAACAAAATGTTGAGATATATTCTATGAATTTCATTCAACAGTGTTGCTGATTTATATACTTGCACTACTTAAGTTACTTTATGTGTCTTCTTTTCTTCTTCTTCTTCTTCTTCTTCTTCTTCTTCTTCTTCTTCTTCTTCTTCTTCTTCTTCTTATTATTATTATTATTATTATTATTATTATTATTATTATTATTATTATTATTATTATTATTATTATTATTATTATTATTATTATTATTATTATTATTATTATTCTGGTGTTGCAGCAATATAAGTTTCTATTTTAACTGTGTTATGCTTTAGTTTGTGACAATTTGTTATCTTTTTTCTGTGTTGTTTTCACTTACATTAATTTAAAATAAATGTACAATTTACTTTATGTATTTTTATCTCACTACTAAGATTTCAAAAGCGTGACTTTTAAGTTCACATTAATGTTATAAAATAAGACTTACCTATTTGTCAGAATTGTCTTATATTTTATGCTCTTCTTCTAAATTCTATAAAATTCTAAATTGTAAATGTATAAACGCCACAAAATGCTAAATATGCAAACCAAATGAATAAATTTCTGATTTCAAATTGTTAAAACTCACTATCCCTAATTATGACGTATTTTCTATAGCAATTATGTAATACCGGTATTCCAGTTTTCCACGACTTAGAGACAGATGATGAAAACATTTTGCGATATTCTTTTCTCTGAACAACGAAGATGCAAAAGTCTCCTTCGTTATGAAATATAGAATAATTAATAATTAATATGTTGTGCTGATATGAGCTAAATCAGAACAACTGCACACTTCTGTCCTAAGAAGAGAGTGCATGCAAGTGGCTGTTTAGCTTATCGGTCCAATACGCCAGGTAATAACAAATTAAATACAGGAAGACAAGCCTATTTCTCATGTACAAACATAGTAAGAGTGCTATGGAGAGCTATGGATGCCGAAATATTTCACGACTTATTTCCTACAATTTATTAAGATAGACTTGCATAAAATGTTATATCCAACTCAAATCTCCCGTGAAAATTGTTGCATTCACTGTCCTTCGCGTGATAAACATTCTCTCGTGCCATTCTCATCAAGACAATTGTTGCAAAAATTTTTGTTAGCCACATAACTTACATAAAAAGCAACATACATGTGCCTTTAACCCTTTCACGCCATGACGTCGCCACTAAAAGATTGCCTAGTCGACAGTGCAAGATAGTTCCATCGTTACGCGCAGTGTATTTTTGCAAATATACTCATTTGCTTACATCGGCGAGATGAGAACCCGTAAATTCCAAAGCACGGTTCAGTACTTCCACGATGGCATGCGAAGTGAGGTTCACATTTTTCACAGTGTCACACACACACACGCTGGTAGGTCAAATGAAAATTACATCCGCACGTAACAGATGTTACTCTACAATTTCTTGCTTTCTTTGCTCTGCTTATTTTCGTTCTGCTGAGCATAGCTAGGCAAGCATTCTGACATCCGTGATCTCCGAGTTGCATAGCATTCAGGCGTACTATTCATGTATTTTTGTCATCACCGGAACGAATATGTTGAATATTTATTATGACTATAGCGGAATATTTTATATTCTTTTTTATGGGACGCTAAACACACAATATTATTTTCTGTAGTTCAATTTTTCTGAAAAAAGTAATCTTGAAGTTCTTTTTATTTAATTATAACATTCTACAAATTTGGAAAACAAGACTCATGCCAATTAAATTATATTTTACTAAAATATTTCGTCACCTGGATCCTTAAAACAGTTTTAATATTAATCTCTTTAAATGAAACATTTGTATGTAAATGTTATGTGTATTAGAGTTAAATGAACTTTAGCATGTAATAGGTTTGTTGTCAAAAAAGTAGTCTGAGGACGTAACATATTTATTTTTAGTTTTTAGGGTTATGTTAGGGTTATACAACCCAGGGGGACACGTTGATACTTAGACCTAGGCATATAGATCCATTGTAGCTAACCATCTCCCAGGAGGAAGGGATGAAGTGAGTGAATCACAGGAGGCTACAGGCCACGAGACGCGCTGAAATCCCTAACAGTTACAGGCACGAAGACCCGCCCTACTTGCTGAAGCTGTCTAGAGAGGACGACCAAGCAGCCCTCTAGTGTTCACGAGGAGTACTCTTTCCGCGCCATCTGTCCCGCACCGCCTACACCGCGACACCTAGAAGCACACCTGAAAGTTTAGAAGGAATTGGAATTGAGTGGAAATTATGGAATGAAAATCCTGGTAGATGAGAAACCGCCCCCAGGGTCTGCTTACCGATCCGGGGAAACCACGAAAAACCCATGGTAAGAGTGGACAGTCGCCGGTAATCGAACGCAGAACCTCCCGAATGCGAGCCTCACAGATTATTGTGTACACATCTGGCTCGATTGTTTAGAGTTTACTTATTAAAATAAAAACACAAAAATACGCAATATTGTTCTCAAAAGAAGGTCATATTATAAACTGGCTGAAGAAATTAAAAAAAGTACTTAAGATATAGCCCTGTAAAATTTCCATAAAGACTGATTAGTATTTACTGCAAAATAAAAACGAGTCTTAGAAGTAAAATGTGATGTTTTCTTTCACATGACTGTCTTATACTTCAAATTGACTCTAATTGTAGTTTCCCATTTAAAAAAAAATTGAATTGACCCTAAAATGACCATAACGTCCTCCAGATAAAACACGAATAATTTCCTCCATAATATCAAAAAAGTTTTATTGCAGAAATTTCTTTCTACAACGCTTACTTTTGAAGACACTGTACAGTCTCAACTTAAATGGTCCATCCTGTATAATTTCTACATACTATTCTTGCAAAAGCTTATTTTTCTATCCACTTTGTGTTAATCCAGAAAAGCTTTGCAGAATTCCTGTAAATACCCATTTAGCTATGGCTACAAAGGGGGTAAAGGAGACTGAAGCGATAGTGAAATGTTTACAAACATATTTTGGTCTTGATATAGCGCATTATTTTGTGACAATGCAGCAAAAAGAATGAATGGTGTATTGAACTAATGACAACGGATATATCGGAAATGTTATTTATAATCGTTATTTTTAAATTGGGTGTTTTAAAGCGATCTACCTTTTCATGTAGTAAGGTTTTGTTATCTCATATGGTTTACCAGTAATACAAAATTAATTCAGAATGCAAAGGAATTTGTAGGATATTTGCAGAAAATTCAAGACATACACTTTATTGGCCATGTAAATATCTCAAACCTATTATATTTTAAACAAAATCGTAGAATCGTTTTCAGGAAATCTAAAGGAACGAAACATTTTTACTTTCTCTACTACGTATAGTAAGTAGGGGAAGTATTGTATTCCACCCAAAAATTCGATACCGAGATTTCACCGGAAATATATGTTTTGAGACCCCCTGAATCCAAAAAAAAGCATTTTTGGAAACGTGTCCGTGTGTGTGTCTGTGTGTGAGTGCGTCTGTCTGTGGACAGCATAACTCAGAAACGAACAGTCGGATAAGCACCAAACGTGGTATTTAGGTTCAGTATCTTTCAAGGATGCGACACGAATGTTTTCATGAAAATCCCCCCCCCACCCCAGATTACCCTTTAAATGGAAGATTTTTCGAAAAATTTAATTTTCTCAAAAATGGCTCTAACGATTTTGATTAAAATATCATATGTTTAAGATATTTTCATGACAAATAAAATGTATATCTTGAATTTTCTAGGAATGTCTCCAAAAGTATTCTTCATTGTGAACGACTTTTGCATAACTGGTAAACCATAAGAGATAGACAAAAGTTTACTACACAAAAAATGTAGATCGCGTTAAAATACACAATTTATGTCATATACATTTTTTTGTTGAGTGAACCATTTTCGAGATATTACTTGTCATTCCCTTAAATTTTTCAATACTTATTTTCTCAAATGGGAATTCGTTATTCATTTTTTGTCTTGGATATGGAAAGAGTATTAATCTGTGGGAAAGGGAATGGTGCTGCACCTAGCAACCAGCTATTAAGAGATATGTATGTGCTTAAAGGCTACTGTATTTCTATATTGCCCTTGTAAATATATATTCCCCTTACATCTACAAGAAAATTAGCAATAAGATAGACTCTGCAAATGTTTATCTCGATTAACATGAAGTAGATGGAGAATAAGCGTTTGTATAAATAGTTTGTACAAGAGTAGAGAAAGTCACGTGAGTGTAACACATCAGATTGTTTATTCAGGGACCTCAAAACATGTTCTTACTTTAAAATCTCTATATTGAATGTTTGGATAGAATGCCATAATTCCTCTACCGACTGTAAGTAGGTGCTAAAGCAAGTGAACAAAAGTGAAACTTGTGGGAAATAGATTTGAATGCGCATACATTTCCTGCCGACATAACCAGTTGTTTTCATCATAGTCGGAGGTTTGAATTTTTCAGGCATTCTATACGTAGATGCCCCATTTAAGCAATTTTGGGCTGATAGCTGCTACGAAAGCTGTTGCTTATGAGAATAACTGCAGGAACACACACACACACACACACACACACACACACACACACACACACACACTGTTTGCATAAATATGTTACAATGACAGGAATTCAAAACCACATCACGAATAAAATCATTTTACAGATATCCTTTGCACCTACATAAGTCATCACATTTAAATTGACGAATGTACAGCATACCTTTTCTAAAAATGTCTTTTTTGGATTAAGGTGACCTCAAAACATGTACTTCCGGTAAAATCTAGGTATAGAATTTTTGGTTGGAGTGCAGTACCTTCTTTACCTTATATGTATACGGAACGCCAAAGAAACTCTTCTGCGGATTTTGTATCGCCATCTGGGGTCTTTTGAGGCGTGTCCTTCACCTTACCTATCGCAGAGCGTAGTGGCTTGATAACTCAGCAATAACGGGGAAAAGAGGGGAGGTTGATGCCTTTGCTTTCTCTGGTGTTATTGAAACCAAAGCATGTATATTGTCTCAGAACCAGTCATGCCGTATACTAGCGAAATTACTCGTGGACATATCGTGGGTAATGGGGAGGCTGGTCGCACTGTTACAGCAATTGCAATGGCAATGCATAAAAGTGTTTTATATTAAATTACTAGATAAAATATTCCAGGAAAGTGGAGAAGACGGTCTACATACTCATCCGAAAGATGGCACTCTGCGTAAAACATCCTGAGATGATGACATTCGTTTACTAAATTCAAATTACTCTTTTGTTATAATTGACAGATCATGTTTAGAAACTAGAGATAAATATGTATATGTATATGGTTTACCGAATATGACATGAATATTATAGCAATAAAATTGGGCTATATTTTTGTCTATAATCCTGTTGTATTCCTATGATCATCAATATGTTAGTAAAGATATATTAGCCAATTATAGTTTGAAGTATAGGGGAAACAAGCTGCTTCATTTATTATTATTTAGTTAAGTTTGCTGTTATGTAGCAACAAGCATTGATACCACTGTGCGAATACAGTTATGTTTTGCTTTTGTTATAAAGTGCTGCCTTGCTAAGTATTTAATGAATAGTATTCAAGCTTTAATTTGGCCCCCGCTGAAAATCTTCTCACACTACACATTCTAATTTCGCTAAGTTGGCGCTCATCAAGTTTTCCCCTTAGCTTTTAACCTTTTAAAGGCGCGTCCTGCACTGGCCGATAAAGTGTGGGCTACCAATCAGGATAAGAGGTCTGTATGACAAACTAAATGCACTCACTCTACCTCTTTCTCTTTTAGCCAATACGATTGAGAGCGTAAACATATATTTCATTACTACGCATTTTGTAATATTTGTTGTTGTTATTTGTGTAACTATTTGGCATAAAGACTGGCGCACCCTTGCACCGTGGCCTAAAGCAACCAATGAAATGGCTATGGCTTCGCAAGGCCACGCACAACGATAAATACTGTGACATAGGCGGGAGGGGCAGTGAGATTTTCTTTGGCGCTCGTTGTACATGGTGGAGAAAGTAATAACTATCTCATTTTGGCAGGCGTTTTAGCCTACTGAGATCATCAAAAGAAGCCTTCCTATTCTTTGTGGAATATAGATTTAAAAACATCTGAACCACTTTCGTTCAGATGAAATATGTAACCAGATGAATGTCACTGATATATATATCTTCAAAAAGCTAGGCAAGATTACAGGAAATGCTTTTACAACATCTCAAGAGTGCACTTTCTTTAAACAGGCTTTATAGAAAAAGTATTAATGCTTAAAGCTTAATAATTAACGCCGTATAGTTGTTTCTGAGCGCGGCGGTTAAGCAATTTAAAGCTGTAACGTGTAACTGCCACTGTTTGCCTCATTACCACGCAACAGCCGACATTTGTTGGTGCAGAATGGCAGCGGAAGTTAAATTCCCCATTTTTACGTTCGGTGTTGTGAACAACGGGCCGTAGTAGGTATTTATTACGCATTCTAAAATACCAAATTTCAGTCACTTGCATAGTGTATCCAAATGTCTGAGGGAAGAATGAAATGCAGTTGTGAATAACCTTCACTGTGATTTTATATGAGTACAGTCACCGCTATTATTCAGTAACTATTAATATCTAGTTTTATACAGCCCAATTTGGAGTAGAAGTTTTATAATGCAATTGTTGATAAATCGTAATCTGCAGTTAGTGTTGAACTAAAATTTTATTAATTACTCAGTAAATTCTGAATGCTATTATTTTGCATGATGAAGAAATTGTGCTATTTCACTTACAGACCAAACTAGTTGACTCCGTGGTAACATGGGAGGCTCGCATTCAGAAGCTTCAGAGTTTGATACTGTCGGCCACCCTTCTGGTTTACCCGGGTCGGTAGGTGCATCCTAGCGTGGTTCTCCTTCTACCATGAATTCACTATTCCCAATATTTCCTTTCATCTGTTTGAGGGTTGTAGGACCAACGGCGGTATGTGTGTTGCGGCGGGACGATGGAAATTGCGCTTTGGATAGATTTCTCCCTGGAGCTTGGCTAGAATGCACTTATCGGTTCATCGCTTTGTGCAAGGCAAAACGTGTTGAAAATAATTACACTTAAAATGACTGCTAGCGAATCAACAAAACATCTGAAATCTCTCTTTTTTAACGTCATTTCTCTTGTTTCAAGAAGCACGTTCTAAACGTCATGTCTGTTAGTTTCAGGAATCAATATAATATTATTGATATTTTACAAATTCGAGCGCTGTCTAAAATAGTTGCTTATGCAACGATTCTATAATGGGAGTTATTAAGACGCGAGTGTCGCGTACTTTCGACGCGAGCTCGCTCGCATCGAAAACTTCGAGCGTCTAAATAACCATTATATGAGAGTTGCATACAGTAGTTTTTCTGACATTTAGATATATAATAAATATTTAATATTTAGATGCATACGAAAGAAAATAAAAATGTGATAAATAAATTTCTCGATACGTATTTTAGATGCGCTTCGATAACATGTGAATATCGATTTAAGGTCGCCGGTATTGATTCTACAAGATGGAGACAGAAATGTTTATTAGTGAATTTGAAGAGGTGGAATTCAGTTCCATACCTCCTGATATCCTGGAGAGGCGAGGAATGTAAGCAAAATTTACTTCCTGAAAAAATCAAAGAAAATGTATGAAAAGTTGTATGACAAGTTCATAGTTTGGCGAGCAAAATAATTTTGTAACTTCATTCTCAGAAAATGTGCTCGTAGTTTACTTTGAAGAAATGACAAAAACAATTAAATACGCAACGTTGTGGACACATTATTCGGTATTGAAGAATATTGTAAATGTAAAACATGGAACTGATATATCCAAGTATAAAAGGTTGTATTACTGTTAGAACAGAAATCGGTAGGGTGCAGAGGGGAAAAAGCAAAAACATTTTCGAACAAATGAAGTTAAAACCTTCATTGATGAAGCACCTGACTATGCGTATCTACTGATAAAGGTATGTAAATATAACTATTTCAGTGGCTCTGAGTAGGACATCACGCATGGGCGGAAATCTGTATTCAAATGGACTTCATTGCGATACAGATTTCTAACAGTAAATGAATACATTTAAATATAAGAGTAGAAAAATAGTATATGCCACACGTGTTAAAAGTGGTTTTTTCCCTTTTATAATAATCTATAATTTTAGGATAACTCCAAAGTGCAGTTGTGGATCTGCTTTGGTGTCAATTAAATGCTTGGTTACTTTTTAACAAAATATGTTTTCATAAACGTTAAACATCTGATGTGTTACACTCACATGACTGTCTCTACTATTGTACAAATGCTTATTCTCCATATGCTTCATGTTAATCGAGATGTTAAATCTTAATTCTAATTTTCTTGTAGATGCAAGGGGAATTGCTAGGCTTTGAGCGATAGTCAAATATTTTAAGAGCTGGTTGCTATGTGGAGTATTCCATTCTCTTTGCATTACCAGGACAAAAAAAAGAATAACGAATTTGAGAAAAAGTATAAGTATTGGAAAATTTAAGGGAATAACAAGCAATATCTCGAAAATGGTTCACTCAACAAAAAAAATGTATATGACATAAATTGTGTATTTTAATGCGATCTACATTTTCTGTGCAGCAAAATTTTGTCCATCTCTTAAGGTTTACCAGTTATGCAAAAGTCGTTCACAATGAAGAATACTTTCGGATACATTTCCAGAAAATTCGAAATATACATTTAATTTGTCATAAAGGTATCTTAAACATATGATATTTTAATCAAAATCGTTAAAGCCATTTTTTGAGAAAATTAAAATTTTCGAAAAATGTTCCATGTAAAGGGTGATCTGGGGTGGGGGGATTTTGTTGAAAACCTTCGTGTTGCATCTCTGGAAGATATTGAACCTAAATACCAAGTTTGGTGTTTATCCGACTGTTCGTTTCTGAGTTATGCTATTCACAGACACACAGACAGACACACACACGGACATGTTTACAAAAATGCTCTTTTTGGATTCAGGGGGTC
This sequence comes from Deroplatys truncata, assembly GCA_030765065.1. Lineage (NCBI taxonomy): Eukaryota > Metazoa > Arthropoda > Insecta > Mantodea > Mantidae > Deroplatys > Deroplatys truncata. The sequence goes on from CM060987.1 coordinate 53,420,946, forward strand.
TCAAAACATGTATTTCCGGTGAAATCTCGGTATCGAACTTTGGGTGGAATACAATACTTCCCCTACTTACTATACGTAGTACGGAAAGTAATAAAAAGATGATATAATTGAGCAAAATTGTCCTAAACAAACTTAATGGATGAAAGCAGATCAGTGAACTCAGAAATAATTAATCTACATCTTAAACAAGTCTGATATCCCATATATAATTTCTCAGATAACGGATCATGAATTTAGCAGATTTAACTTTGGAGTATAGGGCTTTTAATCTCCCCTTAAGCCATAAATGTTTAATTCTGCTCTGATGTAGGTACTTCCTATAGCTTTCATTACACTTTTCAAGAATGTATCTCCTTGGGCTCAATCTTCTTCTTCCTTTAACTGTTCAACTTAGTTTTATGACTATGTCAGAACACAAGAGACTTCATAAAATTTTAATACCTTCCTTGATTTTTATGATCCTTTAAATCTTGCTCAATTATGTGAAATGTCTTAATTTATATCCCAATCATTCTCGTGATTGAAGTTGCCTTAGCGGATATACTTAAACCTACTGACTTGCTAAATTATAGCACCATTTATTACTATTTTTGTTCTGAGTGGTAGGTCAACCTCAAGTACTAGTTTAGATTTGATTCACGTATTTTAAACTCCTAATTCTTTATGACTATTTAGTAAATTCTGTTGGTTTTTTAGAGCTTAACAGGATAAAAATTGAGCTTTATTTATGGACGCTCTTTAACTACTATGTTCCTTAGCGTCACATTCTATAGTGGGCGTGAAAGACCGGTAATTTTGCTCACAGGCGTCTTTGTCAGGTTTGAGGTTCTTTTACGACACGGGGCCACGGCTTTACTTCCCTTCCGAAGGAAGCCATGCTATGGATTTTTACCCGGAGGATAGTATGGTAACCACTACACCGTGGAGGACTACTTTATTTAGTCGTCAACAAATAATATTGTGCACTTGACGCTTTGTTTAACTCGCTTGTTAGAGACATAGCGGAAGTGCATTATATCGGGAGTGATGGTAGTCCACGTGTTAAGAAAATCGCAAATAACATTGAGATGGGTAAACCGGTAATTTAATGCTTTATAACTCTGTACCTGCATGAAATAAAGTATTGCAATATTAACTGAACACACACCATTATGCAGATTATTGCATAAACTTCGTTATTGAATTATTTTAGCAATATTAAATACCCTGTGTGTAAATTATCCTAATTTTACATCTTCTTAATATAGTTTTTGTTCGTCCATAGGTTTTATTTGATAGACTAAATTGCTGCCCGCACATTATTTTACGAGGGCTGATCAATAAAGACTGAGACTAATTTCTTTTTTCACAGATATTTATTACTCCATTTCAATGTTGACGTGGTCTTTTTCAAAGTAGTCCTCTCCTACTTGAATGCACTTTTTATAGCGTCTCTGCCAGTCCTCGAACACATGGTACAGGCCATTCTTTGTCAGGTCTTTGAGAATCGCCTCACTTTTCTTCAGCACTGCTTCAGTGCTCTCAAATCGAATGCCCCGGAGCTTTGCCTTTAGTGGTGGGAATAAAAATAAATCACAGGGGACAAGATTGGGGCTATAAGGCAGATGCGACACACAGATAATGTTGAATTTAGCCAAAAATTCCTGGACTTGATTTGCAACGTGAGGCCACACGTTGTTGTGATAAGTTCTGGATGTTTCCTTGCAATGTGCTTCCTCAGTGTAGCCAATACTGACGTGTAGTACGCTGCTGTAACAGTGGTGAGAGTGGGAACAACAATCACAGCAGCTGTGTTGATGTTGACTTCAGTCATAGCAGAAGCCGAAGCACCAGGCCCACCTTGCTTAGCACAGAGGACTCGCTCTACTTTGAAGTCCTTGAACCACCTAAACACTGTTGCACGAGGTAGTGCATCTTCACCGTATGCTTGCTTCAGCTTTTCCAAAGTTTCAGAGGCTGTATGATTTAAACGAAAACAAAATCTTATTGCTCCTCTTGTGTCACCTTCATTTTGTGGTATGTGAAATTCAACTAGGGTCAACAATATACAGCATTGCTACCAACCTACCGATACGATAGTGCTGCCGCCTATGGACATTATACATGAAACCCCGCTCTTTTCAAATATTCATGGTAGAGACAGGAAATACTCAAGAAAGCTACAGGAAAAAAGCAGTCTCAGTCTTTATTGATCAGCCCTCGTATATTGGCAAGATGGAGGAGACGAACACGATTTGGTTCACTTTGCTTTTGCAGCCAACATATTGCATTACTTAGATGAATTATCACTCCACTAACACTTGAATATTGTGAGCTCACGCGTGAAGCTAGCTGTGAGCCTCCGGTAAATGCCTACCGGCCGTCGGAACAATAGTGAGCGCTGAATAATACTCCATTGTGTGCAGATTCCCTCTTTCAGGACATTCCTTTCGGTGTTCTTGTAGCCTCCCTTTCTAGAGCATTCTGCTTTGTGTGCGAGGCGTATATAAGCGGCTGCTCTTGCCCGGGCAGTTGAGTTCAGTTGGTAAGAAGTTACTAAGTCAAGAATTGGAAGACTTTTGACAGTACCGAGTTGCAGTTCAGTTGTTATTTGTGATTCATCAGTTCAGTTGTGATCCGATTCGACGGATTAGTTTGTTATGTTCTGAGTGTGTATCAGAAAGTGTCTCAAGTATAAAGTTTGTGCTATGCTGAGCACCAGTGGCAATTAAAGTGTGTTTAGCATCAACTGGTGCTCTCAATTATTACAATATTGTGTTTCTCATCTATAACATTTTCATCTCTGCCATGTCAATTTCTTTTCCATTCTTTATTGTATTTATAATATCTTAATCGTTTACGCATTCTGAAACGGTCTCGCTGCTGTCAATTTCGACCCACTCATTCAAATCTTAAATATTATGTCACGATATAAAATACGACCTGCAGATTGAACATCCCTATTTGTGAAGTCTGAGATGGAGTAGTCCGCTTCAACCTAAAGAGGGCATTTCTTCCAGCAGTTTTAGATCCTAGCTGGAATAATGCATTCATATTGAAATTAATAAGTGGAATTTAATGATTTTGTTTTACTATTTAATGGGTTACAGGTTTGTGAAATAAGTAGTAGGTAGAGAAGGTATTGCATTCCACGAAAAATTCCATATAAAATTTCGGCGGAAATGCTGAATTAAAAAAGAAGCATTTTATAAAAAAAATCTGATGTGTTACACTCACATGACTTCCTCTAATCTTGTACAAACTATTTTTACAAACGCTTATTCTCCATTTACTTCATGTTAATCGAGATAAACATTTGCAGAGTCTATCTTATTGCTAATTTTCTTGTAGATGTAAGGGAAATATATATTTACAAGGGCAATTTGGAAATACAGTAGCCTTTAAGCACATACATATCTTTTAATAGCTGGTTGCTAGGTGCAGCACCATTCCCTTTCCCACAGATTAATACTCTTTCCATATCCAAGACAAAAAAATGAATAACGAATTCCCATTTGAGAAAATAAGTATTGAAAAATTTAAGGGAATAACAAGTAATATCTCGAAAATGGTTCACTCAACAAAAAATGTATATGACATAAATTGTGTATTTTAACGCGATCTACATTTTTTGTGTAGTAAAATTTTGTCTATCTCTTATGCTTTACCAGTTATGCAAAAGTCATTCACAATGAAGAATACTTTTGGAGACATTCCCAGGAAATTCAAGATATACATTTTATTTGTCATAAAAATATCTTAAACATACGATACTTTAATCAAAATCGTTAGAGCCATTTTTGAAAAAATTAAAATTTTCGAAAAATCTTCCATGTAAAGGGTAATCTGGGGTGCGGGGATTTTCTTGAAAACCTTCGTGTCGCATCTTTGGAAGATACTGAACCCAAATACCAAGTTTGGCGTTTATCGGACTGTTCGTTTCTGAGTTATGCTGTTCAAAGACAGACAGACAGACAGACACACACACACACAAGAAGACACACAGACACACACACCGACATGTTTCCAAAAAGCTTTTTTTGGATACAGGGGGTCTCAAAACATGTATTTCCGGTGAAATCTCGGTATCGAATTTTTGGGTGGAATACAATACTTTTCCTACTTACTATACGTAGTAGAGAAAGTAAAAATATGCGTCCGCGCGCATATGAATGTCTTAAGCATAATTTAAAAACGAAAGTCGGATAAGTACCAAACTTGGTATACATATGTACTTAAGCTTTCACGGTCGGCGTCAACATTATAAAAATTATTATTAAAATTCTTAAAACACACCGGGCTTTTTGGCAGTGGTCTAAACGGTAAAACATCGCATGACGTTTCGCCCGACATTCCGGCGGGCGAAACGCAGGCGATATTTTATCGTTTAGACCACGGCCAAAAAGCCCGGTGTGTTTTAAGCATTTTAATAATTATTTTTATAACCAAACTTGGTATCAGAGTTCAGTATCTTATAAAGATAGGACACGAAGATTTTTAAGAAAATTCCCCACTTCCAACTACTCTTTACATGGAAAGTTTTCGGAATTTTTTATTTTCTCAAAAATGGCACTAACGACTTTGAATAAAATACCGTACATAAATGCTGCTGTGACTTCGTACAGCTTTTCAAGTGTCACTTTTCTCAGTTCAGTCACTGTATCGTTTTATGTAGTTCTCCTTCACTGGGAGTTCACTTCACTAAGGAGAACCAGTTCGATTCTCTGTCACCGGACAGTTTACTTCACTCGGGAGTCGAATACAAGACCTCTACAACTCGTCGTTCCGCAGTAGTACTGGCTACACGTCACAACAGTCGTCACCAATTCCACTCGGAGAATTGCTCTTGAGTCGCATCACTAACGCGGTCGCACACTGACCCAACTCTCTCGCACTCGACTTACAACTGATTGGACTGCGCGAGAACGCTCGCTTATATACTCGGTGGATCATTCCACAAGATCCTGGAACGTTATAGAACTATTTCGACATATTTTCTGGAGGAGGGGGAGAAGAAGCGTCTAGAAAATTCTAGTTTTTTCCGGATACCGCTCCCGGTGTTTACGCTGGCGAGCGCAGTTATCGCTTACACCTACCGCTCGGCGCCAACCTCCCTATAACCTTGAGCCACAGCCGCTGCGTCACAACATTTAAATGGTAGATGAAATGTATATCTTTAATTTTCTGGGAATAGCCTGTGAAGCCCTCTTCATTCAGAAGGAATTTTGTATAATCTTGTGCAACTTCAGTCAAGATTGTGATCGGAGAACAAATAATCGAGTAGGTGCCTACCTTTAAATATTTGGCATCAATATTAAAATATTAAAGCATATAACAAAACCATTGGGTTTATTAAAATGCATTTCAGTAGGAATATGAGGGTGGATCTTAAATTAAGGGGCTGTATAGAATAGTATCTAAGCCCACATTAAAATATTCATATGAGATGTGGGTAATCTGGAAAATCAAGATTAGCGGAATATCAAATGAAATTTTTAAGGTCTTTATTGGGTATAACTAGAAACGATCGACTCCAGAATGCAGACATAAGAGAAGAATTAGAGGAAGAAATCATTGTAGAATAAATTAAAAGGTATCTGTGATAGTGGAGAAAGCGCGTTCAAAGATTGAAACCTTCTAGATTACCACGGCTATGAAGCCCGAATTATAAAGGCAATAATTATCATAATAATCTGAGAAGGATAGTGATATAAAATAAGTAATAATATATTTGAAATCAGTGTATTTATAAAAAGGAGAAGCATTGTGAAAATTGTTGACTGTAAAAGCGACAGAAAGACAAGACAGGCACAGTTTTGTTAATTAGGGACCAGCCTCAGGTAGAAAGGGTAAACACCATTGAAGCAAGTTTTTCCTGGTACCAGCCGAGTGCAGCTGCACTTAGCCTGGTGAAGGCCACTCTCTAAGCATCATGACGCTAAGTTTGAGGGGGGAGAGGGGAAGTTGAGGCGTTGGTTTTCCTTGTAGTAGCGTGGATAGATCAGTCTGCCTGAGTGCCTGGTGAGTGCAGGGAGACCTTCTCGTCGTGTGGAGAAGAATAGTGGCGAACATGCTGGAAGGTAGAACGCTTAGCTGTAGTTAATATTCTTCGGTCTTGGTATCATCGTATGCATTTAATAGTGATCGGCAAACCTAAAGTATCATTTTAAATAGTGAATAAAAGTGTTCCAAGACAGCGTTTGTGTGTTTATCTGTACACCCCACGCATACCCTGAGGTTAAGCTTTCATGCTGGAGCTGCCGTGGCAAAAGAAGAACCAACTGGGGGGAGACAAGCAGCAATCGTGAGGCAAAGGTATTGCTTCATTGTTGGAGGACGGAGCGTGGCTGCGTCATATTGCGCGGGACTGAAAGAATTACCTGCGTCAGCTAGCACCTTTATAAACCTTTGACACGAAGGGACATAGGGCGATTCCATATCTTGTGGAGACATCAGTTTTATTAGCATCGGAACAGGTCTAAAGGCCTAATCCATGTTAAGGAAGAAGAAGAGGAGCAATTAGTGTCTGTCGTCTGATGGACCCAGGTCTAATGTTTCATTGGAATTGTAGCGGTAAAACGTTGGTCCTCTCGGTAGATGCCCTTTGCTGCAGTGTTCTGGTCTCCGGCTACCTCTGGTCAGCAGCTGATGATTTCTCCATTTCTAATAAATTACCTATCTAAGTAATTTCACTGGTCTCAGGGTTTTCGTAGGTGAGACAAATTAAAATACACTGTAATTCCCTTAAAAATGTGGTTTATTATCAAATAAATCTTATGGGCGGCTAGCTTTTCCCATTGTAACAATTCCCAGCATAATAATAAATTAGGAGCCTAGTCTAACTGCACACGCTTCCCACCCGTATGCACGCACATGCATCCATCGTCCAGAGAGTATCACTGTGTGTTGATGAGATTCTATAAGCGACTGAAAATCTAGGGCTTTCTTCCTCCTTTTACACCCAAATTTAGTGACGCTTGCCTTCGCGCCTCAGAATGCAACCGCATTTCTAATTGTGCCTCAGACCGCGTTGCCTTATTATGTATGAAAATATTCTGCTCCAAAACTTTTCGCACACGCGTCCCTGTGACGCGTCCGGAAGCAGATTCATTGTCCCCGTCTCTTTCTATTTCTGGTTATTGCTTCACTGCTTCTGGTTCCTTGCTCATTAGCTTGGTGAAAGGTGGTGGGCTCTACCTAGAACTACCTTTTACCTGGAATTAACTAGCTCGCCCGCCTCTTATCTAAGTTACAATCTGCTTTGTACATTTCTTGGCGGCTAAATATTCTAACATATTTCTTTCTGAATTATATTATTATGTACAATTCTTGTTTGATATTGATTTATATGTCTCCATGTATATATAGGTATATACACTGGTGTGCAAAACCTCAGGACGAAAGTAATATTCGCAAGCTGAGGCACTGCCAAGTAACTAGCTCGATGAAACTTGAATCATACATAGAGGGACATGCTACGGTATGCTACAGTAGGCAACTAAACGAAATATGCAACGAGACGAACAGAAATGCCATTTTTATTCATAGACCATAAGCTACACTAAAGTCAATACGATATATGCTGTCTCTCTAGATTTACAGAAACAATTACATGGTGCTTAAAAGGGTGAATGATCACCACGGACAGCAATGCATGCTCTGCATCGTGCTCCCTTGCTGGCCATTCATTCGCCGAATATTCTCTCGTTCCAAGAGATCCTCCATCTGTGCAGTTCGATGCGGTCGCGCATTGTCATCCATAAAAATGAAGTCAGGGCCGACTGCACCCCTGAAAAGACGCACATGGGAAAGGAGCACAGTATCACAATAACGTCGACCAGTGAGCGTACCGTGTTGAAAGATTTGGAGGTCGGTGCGCCCATGCAACATTGCCTCCCCAAACCATAGCACCCGGACCACCAAAACGATCATGTTCAAGGATGTTCCTGGGTTCATTACGTGTTCCCACCTCTCGCCAGATGAGGGTACGACGAGAATCGCTACTTAGACTGAATGTGCTCTCATACGAGAAGAGCACGTGACCCCATTCCTCGTTGGTCCGATTTTGATGCTCTTGGGACCATCGCAAACGGTGCCGCCGAAGTGCGGATGTCAATGGAACACAACGTACTGGCCGTCGGGCAAAGAGACAACCTCTGTAATCACCGTGCCACTGTGTATCGTGAGATTGCGTGCCTAGCTGTCCTGTTAAATGTGGTTGCAATTGCACCCGCTGTTTGGAGTGGATCCCTTCTTGCCTGCTGCACAATGTAGCGGTCATCTGCTGCTGTAGTTGAGCGCGGTCGACCACCACCTCTCCTTGGGACAGCAGTGCCTGTGGTTTGGAAGGTTTCCCATGCACGTGAAACCATGCTGCGATCAATTCCAAACTCCTGAGCAACACTCGTCACACTTCGACCTTCTTCCAGTTTCCCGATGATTCTTCCCTGTGTGAAGTCATTCAAATGGTGTCTACGGGCCATGTTGCAATGAAGAACACCACTACAGTGCACCGTAACAGCTCGCTAATTGCCACACACCGTCTTGTTCTGTTTCCTCAACTGCCGGGTTGTGAAACCAGACCCATTTTACATTATAGGCTCGCTACACTCACGCCATGTGACGTCCAGCTTTCTGTGTACGTGTGATAGATCTCTAGCAACATGCTCCCGCACCTTCATCTACTTCCACCAAGCAGTTAATTTGTTATGTTGCTTTACCCATCTCGTCCTTAGGTTTTGCACACCAGTGTATATGTGTGGTATATGCCCTTTCAGAATAATATCTTGTTGTGCAGATAATTAAGGTTATCTGCACAATGATACATTCTATACATTCCATTGTAATTGCGTTCCTGGTTTTAAAACTGAAGTAAGGTTTTAATGCAGTTTATTATATGAATGTCTGTGCTTGAATTACTGCAAAGAAATGAGCGGCAGACGTAATTCGCCTAATATAATTCTCATTCACGTTTGGTGTATTCATTTTTTGAAAATTCATGCGTAGATTGCCTTTATATACGGTAACTTTTTCCGGTACTTGTTGAAAATAGATGAACAATGCAAGAGCGCACCGTTGCGTTCAGCGTTAAGGGATTTCACGCAACCTGTCGTGCAACTATAAACAACCAGGTGGGAACATAGCGGTTTTGTGAAACCTCACACTGGGGAAAAATGCAAATTAAATGGGACGTGCTATTTAGCGATTTGAGACACTGGGGCTTTTAGTGAGCGGTTGTAGCATTAGCTGTCTAAAAACTCTTTTGCATCTGCTTTTTGTGTTCGCTCGTACGCTCCATGGCATGCTATATTTACAGGTTTCGTTTAAAAGCGATGTGGACGTTGAGAGGACACTCAATTCTTCAATCATTTTGTACATTCTCTATTAACTAGAGCAAGTATTCCATTATTAAAGTTCCACATGGGTATTTCATTGGAAATGCAAGTTTTGAAACTCATTGAAAAAAATATGATGTGTTACATTCACATGACTTTCTCTACTCTTGTACAAACTATTTTTACAAACGCTTATTCTCCATATGCTTCATGTTAATCGAGATGTTAATCTTATTGCTAATTTTCTTGTAGATGCAAGGGGAATATGGTAGGCTTTAAGCGATAGTCAAATAGTTCAAGAACTGGTTGCTATGTGGCGCATTCCATTCTCTTTGTATGTCCAGGACATAAAAAAATTAATAACGAATTCCAATTTGAGAAAAAGTATTAGAACATTTAAGGGAATAATAAGCCATATCTCGAAAATGGTTCTCACAAAAAAAAAAATGTGTATGACATAAATTGTGTATTTTAACGCGATTTACATTTTTTGTGTAGTAAAATTTTGTCTATCTCTTATGGTTTACCAGTTATGCAAAAGTCGTTCACAATGAAGAATACTTTTGGAGACATTCCCAGGAAATTCAAGATATACATTTTATTTCTCATGAAAATATCTTATACGTATGATATTTTAATCAAAATCGCTAGAGCCATTTTTGAGAAAATTAAAATTTTCGAAAAATGTTCCATGTAAAGGGTAATCTGGGGTGGGGGATTTTCTTGAAAACGTTCGTGTCGCATCTCTGGAAGATACTGAACCTAAATACCAAGTTTGGTGTTTATCCGACTGTTTGCTTCTGAGTTATGCTGTTCACAGACACACACAGACACACACGGACATGTTTCCAAAAATGCTTTTATTAGATTCAGGGGGTCTCAAAACATGTATTTCCGGTGAAATATCGGTATCGAATTTTTGGGTGGAATACAATACTTCCCCTACTTACTATATGTAGTAGAGAAAGTAAAAATATGATGTGCTGCATTTACATAACTTTCTCTACCCTGTATCGTGGGTATACATATTATACTTACGAAGGTTTATTACTTTCCCTGCTACGTGTAGTAAGTTGGGGAAGTATTGCATTCCACCAAAAAATTCGAAAGCGAGAATTTACTGGAAATACATGTCTTGAGGTGCCCTGAATCCAAACAAAGCATTTATGAAAACATGTCCGTATGTGTGTGTCTGTGTGTCAGCCTGTGAACAGCATAACTCAAAAACGTAGTTTAGAATCATCCAAAGATGCGGCACGAAGGTTTTCAAGAAAATCTCCCCCATCCCGGACTACCCTTTACAAGAAAAATGTTTTCGAAATTTTTGAATTTCTCAAAAATGTCTATAACGATTTTAATTAAATTATCATGGGCTTTAAGATATTTTCATGGCAAATGAATGTATATCTTGAATTTCTGGAATGCCCCCAAAAGTCCTTCACTCTGAATGACTTTCGCATAACTGGTAAATCGTAAGAGTTGGACCAAATTTTACTGAATTAAAACATTAAAACACACAATTTATGACATATGCATTTTTTTTGTCGAGAGAACCATTTCCGAGATATTCCTTATTATTTGCATTTTACAATATTTATACTTTTTCTCAAATGGGAATAAATGGAATCCTCCACATAGCAACCAGCTCTTAAAAGATTTGATTATTGCTTAAAGCCTACCATATTCCCTTGCAGCTCATGAAAATTAGCAATAACATAGCTCCTGCAAAGTTTTATTTCGAATAACATGAAGTAAATGGAGAATAACTGTTTATAAAAATAGCTTGTACAAGAGTAGAGAAAGTCATGCGAGGGTAACATATCAGATTTTGTATTATATATTAATTTTGGACAGTGTAGCCTCATAATTTTAAATGCAAAAATGTTATATTTATAACAATAATATAGAAAAATAATTTTGTAATATTAAAACCATATTAAAGAACATTTAATGTAAGATAAAAATCATTGAAAATACCATTTCAATTAATTACTCGCTAACGGCTTTAAGACTGCACTTGATGTTTAACATTTTCTATATTTTGCGGTATCCTGATCAAAATGCTGCTTGGCAAGACAGTGTGGTTTCCACTAAAGTGACCCTAGTTCGATCCCGCAGTCATTAACAGGGATTTATGACGTTTGGGCAACATTTATGCGGATGCTGCAGTTTCTACTGCCACTCATGTCGCCAATTAATCCATTAGCACCTTCATCCTCATCTCGGTAATGTGGTTATATAGACTGATATAGTACTCGAAACAAGGTGTGAATTGAAATTAGGCTTTATGAATGTTCAGCATTAATAGGAAAGGGGATAAATAATGAATAAATATATTGTCATGTTTGAACATGAATTCATTTAACAGACTTCTCCCTCTCCGCCATACATAGATATGAGCTGGTGGTATTAAAAAGAACACAATTGTCATTTATATGTTAAAACATGTGATGTGTTGCACTCCCATGACTTTCTCTAATTTTGTACAAACTATTTTCACAAACGCTTATTCTCCATCAACTTCATGTTAATCGATATAAAAAATTGCAGAAACTATCTTATTGCTAATTTTCTTGCAGTTACAAGGGGAATATGGTAGCCCTTAAGCGATAGCCAAATCTTTTAAGAGCTGGTTGCTATGTGGAGCGTTCCATTCTCTTTGCATATCCAGAACATCATTAAAATAAAAAAAAATCTGATGTGTTACACTCACATGACTTTCCCTACTCTTGTACAAACTATTTTTACAAACGCTTATTCTCCATCTACTTCATGTTAATCGAGATAAACATTTGCAGACTCTATCTTATTGTTAAGTTTCTTGTAGATATAAGGGGAATATATATTTAGAAGTCCAATATAGAAATACGGTAGCCTTTAAGCATATACATTTCTCTTAATAGCTGGTTGCTATGTGCAGCACCATTCCCTTTGTCACAGATTAATACTCAAGACAATTAATATCCAAGACAAAAAATGAATAACGAATTCCCATTTGAGCAAATATTGAAAAATGTAAGGGAATAACAAGCAATATTTCGAAAATGGTTCACTCAACAAAACAAAATGTATGACATAAATTGTGTATTTTAACGCCATCTACATTTTTTGTGTAGGAAAATGTTGTCTATCTCTTGTGGTTTACCAGCTATGGAAAAGTCATTCACAATGAAGAATACTTTTGGAGACATTCCCAGAAAATTCAAGATAAAGGGGATTTGCTTGAAAACCTTCGTGTCGCATCTCTGAAAGATACTGAACCTAAATACCAAGCTTGGTGTTTATCCGACTGTTCGTTTCTGAGTTATGCTGTTCACAGACCGACACACACATACACACACACGGACATGTTTCCAAAAATGTTTTTTTGGATTCAGGGGGTCTCAAAACATGTATTTCCGGTGAAATCTCGGTATCGAATTTTTGGGTGGAATACGATACTTCCTCTACTTACTATACGTAGTAGAGAAAGTAAAAATAGTGAACCAACATAAGTGATATTCACTGAATTAATGAATTAAAGAAATGAAATGGAGTAAGTAAATTGGAACCAGAAAAAGGTAGTTATTGTATTACGATAATATTCACATTGCCTGTAAGGAGCTAAACCAATTTTACATGAAGTTAATTATTATTTAAATTGTAGTTTAATTGCCTTACCTTTACTTAAACACGTTAGAAAGGCCGTGTTAATTTATAAAATCTCATACTCATTGCTAAACTAAATGCATTTGAAAATCGTACAAATAAGCCGGACAAATTGAAGTTAAACGTTTTCTCCTAACGCAACAATGGATAGCATGAACCAACAATTATAACATTATTTTAGTATATCGCCAAACAGCACGTCTGCCACACCAGGCGGGTACAATATTACCAACAAATTTACTGGAGCAGGAATTTCCAATAAGGCAACCACGGGTTACAGAGTACGGGGCGACCAGATGCAGAGCTGAAGCAGAGAGCTGAACCCAGCACCAACACACACACACACACACACACACACACACACACACACACACACACACACACAAACATACCCACTTCAGCCCACACGCTACTACGAAGAGGCAAATTCCCACTTCAAAATTGCACCTCAGTGTGTGGCGAGCTATAAATTACCACTTCAACATATCGCCTCAACGAAGTCCACAAATCCGTTTCATAGAATTTTACCATGCAGGATGGCTCAGGCGGTGTGGCCCACATTCGGGAGGTTCAGGGTTCAAATCCCGTGTGCCGACCAATCTGAGGTTTTTTCGTGGTTTCTCTCAGTCGCCAAGGTAAATACGGGATTGGATATTTAATACGACCCAAAGCTCCACCCTAAGCCCAAAACAATTGTTAAAAATCTGATGTGTTACACTCGCATGACTTTCTCTACTCTTGTACAAACTATTTTTACAAACGCTTATTCTCCATATGCTTCATGCTAATCGAGATATCGAGATGTCAATCTTATTGATAATTTTCTTGTAGATGGAAGGGGAATATGGTAGCTTTTAAGCGATAGTCATATATTTTAAGCGCTGGTTGCTATGTGGCGCATTCCATTCTCTTTGCATGTCCAGGACATAAAAAAATGAATAACAAATTTGAGAAAAAGTATAAGTATTGGAAAATTTAAGGGAATAACAAGCAATATCACGAAAACGGTTCACTCAACAAAAAACATGTGTGTGACATAAATTGTGTATTTTAAAGCGATCTACATTTTTTGTGTAATAAAAGTTTGTGGTTTACCAGTTATGCAAAAGTCGTTCACAATGAAGAATACTTTTGGAGACATTCCCAGAAAATTCCAGATATACATGTCATTTCTCATGAAAATATCTTAAACATATGATATTTAATCAAAATCGTTAGAGCCATTTTTGAGAAAATTAAAATTTTCGAAAATGTTCCAATGTAATGGGTAATCTGGGGTGGGGGGATTTTCTTGAAAACCTTCGTGTCGCATCTCTGAATGATACTGAACCTAAATACCAAGTTTGGTGTTTATCCGACAGACACACACACGGACATGTTTCCAAGAATGCTTTATATGCATTCAGTGCACCTCAAAACATGTATTTCCGGTGAAATCTCGGTATCGAATTTTTGGGTGGAATACAATACTTCCCCTACTTACTATACGTAGTAGAGAAAGTAGAAATACATGGAATGTTCTGCCATCCATCCGCAGAAAATGAAAGCAGGTAGACTGGACGGCATCCTAATGCCATCTGCTAGTCACAAAAGCAGAGATACAGTTGCCGTGCACTAAGGTCTCTGTTAGAAGGCTAACTGTCCGCCACACATCGATCCACGAGGTATCTCCTAATAGATCCGTCGTCATATGACCATGTAGTTAAAGCGACGTAAAATAAAATAAAAGACGTTTCATAGTAAAACACACACACAGTCCAATCAAAATTAAAAACACTGATACAAAGATAATGTGATATTATTAGCAATAAAAATAAAATAATCAACATAGTTTCGGCGATAGTCTACAGCAAGGGTGGCGAAAACGACTTCCTTCCGCGAGTCACCATATATGCAACACGCACGGCATCACTCAGCAGCATATGAAAAACAAAGAGACGGTTGCAGAAAGGGAACGGCGCCTGCGAGTCAAAATAAATCGCGAGTCACGTTTTCACCACCTCTGGTCTACAGTTAAGCAAGCAGACTAAAACAAGTGCAGCCGTACTTGCTGTGAATAATTATTAGGATAGAACGATTTTTTAAATAATTAATTATTTTAGTTTACTCTTAAATATATTCTGTGAGCAGAGTTTACCTCAAACTGATAGTTTAATAATTTTATAATGAAATAATTGTAGGAGGTTATTGATTAATTTAAACACACGAGGGCTAATCAACAAAGACTGAAACTGATTTTTTTTCACAGATGTTTATTACTCCAATTCAATGTTTACATGATCTTTTTCAAAGTAGTCCCCTCCTACTTCAATGCACTTTTTATAGCGTCTCTGCCAGTCCTTGAACACATGCTGCAGACCATTCTTTGTCAGGTCCTTGAGAATCGCCTCACTTTTCTTGAGCACTGCTTCAGAGTTCTCAAATCGAATATCCCTAAGCTTTGCCTTTAGTGATGGGAATAAAAAAAAGTCACAGCGTGCAAGATCGGGGCTATAAGGTGGATGTGGTACACAGGTAATGTTGAATCGAGCCAGAAACTGCATGACGTGATTTGCGACGTGAGGCCGTGCATTGTCATGATGAAATCGCCACCCAGTGCGAGAAAGCGCTGGTCGTTTCTTTGCAATGTGCTTCCTCAGTGTAGCCAATACTGACGTGTAGTATGCTGCTGTAACTGTAGTGTGAGGGGGAACTGCATGCTGGTAAATCATTCCATTACAGACAAAAATATGTGATCATCACTTTCCCTGCAGATGGAACAACTTTTGCTTTTCTGGTGTTGGAGAACCTGGCGATTTCCACACTGTGCTGGCTTGTTTTCCTTCAGGATCATAATTATGCAGCCATGACTCATCACCGGTGATAATCGATTTAAAAAATGCATCCCCTCTATCAGCAAAGAGACGCACCATCCCACGGCTTGTCTCCATTCGCACAGCCTTTTGTTCGGGAGTCAACAGACGTGGCACCCAACGAGCACAAACTCGGGTCATATGGAGATGGTCGTGCATAATTTAAACACACTGCCATATGAAATTCTCAACACTTCACTGAGGTTACGTAATGTTATACGCCGATCCTCTAGGACAATCACAGCAGCTGTGTTGATGTTGACTTCAGTCACAGCCAGGCCCACCTTGCTTAACACTGACAAGTCGGCCTTCTTTGAAGTCCTTGAACCACCTAAACCCTGTTGCACGAGGTAGTACATCTTCATTGTACGCTTGCTTCAGCTTTTCATAAGTTTCGGTGGCTGTATGGTTTAAACGAAAACAGAATTTGATTGCGCTGTACTGCTCCTCTCGCGTCACCTGCATTGTCTGGTATGCGAAATGCACGTAGGGTCTACAAAATAGAGCATTACTACCAACCTGCCAATTCGAGAGTGCTGCCGCCTACCAACATTATACATAAAAACCCGCTCTTTTCAAATATTTATGTTACAGATACGAAAATAACACGGAAGGTACAGGAAAAAATCAGTCTCTCTTTGTTGATCAGCCCTCGTACATATCGCTTATTGATATAATTTTTACTTTAACACGTACACAGTAGCTAGAGAAGGTATGTATAGCATTGCACCCAGGCTTTTGATATAGAGATTTCACTGGAAATATATGTTGAGACTCCTGAATTCAAGAAAGAAAAACATTGTTAGAAAAAGGTCCGTGTGTATGTGTGTGTGTGTGTGTGTGTGTGTGTGTGTGTGTGTGTGTGTGTGTGTGTGTGTGTTTGAACAGCGTATCTGGTGCTTAACTCGGTATTTTAAATATAATATCTTCCAAAAATGTTGTAGTTGGTTATTTTATTGTATGTTATTTTTACGTTGTTATTTGCACCACGCTTTCAGAGTCAATTTGTAGTAGGTTGTATTTAAGGAGTTGTATTATATTTCAACTGTTGGAGCCGAACTTGAGGTTGGTTGCAACCGCACGTATAGTAACCGGTTTCCGGTAGCCTTCACCCCTCCAAAAAAATGTTTAAAAATATTAACATTGTAATTTGACTGTTGCTTTAAATATATATATTTATGTTTGCCTCGGCTTTGTCAGTATTATTGTTAGAGACATGTTTCTCTTTGCAGGGTTGTGGTGCGACTGAAGAATGTAGGCTTACGCAGATTATAATTTTACATCACTCCTTTTACTAATGCTTGACACGATTTAAATAACACTTCACTGATATAGCGAGAGCTGTGAGAATTTTGTACTTTCTCTACTACGTATAGCAAGTAGGGGAAGTATTGTATTCCACCCAAAATTTCGATACCGAGATTTCACCAGAAATATATGTTTTGAGACCCCCTGAATCCAAAAAAGCACTTTTGGCAACATTACCGTGTGTGTGTGTGTGTGTGTGTGTGTGTGTCTGTGAACACCATAACTCAGAAACGAACAGTCGGATAAACATCAAACTTGGTATTTAGGTTCAGTATCTTCCAGAGATGCGACACGAAACTTTTCAAGAAAATACCCCCACCCCAAATTACCCTTTACATGGAGCATTTTTCGAAAATTTTAATTTTATCAAAAATGACTAACGATTTTGATTAAAATATCATATGTTTAAGATATTTTCATGACAAAAAAAAGTATATCTTGAATTTTCTGGGAATGCCTCCAAAAGTATTCTTCATTGTGAACGACTTTTGCATAACTGGTAAACCATAGAGATAGACAAAATTTTACTGCACAAAAAATGTAGATCGCGTTAAAATACACAATTTATGTCATAGATTTTTTGTTGTTGAGTGAACCATTTTCGAGATGTTGCTTGTTTTTCCCTTAAATTTTTCAATACTTATTTTCTCAAATGGGAATTCGTTATTCATTTTTTGTCTTGGATATGCAAAGAGTATTAATCTGTGGGAAAGAGAATGGTGCTGCACATAGCAACCAGCTATTAAGAGATATTTCTATGCTTAAAGGCTGCTGTATTTCTATACTGTCCTTGCAAATACAAAACATGGGGAACATAGCATATTGCTTTAAGGCGTCTGTTATTATATTTTTATTATATAATTTGACTGAAATTATTTAAGTATTAAAAATGCTGCCTCAATATCTCCTATCCCAAACTACCCCTTACATGGAGATGTTTGCTATTTTTAACTTTCTTAAAACTGGATCCAAAGATTATGATTAAAATACCATACGTTAAATATATTTGTGTGACAAATCAAATGTATGTCTTGAATTTACTAAACATAGTCTGTCAGGTCCTCTTTATTCTAAAAAGGGTTTTGTATAATTGGGAAACCGCAAGAGATCTTACTAAAACAAAGCAGATCATATTTCTACTTTCTCTTCTACCAGTACATGGTAGGTGGAGATTGTATTGCATTCCACCCAAAATTCCATACCAAGATTTCACCACAAATGCATTTTTGAGACTCCCTGAATCCAAAAAATCATTTTTATAAAAAGATCCGTGTGTCTGTGTGTGAACAGCATAACTCAAAAATGAAAACTCGGATAACATCACACTTAGGTTCAGTACTTTTCAAAGATACGATACGAAGATTTTCAAGATAATTCCCAACAACTACCCTTTAACTTTTTGATTTTCGAAAAAAATAACTAAGGATTTCGATTAAAATATCGTATATTAAAGATATTTACATAAATAAATTGTGTATCTTGAATTTTCTAGGAATGGCTAGTGAAGTCCTCTTCATTGAGAAGGAACTTTGAATAATCTTGTATAACTGGTAAACGTTAAGCGATAGACAAAACGCATTAAACAACAAAAAATGTAGATCTCTTTAAAACATGGAATATACTTCAAATAAGCTTTTCTATGCCACAAGTCGCTTCTGAGAGTTCCGTTATTAAAGCTTGGATTTTCTTTTAGTTCCACTTATACTCCGCCATTAACTACATTGGTCTTATCGGCGGCCTTTCCTTTGGAACTTATTGCCTAAGGCAATGGTGTTAACTCGTGTAACTCTTGTCGTTGGGTTTCTTGCACTTATGGTTTTTAATCATTAGATCATATACACATTCACACACTCATTCGATTCCCGGGACCCCTCGTACAGCAGGCAGTTGCTCTACCGACTGAGCTACGGGGCCACCCAGTTCGAATTGTTCAATACTTGCCATTCTTTTAAAGTCTCATAGATTTGTAGTTGTTTCTCGCGATTGCATAGGCCAGCATATAGCTCCAGTTCTTAAACATTTGACTATCACTGTTCTCTTTGTATCTAAAACGAAATGCAACGAATTTTTGCAAGGGTTTATAGTTAAAATGCAGTAGATAGAAAAATAAGCTTCACTAAGGATAGTTTGTATGCCCACCAATAAAAATACAGGGTAAAGAATGTCAAGTGAATGTATCAAACCAGTTTTTTTATTGGTTTGATTTTTCGAATGCTTATGCTTTACTCAAGTGGTAAGTCGCTAATCGTTTTTTTTTCGTGGTCATGCAAAGAGCACGGAATTTCATAGCGATATGCTCTTTAAAAAATCTGACTATCGCTTTACCTAGTGTATCTTACAACGAAATTTGTAAGTGTGAATTGGAGGTTCATCTGGATTAATAAGAATTAACTACAAGAATTTTTTTCTGTGTCTTGTTAAGCATAGTGGAAATGTGTGATTAAACATCTAATCTCCTTAGTACACTGAAGCTCTTTATTGAACACAGTAAGACTACCATCTTGACAGCAGCTAGCGTATCCTTGAGTGGCGGTAGTACAGCTAGGTATTGCGGTATATAGGTTCAGTAGGTGAGCGGTGGAAATTAAGAAGTACGCACTCATTAGTAAATTAAAACACATATGAAGACAAAGTAAACTCATAAAGAAGAGAAAAACAGAAAATTTTTCCTTTTCGCGTGTTAATGCTATGCAAGATTTCGTAAATTTTCTTCAGGGGCAAGGCGGAAGCAAACCACTTTGCGATCCACTTTTAGTATGAATAATGTTTTCGTCACCAGAAAGTTTTTTCCGTAGAGAAACTTTCTGCCAATTTCAACTTGGAATTTAGTTATTCGTTAAGTCCACTTTCATATATAAAAATTTTCTAAAGAAAGAAATACTAGAAAAGTGAAATAACCTCTGTTTAAGCAGTTTAAAGGCACGCCTACAAGTAATTTTTCTTCTTCAGTTTTTGATCGTATTTCTTGCAAATATTTTACGCCAAATTATATTCTTACACAATATCCTGGACACAGAAAATGTGCCATGCTAAGGATTTAATGAACGACTCTTCCTTGTAAACCAATACTGGATTACAAATTCAATTACAGCCACTCAAAGGGCATACCAGAGAGAATTTGTGTTTGGAATCCTCCCCAAAGAAACGCAATACTGGGACTGGTAAACAAATTGGAGACAACTGGATGTTTGGCGAGTGAAAAAGGCAAAACTCGTTCATCTAGGCTTCCCACGGTTGTTGACCGGATCAGTCAACCAAAAAATCATTAAGACGTTTGTCGCAGGAGGTAGGGCACAGCTACTCAGTGTGTCAGCTGTGAAAAGTGCAGGCCTAAAACTGTATAGGATTACGGTTGTACATCAGTTACAGGAACCAGATAAGCATAGACGACTGAATTATTGTCGTTGGTTTCAGGCGTTCATTGTGTAAAATTCTGCCATATTGTCCATCACATGGTTCACAGATGAAGCATGGTTCCATTTATCCGACTATGCAGCTATGCACCCGGTTAAAATCGGAGTTTGGTGCGCAATATCCGCTCAGAATAGTGGGACCAATTGTTTTTTAAAACAATGTGAACACTACAGAGTACCGACGGATTTTAATGGAGTTTGCTGAGCAACTAGACGATGTAGAGGGATATTTTCATCAGGACGGCGCTGCGTGCCTTACATCAAATGAATCCAGGGCACCAATTGCAAGTTCCTTTGACGACCTTGTGGCAGTAATTTGTATCACAATAATGTAAATGACAGAGTGATTGTAGTGTAAATAAGCATTATTGTATGACATTGATTTGAGATGTTTGTTAATTATAAGCATTGTTAGGAAATAAGTTTACACGGCCTCACTGAAACTGACAATAAGAGCGGTTAATAATGAGCGAGGGGGTGAGTTGTTTATCAATTATTAGAGACAAGCAAATGACCTCAGATTGGCGCGCTTTTCTTAGAAATGGCGGGAGTTTCTTCCCTAGAACATATGTTTTCGTAATTTTTGATTGGATATAAAAATAGACGCTAATGTTGGCGCGTTTTATTACCCAATAGCAGCTCGGTTATAATCTTTAGGCATATCGGGGTGTGGGAGTATAAAAAGCTAAAGCCAGAGCCAAGTATTGCCCAGTTCAACAAAATCATCCACGCGTTACACGTCGCTGAGTCCAACAGAATCATTCAGAAGTTAAACGTCGCTTAGTTCATGAGAATCGTTCGCGAGTTACACATCGCAATTCTACAGAATCTCTCGCGTCTTAAAATTTGTTATAAATGTGAAACACGCGAATTAATAAAGTGCGGCAAATAAGTGATTATAATAACATTATAAAATATAACAGTTTCAGTCTGGCGTGTATCAAGAGTGAGTATGTGAAATTAACTAATTGTGACGGTAATAAAAGTGTAAAAACAAATTCTTTTATAAGTGTTATCTTTCAGTAACAAATCCTTTCCGTTTACACACGCTGTTCAAGAGATTTGCTCGACCGAGAAATAATAGCTAGCCGGAGGACAATGAACCCAACATTCAAAGTAGTAAAACAATAACAGGGGCTCAAAAATAAGATAACACGAAGTGACCGCAACAAATTGGCTACCATACGTTGT
Source organism: Deroplatys truncata (assembly GCA_030765065.1). Classification (NCBI taxonomy): domain Eukaryota; kingdom Metazoa; phylum Arthropoda; class Insecta; order Mantodea; family Mantidae; genus Deroplatys; species Deroplatys truncata. Next base: position 53,442,672 of record CM060987.1, read on the forward strand.
GCATATAAACATGAAGCACCTTCCAACTAACAACAAATATTCTACTTTAACCTGTGGCCACCGAGATCTCCAGATTTGACTTCGCCGGACTTCTTTCTGTAGGGTTACTTAAAAGACAGGTTTATGCCACACGAACCCAGACATTGGACGATCTGAAGTACACCATTACATAGGAGATTCAAGCTATTGACAACAGAGTCCTAACGAGCGGCCAGTAACGTGGAACGACGTGTTGAGTTGTGCCTTATACAGGATGGAGGACATGTTCAACATTTTCTATGGAGGTAAATAATCTCCCAAAATTTCTCTGCATTTCAGGTTGTCGCTAACATAACTCGTTTTGAAACAATTAAATAAATAAGTATATCATTGCAAAATCATTTATTCACAGCCATTGACAAAATTATACACCAAATCATGTTATACCTCTGCTTTTATATCCTTTATTTCTGGCATTTATTCATCCATTTAATAATTTGCAATATGTTAATTTGGTATTCACTTGTTAGATTTTGCAAATGTATTTATACCCTAACATGCCATCGGGTGCACATGGGTTCAAATAGTGTTGAAAAAATAATAAACTATCGATTACACTTTTGCTAATACAACAGAATTGCCAGGGTGATCCCCACCATGAACTGCCTGCCCACTGGGTTACTATTTCAATAACTAGCAGTCCAACCTGGAAATTTTTATACCTCAAAGTCAACAATTTCAAATTTTGCGATGTTTAACTAAAACATGACTAGGATAATTTGATAAAATAATAAGTAATGTAAGACATTTTAAAAAAAATACCAATGACGCTGTGCGAAGCAGCTAAGTAAGTAAAAAAATATCTGATGTGTTACATTCACATGACTTTCTCTACCCTCTAGCGCTTGTTAGTAAGTAAACAAATAATTCTTGCGAAAGACTATTTCCCTATCTACCTCATTTTAATTGAGATAAAACTTTCTGGAAGTATGTTATACTTACAGACACAAATGGAATAGTGATATTCAAATGTTTTAGAATTGGACGCTATATGCTGGCCTTATAATTCCACATTTTTTCCATTACGTGGTGAAAAACAGCTGAAAATAGACAGGACTTGAAAAGAAAGATAGTATTGGACAAATCGAACCATTAATAGAGTATATCACGTAATGCCCGATGCCACACACAAAAAAAAGTATTTGAAATAAAGTGTGTATTTTAAATTGATATATTTGATGATACATTTGTTGTGTAGTTTGTTTTCGTCTATAACTTAACGTTTACCAGTTATATAAGATTATAAAATAGCAGGTGATAAAGATTACTGATGAAAGTGGTAGAAGAATCTACTCAATTTGTGAGGAAGAAAAGTCATGGGTGCCTATCTTGACAAGATGTAGTGGCAAGGAGGATTAGAGGGAAAAATATTTATCACGATCATTTACCACCTAGAATGGACAGTTAAGGGCACGTTGGACGCTACTGGCAGGCCGGGAAACATGGAGGGGATAGGTAAATTTTTACTTAAGGCAGAACAGCTGAGATCTGAGAAGGCAGATAGTAGAGAAGCGGGGGTGTAGGAAGAGCTAAACGTTGGTGTTGGTGCTTTGTTTTTTGTATGTCTTTCACTTATTGTTAGTGTGCTGTATATATTCTCTTAACTGTTCTTTGTTTACTATAATAGGATATAATAATGCAACGGAATACGGTTTATCGCTATTTTGGAGGTTGTGAATATTTAAGATCTTTATTTAAGTATGTTTTACGCAATAGTGTTTTCTTGTAGTGGTACCTATTTTCTGGTTTCTTATTTATTGTCGTTTTTATTATTATTAATCTTGCTTATTATTTTGTGTAATATAACAGCACGTACGGTAAATATGTCATGTAAATATCTTTAACATATAGTATTTTAATCAAAATCGTTAGAGCCATTTTTTATAAAATAAAAAATTTCTAAAAAATGTTCCATGTAAATGGTATTTGGGGCAGGGAACTTTCTTGAAAATTTACGTGTCGCATCTTTGGAAGGTATTGAACCTAAATACAAAGTTTGGTATTCATCCACCTTTTCGTTTTTGGGTTATACTGTTCACGGGCACACACGTACGCGCGCGGACCATTTTCTAAAAATGATTTGTATTTTTTGGATTTAGGGGCCTCAAAACATGTATCTCCGGTGAAATATCGATATAGAATTTTTGGGTGGAATACAATAATATCCCTACTTACTATACGTGGTAGAGAAAGTAACAAAAATTAGGAGGATACATTCAGAATCTTAACGATTCCGTTGGAGACATACACGCGCATTTTGAACTAATCATTAATCACCTGATACGCATATTCAAGAACATCTTAGCATAGAAATAGGAAATACGAGAATAGCGCATGTTGGTTGAGGGGTTTGCCATCTTTTTCATTTAACCGCTGAGAGAACTTGCCATTAAACTTTCACAAAGAAAAACAGAGAAAGCAAAAGAAATATTGTCTTTGCTACGTAAACTGTCAGACCAGTCTGGGTCTGAGGGGAATCTCATTAAACATAAAAGAAAATTAAAGAAAAGAAGAGTCAGGTCTGCTCTTGTGATCATTTTCTGTTCCTGCAGCGGCGAACAACGGGCAGAAGAAGAAAAAGTGTGTCGGAGAAGAAAGTTAATTTACCTGGAAATTACAGGAAAAGACCTCCCAAAAACCTACCTTGCTCCTCGACATGCTCTGTAAATTTTCTTCAGTTGCCTCACCATGCAAGGTTAAAGAGTTCCTAAAACAGAGATAATCACCTTGTTAAATATGTGGAATCAATTCGTTTTTGTTTCATTCATATAGACGCTTTTAGCTATTTCGGCTGTATAGGTAGCTACGGAATACATTTTTTTTAAATCTTCTATCCGATGATAAAAGCATACCTTTTAAACATCAGCCAAAAAAAAAACCCTAAAGAAATGTAAATTTACAGCTGATCTTAACAGTTGTTAATCTCCGGTTTCCAACAATTCCAGCGTGGGCCTTAAACCACGATAGGCAAACATGTTTGGTATTTTCAGTATGCCCTTTCTACGAGAGCAATCCCAGAACTACTGGGCCTGACGTGTATATGTCGGTTGTTGTTTCAAACAAATGACTATGGTAGAAAGTAACTCACTTAAGTTACGAAGTTTGACGATGCTACGTTGTTTAGTAATTGTTTGGCAGCCATTAATAGTGCACTCTCTCAGCGAATTTGTAAACATGGATAAAACTGGTCATCGTTGTGTGATACAATACTTTTGTTTGAAAGCGCTTAGTCCAACTAATATTAAAGCTGAGCTAGAATATACTCTGGGGGAGTCTGCTCCTTCGTTTACAACAGTAAAATATTGGGTGGCAGAATTTAAGCGAAGCCGTACGAGCTGCCAAGACGAACATCGCAGTGGTCGAACAAATGAGGTGACCACGCTAGAAATTGTAAAGAAAATCCACAAAATGATATTGGATGACCATCAACTGAAAGTGCGCGAGCTAGCAGACATCGTAGGCATTTAAAACAGTGTTGTACTCGCACACTGAAAATTTAGGCATGAGAAAGCTATGCGCAAGATGGGTGCCGCGTTTACTCACAATGGAACAAAAGCAGCGTTGTGAGGATGTTTCAGTCGAGTGTTTGGGCGATGTTTCGCTGCAATAAAGCAGAGGTTTGGCGTCGATTCATAACCATCATTGAAACATGGGTCCATCACTTCACACCTGAGACGAAGGAACAGTCAAAACAGTGGATTGAAAGGGGAGAATCAGCTCCAAAGAAGGCGAAGACAGTTCTATCTGCAGACAAGGTCATGGCGTGAGTTTTTTGGGATGCGCATAGGATAATTTGCATTGATTATCTTCAAAAAGGAAAAGCAATCAATAGCGAGTATTATGCAAACTTATTGCAGCGTTTAAATGGTGAAATCATGCAAAAATGGCCGCATTTAGCGAAAAGGAAAGTTCTGTTTCATCAAGACAATGCACCAGTTCACACATCCAATATCGCTAGGGCTAAAATCAGTGAGTTAAAGTACGAATTGCTTCCTCATGCACCCTATTCGCCACATTTAGATCCTCTCATTATTTTCTGTTTCCAAAGTTGAAGAAATGGCTTGTGGTAAAATATTTGCCAACAATGAAAAGGTGGAGTTTGCAGTTGATGACTATTTTGCAGAACTCGACGGTTCTCACTATAAACAGGGTATCGAAGCTATTGAATATTCTTGGGAAAAATGTATCGAGCTGAAAGCAGAGTATCTAGAGAAATAAAGATTTTTTGCCCAAAATTTTTGTGTTTTCTTTTCTAGATCGGGTACTTCCGGGACAGCCCTAGTAGTTGTATTTGCCGGAAGCTTGTTTAACCTAAAAGGTGATTTCTCCTTCAAGATTGAGTTCCTGAAAATAAATCTGAGAGTTAATTTTTATTTATGGCCTTATCACACATCGCTTCTGTATACGACAATTATCTAGTCCTTTTTGCGAAAAATTCTGAAAAATAGTATGTTATTCAAAACGACTCTACTGATAGTAATTTAATAATAATTTGTGTATGAAACGAGCAGTAGCGAATTTCAGAATTTTCATAGAGTGTCTTAATTACCATTATAGTTAAGTTGTATACGACCGATTTTGTTCGACAATACTGTAATTTCAAAACTTTGAGTTTTTAAAAAAAGATCTTGCCTTAGTGAATGTGTGCAATTAAATGCTGTTCGGGTGGCAGCACTGATGATAGGACCTTCAGCGTGTTTGCGAGTAGTGCAGATGGCAACACTGATGAGTCCACGCTGTATATATTGATTTTGTTTACAGGTAACGTGAAAGCAACACGTTGAAGCAAACGAAATGAGCTCAATTTATTGGAATATTAAAATTACAATGAATAGAAGTTATTTTAAGTACACATATTTCATTGCTTCCTGGTGAACAGATCCCAGAGACTGCTGCTTTGAAGGTGTTAAAAGGTATGGGCGATAGGGGAGCCGGGCGCTCCGCTGAGTAAGAACATAATGAGTCGCTGAAGTATTATGGATACCACAACAGTTCATATACATTATATGTAATCAGTGCATTATCGTGTGTTCAACCAAAAAGACTGATGCCTATCCCCTATAAGTTCATATAAAAGTATTTATGTAACTTTCGGAACGTTATTTTCACTATTTCACTCATCGCCCAAAATGGGAGATAATAACCAATCATATTTGAAAAGCATCTGATGTGTTGCACTCACATGACTTTCTGTTCCCTTGTGCAAACTATTTTTACAAACGCTTATTCTCCATCTTCTTCGTGTTAATCTTATTGCTAATTTTCTTTTAGGTGTAAGGGAAATATGACAGGCTATGAGCAATATCAAATCCTAAAAGTGCTGGTTGCTATGTGGAGCATTCTATTCTCTTTGCATGTCCAGGACATAAAAAAAACAACGAATTCTCATTTGAGTATTGGAAACAAATAACGAAGAATATCTCGGAAATGGTTCGCTTCACCAACAAAGATGTATACGACCTAAATTGTGTGTGTTAACGAGCTCTACATTTTTGTGTTTAAAAATTTTGTCTCGCTCTTACGGTTTACCAGTTACGCAAAAGCCATTCAGAAAGAAGAGGACATTCCCAGAAAATATAAGCTATACATTTTATTTGTCATGAAAATATCTTAAAAATATGGTAGTTTAATCAAAATCGTTAGGCAGTTTTGAGAAAATAAAAATTTTTGAAAAATTGTCCATGTGCTCTGGGGTGGGGGATATTCTTGTAAGATACTGAACCTAAATAGCAGTTTAGCATTTATCCGATTTTTCGTTTTTGAGTTATGCTGCTCAAAGATACACACCCGAACCTTTTCTAAAAGTGTTTTTTTGGGATTCAGGGGCCTCAAAACATGTGTTTTCGGTGAAATATCGTTATCGAATGTTTAGGTGTGCAATACTTCCCCTACTTGCTATACGTAGTAGAGAAAGTAAAAATAGAGTTCAACCAATCATGGTACTGATTCACTCAAACTTAGCAAAATCTCATTACCAGCTCCTCCTTTTGTGATAAATATAGCTCCTTCGTTGTTAATATTTTGAATAGGTAAGTATTATGTTAAACTGCATCTAAATGAACATAATTACGATATTGTACACAATTAAGAAATAATCTGCCTTGTAATTCCGACAGTAATATCGGCAGAAGAATAACAAACAAAATACCTTTTAATTTGAAACAGATTTGACTACCGCATATCAACTACAAAAACTAAAGCTATGGCCATCCACGGAAAGCATCAGTGATGAGTAAAAATTGTGGTAGATGTTAGTGTAATTGAACAGTTGTCATCATTTATATACCTGGGATGTAGGATTAGTACAGGGCAAATGAACGCCGACTTAGAAGAAAATATGAATAAATATAACAAGTTAAATGGCTGTAAGAAGTAAAACAAAGATCATATAATATTGTGTTCAAATCTGCACTGAAATCTGAAAGTGAAACATGGACGCCTGGAAGCAGCACAAATGCGATTTATGCGATCCACGGTTGGTAAAACAAGAAGAGATAGAGTGAGAAACCAAGATATTCGATCTTAGTTGGGAGAATTAAAAATAGTCAGTGAAATATGTAACTACCAGAAACAGTGGAAAGACCATGTGATGAGAATGTTACTTTGTAGATTTCCAAAGCTAGCTCCGTTTTATAAACCACGAGACAGTATTTTAATGCCTAAATGATACTAATTTTTTTTTATTAATTAAATTTAATAACAGCCCACCTTGAAAACAGTATGTATATAATTATTATTTATATTGTATGTAAAGTCGTTGTAAATACTTATTTTTTATTGTAAACGTGTTTGTTAATATCAAGTAAATGTTTATATACTCTAATAGTGTAAAAACTGTGAGAATAATGTGTTTTAGAATGTTAATAATGAGGCAATAATGTAACTTTTGTGACAATAATGTGTCTGGAATTTAAAAATAGTGGTTATGAAAAGATCGGTAATAACGTAATTTCGCTTACAGTTTGGAATTAGCCAATTAAAAGTAAAGAAAAGATTTTAGTATGAACACTTAAATTCTATTGGACTAGAATTAGCCAATAAGAGAACGGCATTACCGAAGCTAAAGGTTTTTACCGTTGAATCTAGTCAGTCTCGGTCAAGATATTAGACACAGCAGACGTGAAAGTCGCGGGCAAGATGTAGTAAACAGCAGACATGAGTGTAGCGGGCATGAAGCTGTAGAGAGTAGACGTGAAAGTCGTGGGTAAAAATGTTGTAAAGTATAAAATGATAAAATTTGTGTTCTCCGCCAAATTAAGTGCTCAGAGTTTTATTTTATAAAGTGTTGTGTTTATAAAATGTGCAAATATAAAGTGAAATAAAAAGAAGTAAAAAAATTAAAAAGTAAATTGTGTGGCGTCTTATAATTTGAGTCTTATCACAACCTTACAAGAACTCGTGTTTTTATAGTGCGACTGAAAGCATCTGAGGCAAATAACTTTAATAATATTACATAAAAACAAGCATCATCTTCACTATAAAGTTTGGCGTCCTAAAAATCAAACAACATCAAAGTGTATCTTCATTACGTAACCTAAATAACTTCTTCGTCACGGGAATTCTCACATCAAGAACATCGCTAAATTGCCTTCTTCAACCAGAAGAGAGCTTGGCAGACCTCGCAGAAGATCGAGTAACCAACATTTTTAATTACATATATTATTAGCCTCGGAACAGGTTAAAAGCTTAAACCTTGGAAGGGAAAAAGATATGCCTACCGCCTCTTGTTTGTATCATTTGGTAGCCCCTGTTACTACGTTTATGTGTTTTTTATTAATCATTTATGTGTAAATATAATTTTTTTTAATCTGTATTTTCTTCTATATGGAAACATGTTCCTGGTAAGACCTGTGTAAGAGGCTAGAAATTGTATGAATTGGGGAAAACCTTTGAGAAGCACTTTATTATTCTGTTTGGTTGCAGTCCTTTGTTAAATAGCAAGAAGTTACGATTCTTTTATGTCTTTGTTAACAAGAAATGACGTTTCTGAGGTCATAGGAAGAAGAATATTCGCGTGAAACTCAGTAAAGTTCCTCGAGACATAATAGTTAGTACCACGTGATATACAATTTCAGCCTATCCTGTACAGAATTGAGAGCTGACGAATCGAGGCCAGCGAAGATAAAGCCAATGAAAAGTGTTCAGAGTATAAAACCCCACCAGAATTTAGCTAAGGCAATGTGAGCCACGCAAAATCCACGTTGCTTGGCTCAAGAATTTTCCACGAAAAGAATATCGCAGTTCATAAGTAATTTCATGGTTGTGATAGTTAAAATAGTGTAAGTGACTGAGACTGTGTATTTCAGTCCGGCGAAAATAATCGTTCACGTGTGCCGGGAAGGAGCAAGTCTTTGTTGTAATAATAATAATAATAATAATAATAATAATAATAATAATAATAATAATAATAATCACGCGAGTAGAGTAGTCGATGTAGGATACCGGCAGTGATTAGGTCATTAGTACGTAAACTGTTACCCTAAGGTATTGATTATACTGTGAGCGAGTACGCAAAGCTAACGTTCGCGCCAAACCACTATATATATATATATATATATATATATATATATATATATATAGGCATACGACCACGTGCGAGGAACTTCAGCCGTGGATAGTGAAGTATTCACCTTGTTTTTCTTTCTTTGGAAATTAAACTTAATAAGGGTGAGATCCTTGACTTTCCTATCCGTCCCTAAGCCAAAGACCTGTTCGCCTGAGATCTCCGACCCGTTGGTGGCCCCAACCCAGCCAAATTCCCATACTCTCCTCTGAGCAGATCATAACTAGCCCTGTGATACAACCTTTAATGGAGTAAAAACTACGACGGGACGTAGGACATCATCAACGACGCAACGGAGACGCAGAAGTAGAATCCGCCCGAGGGAACCTCACAACAGAGGAGAGGCGGCGCTATTCCACGAGAACCGTCTTAAATTTGATAATTATTTCTATTCAATTATCGTGTTTTAAAATATTGTTTTATGCAATAAAGAAAATCGTATCCTGTAATGTTGGTTATTGCATCCTTACAATATTAAATGCCGGAGGGGCTCCCGGAATCAGGGCGGAGCACTGCACGCAGGCTAGTCGGCCCTGGGAGGAAGGGATGAAAGGAGAGATCCGAATGTCGTCGGAGAAAGTATGGATGGGGTCCTTAATGTTTCCAAACAGAACGCATCTGATGCCGCACGGTCCCTGCCCACAAGCCACCAACCTCCAGGGTCCCCGGGATCCCCACGCTGAGGAGAGACCTAACTGAACGGTACCGCAGCGACGCCAGGGAAAAACCTATACACAGAGCAAGCCACCGCCCAGCCGCAATACACCGTCGCCTGGCCCTACAACCCTGAAGCAGATGGCAAAGAAGATGATGGGTACAGGAAATTAGAGGAAGCAGAGTCATGGTAGAAGATGAACCACCCCAGGATTCGCCTGGCGACCCGGCAAAACCACGAAAAACCCATGGGCCAGAGTGGACGGGAGCTCCCGAATGCGGGCCTCAGACATTACGGTCTGAGCCATCTCGCTCGGTCCAGTTGACAGTAAATACTGTTAATGATCAAATTGCACTGATCAAAGAAACGAAGTGCGGCCATATGATTTTGTGGTAACTGAACTTGGGTTGGTTAACCTGAAATAAGCGGCAAAAACAGTTTTAACCGTTTCTTTTCGTGGTATATTCTTGATATCTATTATGAATCTTGACACACAGTACAGTTGTCTTTCTCTGGGTTCTGGAAGAAAGCAAAAGACAACGGCTTGTTGTCTGTGAACACAGCAAGCGTACGACCTTCCGCTATGTGTCTGAAATGTTTGATAGATCGCCAATAGTTCACCGTCATAAGTGATGATATATCTTTTCTTAGTTTCTGCGGGTAATCTAGAGAAGAAGGCAAGTGGTTTGCTTCTTTCGTTAGATTGTTGCTCCAGAGGTGCTCCTATAGCTACTGCAGAGGAGTCTACATGCAGAAGTAGTTGACAACTGGATGAGAAAGGAGGGTGTCATTTATCAGGCCTGCTTTGCAAGCTTCAATTGCTTCAGCCAGTACTGAAGTCCACATAATGTGGCGATCTTCATCATGAGCAGAGTGGAGAGCTTCTTGTTATGTCACCTGAGACCATAGCAGTTTTATGGATTAGCTGACGTAGTAGCTGATTGCTCCTATAAACGAGTGCAACATTCGATATGCTTTAGGTGGCTCAGCTTCTACGAGGGTTTTTATACGCCCTGGAAGTGGGGAACTGTTCCTTGATTAGAAATTCGGAATCCTAAAAAATCCATAGTGGATTCACCGAATACCATTTTGCCAGATTGATCGAGATAGCATAATCTCGATGTCTGGAGAAAAATTATCTTTAAGTGTTTATATTCTTCAGGGAATATGAGCCAAGAAGATCATCGTCAAAATAGGTGATTGCAAATGATAGGTCCCCTAAAACTTCATCCTTGAACCGCTGAAACGTTTGTGCTGCGTTTCTTAATCCGAAGGTCGTTGCTGGGAATTCGAATAACCCAAAGCGACTGATTGTAATATGTTTTCTTTATCTTGTGGTGCCACTGGTGTTTGGTTGTATGCACGCAGTAAGTCAAACTTGGAAAACATATTTTCCTTTCTTAACTAGTAATTGAGTGAAATCACGTATGTGCGGTATTGAATACGTTTGGTTTAGTAGCTGCATTTCAATTTCGATAATCTCCGCGTAGCCTCCAACTGTCGTCCTTGTTTGGTGAGATAAAGAGGGCTTCACTCATTGGCTTTCGATGGTCTGCAAATTCCTAGGTTCATCATTACCTGGAATTCTTCTTTCTCTGGAGATAACTGGCGAAAACGGCATCGAACTGGGGATCCAGTGCTTTCGTTGATATAAGTAGTCTTGTGTGCTAGATGCTCTTTTGGAAATACGGGTGGCCGCGTTATTTCCGGAAACTATTTCAGCATCTTCGTAAATTCATTTGTATTGTTAACACAGTGCGGTGACATTCCAGACCTGGTATGAGAAACACGGGTAGGTACGATAAGTGTGTGTCCGCCATCTACTGGCCTTTTTTGCTGGAGATCAATTGGAAGGTTATAGAATTTCAGTAGATCTACTCCTATGATGTGATGACTAACTGTTGTTAAAACAAATGACCAATGGTAGTTATGTCTAAGACCTAGTTGGAGGTTAAGTAACCGTTCATCATATGTAGGCAATAGAGTACCATTTGCAGTGAAGAGTGTGAATTTTGCAGGACCATTCAGGTTGTCTTTAAGAGTTGCTGGCAAAGCAGATACGTTAGCTCCTGTATCCATCAGATATCTAACCCGAGTTCTTTTATCTGTGATAAGTAGGCGAGCTGATTTCCCGTTCTTGCATACCGCCATTTACAGTTGGGCGTGTAGTTTTTTGCAATATGCGTACACTGGGAACAACATCTTTTGGCTTTGTCCCCGAATTTATGATATCAGCAACATCAGTGACAGATTGGATTACGCTTATGATTTTATCGACTGCGCCTTGCTGATCGTCTGCATTGGAGAGAAAATTCTAATTGCTCCAAACGTGAAGTAATGGCTTCTCAAGTGTCACTAAGCCGTGACAAATTGCTAATGTTAGGTTTGGTATCCATGGCGGCTTCATTAAGCAAAAATTAAATTGAATTTTATTTATGGACGCTCTTTAACTACTATGGTTCTTAGCATATCTTCTATATTGAGCATGAAAGACCGTAAATTTTGTTCAGAGGCCTCTTTATCAGGCTTGAGGTCCCGTAAAATTATGACGCGGGACCACCTCCTTTACATCCCTTACGCAGGAAACAGCTAAGGATTTTTATGCCCGACAAAGTTCATCCCCTCTGGAACTCGGACCTCGGGAACTAGAGGTACATGCCAACATTAGATTCGGATGGGGAGAACTGACTGTATTAAATGAATTTGGGTTTTGAAGAGCAGTAACTTCAATGTTTTTATCAGTTAAATTAAATAAAATTGAGTTTTATTTATGGACGCTCTTTAAATACTATGACCCTTAGCGTCCCATTCTATATTGGGCGTGAAATACCGGAAATTTTGCTCAGAGGCCTCTTTATCATGCTTGAGGTTCTTTTACGTGCCGTAAATCTACGATACCGGACCATCGCATTTACTTCCCTTCCGAAGGAAGCCAAGCTAAGGATTTTAACGCCCGAAAAAATCCATCGCCCTCCGCCGGGTTTAAACTCGCGACTTCCGGAACTAGAGGTGCATGCCAACACTAGACCTCCGAGGAGGACAACTGACTGTATTAAATGAATTTGGGTTTCAAAGAGTAGTAACTTCAATGATTTTATCAGCCGTTGTAGCTAACTTGTCTAGATTTTCACTACTGACTGCGAGTACATTTGAACTGGTAAAGGGAAGCGTTGGAACCACAGAGATTTTAATGGTTCGTCTGTAATTTTGTTACGCGGAAAATCCTTTATTTGCCGTAAAAGTTGATGGTTTTTGATCTCCAATTCAGCTTCATTCAGAAGCTTAAGCAATTTGTGTTCCTCGCTGTCAGCAAAAATTGAGATAAGCTAATCCTTTAATACGAAAATCTATTTTGGTAGGTGGGTTAATTATATGTTACTCACCTGCTCCATTATGTCGCAGTCCAGGTTTCCAACAACGTAGCTAAACGTGGTTTGATCTTCGTAATTCCTGCGATGTTGAATTGTGCTTCAACTTGTTAAAACCAAGATCGGGTCGATTTCTCCAAAAAGGTGGAGTTTTGACTGAAACCTTGGCTAGTTTTCTTTGTTAATCTGTGCTGGCGATACTTTTATAATTTTTAAAGAACAATTATGCGATGTAGAACACGAACGAATTATTTTGTCCCCGGAACATCGGGGTCACCAATTGTGGGGCTTCTGGTGTGATTTGTGAATGAAAACTATGAAATATAATCTATTCTCACACATTTATTTCCATATCAACAAACCACAACATGCAAATGTTTTGTCATGCAAACACTCGCATGACAAGACAAACGGTTAAAACGGTTTTGTCTGCTTATTTCAGGTTAACCAACTTAAAGACGGTTGCCAAATTTCTAATTTCCTTTCAAATAAAGTCATTTAGTCGGCAGATAAATATAAACGTTCCATGACTGTGTTTTAGTAATCATGAATTTTGGCTAAATCACTTCATTTTATTCGTGAAATAGTCCTATCTAATGCTAATCTTGATTCCCAAACTTTTTAGGTAAATTCTCTCGCCAATTCGCCAGTTGCGAATTTATTGATGATTTGGACATCACTTGCGGCATTTTGCGGCGTTCATACAGTTTACTAATATTGTATTGTTAGTGAAATTAAAAACTGTTCTTGTATATACTTAGTTACACTAATGAATACGCGTTGAACCTTGAGTAAACTTTGTCCGATCCAAATAGGTTTCTCAGCGTAGAATGCGGTTGTAGACAACACAATGATTGCAGCTTGAAGATCACAGCATACTTGCAGCTGTCCTCGGCTGTTTTACGGAGATCCGTTTGGAAAATTGTCTTCAGAGGCGTAAGCAGAGTGTGCATTTGGGGGGGGGGCGCTGAAACTCGCGATGTCGGTTACATCTTCATTCCGTGGTCAGTTTTAGAAATGTACCCAGGTGAAGGAATATAATCTGGATCACTGAACAGGGTATATTTACTAAACAAAGATGTGACGAATAAACAACCTTTTAAGTATTATAGCACCAAAAGGTAAACAAGAGTTCATCGTGACCAACTTCTCAGCCAGGACACACAATCTAGTCAAATGTATTAACCACTAAACTACCGTCAACCCACTCAGAAGTTCCACTTTCACATCACTACAATTATTAACATGAACAATGTGGTATATTAAACTTCTTAAGTTTAAAATAGTTACAGAAAACAAAACTGTGACTAGTGCTTCAGTATTATGGTTTTGGATATCTTGAGGGGGGCTCGAGTCTCCTTAATCCCCCCTTGCATATCCCCTTGAACATCTTGCAATTCAAAAGGTGTAGTTGGGCAGGCGAGTTTATTGTGTGGGGATCATAACATTTGTCTACAATGCCGGAAATTGTCGCGGTATCGTTCGTGTTATCTTATTTTCTGAGCGCCTGTTATTGTTTACTATTTTGAATTTTGAGTTCTTTGTCCTCCGGCTAGCTATTATTACTCAGTCGAGCAAATCTCTTGAACAGGGTGTGTAAACGGAAATGAGTTGTAGTAAAAGATAACACTGATAAAAGAATTTGTTTTTACACTATTATTGCCATCACACTTCATTAATTTCACATATTTACTCTTGATACACGCCCGACTGAAACTGTTATATTTTCGAATGTAACTATAATCATTTATTTGCCGCACATTATTAATTCGAGTATTTCACATTTTTTGTAACTAACTTTACGACGCGAGAGATTCTGTAGAATTACGTAACGTGTAACCCGTGAATGATTCTGTTGAACTGTGCGATACTTGTCTCTGGCTTCAGAATTTATACTCCCTCACCCCGATATGCCTAAACATTATAACCGAGCTGCTATTGGTTAATAAAACGCGCCAACATTAGCGTCTATTTTTTATCCAAACAAAATTACGAACACATATGTTCTAGGGAAGATATTCCCTCCATTTCTAAATAAAAGCGCGCTACTCTGACGTCATTTGCATGTCTCTTCTAATTAATAAACAACTCACCCCCTCGCTACATTGTTACCCACTCCTATTGTCAGTTTCAAATCATTGTCATACAATAATGCTAATTTGCACTACAATCACTCTGGCATTTACAGTGTTGTGATATAAAATACTGCCTCAAAATGCAAGGGAATATCAGTTTTTTAGCGTAGACGTATACTGGTGTTGCTGGTGCTGGTTGGTAATACCGCAAAAGTGCAACTCGTATCAGTGGACCATAGGTGGGAAGAAGATGGTATATGTCTCAAACGGTGCCACCTAGAAGTACTAATTGAATACCTATTATCCATTCCAAACCAGAGTGCCTTTCACTGAAAACAAACTCTTTGTATTATCCGCGCGAAAGTAGTTCGCAATCCCCGCCCATAATGGCTCCTTGTTCCCCTCCCACGTGCTTGTTGAATACTATTTAATCTATAAAAAGGCGCCCTGCGTGAGAATCATAGTTCAAAATGCAACCCGAGGTAACAATAGATTTTATAAGTATGCGGCAATGAACAGTTTACTTACGTTAATTACAATCCTTGGGCAAAAGTGCAACACCCAAATCCGAATCCTCCGAAGATGACTCAGCTGCCATATCAGTATCAGAACTACTCTCCAAAATAATGACAAACTTATCCACAATTCCACAGCACTGTCGCACTTAAGTGTCGGGTATTTTTGTAATAGTGAGTTGAATATATGAAGTATTGTTTGTTTTTAGCCACTTTTTAACTGTTTCCCGCTTCTGTGTTTGAACAGTTTATTCGCAGTACACGCACCTTCCTCTGCCATGTAAACTCAAATACCAACTGACTAAATCACAAGATTTGACCTGAGCTGAGCATATGTGTGTATTATGAATGACTGTCGCTTATCATATATCGTGTGTTATGCAAAGTGTTTATTCGGTACTCAGATAGCACCTCTGGGAATTCATTGCTGCATTTCTTGTGTATGTAAGAGTGGCAGTCGTTTATATGGTTGGTATTAACAACTAAGATGCTCTCGGCGTTAGCGCAATAGCAGGCGAAAGTCATATTTTGTAATCTCTTAACAGCTAGTATATATCCATTACCTTTAACGATGAGTTCTTATGATAACCGCAATAAAATGTGCAGTGCTATACCTTTCCTGCTCTAATATTTCATAATACAATACATGTATTAAGGAACTATTTACGTTGGCGTAAGAGTATATTCTTGGGTTCGTGACAAGCCGAAGCAGGTGCTTCTGTTTACATCAGAGGGAACTCTGGTTTGGAATGGACCATAGACAGAAGAAAAAAATCTTTAGGTTGCCTTGAGGGAGACCAGCTCATCGCCGTAAACATCTCTGTTGCTAAAAGAGAAAGACATTGCAGACCAGTCATTACCTGCAGTGAGAGTCGTTTCTGCCTTAAACGAAGTGTCGGCTGTATGCTTATGAGTGAGACGTGAAGAGAAACGAAAATTCTCTCTCTATACTTACCTGCCATTCAGTATTCCTACCTGAAATAATGCGATAGGGGACAATATAGTACACATCTCAGTAGTTGCAGGTATTCCTTGAAGACATAATGCCGAGTACTACCTTCATCCATGATGCTGTACACCCGTGGACAAAAATTGAATCTTCAGGTTCCATGAGACGCTCGGAGGGCGTCGTATACCTTCCTAACATTTGTGTTCACAACGCACATACAAAAACTGTAGAACGGTGTCTACAATGTGAGTGGAATGGTAACGGTGTTTCTCAGTGGTGACGGAAAACAGAGCACGGAAAAAGTTTCATTGGCCCATTGTTCCATTGCTGCTTGCTCTCATAAGCTCCTCGGTTCAAATTTCGCATTAGGCACTGTTATTACTTTCTCTACTACGTAATAGTAAGTAGGGGAAGTATTGTATTCCACCCAAAAAATTCGATACCGAGATTTCACCGGAAATACATGTTTTGAGACTCTCTGAATCCAAAAAAAGCATTTTTGGAAACATGTCTGTGTGTGTTTGTGTCTGTGAACAGCATAACTCAGAAACGAACAGTCGGATAAACACCAAACTTGGTATTTAGGTTCAGTATCTTCCAGAGATGCGACACGAAGGTTTTCAAGAAAAATCCACCCACCCCAGACTACCCTTTACATGGAACATTTTTCGAAAATTTTAATTTTCTCAAAAATGGCTCTAACGATTTTGATTAAAATATCATATGTTTAAGATATTGTCATGAGAAATGAAATGTATATCTCGAATTTTCTTGGAATGTCTCCAAAAGTATTCTTCAATGTGAACGACTTTTGCATAACTGGTAAACCATAAGAGATAGACAAAATTTTAGTATACAAAAAATGTAGATCACGTTAAAATACACAATTTATGTCATATATTTCTTTTGTTGAGTGAACCGTTTTCGAGATATTGCTTGTTATTCCCTTAAATTTTCCAATACTTATACTTTTTCTCAAATTCGTTATTCATTTTTTACTTTCTCTACTACGTATAGTAAGTAGGGGAAGTATTGCATTCCACCCAAAAATTCGATACCGAGATTTCACCGGAAATACATGTTTTGAGACCTCCTGAATCAAAAAAAAACAATTTTTGGAAACATGTCCGTGTGTGTGTCTGTGTGTGTGTGTGTGTGTGTGTGTGTGTGTGTGTGTGTGTGTGTGTGTGTCTGTGAACAGCATAACTCAAAAACTAACAGTCGAATAAACACCAAACTTGGTATTTACGTTCAGTATCTTCCAGAGATGCGACACGAAGATTTTCCAGAAAATCCCCCCACCCCAGACTACCCTTTACATGGAACATTTTGCGAAAATTTTAATTTTCTCAAAAATGGCTCTAACGATTTTGATGAAAATATAATATGTTTAAGAAATGAAATGTATATCTCGAAATTTCTGGGAATGTCTCCAAAAGTATTCTTCATTGTGAACGACTTTTGCATAACTGGTAAACCATAAGAGATAGACAAAACTTTACTACACAAAAAATGTAGATCGCGTTAAAATACACAACTTATATCATATACATTTTTTTTGTTGAGTGAACCGTTTTCGAGATATTGCTTGTTATTTCCTTAAATTTTCCAATACTTATACTTTTTCTCAAATTCGTTATTCATTTTTACTTTCTCTACTACGTATAGTAAGTAGGGGAAGTATTGCATTCCACCCAAAAATTCGATACCGAGATTTCACCGGAAATACATGTTTTGAGACCTCCTGAATCCAAAAAAAGCATTTTTGGAAACATGTCCGTGTGTGTGTCTGTGTGTGTGTCTGTGTGTGTGTGTGTCTGTGTGTGTGTCTGTGTGTGTGTCTGTGTGTCTGTGAACAGCATAACTCAAAAACGAACAGTCGGATAAGCACCAAACTTGGTATTTAGGTTCAGTATCTTCCAGAGATGCGACACGAAGGTTTTCAAGAAAATTCCCCCACCCCAGACTACCCTTTACATGGAAGATTTTTCGAAAATTTTAATTTTCTCAAAAATGGCTCTAACGATTTTGATGAAAATATCATATGTTTAAGATAATGTCATGAGGAATGAAATGTATATCTCGAAATTTCTGGGAATGTCTCCAAAAGTATTCTTCATTGTGAACGACTTTTGCATAACTGGTAAACCATAAGAGATAGACAAAATTTTACTACACAAAAAATGTAGATCGCGTTAAAATACACAACTTATATCATATACATTTCTTTTGTTGAGTGAACCGTTTTCGAGATATTGCTTGTTATTTCCTTAAATTTTCCAATACTTATACTTTTTCTCAAATTCGTTATTCATTTTTTTGTGTCCTAGACATGCAAAGAGAATGGAATGCTCCACATAGCAACCAGCGATAAAATATTTGACTATCGCTTAAAAGCTACCATATTCCCCTTGCATCTACAAGAAAATTACCAATAAGATCGACATCTCGATATCTCGATTAACATGAAGCATATGGAGAATAAGCGTTTGTAAAAATAGATTGTACAAGAGTAGAGAAAGTCATGTGAGTGTAACACATCAGATTTTTTTATGTCCTGGAGATGCAAAGAGAATGGAATGCGCCACATAGCAACCAGCGATAAAATATTTGACTATCGCTTAAAAGCTACCATATTCCCCTTGCATCTACAAGAAAATTACAAATAAGATTGACATCTCGAATTCTCGATTAATATGAAGCATATGGAGAATAGGCGTTTGTAAAAATAGATTGTACAAGAGTAGAGAAAGTCATGTGAGTGTAACACATCAGATTTTTTATGTCCTGGACATGCAAAGAGAATGGAATGCCTCGCATAGCAACCAGCGTTAAAATATTCGACTATCGCTTATAACCTACCATATTCCCCTTGCATCTACATGA
Source organism: Deroplatys truncata (assembly GCA_030765065.1). Lineage (NCBI taxonomy): Eukaryota > Metazoa > Arthropoda > Insecta > Mantodea > Mantidae > Deroplatys > Deroplatys truncata. The sequence goes on from CM060987.1 coordinate 53,461,722, forward strand.
AAATTACCAATAAGATTGATATCTCGATATCTCGATTAACGTGAAGCGTATGGAGAATAAGCGTTTGTAAAAATACTTTGTACAAGAGTAGAGAAAGTCATGTGAGTGTAACACATCAGATATTTTTTTGATATTGTTACCTTTATGATTAAGAAACCTTTTTTTCTGCAAAGGTTTGTTTGGATTAAAACTTAGTAGGTATACAAATAAACTTTAGTAAGAACAGTTTGTATACTCGCTAATAAATAATGTAGGTTAGAAAAAGTCATGCAAATGTATCACATCAGATTCTTTAAGTATGTGAATCGTGCCCACATAATATTGTATAAATTGTGAAATAGGTGAAACTTTGGGGAATTTTTATGATAGAACAGAAGAGAATTTTTTGTCTATAGTTGAATAAATGTGGAAAAAGATCGATTTGAGTGTCTTAGTAATATCTTTACTTAATGTCAGGAAACATTTTATTGTACCAATTTAAATAATTTGACGTGTAGGAAATTTTATACAACTAACAATACTTATATATAAACAACAATTAATAGTGCGAGGGGTCCCGGGTTCGATTCCCGGATGGAGGGGTGGGAATTTTCTCTAGCCATAATTATTCCTTATCCTCTCCAGAGTCTGGAAGTATGATTGAGAATATGAATGTGTGCGTGCGCGCGTGTGTATGTGGTCTAATAATTCAGACCCAAAACGTTTAAGAAACCCACTGACAAGAGAATAAGAGTTAACATTTCAAAGGAAAGGCCGCCGATAAGAGCAATGTGTTTAAAAGTCGAGGTATAAATGGAACTAAAAAATAACTGCTAATTTATTTGTACTTTCTGCATGTGATTTTGTCCTCGGTTATAAGATAATTTTTCAAGCATGTGGTTAACATTTCTAAACAATTGGTTAAGCATTGCGGATTTTGGAAATTTCACCATAGGGTTGTCTTAAAACACAATGGATACGAATCGTGTTCCTTGTAAGGGCTGAGGAACAAACATTTGCTAAATTAGATCATTCTCCTTATCCTTTAATTCAGTTAATGCTTCCTTATAATTGCCAAGTTATTATGTGAGACGCGTAGAGTTAACTTTTGTCACCGATCTGCACCTCAGAATGTACAGTTATACGCAAAACATTGGATATTCCTTCAGATCTAAGCAGTGACTTTTATGGCTGGTTCGGATAAACCCTGAATGGGAATCAAAAAGAGAGCGGAGAGGAAATACACGTGAGGGAATGCTGCTAACATAACATTGGTTAAGGGAGTGTCTATTAGAAGTAATTGGACAACAACCTGGAAAATTGGTATTATGCATTGGGATGTCGTTTTTTTTAAAGCTGATCAACGATATTTTTTCATCCTTTTAAAATTCGCCAGAAGTATAAAGTTAACTAACTTCAAAATTTGATGTAAAGACGTCTTCTAAATGCCACGCCACTATTATTCCGGATTCCTATGCAAAAACACCAAGCTAATCAATCTATAACAATTTTTATTGTTTTTGATTATTCCGGTTTTGTTTTTCCAAGCTTGCGTTTATAATTTTCGGTGACTTTTAATACTTATTATTGCGAATACATCTACTAGTCGGCCACGATAGAAGTGCGTTTGGTCGGAAGGGGAAGTAAACAGCTACGGAAAAAGTGGGCGGGGCATCGAAAGGTAAAGAAAACATTCGCAGTTCCGAGTTGCATTTGCTAGCAAGCCGGAGGCCTGCAAATGTAACACTGTTTTCACTGTGCAACTGTGTCAATACATTACCCTATCGCCTTGCCCCTCACTCCCGTCTGATCCCTTGCGTTGATGACGTTACGTACTGTCAACAAAAATAGTAGCGCCCTCCTCCAAGTACTCTCGTATCGTAATCGAGTAAGCATAAAGTGTAATGGTCGACAAATCTCCCGTTCCAGGACCGTGGCAAGCTCATATTCATTGTGAACGCTCAGATAGTAATATATACACTTTAACTTGATCATTCCCATTCCCAGTTATTGTAAAATAACCTTACTCCACAAATTTGAGTCTACATAACTCTAATGCTTCCACATCTGAGTGCTCTGAGGCGAATATCAGCAAATGAAAATTACTTATTAAAAACACACAATTAAGAAGAAACATAACAAATCCATTGCTATTGGGTGTGTATATAGTGAGTTTGGTTACCCAATTTGAACGCTAGGGATCTGATCTTGCAGGAGTGTGAATGAAAGATACGTTGCTGGTCCAGCTTAAACCATTTTGCTTATATCACTAGGAAAGTATCAAAACCCTTCATGTCGAAACCTACGTTAACATTCCTGTGAGATGTAGGTTAAGAAGGCCATAGTAAAAAAATTAGGTGCTAGTTCTAGATATTGAAGCCAGAATCCTGAAACGGAGATTGGACATCCCTGGCTGAAGTGTAAGAGTACTGTGGTTGACTCGGGAGAATGGCGTTGTCCTTGAAATGCAAGCGTGCAGTGGACTAGGGAGCATCTTGCTTACGATGCAAATAGTGTAACACCAGTAGTTCAAAAGTATTTTCAAGGAGTGCAGTTTCACTTGTGTATGATCATAATTATACTGTTTTACATGCATGCAGGTTTACTTATTGAAAGTATGATCATAATTGTTTTGTTTGATGCGGTATATAATGTATTACTGATGCTACTTCGCGTAATATTTATTGTTCTGGGAAAGAAAGGATAAGTGCCTTTGGAACAAGGTGTAAAACAATACAGCGAGAGGGAAGAACAATACAGCTCTGGCTTAGGTTCGCTTACGTCAACCACAAGGTCATACCTACACGCCTGAGTAAAACACAGTAGCTGTCTTGTAGCATAAAACGCATCTCCCCTCTCTCTTCCTCTTCCTCCCTCTCTCTCTCTTGTTTCATTTATATGCCGCCTTTAACATCTGAGGCCATATTGACGGCTTTGCCTTTGGAACAATGGCTTATCAGCAGTAATGTTAACTCGTTTTACTGTTGTGTATATCGTTGGATTGTTTACGTTGGTTTTTATTTATAAACATGAAATTCGCATAACAATTGATACTGTCACCAATACTTTCAGACTCTAGGGAGGATGGGAAATGATCCTGGCTAAAGAAAAGTTCCCACATCCTACCAGGACCTCTAGATTTGGAAGCTACATAGCATACTAACCATATCATCCCTATCTTGCTTACCGAAGCCGTCCATTTCTATCAGGTAATGCAAGTATTGCTTCCTATAGTATAAATGGATGATGTGTTGCTGTATTTCCTAACCTTACATTAAAAACTGGCAGCTAATATTTTGCATACTTCTGTTTTATGGCAAGTAGCTTCTGCCATCAAAATTCCAAGGTAGGTTTCTACATGAAGGGGTATTGTGGTATTTCCCTGTTAATGGTTCGGAAAGTAGAAGTGGGAGAAGCTTGGTAAAGGGGTTTCTTGACTTTACAATACCAAGTGAAACCAATGTGCACCCATGTTATCAAGAACTTCTGCACTTAGCAGTAAGGCACAGAGCTTGGTTTGTTAGAAAAATCTGATATGTTACAGTCACATAAATTTCGCTACGCTCTATCGTTTATTACTGGGTATACAAACTGATCTGAGTAAAGCTTATTTTTATATCTACTTCATTTTAATCCAAATAAACTTTTGCAGAAATACCTACATAACACATTTAATTATAGACACAAAGGGGAAAAAAAACATAGTCAAATGTATAAGACCTGGACGCTATACGCTGGCATTAAAATTCTATACTGTTTCAATGGAATCGTGAGAAACACCTGAGTGTGATAGGACTTGAAAAGAATGCCTAAGCTTTGAACAATTCGAAATCTGAATAAGGGATATCTCGAAAATGGCTCGTACCGGAAAAAATGAAATGAATTGTGCGTTTTAAAGAGATCTACATTTTTTGTGTAGTAGATTTTCATCTATTTATTAAAATTGTCCTTTTCGCCTCTCCCATCGTCATGGCTTATGCAACCAGCACGTCACAATGCTGCAGAGATGATGTCATACAACGACAGGGAAAGTAACATCTAAATTTTCGAACAACATATCGCCATGAGTGACGTAATACATCACCTCACTATGTAAAGCATCATGGACAAGTCATCATTGGCTGGTTTGCGACACGTCACTGACGCCAGCACCATCATGCTCGTCGCCGTTTCCAGCAACTCCTGGGCAGGCAGGCAGGCAGGCACGAGTAGTCAACCTTCGGCCAGGGACCAAGCCGGAACAACTAGACATCGTGACACCGCGGTTATCGGCATAATTCACCAAGAGTCATTCTTTTGGCCTTTCCAAATTATCTTTAAACTTTGTTCGGTAAACTTTTGAAATTCAACCTTTAACTCTTGGTGGTTTTCTAAATTCTTATACGGGAGAAGCATTTATATTTCTGCATTTCATGTAACTTTATTGTATTCGTTGCTCTTCTATAAAATCTTTTAATTCAGATAGCAACTTTAAATGTAGAAAAGCGAAAGAGAATATCACATTGTATTTGAGCATATTATTTTGTAACGCAAAATGGTACAGCAAGCACTGTTAACCGGTTATATCACTTTAAAATAAATTGTTAATTTTTGTGTTGGTGAATGTTTGCAATTTTCTAGCTCCTACGTAATATTTCCTTTTCACTCTGATAAAACAAACCAGTGGTGAAAAGTTTACCAGTTTTTCAAGATTATATAAATTTCCTTCGGAATGTAGAGCTATTCCTAGAAACTTCAAGATATACGTTTTATTTGTCGTGTAAATATCTTTAATGTATGATAATTTAATGAAAATCTTTAATAGCCATTTTTCATAAAATAAAAAAAAATCCAAAAATGTTCAATGTTAAGGATAGTTTGAGGCGCGGGGATTTTCTTGGAGATCTCTTTGTCACATCTTTGGAAGGTATTGAGCTTAAATACTAAGTTGGATATTTATCTGAACTTCGGTTTTGATTTATACAGTTCACAGACCCCATACAGTTACCTGTTTCTAAAAATTATTTTTTGTTTTGTATTCAGCAGGCCTCAAAACGTGTATTTCTCGTGAAATCTCGGTATTGAATTTTTGGTGGAATGAAATACCTTCTCTACCTACCATGTACGTAATAGAGAAAGTAAAAATATTTCACAAAACGTGTATTATGTTTCTTTTGTTTAAATGTTATACCAGTGAAGTCTTTTTGAAGTTCATAGATTCTAATAATGGTAACCTTTATATGGTACGCCACAAAGCGAATGTGCGAAAAGCGGTTTTGCTGCGGGTATGCAATGTAAACATAATAAGAGCTGACCATAAATACCAGGGAATGTAGTATATTGCAGGGAAAGAGCGTCATTGTGGTAAGACCTTTCGTTCCCAAATTTGTAAGCATTCTCTGCCCTTCTGGTGAGCACAACTTCCTGGAGTCTCTGTTTTTCATGAATATCAATGTGTATTTCCTTTTTCCTCTTTTTCTTTCCCAAATAGTTTTAGGCCTACTCCGTGGTTAACATAATGCTTCTACTCCTTCTCAGTTTAGAACGTAACATTTTCTTACACTTGCAATGTAGCGTTCCTTAGCCTAACATTTCCATTTTGCGCCTGGGGTAGTGAAATTTGTTTCGTTTCCAACTTTCGTACCGAGAGTCCAGGGTTGATTCCCAGTTCTAGGATGGGATATCCACTCCTTCACCTGCTAAGTGAACTATCCCCAAGGCCCCACGTGATTCGGAGTGCACGGTAAAAGCTGTAGGTCCTTTCATTCCACCTCCGTCCTCATCACCTTACCATTGTAGGCTACGGATCCCGCCCGCTCATTGCGTCCACCTCAGAAATGGGTCCAGTCATCGCTTGGTGGATGCGGTATTCCCCGAAGGTATGGGGGCATTAGAAACGTTATTTCCATTTGTACTTTTTCCACCATGAACCTGTAAGTGGATTAAGTGTTGCATTCCGCACAACAAATTCTAGAAATATGTGTTTTCAGGCCAACTGAATCCCCCTCGCCGTAAAAAAAAAACCTTAGAAGAAGGTCGTGTGTGTGTGTGTGTGTGTGTGAGCAACATAATTAAAAAAAATCTGATGTGTTATACTCATATGACTTTCTCTACTCTTGTACAAACTATTTGTACAAACGCTTATTCTCCATATGCTTCATGTTAATCGAGATGTTAATCTTATTGCTAAGTTTCTTGTAGATGCAAGGGGAATATGGCAGGCTTTAAGCAATAGTCAAATATTTTAAGCGCTGGTTGCTATGTGGCGCATTCCATTCTCTTTGCATGTCCAGGACAAAAAAAAAATGAATAACGAATTTGAGAAAAAGTAAAAGTATTGGAAAATTTAAGGGAATAACAAGTAATATCTGGAAGATGGTTCACTCAACCAAAAAAATGTATATGATATAAATTGTGTATTTTAACGCGATCTACATTTTTTGTGTAGCAAAATTTTGTACATCTCTTATGGTTTACCAGTTATGCAAAAGTCGTTCACAGTAAAGAATACTTTTGGAGACATTCCCAGGAAATTCAAGATAAAAAGTTTATTTGTCATAAAAATGTCTTAAACATATGATATTTTATTCAAAATCGTTAGAGCCATTTTTGAGAAAATTAAAATTTTCGAAAAATCTTCCATGTAAAGGGTTCTCTGGGGTGGGGGGATTTTCTTGAAAACCTTCGTGTCGCATCTCTGGAAGATACTGAACCTAAATACCAAGTTTGGTGTTTATCGGACTGTTCGTTTCTGAGTTATGCTGTTCACACACACACACACACACACACACACTCACACACTCACACACACACACACTCACACACACATGTTTCCAAAAATGCTTTTTTTGGATTCAGGGGGTCTCAAAACATGTATTTCCGGTGAAATCTCGGTATCGAATTTTTTAGTGGAATACAATACTTCCCCTACTTACTATACGTAGTAGAGCAAGTAATATACGGATAAAGGAGATTTCCAACATCTGTTTTGGTAAGGCATGTGCTTATTTTAATTGTAACTGTAAATATGAGAACGTGAGGGGGTTGCGAGGATATTATAACTTGTTTCGGTAAGAGTCCGAGCTATTGCGGCCACAGTGTGAAAGAAAAGCACTGTACAAGAACAAATTTGACATTTCAAAGTTTTGGACATGGCGAGTTAATGAGATTTACAAGTAAATTGGATTTTCCTCTTTCAAATATATTAATGGCGACATTTTTTAAACTGTAATTTTAAAATAATGGGAGAACTTTTTGGGAGAACGTTTCTTTATAATGAAGTTGAATTATAAACATACACAGATTTTTTTTTCATTTTATGTACTACGTATAGTAAGTAGGGGAAGTATTGTCCAAAAATTCGATAACGAGATTTAACCAGAAAGACATTTTTGAGGCCTCTGAATTAAAAAAGCAGTTTTAGAAGAAAGGTCCGAGTGTGTGTGTTTTCTGCCTTTGAACAGCATAACTCAAAAACGAAAAGTCGGATAAATACCAAACTTGGTATTTAACCTCAGTATCTTACAAGGATACGACAGGAACATTTCCAAGAAAATCCCCCAACCTAAACTACCCATTACATGAAAAATGTTTAAAAAATTTTGATTTACTCAAAAATGGCTCTAACGATTTGTAAATGCCTTATATTAAAGATATTTACATGACAAAGAAAATATATAAATCTTGATTTTTCTTGAAATAGCTGCAAAGTCCGCTTCATTCTGAAGGCATTTTGTATAATCTTGTATAACTGATAAACGTTAAGCGATAGACCGAAACGTACTACACAAAAGATGTATATCTCTTTAAAACGCTAAATTTATTTCCAATAACGTTTTTGTGGCATCAGCCATTTCCGAGATATCTGTTGTTAATAGTTTAAATTATTCAATACTTGGTCATTCTTTAAGTCCTGTGAACACTGGAGTTGTTTCTTGGCATTCCATGGTAAGAGTGGAATTTTAAGCCTAGTTCTTAAACATTGGACTGTCGTAATTCCCTTTATTTCTATAACGAAATGTGTAATGTAGCTATTTCTGCAAAGGTTTATTTGGATTAAAATGAAGTAGATAGGAAACATTCTTCCGTAAGAATAAATTGTATACTCACTAGTAAGCTATAGATAGTAGACAAAGTCATGTGAATGTAACACATGAGATTTACTTACGAGAGTGTTTAAAGGACAGTGATTGTTATTACTTTCTCTACTACGTACCTATAGTAAGTAGGGGAAGTATTGTACTTCATCCAAAAATTCGATACCGAGATTTCACCAGAAATGCATGTTTTGAGACCCCACGAATCCAAAAAAAAACACTTTTGGAAACATGTCCGTGTGTGTGTGTCTGTCTGTGAACAGCATAACTCAGAAATGAACAGTCGGATGAACACTAAACTTGGTATTTAGGTTCAGTATCTTTCAGAGAGCGACACGAAGGTTTTCAAGAAAATCCCCCACCTCAGATTACGGTTTACATGGAACATTTTTCGAAAATTTTAATTTTCTCAAAAAGGCTCTAACGATTTTGATTAAAATATATATGTTTACGATATTTTCATGACAAATAACATGTATATCTTAAATTTTCTGGGAATGTCTCCAAAAGTATTCTTCATTGTGAACGACTTTTGCATAACTGGTTAACCATAAGAGATAGACAAAATTTTACTACACGAAAAATGTAGATCGCGTTAAAATACACAAATTATGTCATATACAGTTTTTTTATTGAGTGAACCATATTCGAGATATTGCTTGTTATTCCCTTAAATGTTTAATACATATTTTCTAAAATGGGAATTCGTTATTCATTTTTTGTCTTGGATATGCAAAGAGTATTAATCTGTGGCAAGGGAATGGTGCTGCACCTAGCAACCAGCTATTAAGAGATATGTATGTGCTTAAAGGCTACTGTATTTCCAAATTGCCCTTGTAAATATATATTCCCCTTACATCTACAAGAAACTTAGCAATAAGATAGAGTCTGCAAATGTTTATCTCTATAAACATGAAGTAGATGGAGAATGAGCGTTTGTAAAAATAGTTTGTACAAGAGTAGAGAAAGTCATGCGAGTGTAGCACATCAGATTTTTTTTCAATAGGAGTTGTTGGCACACCGCCTTTTCTCCCAAATTTGCACGTAACTATAATCATAGTAGAGTGAAATTAAGAGTTCTTTGAGCTCAAGAGTTAAAACACAGCAATTTTAATTGGTGTTATTGAATAATATGGTCGTTGGATTTGTTAATTAGTTGGAGCTGAAGTACGGGAGCCTAATTGGGAAGTTATATCTAGCGCGACAATGGAAAGCAGACAAACCCCCTTCTGTATCGATTACTAGGAAGAATTAAAGATACGTTACTTTAATACTAAGTTTCATTATATCATCTTAAGTGATTATAAGGCTGAACCTTTCATGATTTATGGGAGTTTGTGTTTCAAAATGTTTTAATGTGGCTGATTTGTTAGGTTTTAGCATATTAAAGCGGTTGATCTAAACTAAGCAGTCAAATTGTTTCACTTTGGCTATGGCATTTTTTGCTACTTTTATGGCCATTTCCACCAACCTTACTCTGAATATGACGAATATGAAAATAAACTACTCGTTTATTCTTGACGCGTCATCGAAATTTTCTGTTTCGCCAACGTTGATCGGATTGTATTGCCGGAGCGTTTACATTGAGGTAGGCACTTTTTTTACGATACTTTCTCTACCACGTCCATCTAAAAATTCGATACCGAGGTTTTACTGGAAATACATGTTTTGAGGCCCCTGAAATAAAGAATTTTTAGAAAAAAGGCGCGTGTATGTGTAACTGTGAACGCATAACTCAAAAACGAAAAGTCGGATAAATACCACACTCGGTGTTAGGTTCAGTACCTTCCAAAGATACGACATGAGTTTTCGAAAATCCCCTTACACCCAACTACACTATACTTAGAACATTTTTAAAAAATTTTGAACTTTTAAAATGGCTCTATTTTGATTAATATATCATATATTAAATATGTTTACATAACAAATAAAATGTATATTTTGAATTTTCTGACAGTAGCCTGTGAAGTCCTCTTCATTTGGCAGGAATTTTTAATAATCTTGTATAACTGGTAAACGTTAACCAATAGACGAATGCGTACTACACAAAAAATGTAGATCTCTTTAAAACACACAATTTACTTCAAATAAGCTTTTCTGTGGCATAAGTCGTTTCTGAGATATCCTTATAAAATTGTTAAAATAATTGTTCAATATTTATTATTCTTTTAAAGTCTCGTGGATTTTCAGTTGTTTCTCGCGATTGCATGGAAACAGTATGTAATTTTAAGGCCAGCATACAGCGTCCAGTTCCTAAACATTTGACTGTCGCTGTTCTCTTTGTATCTATAACAATGTGTGTAATGTAGCTATTTTTGCAAAGGTTGATTTGGATTAAAACGCAGTAGATATAAAAATAAGGTTTAGTAAGAATAGCTTGTGTACCCACTAATAAAAATAGAGAAAGTAATGTGAATGTATCGCATAAGAATTTTTTAATTTATCTAGTTAATGTCGCTTTAATGACAAGGTGAATTCGCGACTACAATAGGTTTTAAAATTCATTTGTTGAATTGAGCTTTTTTGTTTATGGACGCTCTTTAACTAGCGTCCCATTCTATATTGGGCGTAAAAGACCGGAGATTTTGCTCAGAGACCTCTTTATCGGGCTTGAGGTTCTTTTACGTGCCTAAACCTACGACACAGGTACATTTTCTTACATAATTGGGTTACATGGGTTACATTAACAAAGTTCAACACATTCTTGGAGAAAGCTGGATCACCAAGGGCGGTTTAGATGATTGTTGGTATTTTGCATCTAGTCCTTGCATCATTGTAGAAACGGCAGCTGGTGAGAATGTGAGTGACTGTAAATGAAGAATGACAATAGTTGCAACGGACGAAGATCACCGGACAGATGATAGGTATGGATAAGAGCAGGTCCGTGACATAGGAGAGATAGAACTTGATGGTGACGCTTGAAATGTATGAGAGGATGTTTTCATTGCTGAAGAATGGTATCACGTGTAAAGCAGTTGGTAGGGAATCTTGAGGCCCGACAAATTTGTGGGATGTGTTGCTTCCTTAGGTGAGGTATTGCGCATTTTGAAACAAGATAGTTTGTAGGTTATGAAAATAGTTCTATTTCGTGTTCTACTGTTTGCTTTGGGTTTTAATAACATTTGTTGTCGACTGTTAATTAAAAACGATCGCCACGCAGAACTGTAATCCATATAATATTTATAGGAGCTTGCAACAAAATGAAAAAAAGAACTTCAGTGAAGAAACGAGGTTCTAGGTTCTACTAACGAGAAAACTTTGCTAATAGCAAAGAAGCAATAGAAAATAATAAAACCGACGGGATAACGCTTCGTGAAAAGGAAAGGGTACGGAAAGCGCTTGCAAACTGCTTCATTCTCGTGGATTTGTGCAGAAAAGGTCAACGAAACAATTTAAAATGTTTAGAAACGGTCATTATTCTCGATATTGTGCGTTCAGTACCAAGATTTTCGGGTACATCTGTGTACAATAATTAAGCATGATGTTTTTCCCATTATCACGGCTAGATAACAGCATGAGTAACAACAAATCTAAAATTATCTTTGTAACTTTTGAATATCCCAACTACAATGATACGGTGTTTTTTTATAACGAATCGTCAATAACCGAAGACTAAAAGCGGTTCGTCAATATTGACAATAGGACTAGAGTAGGGATGACTGCGGAAAGGGACTTAGACCTCGACCTAAAAAAATATTTTGTGCCTGAAGCCCCTGATGGGGTGCCACCGTGACATGAAAGATTTTTCGAAATTTCACTTCAGTAGCTCTTAGCCTTACATTCGCAATAACAAACCTCGCACACGGCGTGTTTGCTGACCCATGTTTACTGGAGCTTTTTTGCTTCTATATCGTATACTTTCAGCTGTTTCAGTTTGCGCTATTAAGTATGATACATACTGCATGTGTGAACTGCGTTACTCAAAACGAAAATGCCAAACTTGGTATTTAAATTCGGCATTTTTAAAAGATGTAGCACGAAGCTTTTCAAAAAATTCCACACATCAAACTACTGTTTTCATGCATTAAGTATGAAAGTCTTGCTTTCCCCCCTTCTTTTGCTTTCATCGCAATAACCTTTTACTACGAATAAACATTTTAATGTTGTTTATATAAACTATTACAATTCTAACATCTGTGGTTATAACTAAGTACTTTTGTCTAAACTGAAAGCATTCCTCGGTTAAATATAAGTATAGTGAGTAATGTAATCTGCTTAAAGGAATATCTTTTTGTATAATACTATAATATACGAGGGCAGATCGAAAATAACGCAAAATATATTTTTTTTTCTGCCTTCATATTGCAGCTGGAATGTTGTAATTTCACATGGATATAGTTTGAAGTTTTCACTACAAGGGTATTTTTTCATGTGCAGCTCTAGCAAGGGAAGCGTGAACTACGCAAAAAAGATGGCGCGCATGTTACTGTCCACGTGTGAAGAGCAGAGAGGTGTGGTTCGATATTTGTGTGCTAAAGGGCATAAACCGAGTGATATTCACAGGGACATGCGTGGTGTGTATGGGGATGATTTTATGGACCGTAGCAATGTCTACAGGTGGTGTGCATTCTTCCTAGAGAGCCGTGTGAACCTTAGTGATTAGCTACGCTCCGGGAGGCTGGTAAGAGCTGCAACCCCACGGTTGCAGTCACCTATATTTCTCTTGTACATACAAGGGAACCTATTTCTGTAAACGTTTATCTCGATTAACATGAACTAGATAGAAGAATAAATTTTTGCAAGATTACGTTGTAGAAAAATGGTTAGATACAATCATATGAATGTAGCAATAAGATTCTTAGAAAAATGTTGTCTTCCAAGGCTGCGACATTAAGGTTTTCAGAAAAATCGTATAAACCAAATTTCGTTTAAATCTTATTTTTTATTTTTCAAAAAATCTCCAATATTTTTCATTAATATAGCATGTTTCAGATATCTGCATGATAAACAAAACGTATGTCTTGAATTATGCCTGTAATTCTCTCTATTCTGAATGAATTTAGAGTAATTTTCTATAACTGGCAAACTGTAACACACACAAAAACGTAGATCGCGTTAAAATACACAATTTATGTCATATGCATTTTTTTTGCTGAGTGAACCATTTTCGAGATATTGCTTGATATTCCCTTAAATTTTCCAATACTTTTTCTCAAATGGGAATTCGTTATTCATTTTTTTATGTGCTGGACATACAAAGAGAATGGAATGCTCCACATACCAACTAGCTCTTAAAAGATGTTACTATCGCTTAAAGCCTACCATATTCCCCTTGCACCTACAAGAAAATTAGCAATAAGATTAACATCTCGATTAACATGAAGCATGTGGAGAATAAGCGTTTGTATAAATAGTTTGTACAAGAGTAGAGAAAGTCATGTGAGTGTAACACATCAGATTTTTTAAACATTTTACAACGTCTTCATCTTTAAACTTCTGTATTCTGGACATATACAACGAAATGCAGAATAAATCAATTTCTCGATTGGCACTCGGTATATAAAAAATCTGATGTGTTACACTCACATGACTTTCTCTACTCTTATATAAAGTATTTTTAAAAATGCTTATTCTCCATATGCTTCATGTTAATCCAGATATCGATATGTCAATCTTATTGCTAATTTTCTTGTAGATGCAAGGGGAATATGGCAGGTTTTAAGCGATAGTCAAATCCTTTAAGCGCTGGTTGCTATGTGGCGCATTCCATTCTCTTTGCATGTCCAAAATATATAAAAAATGAATAACGAATTTGCGAAAAAGTATAAGTATTGGAAAATTTAAGGGAATAACAAGCAATATCTGGAAAACGGTTAACTCAACAAAAAGAAATATATATGACATAAATTGTGTATTTTAACGCGATCTACATTTTTTGTGTAGTAAAAGTCTGTCTATCTCTTATGGTTTACCAGTTATGCAAAAGTCGTTCACAATGAAGAATACTTTTGGAGACATTCCCAGAAAATTCGAGATATGCATTTCATTTGTCATGAGAATATCTTGAACATATGATATTTTAATCAAAATCGTTAGAGCCATTTTTGAGAAAATTAAAATTTTCGAAAAATGTTCCATGTAAAGGGTGGTCTGGGGTAGGGGTATTTTCTTGAAAACCTTTGTGTCGCATCTCTGGAAGATACGGAACCTAAATACCAAGTTTGGTGTTTATCCGACAATTCGTTTCTGAGTTATGATGTTCACACACACACACACACACACACAGACACACACGCGGACATGTTTCCAAAAATGCTTTTTTGGGTTCAGGGGGTCTCAAAACATGTATTTCCGGTGAACCTTCTGTATCGTATTTTTGGGTGGAATACAATACTTCCCCTACTTACTATACGTAGTAGAGAAAGTAAAAATAAGCCTTTTTAGAATAGTTTGTGTCAGAATGGTTAGAGAAACCGTTTTACTACGTTTTGTTAACATCTACGCAGCCAAATGCCCTTAATTTTACATGGTTCCTCTTCCAATTTATCATAAACCTAATGTCACCTCAAGTTTTTGCAGCTATTTAAACTTCTGGAGATTAATATTTGCCGTCTTAGATAATGAAACTACTAGAGAAACGATAGTAACGGTTTTTAAGAGTACAGGAATTTATGATATGCTATCAAGTTTAGACCGACGGTATAGTGGAATCTGGTCTGAGAGGTCTAAGTGTGATATCTTAGTATAATGTTAGAAGGGATGTACAAATGAAAAATGGCGTCGTCATTTACCTTTGTTTATATTTATCTGGAGAATGTAGTCCGCCGGTCACCTCCTGATAATGTGTTGCCATCACCTAGGCTACTTTCCGAGGCCCCTGTTGGGTCTGAGTTCGGATACCTGTTGTAATTGTTTTTGTGTCGGAAGCATTTTTTCGTAAATCTCAAGGGCGTGATACGTAAAGGTTCATCAACTGACGAACAAAATAACTGTAGACCACAGCGAATATGAAATTCAACATACATTTTTCTTTTTGTTCCGAGTTGCAACAAGAAACCAACAAGAAACCTTTCATATTGGGTAATAAACAAACTACATGGCTACACTCTGACTTCCACCAGCACGCATTATCTTCACTCACTTTACAAGCTGGCGCAAATTTACTTTACGTTTAAACACTAAACAATTTCTGTTAACCTGATTGGCCTACTCGGGGTCACATGGAAGAATGAAGTGAAAAATTCTCTACGTGGAACATTCCGGAATTTCCCTATCGTCAGTTACTTGTGTCTTATTTGCACGTCAACTAATAAAGACTTCTACGAATAACCTTTACTTGTTTTCTTTCCAACGTTTGTTACAGTTCTGATGTTGCGGAAGTCTAAAGTAACTTAAAACATAAGTACAGATCTATTTCCTTATGTTACACAAGGGAACGAACCCTGTTATGTAATAAAAATGCTGACAAGAATGAGACAATAAGCATACAAACATAATTAAATAGTAGGAGAGGTGTAGATACGCTCTCAAAAACAATGGCTGAGGTTGTTTAAAGCATTTCGAGATCGTGAAATGGCAAATTTTATTAATTGTTAAAATTACACAGTGTTCCTTGGTTGAACTCTGGAGGTAAGGCTTAAAATTTTAAAGTCGAAATCTGTTACAAACATAATGATGCGCTAATTTTACTTTAGGCTGCGAACTTTGGTTGAATGGTTATCTTGGGCAATGACTTCATCCAAGCTAACGAGAGAAGTTTAACGACACTATGAGAAATCCCAAAATCTGAAGGAAGAGTCAAACGCTACCTAAATCTTATGAAGTACAGTATTGTCAATTAGTCAAGTACAATTCGACCCCTAGTTACCTGCTAGCTACTGTGGATGCGCTACTAGAAATCAGGGCATTTTACACAGGCCTCGTGGGGAAGGTGGAACAGTAGCGTTGCAAAGGGAGTAAAACATCCTTGATCTTCCCAACAGTGCACTCTACCATTACTGTAATGGTAGTGTTTGATAAGTAATTGTTCTTCTACGGATTGAAAATCTCATTATGAGTCAGTTGGAGAATTTTATGTCATACCGGCATGTTGCGATGCCAAAAATTCGTGGTTCAAATCCAGGTTATGACAATTAAGTTGTGAGACATGTTCTACCTCTCCAACTTTAGCCTACACAAGGCATGTGGGAAGAACTAGTACTTGACATTGATTGATCTAATAGTGGTTAATTACGAAGCCCGAGACTTAAGGTACTTATGACATTGTAAGGCGGCATTGGGGTTTGTCAGCTTGGAATGAATTTGAGAACGACTTGTGGTCCGGAGAGTCACTGGAATATTTAGTGTCGTTCCTATATGTTGCCATGGTAGCTCAGTTAGTTAGAGCAATGAAATTTAAAACCCAATATTCCTGGTTCAAATCTCGGTTATGGCTTTGAATTTTCGGTCTGATTCTACCCTTCTAGAAAAGCGTTTGTTTCAGGCAAATATGGGACATTCTGCTCAAGCTCATATAGTTTTCATTACATAAGAACATCGACCCCCAAGTCTTCAATGATATGACACAGAAAACAAAGGCAGAAAGCACAGAAATACGAGGTTTTTGAAAAGCAAGTTCAAATATTAAACCGCTATAAATACTATAATCTTTGAGATAGTGTTGGGCAAACAATGGGATTTGGTTTTAATTTGTTTCTTTTTGCATTTCACAGTTGCTATCATTTTGTTGATTTGAACATTCGTGATTTTACCGACCACTAAAGGAATTTGTAAGTTTCAAACCATTGTTTTATCACTAAGTGTTAGAATACATTTGATTCAAAGCTATTATGAAAGAAATAGGAGTCTTACTCAATGTCTGAGAAAGATTAGAACTTCTTGGGAATCTAATCAGGAAGTTTGAAGATACCGGTTCGGTTGCTGATAAGAAATCTGGAAGACTAAACGTAATCAATGATGTCACTGCAGACTAAGGTTCTTCATGCAAATAATGAAATAAGTAGAAATAATTATTATGGAATTAGTAGTGTTGCTCAGGTGTCCAGACAACTTCAAATAAGTAATAGCACAATTTGGAAAATTCTAAGAAAACATTTTGTCTGCATCCATATAAACTAAAAGCAACGTTTGCACTCAAAGAAAGTGAAAAGCGGGAAAGGTATAATTTTGCTTTATTCGTACTAGTAGAGATTGAAATTAGTAATGCTTGGTTGGACAACGTTTTATGGGCTGACAAAGCACACTTTTTATCTTAATGGTGAGTTAACACGCGTAATTGCAGACTTCGGTCAGAAATTGACCCTCAGACTTTAATTCAACAAGGCCTTCATGATTTAAAAGCTACTGTGTGATGTGGGTTTACTTCATAATTCATCACTGGCCCATCTTTGGGGCGAAGGCTACCGGAAACTTTTACCATACGTGCGGTTGCAACAGTTGAACTACAATACAACTCCTACTTCAAATTGGCTTTCCATACGTGAAACAAAATTAATTATACTTCAGAAGCATCCAAAAGAGATCAGAACTGTAAATTCTCGAAGCATTCTAGCGCTGAGAAAGGGATATAACAGATGTACACACCAATTCATCTCACTGGGAGGAAGCAATAGTAGAGAGATTTTTGCAATGAACGCATTAATAAGAGTGAATGCTGATACGTCGATTATAAAACGTTGTCCTGCATTGCTTGTTTTATGCGAATAAAGGTCGCAAAAGTTAAATTTGATTTGTATTTTCACCTTTGGTTTAATAGTTGCACCATTGGTACGTACAGCATTTCATCAGAGGTTTCATAGATTCCTGGATTATTTGGCACTTGATTATGTTTTTCTTACACTATTATGCTTCTGCCACGATTCTACTACACAGCATACCTGTATTTGTTAATTGCTTTTAATTAAAAATCTGTTACTCATATAAAGCATGGTATGTGTAAAATATACCAGGAAATTATAACCGATCGGCGATAGCGATATATTTAAGAGCTCAAAAACCGGTAGTGATCAATTTCTGTTGTGCTTCAATACATATAAGCCCACTTGCACTCAGCCACCATTCATCACGGTAGGGCGAGGCGAAAGAATAAAATCGGAAGCACAACTAATTCAGGCGTTGGAAGCAACGAGAAAGATGTTGAAAGCACTCTGTCATCTCTCCCCTGTTCGTGTGTGTGTGTTGCATTAACATCCCTGTCTAGCCAGTAACAGCTGTGAAAACAAGAGTGGGCAGTACAGACTACCTTGTCTCTCTCTCTCTCTCTCTCTCTCTCTCTCTCTCTGCTGCATCTCAAATAGAACCACCACTTCTCTTGTGCTAACAGCACTATTTTAGGAATTTAGGTTTCGTATCTACCACTATTTATCCTTTTCCTAGATTACGAAAAAGCATACGACAGAGAAGAGAGCCAGAAACTATTGGAAATATTAATTTAAACCACTATAATGTCCCCACAGTTTGATAAATGCTATTAAATTAATATATGGTAACGCCCCGATTACATTAAATAAAGGGTCCCGTGTTAAAGTTACTTAAGGTCTCAAACAAGGATCTGGATTATCCCCAGTGCTATTAAACATATATAAAAATAAAATGATTTTCGAATGTAATTTTTAAATTCTAAAATTGTTAAATTAAGACCACATAAATCAATAAAAGCTCTTATTTTCTGATGATCAGACCCTTTCCAGGTGTTATTGGCCGACTCTGAAAATGATTTGCAAGGAAAATGTAACAAAATTAAGGTTCTATAAAACTTCAACATGAAAATCACTAAAACTAAAGTGATGTCCATGGAAGGTAAACCAACAGAGGAGTTAAAATTATGATAATACTAGATACTAACTTTAAAGATTTGAGATGTGACATATAAATTTATAATTTGAATCAAGATCTAGATAACAATGCAATGAAATACCATTCAATAAATGGAAGTATTAATACACTACGGTCGTTTTAAGGTGAGGCCACAGACCGCCTATATACGTAGCATTCTGTACACCAGTGACCTCAGTAATTTTCCATGCGCAACTGGTGGCGCACGGCGCTTTCAAGTAACAGCTGTGTTTCAGTCGCTGCTTTGTGTTCATGCTGTGTATTGTGCACCACAAAGGTGAAAGTTTATTCCAGACATCTGTGTTGTGTGTGATTTGCTTAAGAGTTTTTATGTCTTGTTATAAGTCCACTGCAATGCCTGCCGAAAAATTCACTTGACAGGTATATAGACAATTTCAGAAGAAATTTCCTGTTATTCCAGTTCCAGGTAGAGAAACTGTTAGACGTCTAGTTAATAAGTTTAGGACAATGGTAACACTATACCCAAGAAGTGAAAATGAAATGTTCTAACGGTGGAAAGAATTGACGAAATTGGTGCATCTATTTGTGGGAAACTCTACAAAATAAAGTTCACTGGAAAAATTCTCACACCATAAACGAACTTAGGGACAGTATAAAAACTAAAATTATGAACATTACGCAAGCAGAGCATATGTGTGTGACTGGAAATTTCATCCGAAGATACCAGGAATATCTTCACGCAAATGGGCATCACTTATACTTATTGTACTGCATGTTACTATCAGTCGTGAGTAAGTAACGCGTAAGTTACGGAACGAAAAACCCTCCAGTGCAAAAGACATTTGTAGAGCACGGAAAACGTGATCCGCGGCCTTGCTATTAAACGACCGCACTGTAGATACTTAGGGAAATCAATGAGGAGGGTCATACTCGGACTACATAATATCGCGTCGAAACCAATACTACTCTATGGTAGTGAAACTTGGGTAATGAAGAAAAAAATCTGATGTGTCACACTCACATGACTTTCTCTACTCTTGTAAAACTATTTTTATAAATGCTTATTCTCCATACGCTTCATGTTAATCGAGACATCGATATGTTAATCTCATTGCTAATTTTCTTGTAGATGCAAGGGGAATTGGTAGGTCTTAAGCTATAGTCAAATATATTAAGAGCTGGTTGCTATGTGGAAAATTCCATTCTCTTTGAATTACCAGGACAAATAATGAATAACGAATTTGAGAAAAAGTATAAGTATTGGAAAATTTAAGGGAATAACGAGCAATATCTCGAAAGTGGTTCACTCAACAACAAAAAATGTATATGACATAAATTGTATATTTTAACGCGATCTACAGTTTTTGTGTTGTAAAATTTTGTCTATCTCTTATGGTTGGGGGATTTTCTTGAAAACCTTCGTGTCGCATCTCTGGAAGATATTGAACCTAAGTACCAAGTTTGGTGTTTATCCGACTGTTCGTTTCTGAGTTATGCTGTTCAGACACACACAGGGGCATGTTTCCAAAACTGCTTTTTTTGGATTCACGGGGTCTCAAAACATATATTTCCGGTGAATCTCGGTATCGAATTTTTGGGTGGAGTACAACACTTCCCCTACTTACTATACGTAGTAGAGAAAGTAAAAATTAGGATGATTACTAAAATACACAATTTATTCATAGTTGGGTATTTCTGGATCGAGGTTAGGAGTTTTTTGGTAGTTAAAAAAAACGCCATTGCAATTAAATATATGTGTAATTGACTGCAGTAGGCGCAAGAAAATAAGATTGCCTTTTAAGATTCTCTCCTACGTACCTAGCAGGTAGAGGAATGTATTACATTCCATCCAAAAATTCCATACATAGATTTCACGGGAAATATATGTTTTGAAGTTCCCAAATGCATTTTTAGAGAAAGACCCACGCTCGCGCACGTGCGTGAAAAGCATCACTCAAAACCGAAAAGTGGATAAATACCAAACTTGGTATTTAAGTTCATTACTTCAAAAAGGTAAAGGTGCGTATTACGAGGGGCACCTGGAATGGGCAGAGCACCACACGCAGGCCAGTCGGCCCAATGTGCTTCCAACGTGACCCCTGGGAGAGAGGGATGAGGGGAGAGACCCGAAAGGCGAGTAGATCCGGATGCCGTCGGGCGCAATCATGGAGAGGGTCCCAAACGTTTCCAGATAAAAGGCATTATACGCCACACGGTCCTTACCCACAAGCCATCAACTTAAGGTTCCCCCGGAGCGGAGCCCCACGTTGAGGAGATACTTAACTGAGCGGTACCGCAGCGACGAAAGAAATATTTACAGAGCGCAAGCCACCGCCCAGCCGCAACCCGCCGAACACCGTTGCGTGGTCTTACAATCCTGTAACAGATGTCGAGGAAGATGATGGGTACCAAAAATGTAAAAAGGAGAATCGTGGTAAAAGATGAACTACCACAGCATTCGCCAGGTGACCCGGGAAATCACGAAAAACCCATGGAACAGAGATGGCGGTCGCCGGAAATCGACCCCGGGATCTCCCGAATGCGGGCCAAGATGTAAACGCCATTCGGCACTACCTTCCAAAGAGGCGACAAGACTTCCAGGAAAATCCCTTCACTCTTTACGTGGAACATTTTTCGAAATGTTTATTTTTTAACAATGGCGCTAACGATTTTGAATAAAGTACCATATTTACACGGGAAAGAATATATGTCTTGAATTTCTGGCAATAAACTTTAAAGTCTTCTTCATTCGGAAGGAAGTTTGTATAATCTTGTATAACTGGTAAACGTTAAGCGATAGACGAAAATGTAGTACACAGAAATCGTAATATTTTTAAAACACACAATTTATTTCAAATAACTTTTTTGTGGCATCAGCCATTTTAGAGATATCCATAAAAATGGTTCGAATTGATCAGTACTTTCAATCTGCTGATTTTCAGTTGTTTCTCGGGATGTCAAAGCAAGGGTATGGGACTTTATAGGCCAGCTATAGCGTACAGTTCTTAAACATTTGACTATCGCTATTCCCTTTGTACCTATAACGAAATGTATAAGCTAGCTGTTTCTTTCTCTCGTTTAAAATCTAGTAGACATTAAAATGAACCTTCTTAAGAATAACTTGTATACCCAATAATTAGTAGAGAAAGTAGGAGAAGTATTGTATTCCACCCAAACATTCGATACCGAGATTTCACCGGAAATGTATGTTATGAGACCCCCTGAATCCAAAAAAAAAAAAAAAAAAAAAAACATTTTTGGAAACATGTCTATGTGTGTGTGTCTATCTGTGAACAGCATAACTCAGAAACGAACGGTCGAATAAACGCCAAACTTGGTATTTAGGTTCAGTATCTTCCACAAATGTGACACGAACGTTTTCAAGAAAATCCCCACAACCCAGATTACGCTTTACATGGAACGTTTTTCGAAAATTTTAATTTTCTCAAAAATGGCTCTAAAAATTTTGATTAAAATAAATATGTTTACGATATTTTCATGACAAATAACATGTACATCTTGAATTTTCTGGGAATGTCTCTAAAAGTATTCTTCATTGTGAACGACTCTTGCATAACTGGTAAACCATAAGAGATAGACAAAATTTTACTACACAAAAAACGTAGATCGCGTTAAAGTACACAATTTATGTCATATACATTTGTTGTTGAGTGAACCATTTTCGAGATATTACTTGTTACTCCCTTAAATTTTCAATGCATATTTTCTAAAATGGGAATTCGTTACTCATTTTTTTGTCTTGGATATGCAAAGAGCATTAATCTGTGGCAAAGAGAATGGTGCTGCACCTAGCAACCAGTTATTAAGAGATATGTGTGTGCTTAAAGGCTACTGTATTTCTATATTGTCCTTGTAAATATATATTCCCCTTACATCTGCAAGAAAATTAGCAATAAGATAGAGTCTTCAAATGTTTATCTCGATTAACATGAAGTAGATGGAGAATAAGCGTTTGTAAAAATAGTTTGTACAAGAGTAGAGAAAGTTATGCGAGTGTAACACATCAGATTTTTTTCATATATTGCAATGAATTGAGGCTTTTTAAAACATTTAAAACAGTTATATAAACCAAACTCGGATACATCTCTCAAATTAAAACAATTCAAAAGGAGATGAAACGTTGGTGAATTGATTACAAAACACCCTGTTTCTTAACGCAGAGGTAGAAGCTTGCAAAATGCAAACTGTACACGATACATAGTCTCACCACAAACCTGCCATGCATGAACTTGACTGGCAGCGGACCCAGGTCTGAATCTCATCTGGCTTAAGCTTTTCATTTGGGAAGTACCTTTTGGCCTTTAGGATGATCCTCACCTGGGCTTAGCACTTTAATTCTGAGCTTCCGCGTTCATTTCATCAATATATTCGTATCTGATATCATCTGTCCCGTCTAAATATAGGACATTAAGTTAGAAATTAAAAGAAAACATCTTATATGATACATTCACATGACTTTCTCTACCCTCTATCTTTAATCTGTAGGCATACAAATTATTCTTATTAAAGTTTATTTCTGTATCTACTACATTTTATCCAATAAACCCTTGCAAAACTAACTACATTGTACATTTCGTTATGGATACAAAGGGAACAGCGATAGTCAAATGTTTAAGAACTGGACGCTAAACGCCGGCCTTAAAATTAATACTGTTTCCATGCAATTGCGAGAAACAACTGAAAACTGATGGGACTTAAAAAATCTGATGTTACACTCACATGACTTTCTCTACTCTTGTACAAACTATTTTTACAAACGCTTATTCTCCATCTACTTCATGTTAATCGAGATAAACATTTGCAGACTCTATCTTATTGCTAATTTTCTTGTAGATGTAAGGGGAATATATGTTTGCAAGGGCAATATAGAAATACAATAGCCTTTAAGCACATACATATCTCTTAATAGCTGGTTGCTAGGTGCAGCACCATTCCCTTTGCCACAGATTAATACTCTTTGCATATCCAAGACAAAAAAAAAATGAATAACGATTTCCCATTTGAGAAAACAAGTATTGAAAAATTTAAGGGAATAACATGCAATATCTCGAAAATGGTTCACTCAACAAAAAAAAAATGTATATGACATAAATTATGTATTTTAACGCGATCTACATTTTTTGTGTAGTAAAAGTTTGTCTATCTCTTATGGTTTACAAGTTATGCAAAAGTCGTTCACAATGAAGAATACTTTTGGAGACATTCCCAGAAAATTCAAGATATACATTTTTTTTGTAATAAAAATATCTTAAACATATGATATTTTAATCAAAATCGTTAGCCATTTTTGAGAAAATTAAAATTTTCGAAAAATATTCCATGTAAAGGGTAATCTGGGGTGGGGGGATTTTCTTGAAAACCTTTGTGTCGCATCTCTGGAAGATACTGAACCTAAATACCAAGTTTGGTGTTTATCCGACTGTTCGTTTCTGAGTTATGCTGTTCACACACACACACACACACAGGCAGACACACAGGCAGACACACAGGCACACACACGGACATGTTTCCAAAAATGCTTTTTTTGGATTCAGAGGGTCTCAAGACATGTATTTCCGGTGAAATCTCGGTATCGAATATTTGGGTGGAATACAATACTTCCCCTACTTACTATACGTAGTAGAGAAAATAAAAAGAATAAACTGTATTGAACAATTCGAATAGCGTAACTCCAAAACGAAAATTCGACTAAATATCAAGCTTGTTAAGTTCATTACCATCATCATCCAAAGATGTCATATGAAGATTTTCAAGATAATCCTACCATCCCAGACTACTCTTTACGTGGAACATTTTTGGCAAATTTTGATTTTCTCAAAAATGGCTCGTATGTTTAAGATATTTTCATGACAAATGAAATGTATATCTTGAATTTTCTGAGAATATCCTCAAAAGTGCTCTTCATTGTGGCATTGTGGCATTTGCATAACTGGTAAACCGTAAGAGATATATAAAATTTGCGTATACAAAAAATGTAGATGTGGTTAAAACCCACAATTTATGTCATATACATTTTTTTTCGAGTGAACCATTTTCGAAACATTACTTTTTATTTGTTTGAATTTTACAATAATTATAATTTTTCTCATACGGGAATTCGTTATTCTTTTTTTATGTCCTGAACATGCAAAGAGGAGGGATGCTTCATATAGCAACCAGCTCTTAAAAGATTTGACTATCGCTTAAGATCTACCATTTTCCCCTTGCACCTACAAGAAAATTATCAATAAGATAAATATCTCGATATCTCGATTAACATGAAGTATATGGAGAATAAGCGTTTGTGTAAATAGTTTCTACAAGAGTAGAGAAAGTCATATGAGTGCAACACATCAGATTTTTTATGTCCTGGACACAAAAAGAGAATGCTCCGCATGGCAACCAGCTCTTAAAAATTTTGACTATCGCTTAAAGCCTATATTCCCCTTGCACCTACAAGAAAATTAGCAATAAGATAAACGTATCCATATCTCGATTAACATATGGGGTATGTAGAGAATAAGGGTTTTTGTAAAAATAGTTTGTTCAAGAGTAGAGAAATTCCTGCGAGTGTAAACACATCAGATGTTTTATAATTGCCTCTTAAGATATTGAATTAAATGGTATATATATATTTAGGATGTTTGAATGACAAAAATAAAATGTATTTACATCGTAACCCTTCTGGGAATAATATCATAAATATTCTGGGAATAGACTATGAAGTCCTTCAATTTGAACGACTTGTATAACTGGTAAACCGTAAGACACAAGGTTTTACTGTATAAAAGAAATGCAAATTTCGTTAAAGCACATAATTTATGTAGGTTACAAGTTTTTATGGAGTTAACCATTTGCGAAGTATTCTTTGTTATTAGTTTGCATGGAATTTCAGAGCCAGTATATAGCGACGCGGTCCTTAAAAACCTGACTGTCACTGTACCTATTTTAGTACAACGAAATGTATAAATGTAAATTGAAAGTTTATATGGACAAACAAGAAGCAGATAGACTAATAAGCTTTTGTAAGAATAGTTTGTAAAAGAGTGAGAACAGAAAGCTGTGTGTTGCAATGAATTAGATTTTTCATTTGTACGAAATAGGCAGGGATAACGTCTTAATTTGTTTTAATTAAGGAGCGCACTTGTCGCTTTACTGTTCCAACGCAGTTTTGCAATAATGCAAATTTCATTGCAGGGAATGTGAGTAATGTAACAAATTTACTTAGCAATTCTGTGTACGTGAACCATCTTGAAACAGAGCTAAGCCACTGTATACCCTTGTGTAATGTGATTAGAACTCGGGGAATGTAGTAATGCTACCAAATGATACAGTAGGCCGTTCATGGAGACAACGCCGTTGAACGCCCTTCAAGGGAGTTAGGTAACCTTTGAACCGAACAAGATGGTTAAGGCGGTAACGCTCGTGGTTCGCATTCCGGAAGTCCCAGTTTCAAATCCTTAAGGTTTTACTCTACTGCTAGAATGATAGGTCGGTTAACCTACCTCCGCGAATTGTCCTGCCTTTTATTTATTTCTTTCTTTCTTCATTATCATCCTTGATCACCCATCAAGTTCCTCTAGATATCTTATCCAACATATCGGCTAATCTTGGGTGCGCTCTACCAAGAGGACAAACAGAGAAAGAAGTCGGTGCAGAATTTTGAGTAAAACAAATCTGATGTGTTGCATTCACATGACTTTCTCTACCCTCTATTATTTATTAGTGGATATGTATATTATTGTTGCGAAAGTTTATTACTTTCTCTACTACGTACAGTAAGTAGGGGAAGTATTGTATTCCACCCAAAAATTCGATACCGAGATTTCACCGGAAATACATGTTTTGAGGCCCCTTGAAACCAAAAATGCATTTTTGGTAACATGTCCTGTGTGTCTGTGAATAGCATAACTCAGAAACGAACAGTCGGATAAACACCAAACTTGTATTTAGGTTCAGTATTTCCCAGAGATGCGACACGAAGGTTTTCAAGAAAATCCCCCCACCCCAATTACCCTTTACATGAACATTTTTCGAAAATTTTAATTTTCTCAAAAACTGCTCTAACGATTTTTGATTAAAGTATCATATGTTTAAGATATTTTCATGACAAATGAAATATATCTTGAATTTTCTGGGAATGTCTCCAAAAGTATTCTTCATTGTGAACGACTTTTGCATAACTGATAACTCATAAGATATAGACAAAATTTTACTACACAAAAAATGTAGCTCGCGTTAAAATACATAGTTTTTATACATTTTTTTTGAGTGAACCATTTTCCAGATATATTTTCCAATACTTATACTTTTTCTCAAATTCGTTATTCATTGTTTTGTCCTGGTAATGCAAAGAGAATGGAATACTCCACATAGCAACCAGCGCTTAAAATATTTGACTATTGCTTAAAATCTACCATATTCCCCTTGCATCTACAAGAAAATTAGCAATAAGATTAACATCTCGATATCTCGATTAACATGAAGCATATGGAGAATAAGCGTTTGTAAAAATAGTCTGTACAAGAGTAGAGAAAGTCATGTGAGTGTAACACATCAGATTTTTCTATCTACTTAATTTTAATCGAGAGAAACGTTCTTTAGTCAGATTATTTCTCTCCAGAGTCTGAAAGTATGAATGAGAGTTTGAAGGTGTGCGAGATCTAATGATTAAGGAAAAAAAACAATAAGTGCAAGAAACCCAACAAGAGAATAGACAATAAGTTCCAAAGTAAAGACCGCCTATAAGACCAATGTAGTTAAAGGCGGGGTATAAATGTAACTAAAAGGGGGGGAATAGCGATAGTCAAATTCCATACTGTTCCCATGACATCGCGAGAAAAAATTGAAAATCGACGGGTCTTGAAAAGGGTAACTAAATATTGTACAGTTCGAACCATTAATAACGGACATCTCGGAAATGGTATATGCGACAAAAAAGTTATTTAAAACAAATTGTGTGTTTTAAATACACATAAATTTCTTCCGTAGTAAGTTTTCGTCTACCGCTTAACGTTTGCCAGTTATACAAGATCATACAAAATTCCTTCCGAATGAAAAGGTCTTCAGGGGCTGTGCCAAGAAAATTCAAGATATACATTTCATTTGGCACGTTAATATCTTTAATGTATGTTATTTTAAGCAAAATCATACCACAATTTCTTTGGAAAATAAAAAATTTCCAAAATTTTCCACGTGAGGGGTAGTTAGGGATGAAAGTGTTTTCTTGAAAAATCTTCATCTCGCATCTCTTGAAAATACTGAATTTAAATAACAAACTTGGTGTTTATCCGACTTTATAGGATATAAAAGTTATTCTTGCTCAAGTTTATTTTTCTATCTACTTCATTTTAATCCAAATAAACCTTTGAAGAAATAGCAACATTACACATTTCGTTAGGATACAAAGAGAACAGCGATAGTCAAATGTTTGAGAACTGGACGCTTTACGCTGGCCTTAAAATTCCATACTGTTTTCTGCAAGCGCCATAAATAACTGAAAATCGATGTGACTTAAAAAGAATGACAAAGTATTGAACAAACATTAATAACGGATATTTCGAAAATGGCTGATACCATAAAAAAGTTATTTGAAATAAACTGTGTGTTTTAAACAATCTACATTTCTGTGTAGCATGTTTTCATTTATCGCTTAACGTTTACCAGTTATACAAGGTTATACAACATTCCTTCGGAATGAAGAATTCTTAGGCTACTCAAAATATACATTTTATTTATCATGTATATATCTGGAATATATAGTATGAGGCAGTATTTTTAACACTTAAATGATTTCAGTCAAATTATATACTATATAAATTCAATAACAGCCCACCTTAAAGCAATATGTGTATGTAACAAGATATAAAAACTGTATATTACAGTCATTGTATATGTTGATATTATTATATACATGTATAATAATGTTATGTGAATGTATTACGTAATTTAATAATGTAGGAGCTGTAAGAATAATACGAGTAGGTTAAAAGTTGCTAACAAAGAGGTAACAATGAGATAACCTTGAGGCAATAATGAATTTGAAAGTTTAACAATACTACTTGTGATTCTTGGAAGCAATAATGTAATTTTTGTGACAGCTTATAAAATAACCAATTAACAACCAGAAAAAGCTTTAGTTAAATGAAGGTATTCTATTGGACTAGGATTAGCCAATCAGAAACTAAAATGGAGCAAAATTTACAAATTCAGAATTCAGTTGCTTGTAGACAGCGTTTCTAACCGGACGCATGATTCGTCCTCGAGAAATTTAATACGTATTCAGTGAGAGAAGAAAATAGTTTACGTGTTAAAAAGTGCAAGTAATTAATAAAAAAGTCTCACAGCTCTCTCTCCCCCTTTTTATATCAGCGAAGTGTTATTTAAATAGTGTCAAACGTTAACAAAAGGAGTGAAGTAAAATTATAATCCGTGTAAGCCTACATTCTTCAGTCGCACCACTCCCTGCTAAGATGTTCCTGTCTCTAAAAGAAGTATAAATACTGACCGAGCCGGGGCAAACATATATATAATATTTAAAGAAACAGTCAAAATTACAAAGTTAATATTTGTTTTAAACATTTTTTTGGGCAATGGCCACCGGAAAGTACATTTGGGGCGAAGGCTACCGGAAACTTTTCACCATACGTGCGGTTGCAACTACTTCAAGTTCGGCTCCCCAACACTTAAACTACAATACAACTCCTACTTCAAATACGTGAAGCAACAACCTACTTCAAATTGGCTCCCAAAGCGTGGGGCAAATAACAATACAAAAAACTAACAACTTTAAGTATTTTAAGCAAAATCGTTAAACCCAGGTTTTAAAAAATGAAAAATGTTGAAAATGTTCGATGTATAACAAGGGTTTTGGCGGGGGTATTTTCTTGAAAATCTTCGTGTCGCATCCTTGGAAGGTGCTGAACCTAAATGCCAAAATTGTTATTTATCCACTTCTCGTTTTTGAATTATGTTGTTTATAAACACATACGGACGTTTTCTAAAAGTGCTTTTTTTATTCAGGGTGCCTCCAAACAACGCATTTCCGACGAAATCTCGGTATGGAATTTTTGGGTGGAATGCAATACTTTCTCTACGTACTAGGTACGTGCTAGAGAAAGTAAAACGATGTTTTTAAAGTTCATACCAGCGGCAAAGAATTTCTGGAAATTGTTAACTCTACAAAAGTATTTATTTGACAGACTGTGTGCTTTAACGAGATATACCTGTTTGTATAGTAAGACCTTTCAGCCTCTTAGGCTTACCAATTGTACAAAAGTCTTTCAGAATAAACACTTTGCAGGCTATTACCATAAAATTCTAGATACACAGTTTAGTTGTTATGAAAGTATTTTAAACATGTTATTTTATCCGAAATTGTTAGGGCAATTTTTGATAAAATAAAAAAAAAATCTGTTGTGTTGTACTCGCATGACTTTCTCTACACTTGTACAAACTATTTTTACAAACTCTTATTCTCCATCTATTTCATATTAATCGAGATAATCATTTGTAGAAACGATCTTTTGACATGCAAAGA
This sequence comes from Deroplatys truncata, assembly GCA_030765065.1. Classification (NCBI taxonomy): domain Eukaryota; kingdom Metazoa; phylum Arthropoda; class Insecta; order Mantodea; family Mantidae; genus Deroplatys; species Deroplatys truncata. The sequence continues at coordinate 53,492,049 of CM060987.1, forward strand.
GAATTACATTTCACACATAACGACCAGTTCTAAAAAATATCTGATGTGTTACACTCACATGACTTTCTCTACTCTTGTACAATCTAATTTTACAAACGCTTATTCTCCATATGCTTCATGTTAATCGAGATATCGAGATGTCAATCTTATTGGTAATTTTCTTGTAGATGCAAGGGGAATATGGTAGCTTTTAAGCGATAGTCAAATATTTTAACGCTGGTTGCTATGTGGCGCATTCCATTCTCTTTGCATGTCCAGGACATAAAAAAAATGAATAACGAATTTGAGAAAAAGTATAAGTATTGTAAAATTTAAGGAAATAACAAGTAATATCTCGAAAACGGTTCACTCAACAAAAGAAATGTATATGACATAAGTTGTGTATTTTAACGCGATCTACATTTTTTGTGTAGTAAAATTTTGTCTATCTCTTATGGTTTACCAGTTATGCAAAAGTCGTTCACAATGAAGAATACTTTTGGAGACATTCCCAGAAAATTCGAGATATACATTTCATTTCGCATGACATTATCTTAAACATATGATATGTTCATCAAAATCGTTAGAGCCATTTTCGAGAAAATTAAAATTTTCGAAAAATCTTCCATGTAAAGGGTAGTCTGGGGTGGGGGGATTTTCTTGAAAACCTTCGTGTCGCATCTCTGGAAGATACTGAACCTAAATACCAAGTTTGGTGCTTTATCTTTGTTAGTGGGTATACACACTATTCATACTAAAGATTATTTTGCTATCTATTACAGTTAAGTGGCGGCGCCGTGGCCGAGTGGTTAGACCGCTCGCCTCCCACCGAGGCGGCCCGGGTTCAATCCCAGGGACCTGCATGTGGGATTTGTGGTGGACGAAGCGGCGTCTGGGCGGGTTTTCTCCGGGTTCTCCGGTTTCCCCCGCCATTCATTCCACCAACTGCTCCATCATCACCTTTCCTTTCATCCATTTCACCAACATTTCGTTTCATCTACTTCCTTCATCCCATACCAGGCATCGGGCTGATCACCCATCCTAGATGTTCTGTCTGATCCATGAGTGTCTGCTCCTCGACGGGTCTCTGACCCCAGGCACCCGCTTGTAAGTCCTGGGGGGTGTAAGTCCTACATAAGAGGAGGGTAAACAGATAATGAATGAATGAATATTACAGTTAAGTCAAATAAAACTGCTATTTGTTAATCCAAATAAAATTGCTACATTACACATTTCGTTTTAAATACAGAGAGAACAGCAACACTGAAATGTTTATGAACTGGACGCTATACGCTGGCCTTAAAATTCCATACTGTTTCCATGCAACCGCCAGAAACAACTGAAAATCCTTTGGACTTTAAAAGAATGACAATGAGCCTTTAATAACGGATATTTCAGAAACGGTTTATGCCACAAAGAACACATTTGAAGTAATTTGTGTGTTTTAAAGAGCTAAGCTATTCCCAGAAAGTTCAAGATATACATGCTATTTGCTAATTTAAATATCTTTCATGTTTGTTATTTTAATAAAATTGTTGGAGCCATTTTTTAGAAAATTAAAATTTTCGAAAAATGTTCCAAGGGTAGTTGGGTTGGGAAGATTGTCTTAAAAATATTCGTGTCGCTTCCTTGAAAGATACTAAACTTAAACATCAAATTTGGTATTTATCCAACTTTTCGTTTTTGAGTTGTACTGTTCACAGATACACGGACATGTTTCCAAAAATTATTTATTTGGATTCAAGGCACTTCAAAACGTGTATTTCCGGTGAAATCTCGGTAGAATTTTTGGGTGGAATGCAATATTTCCCCTACTTACTAAATGTAGTAGAGAAAGTAAAAAACCCTGCATATATTCCACATTTGTTGCCCATAGGAAGTTGTCTACCGTATTATTATCATTAATATTATATAACAAATTTAAGTGCAGTAGATAGAACGTAATTAAGATCAGCGTTAGTTTGGAGCACTTCAAATGTAGCTTAATTATTTTTGGTAGTCAACGTGGTGAAGTTATCACACCTGGAACTATAATAAACAATTGCGGTTAACGGTACGTTGAGCGGCTGGTATTATCTTTAAAAACAGTCACTTTATATGTGGGTTTATAAACTCCCAGAGCAGTTAATAACTGAAAAAAGAACCGCAAAGCTGCACAGCGCAATGGAAGAATAATGCAATTACGGGGTGTGTTTCACGGTGTACCACTTGTATCTTAGGGGTAGGAAGAGAGAGTCACAATTTGTGAATTTTGTAGCTGATGTGGGTAACACAGTTTTTCTTCGCTTCGCTTCACAGAAAAGCCATTAATCATGAAGATAAGCTGCAAAAAGTGTCAGAGCTCCCTTCTCTCTTCGCCAGCTCATTATACAGCATCTGTGGAGCGCGTCCTGTTGCTTCTATTCTTTGGGATAGTCACTTTACTGATGGAAATGTCCCAACGAGCGTAACTCCTTTATCTATTCCCTCCTTGTGCTTTCATACCTCCCATGCGTGCTTTTCCTACGATGCCTTTTAACACTCCAGCCTCTTTAAAGTCATGATACTTTTCAATGCATTCTAACTAGTGCTTTAGGAATTCGGTCAAACGTATTAAGGGACACCGGGACTGAAATTCCTATTTTCTATATTTCTATAGCTATTGCATTCAAACTTTGTACACATATGTTAACTTATATTATAAACTATCATGCACAGTTTTAACATTCTCTGATCAGTAGTTTTGATGAAATTAATTCTTTATTGTTTTATAATAGCATTAGTATTAATCCTTGAGCACCAGAAAATAAAATGCATGAATTATTTTGACATTTTCTAATTCGTAGTGATTCTAAGACCAACTTCAGTCTCTGCATGGAAGAAACAGCTATTACGTTTAGTAAAATATTATATTTTTTTGTTCATGAGCATTTAAGTCATTTTTTAAAGATATTTTTAGTTTTAGATTTTTTCAGCCAAACTAAGTATCCAATCTTAACACCTGAGACTGAATTTATATACACATATATGGAGAACATTGTGGAAAAAAATCAAGTTCATAGCACAAAATCTAATGCGACAGGTGCAGATATTGTACAAAAAAATGTAAAACTGGAGAAAAATCAACTTTTCTAAAAGCATGCACCATGAGTAAGATTCACATTGCCTCATTACATTAGAATTGCCCTGCTGCATATGTAACACCTTCCTTCATTTGTTTGGCAACCTCCCTCTCTCTCTCTTTTGCAAGCTACTGTGACCCACGCCCAAACTCAAAAAAGCATTTACAGCTTTTCTGTGTATTAAAAATAAAGGTCTCTTAGATGTTTTTTCCTCTACCCTTGGACTGAATCCACATTCACTGCATTTTAGAACTAGTTTAATTGCAAATCCATGTTTCTCCCTTAGTGACAATTACTTAATAGTTGATTTAGAGAAGCACTGTGTACTAAAATATATTCATTGTTTACATTTAAAAAATTTTTCACTATTTATACTGTCATGTACAGAGTTACCTACACTAATACTTTGTACACTATCTTTAATGGTATGTACATTACTATTTACACCACTTTCTCTGAGTTTTTCAAATCTTGAAAACTTCTCTTCAGCGCGTGCATTGAATATTCTGCTATACATTGCAATATGCTTGCATCTACAACTGGACTTCGACATCGGGATTTCTGGCCGTGCGGTCTAAGGCACGATAGGAGTAGCTAACCTATCAAAACCAAGGATTGTAAGTTCGAAACCCGGTAAAATGCATGTTCTGCATTCAATTGAAACTGTGGAAAATGATGGGGAGGGCCAAACTAAAGCAAGCGTGTGACGGCATGGTTGGATGTTGACGGGTTTCAATTGGATGCACGAATATGCATTTTACCTTTTTTTTCTTTTTTTTAGTTTTATTTACAGCGATTCAGAAAACCTTCCCCTGTCTTCGCTGGAGGGGAGCCTGTGAGCTACCTTCCGGTTGCTTGGGACGGTTGCCTTGAGCGCTCTTCGGCTGGTGCCAAAAGTGAAAATCGGAGATGGTGGTGTTATGGTGTGGTCGTGTTTTTCCTGGAGGGGGCTTGCACCCCTTGTTGTTTTGCGTGGCACGATCACAGCGCAGACATATATTGATATTTTAAGCACCTTCTTGCTTCCCACTGTTGAAGAACAATTCGGGGATGGCGATTGCATCTTTCAACACGATCGAGCATCTGTTCATACTGCACGGGCTGTGGCGGAGTGGTTACACGACAATAACATCCCTGTAATGGACTGGCCTGCACAGAGTCCTGACTTGAATCCTATAGAACACCTTTGGGATGTTTTGGAACGCCGACTTCGTGCCAGGCCTCACCGACCTACATCGATACCTCTCCTCAGTTCCGCACTCCGTGAAGAATGGGCTGCCATTCCCCAAGAAACCTTCCAGCACCTGATTGAAAGTATGCTTGCGAGAGTGAATGCTGTCATCAAGGCTAAGGGTGGGCCAACACCATATTGACTTCCGGCATTACCGATGGAGGGCGCTACGAACTTCTACGTCATTATCATCCAGGTGTCCGAATACTTTTGATCAGGTATTGTAAATGTGTAAGAGCAACCATGAACGCGTAGAGTAATTTAGGGTAAGTCCATGTAATTTAGACCACTTAACTTGGATGGTAGTTAGACGTCCTTGGAGTATATCGTATGATATAACATTTCTTGTGGGGGAAGTATTGAATAATAGAGACTAATAATCAGTAATAAAAGTTATTAATTTATAAATACCTTCCAATAAAAAGAATAAAGCTATAAAACTTATAAGCGTGTAATTTGGACCAACTTGTCGTGTAATATGGACTTGAACATAAAATAGCTTTGAATATCCTTGAATATACCTAAGGATATTAATATACCTACTTATAACAAATGGGTTTATTTAAAAGCACTTGTTATAAAATAATATGACAATTAATTAGAATAAAGGTCACAGTAGTAATAAAAGTCATTGGTTATATCCGCACAGTTTTCAAGGGACCATCCTTCACATTTCGCATACTGTATCCCATCCTCCTCATAACTCTCCCCACATACAAGACAGCAAATCTGTGTATCCGGTGCTTCAGTGGAGGCATTTGTTCTATCAAAAAGTATTCTTTTCTTATATTTTGATTACACTGAATTTGTTTTTAATAGCGTGTTCTTGTGGGGAGTTGCAGTGAGAACTATTCCTGAAGCTGTAGCTCGCTTTCCAATTTTTCTCTTAGAATCATAATCAGATACGAAGGAATAGGGAGTATGTTTTGAACAGAAACATAGGAGTTACATCTGACATATGCGAAGGATCTGGAACGAAAGCTTTAGAAGCAACCGATGCTGTACCATCGTGATTCTTAGCTTCAGGCTGAGGTGTAACAGCTGACGGTGGCTCAGGTTGGCCATTGACGACTGATGGAGCAAAGTCAGCGTCAGTAAAAACGTAGCGATCCACCAGCCATAATCCACTACCTCTGAATCCAGTGATTGGTGTTTCCACACTTGCCGCCCTTGCTATTCCCACAAGTGTTATGTGCTCTGTTGTAAATCACATCCTAGGATATGTCTCAATCATGTTTCAATTGCTTACCCCATGAAAACATTCAGAGCATTGAAGAGGGTCACATCTAAAGACTGCATTTTATGGGTACAATGGGATGGCGGCGACAAAAAAACCCCATGCCTTCGTGCAACTTTAATGGCAGCTAAACTTTGTGTGTGGCTTTTGTGCCCATCCAGGACCAGTAAGATCTTTGCTTCAGCAAAAGGTTTAACTACTGCTACAAAATTGATCAATCCATTGGCAGAAGACTTCAGTATACATCCATCCTTTTTCTTGGCAGCAAAATATGGTGGCTGGTGCTGCTCCAAATAAAAGATTCCTTCATCTTCTTTTAGGGTAGATCAGCTTGGAGGTATGTAAAATCCAAATGCACTGACTGCGTGGACGCCTGTCACATTTTGTCCTCTCTCACAGCTTGTGATGACTCCCATCTGATGTTTGCCCTCCCGTGCTACGACTTTACCAGGTCGATGCACGTTTCATCCATGTTGAAAATCCGATCAGCTGTGATTCGGTGTTTGTTCACAATCTTCTCTAGCAGATCAAAAAGCTTAAACACTGCGGCCTTGGTAAAGCCAGAAGCCCTGGCCTGAGATGTTAGCTCTGGCAGTCTTAAGCTCAGTTCAGGATGACGATTCATAAACCCTTCAAACCATTCTTTACCGGCTGATGTTTGTCGGTATTGAAACGCATCTTGATTTTATTTGTTTCAGCCATTTCAAAGGAAAGTTTCATAATATATTTTCTGTTCAGGCTGCAAAAGAGAGAGAGAGAAACTGTTTTACACAGCATTGCTGAAAAGAGACGATCTTAATACAAGTGACATGGCAATATTGTATTGTTTATAAAGTTACTATAACACAAGTCTGCATGATATCGGATGACTGAAAACTAATAATTAATTCTGACTCATTTTTATATGCTGATTTCAGAACTGCTTTTAGTTTGTTTTCTTTCACGTACAGTTTTTCACAATTTCACTTCAAAGATATAGAGATATAAAGATATTGCTTCCACCACTACACATAAAATTGGGCTTGATGAAGCAATTTGTAAGGGCTCTACCACAGTATGGACCCTGCTTCAGGTACCTTTCCCTTCATTGCACAAGACAAATTAATGACTGGAATTTTTGTTGGTCCTCAAATAAAGAAATTGATTAAGGATGAAGATTTTGAGAAGACAATGAATGAGAAAGAAATAGAAGCATGTACTGCCTTCCGATCAGTTTCTGCAAACTTCTTAGGCAATAACAAAGATCCTAATTACAAGACCATTGTCGAAACAATGTTGGAAAACTTCAAGAAAATGGGTTGTAACATGAGTGTAAAGGTGCATTTTCTGCATTCAAATATAGACTACTTTCCAAAAAAATCTGGGACATTATAGTGAAGAGCAGGGTGAACGTTTTCACCAAGATCTCAGGGGAGATGGAATGAAACATGATGGATGTTGAGGAGGAACAGTTATCTTCAAGTCAAAGAAGAGAAAGTTTAAAAAAAGTTAAATGAAACACTTTGACTTCTTGTTTTGTTAAAATGTAGTCATGAAATAAATTAGGGGAGTTTTTGAGAGTATTCTTAAAATGTTTCTTGAATAAAAACTTACCTTGTGTGAAATGGTATTTGAATACTTTTCTACGCTCAATTAGTAAAATTGTCAAAATATTACTTATTTTGTGTAAAAAACCTGACGTGGCAAAAAAAAACGGAAGTTATTTCTGGAATCAGCATGAAAACATGATTCAAGAACATCTACGTTTAAGAAATCATCTGACAAATGTTTGAAAATGCAGACTAGTACAATTATTTTGAATTGTGCTAAACCATAAGATTATAGAAAATCCTATAAAAGTTCTATAAAAATCCTAAAGCAATACCCATAGCTTGTGTGTAGATAGGTTTAAACGTTTTGATTGCTTACTATAAAACATATATGCTCTAAGAGCAGCAGATGTTGGAATGGCTCCTTTTCTATTGCAGGAGATAAATCCTTTGGATGACCAATTGTAACCATTGATGCTGGTGCTGCTAAAGTGGTTTTAGGTATATTACATCTTAGCTGCCTCATTGGCACCAACGCAAACTTTTACTGCGGCCATAGCCAATTTCAAATTGTCATCCTTCCATTTACTGTATATCCCTTTGGATTTTCTAACTTCTCTAGTTGTCACTTGGAAACGTTTGGTGATTTTAAAGCATCGGTAATTTGGATCACTAGATCAAAATACACGCGCTCGTGTGTTCCAAATTACACGCGGGTTATAAAATGAAAACTTCAAAGACATCGTTGAAGTATTTCAAAATGCTTACAGTAATACTGACACATCTTAACTTAAGATGTTTTTGAAACGCAGATAAAATTTAGTTTTGCTGTGAGCTATAAAAGTTAGTCATCACCTGTTGTGCAACTGAGCACAAATTTTAAGACAACATACTAGAGGTACTATTTATATTTTGAGCCTTGGCAACCCTGAATCTTGTAGGTGCCATCTGACGTTTCCAAAGGAAAGTTTGACATATTTTACCATAATCTACTTCAATAGAGCGTCATTTGTTTTGTTTACATTAACTTGAAAATTGTGTGTCAACAAAAACATGTAATTAACTCGTGAAAATATTCGTTCAATCATATATTACAAGTTTCGACGTGGATTATCAAGACAACAGTGCATCGATCAACTAACTTCCACATTTGGCGACGAAGCTCCATCCTTTGCCACTGTGAAACGCTGGTATAACGAATTTAATCGTGGCCGCCGTTTGCTCAGTGATGAAGTTCGTGAAGGTCGTCCAAAATCAGTTGTTATGCCAGAAAACATTGTTGCTATGCAAAACTTAATATTGAAAGATCGTCAGGCGACATATTGTGAGATTGAGGCAACCCTGTTAATTAGTTCCACCAGCATATATAAAATATTTCAAGATTATTTTGCCGTAAAAAAGGTTTGCTCTCGTTGGATCCCACATAATTTGGCGCAATCTCAAAAAGATGCTCGTGCCGATTGGTTTACAAACATGCTCAAGAAATACAATGGCGGTACCTCAAAAGACGTATATAAGATTGTAACAGGAGACGAATCATGGATCTATGCGTATGAGCCTGAACGTAAACAGCAGTCGACTGTATGGATGTTTCAAGATGAAGCAAATTCAACAAAAGTTGTTCGCACTCGTAGCACTTCGAAGCAAATGTTCCCCTGCTTTTTCAGCAAAACTGGCCATGTGGCAACAGTGCCTTTAGAGGAACGTAAAACGGTCAATGCTGAATGGCACACAGCCATTTGTTTGCCGGAAGTCTTCGGTGAAGTAAGGAAAATCAACAAGAACCGTAGGATCGTTCATCAAGACGATGCAAGCGCACACACATCTCGTCTAACAACAGAGTATTTGAAGGGTCAAAAAATCAAATTGATGGGTCATTCGCCATACAGTCCTGATTTGGCACCCAATGACTTCTTTTTGATCCCGAACATTAAGAACAACTTGCTTGGAAACGAGTTTCGTTGGCAGAAGAAGCCGTTCATGCCTTTAAAAACCATGTTTTGCAGGTGTCTCAAGAAGGCTGGAATAAATGCTTTGACTAATCGTTAAAACGGATGCAAAAGTGTAGTGATCATAAAGGAGAATATTTTGAAAAACAATAAAGCAGTTTTCAATCAGAAATTAATTTGTTTTAATTATTAGGCTCAAAATATAAGTAGTGCCCCTCGTACTCCACGGGACCTCTACGCGCTAACAACATAACAATTCCAGCCAAAATGAAGAAAGCAGGTGATAACATATTGACATAGATATTCAGTCTACTTGAGAGGTAGTGCTATATTCCGCGCTTGCTCAAAGCTAGCTACTGGTCCAAAATACACGCTGGTCCAAAATACACGGACATTCCCTACTTCTTTAATTATTTTAGACGAAACCTTATCAGTAACCATAACAATACAATTTATGTTCGACTGTATTTAAATTACAGAACCTGACCATTCATAATAAAATTATTTTTCTTAATCTGTAATCGCGTACACTTGAAAAAATAGATATGTCTCCATTTAAACAAAAATAAGAAGAGTGTTTCAGTATGAAATTAAAGTTAAGGGAATGAAAAAAAGCTCGATTTAAATAGATTTAAAGGTTTCAGAGTTAAAACAGCTTGAGGTTGGACATTTTAGAAAAATAGTTTTAAGCGTTTGCATAAAGTATTGTATCCGGCTTGTCTACAAATAACAAAAAGTTTCATTTTGTTTAAAAAATGCAAGTTCAATTGTATTACTATTTTGGACGATTTGAAATGGATTGTCCCATTCTAATGTGTTATATAATTATGGTTTATACAGTGATAGAACATTAAAACGAGAACATTATAGCTTTTTAACTTCAAGCACATCACTTATGTTTGCAAGCTTTTCTGAAGGTCCCCCAAAACAAATCTAATGTGTTACACTCACATGACTTTCTCTACTCTTGTACGCACTATTTTTACAAACGCTTATTCTCCATATGCTTCATGTAATCGAGATGTTAATCATATTGCTAATTTTCCTGTAGGTGCAAGGGGAATTGATGGGCTTTAAGCGACAGTCAAATATTTTAAGAGCTGGTTGCTATGTGGCGCATTCCATTCTCTTTGTATGTCCAGGACATAAAAAACGAATTCCCATTTGAGAAGTATTGGAAGATTTAAGGGAATAACAAGCAATATCTCGAAAATGGTTCACTCAACAAAAAAAATGTATATGACATAAATTGTGTATTTTAACGGGATCTACATTTTTTGTGTAGTAAAAGTTTGTCTAGCTCTTATGGTTTACTAGTTATGCAAAAGTCGTTCACAATGAAGAATACTTTTGGAGACATTGCCAGAAAATTCGAGATATACATTTCATTTGTCATGAAAATATCTTAAACATATATTTTAATCAAAATCGTTAGTGCCATTTTTGAGAAAATTAAAATTTCCGAAAAATGTTCCATGTAAAGAGTAATCTGGGGTGGGGGGATTTTCTTGAAAACCTTCGTGTCGCATCTCTGGAAGATACTGAACCTAAATACCAAGTTTGGTGTTTATCCGACTGTTCGTTTCTGAGTTATGCTGTTCACAGACACACGGACATGTTTCGAAAACTGCTTTTTTTGGATTCAGGGGGTCTCAAAGCATGTATTTCCGTGAAATCTCGGTATCGAATTTTTGGGTGGAATACAATACTTCCCCTACTTACTATACGTAGTAGAGAATGTAAAAATGTAATATTCTGTTGATAGTCATTATCAGGCAGAGGAATTTCATTAAAACCAGGACGGAATGAAGGAAGGTTGAAATGTCACTGGGCTATAGACAGGGAGGTCGCAGATAACAAACCACCCCTCAACGCGCTTACAGTTTTTGGCACTTGGACCGGTTGTTACCTACTTGTCAGTGAGCCTTGATCTCTCTTGCTATGTAGTCTTTGGTTTGAGTGTTGATAACTTTTAGCCAACTGCTTAAGAATTCCTATGCCTGGTCATACTATAAGTATTTTGTATGATTGTATTTTCAATTAATTTTACTTTCGAAGTAAACGCATGGTATCAAATTACTGAGTTTTTAAGAAGTATGGGCATAATTTAATATCAAAGTATTGAAATAAATACAGACATATTTTGTATAAAACCGCCAAATTCCTTTTTACTTTCTCTACCACGTACATCATAGAGAAGGTATTGTATTCCACCCAAAAATTCGTTACGGGGGTTTCATCGGAAACATCTTTTTTGTGGCCCCCTGATGGAACCATCTTTTTGATTTTCTAATAAATGGCTATAATTGATTAAAATAACATATTAAAGATATTTACATGAAAAATAAAATGCATATTTTGAATTTTCTGGAAATAGCCTGTGAAGTCCTCTTTATTTGGAATGAATTTAGTATAATCTTGTATAACTGGTAAACGTTAAGCAATAGACGAAAACGTACCTCACAAAAAATGTAGATCTTTCTAAAACAATTTAATGCAAATAACTTTTTTGTGGCATCAGCCATTTCCGAGTGTTCCGTTATTAATGGTTCGATTTGTTCAATACTTTTGTCATTCTTTTAAGTCGCTTCATTTTCAGTTGTTTCTGGCGATTGCATAGAAACACATGGTCTCTTAAGGTTAGCGCATAGCCCCTATTCTTAAACGTTTGCGACCAGTGTTCTTTTAGTATCCTAACGAAGTGTGCAATGTAGCCATTTCTACAAAGGTTTCTCTGGATTAAAATGAAGTCGATAAAAATTAGCTTTCGTAAGAAAAATTTATATACGCACGCAATAATAAACAATAGAAGGTAGAGAAAGTTATGTGAATGTGACACCTGAGCTTTTTGCTTTAGATAAGTTAGTTATAAAGGCTTTGTGTGTATTTTGAGAAAGAGAGACAGCGAGAGAGGAATGGAAAGAGGGAACATCCATGTGCAACCGGATGGGGTTGATTTAGAGATAGAACCGGGCAAGACTGCTTATTTCTATATCCGGACTTCATTCAGAGACCTGAACTCATGGTCGTAAAAGGAAGCGGAGTTGGCAAGTCTACTTGGTTCATTACTTCAGGCTCCGAGTCATAGTCTGTTATGGAAAAGGTTTTGCTGCTCTCTTTTAAGGACATGACTTCTGTTTTGAGTGAAAATATATCGAAAACGGCGAGATACACGACTAAGCGTTCTCTACCAGAAACTTTTGTTCAAAAGAAAACTAATACAAGCTCAGTATTAGGTCTCTTCTTCCCCAAAAACGTGAATGTGGCGCGTGATAGAATTAATTACTTATATGAAGAGCCCTTGTATATATTCACAGACATGCTGCATGTGATAGCACAGGTTCACCAATTCATGTCTGCCTTTACTCGTTGTGTACATTCAAAAAACCTAACAATCAGTGTAACAGTGATGTTATACCCACACCACTTTTTCTACTCTTGTACAAACTATTTTTACAACGCTTATTCTCCATATGTTTAATGTTAATCAAGATATCGAGATGTTAATCTTATTGCTAATTTTCTTGTAGATGCAAGGGGAATTGCTTGGCTTTAAGCGATAGTCAAATATTTTAAGCGCTGTTTTGCTATGTGGAGTATTCCATTCTCTATGCATTACCAGGACAAAAAAAATGAATAACGAATTTGAGAAAAAGTGTAAGTATTGGAAAATTTAAGGAAATAACAAGCAATATCTCGAAAACGGTTCACTCAAAAAAAAAAGCATATAACAAATTGTGTATTTCATCGCGATCTACATTTTCTGTGTAGTAAAATTGTGTATCTCTTATGGTTTACCAGTTATGCAAAAGTCGTTCATAATAAAGAATACTTTTGGAGACATTCCCAGGAAATTCAAGATATACATTTTATTTGTCATAATAATATCTTAAACATATGATATTTTAATCAAAATCGTTAGAGCCATTTTTGAGAAAATTAAAATTTTCGAAAAATCCTCCATGTAAAGGGTAGTCTGGGGTGGGGGGATTTTCTTGAAAACCTTCGTGTCGCATCCTTGGAAGATACTGAACCTAAATACCACGTTTGGTGTTTATCCGACAGTTCGTTTCTGAGTTATGCTGTTCACAGACAGACACACACACACACACACACACACACACACACAGACATGTTTCCAAAAATCGTTTTTTGAATTCAGGGGGTCTCAAAACATGTATTTCCGGTGATATCTCGGTATCGAAATTTTGGGTGGAATACAATACTTCCCCTACTTACTATACGTAGTAGAGAAAGTAAAGAAGTATATGACATAAATTATGTGTTTTAACGAGATCTGCATATTTTGTGTGTAGAAGAATGTTGTATATGTCTTACGGTTTACCAGTTATGGGAAATCCATTCAGAAAAATCTGATGTGTTACACTCACATAACTTTCTTTACTCTTGTACAACCTAATTTTACAAACGCATATTCTCCATATGCTTCATGTTAATCGAGATATCGAGATTGCAATCTTATTGGTAATTTTCTTGTAGATTCAAGAAAATATGGTAGCTTTTAAGCGATAGTCAAATATTTTAACGCTGGTTGCTATGTGACGCATTCCATTCTCTTTGCATGTCCAGGACATAAAAAAATGAATAACGAATTTGAGAAAAAGTATAAGTATTGTAAAATTTAAGGAAATAACAAGCAATATCTGGAAAACGGTTCACTAAACAAAAGAAATGTATATGACATAAGTTGTGTATTTTAACGCGATCTACATTTTTTGTGTAGTAAAATTTTGTCTATCTCTTATGGTTTACCAGTTATGCAAAAGTCGTTCACAATGAAGAATACTTTTGGAGACATTCCCAGAAAATTCGAGATATACATTTCATTTGTCATGACATTACCCTAAATATATGACATTTTCATCAAAATCGTTAGAGGCATTTTTGAGAAAAGTAAAATTTTCGAAAAATCTTCCATGTAAAGGGTAGTCTGGGGTGGGGGGATTTTCTTGAAAACCTTCGTGTCGCATCTCTGGAAGATACTAAACCTAAATACAAAGTTTGGTGCTTATCCGATTGTTCGTTTTTGAGTTATGCTTTTCACAGACACACACACACAGACACACACACGGACATGTTTCCAAAAATGCTTTTTTTGGATTTAGGAGGTCTCAAAACGTGTATTTCCGGTGAAATCTCGGTATCGAATTTTTGGGTGGAATGCGATACTTCCCCTACTTACTATACGTAGTAGAGAAAGTAAAAAAGAGGACCTTTGGGGACATTTCCAGAAAATTCAACATATGTACATTTTTTATTTGTAATAAAACTATCTTAAATATATGACGTTTTAATAAAAATCGTTAGAGCCATTGTAAAGGGTAGTCTGGGATGGGGGGGATTTTCTTAAAAATCTTTGTCTCGCATCTTTGGGAGATACTGAACCTAAATACCAAGTTTGGTAATAATCCGACTTTTCGTTTTTGAGTTATGCTGTTCACACACACACAAATACCTTTTTCTAAAAATGATTTTTTTTATTCAGGAGACCTCAAAACATGTACTTCAGTTAAAATCTCAGTATCGAATTTTTGGGTGCAATGCAATACTTCCCCTACTTACTATACGTAGCAGAGAAAATATTACACGAATTTACAGACATTTCTCGAAAATGTTAATCTTAGTGGAACATGTGGCGATATTATGGAAACAGTACTATCAGAAATCTGATATGTTACATTCTCATGACTTTCTCCACCCCTATTATTTATTTTTATATAGCTAATACTTAATATTTTTACGAAAGCTTTTTTGTATCTACTTCACACAAATCCAGATAAGCCTTTGTAGAAAAATAATCATTATACGTTTATTTGAATGTACAAGAGGGGTAGAAGAACCTATTCGATTGTTAGATGTTTAAAAACCAGATCAATATATGCTGGCCTAGAAATTCCATACTCTCTCGTGATATGAAGAGAAACAACAGAAAAGTGACAGCACTTTGTAATATGACAAAATATTGACATATTCAATCCAATAATAGCGAATATTTCGGAATTGGCTAAAGCCACCCAAAATAATTATTTGAAATAAATTGAGTTTTCTTAAAATATCTACGTTTTTCTGTAGTAAGTTTTGACTATCTCTTATGCTTTATCCATTAGATAAAATTATGCAAAATTACTTCCGAATGCAGAGGCTATTCCTAGAAAATTCAAGATGTACATTTTTTCATGTGAATACTATTAAACATTTGGTATTTTAATCGAAATTCTTGGAGCCATTTTTGAGAATATTAAAAATATAGAATTTTTTTCCACGTAAAGGGTAGTTCGGAGTAGGGATTTTCTTCAAAATCTTCGAGTCGTACCTTTAAAAGATCCTGAACTTCTCGTTTTTGAGTTATGTTGTACACATACGCGCAAAGACGGATCTTTAAACATACATTTCTGGTGGAATCACCACATGGTAAATATTGGGTGGAATACAATACTTGTCTTCCTCCGCTTACAGTAGTAGTGGTAGTGGTATAGAATACACTTATAAAACACAACAACCGCATGGGCCTCATTGACGTACATGCTTTTTCTGTCCCTCTAACAATGTATGTGTAATACTAGTATGTTTTATAATACATACCAACATAATGCAGGAAGAAAGAAAAGAAGAAAACAAGGAAATAAAACTGATACAAATTAATAAGCATGAACTGCAACTATATTACAAATATGCAGATTTTTTTTTTATTCAATTAAAGATTACGCTGTATAATTGAACATGAAATACCTTGGACAAATGCCTTACTTCTATCAAACTGTGAATATGAGCATAAATTACAAATGAGTATTGTTCGAAATTAGTATAGATACGCTACGTGATCAAAAGTATCCGTGCACCTGGCTGAAAATGACGTACAAGTTCGTGGCGCCCTCCATCGGTAATGCTGGAAGTCAATATTGGTGTTGGCCCACCCTTAGCCTTATGTTCACTCTCGCAGGCATACTTTCAATCAGATGCTGGAAGGTTTCTTGGGGAATGGCAGCCCATTCTTCACGGAGTGCGGAACTGAGGAGAGGTATCGATGTAGGTCGGTGAGGCCTGGCACGAAGTTGGCGTTTCAAAACATCCAAAGGTGTTCTATAGGATTCAAGTCAGGACTCTGTGCAGGCCAGTCCATTACAGGGATGTTATTGTCGTGTAACCACTCCGCCACAGCCCGTGCAGTATGAACAGATGCTCGATCGTGTTGAAAGATGCAATCGCCATCCCCTAATTGCTCTTCAACAGTGGGAAGAAAGAACGTGCTTAAAATATCAATGTAGGTCTGCGTTGTGATGGTGCCACACAAAACAACAAGGGGTGCAAGCTCCAGGAAAAACACGACCACACCATAACACCAGCACCTCCGACTTTTACTGCTGGCAGATGACGTTCACCGGGAATTCGCCATACCCAACCCTGCCATCGGATCACCACATTGTGTACGGTGATTCGTCACTCCACACCAAGCGAGGCGTCGTTTGGCATTTCCTGCGTAATGTGTGGCTTATGAGCAGCCGCTCGACCTGGAATCCAAGGTTTCTCACCTCACGCCTAGCTGTCATAGTACTTGGAGTGGATCCTGATGCAGTTTGGAATTCCTGTGTGATGGTCTGGATAGATGTCTGCCTATTACTCTTTACGAACCTCTTCAAATGTCGGCAGTCTCTGTCAGTCAACAGACGAGGTCAGCCTGTACGCTTTTGTGCTGTACATGTCCCTTCACGTTTCCACCTCACTATCGCATCAGAAACAGTGGACCTAGGGATGTTTAGGAGTGTGGAAATCTCGCGTACAGACTTCTGACACAAGTGACACCCAATCCCCTGACCACGTTCGAAGTCCGTGAGTTCCACGGAACGTCCCATTCTGCTGTTTCACAATGTCTAATGACTACTGAGGTCGCGGATAATGAGTACCAGGCAGTAGGTGGCGGCAGCACAATGCACCTAAGATGAAAAACGTATGTTTGAGGGTGTGCCCGGATACTTTTGATCACATAGTGTATAATAAAAGCTTCATAAAGTACAGAAAAAAATGGAACTAGTTATTGTAATATGTATGTGGAAATTAAATCGTTGTACATAGGGATTTAATATGGGAAATCAGTTTTTCTCAGATGCTCTCCCCCTGTTTGCTTTTAGAGATAAAGTTTATCAAAATATTATCAAGAATATTATAAAAGGAAGAGAATAAGGAAGTAGAACTGTTTTGTTGTTTATGTTTTGATAAAATAATAATGTAGCAAATTTTATTAATTCTTTATAGCATTAATTTTGCTTCATTATCATGGGGTATAACTCACTGTAAGCTTATAACAAATGAGAATTATGAGATGAAAAATTATCGAAGCTCTCTGCCAGTACTGAAAAATGGGTAATTACAATGTGGAAGCAAATATATGTTTTCAAACTAAGCACACTATCAGGAATATAATAAAAAATTTTTAAGTGAGTGAAAGCATTAAAAAGAGGATATTATTTTACTTTATTAAGCAAAAAGCCTTTATCGAATTTTCGGTTCGAATACAATACTTTCTCTACCTTCTAGGTGCGTGGTGAAGAAAGTAGAGAGTATAACGTATTTTACAATTGAAACCAATTATAAAGAATAACTCGGAAATTGTTTATGATACAAACATTTTAAATAAATTGTATTTTCAACGAGATCTACTGATTTTATGTAGTAAGTTTTTGTCTATTTCTTAAAGTTTACAACTTATATAACATTTATTTGGAATTAAGTGGACTTCAGAGGCTATCGCAGCAATTTAAGATATAGTTTCTTTGTCATGGAAATATCTTAAACATATGGTATAATCGGCGCAACAGTTCTAGACACGTGAAAATCTTAATGAGAGCTATGATGCGAGTTGCTTACCAGATCAGGTGGTGACCGGTCGACTGCATGCTGCAGTAGTGCGTGGGACAGTCATCGTCAAATATCCACACCGGTTATGCACTGCGTTGCGCTGATAAACTTAGTTATATACAGTATATTAATATCCAACCTGTAAAAAGCGCTTAATATAAAAAACGCTGTCAATCATTGCCTTCAATTCTTCCACATCTAACAACTCTTCCTCCTCTGCGGAATCACTCACATTATTGCCGTCATCACTGCTGTCACTACTTTCTGCACCATCATCCTGCATGAGAATTATTTCTGTTTGATTTTCTGCAATTCCGTATTTTTTGGAATAATGATTCTTAATTTATTCAGCATGTCGCCATACATTTTCCCATTTTGGCCTTCCAATTTCAGAAATTGCTGGCGTTATAACTGCTCCACATATTTTAATTTAAGTGATATTTCCGCATGCCACCCATTTTTTGACATCAGCCCAGATTAATTCGATTGGGTTTAGATCTGGGCGATACGATGACAGTCTAAGGACATTATGGCGATGTTGTATTACTATCTGGTCAAGTATGTATGACTTCTGAAGCAGTTTGTTGGCTTTAATTAAGTTATATAGCTTTGTTTTACTCATGCTTTCATCTAAAGCTTTATTATGTCTAAGTAACCAAGCTCTCATTTCTTCTTTCAAGGAAGTTGAGGTAGGTGGTTTGTGAATTTGAGTGTTGACGCATTGTGAAGCATTGTCGATGACCAGAACAGACCCAGCAGGCATATTAGGTATCAACATGGCGTTGATTCACTTCATGTAATTTTCTGTATTTATTTCTTGATGAAAATCTCCTGTTGTTTGTTGCGACTTGTAAAAGAAGGGCATTTGGAACGAAGCCGATCTTTCCAACAACACGAACGATAATAAGTATTTGCCCTTTGGCAACAGGTGCCTGCAAACCTAATTCGCTATCGTCACTCCAACTTTTAGATGCTGTACGACTGCTGTGTATGTATGACTCATCTTCATACATTATAGTATTTTTCTGAAATTTCTAGCACCACCTTGAAAATTGATGCTGATATAAGTACACACTGATATAAGTACATATAAAATTATAGTCATTTGGAAAGGTAGAATCAGACTGAAAAATTCAATGCCATAGCCGGGATTTGAACCACGGATCTTAGGCTTTCCGTGCCGTTGCTCTAACCGACTAAGCTATCATGGCAACATTTACTTTTTATTTTTATTTTTTTTGTTTTATTATTATTTTTTATTTTATTTATTTATTTTGCTTTTCTGTTAGAAATCTTCTATTTGAATTCGGTATCTTCCATTTGAACCCTAAATCTTTAATAATTTTTCTGAGATTTGTAGCACCACCTTGAAAGTTTCTGCTGTCTTTAGCTGGATGAGCAATCTGCCTATTGTTAGCACAGTTTTTTCTTCCACATAGGAATTGTGAATCGTGTGCCGAATGACGCATTCGAAATCGTCTATTTCTGTAATACGTTTAGGGAACTTATGTTTCTTCCCAGGTGTGTCAAATGGTACTCTTTCATCCATATGTTTTTTTCTCTTATCTTTGAGAACTCTGGAAACTGACGCAGTAATTTGTATCACAAATTATTTAAATGTCAATAGTGATTATAGTGTGAATATGCATTATTGTGTGACATTGATTTGAGATGGTTGATGATTGTAAGCATTGTCGAGAAGTGGGTTTATACGGCCTTACTGAAACTGACAATAATAGCGTGCAATAATGTAGCGAGGGGGTGAGCTGTTTATCATTATTAGAGACGAGCAAATGACGTAATATTGGCGCGTTTTTCTTAGAATTTGCTGGAACATTTTTCCCTGGAGCATATGTTTTCGTAATTTTCATTGGATATAGAAATAGACGCTAATCTTGGCGCGTTTTATTAACCAATAGCAGCTCGGTTATAATCTTTAGGCATATCGGGGTGTAGGAGTATAAAAAGAGCTAAGTCAGAGGTAGATCCCTCCCAGTTCATCGGAAACATTTGTACATTACACGTCGGCCCCAGTCCATCGGAAACATTTGTACATTACACGTCGTCGAGTTTAACAAAAACAGTCATGGTGAATACCTAGCATAGTTTATCGATTCGCAGGTTACGCGTAGCAATGTTATGAAAAATCTCAAGTGTCGTAAAGTTAATTACACAAAAAGTTGAAGTTCGCGAATTAATAATGTACAGTAAATAAGTTATTATAACAATTTCAGTTTGGTGAGGGTCAAGATTAATATGTGAAAGTGCATAATGTGTTATGATAATAAAAGTGTAAAACAAATTTTTCATCAGTGTTATCTTTGGATAAAAGACTCCTTTCCGTTTACACACCTTGTATAAGATAAGTGCTCGACCAAAAAGATCATAGCTAGCCGGAGGACAGTGAACCCAAAATTAAATAAAATAACAGGCGCTCAGTAAAAGCTAACACGAAGTGACCGCGACAAATTGTCTTTTATACGTGCGGCAAATAAACAGTAGCATTCTTTCAAACAAACACTAATACCATTGCAAATTGGCTACCACAACATGGGGCTAACTAAACCAATAAATAAACAAACATAAATACCGCCGCAAAACGGAACTCGGTGAAACACCAGTTGCTTTGACTACTCTTTCTTTCACTCTCATAAGGCTTTTGTGGAACTCGGATATAATTTCTTCCTTCATCTCTGCTTCTTGCTTCATGAAGTCGATGACATTTGCAATTATTTCCCTACTTTGACTATGTAACACCTTACCACTTAACTTTGAAAACATAGGAGCCATGGTTATAAATATAACAAATATAAAATAAGTACTATTTAGATACTGCAGCTCACTTTAAAATTACAACCAGATGCAGACACTTTCTATGCAGACTGTATGTGCTACGCACTGTGATTAAGCAAAGGTATTATATCGCTTTCGTTGATTAAGCTAAACATAAACCATTCCTAGGCTCGGCAGCTGGGATGGCAATCAAGGTCACGATTCCAGAAGTTTTGCGCGAGTAATAATTTAATCAAAATTACTAGATCCATCTTTGAGGAAATGAAAAAGAATGATAATTTTTTATGTAAAGGGTATTTAGAATAAGGCTTTTTTTTTTTTTAAAATCTTCGTGTTACAACCTTGGAAGTCCCTAAACCTTATATATAGTGCACACACATACACACATGTGCGCAAACGTTTGTCTAAAAGCGCTTTTTTCGGATTTGGGGAGTTTCAATACGCGTATTTTCGGTAAAATCGAATTTTTGGGTGGAATGCAATACTTCTCCTATTTGCTACAGGTAGCTAGTAGAGAAAGTAAATAAGAGTTCCAAACCCCCTTCAAGTGTGAAAAAAGTTATTATAGTAAAGCTCGAAATGGGAGTTTAACAGAAATCTCGATTATTTATCATTGCCGTTGCTATTGAAGGTTAGCAAAATCGTATTTGAAGGCGTTTAATGGGTGTGTTGTACAGAGATGCGATCATTTATCAAACAACTTGAATTCAGAAAGCTATGCTTACATTTGCAACACCCATAATTATGATGTTATGTCTCTTGCGTGGTGAGATGAATGGTGGAGATGGTATGATCTGTGAGCACACAGCAGCACAGTAGTAGATCACTATTTATCCCATATGACGTGTTTTATTTCTTTCTGATAGCTCAATAAATATTATTATATACAGCTACATCTCCGATACTGCGTCAAACGAAGACTCGATATTTAGCTGAAGGACTTTGGAAAATGCATAATAATAGATTGGCATTACTCACATCAGAATTGTCAAGTTTAATTGGGTATTTAAGGGAGTAACTCGTGCCTCTCTACCTATAAAGGTGAAAACTTTGCCCACTTTTATTGCAAACGTTGCTAACATAAGGTAGGAGGCCACATTAGTTTTATGACGGAGTAACAATAAATTTCAATGAAATAAATTTGAATCTCAGGGCTTGTAGGTGTGTTCTAATAAAATTACTTTTCCATACATTTCGGTCATCTTCGGTGGAGTGGTCAACTGATCTGAGGAATTACTGACAACGCCCAGAAGGAGAATGCATAAAATTTGCTCCACTTCTCACCAAAGTCTCAGAGATACACAGACATCCAAACAACCACAGCAAAACATAAAAAAACCTGATGTGTTACACTCACATGACTTTCTCTGCTCTTGTACAAACTATTTTTATAAACGCTTATTCTCCATCTGCTTCATGTTAATCGAGATATCGAGATGTTAATCTTATTGCTAATTTTCTTATAGATGCAAGGAGAATATGGTAGGCTTTAAGCGATAGTCAAATCTTTTAAGAGCTGGTTGCTATGTGCGCAATCCTTTCTCTTTGTATGTTCAGGACATAAAAAAATTAATAAAGAATTCCCATTTGAGAAACATTATTGCAAAAATTTAAGGGAATAAAAAGCAATAACTCGAAAATGGTTCACTCAACAAAAAAAAAATGTATGTGACATAAACTGTGTATTTTAATGCGATCTACATGTTTTGTGTAGTAAAACTTTGTCTATCTCTTATGGTTTACCACTTATACAAAATTCGTTTACAATGAATACTTTTGGAGACATTCCCAAAAAATTCGAGATATACATTTCATTTGTCATGAAAATATCTTAAACATATGATATTTTAATCAAAATCGTTAGAGCCGTTTTTGAGAAAATTAAAATGTTCGAAAAATGTTCCATGTAAAGGGTAGTCTGGGGTGGGGGGATTTTCTTGAAAACCTTCGTGTCGCATCTCTGGAAGATACTGAACGAAAATACCAAGTTTGGTGTTTATCCGACTGTTCGTTTCTGAGTTATGCTGTTCACACACACACACACACACACACACACACACGGACATGTTTCCAAAAATGCTTTTTTGGATACAGGAGGTCTCAAAACATATATTTCCGGTGAAATTTCGGTATCGAATTTTTGGGTGAAATACAATACTTCTCCTACTTACTATACATAGTAGAGAAAGTAAAAAGGCTTTAAGCGATAGTCAAATCTTTTAAGAGCTGGTTGCTATGTGGCGCATTCCATTCTCTGTGTATGTCCAGGACATAAAAAAGTGAATATCGAATTCCCATTTGAGAAAAAGTATTGGAACATTTAAGGGAATAATAAGCTATATCTCGAAAATGCTTCACTTAACAACAAAAATGTATATGACATAAATTGTGTATTTTAACGCGATCTGCATTTTTTGAGCAGTAAAAGTTTGTCTATCTCTTATGGTTTACCAATTATGTAAAAATCGTTCACAAAGAAGAATACTTTTTGAGACATTCTCAGAAATTTCAAGATATACATTTCATTTGTCATGAAAATATCTTAAACATATGATATTTTAATTAAAATTCTTAGAGCCATTTTTGAGAAAATTAAAATTTTCGAAAATGTTCCATTAAAGGTTAATCTGGGGCGGGGGAATTTTCTTGAAAACCTTCGTGTCGCATCCCTAGAAGATACTGAACCTAAATACCAAGTTTGGTGTTTATCCGACTGTTCGTTTCTGAGTTATGCTGTTCACACACACACACACACACACACACACACACACACACACACACACACACACAGATACACACACACACATCCACGGACATGTTTCCAAAAATGCTTACTATACATAGTAGAGAAAGTAAAAATGATTTAAAACCCAACAAAACTTTGCATCATACACTGAAAAATGCAGGTCCTAAAGGCGTCTTGAATAGAAATTAAAAACTTTTTCTGTCATGAATCGCAAGGCTAGTTTGAGCGACATATTTACCGCCAAAGTCGACCACAAATTGCAGCGCGGCCAACCAGAAGCTAGTAGAAACAACGGAATCTAATCTTGGAATCCCTATATTAATCGAGTAATGTTCTCCGTGTTGGTGTTCAGGCCATTTATTTTTAATTGGTTAAGAATTGAAATTAAAACCTGCTAGTATATAGGTTCCTCGTTAAATGTTGCTTCTTCAAGATTGTCATCGTTTTCAAGGCTTAGCACGTGCAGATTACGAAAAGGAAACCTGAAGCTCATAAGGAGGGTGGCCTATTTACTATCTTTGAACATGGTTTATTGTTCTAACGGGAATTGCTTGTCTGTAGTTGCCCTCTTATCCTTAGTTTGGAGCTATTCTTTATAAGTTAGTTTTCCAGGATATCCTGCAGGAGGCAGATTGGTAAGTTTGGAATCAGTTTCTTCTTGAAGACTGGACCTTCCGTGAGTGATTATTTATGGCGTCTAATCTTTTGAGAACTCAAAAACCATATGGGTTAGGTGCCAGCTGTATGAAACAGACATTTCTCTTAAATTTCGTAAAGACTGTTCATAAATATTCAATTCTTTGAAAAATAAAATTGAGGCAATATTTTTAACATTTAAATAATTTCAGTCTAATTTATATAATATATAAATTTAATAACAGCCCACCTTAAAGCAATGTGTATATGTAACAATATATAAAAGGTGTATATTACAGTCATTGTAAATGTTTATATTATTGTATCCGTGTGTAATAATGTTATGTGAATGTATTAAGTAATTTAATAATATAGGAGATGTGAGAATAATAAGTTAAAAGTTGCTAACAATCGGGTAACAATGAAGTAGCCTTGAGGCAATAATAATTTTGAAGGTTTAACAATACTAGTTTTGATTCTTGGAAGCAATAATGTAATTTTTCTGACAGTTATAAAATAGCCAATCAACAACCAGAAAAAGCTTTAGTTAAATTAAGGTATTATATTGGACTAGGATGGGCCAATCAAAAACTGAAATATGGCAAGATTTACAAATTTAGAGTTCAGTTGCCTGCAGAGAGCGTTACTAACCAGACGGAAAAAGTGTCCTCAAGAAATATAATATGTATTCGTGTGAGACGAAAAATAAGTTTACGTGTTAAAAGTGTAATTAATTAATAAAAAGAATCTCACACCTCTCTATATCAGTGAAGTGTTATTTAAATCGTGTCAATCATTAATAAAAGAATTGAAGTAAAATTATAAACTGGTAAGCCTACATTCTTGTCACACCATAGCCCTACAAAGAGAAACATGTATCTAACAATAATACTGACGCAGCCGAGGCAAACATAAATATAGAATATTTAAAGAAAAAGTCAAATTACAAAGTTAATATTTTTTTTAAACTTGGGGCAAAGCCCACCTGAAAGTACATTTGGGGCGAATGCTACCGGAAAGCGGGTACAGTACGTGTGGTTGCAACGAACTTCAAGTTCGGTTCCCCAACAGTTGAAGTATAATACAACTCTTTCAATACAACCTACTTCAAATTGACGGCCAAAGCGTGTTGCAAATAACAATATAATAACTACTACTCAAATTGGTGCCCATATGTGGGGCATACAACGTTTCTTCTCAAACTTAATATTTTTGTAGTTTCGATAAGGAGGACGGTCTTTTGCAATCGCCAAAAATACATGCAGAAAATTACCTTCCCCAAAGGGAACTGACATATTTCTCTTACAATTGGGCAGCGTTTACGGAAAGTTTACCATAACTTTTAAATAAACGATTAGACGTTATTTAAATCTAGTTGGATTACATTTTAGGCAGCGGAAATGGTAAACGGAGAATGTTTTGTTGCACAAAAATGCAAAAGGTGGTAAAATAATAATAAAGCGAGTGATAGATATAAATAGTACTGGTACTGACGGCAGCAATCACATTACAGGAAGTGTAATTACACGAAGTTGAGCATCATTTGCAATTTTTGATGACTCCATTCCATTGCTCATATTCTGAGCATCAAATAAAACAATGCATTGTTATAATAATCCACCTCTATTTCAGGAAAGTAATTATCATAAAAATTTGATGTGTTACACTCACATGACTTTCTCTACTCTTGTACAAACCATTTTTACAAACGCTTATTCTCCATCTACTTCATGTTAATCGAGATAAACATTTGCAGACTCTATCTTATTGCTAAGTTTCTTGTAGATGTAAGGGGAATATATATTTACAAGGGCAATATAGAAATACAGTAGCCTTTAAGCACATACATATCTCTTAATAGCTGGTTGCTAGGTGCAGCACCATTCCCTTTCCCACAGATTAATACTCTTTGCATATCCAAAACAAAAAAAATGTATAACGAATTCCCATTTGAGAAAATAAGTATTGAAAAATTGAAGGGTATAACAAGCAATATATCGAAAATGGTACACTTAACAAAAAACAAATGTATATGACATAAATTGTGTATTTTTAACGCGATCTACATTTTTAGTGTAGTAAAATTTTGTCTATCTCTTATGGTTTACCAGTTATGCAAAAGTCGTTCACAATGAAGAATACTTTTGGAGACATTCCCAGATAATTCAAGATATACATTTTATTTGTGATGAAAATATCTTAGACATATGATATTTTAATGAAAGACGTTAGAGCCATTTTTGAGAAAATTAAAATTTTCGAAAAATCTTCCATGTAAAGGGTAATCTGGGATGGGTGGATTTTCTTGGAAACCTTCGTGTTGCATCTCTGGAAGGTACTGAACCTAAATACCAAGTTTGGTGTTTATCCGACTGTTCGTTTCTGAGTTATGCTGTTCACAGACAGACAGACACACACACGGACATGTTTCCAAAAATGCTTTTTTTGGATTCAAGGGGTCTCAAAACATGTATTTTTGGTAAAATCTCGGTATCGAATTTTTGGGTGGAATACAATACTTTCCCTACTTACTATATGTAGTAGACAAAGTAAAAATGTGTTGATTAATACGATGGAGTCCTGTTTTCTTGAACATTGCTTTGGAAACCGCTAGGTACCTCTGGGAATAGAATGAGGCAAAAATGCATTTCATCACTGGTTACGGTATTTTTCTTTTAACGAGTGAAACAGCCTCTCCTAGGGAGCTTTGACTTTTACAACTGTTAAGCGTTATATGTGCCATAGGTCCACCTCCATTGCGTATTTTTACTTTCTCTACTACGTACAGTAAATAGGGGAAGTATTGTATTCCACTCAAAAATTCGATACCGAGATTTCACCGGAAATATATGTTTTGAGACCCCCTGAATCAAAAAAAAAGAAGCATTTTTGGAAACATGTCCGTGTGTGTGTGTGTCTGTGAACAGCATAACTCAGAAACGAACAGTCGGATAAACACCAAACTTGGTATTTAGGTTCATTATTTTCCAAGGATGCGACACGAAGGTTTTCAAGAAAATCCCCCCACCCCAGACTACCATTTATATGGAACATTTTTCGAAAATTTTAATTTTCTCAAAAATGGCTCTAACGGTTTTGATTAAAATATCATATGTTTAAGATATTGTCATGACAAATAAAATGTATATCTTGAATTTTCTGGGAATGTCTCCAAAAGTATTCTTCATTGTGAATAACATTTGTATAACTGGTAAACCACAAGGGACAAACAAAATTTTACTACACAACAAATGTAGATTGCGTTAAAATATACAATTTATGTCTCGTACATTTTGTTGTTGTTCAGTGAACCATTTTAGAGATTTGTTATTCCCTTAAATTTTTCAATACTTATTTTCTGAAATGGAAATTCGTTATTCATTTTTTTGTCTTGGATATGCAAAGAGCATTAATCTGTGGCAAAGAGAATGGTGCTGCACATAGCAAACAGCTATTAAGAGATATGTCTGTGCTTATATTGCCTTTGCAAATACAAAACAAGGGGAACATAGTATGCCTTAAGCGATAGTCAAATATTTTTAGAACTGGTCGCTATGTGTAAAATGTAATTCTCTTTGCATGTCAAAAGATCGCTTCTGCAAATGTTTATCTCGATTAATATGAAATAGATGGAGAATAAAAGTTTGTAAAAATAGTTTGTACATGAGTAGAGAAAGTCATGTGAGTGTAACACATCAGAGTTTCCTGCTTGTTTATCTGTTTAGGCAGATGAAGGCTCCGCAGTCACTGAAAATGCTGTATAAGAAACGGGAGTTACTTTTATATTCCTAGTAGAGCTGTACCTATATTATAAACCATTTTACAAACTTTTAGGGTAGGTATACAATACTCTAGACCTCTAGAATCTCCCATGAACAAACCACCTATCACATGGATCCAATGTCATTCAATTCGTAAATAAAATGAAGGGTATACATAACCCAGAAAGAGCAAACCTACGGGCTACACCCCAAGTGGGTATTGTGTAGTCAGGTTATATAGACTAACTACAAGACGGAAACAGCCCAAGTGGGCAGAGCCTTCCGTCCATAACGCCCACCCGAACCGACGTATGACAATGCTCGGTCTGACAGAGGGCAGAGGACCTACGGATCAGAGGCGAGAGATCGGTGGCTGAGCGCGAGGAAGTGGACGATAGATGCAGATGAGAGATGGATGATAAGAAAGGTGATGATGGAGCACCGGTGGAATGAAACATAGATATTAAATTAATACTCCAATGTCGGGGGCTGCAGCACGAAGATTTGAAATAACATACGTAATAAATCGAAGCTTTATAGCGAGTCTGGAGTGATTCCGCTCAGTTTATGCTAATTTAAGCGTAGGTATTCATCTGGCCTTCTCACGATCTCTGGTTTGAAGTCCGCTGGCAGCTCTCTCGTGCTCGGAAATGCTGAAAATGAAGCCTATCCTTATCACTTTATCTCGGAGTAGGTGAAGTCAATGGTATAACCACGCGTTCAATTATTAGCTGAACTTCATTCCAAATGCAAAAAGTAAAAGCGGCTAATCAAAGGTTTTTTAGTTCCATTTAACTTTAACTTCATTGGTCTCATCGACGGCCTTTCCTTTGGCACTTATTACCTAAGGCAATGGTGTTAACTCGTATTCTTTTGTCGATGGGATTTTTCTTGCACTTTTGGGGTTTTAATTATTGGATCTCACACACATTCACTCTCATTCATACTTCCAGACTCCGTGGAGGGTAGGGAATAAGCTTGACTAGGGACAATTTCCCACTTCCAGCCGGGAATTGAACCCCTTGCACGGTAGGCAGGTGCTCTACCAACTGAGCTACGGGGCCAGTTCTGGTAAAGCTATTTCCCTTGTTTATAATTAAGCTGTTTCTGTACTATTAAGAATTTTTTACCGATACCTGCCATGTGCAGTAATGTTTGGGAAGCAAACTCATCTCGTCACACGGTTTCTCCCCCCACCCTCCACACAATAGTCAGCGTCTCGGTGCCTAACAACCAGAATCATAGTGTCGCAATGTCATAAATTGGGCCCTTGGGCAAACTTACCCTTTTTATACGAAACTGCTTTGACGCGCTCATTTGCCTCTATAATTGTGACAACTACTTTGATTGATGCTTTACATAGCGCTGTATGAGAGTTCAATTGCTTGTATTTCTGCTGTCACGCTTGTGGGTCATATTTTGGAATTCTATGTAACTCTGTCTCTTTTTACTTTCTCTACTACGTATAGTAAGTAGGGGAAGTATTGTATTCCACCCAAAACTTCGATACCGAGATTTCACCGGAAATACATGTTTTGAGACCCCCTGAATCCAAAAAAAGCATTTTTGGAAACATGTCCGTGTGTGTGTCTCTGTGTCTGTGTGTCTGTGTGTGTGTCTGTCTGTGAACAGCATAACTCTGAAACGAACAGTCGGATAAACACCAAACTTGGTATTTAGGTTCAATATCTTCCGGGATGCGACACAAAGGTTTTCAAGAAAATCCCCACACCCCAGAGTACCCTTTACATGGAAGAGTTTTCGAAAATTTTAATTTTCTCAAAAAATGGCTAACGATTTTGATTAAAATATCATATGTTTAAGATATTTGTATGACAAATAAAATGTATATCTTGAATTTCCTGGGAATGCCTCCAAAAGTATTCTTTATTGTGAACGACTTTTGCATAACTCGTAAACCATAAGAGATAGACAAAATTTTTCTACACAAAAATGTAGATAGCGTTAAAATACACAATTTATGTGATATACATTTTTGTTGTTGAGTGAACCATTTTCGAGATATTGCATGTTATTACCTTAAATTTTCCAATACTTATACTTTTTCTCAAATTCGTTATTCATTTTTTTTGTCCTGGTAATACAAAGAGAATGGAATACTCCACATAGCAACCAGCTCTTAAACGCTTAAAGCCTAGCAATTCCCCTTGCATCTACAAGAAAATTAGCAATAAGATTAACATCTCGATATCTCGATTAACATGAAGCATATGGAGAATAAGCGTTTGTAAAAATAGGTTGTACAAGAGTAGAGAAAGTCATGTGAGTGTAACACACCAGATTTTTCTATATTGCCCTTGTAAATATATTTTCCCCTTACATCTATAAGAAAATTAGCAATAAGATAGTGTCTGCAAATGTTTATCTCGATTAACATGAAGTAGATGGAGAATAAGCGTTTGTATAAATAGTTCGTACAAGAGTAGAGAAAGTCATGTGAGTGTAACACATCAGATTTTTTGAAATTACTTGTGCAAATCAATTATGGAGTGGATATCCCTCTTCAGCGTCTAAAAGAGATTTATTGTAGTTCTAAGTGGCTGAAACGTACAAGCAAAGGTTTCTGGAGACATCCAAGACCATTTAGAATAAAGCTACAGTTGAATTATTTAAAATTCGGTAACCTTGTAATGTAAAAGTAGCTGAGTGGTATTAACGCTATTGTTTCAGTATTACCAAGTAACAACATAGGTTTAAATCGTACGCAAGAGTTAGAGCCTCCTCTATACATTTACTGCTTTAAGCTTTTGATTACAATATTTCTGCATAAAGTATTGTATGAAAGTTACAAATAAGGTATCCCGGGTAAGATTTCTAAGATCAGTGGGAGACATAACCTAGCCCTAGTCGCAGTTCATAAAGAACTACGGCGGGATTATCATACGGACTCGGCTTTGTTTTTCTCGTCATTATAATATACTACTATGTTTGTCAATCCAATGGTAGCTATTTCTGTGATCTAGCTGCTAGTGATAGAACAGGACAAAGGATTGCGATCTGCATACATTACAGGATATTCCTTCAAAGGACGGGTGATCAAAGGAAGGGCTTCTCTGGAAAAGGAGATCGATGATCGGTGGCAATGTCTGACAATATTAGCTATTGCGAATAAAGCATGCACAACTAGATGGAAGGGGTAAATAAAAAGACACATTAACAGAGGAGCAACCCGGCTTTCTAGCAGACTGCCAGTGCTGCCAAGCACCCTCTCTTTCCTACTATGGCCTATATATACCAGGTGGCTTAACCGCGCCGTATTTCACGCGTGCTGATATCCCCTAGTGCGTTAAAAGAGTTGCAGAACTCTACGGAGCAATTCCAAGCAAACACAGATCAGTGGGGAACTGGCGCATTAGCGTGTAGGACCTTCGTTGTATTCCTCTTGCTTATCAGCGATGACGATAAGGGATCACGCTTATTAAAAGGCAGTTCCCAGGATTCCATTATAATGTATGTGACGATAGGCCAGAACAGTGTAAACAGGCCAAAAATATTAGAAAGCTTTCCGCTTTAGTGACAGAGACTTTATTTTCGGGGGAATAAACTCACTTTTCAGATTGGCAAATAATTAAAATGTATTTGTTTGACCTGTCAGTATCCACCCTGAGCTATTTTTAAATTATGTTTACACTGTTCTTGTATAACTTTACAGACTATACTTTTTGTCCTACTTATATGCCGTCTTTAATATCTCAAGTCATTTCAGCGGCATTTTATTTTTAGAACAAGTGCCCAACAGCGATGTTGACTTGTTTTACTTAGGTGGTATTTGGGTACTTACCTTACACTAAATTCACACACACATTCATACTTCCAGACTCTAGAGAGAATAGAGAATAATCCTAGCTAAAGAAAAATTCTCAACCTCCAGCCGAGAATCGAACACTGTACCTCTGAATTTCAAGCCTGGCATGCTAACCACCAAATCAAAGAGGCACTATACCTTGTAGAGTTAAATAAACATTTTAAAGTGCACTTACGAAAACCATGCACACAGGAGAGCACGTAGTGTTTCATTGCCAGTTCAGCTTATTATTATTACTGTTAATTTTTGTAGCTATTATTATTTATTCACTATACGCATAGACGAGTAAATCGAAACATTAAAGCGCCCAATCTGTGCCTAAGCCAAAAAAAATTGAGTTTTATTTATGGAAGCTCTTTAACTACTATGGTTCTTAGCGTCCCATTCTATATTGGGCGTGAAACACCTGCAATTTTGCTCAGAGGCCTCTTTATCAGGCTTGAGGTTCTTTTACGTGCCGTAAATCTACGACACGGGACCACCGGCTTTACTTCCCTTCCGAAGGAAGCCGTGCTAACGATTTTTACGCCCGAAAAAATCCATCGCCCTCCGCCGGGTTTGAACCCGCGACCTTGGGAACTAGAGGCTAGCACGGTACCACCAGTCCACGGAGGACGACGCCTAAGCCAAAGGTATACAAGATAGGAAGCAAGCAAACTATTGCGTACACAGTTCATACCTTTAGCAATACAAAGAACGTTATCAATGCTTTGTTTAACTCTACTGTTTTCTTTTACGCGATTTCAAGGTTTTTATTAGAGTTATGACCGTGCTGTTTATTTCAAGGCACATTTAAATCAAGAGTATTTTGGATTCTGGATTGGTCGAGGGGGCCCCTTATCTTGGCTACTAAGATCTCCTGATTTAATCTCATTAGATTTTCTCTTTTGCGGCCACATGAAAAATAGATCAATGTCCATATTGATAAACGGAGACAGTTGTAACATTGTATTAATGAACACAAAGCATTTAGAACACCTATTTTATGAGTGAAGTCAGTTTAAAAGTACCGTTAGATGATTATGATGTTGATTATACCAAGTGAATCAGCTGCCCCTATTTATTTTTGAATTTATGCAACGTGCTAAGCGACATATGTGACTTACGCCTTTCTTGAATGCCTTCTAATGGCTGATTTGCATACCACTTTATAGAGGAGGGGTAGATAACTCAGTGGATATGTGTTTTATGGGATAGAATGCAATCGCTATGTATGTCGATGCCAAAAACATCCCATCCTGACACTGAGAGCTGCAGTTGCAGTTTTAGCTGATTTTACAAACTTTTATTCTTTAGCATACATTCATACACATCTTTAAAAACGCCCCTGAAGGAACAACTTATCACATGAATAGGTTGAAAAAAAACTATTTGTTAACAAAATGGCAGATCTACGAAAGCGACCAATTGGAGTTAAGCCGTAAGACAACAAAGGTTCGTTGTACAGCCTTGTCAAAAAAATGCTAGGTATTAGGTACATAATTTCGCTTCTGTTTCAAACTGTGTCATATTTCAGTTTATACAGTAATTTAAATGGCTAATACAGTTTGTTTAATTCAATTAAAACTACCAAAACTACCTCCAAACACTGTATGAAGCCGCAAAAAGCGTGTAAATATTCGAGGTGGGGTCTGAGTTCTGCAATTATTTATTCATATAGGAGTCCCACTCGCCTAACATTGGTCGAATGGTATTATCACGCTTACTTTACCAGTGTGCCACTTCAGTTCGGTTCAAATCTCTCATATAAAGTTCAAACATTTTATTGCCTTTTGTTTTATCTCTTTGCACCTATAATTTGATATTATGATACAAAGATCATTTTTGATAACATTATAAGTGTGTACAAAATAGAAATAGCCATGCTTTCCACTGACGGGTGGATAATTTACATTTCGCAGTAGTATCTTATTGTGCTCGATATTATGCGTGGCCCATTCAACCGTTTAAAACACTCACGTTTGCAAAATGGCTTTTGCTATTTGCGCCTGCATCAATGCTCTGCGTTATCTAATGAGTATTTGAAACCTTTCTACGAGACAAGGCTGCTGTCATTATGCATACAAACCGAGAAGCTGCATTCCAGAGTGGAGCATCAATGTCTGGTGCGGAATATTAGACGACCAGTTAATTGGACCGCTTTTTTAAAAGGTAATCTCACAGGACCACGGTACTTTGCATTTCTACAAGAAGAATTGCCATTGCTACTAGAAGATGAACCACTAATGAAAAAGACAGGAATGTGGATCCAGCAGGATGGAGCTCTACCACACTGGTCTCTGATTGTAAGGAACCACTTACATAGAACATCTGCGCAAAAATGAATTGGCCGAGGGGGCCAATCGCATGGCTGCCTAGGTAACGCACTCCACTGGAGTTCTTTCTGTGAGGTCATTTAAAGGAACGGGTCTACGCTCAAGAACTGCAGGGCCCAAATCATCTACGGGCACTCATACGTGAAGAATACAGGCAGATTACTCCGTGCATGTTAAGTATGCAAGGTCTATCCGGCAACGTATGTGCATTGATGAAGGGGGTCATCATTTTGAAAACACTTACTTCGTTGATGAAATCCACGCTCTTTAACAATTTATTATTGTGCTTACCCGTGATATTAGCAAATTTACAACTCCTTTTTCAGTATAAGGAGTGAAAAATAAGGTTTTAATATGAAACAAAAACTGTTAGACTTAACAGCGTCGACATGCGCCCAAAATAATGAAAGCTAACTACGTAACAGGATTTACATCACCAGATACGGTTCAGATTGTTGGGGTAAACGTGATTCACAATTATTATCTGATTGTAATTCTTGTGTCTTTGGCTCACAGGAAAGCTAGTAATAAAAATAAATAAATTAGTATACTAAAATACAGAAAATAAAAGCAAAGAAAAAAAGAAGTAAAACAATTTCATGCAATTATTAGATTCGAACCTCCGAAGCTAACCTTTGCTTCATCACATTCCGTCAGCTAAACCACTCGGCCAGAACCCACGTATTCTATCACGTTTTTCGGTAGAACATTCCTCCACCACCTTGCAAGCATTATATCTATGAAAAGTAGTCTTTTTTTAAGCCTTTCGCAGCTCCATGGCTCATTCAGACCTTTAATCATTAATGGTGGTTGCGGATAATACCGAATAGAATGGCAGAGCTACAATAACAGTTGTTTGCTAAGAGGGTCAATGCTTTCACATTAGACTATAAACTGCGGGTTGCATAGATACGAATACCTAGGGGCAGCCGACTCACCTGATATAATAATAGTAATAATAATAATAATAATAATAATTAATAATTAATAATAGCAAGCGCACAAAGTGAAACGCTACGTGCTCTCGTGTTTGTATCGTTTTCGTTACGCCGCTTTACACTCTAGTGCCGCTGGGATACAGTCCTGCGACCCGCTCATCGCCTTCGATGATAAACAAGAGGAGTAGAATGCAGGTCGCCCAGGATAATTCGCCAGTTGTCCATTGACCTGTGTTTACTTGGAGTTGTCCCGTTGAGTCCTGTAATTCTTTTAATACACAAAAGAATATCTACATATGTGAAATAGGACGCCGTCGGGCCACCTGGTATGTACGTATTTCAGGGGCTTGAAGAAACACCTGTTAAGCACTTCATTTCGTCTGGTTTGAACATCTGGAGGTGTGGTGGGTGCGACACATTCTGAAAAGCTATTCCAGAGGGCAGCCATACATGCGGTGAAAGTGGATATAGCTCAAACAGGGTTTTATAGACTGGATTTATAATCCTTACGAGGTTGTAAATTATGTAGTCATGTGGGAAAGAATACTGTGTTTTTCAATGCTGTTTTAACACCCTTTCTTGCTAAATAAGGTGCCACAAGTGGTGAGCACTGATATACATGAAATGAAATGAAACGAAACGATATGACAATACGGGAAAACAACTTGGGGAGGAGACGTAGCAGGCCTCCCCGTCCCGGCATTTGCCAGACTCAGGAAAAGCTGGAAAACCTGTCGAGGAGGACGGTCCTGGCGAACTATAACCGCGGATCTCCAGTTCTAAACGACTTCGGCTACCCTGTCCGTTAGAATAAAGTGTAAAATGTAATATAGTAAGCCTTTTGTAACATTAAATTAATAAAAACTATCACACAATGAAGAATAGGGTAGAAGCAATTTATATAATTATTGGCTCGGGCGATAAAGCATACAAGTTCAACAAACAAAGTTCTTCATGGTATACGATTTGAATCATACGTGGCAGTTTCACCGAACGAGCTTCTCGCAACAATGGGAATTTGTTAATATGCTCTCCAGTGAGACATTTCTGTATCATTCTACTTTCAGATCTACAATTTTATTGCTTTTTAACGTTTCTATAAATTCCTGCGTTTATGTAAGATTGAATAATTAATCGTGGGGAGGCATAGTAATGTATAAATCTGTTACAAGAAGCGTAGCTGCAAAAGATTTTCTTTCTTTTCTTCTTCCCATCTTCCCATCTTTTTTCTTTATTTCTGTACCACGTGCATATAGGGAGATAAGGGCCCAAAATTCCTTATCGAGCTTTCACCGGAAATACTGTTTTGGGGTCCCCTGAATAAAAACATTTTTAGAAAAAATC
The DNA here is from genome assembly GCA_030765065.1 of Deroplatys truncata. Classification (NCBI taxonomy): domain Eukaryota; kingdom Metazoa; phylum Arthropoda; class Insecta; order Mantodea; family Mantidae; genus Deroplatys; species Deroplatys truncata. Next base: position 53,528,308 of record CM060987.1, read on the forward strand.
CAAGTGTGTGTGCGTGTGTGTATGTGTATGAACAGCGTAACTCTAAACCAAAATATCTGATAAGTACCAAATTTTGCAGACAGAGTCAGCATGTTCCAAGAATGGACACGAAAGTTTTCAAGAAAATCCCCCAACCCAAATTACCGAGGTGGATGGCTCAAGCGGCAATATTTGTAGCCCACATTCGGAACCGCCCACCGGCCCACGGATTTTTCGTGGTTTCCCCGGGTCGTCAGGTGAATGCTGGGGTGGTTCACCTTCTAACACGACTCTCCTCCCTCTCATTTTCTGTACCCATCATTCTTGTGATCCCTTTCAGGGTTGTATGCCTAGGCGATGGTGTTCGGCGGGTTGCAGTTGCTATCGCACTGTAGAGATTTGTCGGGCGTCACTGCGGGATCTGCTCGGTTATCTCTCTCCTACTAGTGGGCTCCGCCCCGGGAAGCCCGAAGGGGGTTGGTGGCTTGTGAGAGGACCGGATGGCGTCTGATGAGTCATATCCGGGAACGTTAGGGACCCATCTGTGCTTGTGCCCGTCGTCATCTGGATCTGGTCACTCTTCGGATCCCTCTTCTTTTGATTCGTACATTTATCTTTATCCACCCCAAATTACCTTTCACGTGGAAGATGTTTAGAAATTTTTTATTTTCTAACAATTTGGATTAAAATTCCACATGCTTAAGATATTTACATCACAAACGAAATGTACATCTATAGTTTTCTGGGAATAGCCTGTGAAGCCCTGGCCATGTAACTGGTAAATGATAGACAAGAATGCAGTACACAAAACTGGGGATGTCTTAAAAATACTCAATTTATTTCAAAAACGTTTTTTTGTGTGGCATCAGCTATTTTCGGTATATCCGCCTTATTGGTTTGAATTTATCAATACATGTCATTTCTTTTAGTACATGCTCTCTAAAACAGCTGCATGTCAGACTGCTAACACGCCGAAAAATAGTACTTTAGCGACGTAATAAACAAAATCCAGATAGCAGTGAGGAAGCTTTCAGGGTCTGATTTTTCATGTGAATAAGTCAGTATCACCTTGCACCAATTTTAAATGCAATATATTCTTTCTCATGTGCTGCCGAGTTTTTGTTGTAACACCTCCGATACAATATTTCTGGCTCGGAATGAAATTTCCTCGGGATTTTCACCCATAATTTCAGTCACAAGCTCGGAATAAGCGCTGCCATTTACATCTGTATCTCGTATTGTTACGGTCAACGCTTTCTAGGACGCGTTGGTACGGTTCATAGCGTAGGATTTAGGCGTCTGTGACTGTACCTTTTACGCAATAGTTATATTAAATTTATTTATTTTGTTTAATATAATTGAGAGTTTTACAAAAAATTAGTGTGTGCATCACGCAGCAAAAGCTTTAGCGACTCGTCCAGTATTTGTTAAACGAATAATTTGTCCGCTAAAGCCTTATTTTACGCACTTGGCACATAAGGCGTGTTCTTAAATTAGGTACCGATAACTTTTTTAAAAATAACAGAACATTATTTACCAAATATTTTATTATCATTCATTACCTTACACCTTACACTAATTCTCCACATAGTCATGTTATTCCGACACTTGTAACGGGAAACTAGTTTTCATCAAAGATAGATGTCTGCACTTCTTGTTTCACATTAACTTCGTTGAAATGTTTTCCACCAAGGAATTCCTTCGGATGAAGAAAGAGATGAAAATCGCTTGGTGCACAAATTCGGACTGTAGGGAGGGTAGACAAATTGCCAACAAAATGATGCGATCAGATCTTGAGTTTGTTTGGCTGTGTGTGGCTGGGCATTATCATTCATTATTATTTTCCCATAAACCTCACACAATTGGCAACGAATATTTGCTGGTGTAACATTTCTCGCATTCAAGAAAAACGAGTCACTGATCTGACTTCACTGTTGCCAGGTCGTTCGATTGTTTTGAACACTACAAAACACTCTAACAATAGGACAACACAGAAGTGAGATCCCTCACAGCTCCGTCTGGCTTCCTAATGAATGGAGGAAGCGATCGCGCATGCTCAAATTCGCGACTGCAACGCTGCAGTGTTAAAAATATTAAAACGCTACTTACTTTAAAAACACTATTCAACCGTCTATTCAAATAGTATTTTTTTTGTTGTTTGATGTAGTTATTTGCCCCACGTTTATGGAGCCAATTTTAAGAAGGTTTGTTACTTCTACGTATGGAAAGTCAGTTTGAAGATGTATTATATTTCGACTGTTGGGGAGCCGGACTTGAAGTAGTTGCAACCGCACGTATGGTAAAAAGTTTCCGGTAGACTTCGCCCCAAATATACTTTCCGGTGGCCTTTGCGCCAAATGTTTAAAAATATTAACTTTGTAATTTTGACTGTTTCTTTAAATATTTATGTTTATGTTTGCCTCGCTGCGTCAGTATTATTGTTGGAGACATGTTTCTCTTTGCAGGGTTGTGGTGCGACTGAAGAATGTAGGCTTACACAGATTATAATTTTGCTTCACTCCTTTTATTAACTTGACTCGATTTAAATAACACTTCACTGATATAGAGAGAGCTGTGAGATTTTTTTTAAAAATTAATTACTTACACTTCTTTTAACACGTAAACTATTTTTATCTCACACTGAATACGTATTAAATTTCTCAAGGACACATCTCGCGTCCAGTTATGAGCACTGTCTACAAGCAACTGACTTGATTTCTTCCGCCTAAATTTCTGTATTTCAAGTCTCTGATTGGCTAATCCTAGTCCAATAGAATACCTTGATTTAACTTAAGCTATTTTCTGGTTGTTGATTGGTTATTTTATAAACTATTACAATTGTTGTTGCTCCAAGAATGACTAGTATCATTATTACACTTTCTTACTCATTACTGCCTCAAGGTTACCTCATTGTTAGCAACTTTTAACCTATTATTCTAACATTATTAAATTATGTAATACATTCAGATAACATTATTGAACATGTATACAATAATATAAACATATAAAATCACTGTGATATATATTGTTTATATATTGTTACATATACATATTGCTTTAAGGCGGGCTGTTATTATATTTTTACTTTCTCTACTACGTACAGTAAGTAGGGGAAGTATTGTATTTCACCCAAAAATTCGAAACCGAGATTTCACCGGAAATACATGTTTTGAGACACCCTGAATCCAAAAAAAACATTTTTGGAAACATGTCCGTGTGTGTGTGTGTCTGTGTGTGTATGTGTGTGTGTGTCTGTGTGTGTATGTGTGTGTGTGTGTCTGTCTGTGAACAGCATAACTCAGAAACGAACAGTCGAATAAACACCAAACTTGGTATTTAGGTTTAGTATCTTCCAGAGATGCGACACGAAGGTTTTCAAGAAAATCCACCCACCACAGATTACCCTTTACATGGAAGATTTTTCGAAAAGTTTAATTTTATCAAAAATGGCTCTAACGATTTTCATTAAAATATCATAGGTTTAAGATATTTTCATGACAAATAAAATGTACATCTTGAATTTTCTGGGAATGTCTCCAAAAGTATTCTCCATTGTGAACGACGTTTGCATAACTGGTAAAACATAAGAGATAGACAAAATTTTACTACACAGAAAATGCAGATCGTGTTAAAATACACAGTTTATGACATATACATTTCTTTTATTGAGTGAACCATTTTCGAGATATTGCTTGTTATTCCCTTATTTTCAATACTTATTTTCTAAAATGGGAATTCGGTATTCATTTCTTTGTCTTGGATATGCAAAGAGTATTAATCTGTGGGAAAGGGAATGGTGCTGCACCTAGCAACCAGCTATTAAGAGATATGTATGTGCTTAAAGGCTACTGTTTTTCTATATTGCCCTTGTAAATATATTTTCCCCTACATCTACAAGAAAATTAGCAATAAGATAGAGTCTGCAAACGTTTATCTCGATTAGCATGAACTAGATGGAGAATAAGCGTTTGTAAAAATACTTTGTACAAGAGTAGAGAAAGTCATGTGAGTGTAACACATAAGATTTTTTATTATATAATTTAACTAAAATCATTTAAGTGTTAAAAATACTGCCTCACTATTCAACACAAATGTTGCTATTCAACCGTCTACCGCTAAGGATGAAAAGAGTGGAATATCTAGGCCAACATATAGCGACCCGGTTTTTAAACATTACTATCGATTCGGTTTCCTGTATCCCCCTTATACCTTCAAGTAATTGTAGTGAAACTATTCCTGAAAACGTGAGGTAGATGAAAAATAAACTTTCGTGGGAATAGTTTGTAAAGATGTATAAAGAAATGATAGTTGGAAGGGAGAGTAGTATCAGATTTACCTTTTTCCTTTGACAAAAGGGGTTTTTCACGTAAGGCTCTGAGTTTTGTAGCATAGTTACGGAAACCTAATGTTGCTTATTCATCGCATATATGTGAAGTGCCCTAAACCATTTAATAAGTAAATATAAATTTTCCTTACATTACTTGGTGCTAAATAAGTTGTCCGGAAAACCTTAACAGCACTCAGCACGTGGCAAGAGAAAAAAATGTGCTGGCGGCTTGATAGCTGACCATTCGTCAACTCCCACGGACTTTCGCCAACGCCTAGTACGTTCTGGTCGAAGGAAATAAAAGAAAAGTCTGATAATTGATGTCTTTGTCCTGCTGGAAAGGTGAGCATGATAATCATGAAACTTGTAGCATAAAAAACAAAACAGGGTTTACATGTTTACTTTTGAAGCAGCAACCTTGCTGTACAAACATGTGTGTTCTCGTATAATCCAAGTAATTTTTAAATTCTCTTAAACTTTACAAATTTTTCACAAACACAAGATATTCTTACTTTTTGGACTTCTCTCTATTTAAAAGATAACATTGTTTTTTCTACTTATTACTTTCTCTGTCACTTGCTTTTTGTAGCAAATAGGAAATATTGCATTCCATCCCAAAACTGGACATCGATATTTCGCCAGAAATACACATTTTGAGATCCCATGAATATCCAAATGTTTACTTGCGCACTTGGAGTAAGCAGAGAAAGTACTGAATTTCACCCAAAAATTGGATACCGACATTTCATTGGAAATAAACTTTTGTAGCCTTCTGAGCCCAGGAAAGAATTTTTAGAGAAAAAGTTTGTGTTGTGTGTGTCTGTATCTGTGAACAGCAAAATAAAAAACGGAGAGTCTCATAATTACCAAACTTAGTATTTAAGTCGTGTATCTTCTAAATATGCGACACGAAGATTTTCAAGAAAATCTACCACCCTAGACTGCCGTTTAGTTGGAATATGTTTCTAAAGGTTTGATCTCAAAAAAATGGCTGTAACGATTTGGATTAAAGTACCACTTCTTTAAGATACTTTTTTCTCTACTACGTATAGTAAGTAAGGGAAGTATTGTATTCCACCCAAAAATTCAATACCGAGATTTCACCGAAAATATATGTTTTGAGGCCCCTGAATCCAAAAAAAGCATTTTTGGAAACATGTCTGTGTATGTGTCTGTGTGTGAAAAGCATAAATCAGAAACGAAACGTCGGATAAACACCAAACTTGGTATTTAGGTTCAGTATCACCCAGAGAAGCGACACGAAGGTTTTCAAGAAAATCCCCCACCCCATTAACCTTTACATGGAACATTTTTTGAAAATTTTAATTTTCTCAAAAATGGATCTAACGAGTTTGATTAAAATATCATATATTTAAGATACTTTCATGACAAATAAAATGCATATCTTGAATTTTCTGGTAATGTCTCCAAACGTATTCTTCATTGTGAACGACTTTTGCATAACTGGTAAACCATAAGAGATACACAAAATTTTACTCCAGAAAAAATGTAGATACATTTTTGTTGTTGACTGAACCATTTTCAAGATATTGCTTGTTATTCCCTTAAATTTTCCAATACTTACACTTTTACTCAGATGGGAATTCGTTATTCATTTTTTTTTGTCCTGGTAATGCAAAGAGAATGGAATACTCCACATAGCAACCAGCTCTTAAAATACTTGACTATCGCTTAAAGCCTGCCAATTCCCCTGGCATTTACAAGAAAATTAGCAATAAGATTAACATCTCGATATCTCGATTAACATGAAGCATATGGAGAATAAGCGTTTGTAAAACTAGTTAGTACAAGAGTAGAGAAAGTCATGTGAGTGTAACACATCAGATATATATATATATATATATATATATATTCTGGACATGAAGGAGAATGGAAAGTTTCTACATAGCAACCAGTTCTTAAAAGATTTCACTATCGCTTAAAACCTACCATATACCCCTTGCACCTCCAAGAAAATTACAATGTTCTCGATTAACATGAAGTAGATGGAGAATAAGGATTTGTAAAATAGTTTGTTCAAGAGTAGAGAAAGTCATGTGCATGCAACGTATTTTTTGGATTCAGGAAGCCTCAAGACATGTATTTCCGTTGAAATCTCGGTATCGAATTTTTGAGTGGAATGCAATACTTCCCCTACTTCTATAACATATTGGTGATCATAGGAATACAACAGGATTATACACAAAATTATAACCCAGTTTTGTTGCCATACTATGTATGTCATACTCGGTAAACCATACACATATACACATGTATCTCTAGTTTCTAAACATGATCAGTCAATTATAACAAAAGAGTAATTTGCATTTATGAACGAGTATCATCTGCGGATACTTTCCAGGGAGTGCCAACTTGCTGACGAGTATGTAGACGTCTTCCTGAATATTTTTAACCAATAATTTACTATAAAAGGCTTATGCACTGCCGTTGCAATTGCTGTAATGCGACCAGCCTCCCACATACCGACGATACGTCCACGAGTAATTTCGCTAGTATACGGCATGACTGGTTCTGAGACAATAAACAAGTTTTGGTTTCAATAACACCAAAAAAAGCAAAGACATCAACCTCCCCTCTTTTCCCCCTTATTGCTGTGTTATCAAGCCTCCACGCTCTGGGATAGGTAAGGTGAAGGACACGCCTCAAAAGACCTCAGCAAAGGATACAAAATCCGATGAAGATTTTCTTTGGTACTCTGTGTACCTAGTAGATAGGGAAGGTATTGTATTCCATAAAAGCATTCAATATACCGAGATTTCACCGGAAATACATGTTTTGAGGTCCCCTGAATACAAAAAAAAACCTTTTTAGAAAAAAAAGTGTGTGTGTGTGACTGTGAACAGCATAACTCAAAAACGAAAGGTCTGATCAACGCCAAACTTGGTATTTAAGGTTAGTATCTTCCAAGGAGGCGACAAAAAGAATTTCATGAAAATCCCCCTAACGCAAACTACCCTTTACATGGAACATTTTTCGAAACTTTTAATTTTCTAAAAATCAGCTGAAACGATTTTGATTAAAATACCATATATTAAAGGTATTTAATGACAAATACAATATATATCCTGAATTTTTCAGGAATAGCCTCAGAAGTCCTCTTCATTCGGAAGGAACTTTATATAATCTTATATAACGGTAAACGTTAAGCGCTAGACGAAAACGCACTACACAAGGAATGCAGATCTCCTTGATTTAGTTCAAATAACTTTTTTGTGACATCAACCATTTCCGAGATATCCGTTATTGATGGTTCGAGTTGTTAAATACTTAGCCATTCTTTTAAAGTCCTGTCAACACTCAGTTGTTTCTCGCGAATCCATTGAATCAGAATGGAATTTTAAAGCCGGCATATAGCGTTCACTTCTTAAACATTTGATTATCGCTGTTTCCTTTGTGTCTATAACGAAATGTGTAATGCAGCTATTTCTGCAAATGTTTATCTAGATTAAAATGAAGCAGATATAAAAATAGGGCGACGCCATGGCCGAGTGACTAGATCACTCTCCTCTCACCAAGCGTTCCATGTTCAGTCCGACGTACCCGAATGTGGGATTTGTGGTGGACAAACCGGCGTCTTTGGGGTTTTCTCCGGTTTCCCCACCATGTTTCATTCCACCGGTGCTTCATCACTTTTCATATCTTTCATCTCTCTCTACACATCCTCGCTCTCATCCCGGGCGTGTGGCTGATCACTCACCCTGGTCTCTCACTTTCTTATCCGTAGAAGCTTTGCACGCCGTCAAGTGTCTGCCCGGACGTTAATCTATCATACTTCCTGGGGAGTGCAGTTCCTCGGTTTCGGTGGGCGTAAAGGAGGGTGAAATTTGGCCTAGTTGGGCTGTTTCTGCCTTGTAGTTTAAATATAAAAATAAGTTTAGAAAGACTAGTTTGCATGCCCCCTAATAAAAGATAGAGGGTAGAGAAAACCGTGTGAGCGTGAGGCATATATCCGCATATACTGCAGTTTGGAATATAACAATAGTATCAGCTCAGAAAGTACTCACAAATATTAAAAAATCTGATGTGTTACACTCGCATGACTTCCTCTACTCCTGTACAAGCTATTTTACAAACGCTCATTCTCCACCTACTTCATGCTAATTGAGATACGAGATGTTAATCTTATTGCTAATTTTCTTTTAGGTGCAAGAGGAATATGGTAGCCTTTAAGCGATAGTTGGATCTTTTAAGAGCTGGTTGCTATGTGAGCATTCCATTGTCTTTGCACGTCCAGCACATTAAAAGAAAAAGAATTATGAATTACTATTTGAAAAAAAGTGTATTGGAAAAATCCAAACAAATTTCAATGAGTATCTTGGAAATTGTTTACTCCTCAAAAAAATGTATATGACATAAATTGTGTGTTTTAACGAGATCTACGTTCTTCGTGTAGTAAAATTTTGTCTGTCTCTTACGGTTTTCCAGTTATACACAATTCATTCAGAATAAAGAAGACTTCTGAGGACAGTCCCAGAAAATTTATGATATACATTCCAATTATCATAAATATATCATAAACATAACATTTTAATGAAAATCTTGGAGCCATTTTTGAGAAAATCAAAATTTTCGAAAAAAATGTTCCATATAAAGGATAGTCTGGAGTGGGGGGATTTTCTTGAATCTTCGTGTCGCATCTTTGTAAGATACTGAACCTAAATACCAAATTTGGTATTTATCCGACTTTTCGTTTTTTAGTTATGCTGTTCAGACACACAAACACACACACGGACCTTTTTGTAATTTTGTTGATTCAGGGGACCTCAAAACATGTAGTATTTTCAGTGAAAGCTCGGTAGGAATTTTTGGGTGGAATTCAATACTTCCCCTGCTTACTATACATAGTGGAAAAAGTAAAACAAAAACATAATAAATACAAATTGGTCTCATATGTCTACTAAGAGTTCAAGCGTGCTATGGGCATTGTCTTGCATAAAATTTAACGTCGTCACCTTTTGGATAAAACAGAATACTGTTGTTGAAACTACCGATAGCCAGTTTGTTATATTTTTTATTAAAACAAACATAACGCTGTGGATGCAGAGCCGTGCAGAAGTAAAAGTTGAAATCAGACTGCGCGTTAAAAAAGTTTTAATGATTTCCGCATCTGATAGAAAAGAATTTAAAGCTCGGTAGTTAATTTCCGGGACCTGCAGATCGAGTATAGAAACTGTTGAACTGACTGAAACATCCGGAGCAGCTTCTGTATTGAGGTTTCCATTATCAGAGAGGGAGAGAGAGTTGCATTGCGATAAGGATGTGATATGTATATTCCAGGCGCAGGCGAACAGTTCGGCTTTCTTGGGGAAAACTGTAAATTAAACCGCATACTCTGCGAGCATTTCAAGCGTAGATCACTTGCTTAAAGCGAAATACTAACCACATCATTTTGTAAAGCGTAAATATCCGCAATAATTGCAAAAGCTACAGCCGTCTTTATAGACTCCAGCTCTTCGGTTTAAGCTTTCAGAATACCATAGATATTCTTCTAAATATAGGCGCACTGTGCAACACAACAGCTACTTCATATTTTTGGATAATTTATAACATTCTCTATATAGGTAGGTATAATAATACAACGATAGACCTCTGCGGCCCGCATTCGGGAGGTCCCGGGTTGCATCCTCGGCGAACGTCCACAGCGGTGCAGGAATTTTTCGTGGTTTCCCCAGGTCGACAGGCGATTGCTGAGGTGGTTCATATTATGCCACTACTCTCCTTGTTCTCATTTCTGTATACATCATCTTCCTTGCCATCTATTTCAGGATTGTAGGCAGGTGTTCGGCGTTCGGCGGGTTGCGGCTGGACGGTGGCTGTGCGCACTGCTTATTTAGGTTTCTCCTCCGAGTGGGCTCCGCCCTGGGGACACTGGAGATTGGTTGTTTATGGGCAGTACCTCTTACACTGTTATAGGTAATCCAGTTCAAACAGCAGCCTTCGAAAGCCTTGTGCTACCCAGCCAAGGCAGCCCCGGGAGAAGAAGGCCTCACCTTGTGAGACATTTTTGCAGCTGCGCCGAGATGGGTTCAGATAAATAGCTGGCACTACATGTGGAGGGCTTTTTAGTGGGTATTCCGTGATTGAGCAGCGAGCCTCACATATCCCCCAACCATTGCACCCTGACAGGATCGAATGCAGTAATACATCCCCACACAGAAAAAAAGACAGGACCCGGCGGCGTTGGATGCGTTTAATCTGGAAATATTAGGGACCCCGTCTGTGCTTGCATCCGTCGTTATCCGGATCTGGTCGCCCTTTGGATCTCTTTCCTCACCCCCACCCGGGGGTCACTGGTAGGAGTACAACGGGCCGACTGGCCTGTGTTCTGCCTCGGTTTCGGGGATCCCCTCCGTTCTTCGTACCTTTACCTTTATGCAACGACTCGCGGATCCCGACCTACAGAGAACCATTCTGGCTGGCATTCCCTGGAAGGAAGGGATGAAATTAAGGAACCACAGTGGCCTAAAGGTCGCAGGTAAACAGGCCACAAAGTCCATAACATTTCCCAGCTCGAGAACCCGACTCACTACTGGAGTTGCCAGAGAGGGCAATGAGCAAACCCTTACAATCAGGAGATCTCTGGCGATTACGAAGGTACACTTTCCTTGTGCATCTAGAAGCATACCTGAAAGATGAGAAGGAATTGTAATGGAACTGAAATGAAATCATGGCAAAAGAGAGATCACCCCAGCATTCGCCTTACCGATCAGGGAAAACCTAGAAAAACTCAAGGATAGAGTGGGCTGTTGACGGTAATTGAACTCTGGACATCCCGAATACAAGCCTCACACGCTACCGCAGAGCCACCTCGTTCGGTTATTCTTCATATAAAAACTGTTTGACCCAATGTCTCTTACAAATATTTATTATAATATGGGGCAAGTAATCCTTTACTAGAAAAGTCCGCCACTAATCCATTTAGACAGCAATGATTTCGTAAGATTCGCGTCACAATATCTTTGCAAAAACTTGAAGATCTCATCTACAGTAGATCGGCTGTTTTTGCGAACATCACAGCGTCAATTTTCGTTTTACAAGTCTTTGTGAAGAGAAATGAACGCACAGGTCACCATTTTCCACATACACGAAACAAAACGATGCCTCTAAAACTCCATCTTCTTTCATTGCGTTTTTGTAGGGAAACAGTTGTGCTAGAAAATGCTACATTTTGGTGCACTGCCTTTGGAAATATTTATGTGACAACGGGAAATTAATTGGAAATGTGCGTTTTCAAGGAAGATTTGCCGATATTCCCATTTTAGGTGTTTCGTTTTACTTTATTTTTACTTATGTAGATAATTAATTTTAAAGCGTACGCAGTTCTCAATTTTAGTACCAATTATAGTTAATTTATTCAGGTGTAAAATGCAAACAAAATGTCATTCTTTACCGCGCAAGAGTAACAGTTGTACCATCAGCGTTCACCATTTGTTTACTTCATGATTTACTGCAAGATGCATCATGTGTTTACCGTAGTATCGTCAGATATTGCATTGCAGGTCATATCCGCAGGTTTTACTTTCTCTACTACGTATAGTAAGTAGGGGAAGTATTGTATTCCACCCAAAAATTCGATACCAAGATTTCACCGGAAATGTATGATTTGAGACCCCCTGAATCCAAAAAAAGCATTTTTGGTAACATGTCCGTGTGTGTGTTTGTGAACAGCATAACTCAGAAACGAACAGTCGGATAAACACCAAACTTGGTATTTAGGTTCAGTATCTTCCAGAAATGCGACACGAAGGTTTTCAAGAAAATCTCCCCACCCCAGATTACCCTTTACATGGAACATTTTTCGAAAATTTTAATTTTCTCAAAAATGGCTCTAACGATTTTGATTAAAATATTATATGATAAAATAGATGCGTCGAATGATATTAAAAGCCTTCACTTACATCATGATGGTAAAATCTGGACCATCGTTTCGAGGTCTCATCTTCTGCAGTTTAAAGTCGACTGGACGATCGTCCAGATTTTACCATCATGATGCAAGTGAAGGCGTTTAATATCATTCGACTCCTCTATTTTATCATTTGACTTCTTCACTGTTAAAATTGTCCTATTTCTTAGTTTGATAAAAATATATGTTTAAGGTATTTTTATAACAAATAAAATGTATATCTTGAATTTTCTGGGAATGTCTCCAAAAGTATTCTTCATTGTGAACGACTTTTGCATAACTGGTAAACCATAAGAGATAGATAAAAAGTTTACTACACAAAAAGTGTAGATCGCCGTAAAATACACAATTTATGTCATATACATTTTTTTGAGTGAACCATTTTCGAGATATTACTTGTTATTCCCTTAAATTTTCCAATACTTATACTTTTTCTCAAACGGGAATTCGTTATTAATTTTTTTGTCCTGGTAATGCAAAGAGAATGGAATACTCCACATAGCAACCAGCTCTTAAAATATTTGTCTAGCTTAAAGCCTACCAGTTCCCCTTGCATCTACAAGAAAATTAGCAATGAGGTTAACATCTCGATTAACATGAAGCATATGGAGAATAAGCGTTTGTAAACATAGTTTGTACAAGAGTAGAGAAAGTCATGTGAGTGTAACACGTCAGATTTTTTGTTATGAGAAAGCTGTCAGCTAGATGAGTGCCGCGGCTGCTCACGGTTGTGGACAAGAGGAATTGTGTGACCATTTCACAGGGATGTTTGAACATGTTCCAGCTCAACCCAAATGAGCTTTTGCAGCGTTATATCACGGTTGATTAACTTGGATCCATTACTATCAACCTGAAATCAAACAACAATCAAATCAGTGGATTTCCTTCGGCGAACCTGCTCCAAAGAAAGTGAAAACCATTCATTCGGCAGGAAAGATCTTTTGTGATCCACAAGGGGTGATAGATATCTATTACCTGGGAAAGTGTGAAACGATCACAGCTTCATTTTATGCCGCAATGCTGGATCAGTTTCACAAGGAATTGTTAAAGAAATGACCCCATTTGGTGAAGAAACAGGTTCTCTTTCACAGGATAATGCACCCGCACACAAGTCAGCCATTACCATCGCAAAATTTGTGGAATTGGGCTACGAACTGCTACCTCACCCACCATATTCTCCAGATTTGGCTCCAAGCGACTTCTTCCTCTTCGCAAACCTGAAAAATTGGCTCCCTGGGAACGAAATTCACGTCCGTGAACACATCACGGCAGAAACGTCTTCATATTTTGCAGATTTTAAAAATCATACTTTTTGGAAAGGTTAACAAAACTAGAGAAAAGTTGGACAACGTGTGTTGAATTGCAAGGAGACTATGTGGAGAAATAAATTTGATTTTTTGGAAGAAATTGTTATCTTCTTTAAAAAGGCTTATCAATCGCATATTGATCATATTTAAGGAGCTTTCTAAGTGAAATTTAGGCTCACTGTTCAAAAGGTCAAACAGAGGCTAACGTTATGCTACTACTTTGAATACTCTGTTATAAAAATATATTCTGAACGTTGTTTTCAGAAGACACTAGCGTGCTTTTGCAATTTTAGTAGCGACAGAGAAATTGAATTATTTAGACAGTAACATTTTAAATATTTCTTGTCTCTTATATTTTCAGGAATTTCGGCGTATGAAATACTCTGTTAGAAGGAGATCTGCCTGATTTTTATTATATTTTCAGACATTATAAAAAATAAGTAAATGAAAGTGGCGCTGAGGTTACTATCATTTGAAAGCATAATGACAAAAAGAAATATTTTAACACAAAAGAAAGTAATCCTTAATATTTTTGCATCGCTGTTCGTGAACATAAAAAATAATTAGGGATGGTACCTCGATACCTTTATACTCTCGATGCTTGGTGGTATCGAATTATGTTTAATACTTTGAGATAAATCTTCGAAACTTTTAAGTACTTAAGTTTTGCATTACTGAAAATTGTACTGTTTAACTTTATCCTAGATAAGGAATGAAAAGGGTTGTGACTTCACGTTTTTGCCTAACAAAGTTGCTGGATTATAGTTCTTGATAAACCTTGATTGCTTTTCCTGTCGGTGAAACAATGCAACATTCCAAGGACTTTTGTGTCTTATGAAAGTATGAAAAACAATGGGGGAAGAATTAGAGATACTCGTGTAATATGCAGCGTTACCTGAGTTGTGAAGGAGGGCTCTGATTTAGCTGAAGCACTAAATCACGTTTCTGCAATAGCCTGGTTTGGTGACTCACTCTCAGCCATCACATTTACCTACTCCGGTGACCAAAATCTGTGAATCCAGCAAACACAGGTCAAAACTTTGATGTGAGATAATGCAGCACATGGAAATATTGTTTTTATTTTTAGCTGAGTTTCATGTAAAAAAATCTAATGTTACACTCACATGACTTTCTCTACTCTTGTAGAAACTATTTTTACAAACGCTTATTCTCCATCTACTTCATGTTAATCGAGATAAACATTTGCAGACTCTATCTTATTGCTATTTTCTTGTAGATGTAAGGGGAATGTATATATACAGGGGCAATATAGAAATACAGTAGCCTTTAAGCACATACATATCTCTTAATAGCTGGTTGCTAGGTGCAGCACCATTCCCTTTGCCACAGATTAATACTCTTCGCATATCCAAGACAAAAAAAATTGAATAACGAATTCCCATTTGAGAAAATAAGTATTGAAAAATTTAAGGGAATAACAAGCAATATCTCGAAAATGGTTCACTCAACAAAAAAATGTATAGACATAAATTGTGCATTTTAACGCGATCTACATTTTTTGTGTAATAAAATTTTGTCTATCTCTTATGGTTTAGCAGTTATGCAAAAGTCGTTCACAATGAAGACATTCCCAGAAAATTTAAGATACATATTTTATTTGCCATAAAAATATCTTAAACATATGATGTTTTAATCAAAATTGTTAGAGCCATTTTTGAGAAAATTACAATTTTCCAAAAATGTTCCATGTAAAGGGTAATCTGGGGTGGGGGGAGTTTCTTGAAAACTTCGTGCCGCATCTCTAGAAGATACTGAACCTAAATAGCAAGTTTGGTGTTTATCCGACTGTTCGTTTCTAAGTTATGCTGTTCACAGACAGACAGACACACACACACACAAGGACATATTTGCAAGAATGCTTTTTTGGATTCAGGGGGTCTCAAAACATGTATTTCCGGTGAAATCTTGGTATCGAATTTTTGGGCGGAGTACAATACTTCCGCTACTTACTGTACGTAGTAGAGAAAGTAATATGTTTCCTTATATTTTCAAGATTGCAGAATATAGAAGAATTTCAAATTTAGGTTTTTATAGGAGTAGAAAATCCACAAAAAGAAAGTTTTCAGCACAAAATATAATTCCATATAAATAGAACCAATAAATTTTCTTCTTGTTATTACTATTATTATTATTATCATCAACAGTCTTTACTAACAATAGGGGATATATAGCTCGTAGCACTATCAAGATAAAAACTTGCTGCCAATTGGAGAAGGTCAAACAGGAACTATTTCGGAATTAGCATACAATACAAAATTTGTTACATGCGTTTATAGACAGAAAATTACTAATAAGAACATAATTCAGTGAACACGCAATCGCCTTTACAGTTTTTTATTAAGTGAGTATCGGTACTCAAAAATCAGTATCGTATAGAGTATCGAGAAATAGTGGTGTTGTCCCATTAAAAAAAACTTATGTTACACTCACATGACTTTCTCTACTCTTGTACAAACTATTTTTACAAACGCTTATTCTCCATCTACTTCATGTTAATCGACACTATATCTTATTGCTAATTTTCTTGTAGATGTAAGGGGCAAGGCAATACTTACAAGGGCAATAGAGAAATACAGTAGCCTATAAACATAGACATTACTCTTAATAGCTGGTTGCTATGTGCAGCACCATTCTCTTTACCACAGATTAATTTACCACCTCTTTGCATATCCAAGACAAAAAAATGAATGACGAATTCCCATTTGAGAAAAGTATTGAAAAATGTAAGGGAATAACGAGCAATATCTCGAAAATCGTTCACTCAACAAATACAAATGTATATGCCATAAATTGTGTATTTTAACGCGATCTACATTTTTTGTGTAGTAAAATTTTGTCTATCTCTTATGGTATACCGGTTATGCAAAAGTCGTTTACAATGAATAGTCTCCAAAACATTCCTAGAAAATTTGAGATATACATTTCATTTCTCATGAAAATATCTTATGCATATATTTTAATAAAAATCGTTATAGCCATTTTTGAGAAAATTAAAATTTTCAAAAAATATTTCATGTAGGGGGTAATCTGGGGTAGGGGGATTTTCTTGAAAACCTTGTGTTCCCTTCTCTGGAAGATACTGAACCTAAATACCAAATTTGGTGTTTATCAGACTGTTCGTTTCTGAGTTATGCTGTTCACAGACACACACACACACACACACTCTCACAACATACACACGGACATGTTTCCAAAAATATTTTTTTTTGCATTCAGGGGGCCTCAAAACATTTATTTGCGGTGAAATTTCGGTATCGAATTTTTGGATGGAATACAATACTTCCCCTACTTACTATATGTAGTAGAGAAAGTAAAAATACCAAGAAAGAGACAAAAATAAAGTTTTACAAATTGATGGCTGTTCCAGTGTTGACGTATGGATGCGAATGTTGGACAATGACCAATTAAATGGAAAGAAAGATAAAAGCGGCAGAGATGAACTTTTTAAGACATGCAGCAGGATATACTTTAATAGACAAAAGGAAAAGTGAAGACATACGTAAAGAATTAAGAATTTTCAAATTACTAGAAAGAATTAAAAAAAATCAAAACATCTGGAAACAATATGTGCAGAAGATGAATGATAACCGCTATACGAATTTGGTTTTAATATGTACACCAAAAGGCCAAAGAAACATCGGCAGACCTAAAAGAAGATGGACGGACAGTTTAAATGATGAGACCGGAACAAGCCAAAGGGCTTAAACCATGAAAGATGATGATGATTTTTATTTTCCAGCACTATCGCAATATATGAAATAATTTGCTTATATTTTATTTTTAATTTTGTTTTATTTTTCACTGGGATTCACAACTGCATTTTAACATTTTTTATAATGTACTTCCAGTACCGTTTAAGTTTTTTATATGCAGCTTTACAATTCCTGTTCACTAACTGTAACAGCCAAGACACACTACTCTCTGCATTTTCTTACAGTTGGTATCATATTTTTTTGGACATAAACTGACATCGGCCTTTTAAAAGTTTTATCTTTCTGTTTCGACGTAACCACGACATGCAACTAGGAGAATACAAACAATGCATGCGGGAATATCTAAAAAAAAAAAAAACTCACGCCAACCAATATAAAACACTCGGGATGCAGAAAATTTTATGAGACATGAACTGCAATGAGAGGTCCAAATGGACACCAAGTTGTATTTTATTTTAATTTTAATTATATTTATTGAGCATTTGCGGCATTCCTTTATGGTAATAAATGTGACTAAATTTGTAACGCATTAGAAAAATTTCAAAATTCTAAATTAGATATTTCACTCGTAAAAACTAGAAAGTTTAACACTGGGTCCAGATGGACATTACAGTCTGAAGGTTCTGAACGAGGGGAATGAGATACTTCATCACAAATTTAAACCCATTGCAGCCTTTGATTTTTAGGCTGCGGTATCTTCTAGAGATACTTGGAGTCATTAATCACAGATTGGATACTGTAGAAATTAATATTATATGCAATCATTTATGAATTTTAACTTAATATAGGCATTTTTGTTCCGGAGATGTTAGTTTTCTCTGTGTCTTCCGCTTTTTCTACTCTAGTGCTGATCATCAGCAACTCGTTTTTACAGGGCACCTGCTACTTTATCTGTAAACAAATATTAAATTTAAGTTTATCTTTCATTCCTAGGCATTCTTTGCTTTATGTTGTACTGATCGCAGGTTTATTGGTTTTGTTTACCGTTGTTTTGTCTTGGGAATAGTTTCGGTGTTTCCTGTCGCGAGATTTTGGCGTATTCTCCGCGTTTCTTACGCGGCACCTGCCGCGGTAGATTCGCAGTGTCTGGTGGTTGCTGAACTGTCCTTCCTTCTCTCATGTGAGTTGTTCCCGGCAGTGCCTTTAGTCAGATCTCTGGTCGAGTCTTTAAGTTTTATGGCCTAGCAAATCTTTATTCAGCGGAAACTTGGGCTTTTCTGACCGGTGATGTTGTTGCTTGAATTTTCCCGTTGCTATTAAGCTTTTCAGATCGAGTATTCCTAAGCATTATTTCCTTTATGTTGTGCTGATCGCAAGTTTATTGATTTTGTTTACCGTTGTTTTGTCTCGGGAATAGTTTCGGTATTTCCTTTCGCGAGATTTTGGCGTATTCTCCGCGTTTCTTACGCGGCACCTGCCGCGGTGTCGGGTGGTTGCTGGACTGTCCTTCCTTCTCTCATGTGAGGTGGTTTCCGGCAGTGCCTTTAGTCAGATCTCTGGGCAAGTCTTTAAGTTTTATGGCCTAGCAAATCTTTATTCAGCGGAAACTTGGGCTTTTCTGACAGGTGGTGTTGTTGCTTGGATTTTCCCGTTGCTATTAAGCTTTTCAGATCGAGTATACATATTGCATAGCCTTTAATTTGTACGCGCAGCCACAGGCACGGTTTCTTTGTGTTAATTTTAATGAATTTTTACCTTATGTAAATTTATTGAAAATTACTATTGCCATTTGTGATTCCTAAATTTATAACTTCGTTATGAGGTTGAACGGCGCATTATTGTTTGTGTAAGGGGTGATTAACTGTTACTTTAAGGGTATTAGTGCCACCGTTACCTGTATTTAAGCTATTTATGACTCTTTGTTTTACGTTAAGGGTATTAATACCTCCTTCACCGTGAACAGTTCGCAAGGAATCAAGTCTTGAATTTTGTATGAAGCTTAGCTTTGTATATGTTACTCTTATTAAAATCTGTTCTACTTGATTTTGGTGTTTTAAAGGGGAAAACCCTTGGGCGGTGGCGTTCTCCTATTCTGAAGCGAGTTTAGTCCTTTTCGATCCGCCCGCTTCCTAGTAAGGTTTACCTCCATCATAGATGGAGAATTTTAACAGTAAAAGGGCACGAATATGCAGTCTGAGCTAAGTTAATTCTGTTTTGGGATTCTCTCATGAGAGATTTGAGTAAATAATATTTTACATCTCCACTAAGTTCTGCAGCACTACCGGCTACCTGATACGGTTTTCTCAGATCATGGTGGATCTTTTAGTCCTCAAATTCTCTTATTGTGTCGGCTATAATTTTATTTTAACAGATTGTGATACATACGATTTTATAAAGTTTGAGATATTCAGAACAAACTTTAAGTAACTCCAGGAAATTGACTTTAGCTTTCTTGCTCGCCATTTACCGGATGTTGAAGTAAGCAGAGATTTGGTGACACGCGGTTTAGGGTAAAACATCACTTCATATCCGACACGTGGGTGACTTGGGTAATTTATGCTGACATACGCCTACGTCAATTATCAGATAGGCACTAATCGGCATTTTGTCGGGCATTTAAACTTACGGATTTTTGACGGCGGTCTCTCTCGACCAACCACGGAATATTTGCTGATCAGTTCTTTGAATTTATTTAGTGTTAATTTGCAATCTTGACGTGGGCACTAGGCCCGACGAACACGGACCACCGGACCTCCTCGGTCACGCAGGTAAATCCACTAGATGTTTAATTTTTTTCTTTTTCAAATGTAGTTTAATTTACATTAACAAATTAAAGTTTAGAAAAATGAGTAACAGAGTTGCATGTCTCATAATGGCACCCTTTCACCACCCTTCCAGCTTCCGCAACCCTCTCGAGGCCATCCCTGCTATGTTCCCCCATCCTTTACGTCGTCGTAGGGACCTACGTCACAATATAAACGAAAATTTTCCGTTTCATCATCATAGTCATCATTCTTACAAAGAAAACAAATCTGAAGTGTTACACTCCCATGACTTTCTCTACTCTTGTACAAACTATTTATACAAACGCTTATTCTCCATCTACTTCATGTTAATCGAGATAAACATTTGCAGAGTCTATCTTATTGCTAATTTTCTTGTAGATGTAACGGGAATATATATTTACAAGGGAAATTTGGAAATACAGTAGCCTTTAAGCACATACATATCTCTTAATAGCTGGTTGCTAGGTGCAGCACCATTCCCTTTGCCACAGATTAATACTCTTTGCATATCCAAGACAAAAAAAATGAATAACGAATTCCCATTTGAGAAAATAAGTATTGAAAAATTTAAGGGAATAACAAGTAATATCTCGAAAATGATTCAGTCAACAAAAAAAATGTGAGACATAAATTGTGTATTTTAACGCGATCTACATTTTTTGTGTAGTAAAATTTTGTCTATCTCTTATGGTTTACCGGTTATGCAAAAGTCGTTCACAATGAAGAATAATTTTGCAGACATTCCCAGAAAATTCAAGATATACGTTTTATTTGTCGTGAAAATATCTTAAGCATATGATATATTAATCAAAATCGTTAGAGCCGTTTTTGAGAAAATTAAAATGTTCTAAAAATCTTCCATCTAAAGGGTATCCTGGGGTGGGGGATTTTCTTGAAAACCTTTGTGTCGTATCCCTGGAAGATACTGAACCTAAATACCAAATTTGGTGTTTATCCGACACACACACACAAACAGACACAGACACATACACGGACATGTTTCCAAAAAGGTTTTTTTTTGGATTCAGGGAGCCTCAAAACATATATTTCCGGTGAAATCTCGGTATCGAATTTTTGGGTGGAATACAATACTTCCCCTACTCACTATACGTAGTAGAGAAAGTAAAAAATGCCATGGCGCATTTCCTATCCATAAATAGTATCGGTACCGACATGGAATGCTAGGAGCAGTAGCGATCTATGGATCATGAAAACCAATATTGCGACAGGGTGTCACGTGCCACTTCAACTCACGTACCGATTGGATGACTATCCTTTGCAGACACCAACATTATGGCCGGTAGACTTGCTAGATCTTTCTATCTTTTTTATTATTTATTTATCCTTTTTATATATGGTTAGAAATATGCAAGAACAGGTATATTTTGTGTTTACTTTTAAAAAAGTATCGTGAAAAATATATAACATGTCGTATTTATGGTTTAAAATATGGTAGAAATATCGTGAAAATTTCGTAGTAATTTTCAATGGCGTAGGCAATGGTTCTCATTGTCGCAGCTGCGGCGTGATGTGTTTGGAATTCATCTGGAGACAAGCTTTCAGTCATTGTTATGGATTTTTGACAACGTGGACTTCTTATGTTCGCATTTCCGTCAGTTTATTACTGTTGTTATTTCCCACGCGGTCAATTACTTCAATAACTTCAAAAGGAAAGTATTTCTAACGAAATGTTCCAAAAGCTCAGGAAAACCCTACCAGCTGGCAGGGTTGGTCCTTGATGGTCATAAAATAGAATAGTAACGTAATCTAAATATTCGGGTTAATATACCTTTGCAGCCAACATCAAAACGACTACATTTTTTCATTTATGAAATTATCAATTTTCAGAAAATTTGCGACAAAATTATAGCTATAAATGTGTCACATTTGTCATAAATCGTGTATGTAAAGATAAAAGTAAAGATACGTGACACGAGGGGTCCCCGAACCCGGGGCAGAGCGCCGCACGAAGGCCAGTCGGCTCATTTGTGCTTCCAACTTGACCACTGGGAGGGAAGGATGAGGGAAGAAATCCAAAGGGCGACCAGATCTGGATAGCAACGAGCACAAGCTTGAACGGGTCTCTAACGTTTCCAGACAGAACGCATCCGACGCCGCCCGGTCCCAGCCCGCAAACCACCAACCTCCAGGATCCTTCGGAGTGGAGCCACACGCTGAGAGAGACCTAAGTGAGCGGTACTGCAGCGACAACAGGGAAGATACATATACAAAACGCAAGCAACTGCCCAGATGCAATCCGCCGAACACCGTCGCCTGGTCCAGCAACTTTAAAACAGATGTCAGGAAAGATGATGGAAACAGGAAATGAGAGGAAGGAGAGTCGTGGTAAAAGATGCACCACCCCTGGCGACCCGGGGAAACCGCGAAATACCCATTGGCCAGAATGGCAGTCGCCGGGGATCCTGATCCCAGGACCTCCCGAATGCGGGCCATGGACGTAACCGCCTAAGTCATCCCGCTTGGTAATCATGCATATACTTTTTGTAACTCTCCCATACATTTCCCGTTTATCGTTAATAAAAAATGAAAGAAAGAAAGAAAGAAAAAATTAAAACATGTCCCTGGTGATATGAAAACGTACTTCACCTCCCAGTTGAAACGTTTGTAATGTCGCTATTAACATCTGTTTTACGCAGAAGATGAATGAATCTATAATGTCTGAGGATTCCTGAAATGAGGCCAGGGCTTTTTAAACCAAGAGTTACTACACATTTGTTTCTGAAATACCGGAAGAAACCTTCCAACCCTAAGAGGTTCTAACTCCTGTCCTCCATTCTTACACTACGGAGGGGGCTAATAGTGCACTCTTAAACTTCGTATTGCGTCGTGACCTCGCGCCTCTCTATGTTGGTGGCAGTCCCAGGTTCGATGTCTGCTCGATTTGGAGTCGAACGCTGTGTTGTGATAGAAACAGAAGTAATGCTAAAATTCACTGTACCTGTTTTCTCCATCCCACGTGACTTCGTCTTGGTCTTGTTGTCCTAGCTGGTTGATTCAACTATACGGTGATTCTAGCTGTTACCCAGGCTAGTTGGTTCTCAGTGGTGATGTTTGCATGGACTCTGCCTATCATGATTGTTAATAAGCTCGTCGATCTCAGTGGTGGTACTAGGAGCTCAGAGGAGAATTTACTACTCACCATAATGTTTGGTTTATGGCTATTTATTGTCACTTCTACAATATAACACTACATGATGTTCCTGGTCACTTATCACTTTGTATAGGACACCATTTGCGCGCCAACTTTGTTTGGCGGAGTATCATGGATTCCTCGTCAGTATCTAAAAGTCAACTGTTTTATTTTTGGGGTGAATCTCGACTATTTAAAGACCACAATCTCCCA
Source organism: Deroplatys truncata (assembly GCA_030765065.1). NCBI lineage: Eukaryota > Metazoa > Arthropoda > Insecta > Mantodea > Mantidae > Deroplatys > Deroplatys truncata. The sequence continues at coordinate 53,551,669 of CM060987.1, forward strand.
CCTAAAGTTTTGGTATCGGATTTCTTATTGGTCAGTTTGTATATATCACGTGACCTTTTTCCCGGGCTTCTCTTGGTAAACTGCCGTTCTGTGTTATTTTCCTTCACTCCATACTTCCGGAGCGGAAACAAAGTTATAAAAACTTACCCTAGACTAGCACAAAAAATTCCGTTTTCGCTGCACATGCGAACAGCATATTTCTACCTTAACTGCAGAGTTCAAGCCATTCTGAACTTAGTTAAACAGGAATATTATGTACACCACAAATATTACATTATACAGAAATTACTATTTACATGGTTTTCACATTGTACAAATAGGTCCTTTATACATCAAATTATACACTGATAAATTAGCACATAATAAAATTAATTCGGGCACATTCTGTCTCAGTATAGAAATACACTCATTCTTGAGTTTCCTTTTTCTTTTGAAACAGCACAGAGCCAATAGAGGTCAAGAATCTTGAGAGGCGAGAGCGAAGGAGAAACTTGCTTTCAAAGAGACAGATCAAAAGTTCTGAAAACTATTCTTCACCTGCCCGAGAATATCGCCTTAGTGACGTGAACTGGGGCGAGGAAGTACGAAAAGAGGCGAGAGTAAAACTTCTTGAAGCAGTCGCAGATCTTGTATGTAGTGAAGAAAGTGTTAAAACCCTACCGTTCCAGCAACTGTATCCGAATAGTCAGGTGGTCGTGAGAACACATAATCTAGTTTACAAATTTGCGACACCTGATTGGTCCTTCAGTCCGCGTAGGTAGAAATATGTGAGGAATGGGGACACGTGAACCCCTAAAAAATAGGAGAAAGGGATATCCAAGTTTCTACAATTTTATAGTTGGTGAAGCATTTTGAGCAACCTCAATATAGGCCAGTACAAATGTTATTTTGTTTAAAATTATAACATTATCATACAGCTAGGCATTAAGGGTTAGTCAATAATCTTTAAAATAAATTTGTCAATTTAAAGTTTTAAATAACATCTTTATCAAGGGGTAACAATCCAAACAAGTGTGTCAGCCACTTTACTATTTCACTATAACCAGTAAGAAACTACAGGCTTATAAGTTAGGGATGTGACAAACAGTTATTTTCAGTAACAGTTACATCTGTCACAGTTACGGTGCGTTAACGTTTACTAGTAGCATTATGTAATTTGTTTTCTTGGTTATCATGTTGTCGCGGTATCTTCGTGTTATCTTCTTTGCTGAGCGCCTGTTATTGTTTTACTATTTTTAATTTTGGGTTCTTTGTCCTCCGGCTAGCTATTATTACTCAGTCGAGCAAATATCTCTTGAACAGGGTGAGTAAACGGAAAGGAGTTGTTACTAAAAGATAACACTGATAAAAGAATTTGTTTTTACACTTTTATTGCCGTCACACCGAATTAATTTCATATATTTAATTTTGAAACTGCCATATTTTCAAATGTAACTATAATCACTTATTTGCCGCACATTATTAATTCGAGTATTTCACATTTTTGTAACTAACTTTACGACGCGAGAGATTCTGTTGAATTGCGCGACATGTAACCCGTGGATGATTCTGTTAAACTGTGCGTTACCCGTCTCTGGCACGGAATTTATACTCCCTCACCCCGATATGCCTAAAGATTATAATCGAGCTGTTATTGGTTAATAAAGCGCGCCAACATTAGCGTCTATTTTTATATCCAATCAAAATTACGAACACATATGCTCTAGGGAAGATATTCCCTCCATTTCTAAAGAAAAGCGCGCTAATCTGACGTCATTTGCTTGTCTCTTCTAATTAATAAACAACTCACCCCTCGCTCATTGTTATCCGCTTCTATTGTCAGTGTCAGTGAGGCCGTGTAAACTTATTTCCTAACAATGCTTATAATTAACAAACTTCTCAAATCATTGTCATGCAATAATGTTAATTTACACTACAATCACTCTGGCATTCACAGTGTTGTGATATAAAATACTGCGTCAATGTTCACATTACCTTAATGGTTACTAATAACGATTAGCACGCACGTGTGGGCGTGCACACACACACACATCAAGACGTATTCCTCCGTGTTGCCTTTTCCCTATTGGCTAAGCTATTTGCGCCGTAAGTGCGCCTCTTTTAGCACGTCCAGATGGGAGCAACCGTGAGTAAATGCAAAAAAGCATTACATTCATGCGGTTGTATAACATTAATAAACAATATTCAACTTACAATTATGGTGTGTTTGGTAATGAGGCCAACCTTTCAACTTCAAGGTTTGATTCGAGAAATGCTGATTTAACCCTGTTGTATATCTGTCGCCTTTTATTGTTCTTTGCCATACAAAATTAAAGGCGAAAATATTCATGACATCAAACCCAAAAGAGCGGAAACGCAAATCTTCATACGTACTTTTCGAATTCGAAGGTTGGAGAAATTTCACGTTTCCTTAAGCAATCTTAGTGAGTAGACATGCTGAAGTTGTGCAACTCTGAATCTGTTAATCATTGTTCAATTTTATGAAAATGAAAATCACGTATACCATCTACATGCATGCATGTAGATTTGCTCCCTGAGTGCTGACTGACCTATCATTTGTGGCCTGTGACCTATATTCAAAGCGATAAGCAAGGCGTTGTAATAAGCAAATATGTACTTGCGCCTCCGTGCGAGGATGACTCAAGTTATAAACGACTTGAGGCAAGTAGTTCCCAATAAGCGATACGAATACTGCGCATATGCAGTGAATGATGTCACCTAGGCTCGTTACTTCAGTAACCGTTAACGAGATAACTATTTGTCCTTGTTACTTTGATAACCGTTATTGACTAACTAGTTACTTAGTATTCGTTATTTTGGTAACCATTTTTGTGTAACTAGTTATTTTGTAATCGTTACTTTGGTAACCGTTATTGGGTAACTAGTTACTTCATATTCGTTAATTTGATAACCGTTTTGGGTAACTAGTTACTTTGTAATCGTTACTTTGGTAACCGTTATTGAGTAATAGTTACTTTTGGTTACCTTTATTGAGTAATAGTTACTTTTGGTAGCCGTGATTGGGTAACTAGTTACTTTGTAATCGTTGCTTTGGTAATCGTAACTTTGGTAATCGTTACTTTGGTAATCGTTATTGGGCAACTAGTTACTTAGTAATCGTACTTTGGTAACAGTTATTGGGTAACTAGTTACTTGATATTCGTTACTTTTGTAACCGTTACGTTAAGGTAACCGTTACGTTATTTTCTGTCCATCCCTATTACAGGTTAAAGTCGCTGCACACTGATCACTAGAGGACGGATTCTTGCATATTTGCATGCTTTTTTTCTTGAAAGTTAAATGTGTTCATGGAAGTTCGGTTATACCGGAGATGGCCTTAGAGTTACCTTCTATACGCCTATTTTGTTTCTGCTTGACAGTGACTTAAGTCCAAAATCGAAACATAATGCTGCGTCTGCCTCGCAGCAATTTATAAGCTCTAAACGCCGACAATAACGACATATGCTTGCATGCTAGGGGAATATGACTACTGCGAAAATAACACAAATTCAGATAAACGAGGCAAAGAGTCATGTTGGGCATCGGTTTTATTCAAATCGCCAAAGGGGGAGTGAGTTTAACGATGCTTAAAGAATAATTCCGATATCGGATTCATTTATAAAGCTATGTCATTGATAAATCACTATAGAATAGCAGGATTCTTTGCTTCTGTTAATCTGATTATTTTGCATGCTTATGCTCACTAAAGTATGCGTAACTAAAAGTTGTTTCAGCAATATCATGAAACAAACAACTCTACTTTGCAAGTTTGGTGTGATATAAATTTGTAAACCTAAATTTGTTTCCAAATATTCATTTTGATGGACCACACTATAATACTTAACTGATTACATGTGAAGTATCCAGACTGTTATGATATCCAAAATACTCAGCGACTCAAACTCGGTGGCCCGTGTAGCTCCCCTATCGGCCATATCTTTTAATTCTAATAAATTAAGCTCATTTCCTTTGTTATAATATGTGTTGCTTTTACGTTACCTGCAAAAAGTCAATAAACATGGCGTGGACTCCACAGTGCTACCATCTGGTGCACTACTCGCAAACACACTCAATGTGCTGCCAACCGATCAGCATTTAACTAGACACAGTTAACAAGGTGAGATCTTTATGCAAAAACCCAAAAACTTTGAGCTTATACAAAAAACAACTTGAATATAATGGTAGTAATTAAGACATTAATATGAAACACTCGTTTCATAAATATACTCCCATCTTAATTACTCCATTATAGTTCTTGTTGCATAATATACTATTCTCATTTAACATCAAGGTATAATTAAACTATAAAATGAATAAACCTGGCTTCAACACCAATACAACCAATCTTCCACTGTTTTTATATTAAACTCAGGCTTGGGGATCCAAGAATACAAAATTCTGTATTCCATTCACACGACTTTCTCTACTCATTCGTCTAAAACTACTCTTACAAAAGCTTATTCTTCCATTTACTTTTTACTTTCTGTACTAAGTATAGTAAGTAGGGAAAGTATTGCATTCCATCCGAAAATTCGATACCGAGATTTCACCGCAAATACATATTTTGAGTCCCCCTGAACCAAAAAGAGCATCTTTAGAAAAAGGTCAGTGTTTTTGTCTGTGAACAGCATAGCTAGAACACAAAAAGTCGGATGAATATCAAACTTGGTATTTAGGTTCAGTATCTTTCAAAGATGGCAACACAAAGATTTTCAAGAAAATCTCCCACCCAGACTACCCTTTATATGGAACATTTTTGAAATTTTGATTTTCTCAGAAATGGCTCTAAGGATTTTGATTAAAATATATACCTACGATATTCTTATGACAAATGAAATGTATAAATTGAATTTTCTTGGAATGTCCCCAAAGGTCCTCTTTATTCGGAATGGCTTTTGTATAACTGGTAAACCGTAAGATAGACAAAATGTTTCTACCCCCCCCCCGGAAAGAAAGTACATCTCGTTAAAATACACAATTTAAGTCATATACATTCTATTTGTAGAGTGAAACATCTCCGAGATATTCCTTGTTATTTGTTTGAATTTTGCAATACTTATACTTTTTCTCAAATGGGAATTCGTTATTCGTTTTTTTTATGTACTGGATATGCAAAGAGAATGGAATGCGCCACATAGCAACCAGCTCTTAAAATATTTGACTATCGCTTAAAGCCTACCATATTCCCCTTGCACCTACAAGAAAATTAGCAATAAGATTAACATGAAATAGACGAAGAATAAGCATTGTAAAAATAGTTTCTAAGAGAGTAGAGAAAATCATATGAGTGCATACATTCGTTTTTTTAATCGAAATAAACTTTCATTACACCTGTACAAACTACGTGAAGGTTACAGTAGACTAAAGCGATAGTTAGATTTTTAAAAACAAGGTCGCTATGTGATGTTTTGAAAATTCCATGCTGTTTCCGTGACCACAACAAAAAATCTGATGCATTACATTCACATAATCTTCTCTATCCTCTATAGTTTATTTAGTGGGTGTACATAATATATACGAGTGCTTCTCTTTTTATTTTAATGGAGATAAACGTTTTCAGAGATATGTATGCGTTAGGGTACAAAGCGAACAGCGAAGAAGTGTTTAAGAAGTGGACGCTATATGTTGGCCTAAAAATTCCATAATATTTTCATGCAATAGCGAGAAACGATTGAATGTCGATAGGACTTTGAAGAATGACAGAATGCTGAACAATTCGAAGCATTAAAAAGGTATAACTCGGAAATGGCTTATGCCACAAAAGTTATTTGAAATAAATTTGCTACTTTAAAGAGTTCTACGTTGTTTGTGACGTACGCTTTCGTATATCGCTCAACCATTACCAGTTTTACGGGAGTATATAATATGCCTTCCGAATAAACAAGACTTTACAGGTTATTCGCAGAAAATTCGAGATATACGTTTTATTTGTAATATAAATATATTTTTCGACTCCTATACTTAAATGTATTCATTTGCTGTGAGAAATCTGTATCTGAAGTAGATATTGTCTTTACGTTGGAGTTGTTTATTTATTTAACTCCAAGTATGAACGTCAATTTGAAGATGTGCCCCACGTTTTGGGAGCCAACTTGAAGATATTATTCTTGGAGTTTATTTATTTATTTTTTGTTGATGTTTGCATCACGCTTTGGGCGTTAATTTGAAGAGCTTTGTTTCTTACATAATATGCTGCTATGTATGAGAAGGCGATTTGAAGATGTATTTTTGTTGTTACACTTCAAGTTTAAAAAATATTAACTTTGTTATTAAACTGGTTCTATAGATATTATTTATGTTTGTTTTTGCCTGGGCTGCTTCAGTATTACTTTAGAGACACGTTTCTCTTAATCAGGGCGTGGTGCGACAAGAATGTAGGCTTACACACATTTTAAGTATAAATTCACTTTTTTTTTTATTAATCCTTGACACAAATTAGATAGCACTACTTTGATATCAAGAGCTGTGAAATTCTTTAATACTTGTAGTTTGTTAACGCGTATACATAATTTTCGTTACACACGAATACGTAATATTTCTTTAGAGAACACATCTTCCATCCGGTCACTATCAAGGTCTGTAGGCAACTGAACATATTTCAACTGTCCAAACCCGTAAACTTACATTATCGTTGCTCTAATCATGACTAGTAACATTTAAACTCTCAAACTCATGATTGCCTCATTGTTACCTCATTGTTAGCAACTTTAAACTTATTATTCTCACATCTCTTACACTGTTAAACTAAGTAATGCATTCACATAACATTATTAAACATGTTTACAATAATATAAGCATATGCAATGACTGTTGCATACTTTTCTTTACAAATTATTACATACATATTGCTTCAAGGCGGGCTGTTATTGAATTTACATATTATATAATTTAATTGAAATTATTCAAATGTTAAAAATACTGCCTCACTGCCTCATATCGAAATGAAGTCCATTTCGATACAGATTTCCGCGCTTGCGCGCTGTCCTACTCAAAGCCACTGAAATAGATACATTTACATAGCTTCATCAATGAAGGTTTTAATTTCATTTGTCGAAAATGTGTTTGCTTTTTTCCCCTCTGTACCCTACGATTTCTGTTTTAACAGGTAATGCAACTTGTTACGCTTTGATATATCAGTTCCATGTTTTACATTTAGAGAAGTCTTCAATTGAATTGAATAATTTGTGCACAAGGTTTGGAGTTTCATTGTTTTTGAGATTTCATCAAAGTAAACTATGAGCACATTTTCTGACAATTCCTTGCTCGCCAAACCATGAGCTTGTCTTACAACTTTTCATACGTTTTCTTTGATTTTTCAGGAAGTAAATTCTTGCTTAGATTCCTCGCCTCCTCCAGGATATCAGGAGCTGTGGAATTAAATTCCACCTCGTCATATTCACTACTAAAAATTTCTGTCTCCATCTTGTAAAATCAATACCTAGACCTTGAATCGATATTTACTTGTTATTGAAGAGAACACCTAAAATACGTATCGAGAAATTTATCACAATTATCTAAATATTAAATATTTATTGTATATCTAAATGTCGTAGAAAAACTATTTATGCAACTCTCATATAATGGTTAAGACGTTCAGGAAGTTTCGACGCTTGCGTTCGAAACTTACTCGTCACTCGCGTCTATATGATAGTTGGATTAATAACTATTAATATATGATATTTTAATATTTTAATTAAAATCACTAGAGCCATTTTTGAGAAAATAAAAGCTTTCGAAAAATGTTCCATGAAACGGATAGTTAAAGTGGAGGATTCTCTTGAACATTTTTGTTTCGTATCTTTAAAATATACTGAACTTAAATACTAAGTTTTCTACTCGACCGACTTTTCATTTTCGAGTTGCGCTGTTCACAGACAGACACGGGTAAACAGATAACATTCCGAACTTTTCTTAAAAATTGTTTTCTTCATTCAGGGCACCTCAAAACATGCCTTTTCGGTGAATTTTTGTTGCAATGCAACATTTCCTCTAATTACTATAGGTAAGTAAGACGTAAAGGTGCGCACGAACGGAAAGATCCTTGCAACCGGGGTACAGCACCTCAAGTAGGCCACAACCGACTTTTGGCTTCTACCGTGACCCCTAGGAGGGGGGGGGGTGAGGGAGAGACCCGAAGAGATCCGGATGATGACGGGCGCAAGCATGGACGGGGTCACTAACGTTTCCAGTTCGAACGCATTCGATGCCGCTCGGGCGCACCCACGAACCTCGGCGGAGCCACTCGAGGCGTGTTCAGACTGAGCAGTTCCGATCCATGCCAGGGAAGAAAACTCGACAAAGCGCACATCCACCGCCCAGCCGCAACCCGCCGAACACCGTCACCTGGTCCTACAACCCTGAAACAGATGGCAATGAAGGAGATGATGTGTACAGGAAAGAAAGTCGAGGTAGAAGAGGTAGCATTCGCCTGTCAACACGGGGAAACCACGAAAAAACTCTGGTTCAGAGTGGTCGTTTGCCGGGGATCGAACCCGGGAGCTTTTGAATGCGAGTCTCACACGTTACCGCGACGCCACCTCGCTGGCTGCTACAGGTAAGTAATAGAGAAACTAAAAGTACGGAAAGTGCACACCTAAATGAGGATTTTAAAGGGATAGTTTGCGAACATTGGTGGTTTGACTCCAAAAGGCACTGCACTTCAGTACCAAACAGTTTTCGAGAAGAATGATGCGAGACAGACTGAAGTAAGCTTTGTGACAAAACGTCCGGGTTGGCATTAATGGATTCGAAATGCCTGTCTGTCTCCAGAAGGAAGGTTATTGAATTTCAATGGTGGATATTGGGGAGGCTGTCGGCCTCCTTGACATCAAATAACACACTTCCTGGGCACGTCATCCTTCTGCCCTTTCACTACACAAATGGAATTGGCTCCTCTGATTCAATTCCACTCTTGTTACAGTTCAATAGCAAGCTATCAACATGTATGTAAACATACGTGCAGGCTGCTTCCCTTGAAGAAACCGTCTTGCAGAAAGTAATGAGATCTTATGACGATGTTGGCTTCCTTAGACACGGCGATGCATGCGGTGATAGTTTCTTGGTCGACCATTGTATAATACGCTGATACATGTACGTAACTGAACAATTATAGCATCCATATCACCCATACCTTTTAATACCTTCAAAACAGCGTACAGTGAAAATTGAGTTTTATTTATGAACGCTCTTTAACTACTGTGGTCCTTAGCGTCCCATTCTATATTGGATGTGACAGACCGGTAATTTTTCTCAGAGGCCTCTTTATCAGGCTTGAGATTCTTTTACGTGCCGTAAATCTACTACACGGGACTTAAAATACATCGCCCTCCGCCGGGTTTGAACCCGCGACCTTGGGAACTAGAGGTTAGTATAGTAAAGCAGTACAGTGGGATCCATTTTCGAAATAAACAATTTAATATGTGTATTTAAAATAAAATAAATTCCGTTCATTGTAATTTTAATGTTCTAATAAATAAGTTCATTTCCTTTACTTCAATATGTGTTTCTTTTACGTTACCTGCAACAAAATCAATAAATACAGCGTGGGCTCAACAGTGCCGCCATTTGTTGCACTACTCGCAAATACGTTCAAGGTCAAGCCATAAGTGCTGACATCGGATCAGCATTTAATTAACATAATTAAAAGGCAAAATATTTTTGTAAAACTTGTTTTGAAATTATAGTGTGGTCGACCAAAACGCATATGCTCGTTGCATAAACATACTCGCGTCTTAATTACCACTATTATAATGTTGTTGGATAATATATAGGGTAATTCAAAAAGAACGAACAGATTGTAAATGTTCATTTTTGATGAACGACAATAGATAGCGACACATACGGCACATCGTTGAATAGAGGAAAGTTCAAAGTTTTAAGTCCCACCTATTAGTTCCATTCAGTGCCTACAGCGGTGCTGTGTTTACGAGAAAATGGCGACGCCACAGGAAAAATCGCTTTGTCTGCTGCATTATGCAAAGAATTAATCCATTGTATCTTTGCAGCGTGCATTACGTTGCAAGTTCAACAAGCCGCCTCATCATAAAAAATTTACAATTTTTAAATAAATTGGTAGAAGAGGGTTGCGTATGCAAACGGAAAAGCACTGGTCGTCCTCGCATAAGAATTGATGCTTACTTTGAACACATAAAATAAAATTTTGAACTTTTCTCTATTCAGTGATGTTTAGAATGTGTCGCCATCTATTGTCGTTCATTAGAAATAAATATTTAAAGTCATTTTGAATAACCTTGTACTATCAAAGGCGAAAATTCTTAAATCTTAAATAAATATGAAAATTTTAATTAAATATTATGAAATATTGATTTTGTGTCATGTGCATTGATTTCTGTACACTACAAAACATAAGAATACTTGTTCCTACAGTGATAGCAAGCATATAACGAGGTCAAATTCTTCTAAATCCGCATAGGGTGGAATGTGGCAAATGACCGTTGGTTTACAATGTTTTGCACTTGCAGAGAGCCTTGATTGTGGCAGATCCAATATCACTGCCTAATTCTGATGGATTGCTACCGCCTTTGCCGGCAGCACGAAAAGTTTAAAAATACCCGCCGCTCATTCATTGTACATTCAACCCAAAGTCGGAAAGGAAAATGTATGAATAAAACATTACTTCATATTTATGACATACGGTCATTAGCCGCAGATGGTAAAAAAGTTATATTTCGGGGTATTACTGTTCGCAAAGCGTTCTGGGAAATTAATAGGAAACGCCGTACGCCGCGTGCATTTTAATTACAGCATGCACGCACACGCTACATTGTTAACAGTAGACTTCACATCAAAAGTTACTCTATTGTTTCCTTTATTGGATTACGCGTTTTGTAGATATTGGAATATCTTCGGGTTTCATTGTTTTTACCGCTTGCTGCATTTACTTTTATATTAAAAATCTAATGTGCTACACTCGCATTACTTCCTCTACTCTTGTACAAACTATTTTAACAAACACTTATTCTCCATCTAGTTCATATTAATCGAGATATCGTGATGTTAATCTACTGCTAATTTTTTGTAGGTGCAAGAGGAATATTGTAGGCTGTAAGCGATAGTCAAATATTTCAGAAACTGTTGCTATGCGGAGCATCGAAAAAAAAAAAAACTAACGAATTCCCACTTGAGAAAAAACTACAAGTATTGGAAAATTTAAACAAATAACAAGGAATATCTCGGAAATGGTTCACTCCAAAAAAAGTGTATATGACATGAATTGTGTGTTTTAACGAGATCTACATTTTTTTGTGTAGTACGATTTTGTCTATCTCTTACGGCTTACTAGTTATGCAAAAGTCACTCAGAATGAAGAAGGCTTTTGGGGACATTCCCAGAAAATTCATCATATACATTTAATTTGTCGTAAAAATATCTTAAACATTTGATATTTTAATTAAGATCATTAAAGCCATTTTTGAGACAGTAAAAATGTTCGAAAAATCTTTCATGTAAAGGGTAGTCTGAGGTGGGAGGATTCTGTTGAAAACTTTTGTGTCGCATCCCTGGAAGATAGTAAACTCAAGTACTAAGTTTGGTATGTATCAGACTTTCCATATTTGAGTTATGTTGTTCACAGACTGATGCACACACACACGGAAGTGTTTCCAAAGGTGCTTTATTTGGATTCAGGACATCTCAAAACATGTATTTTGAGCCGAGATTTCACCGTAAATACAAGTTTTGAGGTGTCCTGAATCCAAAAAAAATCATTTTTAGAAAAAGGTCTTTGTATGTGTGTGTGTGTGTGTGTGTGTGTGTCTGTGTCTGTGAACAGCATAACTAAAAAATCTGATGTGTTACACTCACATGACTTTCTCTACTCTTGTACAACCTATTTTTACAAATGCCTATTCTCCATATCCTTCATGTTAATCGAGATATCGAGATGTTAATCTTATTGGTAATTTTCTTGTAGATGCAAGGGGAATATGGTAGCTTTTAAGCGATAGTCAAATATTTTAACGCTGGTTGCTATGTGGCGCATTTCATTCTCTTTGCATGTCCAGGACATAAAAAAAATGAATAACGAATTTGAGAAAAAGTATAAATATTGGAAAATATAAGGGAATAACCAGCAATATCTCGAAAACGGATCACTCAACAAAAGAAATGTATATGACATAAATTTTGTATTTTAACGCGATCTACATTTTTGTGTAGTAAAATTTTGTCTATCTCTTATGGTTGACCAGTTATGCAAAAGTTGTTCACAATGAAGAACACTTTTGGAGACATTTCCAGGAAGTTCAAGATATACATTTTATTTGTCATGAAAATATCTTAAATATATGATATTTTAATCAAAATCGTTAGAGCCATTTTTGAGAAAATTGAAATTTTCGAAAAATGTTCCATGTAAAGGGTAGTCTGGGGTGAGGGTATTTTCTTGAAAACCTTCGTGTCGCATCTCTGGAAGATACTGAACCTAAATACCAAGTTTGGTGTTTATCCGACTGTTCGTTTCTGAGTTATGCTGTTCACACACACACACACACACACACACACACACACGGACATGTTTCCAAAAATGCTTTTTTTGGATTCAGGGATTCTCAAAACATGTATTTCCGGTGAAATCTCGGTATCGAATTTTTGGGTGGAATACAATATTTCCCCTACTTACTATACGTAGTAGAGAAAGTAAAAATGCCAGATTTTGTACGTTACACTTTTAGCGCTTACCTCGAATAAAATTAATTGAATAGAAAAATGAGCTTTCGTAAGAATAATTTATAAACCCTGTATTAAAAGATTCAGGGCAGAGAAAGTCATCTGAATGTAACACATAAGAATTTTTTTGTATCCACTTAATTTTAATCAAAATAAATATTTGCAGAAACAGCTACTTTACATGTTTCGTTATGGATACAAAGGGAATAGCGATAGTCAGATTTTTAAGAACTGGACGCTGTATGCTTAATTTTTTAGTTATGCTTTTCTCTCTCTCTCTCTCGCACACGCACACCCACAGACAGACCTTTTGTAATAATGCTTGGTTTGAATTCAGGGGTTCTTAAAACATGTATTTCAGTTGCAATCTCGGTATCTTAACTTTTGGATGGAATGCAATACTTTCTCTACCTACTCGCGTAGTAGAGAAAGTAAAAATGTAGATCTGTCGAAGTTCGCAATTTGTGTCAAATGCATTTCATTTCCGAAATATTCTTTATTGTTGATTTGAATTTTCAAGTACTTATAAGTTTTCAAGCGTTGAGTTATTTTCTGTACTACGTATAGTAAGTATTGCATTCCACCCAAAAATTCGGTGTCGAGATTTCACTGGAAATATATGTTTTGAGACACCCTAAATAAAAAAGCACTTTTGGAGAAAGAAACAAACTCGGTATTTAAGTTTAGTATCTTCCAAGGGTGTAACTACAAGATTTTCAAGAAAATCTCCGTACCGCAAACTGCCCTTCATACGGAATATTTTTCGAAAATTTTCATTTTCTCAAAAATAACTCCAATGATTTGGATTAAAATACCACATATTGAAGGTTTTACATGAGAAATGCAATCTATATCTAGAATTTTCTGGGAATAACCTTTGAAGTCCTCTTCATTCGGAAGGAATTTTGTATAATCTTGTATAACTGGTAAATCTTAAGTGATAGAAGAGAGCGTACTACACAAAAACTGTAGATACCCAATTTATTTCAAATAAGTTTTTTTGTGGCATAAGCATTTCTGAGATATCCGTTATTAATGGTTGGAATCGTTCATTTGTTGGTCATTGTTTAAAGTCCTTTCAACATTCAGTTGTCTCTCGCGATTGCAGCGTAAAGCGTCCAGTTTTTAAACACTTGACTATCGCTGTTCTCTTTGTATGCAACAAAATGTGTAATGTATCTATTTCTGTAAAGTTCATTTGGATTAAAATGCAGTAGATATAAAAATAAGATTTAGTAACAGTATTTGGTGTACTCACTAATAAACGACAGAAGGTAGGGAAAGTTCATGTGAATGTATCACATCAGATTCTTTTTTATCGTGGTCATGCATAGACTGTAATTTCAAAGCCACCACCTTTTAAAGGCCTATCACTTCATTCTAACCGGCCGAGGGCGATGGATTTTTTTCGGGTGTAAAAATCCTTAGTATCGGTGCTTTTGGAAGGGAAGTAAAGTCCCGTGCCGTAGATTAACGGCACGTAAAAGAAGCTCAAGCTTGATAAAGAGACCTCTGAGCAAAAATTATCAGTTTTTCACGCCCAGTATAGAATGGGACGCTAAGGAACACAGCAGTTAGTGTCCATAAATAAAACTCAATTTAAAACTTCAGCCTATTGTATCTCCCTTATACGAGGATGAGTCAATAATTGTCCGTACATTATTTTTAATCTTCTGTAAGTTGACTGTATCGGGTCGTCCGCGCTCAACATGTTGTTCCTTGTCTCCGCTTGTGGAATGCTTGACCGTTATGACTCCACTGAGTGTTGTATTGTTGTAAGATAAGCATGGCTGCACTCCTTCGGCAACTCTAAACATCATCTCCGCCGACAAGCCACTATCGAAACTGGACTAAAAGCTCTGCACGTCATCACCGCCGCCAACTCTGCCAACACGGAACATCATCTCCGCCGTCTTACCGCCGTGGAAGCCACTATCCAGGACCTTCACGCCATCACCGCCGCCTTCTCATCCACAGTCAACACATTCACCACCAGCTGTATCCAGCGATTAGACGACACCAACTCCTTGATCAGTGGCCTGGGCGACGTCATCGCCAGTCTGCCAACGACACTGGCACCACCAGCTCCGACAGACTGCCTGGAGGAGTTTAGGCACACGATTACAGGTCTAGCCGACACAATGAAGACCCTGCATACTACGATGACCCAGTGGACTTCTGTGCTCTCCGGTCTGAAGAGTGGGCAGGAACGACTGAACACCTGCTGTCAATCGAACACGCTGTCCTCTATCAGACTACAAGATACAGCTACCATCGCCAAACCTGAGGGCGCCTCTCAAGGGGCGCTCATCAACACTGTAATTCATGCTTTAAAGAAAAATAAAAACCCTTTTCTATCCCGATCCACTCCTCGGTGGGCAGCCAGGGCCCTGGCACGGTCATGGCTGTTTCCCGGTTATTTCCTTCACCCGCTGAAAGCGAAATAAGCTGGCAGTTTACCTACCGCACTATCGGGGGTGCTAAGCGGAACCCTACCACCTTTCCTCACTTCTCCCTTCAAATTCCTCTCCACAAACTCTTTCCTACACCCGTCCACTACCCCCAAGAAAACACCGTTCGCACCAAAGAAGAACAGTGTGCGGTTATCCGTTTTTTGTTGTCTGAAGATGTACCAGGAGTCGGAATCCATTAAAGACTTTCGCATAGTATAGGAGCAGTGTGTTACCCCGGCGAAATGTGTACGAATGGATTGAAAAATTCAAAATGGTCGGATAATTGTAAAGGACGAGGAAAGAGCAGGATGCCCATCTATATCCACTAGTGACACCAAGTCTGTATATGATTCAGAGAACCGAAGATTGACTGTAGATGGAGTGGCAAACCATATCTTATTTGGGTCTACTTAAAAAGGCCCTAACGGGCCCTGAGGGTCAACACAGATCAAGCAGTGAAGGAAGCAGTGCATAAATGGCTTGCTGCACAGCCTGTTTTATTAGAAAGCCAGTGTAAGGATGGACCATGTGCAATGAGAAGCAAGGGGACTATGTTAAAAGACGAGTAATTTTAAGTTTATAATAAATTAAAAAATTATGTACGAGTACTTATCGACTTACTATCGTACTTATAACGAAGTGCATTATGACACCATTTATGCAAACGTTTATCTTGACAATAAGTGGATAGAAGAATAAGCCTTTGTAAGTGTAGTTTGTAGAAGAATGAGTAGAGAAAGTCATGTGAATGTAACACATCCAATATTTTATAAAATTTCAATCTTCTATCGCTATGGAATTGAAAGGTTTTGTATATTATATACTTTTTCCAGAAGGGTGTCAACAATCTGTATTAAGTGTTAAATTATAATAAGTATTCCTTTTTTACTTTCTCTACTACGTAGAGTAAGAAGAGGAAGTATTGTATTCCACCCAAAAATTCTATATCGAGATTTCACCGGAAATACATTTTTTGAGACCACCTGAATCCAAAACAAAAGCATTTTTGGAAACATGTCCGTGTGTGTGTGTGTGTGTGTGTGTGTGTGTGTGTCTGTGTGTGTGTGTGTGTGTGTGTGTGTGTGTGTGTGTGTGTGTGAACAGCATAACTCGAAAGCGAACAGTCGGATAAACTCCAAACTTGGTATTTAGGTTCAGTATCTTCCAGAGATGCGACACGAAGGTTTTTCAAAAAAATCTCCACACCCCAGATTACCCTTTACGTGGAACATTTTTCGAAAAGTTTAATTTTCTCAAAAATGGCTCTAACGAGTTTGATTAAAATATCATATATTTAAGATATTTTCATGACAAATGAAATGTATATCTCGAATTTTCTGGGAATGTGTCCAAAAGTATTTTTCATTGTGAACGACTTTTGCATAACTGGTAAACCACAAGAGATAAGACAAAATTTTACTGCACAAACAATGTAGATCGCGTTAAAATATACAATTTATGTCATATACATTTTTTGTTGTTGAGTGAACAGTTTTCGAGATATTGCTTGTTATTCCCTTAAATTTTCCAATACTTATATACTTTTTCTCAAATTCGTTATTCATTTTTTTATGTCCTGGACATGCAAAGAGAATGGAATGCGCCACATAGCAACCAGCGTTAAAATATTTGACTATCGCTTAAAACCTACCATATTCCCCTTGCATCTACAAGAAAATTAGCAATAAGATTGACATCTCGATATCTAGATTAACATGAAGCATATGGAGAATAAACGTTTATAAAAATAGGTTGTACAAGAGTAGAGGAAGTCATGTGAGTGTAACACATCAGATTTTTTCCTAAGTAAAAGTGTAATTTCTATTAACGAAAGAAATACCTCAACGTGTTACTCAGTACAAATCTTCTTGTAGACTTTAGTCTTAAGTCATGAAGTATACTTGTCCGTATGCCGAGTCCTACGACACAAAAGTCTGTTCAGTTTATACTAAACCATACTTGAACGTCAATTTTTTGCAAGAACATTCGGTTGTTAAAGTGGCTGGCAATGATGTAAACAAAATGTGTCAATTTTTAGGCTGTGTTAGTATGCATGCCCTGTCTATTTTCCTACATAAAGTGGAAACCATTCAACATTTACACAAACGTGTGCAATGGCCCGTAAAATGGAAACAGTTCATTCGTTTTTCTTCAGCCTTCGTTTTAATTGGTGTGTTTTTTATTTGAACGTACATTTGTTTGTTTCTCGTACACGCCTTCTCTGTATGGTTAAATGTCAAGACACATTAAAATACAGAGAATGTTTCGAATGATAAACATATTAGTGCTGGAAAGCTATTGCGAAAAACTTCTACTGTACGACGTTTGGAAAGTGAGGCAGTATTTTTAACACTTAAATAATTTCAGAATAGTTATATAATATGTAAATCCAATAACAGCCTGCCTTGAAGTAATATGTGTATGTAATAATTTGTGAAATGTTTGTAACAGTCATTGCATATGCTTATATTATTGTAAACATGTTCAATGATGTTATGTGAATGCATTAGGTAATTTAATAATGTAGGAGCTGTGAGAATAATAAGTTAAAAGTTGCTAACAATGAGGTAACCTTGAGGCAATAATAAGTAAGAAAGTTTAACAATACTACTTCTGATTATTGGAGTAACAATAATGTAATTTTAGTGACAGTTTATAAAATAGCCAATCAACAACCAGAAAAAGCTTTAGTTAAAAGAAGGTATTCTATTGGAATAGGAATAGCCAATTACAGACTTGAAATACAGAAATTTACAAGTTTAGACGGTTGAAATCAATTCAGTTGCCTGCAGACAGTGCTCATAACTGGATGCGTTGCTTGTGCGTCCTCGAGAGAGATATATTCGTGTGAGACGAAAAATAAGTTTACGCGTTAAAAAGTGTAATAAAAAGAATCTCACAGATCTCTATATCAGTGAAGTGTTATTTAAATCGTATCAAGCATTAATAACAGGAGTAAAGTAAAATTATAATCTCTGTAAGCCAACATTCTTGTCACATCACAACCCTGCCAAGAGATACGTGTCTCTAACAGTAATACTGACGCAGCCAAGGCAAACATAATATTTAAAGAAACAGTCAAATTACAAAGTTAATATTTTTTTTAAACTTGGGGCCAAGGTCACCTGAAAGTGCATTTGTGGCGAAGGCTACCGGAAACTGTTTACCATACGTGCGGTTGCAACTACAAGTTCGGCTCCCCAACAGTTGAGCTATAATACAACAAAATCACTTCTTCAAGTTGGCTTCCATACGTGAAGCAACAAACATCTTCAAAAGGCATCCTCGCTAAATTACAGAAATAATCACACTGCACAATGTGGATTATACACTTCTTATTGTGTGGAGTGAGAATACTTTTTAACCCATCAGTGATATATTTCTGGTAATTTCATGACGGCATATAGAATCATCTTACACAACCATTCACCAGCAGCTCATCGTTTGACAATTTTATACTCTGCAAGGAGTACTTCAGTTTGTTGAATAAAACACAATGTGATTCAAAATTCAGCAACGCTGACAAGGTTATGAGAAATTTGTCTCCAAACATTTTCGGTCCATGCCAACACAAACTGGCATTACTGGAATTTAGATAGTTCCTCTTTCATCAAACTCACCAGACTTTCACCCGAAGTAGATGGTTTGTTAGGTTATTTGCATCACACTTTGGCCGTCAATTTGATGATGATGTATTGAAGGAATTGTATTATATTTCAACTGTTGGGGAGCCGAACACTTGAAGTAGTTGCAACCGCACGTATGGTACTTTTGCCCCAATGTTTAAAAATATTAACTTTGTAATTTGACTGTTTCTTTAAGTATTATATATTTATGTTTGCCTCGGCTGCGTCAGTATTATTGTTAGAGACACGTTTTTCTTAGCAGGGTTGTGGTGCGACTAAGAATGTAGGCTTACACAGATTATAACTTTACTTTACTCCTTTTAATAATGCTTGACACGATTTAAATAACACTTCACTGATATAGAGAAAGAGCTGTGAGATGTTTTTATTAAATACTTGCACTTTTTAATACGTGAACTATTTTTGTCTCGCACGAATACTTCTCGAGGACGTGTATCGCGTCCGGTTAGGAACGCCGTTTGCTGGCAACTGAACTGATTTCAACCGCCTAAACTTGTAAATTTCTGTATTTCAAGTCTGTTTGGCTATTCCTAATCCAATAGAATACCTTCTTTTAACTAAAGCTTTTTCTGTCACTTTTATTACATTATTGCTTCCAAGAATCACAAGTAACATTATTAAACTCTCAAACTCAATATTGCCTGAAGGTTACCTCATTGGTACCTCATTGTTAGCCATTTTAACCTATTATTCTCACAGCTCCTACATTATTAAATTACATAATATACTCACATAACATTATTACACATGTATACAATTATATAAACATATAAAATGACTGTAATATACACTTTTATATATTGTTAAATACACATATTACTTTAAGGCGAACTGTTATTGAATTTATATATTATATAATTACACCGAAATCATTCAAGTGTCAAAAATACTGCCTCACACGCAATAAGCAGTCTGATTGCATAAGAACTGCGATTTTCCCGAATCGCCTCCAGTTTTCTCGAATACGCAACCAAATGACATCAGGAATAATAAAATATTACTACTCATTTTTCATTATATTACGTAAGACTACTTGCTCCTGCTTCAGTTATTTTTATTTAAAAGCGTTCAGGTATTGCTAACACTGTCACCGCGTACGAGACAAGTGTACGGAGAGTTGTTCACGATCTATGGTAACAATATCAGACGAGCACAATAGCTCCGCACTGAAGCATGTGGAACCGAATGAAAGTTCAGCAGTATGAGTGTATCACTGTGTTTAGTCAGTTGTGTGCTCTTATTCCTTCTGCATCAAAAGGCGTCAAAATGGAACAATTCTGATAAGAGTGTAATTATTGCCCTTTCTTGTATTTTAAGATGATTTAGCAGTGCAAGAGGCGTGGTTTTACCATATTAACGAAAGTGATCTCATGTGCACTCAACAAAAAAGGCAAGGCCACATCAGAACTTATTCCAAAGGGCAAGAAACAGGGAAATCTGCGACCGGCCACATGTCGCACCCCTAAGATAATTTGAAAGATGAAGGCCCATGTCTCTTGATCAAATCCTGTAACTCGGAGGGACATTGCACTGTAATTAGGGATCTCTATGGTGTTTACAGTAGTAACAATTAACCAGGATTTGAATCTAGAGAAGTTGGCTAAGCAGCCTGTTTCCTAAACGCATTGCCACTAACAGGAGAAAGCTTTACCAGCTTTTAGCTGGTAAAAAGTGGATGTTTTTTTGTCTTTTTAGATGCGTACCTTTATCTAAGTGACTGCAACAAACCCTGGGCTATATATTACCGACCAAGGGGAGGATAAAAATTGGAAATTAGTATGGGGAAGCTAACTAAAATTTTCCCAATGATTTAATGAAAATAGCAAGCTACAGTTACAATGGCAAAGTAACCATTCGTCGTGTACATAAACATGTGCAAATCAACTCAGCGTATTATCAGACTAACGCCTGGATACCAATTTTCCATACAGAAATCCATGCTATCTACGAGTGGCACTATTTATATTTTGAGCTTAATAATTAAATCAAAGCAATTTATGCTTGAAAACTGCTTTATTGCTTTTCAAAATATTCTCCTTTTGCATCCGTTTGAACCATTTGTCAAAGTATTTGTTCCAGCCTTCTTGAGACACCTCCAAAACATGGTTTTTGAAGGCATCAACGACTTCTTCTGCCAACGAAAATCGTTGTCCACGTAATTTTTTCTTGATGTTCGGGAACAAAAATAAGTCATTGGGTGCCAAATCAGGACTGTATGGCGGATGACCAATCAATTCGATTTTTGAGCCTTCAAATACTCTGTTGTTAGACGAGATGTGTGCGCGCTAGCATTGTCATGATGAAGAACGATCCTACGGTTCTTGTTGGTTATCCTTACTTCACCGAAGGCTAATGGCAAACATAATGGTTGTGTACCATTTGGCATTGACCGTTTTACGCTCCTCTAAAGGCACTGTTGCACATGGCCAGTTTTGCTGAAAAAGCAGGCGACCATTTGCTTCGAAGTGCTTCGAGTGCGAACAACGTTTTTTGGATTTGCTTCATCTTGAAACGCCATTACAATTGACTGCTGTTTACGTTCCGGCTCATACGCATAGATCCATGATTCGTCACTTGTTAAATCTTATATAGATACGTCTTTTGAGGTACCGCCATTGTATTTTTTGAGCATTTTTGTACACCAATCGACACGAGCATCTTTTTGAGATTGCGTCAAATTATTTGGGATCAAACGAGGGGAAACCTTTTTCACGGCTAAATAATCATGCAATATTTTATGTATGCAGGTGGAACTAATGCCTAGAGTTGCCTCAATCTCACAATATGTTGCATGACGATCTTTCATTATTATGTTTTGCACAGCATTAGTGTTTTCTGGCACAACAACTGATTTCGGACGTCCTTCACGAACTTCATCATTGAGCGAACGGCGGCCACGATTAAATTCGTTATACCAGCGTTTCATAGTGGCAATGGATGGAGCTTTGTCGCCAAATGCGGAAATTAGTTGATTGATGCAGTTTTGTCTTGATAATCCACGTCGAAAGTCGTAATAAATTATTGCACGAACTTTTCACGAGTTAATTCCATGCTTTTGTTGTCGCACAATTTGCAAGTAAGTGTAAACAAAACAAATGACGCTCTATTGACAAAATGTTTGACGTGGATTATGGTGAAATGCATCACACTTTCCATTGGAAACGTCAGATGGTACCTACAACATTAAGGGTTGCAAGGCATAACATATAAATAGTGCCCCTCGTATGGTGCAAATGTAAATAAAATCTGGTTGCATCAGGATAAGGCATCAAGCCATACGTTTGCTTCAACCTACAAATTTTTGGAGAAAATAGAAGGAGAGAGAGATGGGAATACATTTCATACCTTTCAGTGACATCCCTGTTAAATCATCTGAAGCATCGCTGATGGAGTTTTGTGCATTTGGATTACTGAAAAGAGCCCTTGGTAGCGGACGGTAGCGATACAATACGTGAAAGTGCTGCATAACAGTAGTAAAGAAAACAATATTTCATTTCAAATTGTTGTACCGTAACGCAAATGGTAAATTGTTTTTACGTGATAAATTATCAATGTGTTCTGAAGGTTTTCCGCTTGGCAAACAGACAACTTGTAAATACACAATTGACAGTGTCAAGTCTTGCCAGGTCTTGCCAATTCTTGTCCAATTTTATCACATATTGAAAACTATTTGACAATTCTTCTTGTAAACTCTTGCATTGAAAACAAGGGGCTTTACGGTCAAAACTTCTTTTATTACTTTGTGATGCACAAATTCCCTTTTGTCATGTTCTGTTCTGTCATTCTACACAAAAATATATGAAAATGTATTCCAAAAAATAACATACGTTTTATATACAACTTCATTCATAATTTCTATGAGAGGAAAAAACAATCAGTCATCCGTAAAACAGTTAAATAAACGTTACAAATAATATTACAGTAGTACACTAGTACAATAAGTTAACCGATTATTCTTTAAACTAAGGAAATTGCACAACAGTCGCTAAAATAACATATTAATGCATTCACGAAAAGGTAAATAGATACACGCACCTACTCTTTGGCATAGATATTAACTCCACCTGCGAAGGCCAGTAGAATGCCTCCCAAAGCTGCGTTGACGGCAAGAATGGAAGCGAGTGTACCATATGAAACAAACAAGTAATACGTGTGTCCTTGGCAGCTCTAATAGAAATTTCTCTACAAGTATAGGCTTGGGAGTCCCCTAAACCCAAAAGAAAGCATTTTAAGAAAAAGGAGCGCAACAGAGTGTTGCATAACTCAAAAACAAAAAGTCGGATGAATGACAAATATGGAAATTTTCGCGGAAAAATGTTTGTTATAATTTTATGAAAAGAGAAATATATAATGACTTTGATTAAGTTGACATATATCTTACGTGAGGGATAAAATATATAACTTAATTTTTTGTGAATAATCTGAAGTCTCATTGTATAATTTTGTAATTCTGCATACGTAGGAGATCATAAGAGACAAAACGTTACGTGAGAAAAAATGTAGAGCTTATTAAAATCACGCAATTTCTGTAAAATACTTTTTTTTCGCAGCGTTAGCCGTTTTAGAAGTATTATATGTTGTGTGATTGCATTTTCCAAAATATAAATACCTCATCTGATGGAAGATGCTTGAAAGTTTGCAGTTATTCGTTCTTATGTTGCTCCGTAAAAATAAGTTACTGTGAATATAGGGCAGTTAGTTTATCTCTCCATGACTAGGAGATATGAATTAATTCCTGCTTGATTCCCATAAACATTTGAACTTTTCCACGATGTTTTACGAGGCTAACTGGTTACTGCTTAATTTGAAAGTTTTTAGGACAAAATTTTGTCGTGAATAACGTAAAGAGGAATTACTTTTGAATTAATACGATAATACATACGGTATGCATGTGAATTTGTAATAGGTAAAGCTGTGTGACTTTACCATACCAGGTATATCTCGTGCGTATCCATATCGAATAATGAATAAATGAAATATGTAACGTTATGCTTAATTGAGCCTGGCGTCTATAAAGCTGATCGTTATCCAACATTCAGCGTGAGGGGAACCTTATCCGTATAACTCACCCCGAGCGAGATTCGAACTTGGAGCCCTACACTACAGATAAGGGCAATATCTTCTTTGGATCTGTAAAGCAGGCAATCATACTGAAATTTCAGGAAAATCACTGGAGATCCGTCGACACTAAGACTCTCGGAGGGTTAAAGCAAAATTAGAACTGTCATCTCACTGATGCAAAATAGAAACTCACTGATTGTCTGTGGAGTTTTTGCCAGGACACTGTCAGTTGAAATAACATGGAATTATTACTTCACATCCATTCCATATGTCATAAAGCATACGAATCCGACCCTCGGCTCTCGTATTTCAGATCACTACAAAAGCTTGCAAAATTAAGTGGTTTTTTATTTGGTTATTAATGAGGCAGTATTTTTAACACTTAAATAATTTCAGTCTAATTATATAATATGTAAATTCAATAACGACCCTCCTTGAAGCAATATGTGTATGTAATAATTTGTAAAATGTATGTAACAGTCATTGCAAATGCTTATATTATTGTATCCATGTGTAATAATGTTATGCGAATATATTACGTAATTTAATAATGTAGGAGCTGTGAGAATAATAAGTTAAAAGTTGCTAACAATGAGGTAACCTTGAGTCGACTGCTGTTACGTTCCGGCTCATACGCATAGATTCATGATTCGTCATCTGTTACAATCTTATATACGTCTTTTGAGGTACCGCCATTGTATTTATTGAGCATTTTTGTACACCAATCGACACGAGCATCTTTTTGAGATTGCGTCACATTATGTGAGATCCAACGAGAGCAAACCTTTTTCACGGCTAAATAATCACGGAATATTTTATATATGCTGGTGGAACTAGTTCCTAGGGTTGCCTCAATTTCGCAATATGTCGCATGACGATCTTTCATTATTAGTTTTTGTACAGCATCAATGTTTTCTGGCACAACTTCACGAACTTCATCATTGAGTGAACGGCGGCCACGATTAAATTCGTTATACCAGCGTTTCACAGTGGCAAATGATAGAGCTTCGTCGCCAAATGTGGAAGTTAGTTGATCGATGCACTCTTGTCTTGATAATCCACGTCGAAAGTCGTAATAAATCATTGCACGAACATCTTCACGAGTTAATTTCATGTTTTTGTTGACACACAATTTTCAAGTTGGGTAAACAAAACAAATGACGCTATATTGACAAAATGTTTGAAGCAGATTATGGTAAAAAATATCAAACTTTCCATTTGAAATGTCAGATGGCTGCTACAACATTCAGGGTTGCCAGGGCTCAAAATATAAATAGTGCCCCCCGTAAAGGGAACGCGAATAGCCAAATGTTTAAGAACTGACATAAAATCACACACTGTTTCCAAACACCTGAATCTTGAAAGGACTGTAAAGAATGATCAAATAATGAACAACTCGAACCATTAACAACGGCTATCTCGGAAATGGCTAATGCAACATAAGTTATTTGGAATAAACTGTGTGCTCTAAAGAGATCTATATTTCTTGTGAAGCACGTTTTCGTCTATCACTTAAAGTTTACAAGATTATACAAAATTCTCTCTGAAAGAAGAGGACTTCAAAAGGCTATTTCCAAAAGATATTTGTCATATAAATGTCTTACATATATGCTATTTTAATAAGAATTTTTACAGCCATTTTTAGAAAATCAAAAGGGTGAGGGAATTTTCTTGATAACCTTCATGTCGCATATACCACTCAGAAGGAACAGACACACACATGGACATGTTACCAAAAATGCCTTATTTGGATTCAGAGCACCTCAAAACATGTATTTCTGGTGAAATCTCGGTGTAGCATTTTTAGGTGGAATGCAATAGTAGTAGAGAAAATAAATATGACAGTTTGGAAAAATTCAAATCTATAGAATGAATATCTTAGAAATGTTTGATGCCACATCAAAGTTATTTTAAATAAACTATTCTTTAAAGAGCGATGCAGCGAACTCTTATGGTTTACCAGTTACATTAAGTTATAAAAATTAATTCCGAATGAAGATCACTTAACAGGCTATTTCCAGAAAATCTAAGATATATATTTTATAATTCGTGTAAGGTGTTTTAAATATATGTTATTTTAATAAAAGTCCTTAGACCCATTTTTGGACAGAATAAAAAACATCGAAACACTTTTCGCAAAGGGATAAGGGATTTTCTCGAAAGTCATAGTGTCGCAACTTTGGACGATACTGAACTTGGATACCAAGTTTGGTATCTATCTGACATTTAGTTTTTGAGTTATGCTGTTCACACGCAGGCGCATACACACACACCACATGAATCTTTTCTAAACAAAACATGTTTGCTTTCTCTACTACGTAAGTAAGTAGGGGAAGTATTGTATTCCACCCAAAAATTCGATACCGATATTTCAGCGGAAATACATGTTTTGAGAGCCCCTTGAATAAAAAAATCTGATGTGTTACACTCACATGACTTTCTCTACTCTTGTACAATCTAATTTTACAAACGCCTATTCTCCATATGCTTCAAGTTAATCGAGATATCGAGATGTCAATCTTATTGGTAATTTTCTTGTAGATGCAAGGGAAATATCGTAGCTTTTAAGCGATAGTCAAATATTTTAACGCTGGTTGCTATGTGGCGCATTCCATTCTCTTTGCATGTCCAGGACATAAAAAAATCTGATGTGTTACACTCAGATGACTTTCTCTACTCTTGTACAAACTATTTTTACAAACGCTTATTGTTGATATGCTTCATGTTAAGCGAGATATCGAGATGTCAATCTTATTGGTAATTTTCTTGTAGATGCAAGGGGAATATGGTAGGCTTTGAGCGATAGTCAAATATTTTAACGCTCGTTGCTATGTGGCGCATTCCATTCTCTTTGCATGTCCAGGACATAAAAAAATCTGATGTGTTACACTCAGATGACTTTCTCTACTCTTGTACACACTATTTTTACAAACGCTTATTGTTGATATGCTTCATGTTAAGCGAGATATCGAGATGTCAATCTTATTGGTAATTTTCTTGTAGATGCAAGGGGAATATGGTAGGCTTTGAGCGATAGTCAAATATTTTAACGCTGGTTGCTATGTGGCGCATTCCATTCTCTTTGCAAGTCCAGGACATAAAAAAATGAATAGCGAATTTGAGAAAAAGTATAAGTATTGGAAAATTTAAGGGAATATCAAGCAATATCTCGAAAACGGTTCACTCAACAAAAGAAATGTATATGACATAAGTTGTGTATTTTAACGAGATCTACATTTTTTGCGTAGTAAAATGTTGTCTATCTCTTATGGTTTACCAGTTATGCAAAAGTCGTTCACAATGAAGAATACGTTTGGAGACATTCCCAGAAAATTCGAGATATACATTTCATTTCTCATGACATTATCTTAAACATATGACATTTTAATCAAAATCGTTAGAGCCATTTTTGAGAAAATTAAAATTTTCGAAAAATGTTCCATGTAAAGGGTAGTCTGGGGTGCGGGGATTTTCTTGAAAACCTTCGTGTCGCATCTCTAGAAGATACTGAACCTAAATGCCAAGTTTGGTGTTTATCCGACTGTTCGTTTTTGAGTTATGCTGTTCACAGACACACACACAGACACACACACACACACACACACACAGACACACACACACACAGACACACACACGGACATGTTTCCAGAAATGCTTTTTTTGGATTCAGGAGGTCTCAAAACATGTATTTCCGGGGAAATCTCGGTATCGAATTTTTGGGTGGAATGCAATACTTCCCCTACTTTACTATACGTAGTAGAGAAAGTAAAAATCTGATGTGTTACACTCACATGACTTTCTCTACTCTTGTACAAAGTATTTTTAAAACGCTTATTCTCCATCTTGTTCATGTTAATCGAGATAAACATTTGCAAACTCTACTCTTTGCTAATTTTCTTACAGATGTAGGGGAAAATATATTTACAAGGGCAATATAGAAAAACAGTAGCCTTTAAGCACATGCATATCTCTTAATAGCTGGTTGCTAGGTGCAGCACCATTCCCTTTGCCACAGATTATAACTCTTTGCATATCCAAGACAAAACAAGCAATATCTCGAAAATGGTTCACTCAACAAAAAATATGTATATGACATAAATTGTGTATTTTAACGCGATCTACATTTCTTTTGTAATAAAAGTTTGTCTATCTCTTATGGTTTACCAGTTATGCAAAAGTCGTTCACAATAAAGAATACTTTTGGAGACATTCCCAGGAAATTCAAGATATACATTTTATTTGTCATAAACATATCTTAAACATATGATATTTTAATCAAAATCGTTAGAGCCATTTTTGAGAAAATTAAAATTTTCGAAAAATCTTCCATGTAAAGGGTACTCTGGGGCGGGGGGATTTTCTTGAAAACCTTCGTGTCGCATCCTTGGAAGATACTAAACCCAAATACCAAGTTTGGTGTTCATCCGACTGTTCGTATCTGAGTTATGCTGTTCACAGACACACACACACACACACAGACACACAGACACACGACAGACAGACACACAGACACACACACGGACATGTTTCCGAAAATGCTTTTTTTGGATTCAGGGAGTCTCAAAACATGCATTTCCGGTGAAATCTCGGTATCGAAATTTTGGTTGGAATACAATACTTCCCCTACTTACTATACGTAGTAGAGAAAGTAAAAATGAATAACGAATTTGAGAAAAAGTATAAGTATTGGAAAATTTAAGGGAATAACAAGCAATATCTCGCAAACGGTTCACTCAACAAAAGAAATGTGTATGACATAAATTGTGTATTTTAACGCGATCTACATTTTTTGTGTAGTAAAATTTTGTCTATCTCTTATGGTTTACCAGTTATGAAAAAGTCGTTCATAATGAAGAATACTTTTGGAGACATTCCCAGAAAATTCGAGATATACATTTTAATTATCATGACAATATCTTAAACATATGATATTTTAATCAAAATCGTTAGAGCCGTTTTTGAGAAAATTAAAATTTTCGAAAAATGTTCCATGTAAAGGGTAGTCTGGGGTGGGGGGATTTTCTTGAAAACCTTCGTGTCGCATCTCTAGAAGATACTGAACCTAAATACCAAGTTTGGTGTTTATCCGACTGTTCGTTTTTGAATTATGCTGTTCACAGTCACACAGACAGACACACAGACACACAGACACACAGACAGACACACACACGGACATGTTTCCAAAAATGCTTTTTTTGGATTCAGTGAGTCTCAAAACATGTATTTCCGGAGAAATCTCGGTATCGAAATTTTGGGTGGAATACAATACTTCCCCTACTTACTATACGTAGTAGAGAAAGTAAAAATGAATAACGAATTTGAGAAAAAGTATAAGTATTGGAATATTTAAGGAAATAACAAGCAATATCTCGAAAACGGTTCACTCAACAAAAGAAATGTATATGACATAGGCTGTGTATTTTAACGCGATCTACATTTTTTGTGTAGTAAAATGTTGTCTATCTCTTATGGTTTACCAGTTATGCAAAAGTCGTTCACAATGAAGAATACTTTTGGAGACATTCCCAGAAAATTCAAGATATACATTTTATTTGTCATGAAAATATCTTAAACATATGATATTTTGTTCAAAATCGTTAGAGCCATTTTTGGGAAAATTAAAATTTTCCAAAAATCTTCCATGTAAAGGGTAGTCTGGGGTGGGGGGATTTTCTTGAAAACCTTCGTGTCGCATCTCTAGAAGATACTGAACCTAAATACCAAGTTTGGTGTTTATCCGACTGTTCGTTTCTGAGTTATGCTGTTCACAGACTCACACAGACACACACGGGCATGTTTCCAAAAATGTTTTTTTTGGATTCAGGGGATCTCAAAACATATATTTCCGGTGAAGTCTCGGTATCGAATTTTTGGGTGAAATACAATACTTCCACTACTTACTCTACGTAGTAGAGAAAGTAAAAATAATATGAGGATATTTAAGGAATTTAAGGGCGAAATGGATTAGGAGTTAAAAAATCTGATGTGTTACACTCACATGACTTTCTCTACTCTTGTACAAACTATTTTTACAAACGCTTATTCTCCATATGCTTCATTATTAATGGAGATATCGAGATGTCAATCTTATTGATAATTTTCTTGTAGATGCAAGGGGAATATGGTAGGTTTTAAGCGATAGTCAAATATTTTAACGCTGTTTGCTATGTGGCGCAATCCATTCTGTTTGCATGTCCAGAACATAACAAAAATGAATAACGAAGTTGAGAAAAAGTATAAGTATTGGAAAATATACGGGAATAACAAGCAATATCTCGCAAACGCTTCACTCAACAAAAGAAATGTATGTGACATAAATTATGTATTTTAACGCGATCTACATTTTTCGTGTAGTAAAATTTTGTCTATCTGTTATGGTTTTCCAGTTATGAAAAAGTCGTTCATAATGAAGAATACTTTTGGAGACATTCCCAGAAAATTCGAGATATACATTTTATTTGCCATGACAATATCTTAAACATATGATATTTTAATCAAAGTCGTTAGAGCCGTTTTTGAGAAAATTAAAATTTTCGAAAAATGTTCCATGTAAAGGGTAGTCTGGGGTGGGGGGATTTTCTTGAAAACCTTCGTGTCGCATCTCTGAAAGATACTGAACCTAAATACCAGGTTTGGTGTTTATCCGACTCTTCGTTTTTGAGTTATGCTGTTCACAGACACACAGACACACAGACAGACACACACACGGACATGTTTCCAAAAATGCTTTTTTTGGATTCAGTGAGTCTCAAAACATGTATTTCCGGTGAAATCTCGGTATCGAATTTTTGGGTGGAATGCAATACTTCCCCTACTTACTATACGTAGTAGAGAAAGTAAAAAGCATTTTTGGAAACATGTCCTTGTGTGTGTCTGTCTGTGAACAGAATAACTCAGAAACGAGCAGTCGGATAAACACCAAACTTGGTATTTAGCTTCAGTATCATTGAGAGATGCGACACGAAGGTTTTCAAGAAAATCCCCCACCCCAGATTACCCTTTACATGGAACATTTTTCGAAAATTTTAATTTTCTCAGAAATGGCTCTAACGATTTTGATTAAAATATCATATGTTTAAGATATTTTCATGTCAAATAAAATGTATATCTTGAATTTTCTGGGAATGTCTCCAAAAGTATTCTTCATTGTGAACGACTTTTGCATAACTGGTAAACCATAAGAGATAGACAAAATTTTACTACACAAAAAATGTAGATCGCGTTAAAATACACAATTTATGTCATATACATTTTTTTTTTGTTGAGTGAAATATTTTCGAGATATTGCTTCTTATTCCCTTAAATTTTTTGTTTTGGATATGCAAAGAGTATTAATCTGTGGGAAAGGTAATGGTGCTGCACCTAGCAACAAGCTATTTAGAGATATGTATATGCTTAAAGGCTACTGTATTTCCAAATTGCCCTTGTAAATATATATTCCCTTTACCTCTACAAGAAAATTAGCAATAAGATAGACTCTGCAAATGTTTATCTCGATTAACATTTAGTAGATGGAGAATAAGCGTTTGTATAAATAGTTTGTACAAGAGTAGAGAAAGTCATGCGAGTGTAACACATAAGATTTTTTTATTTAGGGGCTCTCAAATTTTTTATTAAATCTCGTTATTGAACTTTTTTTTATGGAAAGCAATATTTCATCTACATTCTATACAATGTAGGCATCTGACGAGAAAACATTTGCCTGGTGTTCTGCTCTCCGGAAGAGAGAGGGGGGATAGTACCACGTGCAGCTCACGATGATTACATGAATCGTTCTATCTGCATTAAAAACATCGCGCAAGGTTATTATCCCAGCGTGTTTCACTTGGAGCAGCGGGTGTTTTCTAGTGATTTATAAGATTATTTACTATGCCCAGTAAGAAAGGAAGAACTCTACCTAGTCAAGCTTGAGAAACAGTTGTAACGTTGTTAAAATCTGTGACGAGAAAGCAAACGAAAGCAACTATTCTTTCAGCATTGCTAGCAGAAGAGCGTATGTTTTCTAAGAGGCTTTAAGGTTTGTTGATAGCTATAGAATTGTTGGTTTCAACACATTCCTTACAGACAAATTCTTGCGAGTTGAACACAGTACACTCGAGTGCCGATATAAGCATAGTGGATTTGTTGGTAAGAAAAGGCTAAACGCTTGTGCCATTCCCAGCCCTTATCTAGTTCTAGCACTCCATTTAATGTATCTTAAAACTTGGAGATCTCTTTATAACGGGAAAAATGCAAGTCATTTGAGCAATTTAATGTCGTACCGGCATGTTGACATGGTAGTTCAGTTGGTTAGAGCAACCGGACGGAAACTGGAAGATCCATAGTTCAAATCCCGCTTTGGCATTAAATTTTTCAATCGTCTTGATTCTACTTTTCCAACCTCGTCCTATACACGTGGATAGGAAGAACAACTGTGTGGAAGAACAATTAATTGAGATGCAGATAATGATCAAGGCTGGATCTCTAGAACGAGATGTGGTTCGCCATTTCCAAATATGAACCCATTTTCAATAACTAACCAATTTCCTGGGCGAGTACTATGCTGGTTATTAGATCCATTATTGTGATTTTTCTACTGTCACCATTCTGATTTATGCTATCCTTAAATGACCGACAATAACTGATAGGATAGGACGAAATAACGGAGGTGTCACCTAGCACCTCGACCCCCAATGGAGCTTTTGTGCATACACCCCTGGGAGGAACCGATGAGGTGATGGAACCGCAGAAGACGTATGGGTTGCAGAGCAGGCCGGCGCCAGTCGGAAAAGACTCTTGACCACCCGGCCGCAGGAGGGTCGCTCGGAGACATTCCCTTTAGTGGGAATGGAGAAATATGACCCAACAGTGGACCTCGACAAGCTTCCCTCTAGCAGGGTCGAGAAGAAGTTCCTCTGCGCCATCTACCCGACATCTCACAGCCCCGGAGTCAGCCTGAAACATGAAAGGGAAATGAAATGAGAGAAGAAATGGGGAAGAGAGGAAATCGATGATAGAATATGCACTCCAGAATTCGCTTATGTGAACAATGGAAGACTACGAAAAACCCATAGAGTGGGCGGCCAACCGGGAACTCCGAATGCGAGTCGCACACTTTACCGATGCGCCAGCTCGCTCGGTGATAAACATGAAAATAGGCAATATACTTGACGTCCATTACCTGTATGCATGTCGGCAGTGCATGAAAGAGAGGTGCCATTTGTCTGAAGGAACACACATTTACACAATTTACACTGTTGAGAGAGGAGACGTTGAGTCAGCATTTTAACACTTAAATGATTTCAGTCTAATTATATAATATATAAATTCAATAACAGCCCACCATAAAGCAATATGTGTATATAACAACATATAAAAAGTGTATATTACAGTCATTGTTGACGTTTATATTATTGTATACATGTGTAATAATGTTATGTGAATGTATTACGTAATTTAATAATGTAGGAGCTGTGAGAATAATAGGTTAAAAGTTGCAAACAATGAGATAACCTTGAGGCAATAAAGAAATTGAAAGTTTAATAATCCAACTTGTGATTCTTGGAAGCAATAATGTAATTTTTGTGGCAGCCTATAAAATTGTCAATCAAGAATCAGAAAAAAGTTTAGTTAAATCAAGGTAAGTAGTATAGAATTGCGGGGACTGGCTCACTTAATATGCATGGAATGCAATTAATATGCTAATTAGCCCCCCGCCCCCTCCCCCACCCCCAGCTCCTTGGTAGTTTTACTTGCAGCTGAGGGCCATAAATCTTGTTGAGTACAATGGAAGCTTGACAGTTAAGCAATTAAGGCTGTCAATCAACTGTCAAAACGAACAAAGGGGTCATAAATTTAAGGTTCTGTAACAAAGGCGAGATGTTTTTCCTACCCCTCCCACATCAGGCCACTTCTGCACCTGGTCAGTTACCCACCCCCACTTGCATTGTTTGTCGAACACGTGGCATACTCATTCCACAAGCCAATAACAAAGCCGGTCCCTTTCCATTGTGTAAGAGATTCTATTGTGTGTGCCTTTCTATTGTCCTGGGCAAGACTAGTTTAGAAAGACACCTGCGGCGTTCCCATCCCACTACTCCATAACAAAGCCTGACCTTTTCCATTGTTTGACTGCCTGCTAGTTTAACAAAAGAATTCGAGGGTTGCTTTATACTCGTCCTGTCCTTGTTTGCGTGAAAGAGAGAGAAGTCTGTTTACCAACTCTGCATAACAACATCAGAGTTGGCCATCATGATTTTGCCTGAGGGTCTGTTCTCTCCGATGTTTTACGACCTCCTACGAATATACCCGAGCATAGTTAACAAGCATTATGTTTGGTTTATTTCAGGCAGCGACTGAAAAAGCGCCTAATATACATTTCATTACGTGCATTAAACCTCTGCGTGATATCCATAGATCGGTGTTCGATTCTTCCTGTAATCAAAAGTTTATTGCTAATGAGAAATTGATTGATAGATATTATTATATCATTACCCTAATTAATAAAAAAGTCGTTCAGAGAATTCTAGCTCGAGTCTTACCAAGTGAAACTCTAATGCGTAATAACTATTAAACTATGCACGGGCAGATTAAAAATGTATTTAACAAATATAATTTAATTTTTTATATATCATTACAATAATTAATATAAGGGTGTTCAGAGGGTTCTAGCTCGAATCTTGCCCCACGAAACTCTAATGCGCAATAACTATTAAACTATGCACGACCGGATTAAAATGTATTTAACAAATATAATTTAATTTTTATATATCATTACAATAATTAATAAAAAGGGTGTTCAGAGGGTCCTAGATCGAATCTGCGAAATTCTAATGCTCAATAACTATTAAACTATACAAGATCAGATTAAAATGCATTTAACAAATATAATTTAATTTTTATATATCATTACAATAATTAATAAAAGGGTGTTCAGGGGGTCCTAGATCGAATCTGCGAATCTCTAATGCTTAATAAATATTAAACTATGCGAGTTTTGGGCGGTCAGATTAAAACGTGTTTAACAAATATAATTTAATATACACATTACAATGTTTAACGAACTGTATTCTTAGGAACCAGAGGTCCATAGTTCGAATCCTGCCCTGCGAAACGCTATAATAACTATTAAGTTATTGAAGCAGCAGGCGGTCGGATTAAAATTGCATTTAACAACTTTCATTGTTTATATTAAAGCACCGCGGATACTTAGATATCCCAATGTCTAGACAACATTCTTTCTTCTTCTCCTCTCTTTTTCTTTCTATCTATCTCTTTCTTTCTCCACGACTTGTACACATTCAGGCGTTCACATATACACGAGCACTTGTACACACATCAGCAAACATACACTGGTGCACGCATGCAAGCACATACACACACATACATACACTAGTACACATACACACTAGTACATACACCAGTGCTCTTACACTCACACATACGCACACGACCACACACACACACATGCAAGCACACATGCCTGTTCACTTACACCCAACAGCACCAACCCCCACACGCACGCACCAACTCACGCGCATGTCCTAAATGAAAAGAGACAAAATGATGCAATAAAAACTAATTATAGCTCGGGATGCGACGCGTCATTTACGAATTGTTCGAAACTGGTCTGGAGGTATGGGCTCGAATCCTAGGAGTGATTACAAATTCATCTTCTAATAACTCCAAAACTAATTAAAATATAGACGGTAAATAAACTTTATTACTTTTATGTCATTAGTTCCTTTCTTGTGCATGTATATTAGAGTACCAGGCTCGATCCTTAATTTTAAAATCTCAATTATCTCGGAAACTAACAGTGATAGAGGAGCGGGCCAAAGCATGATTGTTAGCTCCTATGATGGGCAATTAATGCCTTATATAATTTCCAATCAGTTGTCCCTAGATCGAATCCAGATCTTTCAGTGACTTCCTTAATTTTCCACTGTACTCTAGAATATATCACTTAGATCGATGCTGTAACTGCATACATGACTTTTAAACATAAGGTAATGTTATAAATAATTTTGTTTCTGACCTTCTGAGTTCGAATACCGATTCAATGAAGTTTACTTATAAATTTAATAACAGTAAATAATTAAGACAAAGGCACCAAATAAACCTATTACGTTTATGTCATCAGATAATATCTTGCGGGTGTATATTAGGGTACCTGACGTCCAAGGTTCGATCCTTAAGTTTAAATCTCAATTATCGCAGAAACTAGCAGAGATAGAGCTGTAGACGAAAGCATGTTTGATAGCTCATACAATGAACAATTAATGCTGTATATAATTTTCAATCATTTGCCCCTAGTTCGAATCCCGATCTTTCAATGACTTCACTGATTTTCCTCTGTACTCTAGAATGTAACTGTATGCAGCTTTGTGTAACGACATTATGGATGTACTCTGTGTGTGTGAGAGAGAGAGCGAGAGAGGGAGAGAGAGAGCGAGAGGAAGTGAAACAATTAGGGATAGAAGTGCTGAAAGCCTCTGCGCATGCGCAGCAAGAGATGATGTCATTGGCTGCAATAATCACGTGACGTGTAAGCATCACAGCCATGATGACGTGCCGGCATCGCCTGGAGGGGGTTTAGATCCCTATATAAACAGATATCTGCCCATGTTAGAACTGTTGTGTACTTATTAACTTTACATTCAAGTTTTAAAGATTATTAAAAGCAACGTGAGCTGCAGGCCGTCTACACATTCAGCACATATCAAAACGTGGCAATGCAAGGTGAGTTTTACATAACTATACAAAATCACTGTTGGCTTTTACAATACATTTAATTTTGTTTAAACGTTACAGTACATGAAAGACGATTCGTTACAAAGAGCATCATATTTTCTAATCTGTGCTTTACATTCACACTGATTTCACTGCATACTCTTCTCCAGTTCACATGATTTTCGCCACACATTCTTCTTGCATAAACATTCATACGACTTTCCCCCTCATTCTTTGTTTCACTATACACTCACATGATTTCCTCTACTCATTCTTTGTTCCCCTGCAGGTTCATGCTTTGTTAACATTCACACGACTTTCTCTGCACATTCTTTGCTTCCATTAACATTCACATGATCTTCTCAACACATTCTTCTTACCAAAACATTCATATGATT
Source organism: Deroplatys truncata (assembly GCA_030765065.1). Lineage (NCBI taxonomy): Eukaryota > Metazoa > Arthropoda > Insecta > Mantodea > Mantidae > Deroplatys > Deroplatys truncata. The sequence goes on from CM060987.1 coordinate 53,588,626, forward strand.
TTCCCCACTCATTCTTTGTTTCACTATACATTCGCACACGATTTCCTCTACTCATTCTTTGGTTCTCTGCTGGCTCATCTTCAATGAACATTCACATGATTTTCTGTACTTATTCTTTGTTTCTCTACACATTCATAGGCTTACTTACAAAACATGCACACCCTAGTTGCAATATAAAGAAGTGTATAACTCGTTCAACTTGAATAATGTAGTGAAAATAATAATTCATGACAATGTCTGTTACAGATTGTTTACCTGATAGACTTAACAAGATGGTTGAAGAGCGTAGTTTCTTACCGACTCGTCGAGTTCAAGATCTCGAAATAGGTCTTAACTATGAGATAAAGTCCTTAAAGAGAGTTCAAACAAGATATGGTACCAGGATCGTATCTTCGCTGGAGGATTGTCAAGTGTTCTTGCCAGAGCGCTATAATTCGTAAACTGATCAAGAGATTGCAGAAATACCTGAACATATACCTCCAGTATAACGGCAAGACAGAGACGGGGAAATTTAAGACATGTAAATTGTCTTTTTTACATGCAAAGAAGGTGCGTAGAAGTGTCAAACTTAAGTATTGAATGTTCTCCCATTTCACAATGAAAAATTCATAAATAAAACAACTGACTCATTGATATTACATATAAAGTAACAAAAGATGCATATTATAGAATTTTATAAAAATTTTACGAAATTACAATATCAGATGCTTTGAGTTTAATTATATCTAGCGCATTGAAATAACTCTAAATATCCGAATGTTTATACAAATCTTTGTGCTTCTTTTTACATGTGCCATATGCTTCATTTTACATGTATCATAACAAAAAATGTAATTCTTTCCAGGTTGCCTTTACTTGACCAAGATACTTTTCTAAGACTTTCATTGTGCAATGTTTCAGGGTGTGCAATAAGAGGAAGAAGAAGAAGAATAGCCTGCTGCCATGCAAAGGATGCTGACGCTATTGGAGGGTGGAATAAGCACCATCGGCACCTACAAGAAACATTTCGGCAAGAAACGGGTGCTGAGACATCTACATCACCGAAACACATTAAGATAGGATCCTTATATAACATTACAGGGTATACAATGAAAAAATACGGTCAATTTTGTATACAATTTAATGCATGGCTGTGAGTTAGCCCGAACTAGTCTCCCTATATTCACTGAAATTAAGCATTGTGAGCAATAATTTAAGTGACTGTGAAAATACTTTAAGTAATGGTGAAATTTGTATTCTAAAAGACTTGAGCCCTGTATACATTAACAGCATTAAGACTGTTTGCCACGCTGGAATACAAATTATGAAAATAAAAAGACTTTCATTTAAATAATAAGGAAATTTGCATAACCTGCTGTTACAAGTGTAATGACATATACAGAAACAATGAGTCGGATGAGAAAGTGATGGAAATGTAAGATAAATAATAACAATAAAAGAATTAAGGTATGCTTTTACATAGTATTTTTATTCATTAAAAATCCTTGCATTCCTAATGAAAAATAAATCATTACAATGATTAGTTTAAGTTATGTCACAATGATCAAAAAGAGAACCGTCTTTAGATGCATTACTCGATCTTAAGTCAGAGCACCAAAAAGACAAATCACGGCTCCTCCATTTTAGATGCGGTGTCACTATTCAGGTAAATTCCTGTAACACAGCAGGTTGAGTATGCAGATCCGTTGTCCTAAATGGGTGAAACAGAGTCTTATCCAGCTTAACAGTCTTGAGATCTCAGCATCAGAAAGTCGAATCACAAGCCTTCTCCACTCGATGAGTACAGGTTTAACAACAGCATTCTCTTCACCCTGAGACGATGTAAAGTATATAAATGTTCAACTTGACAAGGGATTCTAAACTCGTTGTTAGAGTCCAGAACTGATGTATTATATGGTGAAAACACATGTTCCTCTTCTTAGTGATCTTGTCGTCGAATCTCGGTGTCATTGAGGTGTCGATAACATTGAAGATGCCCATGATTATAGGATTCTGAAGCCCAATAACTGTAGGAACTGCTGATTGCGTGATGTTAACTTGATGGGCGTCAAGGGCAGAGCATGATGTGTGCGTCGAATCATTCCATTATTATATCCTCGACGTCGTTGACTTCTTCTAAAATCTATAGGCATTATGCTTATCTCCTTGTTTCTAAAGGCAATGATATTGCTGTTAGGCTCCCCTGTTTGCTCTATGAAGCGGATGTTTATGAACAACAGGTAAAATTTGATTTGATGGTTCCTGTGAAATACGTTATCCAGCCGTAACAGATGGGAAAACTGGCAGATGGAGTGTCCACTTTTACTATCGAGGAAGGAGACTGATGCAATACTGCGCTAAATTCGTATGATGCTCAACCTAAATATATTCACTAGGATATCAGATTCAGACAGCTGATTAGATGGAATAACTTTGTCACTGAAGGGCCACAGAACGTTCCTATAGAACAATCACTGGAAAAAATCAAGAGTGAAAGGACACTTAATTTCAGCCTTCATTGTGTTATTATTAGGTCTAATAAAGAAGACATTCTCATCTACACCTAGCTTATCTCTGATGCATTCATTAATATCAGAAATCTCATAAGTTCCATCAGGTATATCAATGATCTTAATTTCATCAATGTGCATGTAATGAAATTGATTATTGCTCCTATCAACATTGGGAATTGAATAGAAGGTTTCAAAATTCAGTAGAGCTATCTCATAATGATACTTTGGATATAGCTGAAGAGGAGGATTCAGGTATGTAGTAAGCACAGCTCGTTGCCACTGACGGCAATAGTGTAACTTTTTGCGATAGAAATTGCCAGCACAAGTGCCCACAGATGACTGAGCTGAAACTCTGAAACCTCTTAGTGTTATACAGTACCTTAACATCTCTGAGGTACCTTTCTATCTCTTTTGGAGGCTTCAAGTTTCCAAAGCTGTCGAAATAAAATGACACGTTGCCATCCTTCTTTATAGCAACCCAATGAGTGCCTTCATTCTCTGAAGTATCGAGATTAACAATAATTCTCTCTCTGTAACGAGGTCTTGAGGGTAGCTGATCGATCATGTATACACCCCTAAAATGAGGAATCTTTAAACGTCTGGCATACAAGTCGAGGTCTATGTTACTCAATGTTTTTCCGAGACAAGTATAGCCCTCTGCCCGAGTTTTTTGAATTCCCTTTCAGGCTCTGTCTCCTCTTCGTTTCTGTGTTTCTTCCCTTATTCTGCTTCACTCGAAAACCTCTCCCTCTTGCTTCAATTTCTCTGTTACGTCTCATCATTTCAGCAAGTTGTTTATCTGCAGCTTTTTTCGTATTTACAGCTGTAGCAATTTGCGATGCACCTCCAGCGACGGCTCCTAGTGCAGCAATAATTGATATGAGCGGTAGAAATCCTCCTCGTTTCTTCTTTTTGGACCCTCCGCCAACAGATACCTTTCTCTCAATTTCTCTCTTATGCCTCATCATTTCGGCAAGTTGTTTATCTGCTGCCTTCTTCTTATTTACTGATGAGGCAATTTGGGCTGCACCTCCAGCAGCAGCGCCTAGAGCTGCAATAATTGGTATGAGAGGTAGAAATCCTCCTCGTTTCTTCTTCGTGGTTACTGCACCTGAAGCTACCTTTCCCTTCATAATTGCTGTTACTAGTCACGCTGCCAACTTTTTCACCTAATGTAACATCAGATGTTTGCACGCTTTTCCAACTCGTTTCAGCCAGATCTTGTCAGCAATGTTTCTCGAAGCAGAGACCTTATGCTGAGCGTTGGCAATGCCACAAAGATTACACGAATCGTCTAACGAAATGATTCAAGGGTCTCCTCTCTTTAATTTTTCTCTAGCTTTACCACGGTTCCTCAGCCTATGTAACCAGGTAAATGTACTTCAACGGTTGCAGGCTAGTGTGAGAGTTAATTAAACCGAAACCTCTTGCGAGCTTAACCACCTTAGCTCTCACGTTATACTAATCGATTTTTATTCAGGATAGTTCTTTTATACCTTCTCATTGGCGTATATACATTAAGAGCGATTTTATTTACTTTAGCTGTCAAGCTAGAGAGGATGAAACAAGAATGCTCACAGCCTATTGATATGTTAGGCTTTGAAAGCGACTTTAGATGTGAACTTAGTGGAAAACTGTTTCATGTCAATGTTCTTGATTTGCCTATCATGTAACCCATTCAGGGAAAAGGTGACCAGCAAAGGGAAAAATGTTACCAGCAAAGGGAAAAAACGTGACCAGCAAAGGGAAAAACGTGACCAGCAAGGGGAAAAAGGCGACAGCATAGGGAAAAATCTGACCAGCAAACGGAAAAAACGTGACCAGCAAAGGGAAAAATGTGACCAGCAAAGGGAAAAACGTGACCGGCATAGGGAAAAACGTTACCAGCAAAGGGACAAAGGTCACCAGCAACGGGAAAAACGTTACCAGCAAAGGGAAAAAGGTGACCAGCAAAGGGAAAAACGTGACCAGAAAAGGGAAAAAGGTGACCAGCAAAGGGAAAAACGTGACCAGCAAAGGGAAAAAGGTGACCGGCAAAGGGAAAAAGGTGACCAGCAAAGGGAAAAAGGTGACCAGCAAAGGGAAAAACGTGACCAGCAAAGGGAAAAAGGTGACTAGCAAAGGGAAAAACGTGACCAGCAAAGGGAATAATGCGACCAGCAAAGGGAATAATGCGACCAGCAAAGGAAAAACGTGACCAGCAAAGGGAAAAAGGTGACCAGCAAAGGGAAAAAAGGTGACCAGCAAAGGGAAAAACGTGACTAGCAAAGGGAAAAAGGTGACTAGCAAAGGGAAAAACGTGACCAGCAAAGGGAAAAAAGGTGACCAGCAAAGGGAAAAAAGGTGACCAGCAAAGGGAAAAAAAGGTGACCTGCAAAGGGAAAAATGTGACCAGCAAAGGAAAAAACGTGACCTGCAAAGGGAAAAATGTGACCAGCAAAGGGAAAAAGTGTGACCAGCAAAGGGAAAAAGTGTGACCAGCAAAGGGAAAAATGTGACCAGCAAAGGGAAAAATGTGACCAGCAAAGGGAAAAATGTGACCAGCAAAGGGAAAAATGTGACCAGCAAAGGGAAAAAGGCGACCAGTAAAGGGAAAAATGGGACCAGAAGAGGGAAAAACGTTACCTGCAAAGGGAAAAAGGTGACCAGCAAAGGGAAAAATGTGACCAGCAAAGGGAAAAAGGTGGCCAGCAAAGGGAAAAAAGGTGACCTGCAAAGGGAAAATGACCAGTATCTCCCTTAACTCTCGCATTCTCTGTGCTAACTATCAAGAAAACTTGTACTCTTACCTCTGTGAATCCATTTCTAGCTACTTGAATCTGCTTGTGCTTAATGAGATAGTTATAATTAACGGAATTACAACTATTATGCGCGAATGCTACAATATTTTGCTTAGTCTAATTCGGACATGGCTGTTTATATGCATCAAAACCTGAGTCCATATATAAATACATAAATGTTAAAAAATAGCTCAGTCTCGTGTTATCGAATACGAATTCAACATCTACAGTATACATTGACTAGTTTATATATACTGCTTGACCATGAACACTCACAAAGACGGACAATTACAGTCAATTTACGAGAATCTTGATTTTTCGTATGTTTCCCAAGGGGGGAGTAGTCGCTTTGTTAAGTGCTGCATATGTAATAGAACTATAAAAAACAGGACAATTTCAAGGCTTAAGCAACATAGGAGAAGATGCTGTAAAGCAATGACCAGCTGTGCATTGACTACAACACCCAAACGAGATCCTGAAATCTTCTCAAGTCCCGAAGAGCGGGATTCAAGATGTACCGTACTTGGAACCAGTTCAAGCGACCCTGTAATAACGTCAAGAGCTACCACTGATGAAGCAATGAGAGCAGTTTCTTTGAATGAGCAAGCTCTGAATAAACACACCAATGAAAGCAAGCATACTAGTGTCAACTCACCTAGATTAGAAGATATATCCAAAGCGAATACAGAGGAGATGCTATGCCGCTACACCGATCCTAATAATTTGGTAAACATGCTAAGGGTACTCATGAGGCTTCATACACCTGATAAAAATGACTTTTCCGATGCAATTAACGACATTATTCAGGATTTAAAGCTGGGTGGTTTTATAGCGTGATTAGCATCTGCAGATACTTGAAACCATGAAAGAGTTAGAAAGATTCCTCATATTAGGATGCGAATGTCTTCTTTATTAGATCAGTGAATAATAATAATAAAAATGTCATTAAAATGTCCTTTCACTCTTGATTTTTTCCAGTGATTGTTCTATAGGAACGTTCTGTGGCCCTTCAGTGACAAAGTTATTCCATCTAATCAGCTGTCTGAATCTGATTTCCTAGTGAATATATTTAGGTTGAGCATCATACGAATTTAGCGCAGTATTGCATCAGTCTCCTTCCTCGATAGTAAAAGTGGACACTCCATCTGCCAGTTTTCCCATCTGTTACGGCTGGATAACGTATTTCACAGGAACCATCAAATCAAATTTTACCTGTTGTTCATAAACATCCGCTTCATAGAGCAAACAGGGGAGCCTAACAGCAATATCATTGCCTTTAGAAACAAGGAGATAAGCATAATGCCTATAGATTTTAGAAGAAGTCAACGACGTCGAGGATATAATAATGGAATGATTCGACGCACACATCATGCTCTGCCCTTGACGCCCATCAAGTTAACATCACGCAATCAGCAGTTCCTACAGTTATTGGGCTTCAGAATCCTATAATCATGGGCATCTTCAATGTTATCGACACCTCAATGACACCGAGATTCGACGACAAGATCACTAAGAAGAGGAACATGTGTTTTCACCATATAATACATCAGTTCTGGACTCTAACAACGAGTTTAGAATCCCTTGTCAAGTTGAACATTTATGTACTTTACATCGTCTCAGGGTGAAAAGAATGCTGTTGTTAAACCTGTACTCATCGAAAGGAGAAGGCTTGTGATTCGACTTTCTGATGCTGAGATCTCAAGACTGTTAAGCTGGATAAGACTCTGTTTCACCCATTTAGGACAACGGATCTGCATACTCAACCTGCTGTGTTACAGGAATTTACCTGAATAGTGACACCGCATCTAAAATGGAGGAGCCGTGATTTGTATTTTTGGTGCTCTGACTAAAGATCGAGTAATGCATCTAAAGACGGTTCTCTTTTTGATCATTGTGACATAACTTAAACTAATCATTGTAATGATATATTTTTCATTAGGAATGCAAGGAGTTTTAATGAATAAAAACACTATGTAAAAGCATACCTTAATTCTTTTATTGTTATTATTTATCTTACATTTCCATCACTTTCTCATCCGACTCATTGTTTCTGTATATGTCATTACACTTGTAACAGCAGGTTATGCAAATTTCCTTATTATTTAAATGAAAGTCTTTTTATTTTCATAATTTGTATTCCAGCGTGGCAAACAGTCTTAATGCTGTTAATGTATACAGGGCTCAAGTCTTTTAGAATACAAATTTCACCATTACTTAAAGTATTTTCACAGTCACTTAAATTATTGCTCACAATGCTTAATTTCAGTGAATATAGGGAGACTAGTTCGAGCTAACTCTCAGCCATGCATTGAATTGTATACAAAATTGACCGTATTTTTTCATTGTATACCCTGTAATGTTATATAAGGATCCTGTCTTAATGTGTTTCGGTGATGTAGATGTCTCAGCACCCGTTTCTTGCCGAAATGTTTCTTGTAGGTGCCGATGGTGCTTATTCCACCCTCCAATAGCGTCAGCATCCTTGCATGGCAGCAGGCTATTCTTCTTCTTCTTCCTCTTATTGCACACCCTGAAACATTGCACAATGAAAGTTTTAGAAAACTATCTTGGTCAAGTAAAGGCAACCTGGAAATAATTACATTTTTTGTTATGATACATGTAAAATGAAGCATACGGCACATGTAAAAAGAAGCACAAAGATTTGTATAAACATTCGGATATTTAGAGTTATTTCAATGCGCTAGATACAATTAAACTCAAAGCATGTGATATTGTAGTTTCGTAAAATTTTTATAAAATTCTATAATATGAATCTTTTGTATCTGTATATGTAATATCAATGAGTCAGTTGTTTTATTTATGAATTTTTCATTGTGAAATGGGAAAACATTCAATACTTAAGTTTGACACTTCTACGCACCTTCTTTGCATGTAAAAAAGACAATTTACATGTCTTAAATTTCCCCGTCTCTGTCATGCCGTTATACTGGAGGTATATGTTCCCAGGTATTTCTGCAATCTCTTGATCAGTTAACGAATTATAGCGCTCTGGCAAGAACACTTGACAATCCTCCAGCGAAGATACGATCCTGGTACCATATCTTGTTTGAACTCTCTTTAAGGACTTTATCTCATAGTTAAGACCTATTTCGAGATCTTGAACTCGACGAGTCGGTAAGAAACTACGCTCTTCAACCATCTTCTTAAGTCTATCAGGTAAACAATCTGTAACAGACATTGTCATGAATTATTATTTTCACTACATTATTCAAGTTGAAGAACGAGTTATACACTTCTTTATATTAGAACTAGGGTGTGCATGTTTTGTAAGTAAGCCTATGAATGTGTAGAGAAACAAGGAATAAGTACAGAAAATCATGTGAATGTTCATTGAAGATGAGCCAGCAGAGAACCAAAGAATGAGTAGAGGAAATCGTGTGCGAATGTATAGTGAAACAAAGAATGAGTGGGGAAAATCATATGAACGTTTAGGTAAGAAGAATGTGTTGAGAAGATCATGTGAATGTTAATGGAAGCAAAGAATGTGCAGAGAAAGTCGTGTGAATGTTAACAAAGCATGAACCTGCAGGGGAACAAAGAATGAGTAGAGGAAATCATGTGAGTGTATAGTGAAACAAAGAATGAGGGGGAAAGTCGTATGAATGTTTATGCAAGAAGAATGTGTGGCGAAAATCATGTGAACTGGAGAAGAGTATGCAGTGAAATCAATGTGAATGTAAAGCACAGATTAGAAAATATGATGCTCTTTGTAACGAATCGTCTTTCATGTACTGTAACGTTAAAACAAAATTAAATGTATTGTAAAAGCCAACAGTGATTTTGTATAGTTATGTAAAACTCACCTTGCATTGCCACGTTTTGATATGTGCTGAATGTGTAGACGGCCTGCAGCTCACGTTGCTTTTAATGATCTTTAAAACTTGAATGTAAAGTTAATAAGTACACAACAGTTCTAACATGGGCAGATATCTGTTTATATAGGGATCTAAACCCCCTCCAGGCGATGCCGGCACGTCATCATGGCTGTGATGCTTACACGTCACGTGATTATTGCAGCCAATGACATCATCTCTTGCTGCGCATGCGCAGAGGCTTTCAGCACTTCTATCCCTACTTGATTCACTTCCTCTCGCTCTCTCTCTCTCTCCCTCTCTCGCTCTCTCTCTCACACACACAGAGTACATCCATAATGTCGTTACACAAAGCTGCATAAAGTTACATTCTAGAGTACAGAGGAAAATCAGTGAAGTCATTGAAAGATCGGGATTCGAACTAGGGGCAAATGATTGAAAATTATATACAGCATTAATTGTTCATTGTATGAGCTATCAAACATGCTTTCGTCTACAGCTCTATCTCTGCTAGTTTCTGCGATAATTGAGATTTAAACTTAAGGATCGAACCTTGGACGTCAGGTACCCTAATATACACCCGCAAGATATTATCTGATGACATAAACGTAATAGGTTTATTTGGTGCCTTTGTCTTAATTATTTACTGTTATTAAATTTATAAGTAAACTTCATTGAATCGGTATTCGAACTCAGAACGTCAGAAACAAAATTATTTATAATATTACCTTATGTTTAAAAGTCATGTATGCAGTTACAGCATCGATCTAAGTGATATATTCTAGAGTACAGTGGAAAATTAAGGAAGTCACTGAAAGATCTGGATTCGATCTAGGGACAACTGATTGGAAATTATATAAGGCATTAATTGCCCATCATAGGAGCTAACAATCATGCTTTGGCCCGCTCCTCTATCACTGTTAGTTTCCGAGATAATTGAGATTTTAAAATTAAGGATCGAGCCTGGTACTCTAATATACATGCACAAGAAAGGAACTAATGACATAAAAGTAATAAAGTTTATTTACCGTCTTTATTTTAATTAGTTTTGGAGTTATTAGAAGATGAATTTGTAATCACTCCTAGGATTCGAGCCCATACCTCCAGACCAGTTTCGAACAATTCGTAAATGACGCGTCGCATCCCGAGCTATAATTAGTTTTTATTGCATCATTTTGTCTCTTTTCATTTAGGACATGCGCGTGAGTTGGTGCGTGCGTGTGGGGGTTGGTGCTGTTGGGTGTAAGTGAACAGGCATGTGTGCTTGCATGTGTGTGTGTGTGGTCGTGTGCGTATGTGTGAGTGTAAGAGCACTGGTGTATGTATGTATACGCATGAGGTGCGTGAATGCGTGTGTGTACTAGTGTATGTATGTATGTATGTGTGTGTGTGTTGGTGTATGAATGTGCGTGTGTGTATGTGCTTGCATGCGTGCACCAGTATATGTTTGCTGATGTGTGTACAAGTGCTTGTGTATATGTGAACGCCTGAATGTGTACAAGTCGTGGAGAAAGAAAGAGATAGATAGAAAGAAAAAGAGAGGAGAAGAAGAAAGAATGTTGTCTAGGCATTGGGATATCTAGGTATCCGCGGTGGTTTAATATAAACAATGATAGTTGTTAAATGCAATTTTAATCCGACCGCCTGCTGCTTCAATAACTTAATAGTTATTATAGCGTTTCGCAGGGCAGGATTCGAACTATGGACCTCTGGTTCCTAAGAATACAGTTCGTTAAACATTGTAATGTGTATATTAAATTATATTTGTTAAACACGTTTTAATCTGACCGCCCAATACTCGCATAGTTTAATATTTATTAAGCATTAGAGATTCGCAGATTCGATCTAGGACCCCCTGAACACCCTTTTATTAATTATTGTAATGATATATAAAAATTAAATTATATTTGTTAAATGCATTTTAATCTGATCTTGCATAGTTTAATAGTTATTGAGCATTAGAATTTCGCAGATTCAATCTAGGACCCTCTGAACACCCTTTTTATTAATTATTGTAATGATATATAAAAATTAAATTATATTTGTTAAATACATTTTTAATCTGCCCGTGCATAGTTTAATAGTTATTACGCATTAGAGTTTCACTTGGTAAGACTCGAGCTAGAATTCTCTGAACGCCTTTTTTATTAATTAGGGTAATGATATAATAATATCAATCAACAATTTCTCATTAGCAATAAACTTTTGATTACAGTAAGAATCGAACACCGATCTATGGATATCACGCAGAGGTTTAATGCACATAATGAAATCTATATTAGGCGCTTTTTCAGTCACTGCCTGAAATAAACCAAACATAATGCTTGTTAACTATGTTCGGGTATATTCGTAGGAGGTCGTAAAACATCGGAGAGAACAGACCCTCAGGCAAAATCATGATGGCCAACTCTGATGTTGTTATGCAGAGTTGGTAAACAGACTTCTCTCTCTTTCACGCATACAAGGACAGGACGAGTATAAAGCAACCCTCGAATTTTTTTGTTAAACTAGCAGGCAGTCAAACAATGGAAAAGGTCAGGCTTTGTTATGGAGTAGTGGGATGGGAACGCCGCAGGTGTCTTTCTAAACTAGTCTTGCCCAGGACAATAGAAAGGCACACACAATAGAATCTCTTACACAATGGAAAGGGTCAGGCTTTGTTATGGAGTAGTGGGATGGGAACGCCGCAGGTGTCTTTCTAAACTAGTCTTGCCCAGGACAATAGAAAGGCACACACAATAGAATCTCTTACACAATGGAAAGGGACCGGCTTTGTTATTGGCTTGTGGAATGAGTATGCCACGTGTTCGACAAACAATGCAAGTGGGGATGGGTAACTGACCAGGTGCAGAAGTGGCCTGATGTGGGAGGGGTAGGAAAAACATCTCGCCTTTGTTACAGAACCTTAAATTTATGACCCCTTTGTTCGTTTTGACAGTTGATTGACAGCCTTAATTGCTTAACTGTACTCAACATTGTACTTCCATTGTACTCAACAAGATTTATGGCCCTCAGCTGCAAGTAAAACTACCAAGGAGCTGGGGGCGGGGGGCTAATTAGCATATTAATTGCATTCCATGCATATTAAGTGAGCCAGTCCCCGCAATTCTATACTACTAAGGTATTCTATTGGACTAGAATTAGCCGATCAGAAAATAAAATGGAGCAACATTTACAAATTCAGAAGTCAGTTTCTTGTAGACAGTGTTCCTAACTGGACGCGAGATGCGTCCTCGAGAAATTTAATACGTATTTTGTGTGAGACATATATAGTTCACGTGTTAAAAAGTGTCAAGTAATTAATAAAAAAATCACAGCTCTCTCTCTCTCTCTCTCTCTCTCTCTATATCAGTGAAGTGTTATTTAAATCGTGTCGAGGATTAATAAAAGGAGTGAAGTAAAATTATAATCTGTGTAAGCCTACATTCTTTAGTCGCACCACTCAATTATAAGACATTCATGTCTCTAAAAATAAATACTGACGCAGCCGAGGCAAATATAAATATAATATTTAAAGGAACAGTCAAAATTACAAAGTTAATATTTTTAAACTTGGGGCAAAGGCCACAGGAAGGTGCATTTTAGGGGGGGCGAAGGCTACCGGAAACTTTTTACCATACGTGGGGTTGGAACTACTACAAGTTCGGCTCCCCAACAGTCGAAATATAATACACATTCAAATTGGCGTCCACACGTGGGGCTGAAACTATCCTTCTTCATTGTGTGAAGATTTTGGCAGCTCAGCACAACAAAACATCTTATATAATGCATTCATATGACTTTCTTTATTCATTCTTCTACAAACTATTCTTACCAAAGCTGATTATTCTATCTACATTTTGATAATGAAAATGAAATTTCAATTCACATTTACACTTTTTTTCATACCAACCGGTAGGTAAAACGATAGTCAGATTTTTAAAGAGCATGTCGGTATGCGATGGCTTTGAAATTTCATGCTGTTTAGAAATAGCCCACGAGAAATAAACGAATAGCGACTTCACTAGTTGAGAAAGGTATTTGAAAATTCAAACCAATAACGAGGAATATCTCGGAAATTAACCGAATTGTTTTATTTAGGAATTATATACCATCATTGTTTTCCTACAACACGTTCATGATTTTATTTCTTCATAATTGTTTTCGTCTGTTAGTCCTCTAAACATCCAGGATCTTCTTGAATCATTGGTTTTTCCGGGGTTTCCTCGGGTCGTTAGGCGAATGCTGGTAAGGATCATTACATCCCCCGAATTTCCGTCCCTATATTTCACCTCCTTTCTCTTTTCACTTCACCTTTCGTCTGCTTGGTGTGTTTCAGGGTTAAAAGTGTCGACGGTAGTCTCGGCGTTGCATGGCAGGGGAAAAGGATGCTCTATGTAACCCTTCGTACCTGGACTGGGGCGGTCTCTGAGTCCCAGGTCCCCCAGGGGATGTACAATCCCGCAGAGGGGGAGGGAACCGGTTGCACCAGCAGCCATTCTATCTAAAAGGCAGGGACTCTGCCCTCTGCCCTGTCGTGCCTCCTGATCCGGCCTCACTCATCTTATCTCACCTTACGCCTCCCTCCCGGGGGGCAGCCTGCCAGAGGCTTCAAACACAAAGGATCTTGTAGGTGGAGGTACCAAGTACCCCACCGAATGTAGCCCTAGTTCTATTTCTCTATATGTCATCCTTCTTCGAACCCCATCCATTCATCCATTGTTCTCTTGGTCTTCCTCGTTCTCTGTTGCTTCAATTTGCCATTTTAGCACCATTTTTACTATTCTTTCTTACTTAGTTAACCTAGATCCAGTTAAGGTCCTTTTCCAGGACAAATAGGGGAGTGATAGAGGAGTAACACCTCCTTACAACACCAGGGCTCATTTGGCCCAGATGATAGCACGTTCTAGGGTCCCTTGTCAGGATACGATAGCTGCTGCCTTGCAGTTCGGCATTGCCTCGTCAGAGGCTAAAGGAAGAATACCTTGAATAAAAATAACCTGGTTCTCCAGGGTGGGGGTTGTAACAACGAATCAGCTCCCCGTATTATGAAAACAAACATACAATGTTAAAACACCCTAATAATAATAATCCATCATTATAATAACTTGACATACGTTTTGTGCTTTAATGGGGTCTACATTTTTTGTGTAATTTTACGATTATTAATTATATAAAAGTCATTAAAAGTTAAGAGGACTTCAGAAGGTATTCACAGAAAATTCAAGATATGCATTTCATTTGTCATAAAGCTATCTTAAGCATATGGTATTTTAATCAAAGTCATTATAGATGTATTTGAGAAAATTAAACGTAACGAAACATGTTCCATAGTTTGGAGTGAGGTAATTTTCTTGAAAATTTTCGACTCTCATCCTTGGAAAATGCTGAACTTAAATGCCAAGTTTGATCTCGTACAACAGATTTCATTTTTGAGTAATGCTTTTCACGCATGCGCGCACACATACATACACGCCCACATGTTTTTCTAAAAATGCTATTTTTTGTAGTCTCAAAACTTGTGAAATTTCGGTTCGAATTTTTGGATAGTAGGGTAAAGCTTTGAAGACGCCATAGGTAGATTCTTACACGAGGGCACATGGCGCTCTCTAGGAGTATTACGGGCTCACAGCTGCTAAGGTTGGAATTAATTGTACCAGATGTGCCCTAAACCCGCCCGACATAGCTCACCAATAAATTTCCTGGGAACTGTATCTTAATATGACGTTGTACACTAACATTTCTCTGCTGGTAAATGCTACCGTTTTGTGCGAATTCGAAAGCCTGTTCCGTTAAAAAAATTCAAGCTCCACTTCATGGAGTCAGTTTAATTTCTATTAAGAATTAAGAGATTTGCAAACATAACTATGTTCCCAAATGCAAAGGGCGCTTAGAAATTTTGAAAGTGCAACTACTGACTTCCTAATTAGGGCTTTCATTTGGGGAAACAATACTTCTGTCTAGCTGTCGTTTTTCTTCTTTATTTGATTACCCACCTCTTTGTAGGACTTACACCCCTGAGGACTTGGGTCAGTAGCCCTTTATGGAACAAACAAACTTTGAATCATAGCGATCCAGGATGGGTGATCAGTCAAATGCCAGATATGGCAGTGAAGAAGAATGAAATGAAACGTAATGATAAAAGGAGTGACTGGATAATTCGCGGATCAAATTGTCCAACCCAGTATTCGCCTTCGGTCAGATTGGTCGGTGTCCCGGGGGTTTGAACCCTAGACCTCCCAAATGCGAGCCACAGACGTCACTGTATGAGCCATCCCGCTCCATCTAGCTCTATCCGTACAGAAATAAATTTACCAAACACTTATATTTATAACCAAGTTTTCTATTTTCTTGGATCAGTACTTCTGCAGACTACGCTAACAATTCCTTTGGAGAAAACTAAGTCGCAGGGAACAACAATCTTACTAAAGATTATGACGTAAGAATATGAAAACTCTTTAATACCTTCATTAAATCATGGTTTTAGTTTTCTTAATAGCACCGCTGATTCTGTCCACAGTTCATGCCGTAATGAAGCAAACTCGAGCAACTGCTGTGAGAAAGAGGGAGAAAAGGCGTCCAAACCGTAATTTAATTGCTTTACATCCAAGAATAATTTAATATTTTGCTGCATTGAAGTTCCGCGTTTATATCAAGAAGCGGGCGGAAACGTAAATTAACGGATTGTTTATATTATATTTAAATCTTAAGCAGTTCTGTGTATTTTAAATAGAATTCTGAGGGCTTTTATTTCGACGTTTGCTGAAACAGATGATAACCCATTTTTAATTATTTCGAAATCGTCTGTTTTCTAATGCCCCTCCCCGAAAAACCAAGCATTTTAGTAATTGCCATTTATAGGTTATACAAAATCGCATTGAAGCCTTGGATAACTGGTGGTATACGTCCTGATTTTACTTCCGTCATTCATAGTTAATGCATTTTAATTTATACTAAAGGATTCAAAATTTTCTTAGTTTAGAGAAAGTATGAATGAAATAAGAATTTTATTTTATTTTAGCAAGTAATAAATCCTTTTCGATTACTTTGATTTAATATATTGCTAAACTTCGCATATATGCAGGGTTATTCAAAAAGAAGGAACGGATTTTAAATATACATTTTTAATGAAAGACAATAGATAGCGACACATAGACACATCATTGATAGATGAAAGTTCAAAGTTTTAAACCCCATCTATTATTTCCATTCAGTACCTACAGTGGCGCTGTGTTTATTTACGAGGAAATAGCGACGCCACAGGAAAAGTTGTTTTGTGTGCTGCAAAGATTGAATCCATTGTATCATTACAGCGCACATTTCGTTGTAAGTTCAACAACGAGCCGCCTCGTCATAAAATATTGCAATTGATACAGTAAATTCGTAGAAAATGGTTGCGTAAGTAAGCGGAAAAGCACTGGTCGTCCCCCCATAACAAATGGTGCTCATTTTGAACAAACAAAATACAATTTTGAACTTTTCTCTATTCAGATGTATCGCACGTGTCGCCATCTATTGTCGTTCATTAGAAATAAATATTTAAAGTCTGTTCCTTCTTTCTGAATAACCCTGTATATACAGAGTGGACTATTATAGTTGAGACTGTACAATATATAAACTAAGCGTTGTAGAAAGAAATACCTTGAATAAAAGTTGCTTGATATTATGGGGGAAAGTAAATGTCATTAGTCGTGTTCCCATTTAAAAAAAATTACATTGACCCTAAATGACTATCATAACGTCCTACAAACAAAACAGTACTAATGGTATCTACTTTCCCCCATAATATCAAGCAACTTTTATGAAAGACTTTCTACAACGCTTAGTTTTGGAGATATTGTACTGTCTCAACTTAAATAGTCCACCCTGCATATTTATTTATTTAACCAAACGGAAGCATTAGAAAGCGATTTTAAATCGCAATGGAGACACGTTGGGACCTCAGATGGTCAAGCTGCCTGTTGAATTTGCACCTTCTCTACTACTAATCTATGGCGAGCACACAAAGTATTGCACTCTACCCAAAATTGACCATGCGAGGTGGCGCCGCGGTAACGTGCCCTATAGCCTCCTGTTCCTTCACTTCATCCCTCTACTACGTATAGTAAGTAGGGGAATTATTGTATTCCACCCAAAAATTCGATACCGAGATTTCACCGGAAATATATGTTTTGAGACCGCCTGAATCCAAAAAAAGCATTTTTGGAAACATGTCGGTGTGTGTGTCCGTGTGTCTGTATGTCTGTGTGTGTGTGTCTGTCTGTGTGTGTTTGTGTGTGTCTGTCTGTGAACAGCATAACTCAGAAACGAACAGTCGGATAAACACCAAATTTGGTATTTAGGTTCAGTATCTTCCAGAGATGCGACACGAAGGTTTTCAAGAAAATCCCCCCGCCCCAGAGTACCCTTTACATGGAACATTATTCGAAAATTTTAATTTTCTCAAAAATGGCTCTAACGATTTTGATTAAAATATCATATGTTTAAGATATTTTCATGAAAAATAAAATGTATATCTTGAATTTTCTGGGAATGCCTCCAAAAGTATTCTTCATTGTGAACGACTTTTGCATAACTGGTAAACCATAAGAGATAGACAAAATTTTACTACACAAAAAATGTAGATCGCGTTAAAATCCACAATTTATGTCATATACATTTGTTTTGTTGAGTGAACCATTTTCGAGATATTGCTTGTTATTCCCTTAAATTTTTCAATACTTATTTTCTCGAATGGGAATTCGTTATTCATTTTTTTGTCTTGGATATGCAAAGAGTATTAATCTGTGGCAAAGGGAATGGTGCTGCACCTAGCAACCAGCTATTAAGAGATATGTATGTGCTTAAAGGCTACTATATTTCTATATTGCCCTTGTAAATATATATTCCCCTTACATCTACAAGTAAATTAGCAATAAGATAAGAGTCTGGAAATGTTTATTTCGATTAACATGAAGTAGATGGAGAATAAGCGTTTGTAAAAATAGTTTGTACAAGAGTAGAGAGAGTCATGTGAGAGTAACACATCAGATTTTTTTTATGTCCTGGACCTGCAAAGAGAATGGAATGCGCCACATAGCAACCAGCTCTTAAAAGATTTGACTATCGCTTATAACCTACCATATTCCCCATGCATCTACAAGAAAATTAGCAATAAAATTAACATCTCGATATTTCGATTAACATGAAGCATATGGAGATTAAACGTTTGTAAAAATAGTTTGTACAAGAGTAGAGAAAGTCACGTGAGTGTAACACATCAGATTTTTTTATTTGTTTTTTCATTTAGGACAATATAATATTTACTTATTTCTTAATTAGTTTGAAAACGAAAAGGAGTTTGTTTCAGTTCTTATGTGTGAGCATAAATGGCTTGAAATCAAATAAGCCTTATAATTTGGAAATTATAATATGCGTAATAAAAATTGTGTTTTTGTGAAAAAAAATAAAATTATGCTCGGGATACGAACCTTAGTAAGCCTCAATACTATGTGCTTGTTTTTAACCGCTCGGCTGTCGGCGTATATTCAGTACCTGGGACTCGGTATGAAAGGTGACAATAGAATGAAGTTACAGGTACGTATCCCGAGGCACCATTGTGAACCGGCCGCGGAGACGATTTGAACATACGCTTCGATTTTGTACATCTTATTCTGTATTACCACGAGTGCTAAATGATTAATGTTCTCCTCACTCGTTCTTAATAATGTAACAGACTGTCCGACTGATTTAGCGTTTGGATTTACGGTAAAACTCATGACCAAAAAAAAAAAAAAACCAAGAAAGTCCTGTTTTAGCGTAGTGATACAATTCTATTGCAAGAGATTGCTACCCGAAACCTTAACGGGGTTATACGCTTATGGATCCATCTCTATATAAAGAACAGGCATAGGAGTTCTTAAGCAATTGGCTTCAAGTTGTCTGCTAGTTGGCCACGATATGAATGCATTCATTGAGAAGAGGAACTAAACAGTTACGAAACAAGTGGGAAGGACTGTCAAGAACAGAAAACATCCGCAGTTCCTAGTTGCGTTTACTATCGGGGCTGTAGAATGCAAATGCAGTAGTGTTTTTCATTGTGAAACTATACATTCCCCTATCGCCTTGCTCCTCACTCCCCTCTGATCGCTAGCCTTGATGACGTTAGGCATTGTCAACAAAAACAGTGGTGCCCTCCTCCAAGCGCACTCCTATCGTTGCTGTCTAATAAGTATCCATACAAAGAATGTAAACGGGAACCAAGGGTCACTGACCGCAGATAAACACGGTCTGGCGAGTGTTGTCTGGAAACACTGACAGGCTTTACGAGGGATGGAGGCGGTTTGTAAATAAGACATCACTGCGTAAACTTGACTTCATTTCTTTTCGTCCTGCCTTTAATGCCTGAAAATGTCTTATGCCGAGAAATCATTCAGCAGTCCTTGTCACTTGAGGCAGTATTTTTAACACTTAAAGATTTTAATCAAATTATATAAATATATATTTGAATAACAGCCCGCCTTGAAACAATATGTGTATATAATAATTTGTAAAATGTATAATACAGTCATTGCGTATGCTTATATTATTGTATCCATGTGTAATAGTGTTATGTGAATATATTACGCAATTTAATAATGTAGGAGCTGTGAGAATAATAAGTTTAAGGTTGCTAACAATGAGGTAACCTTGAGGCAATAATGAGTAAGGAAGTTTAAATGCTACTAGTGATTATTGGAATAACAATAATGTAATTTTAGTCACAGTTTATAAAATAGCCAATCAACAACCAGAAATAAACTTTAGTTAAATAAAGGTATTTTATTGGAGTAGGATTAGCCAATCAGAGACTTGAAACACAGAAATTTACAAGTTTAGACGGTTGAAATCAATTCAGTTGCCTCCAAACAGTGCTCATAACCAGATGCGAGATGTGTCCTCGAGAAATTAATTACGTATTCATGTGAGACGAAAAATAGTATACTTGTTAAAAAGTGCAAGTATTAAATAAAAGAATCTCCCAGCTCTCGATATCAGTGAAGTGCTGTTTAATTTGTGTCGAGGATTAATAAAAAGGAGTGAATTATAGCTTAAAATCTGTGTAAGCCTACATTCTTGTCGCATCACGCCCTGCCAAGACTTCCATGTCTCTAACAATAATACTGACGCAGCCGAGGCAAACATAAATATTTAATACCTAAAGAAACAGTCAAATTACAAAGTTAATATTCTTTAAACCTGGGGCAAAGGCTACCTGAAAATATATTTGGGGCGAAGGCTACCGGAAGCTGTTTACTATACGTGCGGTTGCAACTACTACAGATTCGCCTCCCCAACAGTTGAAGTAAAATACAACACCTTCAATACAAACTACTTCAAATTGGCGTCCATGCGTGGAGCTAAATAAATAAACAACTCCAACAAAACACCTTCTTCAGACTAGAAATATTTAAAATCAATCTGGAATTCTACAGCCTGGTTCTTGAATTACTCTTTCTCAATTAATACAGTGAATAATCATAGCCTTCAGTAAATTGTTTTCAATGCCTCCAAATATGGCCATCTGAAGTAAGTTCCGTAATTTACCCATTATGATGACGTTTGTGTTTACTAATGGAGACAAACCCTCTGTCGAGGCAGTAGACATTATTGTATTTGGGTAATCGTTAACCTTAGTAAACATTCGTTTACTTTTGAATAGATTTTGTTTGTGAATTATGTAAGAGATTATGTACAAGAGAGCTTCAAAATGAAAGTTACACGTGATTACAGCAGGCGAACTAGCTCTTATTGAATGATGCACTACAAAACTGTGACACAACTAGATAACATTCATTCATTCATTATCTGTTTACCCTCCTCTTATATAGGACTTACACCCCCCAGGACTTACAGGCGGGTGCCTGGGGTCAGAGGCCCGTCGAGGAGCAGACACTCATGGATCAAACAGAACAGCCAGGATGGGTGATCAGCCCGATGCCTGGTATGGGATGAAGGAAGTAGATGAAACGAAATGTTGGTGAAATGGATGAAAGGAAAGGTGATGGAGCAGTTGGTGGAATGAATGGTGGGGGAAACCGGAGAACCCGGAGAAAACCCGCCCAGATTCCGCTTCGTCCACCACAAATCCCACATGCAGGTCCCTGGGATTGAACCCGGGCCGCCTCGGTGGAAGGCGAGCGGTCTAACCATTCGGCCCTGGCGCCGCCCAACTAGATAACACTGTTTTTTTTTAATTTATTTATGGACGCTCTTTAACGGCTGTGGTCCTTAGCGTCCCATTGGGCGTGAAAGACCGGACATTTTGCTCAAAGGCCTCTTTATCAGGCTTGAGGTTCTTTTACGTGCCGTAAATCTACGACTCGGGACAACCGACTTTACTTCCCTTCCGAAGGAAGCCATGCTAAGGATTTTCACGCCCGAAAAAATCCAGCGCCCTCCTTCGGATTTGAACCCGCAAGCTCGGGAACTGGAGGCTAGCATGGTAACCACTATACCAGGGAGGACGCACTGCTTTTCAACATAGTAAACAAGCACCTGTGAACAATGGCCTGAACCTTCTACTAATTGTTTAATTCATTAACGATAGAAATTCGCTCCTTGGTCGTGGAACCATTGGAGAACCGCTGTTGGAACTTCATCTTGGCAAATCTCTTCCCACCCAGATGTTTCTTCAGCGATATCGGACGATAGAATGAGCACTGCCTATTGAGATGCTCAGATGCTGTGCAAATTTCTGCGATCACTCCGAATTATTTTATCGCTATTCTGGATATTGTTCGTCTGTGGTCGATGTTAATGGCCTTCCTTCCTGATTAGCATCACCCATGTCTGTGCCGCCTTATTGAAATTGTTGACACAATTTCACAGTGTCTGGACTAGACATTGCAATTGGTCCGTATACCATCAGGATTTCGGATCCATCTCCACAGTTTAGGCGTTTTGCCCACAAGAATCGCATTATTCATGTAGTTTAGCTTTGGAGTAAGTTTCCTTTGACTCGCCATTTTGATTGATGCATATCTTATGAGTACTGTACCAGAACTGTCTCTGTGAGAAGGCCTGAACATGAACTCTTTTCCCACAATATACTTATATTGTTTTGCTTTCTGCATATATTACTTTCTCTACTACGTATAGTAAGCAGGGGAAGTATTGTATTCCACCCAAAAATTCGATACCGAGATTTCACCGGAAATATATGTTTTGAGACCCCTGAATCCAAAAAAGAGCATTTTTTGGAAACATGTCCGTGTTGTGTCTGTCTGTGAACAGCATAACTCAGAAACGAACAGTCGGATAAACACCAAACTTGGTATTTAGGTTCAGTATCTTCCAGAGATACGACACGGAGGTTTCCAAGAAAATCCTTCCACCGCAGATTACCCTTTACATGGAAGATTTTTCGAAAATTTTAATTTTCTCAAAAATGGCTCAAACATATGATATTTTAATCAAAATCATTAAAGATATTTTGATGACAAATAAAATGTATATTTGAAGTTTCTGGGAATGTCTCCAAAAGTATTCTTCATTGTGAACGACTTTTGCATAACTGGTAAACCATAAGAGATAAACAAAATTTTACTACACAACAAATGTAGATCGCGTTAAAATACACAATTTATGTCATATACATTTTTTTGTTGAATGAACCATTTTCGAGATATTGCTTGTTATTCCCTTAAATTTTTCAATAATTTTCTCAATTGAGAATTCGTTATTCATTTTTTTGTCTTGGATATGCAAAGAGTATTAATCTGTGTCAAAGGGAATGGCGCTGCACCTAGCAACCAGCTATTAAGAGATATGTATGTGCTTAAAGGCTACTATATTTCTATATTGCCCTTGTAAATATATATTCCCCTTACATCTACAAGTAAATTAGCAATAAGATAGAGTCTGGAAATGTTTATTTCGATTAACATGAAGTAGATGGAGAATAAGCATTTGTAAACATGGTTTGTACAAGAGTAGAGAAAGTCATGTGAGTGTAACACATAAGATTTTTTTGTTATGATTGTATTCTGGATCCATATGGCCAGCCGTTGTTGTCGACCAGATGTTCCATATTTTTTGCCCTGATAGTCCACATACATTTGGTTTGAGGTCAACAAATATACTTGTCCTGACATTATTTACCTATGAGTTAATGCACATTTTTCTTGTTTCAGGTAAGTACGTTGATGACTGCTCCATGCAGACCTTAGTTGGCGAGTACCGCCCTGGAGCACTGTAAGTTATGCATTCTGAGATTTATGGACGTATTCCATTTTTCATACCTGTTCTTGCATTTGTCTAGCACTGATTTACGCAGGATGACGATATAGTTTTGTGTGCAACGCTTCAAATGACTTTACTTAGAGAGCCTTTGACCACAAGGATAGCCAAGTGTTAGCCAAAGCTGGATGAAGTTTTCCTCTGGAATTCGTAGACTCTCCTGTGTTCTTTACTTTACTGTATACTTTATGCTTATCGCAGTATTTACTAATTGCTCAGGAATGCAAATGGGCCTGATTTGTAGATTTATGTCAAAGAAGTCCTAATACAATATCACAGAGTCAATTTGATATCTGGTGCAGAAAATCGATTTACATTAAGGCTGGGAATCTTAATGATACTAATGATACGTGAGAAATCGATTCGATCAGTTTACGTATTTGGCTTTCCCAGGCACTGAAATCTAAATAAACATTTCATACAAAATTCTGGACATGTTTGCTCTATATATGTAGTATACACGTTACATAAACGCGGTTTATGTGTACCATATTTTGAAGGTAATGATGATGATACAGTTTAGTGATAGAAAACGAATGCTTCGGATGTTCGATGAATCTGATTTGATTTTAAATATGACCGTAACGTGGTCACATAACTATGTAGTTCATGAGAGTAGTTCACCGCTACTTTCGACTATACTATGGACGTGATGTATTGGAATATGTTACGGCTTTTTAATTGTATATAATTGTTATTTATATTATTAATTCTTAACGCGTACATGACAATTATGCAGCGTTGCAACATTCTCGGTATATTAAAACATTGGATGTGTTCCCCAGAAAACTTTTTTTTTTTATTTGTAAACTGCAATTTACCGATATTTTTAATCAGCCAGAGACATAGAGAGAGACCCACTCAAGCGTGACCGCACTGTTTCTTAGGTAAAGAACCTGCTTCTCAAACCTGATAACTTACCGCTCTCCAGGGTTAAATATACACTCCTCGCTTGGCTGAATCACTAGTAAACAGACTGTTTTGCATATCAACAGAGCCAAGAATTGATTGTATATAATGAGGTACGAAAATGTCCGTTATAACTATCATAATTCTGACTTCGTTACGAGTTTTGTAAAATTGAGCCGTTTCCTGTCACGATTGTCTTTGTTTTGTGCAATTGAGCGTGAATCAAAATGGCATTAAGACATTTGAATTAACATTCGTTTACATGGATTGTCGAGGAACTTTGAATTTAACAAACAAATTCCAGCCAAAATACTGCACATTAAGCAAGGTAAGACGTACTGTTCTGGAAACACTAACGGAAACGTCTATATACTGCTTGCTGACGTCAAGTTTCATTGTGGTACAAATGATGGCACCAGGTAGAACTGGAGTAAGAAGGCTTTCCTATACCAGGTGGCCCACACAAGCCGTCCTTGATTGTACGAGGGCTGATCAATAAAGACTGAGACTGAGTTTTTTCACAGATATTTATTACTCCATTTCAATGTTGACATAATCTTTTTCAAAGTAGTCCCCTCCTAACTGAATGCACTTTTTATAGCGTCTCTGCCAGTCCTCGAACACATGGTGCAGGCCATTCTTTGTCAGGTCTTGAGAATCGCCTCACTTTTCTTTAGCACTGCTTCAGTGCTCTCAAATCGAATGTCCCGGAGCTTTACCTTTAGTAATGGGAATAAACAGAAATCACAGGGGGTAAGACCGGGGCTTTAAGGCGGATGCGGCACATAGATAATGTTGAATTTAGCCAAAAATTCCTGGACTTGATTTACGACGTGAGGCCGCGCGTTGTCGTGATGAAGTCGCCACCCATTCCGATGATGTTCTGAACGTTTCCCTGTAATGTGCTTCCTCAGTGTAGCCAATACTCACGTGTAGTAGCTGCTGTAACAGTAGTGTGAGGGGGAACTGCATGCTGGTAAATCATTCCATTCCGAAACACTAGACCCACCTTGCTTAGCACAGAGGACTCGCCCTTCTTTGAAGTCCTTGAACCACCTAAACACCGTTGCACGAGGTAGTGCATCTTCACCGTATGCTTGCTTCAGCTTTTCGAAACTTTCAAGGCTGTATGATTTAAACGAAAATAAAATTTTATTGCGCTGTATTGCTCCTCTCGGGTCACCTCCATTTTGTGGTATGCGAAGTTCAAGTAGGGTCAACAATATACAGCATTACTACCAACCTACCGTACGAGATTGCTGTCGCTTATGGATATTATACATGAAACCCTGCTCTTTTCAAGTATTCGTGGTAGAGACATAAAACTATCAAGGAAACTACAGAAAAAAATCAGTCTGTCTTTATTGATCAGCCCTCGTAGTTTATACCGGATAGCACGGGCGCCAAAAGGTTCGCCCTAAGCAGAACTGCAAAGGGGACTCCATACCAAAGAGAGGACATCGCTAAATGAAAGATCAATGCTTGAAAACGAACATTTTAACTGTGTTACTGGTCCCAAAGCTCCTTTGATAGAGAAAAGACCTGCTATATGAGGTGTTCCTGGTTCGATTCTCGTCTGGGCTACAGAAAGTTGGTTTTAGACAAAAACATTTCGCGGTATGCCCACAGTGTGGTATTTTAAAATACGAGTACCTATGTGTTTGAGGGGGGAGTGTTATAGGTTATTTAATAACCAATTCGCCCATCAGTAAGAATTCAGGATTATCGCTTGACGCAAAACTTTGCGCACGTGTTAAGTCATTTAGTTCTATGACAGTTAATCTACACTCAGTACAACTATATGGCAACAATTTGTGCCGTAAGGTTAACAAGATTAAACAAAATTCTATTTTTATTATAATTATGTACCTTTAAAGTTGCGTTAGAATTAAATTATTTTATTTTGGTGCATTATTCGTGTTATTCAAGTGCAAAAACATGCCGACCATTGGTGACGTCAGAGGACCACGTTCTATCTGGAATGATCCATAATTCTTTTATGTCACCTCTGTGCGTAAACAAATGAATGAATAAGTAGAAAATGCTCAGAAGGCACATGCCGCGTCTGAAAGTGTTTAAAACACTTCGAGCCTCAGCTGCATTTTGGTGCGTCTCCACATATATTGTAACCATATCCGTGTATTAGTTGTTGGTGAATGTTACCTTCTTGTCTGAGTGACCTGGTTCGAACAACAAGCAGGCGACCACGCGAGGCTTATCAGTACGAGACTACTAGTAAAGACTTACCTACACTATGTGATCAAAAATATCCGGACACCCGCACAAACATACGTTTAGCATCTTAGGTGAATTGTGCTGCCACCTACTGCCTGGTACTCATTATCCGCGACCTTAGTAGACATTATACATCGTGAAACAGCAGAATGGGACGCTCCTTGGAACTCACGGACTTCAAACCTGGTCAGGTGATTGGGTGTCACTTGTGTCAGAAGTCTACGCGAGATTTCCACACTCCTAAATATCCCTAGGTCCACTGTTTCTGATGTGATAGTGAAGTGGAAACGTGAAGGGACATGTACAGCACAAAAGCGTACAGGCCGACCTCGCCTGTTGACTGACAGAGACCGCCGCCATTGGAAGAGGGTCGTAAAGATTAATAGGCAGACATCTATCCAGACCATCACCAGGAATTCCAAACTGCATCAGGATCCACTCCAAGTACTATGACAGTTAGACGTGAGGTGAGAAACCTTGGATTCCATGGTCGAGCGCCTGCTCATAAGCCACACATCACGCAGGAAAATGCCAAACGACGCCTCGCTTGGTATAAGGAGCGTCAACATTACACGATTGAACAGTGGCAAAACGTTGTGTGGAGTGACGAATCACGGTACAAACAATGTGGTGATCCGATGGCAGGGTGTGGGTGTGGCGAATGCCCGGTGAACGTCATCTGCCAGCGTGTGTAGTGCCAACAGTGAAATTCGGAGGTGGTGGTGGTGTTATGGTGTGGTCATGTTTTTCCTGGAGGGGGCTTGTACCCCTTGTTGTTTTGCGTGGCACGATCACAGAGCAGACCTACATTGATATTTTAAGCACCTTTTTGCTTCCCACTGTTGTAGAGCAGTTCGGGGATGGTGATTGCATCTTTCAACGCGATCGAACACCTGTTCATACTACACGGGCTGTGGAGGAGTGGTTACACGGCAATAACATCCCTGTAATGGACTGGCCTGCACAGAGTCCTGACTTGAATCCTATAGAACACCTTTGGGATGTTTTGGAACGCCGACTTCGTGCCAGGCCTCGCCGACGTACTTCGATATCTCTCCTTAGTTCCGCATTCCGTGAAGAATGGGCTGCCATTCCCAAAGAAACCTTGCAACACCTGATTGAAAGTATGCTTGCGAGATTGAACGTTGTCATCAAGTCTAAGGGTGGGCCAACACCATATTGACTTCTAGCAATACCGATGGAGAGTGCCACGAACTTCTACGTCATTTTCAGCCAGATGTCCGGATACTTTTGATCCCGTAGTGTAAGTGACCTTTCGCTTTGTACCTGCATTGCACCTTTGAACAGCAGTGATGCGGCAATTATTTTGCACCTATATTTGCGGGTAACATAAAACTGCAAAGGACGGCTTGTTTGGGCATAATTAAGAGCTGCTTCACAGGTAAGCTCTGCGTTAAGGTTCCCATAGGGTTTTCATTAAATGGAGGGAATTTTTGCAGAATATTTATTAAAAGCTGGTACATTTGGGAAAACAACATGAGATAGATCGAAGTTTAGATAATTATCCGTCTCCCATTAAAAATATAGCTGGAATTTGCAGATATTGTGACTTTAAGTCTTAATATTTAAACCTGTATGTATATTATAATTTAAGTGCAGGGAATTCAACTTTAATATAAACATTATTTATAAGTATCAGAGCGATTACTATAGTAACAAAGATAGAAATGAAAGGAACATTATTTCAATTTGTGATTTTCTTAAAAATTTAGGAAGTAATTAACTGCCAGTTTTTATAAATGAAAAGCTAACAATTAACGAAATCGACTGTAAATAAGAATGGAAAAATTTAAAATCTAACAAACTAGCAAATCTTAAATTTAATAAAACAAGAAGTTATACATTATGAACACACACACACACATACTTACTTACCATTCCTTAGTATTCATCTTGGGTGCAGTATTTGTCAGTTTTCGGATTTCTTCAAGCATTTTGGTTTGTTTTGATGTTAAATCAAAAACTTCTTTACACGAGAATGCATTAAAATGTGTCTTACAACAATTATGCTTTCACGGCGCCAACTTTCAGTCTGTTTCTCTAATCATTCCACATACATATAATTTACTAAAGAAAATATACGTTATTACAGGTGCATTACTTCCTGGCAGTGCCAAACAGAAGGCTATTATATTTGTCATATTTTTACTTTCTCTACTGCTTATTTCATCCCACCTAATGTTATCATTTATACTAAATTTTGTTTTCGGCATAATTATACGTATATGTTGATTGATGAGGATAACTTCAAAACTTTGACTGAGAAAGTGACTGACGCCTACTCTTTGAATTGGAACAGTTATTACCCAGAATTCCTTCTTGCGAGAGTACAAGAAGCTAGTCACATCACCAAACCAAAGAATATACTTTGTATACTCAGATCCAGCGATGTTATAAAGTATCAACGAAAAAACTATTTTAAAGAAATTGTGCATGAACGTAAACGGAGAAATCTGAGCGTCACAATGTTGTAATGAAATAAAACGCTGCAAGAAAACAAGCTGGGACATTTGGGCGTCCCGAAAGAAATTGTCGGGACACTAGGAGATTTTGCTAAACATCGGGAGTGTTCCGGAAAAAACGGGACGGATGGGAACTTTGTTGCACATAGACACAATAACTGAATAAACCATCGTAAGAATTTCGGGGGATATTAAGTATTATGTCAGAATATTTTACTCTCTCAATTGCCCACCTATAATAACTAGAGGAAATATTCCATTCCATCCAAAAAGTTGATATGGAGATTACATTTTTTGAGACTCCCTAAACCGAACGGATGACTCGGGAGGTATCGTCGGTGACCCGCATTTGGAAGGTCCCGAATTCGAAACTCAGGGGCCAACCAATCTAATCAGTACATTTCATTTCCTTCTTCGTCCGCTACACCAGGCATTGGACTGATCGCCCCACCTGGATATGCTATGACCGAGTTTGCTTTCTCCTCAACAGGCTACTGATCCAAGGCTTGTAAGTCTTACAAAGCGAAGGTATTTAATTAAAGAAGAAGACGAAAACACTCCTCCCTGAATCCACCAAAAGCATTTTTAGAAAAAAGGTCTGTGAACAGCATAACTCAAAAAACAAAGTCTGTTAAATACCAAACTTGGAATTTAATTTTAGTATCTTCCAAAGATGCGACACAAATATTTTCAAGTAAATTTCTTTACATAAAAATATTTTCGTTATTTTTTATTTCCTCAAAAGCACCTCTACTGAGTTTGTTTAAAAACAGTATATTTGCAAGACCAAATGAAATGTACAGTAGGTACGATGGTTCCGTGCCGGTGACCTTGTTTCCTCGCGCACTGAAGAGATTCTATGTCTAACGCCAGGCAGCTCTCTCTCTGTCTGTCTGCCTGCTCGAAGACGTGGGATTTTGCTTACGACATAAACATACAACACCACACCATTACAGTGACTGGTATATTCTCACTATTATCAGATTGATCTATCATTTTTTTATATTCACACATTATACACAAACCTTGTCACGTAAATGCATTGTCGTAAACTAGCAGGGGCTTTATTAGTGTGATAAACACTCTACAACAGACATATCACCACCGTCGTTTTCTTCTGCAAGACTTTCCCTTTCATCGTCATCGGTCTTCTTCTCGTTCGCTGTCACTATATTTCTTAACCTGGATTACAGAACCTTCTAAGACATTTTCAAACAGGCCGTGTTGTTCTTCAATGTATTTGTTTTCATACTTAATGTGTTGAGAGGCATTTTACCACTTTTCTACGCTAATGTCCTCAACATGTTTTTAGCTAAGCTTAATCAATAACATCATGTAGTTAAAAAGGGTGTTCTACCAAACTACCCATTGCTTTATATCAGCCCAGATGAGTTCTACTCCAGTAAGCCCCGAAGGCTAGGGCGGTAATCGGAGAACATTGTGTGCATGGCCTAAACATTATCAACGTAAATTTTCGGAATAGGTTTTGACCCTTACTTAGATTGTAAAGCTCCAAAGTTAACATCCTTTCATAGAATGGGGCAAGTTCTGCATCGTATTTTAGTATGAGGTGATGGGGCCTTTTCCAACTGCACACTATGGTTGGGTGCGTTATGCATCACCAAGACAGATCTGAGAGGCAAGGTAGGAATTAGTTTTTCCATTAGCGATTTCTTTGTATTTATCCCCATCATTTTGTGTTATATTAACCTTTGTTATTTTTACATAAAACGTCGCAGAAGGCAAGAACATCTAATAAACACACCAAAATACACAATAACTATATGCAATCCAAGTTTAATTACAGAAACACAGGGGTGTCATTTAGGGGGACAGGGGGTCAATTGGCCCCCTCCCCTAGGTTACGAGCAACATTATTGCTCTACCAAATGAAACATTACAATTGTAGTATTAATAGCAATATTTCACATTTAAGAAATAAAACGTTATATATATCGTTACAATCCACATGAACATTTGTGAAACTGCTCCAAGCAATCTTGGCCCCCCCCCAATGCAGAAACTGAAACGACGCCTCTACAGAAACATACAGTGACTAATTTATAAACACAACGTTCAAGGTAGCATCAACAGACGGCTGACAAGAGACATGTTACTCGAACTACTGCTGCCGTTAGACTGAGGCGATGGCTCTTACTGCGCATGCCCGAGAATTGGGGACTCGCTCACTGTACAGATAACCACTGCGCATCGAGCCTTCACCGGCACAGAACCATCGTTCCTACTGTATATATTGAATTTTCTGGGAATAGCCTGTGAAGTCCTCTTCACTCTGCATGACTTTTGTATAATTAGTGAACCATAAGAGATCATAAAATCTTATTACACAAACAATCTTAAAGCACTCATTTAATATCAAATAAAACTTTTTTGGGAGTTAAAAATTTCCATAATATTCCTTGCTATTGGCCTCAGTTTGAATATATAAGTGTCACTGTCGTTTCTTTCTCGAGGCAATGCAAAGAACATGGAATTTTAAAGCCATCAAGATATTCTCATGGCAAATGAAATATATCTCGAATTTTCTGGGAATGGTCTCCAAAAGTATTCTTCATTGTGAACGACTTTTGCATAACTGGTAAACCATAAGAGATAGACAAAGTTTTACTACAAACAAAATGTAGATTGCGTTAAAATACACAATTTATGTCATATACATTTTTTTTGTTGAGTGAACCATTTTCGAGATATTGCTTAAATTTTCCAGTACTCCTACTTTTTCTCAAATGGGAATTCGTTATTATTTTTTTTGTCCTGGTAATGCAAAGAGAATGGAATACTCCACATAGCAACCACCTCTTAAACTATTTGACTATCGCTTAAAGCCTACCAATTCCACTTGCATCTACAAGAAAATTAGCAATAAGATTAACATCTCGATATCTCGATTAACATGAAGCATATGGAGAATAAGCGTTTGTAAAAATAGTTTATACAGGACTAGAGAAAGTCATGTGAGTGTAACACATCAGAAATTTTTTTGTCACTTTTACGGGCAGTTCCCGCGTTGACTTGGGCGGTAGTGCCGGAGTTTAGACAGCATGCTCCTAAACATGTACCAGTCGTAAGAATGGCACAGTTTATTTGCCTTCGATCTGAATTCCTTCAGCTCTGCGTTGCGTTTGCAGGATACACATGTGACCGTGACAGGTTGCTGCGACTTGCGCATTTGTTACCGCGCCATGATAAGTATATTCGTCCTTCGGGGAATTGCATGGATGAGGGAACTGTGCCTTAGGGCTCACTTCTAGGTACCGCAAGGTTTAGAGAGCCTGGTGCTCTGCTTCAAACTAACGCTTGCCGCAATATAACGGCCCGCGTTCTGTCAAGATGGATCAGTTTCGTTTCAAATCTAATTACCATTATCGCTTTTGTTAATCGTATTTTTACTTTTTCGTAGGAGGTAGAGAAGGTACGAGTATTGCATTTCCTAAAAATTCTATACCAGATTTCACAGGAAATGCATAATTTGAGGTAACCTAAATCCAAAAAGAACCATTTTTAGAAAAAAGTCCTTGTGTGTGTCTGTGAACTGCATAACTCAAAAACGAAATGCCGGATAAATACCAAACTTGGTACTTAGGTTGAATATCTTTCAAGATGCCACACGAAGATTTTCAAGAAAATCATCCCACCCCAAACTACCCTTTACAAGAACAATATTTAGAATGTTTTTATTTTCTAAAAAATGGCTGACTTTGATTAAAATACCATATATTAAACACATGTACAGGACAAATAAAATGTATGTCTTGAATTTTCTGGGAATAGATTATGAAGACCTCTTCATTGGGAAGGAATTTTGAATAATTGTGTATGATAATTGTGTGGATGAAAACGCACTCCACAAAAAATGTAATCTCTGTAAAAAACATAATCTATTTCAAATTTTTTTTGCACGTGTCTTTTCTGAATTATTCTTATTAATGGTTCGAATGCTCATTGCTTGGTAATTCCTTTAAAGTCCTTTTAATGTCCTTTAAAGTCCTTGATAATGTTCTTTATCAAGGTAATTAAATGTTAATTACAATATTTTATTCATGTACTGCATGTAAATGTGTATGTATATTCTTAAATTCTTTACTTTCTCTACTACGTATAGTAAGTAGGGGAAGTATTGTATTCCACCCAAAAATTCGATACCGAGATTGCACCGGAAATACATTCTTTGAGATCCCTGAATCCAAAAAAGCATTTTTGGAAACATGTACGTGTGTGTGTCTGTGTATCTGTCTGTTTGTGAACAGTATAACTCAGAAACGAACAGTCGGATAACACCAAACTTGGTATTTAGGTTCAGTATCTCCCAGAGATGCGACACGAAGGTTTTCAAGAAAATCCCCCACCCCAGACTACCCTTTACATGGAACATTTATCGAAAATTTTAATTTTCTCAAAAATGGCTCTTAACGATTTTGATTAAAATATCATATGTTTAAGATATTGTCATGACAAATGAAATGTATATCTCGAGTTTTCTGGGAATGTCTCCGAAAGTATTCTTCATTGTGAACGACTTTTGCATAACTGGTAAACCATAAGAGATAGACAAAATTTTACTACACAAAAAATATAGATCGTGTTAAAGTACACAATTTATGTCATATACATTTCTTTTGTTGAGTGAACCGTTTTAGAGATATTGCTTGTTATTCCCTTAAATTTTCCAATACTTATACTTTATCTCAAGTTTTTATTCATTTTTACTTTCTCTACTACGTATAGTAAGTAGGGGAAGTATTGCATTCCACCCAAAAATTCGATACCGAGATTTTACCGGAAATACATGTTTTGAGACCTCCTGAATCCCAAAAAAGCATTTTTGGAAACATGTCCGTGTGCGTGTCTGTGTGTGTGTGTGTGTGTGTGTGTGTGTGTGTGTGTGTGTCTCTGTGTGTCTGTGAACAGCATAACTCAAAAACTAACAGTCGGATAAACACCAAACTTGGTATTTACGTTCAGTATCTTCCAGAGATGCGACACGAAGATTTTCAAGAAAATCCCCCCACCCCAGACTACCCTTTACATGGAGCATTTTTCGAAAATTTTAATTTTCTCAAAAATGGCTAACGATTTTGATGAAAATATCATATGTTTAAGATAATGTCATGAGAAATGAAATGTATATCTCGAAATTTCTGGGAACATCTCCAAAAGTATTCTTCATTGTGAACGACTTTTGCATAACTGGTAAACCATATGAGATAGACAAAATTTTACTACACAAAAAATGTAGATCGCGTTAAAATACACAACTTATATCATATACATTTCTTTTGTTGAGTGAACCGTTTTCGAGATATTGCTTGTTATTTCCTTAAATTTTCCAATACTTATACTTTTTCTCAAATTCGTTATTCATTTTTTTATGTCCTGGACATACAAAGAGAATGGAATGCGCCACATAGCAACCAGCGATAAAATATTTGACTATCGCTTAAAAGCTACCATGTTCCCCTTGCATCTACAAGAAAATTACCAATAAGATTGACATCTCGATATCTCGATTAACATGAAGCATATGGAGAATAAGCGTTTGTAAAAATAGATTGTACAAGAGTAGAGAAAGTCATGTGAGTGTAACACATCAGATTTTTTTATGTCCTGGACATGCAAAGAGAATGGAATGCGCCACATAGCAACCGGCTCTTAAAATATTTGACTATCGCTTAAAACCTACCATATTCCCCTTGCATCTACAAGAAAATTACCATTAAGGTAGACATCTCGATATCTCGATTAACATGAAGCATATGGAAAATATGCGCTTGTAAAAATAGTTTGTACAAGAGTAGAGAAAGTCATGTGAGTGTAACACATCAGATTTTTTTATTCATTTTCGGAGCAAGAAAGACTTAATACTACCCACGCCCTAGGAATCCCAAAGCTCAGCCAGAAGCAGGAGCATCTTCCACTGTGTTAAACCAAGAGTGGTGAAAACGGCTTCCTTCCGCGAGTCACCAAATATGCAACACTGCATCACTCAACAGCACGTGAAAAATAAAGGGAGAGTGGCAGAGAGGGAACGGCGCCTAGGAGTCAAAATGACTCGCGAGTGCCGTTTTCGCCACCTCTGTGTTAAACCATGTGAGTTACAAAGAACCAATCAGGAGAGCTAAACAGACCTCCAAATTGACCTGAATTTTCTGATCGCAGTTCCCAGCAACCAATCAGAAAATTCAGAATAATTTTCTGAGCTCAAAATTATAATCTATACAAACAGTTGTTCGTCAATCTCAATATCTCGAGTAAAAATATCTCCTCACATATATTAATTAATTATTTGTTCTTTCGTATTTACAAAAAACAATTAAATAATTAGTAAACACTGCAACCTTGTGTCTTCAGTCAATTCATGCTTACGTCCCACACCTATACCCGCTCATGTTCATCAATTTAATATACCGTGGTAAGAAGAAGAAGTGAATCATTGAACAGAGAGCAATATCTTCCACAACTTCAGAGATAACCGCAAACGAGAACGAAGACGCGAACCTCGCCCATCAGGTAACGACGCAAAACATCTGTTGGTATGGGTGGGTTTCCCATAAAAGGTGTGTAGCAGTGATCCATCCGCATTTATTATTAGTAGAACATCCATAATATGTTATCAGTAATTAAAAATCAAGCGGACCTAAACTTAAATACTGCTTGATTCTTGAAGCAATTGTTTCGGAAACTTCCGAATAAACCCACAAACGATAGCTTTGGAAATAGCAACATTATGACCTACCATTAAATGAACTGCCAGTAGCATTAAAACTAGGAGTAATTAACATTTGTAGCATAGGAGAAAGAGGCATGCTCCTGTTTGTAGTATTCTAACTACAAAACATGCTCGTAACCCCTTTGGACAGTATCTATCGCTTTAAAAATTCCTTCTTTTGCAGGTTTTCAAATGTATTATGACGCACGACTGCTTTTCTGTTGGGAATGACATTAAAAAACGCCTGTAGCAAACTCGCTCAACAGCATGGTTTGCGCAGCCATTCTCCAACTTATAAACATTTGTTAAATACCTTAACACAGGAGTACGGTTGTGTTAACTTAACACACTGTTAAAGCTTACATTGTTCGATGAAACAGAATTTGCGTTAACTTCAGTGATAAATCAGTTTAACATTGAATTAACATTTAGCATTGGTTTGGTGACACTTTATGTCATGCAAAAGTCATTAACATTTGGTGTTTGAATCGAAATCGTTAGCCATTTTTGGGAAAATAAAACAAACGAAAATATTCCTGTAAACGGTGGTTGCAGTTAGGGTTTTTTTTTTTGAAAAACCCTCATGTCATATCCTTGGTTTGTGACGGTTGGACCTCTTTGTATTACTTGAGAGGGAAGTTAGCCGCCTTGTTGGTATACCTGGTTTACATCACAGTTGTGGCTTGCGCGCTCTTCCCAGCCGATCGCGCTGACTCGACGTTATCAACTGCCGTCGTCGTATGGCTTCGGGTCTCCGAAGAAATCCGAATGGTTACGATGCACAGAACTTTCTCCGTTAGTATTAATTTCAGTGAACCATTGTCCTCAAACTTATAAAGACTGGAACTGAATGCATATAACTGAACATACATTCATAATTTGAAGCTCATAGGAAGATATGCGTACGATTATTTACCTGTGTCAATAAACGGTTGCAAGAGAGAGAAGCGATAAGTGATAATGCTAACTTTAATTTTGTAAACAGTCTAATTTAAGCAAACAAATTGCACTTACAGTACATGAAAGTGACTAACTGAATAGATGGTAGAGCGTGGATCATTGAAATTAATATTATTTACCACAATATAAATATAAACACACACACGCACTTATACTTTTGCTCTTGATTTGATAATTATTCACAACTAGGTACTACTCTTACTCTCTCGCAGCAAAGAAACAGACTTTAGCAGGAGTTTGCAACCAAAATGAACAAGTACTCATTCCCAAAACCGAAGACATATCAGAAAACAGAAAAACTGTGCCTCAGAGAAGACTCCTACCAAAAATAAGATAACTTCCCCATCGCATACCTCTTGTAAAGCCAGATATAGCGGGAGCTCACAGCATCGCTGTTTGTTTGCTGCAAGAAAGAGAGAGATAGAGATAGAGCACCAACTAGTTCTGAATAATGAGCAAATCAAGAACAAAATTAGAGAAGAATGTGTGTTTATATTTTTATTTTTGCAAATAATGATTTCAATGGGCCATTGTTTACAGAATTTAATTACAATTAAATACAATTTAATTACAAAATTAAGGTTTGCACTGCACTTATTGCCGCTTCTCTCTCTTGCAACCTTTATTGACACAAGTAAATCATTGTAAGCTTAACTTCCCATATGCTTCAAATTATGGATGTATATTTAGTTATATACATTCACTTTGTCTTTATAAGCTTGAGAACAATGTTCCACTGAGATTAATATTAACACTACGGGCCCAACAGAGGGATTTGTGCATCGTAACCATTCTGATTTTTTCGGAGACCTGAAGCCATAACACGGCGGCTGTTTGTAACATCAAGTTGCGCACACTGGGTTGGGAGGTGACGAGCAGTTAGTGTGCGGGACAGTTGACAGTCTCCTTTTATAGCTTGCTTAGCGTGCTACTTCGCGTAAATTCTCGCGAGATTTGATA
The DNA here is from genome assembly GCA_030765065.1 of Deroplatys truncata. Taxonomy (NCBI): domain Eukaryota; kingdom Metazoa; phylum Arthropoda; class Insecta; order Mantodea; family Mantidae; genus Deroplatys; species Deroplatys truncata. Next base: position 53,626,243 of record CM060987.1, read on the forward strand.
AAGTGTGCAGCAGCGTAAATTTTGCTAGATTTTCCAATTCAGAACTGTTTCAGCTGTTATTAAAAATGTATTTTAAAATTTTAAAACGAAGTTAATATGTTTTGTTTCCGAGCCATTATAGTCAACTGGACTCTGACAGCGGGGTAATAGTGCGACATTAGAAATTCTCGGTTTGTTAAATTTTTGAAACGAAGGGGGAGGAATGTGCCGTAAATAGTATGAATAATAATTTGTCTAATGTAAATGATACGTAAAGTGTGGCGAATACGAACCGCTATTATTTTAATTGTTTTGGAACAGAGTCATGGCAAACGTTTTTATGTTATGAATACTGCCTGACCTATTTTCCCCACCACCGCCTTACTTTATTAATTAACATAACCGTAAATGCTGACGTCTCGGAGTTTCGGTTTTTGGCTATGTTGTTCACACTCGCGCCCACGCGAGACTTTTTTCTAAAACTTCTTTTCTTTTATTTCAAGCTTCTTAAAAGTTGTATTTCGGTGAAATCTTAATATCGAATATTTGGGTGGAATACAATACTTCTTCTAACCTACTTTACGTAAGTGGTAGAGAAGGTAACAATGCCCAGGCTGCTTCAAGTTCATCACTGAGCACAGACATAGACAAAAGGTCGATGTAAGCCAGAGCAAGGTAATAAAACCCAAATACGATTTTCTCTCGTATCTCCCGGTTTGTGGCTGGTTCTGGGCGGTACCTCAATCCAACTCGGCAACGGACGTAGCGCTCCAGGACGATGGATTGGCAATAGGAATAATGAATGAAACGGGGGACTACAAGCTCTAAGGCTGCATGATAACGGCAACACCGTGGCGAATTGATCTATGCACCTGTATCCTAACAATCACAGCTGCAGCTCGAGACACATTTTTATTACTTTCTCTACTACGTATAGTAAGTAGGGGAAGTATTGTATTCCACCCAAAAATTCGATACCGAGATTTCACCGGAAATATATGTTTTGAGCCCCTTGAATCCAAAAAAAAAACATTTTTGGAAACAAGTCCGCGTGTGTGTCTGTCTGTCTGTGAACTGCATAACTCAGAAACGAACAGTCGGATAAACACCAAACTTGGCATTTAGGTTCAGTTTCTTCCAGAGATGCGAACCGAAGGTTTTCAAGAAAATCCCCCACACCAGATTACCCTTTACATGGTACATTTTTCGAAAATTTTAATTTTCTCGAAAATGGCTCTAGCGGTTTTGATTAAAATATCATATATTTAAGATACTTTCATGACAAATAAAATGTATATCTTGAATTTTCTGGGAATGCCTCCAAAAGTATTCTTCATTGTGAACGACTTTTGCATAACTGGTAAATCATAAGAGATAGACAAACTTTTACGACACAGAAAATGTAGATTGCGTTAAAATACACAATTTATGTCATATACATTTTTTTTGTTGAGGGAACTATTTTCGAGATATTGCTTGTTATTCCCTTAAATTTTCCAATACGTATTTTTTTTCTCAAATTCGTTATTCATTTTTTTGTCCTGGTAATGCAAAGAGAATGGTATACTCGACATAGCAACCAGCTCTTAAAATGTTTGACTATCGCTTAAGGCCTACCAATTCCCCTTGCACCCACAAGAAAATTACCAATAAGATTAACATCTCGATATCTCGATTAACATGAAGCATATAGAGAATAAGCGTTTGTAAAATTAGTTTGTACAAGAGTAGAGATAGTCATGTGAGTATAAAACATAAGATTTTTTAATTTAGTGATATGAATTGGAATTTCCTGTTTAATTGTATATATACTTTGTAATTGTAGGCACAATACTTAAATGATGCTGCATCTTCCATTTTGTACTGTGCTGCATGACTTCAGAGAAAATAAATAATAGCTCCTGCACACTTTGGAGTGAAAGCTTAAAGTTTAGCTCTACAAAGTAGTACTACTGTTAATTATGGCATATACTTAAACCATGTGGTGCCTTTCTTTGATAAAATGTGCAGCTTGTTTTCTACAGTTTTGCTTTGAGCAACATTCTCTTTGAATGTCATTTTCTGATATAAATGAACCGCTTTCTCGGAAACTATTGAAGACAGCTGAATTGCAATTTAGGATGATAAAAACAACTATACGTGGAGCTATTTTGGTGTTAATAATAGGGTTGGTTATTTGTTTTTACAAATAATTGCCGATTAATTTTAATCAAAAGATAATGTAATTGAGAAACGATTTCCTTAATCTTCACTAATTTACAGACTTATTGGAGCAGATTTAACATTGGCAGGATAGGGCATTTACTCTCCCCTTAAAGTACACTTTTTCAAAACATGACGGCCTCCCCCATACCCTCTACCAGACCTCCGCCCTGTCACTGTGCAATAAACATTAGCAAACGAAAGGCGGCCCTCATTAGGAGGATGAGAAGCAACGTAGCCAAAAATTGTATGTTTTCTGTATCTCCCTTAGCTTCGTCAGCAGTCAGTCTAGTTTCAAGTTTGATGTTGTATTTTTGCAAACCGGTGAGTTAGTGCACAATATGTTGTTCCCTTTCCGACCCTGGGTATCACCTGAGCCTGAATCTGATGATGTGAATCAACTTCAGTCTTCTCTGTAAAAAATTCCCATGAAAAATAAAAATAGCTCTGTTCATTGGAAGAGGTGCTAGGTTACGTAAACAAATATTTTCATGTGTGCCACCCGAGAATCACGCTTCACAGTACAATAACTACTAAAGACTTGGTAATTGTGAGGTTTGTTTTAAACCGCAAACCTTCTAAAACCAAACCTCAAAGCTGAGACTTGGGCAGGAGTGAGAGGTGAGGCGTCATGTACGACAATATGTAAGATTTTAAAGTTCCATATCGTCACTTTACATCTTGTAAATTCGACTTAGTGGTTTTTGAAATGCTGGTACAAATCATAAGAATGTTACTGAATATCTCGTATTTAATAATTGTTCTTTCACACTAGCCTATTCTTTCGCACATTCTGATAAAGGCTCAATCTTGCATCACTTCAAACGTCATATATCCAGTGGTACTATAGATTTTTACTTTCTCTACTACGCATAGTACGTAGGGGAAGTACTGTATTCCACTAAAATTCGATACCGAGATTTCAACCGGAAATACGTGTTTTGAGGCCCCTAAATCCGAAGAAATCATTTTTAGAAAAATGCCTATAGTGTGCGCGGGTGTCCGTCAATAGCATAACTCAAAAACGAAACGCTACATAAATACCGCACTTGGTATTTAAGTTCAATAACTTTCAAAGAGCCACAGGGAGAGTTTCAAGAAAATTCCCCAACCCAAATAACCTTTTATATGGAACATTTTTAGAAATTTTTGATTTTATAAAAAATTGCTGTAACCATTTTGATTAAAACAACATATATAAAAATATATCCTGATTTTTCTGGGAATAGCCTGTAAAGTCCTCTTCATTCGGAAGCAATATTATATAACCTTGCATAACTCGTAAACTGTAGGCCATAGATGAAAACGACTACACCAAAATATAGATCTCATTAAAAAAACACAATTTATTTTAAATAATTTTTTGTACCATAAGCCGTTTTTGAGATATTCGTTATTAAAGATTGGAACTGTTCATTTCTTGGTCATTCTCTAAAAGTCCTTTCAACATTCAGTTGTTTCTCGCGATTGCATGGAAACGGTATGGAATTTAAAGCAACGCATACCATCCGACTCTTAAACATTTGACTATCGCTGTTCCCTTTGTATCTATAACGAAATGTGTAGTGTAGCTGTTTCTGCAAAGGTTTATTTGAATTAAAATGTAATGGGTAGAAAAATAAGCTTTAGTAAGAGTAGTTTGTATACCCATTAATAAACGATAGGGGTACAGAAAGTCATGTGAAATGTATTACATCAGATTTGTTCTTCTGGTGAGGTTTACAAGGACTTCCATAAAAACCTTGCTTCATTTTGGTACAATAATGGATGTGTATTAACTCGGATAATGGCAAATTCCGGGAGGTACCGTAACCTTTCCTTCCCAACTCTCATTTCATTTCATATATTAGTGTCTACCGTATGTGGTAAGAATGTGCTGTTTTACTTTCTCTACCACGTTTATAGTAGATATTGTATTCCATCCAAAAATTCGATATCGAGATTTCTCGAAAATTGAGCTCCTTGAACCCAAAAAATACATTTTTAGAAAAACATCCACTTGGTATTTAGGTTCAGTATCTTCCAAAGTTGCGGCGCGAAGATTTTTAAGAAGATATCGCCACCCCAAACTACCCTTTACATGGAACATTTTCATTTTTTTCTTGAGGCAATATTTCTAACACTTAAATGATTTCAGTCAAATTATATAATATAAAATATAATAACAGCCCACCTTAAAGATATATGTGTAAGCAACAAGATATAAAAAGTGTATATTACAGTCATTGTATTAATATTTATATTATTATGTACATGTTCAATAATGTTATGTGAATGTATTACGTAATTTAATAATGTAGGAGCTGTGAGAATAACAGGTTAAAAGTTGGTAACAATGATGTAACCTTGAGGCAATAATGAGTACGAAAGTGTAATAATGCTACTAGTCAGTTTATAAATAGCCAATCAACAACCAGAAAACGCTTCAGTTAAATGAAGGTATTCTATTGGAGTAGGATTAGCCAATCAGAAACTGAAATATAGCAAAATTTCAAATTCAGAAGTCGGTTGGTTGTAGACAGTCTTACTAACCGGACGCGAGATGCGTCCTTGAAAAATTTAATACGTATTCAGTGTGAGACGAAAATAGTTTACGTGTTTAAAAAGTGCAAGTAATTAATAAAAGAATCTCACAGCTCTCTATATCAGTGAAGTGTTATTTAAATTGTGTCAAGGATTAATAAATATAGTGAAGTAAAAATTATAATCTGTGTAAGCCTACTTTCTTCAGCCGCACCACGCCTTGCAAAGAAATCCGTGTATCTAACAATAATACTGACGCAGCCGAGGCAAACATAAAGATATAATATTTGAAGAAACAGTGAAGCCAAAATTAGAAAGGCAATCATTATCATAATATTCTAAGAAGGATAGCGATATAAAATAAGTAATACTATATTTAAAATCAGTGTATGTATAAAAAGGAGAAGCATTGTGAAAATTGTTGACTATAAAAGCGACAGAAAGACAAGACTGGCACAGTTTTGTTAATTAGGGACCAGCCTCAAGTAGAAAGGGTAAATACCATTGAAGCAAGTTTTTCCTGGTACCAGCCGAGTGCAGCTGCACTTAGCCTGGTGAAGGCCACTCTCTAAGCATCATGGCGCTAAGTTTGAGGAGAATGTTTGAGGGAAGAGAGGGGAAGTTTAGGCGTTAGTTTTCCTTGTATTAGCGTGGGTAGATCAGTCTCTCCTGAGTGCCTGGCGAGTGTGGGACGACATTCTCGTCGAGCTGTGAACATTGGCGGCGAACATGCTAGAGGGTAGAACGCTTAGCTTTGGTTAATATTCTTCGGTCTTGGTAAAGACACAGCAGCATTGTATGCATTTACAAGTGATCGGCAAACCGCAGTATTACTTTAAATAGTGAATAAATGTGTTCTAAGACAGCGTTTGCGTGTTTCTCTGTACACATGCACGCATACCCCGAGGTTAAGGTTTCATGCTGGAGCAGCCGTGGCAAAAGAAGAACCATCTAGGAGGAGACAAGCAGCAACCGTGAGGCAAAGGTATTGCTTCATTGTTGGAGGACGTAGCGTGGCTGCGTCATATTGCGCCTAAACGTGGGGAGAAAGAATTACCTGCGTCAACAGTCAAATTACAAAGTTATTATTTTTAAATTTGGGAACGAAGGCTACCTGGTATCATAGTGCAGTTGCAACTACTATAAGTTCGGCTCCCCAACAGTTGAACTACAATACAACTCCTACTTCAAATCGGCTTTCCATACGTGAAGCAACAACCTACTTCAATTTCCTAACAAATGGCTCTAACTATTTTGATTAAATAGCCTACATTGAAGACATTTAAATGACAAATGAAGTACATGTTTTGAATTTTCTGGGAATTGGCTGTGAAGTCGTCTTCAGTCGGAATAAGTTTTGTATAATCTTGTATAAGTAGTAAAACTTAAGCAATAGACGAAAACGTGCTACACAAAATATGCAGATCTCTTTAAAACACACAATTTATTTCAAATAATTTTTTTTGTGCTATGAGCCATTGCGGTGATAGCCGTTATTGATGATTCAAATTGTTCGATACTTAACCATTCTTTTAAAGTCCTGTCGATTTTTAGCTGTTTCTCGCGATATCATGGATTTTTTTTTCGAGTGGAGGAGAAAATGATTTAATCACTGACCCCAGCCCCGATGGGAGTCGGGACTGAGAGTGTGGGACTCACCAATAGTCGGCATACCCACTAAAAACTCCTCCACCGGATGGAAAAATGGAAGAAGGATAAAGTGGAATGGCGTGGCTTTGTGCGGTCCCGCATAGCACCCGCGTTAGTACAGTACGTGACAGATGGAAGCTGCCACCCTATGGGCGGGAGCGGGTGAAGGTAGCTACTAGGTTGCAGCCATGAAATCTGACTGCAACATTAGTGGAAATGGCGAGGGTTTAGGAAGGAATTGAATGGTGATTGTATGGAAGGTATAGGTTGGCGTAGAACTTACTTCTTGTGAAGATGCATCCGGCTTATATATTTTTCTGAGAACGTTGCGCTGGTCAGAGGCCTTCGGCGGTTGCTTGGGGCCTCCGGTTTGGCTGGCTGCTGAAACTGGGCTCGGAGTTCGTGTTGCTGCGCTTCCAGAGATCTGATGGTCATGTCTATGAAGTCAAGGTGTTGAGCAATGGTGTCCGATGCTGAAGATGAGGTCTGGATGGAGTTGTCGATGGTGCTGAGTCTAGAAGTGATGGTCTCGAACTGCCCAGCTAGAAAAACTTGCTGAGCAGCTGAGGTGTCTTTTAGGTCCCTGATGAGTTCCTCCAGGGCTGTCAGCTTCGTCGTCATGTTCAGGAAAATAGCGTCGAGTTCTAAAACATTTGACTATCGCAATTCCCTTTGAATCTATAACGAAATGTGTAATGTGGCCTTTTCCGGAAAGGTTTATCTCGATTAAAATAAAGTAGACCTTTTGTAAGAATAATTTGCATACACCCTTATAAGCGATAGAGCTATATGAATGCAACAGAGTTTTTCTAAGTATGATCACTTCAGGAAACATCTACATAAAGTAAAGTCTACAAAGAGGAAATACTAAAATACACACAGAGGATGAGGAAACTGACTTGCATATCCTGTTTGGTTGCCCATTCCAGGCAGGAAAGAGATTTACTCTTTCTAGAACCAGGAAGGACCCAGGAAAGGATGCTTCAACAACGGGAAACAATGAAAGCATATTTTCCAATTGGGCTGAGCATTAAGCTATTCGGCTGACGTGCGGGAGTTAGATAAAAATCCAACAAAAACCCCCTTATCTAATCTAAGAAAGGGAGTTAAACACTGTTTAAAAATAACTAGCATCAGTAATAAATTTCATTAATTTTCTGGCACACCTGCATTAATTTCCAATTCTGGCAGTCTCGGAACCTTTTCGAGATGTAAACCGGAGCCAACTATTTGTAGGAGGGAGGGGCATGAAAAAACTTTTAAAGTTGAAAATGGAGGAAGCCCAAGAGGTTTGTTCTTTGCTCTCAGAAGTGGAAACTTTCTTGGTTATCTTTATTTCTTCTGAGAGGAGATCGAGAAAAAATTTCTAGCAAAGAAAAAGTTTGCATCTTCCGTAAGAGCTGGCGTTAATATTGAATATTTTGAAAGTTTCCAAATGTATTGGAGCATTATGAGAGTTTGGCAGCACTCAATTATTAATATTAATGATTTTATAGTGGATGAAATAATGTAATATTTCCGAAGCTGGTAGCTCTGATTCACAAGTTCTGATTCATGCTAGACGAAAACCTTAGGTTATAAATTATACTGTTTATATACTGAATCATAAATGACTAATTTATTGCCAAATGAACCCTGCTAGCGCTCTACTCATCATTGTCATTTGAGCAGTACAAACCGCAATTGACTTCGAATCGAGGATAAAGGTTTAAAAATTTTGAGTTAAAAGGAAGTGGAATTGGAAACTTAACTGTTTATTTACAACATGTGTAAAAGAAATTTCTAAAAGCTTTAGGTCACACACACTCCCACAAAATATTCAACGTGGCCAATAGATTTCAATGGGGAGCTTTGTTACTTTTGTAAACATGTAAAGTGATCAAAATGTTCATTAATAGCCTCTAGATATATTCCTCACCACTTTCTATATCTATAACGGGTAGAGAAAGTATTGTCTCTACACAAATAAGTATTATAACACAAATGCACGTTTTAAGGATCCTTCAATCCAGAGAAGCATACTTAAAAAATATATGTCTGTGAAGAGTATACATTTAATTCATAAACGAAGTGTCGGATTTATACCATAATTTATGTATAAGCTCAGCATCTTCAAAGGATGTGACTAGAAGACTTTTCAAAACAATTCCATAATTCAAACTACGTTTTAAAAGAAAAAATGTCGTTATTTTTCCTTATCTCAAACATGTCTAACATGGTTAAAATAAACATGTTTAAAATGGCATGACTTATAAAAGGTATATTTTAAATTTTCTGCAAGTCTCCTGTGAAATCCTCTGAATAAATAGTGTACAATTTTATAAATATTAAACCATAAGCGGTGGATTAAAATCTGTTCTTCTTCAACGGTTTATCCTCCTCTTTCTAGGACTTGACAATTCAATGTCTTGGATCAGTAGCGTATAGAGGAGTAAGCAAACTCTGGATCATAGTATATACAGGATGGGTGATCAGAAATTCTAACGCTATCGCTCGGTTAAATTAAAACTTACTACACGAGAAAAATGTACTTCCTTTTAAAACACACAATTTATGTCAACTAAATTTTTAATGCATTAACCATTTCTTGTGATATTTGTTGTTTTGGATTCTGAAATAACATACATTTTTTACTTTCTCTACTACGTATAGTAAGTAGGGGAAGTATTGTATTCCACCCAAAAATTCGATACCGAGATTTCACCGGAAATACATGTTTTGAGACCTTCTGAATCCAAAAAAAGCATTTTTGGAAACATGTCCGTGTGTGTATCTGTGTGTGTGTGTGTGTGTGTGTGTGTGTGTGTGAACAGCATAACTCAGAAACGAACAGTCGGATAAACACCAAACTTGGTATTTAGGTTCAGTATCTTCCAGAAATGCGACAGGAAGGTTTTCAAGAAAATCCCCCCACCCAGACTACCCTTTAGATGGAACATTTTTCGAAAATTTTAATTTTCTCAAAAATGGCTCTAACGATTTTGATTAAAATATCATATGTTTAAGATATTTTCATGACAAATGAAATGTATATCTTGAATTTTCTGGGAATGTCTCCAAAAGTGTTCTTCATTGTGAACGACTTTTGTATAACTAGTAAACCATGAGATAGACAAAATTTTACTACACAGAAAATGTAGATCGCGTTAAAATACGCAATTTGTCATATACATTTTTGTTGCTAAAAGTTAAAAAGTCATACTGTGTTAGTAGAGAAGCAGAAAAGAGCTCTTGGGTGCTTAGCGCAGATGCATACCTGAAAACCGCACATAAACTGCACCAGGATCCTGGTTGAGCCGATGCCATCAGACAAAGGCTTGCCCTTTCCAACACTGATTTTCGAGAGTGCGTTTATGAATACTAATACAAACATTAATAATAACTAGTATGATGCAATGGCGCAGCATTAATTAAGTTTGGAAGGTACTGGTTATAAAAGCCCCTAGGATAGGATATCAGTAAACTCTATCTGACCGTTATATGCGATAAATTAGCAAAGCTTTACCATGTACTTTTTACTCTGTCTACTACGTTTAGTAAGTAGGGGAAGTATTGCATTCCACTCAAATATTCTATATCGAGATTTCATAAGAAATAAATCTTTTTGAGGCCCCCTGAATAAAAAAATCTGATGTGTTACACTCACATGACTTTCTCTACTCTTGTAATACTATTTTTACAAACTCTTATTCTCCATCTATTTCATATTAATCGAGATAAACATTTGCATAAACGATCTTTTGACGTGCAAAGAGAATTACATTTTACACTTAGCGACCAGTTCTAAAAATATTTGACTATCGCTTAAGGTGAACTATATTCCCCTTCTTTTGTATTTGCAAGGGAAATATAGAAAACATAGACATATCTCTTAATAGCTGGTTGCTAGGTGCAGCACCATTCTCTTTGCCACAGATTAATACTCTTTGCATATCCGTCGTCCTCCGTGGACTAGTGGTATCGTGCTAGCCTCTGGTTCCCAAGGTCGCGGGTTCAAACCCGGCGGAGGGCGCTGGATTTTTTCGGGCGTAAAAATCGTTAGCACGGCTTCCTTCGGAAGGGAAGTAAAGCCGGTGGTCCCGTGTCGTAGATTTACGGCACGTAAAAGAACCTCAAGCCTGATAAAGAGGCCTCTGAGCAAAATTACAGGTGTTTGACGCCCATTATAGAATGGGACGCTAAGAACCATAGTAGTTAAAGAGCGTCCATAAATAAAACTAAATTTTTTTTTTTTGCATATTCAAGCAAAAAAAAATGAATAACGAATTCCCATTTGAGAAAATAAGTATTGAAAAATTTAAGGGAATAACAAGCAATATCTCGAAAATGGTTCACTCAACAACAAAAAATGTATATGACATAAATTGTGTATTTTAATGCAATCTACATTTTTGTGTAGTAAAATTTTGTCTATCTCTTATGGTTTACCAGTTATGCAAATGACGTTCACAATGAAGAATACTTTTGGAGACATTCCCAGAAAATTCAAGATATACATATTATTTGTCATGAAAATATCTTAAACATATGATATTTTAATCAAAATCGTTATAGCCGTTTTTTAAGAAAATTAAAATTTTCGAAAAATCTTCCATGTAAAGGGTAATCTGGGGTGGGGGATTTTCTTGAAAACCTTCGTGTCGCATCTCTGGAAGATACTGAACCTAAATACCAAGTTTGGTGTTTATCCGACTGTTCGTTTCTGAGTTATGCTGTTCACAGACACACAGACACACACACGGACATGTTTCCAAAAATGCTTTTTTTGGATTCAGGGGGTCTCAAAACATGTATTTCCGGTGAAATCTGGGTATCGAATTTTTGGGTGGAATACAACACTTCCCCTACTTACTATACGTAGTAGAGAAAGTAAAAATTTAGGTCTGTTTAAAACATACAATTCATTTCCAATAAATTCTATTGTGCCATCAGCCATTTCTAACTATCCGTTATTATAGGTTCGAATTTTTGAATACCTGGTCATTCTCTTAAAGTCCTTTCAACATTCCGTTGTCTCTCGCGATGTCATGGAAACAGTATGAATTTTAAGGCCAGCATTTAGCGTCCAGTTCTTAAACGTTTGACTATTGTTGTTCTCTTTTAACCCTGCAAAATGTGTATAAAATGTACTTCTACTCAGTTTTATCTAGTTGAAAATAAAGTAGATAAAAGTTGCGATAGTAAGAGTAATTTTATGCCATCAATAAACAATAGAGTTTAGAGAAAGTTCTAAAAAAAGTAACACATTAAGGACGGCAGTATTCCTTCTACTTATAGGTAAGCAATAAAAAAATTTAAAATCAGCACACTACAGGAAAATCTTATGTGTTGCACTCACATTACTTTCTCTACTCTTGTACAATTTTTACAAACTCTTATCCTCCATCTGCTGCATATTAATCGAGATAAACATCTGATTACTAATTTTCATGCAGGTGCAAGGGAAATATGATAGGATTTAAGCTATAGACAAAAGGCTTTAAGAGCTATGTAGTTGCTATGTGGAGAATTCCATTCTCTTTGCATGTCCAAGACATAAACAAAACAAAAAAAAAACGAATAACGAATTCCTATTTGAGAAAAAATATAAGTATTAGAAACTTCAAACAACTAATAAGAAATATCCCGGAAATGGTTCACTCAACATAAAACAAATGTATATGACATAAATTTTGTGTTTTAACGAGATCTACGCTTTTTGTGTAATAAATTTTTGTCTCTGTCTTACGGTTTACCAGTTATGCGAAAGAAATTCAAAATAAAGAAGACTTTATGTAACATCCCTAGAAAATTCAAGATATGCATTTCATTTACATAAAAATATCTTAAACATACTATATTTTAATCAAAATCGTTAGAGCAATTTTTAAGGGAATCAAAATCATCGAAAAATGTTCCATATAAAGGATATTCTGGGGTGGGGATTTTATTGAAAATCTCGTGTCTTCCTTGAAAAATACTAAACTCAAATACCAAGTTTGGTTATTATCCGACTTTTCATTTTTGATTTATGCTGTTCACAGACAGATATAGACACACACGCACACGAACATGTTTAAAAAAATCTGATGTGTTACACTCACATGTACTCTTGTACAAACTATTTTTACAAACGCTTATTCTCCATCTACTTCATGTTAATTGAGATAAACATTTGCAGACTCTATCTTATTGCTAATTTTCTTGTAGATGTAAGGGGAAAATATATTTACAAGGGCAATATAGAAAAACAGTAGCCTTTAAGCACATACATATCTCTTAATAGCTGGTTGCTAGGTGCAGCACCATTCCCTTTGCCACACATTATAACTTTTTGCATATCCAAGACAAAAAAATCTGATGTGTTACACTCACATGACTTTCTCTACTCTTGTACAATCTATTTTTACAAACGCCTATTCTCCATATGCTTCATAGTAATCGAGATATCGAGATGTCAATCTTATTTGTAACTTTCTTGTAGATGCAAGGGGAATATGGTAGCTTTTAAGCGATAGTCAAATATTTTATCGCTGGTTGCTATGTGGCGCATTCCATTCTCTTTGCATGTTCAGGACATAAAAAAATGAATAACGAATTTGAGAAAAAGTATAAGTATTGGAAAATTTAAGGAAATAACAAGCAATATCTCGAAAACGGTTCACTCAACAAAAAAAAAATGTATATGATATAAGTTGTGTATTTTAACGCGATCTACATTTTTTATGTAGTAAAATTTTGTCTATCTCTTATGGTTTACCAGTTATGCAAAAGTCGTTCATAATGAAGAATACTTTTGCAGACATTCCCAGAAATTTCGAGATATACATTTCATTTCTCATGACATTATCTTAAACATATGATATTTTCATCAAAATCGTTAGAGCCATTTTTGAGAAAATTAAAATTTTCGAAAAATGTTCCATGTAAAGGGTAGTCTGGGGTGGGGGGATTTTCTTGAAAATCTTCGTGTCGCATCTCTGGAAGATACTGAACGTAAATCCCAAGTTTGGTGTTTATCCGACTGTTAGTTTTTGAGTTATGCTGTTCACAGACACAGACACACACACAGACACACACACACAGACACACACACACAGACACACACACAGACACACACACGGACATGTTTCCAAAAATGCTTTTTTTGGATTCAGGAGGTCACAAAACATGTATTTCCGGTGAAATCTCGGTATCGAATTTTTGGGTGGAATGCAATACTTCCCCTACTTAGTATACGTAGTAGAGAAAGTAAAAAAATGAATAACGAATTCCCATTTGAGAAAATAAGTATTGAAAAAATTAAGGGAATAACAAGCAATATCTCGAAAATGGTTCACTTAACAAAAAAAATGTATATGACATAAATTTTGTATTTTAACGGGATCTACATCTTTTGTGAAGTAACATTTTGTCTATCTCTTATGGTTTACCAGTAATGGAAAAGTCGTTCACAGTGAAGAATGCTTTTGGAGACATTCCCAGAAAATTGAATATGTACATTTTATTTGTCATGAAAATATCCTAAATATATGATATTTTAATCAAAATCGTTAGAGCCATTTTTGAGAAAATTAAAATGTTCGAAAAAAGTTCCATGTAGAGGGTAATCTGGGGTGGGGGCTTTTCTTGAAAACCTTTGTGTCGCATCTCTAGAAGATACTGAACCTAAATACCAAGTTTGGTGTTTATCCGACTGTTCGTTTCTGAGTTATGCTGTTCATAGACAGACACACAGACACACACACGGACATGTTTCCAAAAATGCTTTTTTTGAATTCAGGGTGTCTCAAAACATGTATTTCCGGTGAAATCTCGGTATCGAATTTTTGGGTGGAATACAACACTTCCCCTACTTACTATACGTAGTAGAGAAAGTAAAAATTGAACTTTTGCTGCTAACGTTTCACTAAAAATATTTATTATAACTCGTGTTTCAAATAGAGTAATATTCAAACTTTATAAACGTTTTTAGCGTAAGCCTCTAAAATGATAAATGATTTAAAAATGTAGAAACTGGACTATCTACCCCATTAGACACCCCTTCATATCCATCTGTTTCCATCTCTCTTGACATAACAAAAACGAATTACTTGATAAATAATCAATTGTCGGCACCGGAAACTGACCTTTAGAAAGTCCTCTTTTTTACCAGTTTATTTAAACGTGACACTGTACCCTTCAACGTTATACGCCCGCTGTGTTTTCCTGCTGAAAGCAACGCGCTCAGCTCCATTTTCATTAAGCTGGGCAACGAATGGAAAGTCCCAGAACATTGGACACCTAAGTCCACGTGACTGTTAAAGAAAAATCGATCCTGCAAGTTTTGTTATATAGCAGTAACTTTTCACTTTCTCTACTACGTACTGACAGTAACTGGAGGAAGTGTTGTACTCCATTAAAATTTATATGCCGAAATTTCACAGTAATACATGCTTTGAGACCATTGAACCCAAGAAAGCTTTATTAAAACTGTATGTGTTTGTGAACAGCATAACGCAAAAACGATGTGTTAGATTGACCAAAGATACGTCATAAAGATTTTTAGAAAATCTCCCCACTTTAAACTAGCTTTACATAAAATATTTTACAAAATTTTGAATGTTCTCAAACAAAAATAAAGCGAATTTTTTTAAATACCAAGTGTCCAATACAGTTGTCCTGGAATAGCCTGCAAGCATTTTCATTCGGGAGGATTTTTCTGTAGTTTTATTTAACTGATAAACTATAAGAGATGAAAAAAGTAGATATATGTAGATCCTAGAAAACACACAATATATTTAGAATAATGTTTCTAACATTAGCCATTTCGAGATCTAACTACACTACGTTATCAAAAGTATCCGCTGAAAATGACGTACAAGTTCGTGGCGCCCTCCATCGTAATGCTGGAAGTCATTATGGTGTTGGCCCACCCTTAGTCTTGATGACAGCGTTCACTCTCGCAGGTGCTGGAAGGTTTCTTGGGGAATGGCAGCCCATTCTTCACGGAGTGCGGAACTGAGGGGAGGTATCGATGTAGGTCCGTGAGGCATGGCATGAAGTCGGCATTCCAAAACATCCCAAAGGTGTTCCATAAGATTCAAGTCAGGACTCTGTAAAAGGTCAGTCCATTACAGCGATGTTATTGTCGTGTAACCACTCCGCCACAGCCCGTGAAGTATGAACAGGTGCTCGATCGTGTTGAAAGATGCAATCGCAATGTCCGAATGCACTTCAGCAGTGGGAAGCAAGAAGGTGCTTAAAATATCAATGTAGATCTGCGCTGTGATCGTGCCACGCAAAACAACAAGGGGCACAAGCCCCCTCCAGGAAAAACATGACCACACCATACCACCACCTCCGAATTTCGCTGTTGGCACTACACACGCTGGCAGATGACGTTCACCGGGCATTCGCCATACCCACACCCTGCCATCGGATTTCCACATTGTGTACCGTGATTGGTCACTCGACACAACGTTTTGCCACTGTTAAATCGTGTAATGTTAACGCTCCTTACACCTAGCGAGGCGTCGTTTGGAACTTTCCTGCTTGATGAGTGGCTTATGAGCAGCCGCTCGACCATGGAATCCAAGATTTCTCACCTCACTGTCATAGTACTTGGAGTGGATCATGATCCACTTTGGAATTCCTGTGTGATGGTCTGGATAGATATCTGCCTATTACTCTTTACGACCTTTTTCAAATGTCGGCGGTGTCTGTCAGTCAACAGACGAGGTCGGCCTGTACGCGTTTGTGCTGTACATGTCCCTTCACGTTTCCACTTCACTATCACATCAGAAACAGTGGACCTAGGGATATTTAGGAGTGTGGAATTCTCGCGTACAGACTTCTAAAACAAGTGACATCCAATCACCTGACCACGTTTCGAAGTCCGTGAGTTGCACGAAGCGTCCCATTCTGCTGAGGTCGTGGATAATGAGTACCAGGCAGTAGGTGGCAGCACAATTCATCTAAGATAAAAAAACGTATGTTTGTGCTGTGTCCGGATACTTTTGATCACATAGTGGACGTTGTCCTTGGTTTTAAATTTTACATTACTCTATTTTTCAAACTGTTGTCGCTATTCAGTTGTTTCTTGCGATGTCATTGAAAGAGTTTGTCATTTCCAGGCAGCTACTAGATTTTAAACATCTGATTATCGCTTTGATTTCCTCTAGCCCTCCTTAGCTTATTTTTACGTCTAGCTTACTTTAATCCAAATAGGCATTTGCTGAAATAGCTACATTATATATTTCAGTATAGATTCAAAGGGGACAGCGACAGTAAAATGTTTAAGAACTAGACGTCATACGCTGGCCTTAAAATTCAGTACTGTTTCCACGGAATCGCAAGAAACAACTGAATATTTACAGGTCTTTGAAAGAATGACAAAGGTTATTTGAAATAAACTTTGTGTTTTAAAAAGATATATATTTCTTGTGAACTACGTTTTCGTCTATCACTTAAGGTTTATCGGATATACGAGATTATACAAAATTCTTTCGGAAGTAAAAGGACTTCAAACGCTATTTCCAGAATATTCAAGATATACATTTTATTTGTCATGTAAATATCCTTAATATATGATATTTTATTAAAATATGTTGGAGATATTTTTAGAAAGTCAGAAATTTCGAAAACTGTTCCATATAAAGGGTAGTTTGGGGTGAGGAGATTTTCTTGAAAATCCTGGTGTCGCATCTTTGAAAGCTACTAACCTTAAATACCAAGTTTGGTGTTGGTCGGTCTTTTCGTTTGTGAGTTATGCTGTTCACACACATGTACACGCACACTTTCTTCTAAAGAGCTTTTTGTATTCAGGGTAGCTCAAAGCATGTACTTCTGATGAAATGTCGGTATAGAATTTTTGGGTGGAATGCAATACCTTCCCTATCTACTATGTATATGGTAGGGAAAGTAATAGGCTTCCAATAAACAGATTTTGAAACATACACAAAACAAGTAATAGTAGGTAGAAAAATTCGTGTGAATGCAACACAAGATTTTATGAATGCGCTGTTATTTCTCGTGTTGCTGGAAATTTGAAGTACAAGTATTCAGGAAACGAAATCATTTATTAATGCAAATGATATGACTGTTAGCCAAAAATTTTAATTTAGCTGAAACACACCAATAACCAATTGAAAAGAGAAAATTCGATTCTTATGCTAGACCACTCTATTCCAGAATTCCCTGCTTTAAATGCATTAGTGAATAAACCACACTAAATCATACAAATGAAGTAAGAATTTATAACGCAGGCTGCATGTTTTAAAAAGAATAATAAAAAAATCTGATGTGTTACACTCACATGACTTTCTCTACCCTTGTACAAACTATTTTTACAAACGCTTATTCTCCATCTACTTCGTGTTAATCGAGATAAACATTTGCAGACACTATCTTATTGCTCATTTTCTTGTTGATGTAAGGGCAATATAGAAATACAGTAGCCTTTAAGCACATACATGTCTCTTTATAGCAGGTTGCTAGTTGCAATACCATTCCCTTTGCCACAGATTAATACTCTTTGCATATCCAAGACAAAAAAATGAATAACGAATTCCCATTTGAGAAAATAAGTATTGAAAAATTTAAGGGAATAACAAGTAATATCTCGAAAATGGATCACTCAAGAAAAAAATGTATATGACATAAATTGTGTATTTTAACGCGATCTACATTTCTTGTGTAGTAAAATTGTGTCCATCTCTTATGATTTACCAATTATGCAAAAGTCGTTCACAATGAAGAATACTTTTGGAGACATTCCCAGAAAATTGAAGATATACATTTTATTTCTCATGATAATATCTTAAACATATGATATTTTAATCAAAATCGTTAGAGCCATTTTTGAGAAAATTAAAATTTTCGAACAATGTTCCATGTAAAGGGTAATCTGGGGTGGGGGGATTTTCTTGAAAACCTTCGTGTCGCATCTCTGGAAGATACTGAACCCAAATACCAAGTTTGGTGTTTATCCGACTATTCGTTTCTGAGTTATGCTGTTCACAGACAGACACACAGACACACACACGGACATGTTTCCAAAAATGCTATTTTTGGATTCAGGGGGTCTCAAAACATGTATTTTCGGTGAAATCTCGGTATCGAATTTATGGGTGGAATACAATACTTCCCCTACTTACTATACGTAGTAGAGAAAGTAAAAAGCGTTTTAATCAAAATGGGTCTTTAACACACTTACGGCTTTCTCTAGTTTTTGTCTACTTTTTCGTATACAAAGCATAATGCCTAATTCGGGTATACACGAACAATAAATAAAGTGATTACGAAGCAGCAAGCGCTCAAATGAGCCCGGGGTCCAAATGAATGAAATTACCTGGTATGTAGTTTTTCAGCATAAGGAAAATTCTTTGGAGAACAAACTATCTAGCAACTTGCCCCAATAGAAATGAATACGTATCCTCCGGATTGTTAGTCAGTCACACCACAGTTTCACATATCAATTTACTTAAATCTGGAGACGCTTTTGCGCCTTCGTTGCGCAGAGAAATTAATACTCTTTTCATTATCTCTCAATAAGCTACGGCAACTTGGAATACAGGTATTACGTCATTTCTGTAGGAAATACGTCATTGCTAGTATTTAGCATGTGGTATAATGAGCCAATTATGCACGATATTGAATACAATAACCGTTTTATATCTCTAGGATTTCATAAAAGCTTTACTGCAATCTATTGTGTAGGTATAAGGGAACTTGAGAATTCGTGATGGGTACATAAAGTTGTGAGGCTCACCATTTTCTGCGGCACAGAAAGGTTGTTTTCACCCAATTCCTCCTGGAGCTAACGGTTGGCTGGAATATTCTGTTGGCTTTGAAACGCTTCATGGAACTTGCGGCCTCGAATCAAAGTTATGAAAAAAGTCATTCTGTCTGCTGCCGTATAAATGCAAATAGGAAGGACGGACAAAGGGGCGAGGGTTTGCTCGTTCTGCTTGCGTTTTGGGGGCGACACAAATTTTCACTGGCCTGTACTCTAGAATTACGTTATATAACTGGACACTTAGAACACAAAACTTCGTAGAACTGTTCTTTAGATCAATGCTTTTATGTTGTTTTTAAGGACGAATGGCATTTAGTTAATCTCTGATAATGTCATGTTGCTGATTAGCATAACTATTCCATTGATCAATAGGTGTAGGTGATTCAACGGAAGGGGATACTTAGCGCTACGACCTGCACAGATCTATTGTGGCCGTAGTCGTCCTCCGTGCTGTAATGGTTATCATTCTAGAGTTCCCAAGCTCACCAGTTCAAACCCGGCGGAGGGCGATGGATTTTTTCGGGCGTACAAATCCTTAGCTTGACTTCCTTCGGAAGGGAAGTAAGCCGGTAGTCTTAGATTTACGGCACGTAAGAGAACCTCAAGGCTGATAAAAGGCCTCTGAACAAAATTTCAGGTCTTTCACGCCCAATATACAATGGGACACTAAGGACCACAGCAGTAAAAGAGCGACCATAGATAAAACTAAGTTTAACCACCTCCTAGGAGGAAGGGATTAAGTTAAGGAACCACAGGAGGCTACATCATATAGCAGACAGGCCACAGAGACGTGTGGAGGTCCCTAACATTTTTAAGCTCGCAGACGGGCCCCACTGCTAGAGCCGCCGTGAAGGGCGAGGAATGACCCACAAACCAAGCACCCCTCTGGGGTCTACGGGGCGTACTCTTTCCATTAAGCATGCATCCGCGCCATCTATCCTTTATACGCCACGAAACCTAGAAGCACATCTGATGAGAAGGGAACGGAATGGAAAGGAAATCATGGGAAAGAAGAAACCACCCCAGCATTCGCCTGCCGACCCCTGGGAAACCACAAAAAACACATGTCAGATTGGACGGTTGCCGGGGATCAAACCTGGAACCTCCTGAATGTGAGTCAGACACGTTACCGCGGCGCCAATAACGTTTAGCAATGTTTCGGATGTCCACTAATCACAGACGTTTATCTTATGATCAAGGATAGGAAGTTCCAAGCATTAAAGCTAGGATGAAAGAAAGTTAGGTTGGACTGATACTGGACTTTACGTAGTAACGTCACATAACAAGCCATCCCCATCCCTCGTACAGTATGTTAGCGTTTGCAGACAGCACATACCAGACCATGGCTTGTTTCACCTGCCGTCACTGACCCCTGGGCGCTGTTGTTTGTATTATTTTTATTGATACCGTTTTGAATGGGGCTCACTTGAAGCCATCAACATTAGAATTCCTATGCCTTCTTTTAATATATTTGCAAGGACGTGATTTTATCGGATAAAACGTTAGCTCATTACTGAACCGTATTAAAATCAGTATGCAGACCAAAAGAGTTGTTAAGGTAGGAGGTTCACATTCAGGAGGTTCCGTATTCGAGTCCCATTGCCTGCCCCCTCTGATCTTGTGACCTTCGGTTTTTCTCATCTCCACAATTTCCTTTCCGTAATTTCCCTTTCATTCTGTTTAGTTCTCATCTTTGAGGTGTGCTTCTAGGTAAAAAGGAGAAAACAAGTTATTGCAGATTTTATTTTATGTTTTGTGCTTCCAGATTTCGTGGTGAGTGGCGGACAGATGTAGCGGATACTTGCTCCAAGGAAAGAGATTCGCATTGTTTCACCATGGCCAGTCCAGTCAAGGTTATGCATGGTAATCCCCACTCTCAATCTATACGTATCTCTTTCTACAGTTTCCCCTTCAGTCCTGCCCTTCTTGAAAGCTTGAGATCAGAGTTAAAAGAAGAATGCTACTGCCTCAACAATACTACTGCTACTGCAAGTGGGGAAATGAGTAGAGTGGGGGGCGGTTGCAAAGCGGGGAAAGTTGACTGGCGAAAATTAACTCATTAAGAGGGCTAGCTCGTTCGATAGGTCGTTCATCGCCCTCCTTGGGCAGCTCCAAAGGATCTTCGATTCAGGAACTGAGTTTTTTAGGCCGCCTGTGGTTCCTTCAGTTCACCCCTTCCTCCTGGGGAAAATAGATCTCGGGTAGATCACGGTGTGTGAGGCGTCGCCCTCCTTTCTCTACACTATACCCTACCAGTATGCAGTAATCAACAGGCTTCACCATCCATCTCGTCATTCATTAATTCTGGAGAAATACTACCACTTTAACATCAGCTTGAGATTTTCCATTACCAAACACCAGCAGATTCCTTTGCATTTACACTTCGAAAAGTGTGTTTTAACCATTCCACATTCAAATGCTGTCAATTTATAAATTAATTATGTTCTTGAAAAAAAAATGTGTCCGTATTGTGTTCTGATTTTAGTAATCTTAAAGGTAAACGTACGGAGGGACCCTGCAACCGGAGTAGAGCACTGCAATTAGGCTCTTTTTACTCTCTCTGGGAGGGACAGACCTGACAGTAACTATGGTTATATATGCCATGTATATAATAATGTGAATTATAATATGAAATGGTATTAATAAGAAAAATACTTGTATAAATAGAAGTTAAGGCACGAGTATACCACATATGGCCCCTAACGTTCCAGATCAAACCATCCGCCGCCGCTCGGTGGTTTCCTCTGGTAGGGCCCACTAGGAGGCAGTACCGCAACGATGCCAGGAAAGAAATCTCTCCGCTCAGCCGCAACCCCCCAAACACTGTCGCCTGGTCCCTACAGCCCGAAACAGATGACAGTCTAGGAGATGATGAGTACAGGTAACGAGGGGCATTAAGGTCGTGGTAGACTGTACTACCGAGCATTCGCCTACCGACCCGGGGAAATCACGAAAAACTCGTGCGTCAAAGTGGGCGGTCGCTGGGTATCGAAGCCGTAATCTCCGACGGCGCCACCTAGCTTGTTTATTTTGAGGTTATCTATTTTCTCACTCCCACTGTTTGTAGCATTGGTTAGCATTCCGTAACACATTGTTATTCAGTAATTTAGGAGATAGGTATGCCGTGATCTGACGGCTGAAACAACGGTGATTTCATTTTAAACAACACAATAAGAATGTGTATTAATTATTATTATTTATTTGTATTATCTGTTACATTTCCCATTCCAGGTTACGACTTTCATGAAGTAAGCTCTCGCAGGATTAGCTATTGATATCGCCTGTCAGCTTTTCCATACACATAGTATCAACAACCAATCTCATCTTTTTTATTTTTCTGCAGTAATAGACATAATAGAGAATTGTTAGGGACTGTAAAATCCCATTTATGTGGCGCATAAATATTTAATCTGGACGCGCAACCTACCAGACTGGCGGTATCTGTGGTGGCCATTAATAAAAAAAAAATCTGATGTGTTACACTCACATGACTTTCTCTACTCTTGTACAAACTATTTTTACAAACGCTTATTCTCCATATGCTTCATGTTAATTGAGATATCGAGATGTTAATCTTTTTGCTAATTTTCTTGTAGATGCAAGGGGAACATGGTAGGTTATCAGCGAGTCAAATCTTTTAAGCGCTGGTTGCTATGTGATGCATTCCATTCTTTTTACATGTCCAGGACATAAAAAAATGAATAACGAATTTCAGAACAAGTATAAGTATTGGAAAATTTAAGGGAATAACAAGCAATATATCGAAAATGGTTCACTCAACAAAAAAATTTATAGCACATAAGTTGTGTATTTTAACGCGATCTACATTCTTTGTGTAGTAAAATGTTGTCTATCTCTTATGGTTTACCAGTTATATAAAAGTCGTTCACAATGAAGAATACTTTTGGAGACATTCCAGAAAATTCAAGATATACATTTCATTTGTCATAAAACTGTCTTAAACATATGATAATTTAATCAAAATCGATAGAGCCATTTTTGAGAAAATTAAAATTTTCGAAAAATGTTCCATGTAAAGGGTACTCTGGGGTGGGGGGATTTTCTTGAAAACCTTCGTGTCGCATCTCTGGAAGATACTGAACCTAAATACCAAGTTTGGTGTTTATCCGACTGTTCGTTTCTAAGTTATGCTGTTCACAGACAGACACACACACACACACACACACACACACACACACACACACACACACACACACACACAGTCACACAGACACACACACGAACATGTTTCCAAAAATGCTTTTTTTGGTTTCAGGGGGTCTCAAAACATGTATTTCCGGTGAAATCGCGGTATCGAATTTTTGGGTGGAATACAATACTTCCCCTATTTACTATACGTAGTAGAGAAAGTAATGCGGTGCAAAAAGAGCAACACATGGGCAACCGCAAAAACCCTTCCTAGGCGTAATTTTAAAATACTTGGTGGGCCGTGACGCTCTCTGAATGAAAAACTGAAAAAAAAATTGTGACTTTTTTCTGGATGGAAATTATAGAAAGAGCCTCATGTAGGGAATAACAGACATTTAATTTTAATTTCTGGATTACTCAGGTACATGTTCTGTACAGCAATCACGGTACAAAACTGGCTCTCTGTTTAAGGAGGAATTAATGAAGTGATGTGTGTGGGTTACCTGCTCCTTTGTTGTCCTGGGCTCTCCTCTGCTCCGGCTCCGGATCTCGTCGTCTGTGTTCTGCAGCTTGTATTTACCTTGTTTAAAATTCCCGCTTCGGTAAATGTGTTGGTAGTGCGGTATCCGTCAGCTGTGGTAAGATTGTATTTTTTGGCGTTGTACAACCTCTGTGATTGTTATTTCTAGCTAGCCTCGTTATGTTATAATGTTTCAGTGGAAGTTTTACTATAATTTAATGATATTTGTCCGGCTGGTTATATGTTTTTGAAATACATATCAGCTCAACGGTGATCGTGAAATTCCTTTAACCTACTAAGGCTTTTCTTACGGGTTTTATGAAGGCAAAACAATAAATTAACAATATCAATAATGATTCAGCTTAACATAAAACCGTTTATTTCTTTTTAAATAAAAGTGAGATTTTAACTACTATAGTAATTGCATTTTTCTGTTTCCCATTATACTTGCCCATTCCATTCTTTAAGCTCAATAGCTCATTTTGTATCGATAATGCTGGTAATATTCTTTGTAATATCTTTGGCGATATATTGACAATTATACATAAAAATAATTTCCTTTGCCTTATTTAACATGTCGTCCTAGAGCATTTTTGCAAGTGTATATAAAAAAATTGGTGTTACACTCGCATGACTTTCTCTACTCCTGTACAAATTATTTTTACAAACGCTTATTCTCCATATGCTTCATGTTAATCGAGATATCGAGGTGTTAATCTTATTGCTAATTTTCTTGTAGATGCAAGGGGAATTGCTAGGCTTTAAGTGTTTAAGAGCTGGTTGCTATGTGGAATATTCCACTCTCTTTGCATTACCAGGACAAAAAAATGAATAACGAATTCCCATTTGAGAAAAAGTATAAGTATTGGAAAATTTAAGAGAATAACAGGCAATATCTCCAAAATGGTTCACTAAACGTACATGACATAAATTGTGTATTTTAAAGCGATCTACATTTTTTGTGTAGTAAAATTTTGTCTATCTCTTATGGTTTACCAGTTATGTAAAAGTCGTTCACAATGAAGAATACTTTTAGTGACATTCTCAGAAAATTCGAGATGTACATTTTATTTGTCATAAAGGTATCTTAAATATATAACATTTTAATCAAAATCGTTAAAGCTATTTTTGAGAAAATTAAAATTTTCGAAAAATGTTCCATTTAAAGGGTAATCTGTGATGGGGAATTTTCTTGAAAACCTTTGTGTCACATCTCTGGAAGATACTGAACCTAAATACAAAGTTTGGTGTTTATCCGACTGTTCGTTTCTGAGTTATGCTGTGCATAGACACACACACGGACTTGTTTCCAAAAATACCTTTTTTGGATTCAGGAGGCCTCAAAACATGTATTTCCGGTGAAATCTGGGTATCAAATTTTTGGGTGGAATGCAATACTTCCCCTACTTACTATACGTAGTAGAGAAAGCAAAAACCGAAAGTTGCTTACTTTACATTTGTTGCTATGCTTAGCGAAATAAACCTTTAACTTATTTACGAATTATTTGCGCTGAACATTCTTACATTGAATACAAATAATAATTAACAATATTAATTTTCTTTTAATTGCCTGTTTGCACTTTTGTTATGTATCTCTTTCTACAAAGACCTTGTTTTTATTCGTTTAGCATAATATATTTTCCTTTTTATCGCCATTCGATTATCTTCTACTTATTTCTTTCATAAAAAACAAATTAACTTATAACATGGAGATACTTTGAAAGAATTTCAAATGTTTAGCACAATGCTTCCTAGTAACTCCCAGTTTAGACACACGCTTATTCGAACATTTGTTCCAATATCATTTTATAGCCTTAGGTTAATCAAATATTAGGTGGGACATCATATCATGTTTTAACGGAAGTTACTTGCAATCTGGTGCTAATAATATTAATTCATGACCAAATAACTGTCTGTAGGCTACTCGATCGGGTTTCGGAAGAGATTAACAGCACCAAGTGGTTACTACTCTTTCACCTATTTTGACAAAAAGGTATTCTATAAGTCCTGTTACATATTACTTTCTCTACTACGTATAGTAAGTAGGGGAAGTATTGTATTCCAACCAAAAATTCAATACCGAGATTTCACCGGAAATATATGATATGAGACCCCCTGAATCCAAAAAAAGCATTTTTGGAAACATGTCCGTGTGTGTCTGTGTGTCTGACTGTGAACAGCATAACTCAGAAACGAACATTTGGATAAATACCAAGATTGGTATTTAGGTTCAGTATCTTCCAGAGATGCGACACGAAGGTTTTCAAGAAAATCCCCCACCCCAGAGTACCCTTTACATGGAACATTTTTCGAAAATTTTAATTTTCTCAAAAATGGTTCTAACGATTTTGATTAAAATATCATATGTTTAAGATATTTTAATGACAAATAAAATGTATGTTTTGAATTTTCTGGGAATGTCTCCAAAAGTATTCTTCATTGTGAACGACTTTTGGTAAACTGGTAAACCATAAGAGATAGACAAAATTTTACTACACAAAAGATTTAGATCGCGTTAAAATACACAATTTATGTCATATACATTTTTGTTGTTGAGTGAACCATTTTCGAGATATTGCTTGTTATTGCCTTAAATTTTTCAATACTTATTTTCTCAAATGGGAATTAGTTATTCATTTTTTTTACCTTGGGTATGCAAAGAGTATTAATCTGTGGCAAAGAGAATAGTACTGCACCTAGCAACAAGCTATTAAGAGATATACATGTGCTTAAAGGCTACTGTATTTCTATATTGCCCTTGTAGAAACATATTCCCCTAACATCTACAAGAAAATTAGCGATAAGATAGAGCCTGCAAATGTTTATCTCGATTAACATGAAGTAGATGGAGAATAAGCGTTTGTAAAAATAGTTTGTACAAGAGTAGAGAAAGTCATGTGAGTGTAACACATCAGATTTTTGTCCACAACACTTATTAATGCATATGTAAGATCATATACTATGCAGTAGTGCTCAGCAATATTGGATATTGTACTTTCTAGTCAGACTCCTGGTATATAAACCATCCATGTTTGAAATAATCGCTAATCATCTTTATTTTCTTTATTACTTGTCCGTGATAGGTACAGGAAGTATGCCTGCACCAACACCCAGAATACTTGCTACAGTGTCTAAAATATTCGTAAAAGGGCTAAACGTTCTTCAAAGCATCCACGATATGAATTAAAGTACCTTCTCCAGTGTCGAGAAAGTCTGCAAAAGTTGGCGCAATATCTTCAAAGAACCCTGAAATGAACCAACATATCTGAAAAATAATAAACTGTCTGAGAGCCCGAAATGCTCGTAAAATCGCTCTCAAAGTGACCATGCCATTGCCCTGGAATGGCTGTAAAAGTGCTCAAAAACTGGAAAAAATGCTCAAAATAACTGTAAAAACATAAAAAATATGGATGTAACGGAGTTCGCAAATACGTGAAAAATTACTGTAAAACACCAGCAAATCAGTTTAAAGCTGGAGAAATGTGCCGAGCTTACGTCTAAATGCGAAATGTGAAGTATAGGTTAGGTTAGGTTAATGATGAGAGGAATGTTTAGTTTAAGATAGAAATAGATGCATTCGCTATAGAAAGCTCTTAAGATATACGTCATACCACATACCCTACAACAAACGTGCATGTACAAGGGCTGATCAACAAAGACAGACTGAGTTTTTTTTCACAGATGTTTATTACCTCAATTCAATGTTTACATGATCTTTTTCAAAGTAGTTCCCTCCTACTTCAATGCACTTTTTATAGTGTCTCTGCCAGTCCTTGAACACGTGCTGCAGACCATTCTTTGTCAGATCCTTGAGAATCACCTCACTTTTCTTGAGCACTGCTTCAGAGTTGTCAAATCGAATACCCCTAATCTTTGCCTTTAGTGATGGGAATAAAAAAAGTCACAGGGTGCAAGATCAGGGTTATTAGGTGGATGTGGTACACAGGTAATGTTGAATCGAGCCAGAAACTGCATGACTTCATTTGCTACGTGAGGCCGTGCATTGTCATGATGAAGTCACCACCCAGTCCGAGAAAGCTCTGGTCGTTTCTTTGCAATGTGCTTCCTCAGTGTAGCCAATACTGACGTGTAGTATGCTGCTGTATTAGTAGTGTGAGGGGGAACTGCATGCTGGTAAATCATTCCATTACAGTAAAAAAATGTGATCACCATCTCTTTCCCTGCAGATGGAACAACTTTTGCCTTTTTTGGTGTTGGAGAACCTGGCGATTTCCACACTGTGCTGGCTTGTTTTCCTTCAGGATCATAATGATGCAGCCATGACTCATCACCGGTGATAATCAATTTAAAAAATGCATCCCCTCCATCAGGAAAGAGACGCAGCACCTCACAGCTTGTCTCCATTTGCACAGCGTTTTGTTCGGGAGTCAACAGACGTGGCACCCAACGAGCACAAACTCGGGTCATATAGAGATGGTCGTGCATAATTGTAAACACACTGCCATATGAAATTCTCAACACTTCACTGAGGTTACGTAATGTTATACGCCGATCCTCTCGAAGCAGCTGTGTTGATGTTGACTTCAGTCTCAACAGAAGCCGAAACACCAGGCCCACCTTGCTTAACACTAACAAGTCGGCCTTATTTGAAGTCCTTGAACCACCTAAACACTGTTGCACGAGGTAGTGCATCTTCACTGTATGCTTGCTTCAGCTTTTCATAAGTTTCGGTGGCTGTATGGTTTAAACGAAAACAGAATTTGATTGCGCTGTACTGCTCCTCTCGCGTCACCTCCATTGTCTGGTATGCGAAATGCACGTAGGGTCTACAAAATTGAGCATTACTACCAACCTACCAATACGAGAGTGCTGCCGCCTACCAACATTATACCCGCTCTTTTCAAATATTTATGTTACAGATACGAAACTATCACGGAAGCTACAGGAAAAAATCAGTCTCAGTCTTTGTTGATCAGCCCTCGTATATATACACTGCTGTCCTCCAATTAACCCTACATTGTTCCTAGAAGCACCCCTGGAACACCTTCTATCCCTGACTTGCCTGGCATGTCTCCTCGTATTCCCCCCCCCCGCATCACCATTTCATCCTGCGCAAGCTCCGCTCTACCCCAACCACTCTGTAAATAATGGCGCAATAATAGGTTCCTTGGAAGTTATTTTTCTCATAAGTGCACATCTTTACCGCTTTGTACAAGTAATCAACTTTTCTGGTGTAATTTCGCTGGTTCTAAAATAAAATACCTTTAATTCCCATTATGAATACATCTTATTCATTGAACAATGGCGGCTGCTGCACAAGAGCACCTGAAAATGCTAACGTTTGATACTTTTCGGATTTAGTGGTTATTTTTTCTATGGATGTTATTAAACGTAACGTATATGCGGTAATTTAAAATCTGCGGCGTTTAAATCTACTGCGGCACTCCACTTATACTCATGAGACATGGCAACATGGTCACGAGTACATCTTGACTTGTGCACGTTTTAAGGAACTTGTACGCATGCGCAACTGTTATGACGCAGTTACCTTATGGGGCCAAATACGTAAGGGCCGTGCACACCTGAAGAAGTGCGCTAGCGCGCGAAGCTTTTCCCGCATACTTGTTTCCATACTATCACTACAGTTTTACGTCAATGTCACTAGGTAGAAGCGCACTACGGCAGAAGTGGACACTGTAGTAGAAGTAGGCAACGTCACAATGTCTCCATACCATCATAATCTCAACTACAATTTAATTTACACATTACTTCGTTCTTGCTCTTACTATGTACGCAACAACAAACATCCACAAAAAAGAACCTCTCTATCGTCAGATCATATTATTATTATTATTATTATTATTATTATTATTATTATTATTATTATTATTATTATTATTATTATTATTATTATGGGAGCCGTTGCAGTTGTAAAAATTTGTTCATAAGCATAACTATTATGCAGCAAATACCATTTCACATTTTCTTGGCTGTATGACTAAACTTTTGTGAATATCCTAAATTTATCTTGTAATTTTCTCGCCCGCAGCCCCGCGTTGCATTTGTTTGTTCACACGCAACAAAACGAATGGATTGATAAATGAAGCCTTCAGCACACTACCACTTGCGCCAGTTTTGCGCAAAAGATAGGCAGTGGAGGTTCACTTTGGCAGTAACAGATACTCGAGAGAGAAACAGTTATTTACGATGCTTTGTTAGCGAAAAAAGCTGTTTGTTCTTCTATCCGCAAATAAAATAGTGTTTAAAATAAACTCTTATTTCCTCGAAAAGGAAAGAAATAATTAAAGCGAAATGTATACTTTCACTTTCTCTACCACGCACCGGTAGATAGAGAAGTGTTACGTGGTGATGATTTTATTTTTGTTTTTTTCAATAGTGGCGAAGAAACACCGCTTGCCCCAAACTACTGTGAACAATTAATTCTAAAATATGTGCACCTGCCAAACATAATATAACAGTCGCATACAACACCGTGATCCTGGATGTGACGCATCCTTTTATGTACAGCGATATCCAAGTTTCCCTAATCTAATAATAATTCGCTCCATTTGGGCACTTGGTAGCTCAGAGTAGACTTGCCTACATGCGATGTGTTCTGCGTTGTTCCTCCTGCATGTCCTATCAAGTACTCAATCTCATCAGCAATCCAGCAATCGGAAGCAGGTCGCCCAGGTTCACCTGGGCGGAATGTGATAGCCACAGTACCTAGCCGTAAATGCGGCTTTACCTGTGCGATACAGAAGGTAAAACGAATTAGAACAAGCTTTTTGATTACTGTCGTGGGCGGGGTTTAGCTTTCTTCGCTGTCATTGGCTGGGTCTCGGCGATCCCACCTGGGCAGACAAGCGACCATGTAGTGACCAAGCCCAATACAGCTTAACTTGGGCGACCGCTTGTGTGGTCGTCAAGCCAAGCAAGCCGGCATGGCAGCAAAGCAGGATGGAAAATTAGGTAATGATGTAGGGAATATCCAAGTTGGCAGCAGGGCGGGTCGCTGCAAGATGGTCACTTATCCAGCTAGTGGCAAAGCCCGATGTTGCTTAACTTAGGGAAACTTGTGATTTGTAGGATTAGCAGGCCTTAGCCTAGGGAGCCCAAGCCGTCCTTCGGCAACCGGCAACTCTTTCTTCGCTCGGCGCCCTATGGTCATAGTGACCCAAAGAGTGCACCAGCTGATTGGTGTGCAAGTGATTTTTGTGTACATGGTACGGGTTCTCTCCCGCACCACGTCCACGATGTATGGGAGACCGGAATGGGTGTGTAGGATGTGTGACGGGAATCTACGCCCGGTATCATAGATCATCCGAGCCCTGTTCTGGACGGTCTGCAGCATGCGGATGGTGGACGCTGCCGCCGATCCCCAGACCTCGCAGCCATACAGAATCGGGGCGGGATAATCGCCTGATATAGGCGTAGTTTGAGGTGTGTGGGCATTGCAGAACGGAATACAGCATACAGCTGCCTGAGTGCGACGTAGCCGTGGCCGAGGCCGACCTTTGTCCTGACATATGGAGCGAAAGTGAGCCCGCGGTCGAGGGTGACCCTGAGGTATTTGGCATAGGTAACCCATGAGGTTCTCCTCCGCCAGAGCCTCAGGGACTGCTCTGGCCGCCAACGACGGACCTTTGCCAGGAGAAGTGCAGAGCTCTTCCCTGGGCTAATGGCCATCCTCCACTTCTCGCTCCACCTGCCGATGGCTCGGGGTGGAGGGAAACAGAATCAGGCGTTCTTGTTCTGTGTCATTATGACGACGTCGTTCGTATACTGGCACGTAACAGTCCTGGGTTTCGTGGGGAAGTCCGACATGTCGGCCGCTAAGAGAAGCGGGGACAGTATACTGCCTTCAGGGACTCCGGCGGCTATGGAACGGACTGATGAAATCTTTCCTTCCACTCTCACCCTGAATGTGCGGTCCCGGAGGAAACTGCTTATCAGGGCGAGATAGGCGGAGGGCTTCTGACTCCTTGAGTTTGTATGAAAGGCCTTGATGCCACGTTGTAGCAAAGACCTTCTCTACGTCCAGCAGCACCGCTATGGTCTTGAAGATCTCCTGGAAGCCCAAGAAGGCTTTCTCGGCCAATCGCAGTAGCTGCAGGGTCGTGGAGTGAACATGACGAAAACCAAACTGATGGTCCGGGAGGTGGTGCCTTTCCTCGCTTTGGCTAGGTTGTTATATACCCCCACGTGGGGGTGAAGCGAGGTCAGGGAAGAATTGGCCACCAGCCAAGTGAAACAGTTGTTTCAACAGCTATTCTGGAAGATCACTCACCGGCATATTTGGGGAGTGATTTGTAGCGGTGAAACGGTGACGCAGTTATATTGGACGTGTACAGTTGGGTGCAAAAATGTGCCGATGTTTTTGGTTACTTTTAGTGTTATTTATTCCTGAATGTTGGCAGAATCTCATAATTTGTGTTCCGCATCTGCCTTAGGTGAGCTGTTCTTTAATTAGTTTAGCTGAAGTCGGATACGCTAGCGTTACCCTATGAAGAAAGGTCAGTCCTAGCTGGGCAATGAAAGGAGTGGAGAATCGACATGTGTCACCTGAATGGTTGAAACTATATGTTCTCAAAGACTGTCCATACTATTCCCTGAATGATTCCGGCTCTTAGTGGTTCGACATTCAAGCATTAACCTCTGTAACCAACTGAGGGAATAGAAGGCGCGGCAGACGCGTGTTGATTATTGATTGCCAACTTAAATCGTGGTTCCTCATTTCGGCACTTTTTATTTTATTTTTTTGCACTCACTCTACGTGGTCACCAAGGGTTATACCACGCTACAAGGTGACGTTCAGTAGCGGTAAATCGAAGAATCGCTATAGAAGGTGTTGTATCCCCAAAATTCGATATCGAAATTTCATTGGAAATACATGGTTTTAGGTCCCCCTGAATAAGTAAAAAACCTGATGTGTTACACTCACATGACTTTCTCTACTGTTGTACCAACTATTTATACAAACGCTTATTCTCCATCTACTTCATGTTAATCGAGATAAACGTTTGCAGAGTCTATCTTATTGCTAATTTTCTTGTAGATGCAAGGGAAATATATATTTACAAGGGCAATATCGAAATACAGTAGCCTTTAAGCACATACATATCTCTTAATAGCTGGTTGCTAGGTGCAGCACTATTCCCTTTTCCAAAAATTACTACTCTTTGCATATCCATGACAAAAAATAAATAACGAATTCCCATTTGAGAAACTAAGTATTGAAAAATTTAAGGGAATAACAAGTAATATCACGAAAATGGTTCACTCAACAAAAAAAATGTATATGACATAAATTGTTTATTTTGACGCGATCTAATTTTTTTGTAGTAAAATTTTGTCTATCTCTTATGGTTTACCAGTTATGCAAAAGTCGTTCACAATGAAGAATACTTTTGGAGACATTCCCAGGAAATTCAAATATACATTTTATTTGTCATAAAAATATCTTAAACATATGATATTTTAATCAAAATCGTTAGAGCCATTTCTGAGAAAATTAAAATTTTCGAAAAATCTTCCATGTAAAGGGTAATCTGGGGTGGGGGGATTTTCTTGAAAACCTTCGTGTCGCATCCTTGGAAGATACTGAAGCAAAATACCAAGTTTAGTGTTTATCCGACTGTTCGTTTCTGAGTTATGGTGTTCACAGACAGACAGACACAGACAGACACACAGACAGACACACACAAGGACATGTTTCCAAAAAAGCTTTTTTTGGATTCAGGGGATCTCAAAACATGTTTCCGGTGAAATCTCGGTATCGAATTTTTGGGTGGAATACAATACTTCCCCTACTTACTATACGTAGTACAGAAAGTAAAAATGTGTGTATGAGCGCCGTGCGCACGTTTGTGTTTTTTTTGCGAATAGTAAAGCGAAATGTCCGATAAATACCAAAGTTGATATTTAAGTTCAGAATCTTCAGAGAATCGACACGATTTCCAACCAAACTAACCCCTACATGGAAGATATTTTTTTAAAATTTTCGATTTTCTCAAAAATCTCTCTAACGATATTCATTAAAATATCATAACTTTAAGATATTTAAATGAAAAATAGAATTATAGGTATTTTGAATTTTTTTAACTAACCTGTGAAGTTCTCTTCATTCAGAAGGAGTGTTACATATTTTTCTATAACTGCTAAATCTTATGACCTACACAAAAAATGAGGATTTTCTTTAAAACACGCAGTTTATTTCAAATAAGTTTTTTGTGGCATGAGCTATTACCGGAACATCCGTTGTTATTCATTTGGAATTTTAAATACTTAGTCGCTAATCATTTGTTGTTTCTCGGAATGTCATGTACGGTAGATGCTTCTTTGCGGGGGGGGGGGTAAGAAGAGGGGGGGAGACAGGACGTGCGAGGGTTTAATGCTGGATGTCTTATCTCACGTCGTGTTTTCCTATGCCAAATAAAGATGCCGTTTATGGCTAAATAACTTCATTCACAAGCACTTTATATTGTTTCCTTTAGCTCCACATCCGCGGTTTATATCTTCGCGTCAGAGGAAGATTTCGCGAATTGTACGCTATAAACTTCCTTTCGAACTCTCAAAAACTTCACGTTCGCCAGCACTACATATCAGCGTGTAGTTCCACTTTGCGAATTACATTGCCCGTTTTTACTTTCTCTACTACGTATAGTAAGTATGGGAAGTATTGTATTTCACTGGAAATACATGTTTTGAGATCCCCTGAATCCAAAAAAAAAACATTTTTGGAAACATGTCCGTGTGTGTGTCTGTGTGTCTGTCTGTGAACAGCATAACTCAGAAACGAACAGTCGGATAAACACCAAACTTGGTATTTAGGTTCAGTATCTTCCAGACATGAGACACGAAGGTTTTCAAGAAAATCCCCCCACCCCAGAGTACCCTTTACATGAACATTTTTCGAAAACTTTAATTTTCTAAAAAATGGCTCTAACGATTTTGATTAAAATATCATATGTTTAAGATATTTTTATGACAAATAAAATGTATATCTTGAATTTTCTGGGAATGTCTCCAAAAGTATTCTTCATTGTGAACGACTTTTGGTAAACTGGAAAACCATAAGATATAGACAAAATTTTACTACGCAAAAGATGTAGATCGCGTTAAAATACACAATTTATGTCATATACATTTTTGTTGTTGAGTGAACCATTTTCGAGATATTGCTTGTTATTCTCTTAAATGTTTCAATACTTATTTGCTCAAATGGGAATTCGTTATTCATTTTTTGTCTTGGATATGCAAAGAGTATTAATTTTTGGAAAAGGGAATAGTGCTGCACCTAGCAACCAGATATTAAGAGATATGTATGTGCTTAAAGGTTACTGTGTTTCGATACTGCCCTTGTAAATATATATTTCCCTTGCATCTACAAGAAAATTAGCAATAAGATAGAGTCTGCAATGTTTATCTCGATTTACATGAAGTAGATGAAGAATAAGCGTTTGTAAAAATAGTTTGTACAAGAGTAGAGAAAGTCGTGTGAGTGTAACACATCAGATTTTTTTCATACTCCTGGTTGATAAGTTTTACAGGTCTGCCAAAGCGTACTTCCAAATTACAAGCTTTTAACATATCCGCTTCTGCACGCATACCGTTTATGAGCATACAAGTCCGACCCTGGGTACCGCCAAAATGCAAGTGCTTTACATATCCGTCTCTATCTACTTGGAAGTAGAAATTGTAAGTAATCTTACTCGTGTATTTCAGATTTCTACTTTTGTTCCTCCTACCAACTCATGCAACGTCTTCCCTTAATATTATTCGTTGACAGAATTATCTTAAAAAATCTGATGTGATACATTCGCATGATTTTCTCTATCCTTTATGTTTATTAATGCGTACACAAGCTATTCTTTCTTAAGCTTATTTTTCTGTCTACTACATTAATCCAAGTAAACATTTGCAAAAACAGCTGCATTACTCATTTCATTATAAATACAAAAGGAACAGCGATAGTCAAATGTTTAAGAACTGGACGTTATATGTTGGTCTTAAAATTCCATACTGTTTCCATGCAATCGTGACAAACAACTGAATGTTCACTGGACTTAAAGAGAATGACCATGAAATGAACAATTCGAACCTTTAATAACAGATACCGCAAAAAGGCTTATGCCACAGAAAAGTTTATTTTAAGTACGTTGTCTGTTTCAAAGGGATCTACATTTTTTGTGTGGTACGTTTTTTGCCTATTACTTAAAGTTTACAACTTATACAACATTATATAAAACTCCTTCCGAATGAAGAGGACTTCCTAGGTTATTTCAGAAAATTCAAGATATACATTTCATATATCATGTAAATATCTTTTATATACGATATTTTAAAGAATATTATTAAAGCCATTTTTTAAAAAAAAATCTGTGTGAAGATGTCAACCTGAACAAACAGCATCTCGTCAAAAGCAAAGGCCTTAAAAGCGATAACTTACAGACTTTATATTGGGAAGCTAGAGGGAAAAATGATGCAGATAAATTAATCCCCAGTGCCGTTAGTAAACAAAAACATTTTTTTTAAAAAGTCAAGATTTTCGAAGTTGGCTAGTTGGGTTGGGGTTATTTTCTTGAAAGTCTTCATGTTGCATCCTTGGAAAATGCTAACTTCAAATTCCAAGTTTGGTATTGTGCCAAATCCACCCTCCCAGGAGAAATATACATTACGCGACGGGCATGTATCAAAAGAACGCTGCCGAATGCGGCAAAAAGAAGTGCAACGATCAACGTAGCAGTTCTTCAATAGTTCGCTACAAGAAGAAGAACCAGCACAAGTTTGGACCCACGTAGTAGTTCACGTCACGGGACTCGTTGACTGCGCACGCGCAAAAACAATCTCGATCTGCTCCAACGTGCTGGCTAGGAGGACGAACCAGTCTGTCTTCACCGAAGGAAACAAGCAGGATCACGTCAGATAGAAGCATTCGGCACGGTACACAAAATTCTTTTTCGGCTAAATATATTTAAAATTCTCTTTGGTAATTGGGTAGCGGTAAAGACTTATCTTCGGATAGATATATTTGTTTTTGGCGTTTTACTATTAATCTTTAAATGTGAGAGAAGGAAGCAAATTGTAAAAATTGTAATTGAATAATAAATATTGAAATTGTAAACTCTAAAATGAAATAGGGAATGAACAAGGGTTGATAATTGTAACCATTTGTGTGATATGGACGTGTTAATTTATTAAAGTAAATAATACGGTTGGTAATTATTTTTATGAATATATCTTCAAGCCATTATAACTTGTACAATCCATGTAATCCTGGGTCAAAGTAATCGCTTCAGTATTTATCCGTATTTTGTTTTTTTAGTTATGCTGTTTTCTGATAGACACACACAGACACAGACATGTTTCCAAAACTGCTTTATTTGGATTCAGGGCGCCTCATAATATGTATATCCGGTGAAATCTGGGTATAGAATTTTTGGGTGAAATGCAGTAACTCCCCTACTTACATACGTAGTAGAGAAAGCAAAACGTGTAATTTTCTTATTGGTGAATAAATTTACATATACTCTCACACTTAGCTTTCTCACATCTTTTTGAAATACAAATGTTCTAAAGGTTCCCATGAGAACTGATGCGATCTCAAGATAAAACAGCTTTTTGCCAAAACCTTTACATTAACATAAAATCCTAGGCTCCATTTTCCTGATCACATATGCCTCAGCTATAAAGACTTCTTACTACTCACATTCTTTGGTCCTAAAGAAAGCTTGCCTATTGTATTTCCAAAAAGGTCTCTTTTACCAGCAAACGCATTATTTCCGTCTGCCTCCAATTCTAGATATGCTTGTAAAATTAATGTTAAAGTGATACAAGAATACATATTGTTATCTATTAAAATCGTTTGCTTCTGCACGTAATGTGCAGTTTCACGTGGAAAGAATAGGACATTTCTAGGTCAGTATATACAGATTGTGTAAAACGTCGTGACTGTCCCCCACTTCTGAAGCACATATGCGCAATAACACTGACCAGCCCACTTGCATAATGAGAGAAATGGGAGTCAGTGTTACATCTGCTGTGAACGATATTGTAAAGTTACAATGCGTTTTTATGTGTCTGCCTTCGAGTTCCCTTATCACTTATAGTCCCAACCACTCTCACCACTTCTCATTTCTCCTCTCTTGGGCATATGCAGTGACACGATGTTTTACATAAGCTGTACCGATACGCTTTTAAACATCTGACTATCGATTCGGTAACTTCGACGAATGCGTAATGAAACTATTTCTGTCAAGATTTGTCCGGATTAACATAAAGTACATAAAAAAGTATGCTTTCGTAAAAAGAGTTTGTAGAAGCTATATAAAAATAAACAATTGTCGTTACAGAAAGTCATGTGAATGCAATACAAGATTTTTTTGGTAAATAAGTATGGGATAAAGTAGAAAGAATAAGCAATGAAGCAACGCAAGGATTATTTTGTGTAATAATGTAAAGAAAGCAAAATAATGATTTCTGCTAACTTAAAGTAGGATTAATGTGAAAGAAAAAGGTAAAGTTAAGGGTACGGATGATTCATCGGATCATGATGGGCGAAAACCTGGATGAGTTCCCTGACGATTCCAGTTCGAATGTATCCGACGCCGCCCGGGCCGACTCACAAGCCTCCTATGGGGCCCACTCGGAGACGAGTCCTAAGTGAGCAGTTCCGCAACCACGCCAGAAAAGAAACCGCTTCAAAGCGCACATCCACCGTCCAGCCGTAATACGCCACTAAAATGAGGGGCAGGAAAATTGTAATAGAAGAGAACCCACTCCAGAACTTGCCTGCCGATCCGGGAAACCACTAATAATCCATGGGTTGAGTGGGCTATCGCCGCGGATTGAATTTAGGACCTCCCAAACACGAGTCGCGCACGTTACGGCGGCGACACCTCAGTCGGTAATGTGAAACAGAACTCGCGCAAAAAGCAGAATATGTGTTTTTTCATTTCAATAAGAAACATCAGTGTCAGTATGTAGTGCATCATCCTCCTCTGTTAATTACAGTGTTAAATCTTCGAAGCAGGACATAACTAGAATCCCACGTCTCTGTTATGTCACTTTTAAGAGTAGGCGCTGTGCTGATTTCCCTGTTATCCCGCTCACTAAATACAGTGGCCCGTAAGGATTACTGAATTAAGATCTGCGTATTTGGTGAGCCTTTAGCTTGCCTCACATTGGTTATTTCTGAAGTTTACACGGTGTTATTATCCTGTAATAATAAATAACTATAGAATTTCCTCACGTACGAGGGCTGATCAACAAAGACAGACGTTTATTACTCCATTTTATTACTCCCACCCCAGATTACCCTTTACATGGAACTTTTTCGACAATTTTAATTTTCTCAAAAATGGTTAACGATTTTAATTAAAATATCATATGTTTAAGATATTTTCATTACAAATGAAATGTATATCTCGAATTTTCTGGGAATGTCTCCAAAAGTATTCTTCATTGTGAACGACTTTTGCATAACTGGTAAACCATAAGAGATAGACAAAATTTTACTACACAAAAAATTTAGATCGCGTTAAAATACACAATTTATGTCATGTGCATTTTTTGTTGAGTGAACCATTTTCGAGATATTGCTTGTTATTCCCTTAAATTTTTCAATACTTATTTTCTCAAATGGGAATTCGTTATTCATTTTTTTGTCTTGGATATGCAAAGAATACTAATCTGTGACAAAGGGAATGGTGCTGCACCTAGCAACCAGCTATTAAGAGATATGTATGTGCTTAAAGGCTACTGTATTTCTATATTGCCCTTGTAAATATATATTCCCCTTACACCTACAAGAAAAGTAGCATTAAGATAGAGTCTGCAAATTTTTATCTCGATTAACATGAAGTAGATGGAGAATAAGAGTTTGTAAAAATAATTTGTACAAGAGTAGAGAAAGTCATGCGAGTGAAACACATCAGATTTTTTAAAAATGCATTTATTATACTCGCTTTAACCAGAGGTCATACCGCGATTACAACATATACATAGATCTTCCAATGTTGTAATAAACTTTCAATTACAAACAGTTGTATAAATTAGCATCTTAATAAACTGTATGATGTGACATAAATACGGTTCATTTAGAACGTCACACAGATCGTTAGGAACACCATTATTAAATCTCTCAGTGGTAGAGCCCAAAATCCTGTACGGAGTAGAGACATGGGGACTTGACGAGGGTTGGGAAGTAGTTGATGAAGCCCATAGATTATTTTGTAAAGAAGCCTTAGGGATACCAATGTCAAGTGTCAAACAGGTGCACAGATAAAAGTGGGCCGAGAATCAAGTAAGGCTAAGATTATGGGGAGAGCGTAGAAGCATTAATACAGAATTCTACACTTAGAAGAAAATAATATAGTAAGACAGTGGCTAGAATTTCAAGAAAAAGGTTTAAAAATAGAGGGTGGGTGGGTGTATTTTTGGAAGAACGTCCTAGAATCCAACGGTTTAGGGGAGATTTGGTGGAAAAGGAATAATAATGAATTAAATTTTTGGAGAGAAGTAAGAAAGAGGCTAGAGGAAATGGAAATACCAAAAACAATTTTAGTGAAATAAGGGAATGGTCTTCTTTAATAGAATATAAAATATTAAAGACAACGTGGGGAAGGGAGGAATATGTAGAAAAAACAGGCAAGGAAGCAAGAAAAGTATAGCATGGGTAAGATAACGAGTGTTGTGATTAAAAGGAATGAGAAGGGCAATAACCCAAAACCAATGCTCTTTATGTGGAGAGCAAGAGGAACTAGTACATATACTGTTTGATTATAGGGCCACTAACAAGTGGAGGGAGAAACATAAGTGATTAGTGGTTAAAGTCTGACATGACCATTGCAGTGAAGGAAATGTTGATGAAGAATTATGAGTAGGTTGGAGTGTTTATAAACAAGGTGAGAAGCAAATGGTTATGGACAGAAACAATTAGGTCATAATACAGTTAATAATCAGAAGTAAGAATAAAGTTGTGAATGTTACAAGTTTTCACGAATGCGAGAGGTAAATGAACCTGGGCTAAACACCAATCCCACTTGTGTCTTGTATACAGTTAAACACAGCAAATGAATTACATTGTCTCTGAACGGCAAGTCAAGAACACTGTAATTAGATGCTGGACCGTGAGTGTGACTTGACACCGATCACTTGTAGATGCAGGATTGCGAGTTAGATAAGTGTGAGTTAATGTTGTGTGCCCAATGCGAAGTCTGGTGAGAACAACTTGATACTGTTGTGGAAGGTGATGTAAAGATAACCTGAAGGTGGGTGCAGGACATACGGTGGGGAATTTGCTGGTAGCCGTAGAGTACCAATCACGATTCCGTTGTTGCAGAATAATTCGTTTTATATACTGTTTGTAGTCATGATGAGGAATTTTTATTACCTGTATCCGAGGCTATCTGATGGCTTATTTGGCTACTTATCCGCGGTCTCATTGTCTTTCTTGAAGTTGTCTTCCGTTTCACGACAGTTGTTGGATTGGCATTGAGAGCGGCAACTGATGTGAATATATTTCACAGTTCTGTTAACATATTTCTGGCATCTTTTGAGAAAAGCATTAAACCTGTTTCACAACAACCCAGAAAGGCAACCAGTACGAGAGCAATATTTTGAAATAAAACTATTCTAATGGAAGATTTCACAATTACGGGAAACGTTCCGGGGTCCTGGAACGGGAAAGAAAGCTTGTCCAAGTTTTAGCTTTCTCGTTCTCGTTCCAGGGCACGGCATATTAGATCCATATTGTGCATAATAGAACTCTTCACTATAAAGCGCCGCTACTGCCCTCTCTAGTCGCAAGCTGGAAACATGAAACTGGAAGAAATTCTAGCATTTTGACATCCTAACCTCAAATCCTGATGCCCGCAGGTCCATTGAGCTTTGATACGTCTAGTAAAAGGGTCATCTGTAGTTGTTTGTATGCAATAAAAATTGGCTATCGCCTCAAAAGTAATAGCATAAGCTACAAAGAACAGCAAAAATCGGTATAAATTAATAAAGAACAAAAAACGACTTTAACGTGCGACAATGAATAAAATAATGAAAGTTTGATACGTATAGAGGAATCGAAAATGTAATGGATCTGTATTTAGATAATGTTTACTCTATCGAATTTTGAAGTTCGTGACCCCCCATTATGTTGGCTGAATTGGAAGAAGTTGAAAAAATGTTTGGTCAGTTAAAAACAAATGAAATTCCAATGTGCAAAATTGACTTTTCACATTGTGATTGATGTTATCATCGATATGCATTTCCTTTCTCGTTACCGGGGTATTGTGAACCAAAATATTGTATGCTGTATTAATTCTCGTCATGATTTCCATTTTGGTTACCGTTCTTGGGTTATTGTGAACCAGCCTTTAAGCCAAATGAAATTTCTCTTCGAAACTGAGCCATTTTCTCCTCTGATGCTTTACCTGGACTAGACAAACTACCAGCGGAGCTATTCTTGAAGTTAATGAATATTGAAATCTTTAGAAATTTGATGCTAAAAGTATCGAACAAAATTATAATTTATTATGTTTCCACAGGAATGGACGAGGCAGCTGTGTGTCCAATATATAAAATGGGAAGCCCAAAAATTCCAGATAACTGTAGGAGGGTAGCACTTTATTCAGTAATGAATAAAATTTATTGTAGGATTTTAATGAGATGGACAAAATGGGTTAACGAAAACGCACATTGGTATTTCAAGCGGGGTTAAGCGAGAAATACAGTAAGGTAGACAATATATTTGTATTAAATTAGAGTGAAGGCAAACGCGGGAAAAGAGGGAGAAACTACACCCTGGTTCTATGGATTTTCTGAAAGCGTTCGACTATGTTGAAAGACATACTAGGTGAAGCAATGGGCAAACTTTTTGTCCGGAAAATGAATAGGGCACTGTAGAAAATATGCAAAAAGTTGAGATCTGCATAAATTGTGACATATGGCGTCGAAAAAGTGATAATTTGGAGGGGGTTGCTTTCCTTCTTCGATATTTTTAAATTTGTTGAAGCTGGTGTGCCTATTACGAATGTAGAATACATTCCCATACCCGCTCTGCTGTATGCAGATGGTTTAATTTTAATGTGCACATTAACTGCCGGCTGTCAAAGGTAACTAATAAGTACCTTAGAATCCTATTGTGATGAATGGGAAATGACGGTGAATAAAGTAAAAACCAATTGCTGACATTCACGAATCCAAAAACAGCATTTTTAGAACACGGTTCACGTGGATCTATTTATTTGTGAACGGCATAGCTGAAAAATGAAGCGTCGATAAGGTATCAAATTTGGTATTTAAGTTCAGTATTTTCCAAGGATGCAATAAGAAGATTGTCTAAAATCTCCCAACCACAACTACTGTTTACATTGATACCTTAGTTATTGCCGGGCAGATATAAATACTTAAATAAAGAAATACCAGTAAGATAGAGAAATAATGACAATAAGTACTTTCCGTATATCAAATCAATGCATAATGCAACAAGCTTGAGTTCAAAGATTTGTCCGAGAAACAGATCATTACTGCGTCATCTTAACCAATGTCATTAGCGATAGCGGAAGTAGCGAACGCATTAGCTTAAAGAATCTGAGAACTCTGTTAGGTTATATACGTTTGCAAGGTCACGTAGAGAGAATTCCGTAAAAGATAAAGGCACTTAGATTCCGCGATTTTAACCAAACCGTATGGTACAAAGTTAAGAGGCACACTTAGGATTTTAAGTACTGGTTGCGTGCGAATAATAACGTTGGCGGAGATTAAGGAAGTAGGCAGAGCTAAACTTAATAAAGGGTGCCATTTTTATATCAGAGTCACCTTGACTTACCTACATTCATTCGTGCACACAGTTATGCATACGTTACTTTCTCTGGTACCGTCACCGGTATCTACTGCTCGTCTGATATTTTAAGCACCTAGTGACACGCTTGTGTGAGTAAGATTATGTGGCTGTTGCGAGAGGTCTCGCCGATAAGCATTTTGGCGGCAGGCAGGTTACGCTTCTTTTATTGCGGAAACAGTGATTTCAAACCGTAACCTTGATACTGCAGAACTTAGAGGTATAATGATCCAGTTGTTACAATTTCGAGTGCTACGATTCATAATCAGTTTCATTTTTACTTTCTCTAAGTAGGGGAAGTATTGTATTCCACCCAAAAAAACCATACCGAGATTTCACCGGAAATATATGTTTTGAGATCCCCTGAATCCAGAAAAAGCATTTTTGGAAACATGTCGTGTGTGTGTCTGTAAACAGCATAACGCAGAAACGAACAGTCGGATAAACACCAAACGTGGTATTTAGGTTCAGTATCTTCCAGAGATGCGACATGAAGGTTTTCAAGAAAATTCCCCCCACCCCAAATTACCCTTTACATGGAAGATTTTCGAAAATTTTAATTTTCTCAAAAACGGCTCTAACGATTTCGATTAAAATATCATATGTTTAAGATATTTTTATGACAAATAAAATGTATATCTTGAATTTTCTGGGAATGTCTCCAAAAGTATTCTTCATTGTGAACGACTTTTGCATAACTGGTAAACCATAAGAGATAGACAAACTTTTACTACACAAAAAATGTAGATCGCGTTAAAATACACAATTTATGTCATGTACATTTTTTTTGTTGAGTGAACCATTTTCGAGATATTGCTTGTTATTTCCTTAAATTTTTCCATACTTATTTTCTCAAATGGGAATTCGTTATTCATTTTTACTTTCTCTACTACGTATAGTAAGTAGGGGAAGTATTGCATTCGACCCAAAAATTCGATACCGAGATTTCACCGGAAATACATGTTTTGAGACTCCCTGAATCCAAAAAAAGCATTTTTGGAAACATGTCCGTGTGTGTGTCTGTGTGTGTGTGTGTGTGTCTGTGTGTGTGTCTGTGTGTGTGTCTGTGTGTCTGTGAACAGCATAACTCAAAAACTAACAGTCGGATAAACACCAAACTTGGTATTTAGGTTCAGTATCTTCCAGAGATGCGACACGAAGGTTTTCAAGAAAATCCCCCCACCCCAGACTACCCTTTACATGGAACATTTTTCGAAAATTTTAATTTTCTCAAAAATGGCTCTAACGATTTTGATTAAAATATCATATGTTTAAGGTATTTTTATGACAAATGAAATGTATATCTCGAATTTTCTGGGAATGTCTCCAAAAGTGTTCTTCATTCTGAACGACTTTTGCATAACTGGTAAACCATAAGAGATAGACAAAATTTTACTGCACAAAAAATGTAG
Source organism: Deroplatys truncata (assembly GCA_030765065.1). Taxonomy (NCBI): domain Eukaryota; kingdom Metazoa; phylum Arthropoda; class Insecta; order Mantodea; family Mantidae; genus Deroplatys; species Deroplatys truncata. Next base: position 53,671,233 of record CM060987.1, read on the forward strand.
ATCGTGTTACAATACACAATTTATGTCATATACATTTTTGTTGTTGAGTGAACCGTTTTCGAGATATTGCTTGTTATTCCCTTAAATTTTCCAATACTTATACTTTTTCTCAAATTCGTTACTCATTTTTACTTTCTCTACTACGTATAGTAAGTAGGGGAAGTATTGCATTCCACCCAAAAATTCGATACCGAGATTTCACCGGAAATACATGTTTTGAGACCTCCTGAATCCAAAAAAAGCATTTTTGGAAACATGTCCGTGTGTGTGTCTGTGTGTCTGTGTGTGTGTGTGTGTCTGTGTGTGTGCCTGTGAACAGCATAACTCAAAAACGAACAGTCGGATAAACACCAAACTTGGTATTTAGGTTCAGTATCTTCCAGAGATGCGACACGAAGGTTTTCAAGAAAATCCCCCCACCCCAGACTACCCTTTACATGGAACATTTTTCGAAAATTTTAATTTTCTCAAAAATGGCTCTAACGATTTTGATTAAAATATCATATGTTTAAGATAATGTCATGAGAAATGAAATGTATATCTCGAATTTTCTGGGAATGTCTCCAAAAGTATTCTTCATTGTGAACGACTTTTGCATAACTGGTAAACCATAAGAGATAGACAAAATGTTACTACACAAAAAATGTAGATCTCGTTAAAATACACAACTTATGTCATATACATTTCTTTTGTTGAGTGAACCGTTTTCGAGATATTGCTTGTTATTCCCTTAAATTTTCCAATACTTATAATTTTCTCAAATTCGTTATTCATTTTTTTATGTCCTGGACTTGCAAAGAGAATGGAGTGCGCCGCATAGCAACCAGCGTTAAAATATTTGACCATCGCTTAAAAGCTACCATATTCCCCTTGCATCTACAAGAAAATTAGCAATAAGATTGACATCTCGATATCTCGATTAACATAAAGCATATGGAGAATAGGCGTTTGTAAAAATAGATTGTACAAGAGTAGAGAAAGTCATGTGAGTGTAACACATCAGATTTTTTTATGTCCTGGACATGCAAAGAGAATGGAATGCGCCACATAGCAACCAGCGTTAAAATATTTGACTATCGCTTAAAAGCTACCATATTCCCGTTGCATCTACAAGAAAATTACCAATAAGATTGACATCTCGATTAACATGAAGCATATGGAGAATGGGCGTTTGTAAAATTAGGTTGTACAAGAGTAGAGAAAGTTATGTGAGTGTAACACATCAGATTTTTTTGTCTTGGTATGCACAGAATATTAATCTGCGGCAAAGGGAATGGTGCTACACCTAGTAACCAGCTCTTAGGAGATATGTATGTGCCTAAAGGCTACTGTATTTCTATATTGCCGTTGTAAATATATATTCCCTTACATATACAAGAAAATTAGCAATAAGATAGAGTCTGCAAATTTTTATCTCGATTAACATGAAGTAGATGGAGAATAAGCGTTTGTAAAAATAGTTTGTACAAGAGTAGAGAAAGTCATGTGAGTGTAACACATCAGATTTTTTATAATCGTGCTATAATAGTATATTATGCAATAAGACTATAATGGCAGTAATTAAGACGCGAGTATGTTTATGAAACGAAGGGTAGCGAGTTTCATAGTCTCCATACCAGCATCTTAATTACTACCATTATACTTAAACTGCATACCACTTCTATAGGTCGATCACACTATAGCATCCAAACCTTGAGTTTATACAAAAAGGTTTTACCTTGTTAATTGTGTGTAATTAAATGCTGATTGGAAGACAGAATTATGAGAGGTCCCTGAGCGTCCCCCCCAGGGACTCACCTTATGTGAGTACGGGTTTGGCGTACCCGGGGGTTTCCGAGCCACTCATCGCCATATTCATCCCTTCATCCCTGTCCGGTCGAGGTGGGTTCGTTCTCGTGATTGGGGGACTCAAGGTAGGCTCTCGTGCGTTCTGTGCATTTCATTCCATGACGCCCCTCGCCATCGTTTCTTTCTTCTCTACTCTCTTTATGCGCATTTCGCCCCACGTCCATTCATTCCCACATCTATTTTACTTCTTCGTCGGCCTACCTTGCGTGCGAAACGCCCACAAAGTTTTAGTTTCTTCTATACTTTTATTTTAATCCTCCGTGGACATAGCCTGACGGATACCCGCGCACTGGGTGCGCAGCTGGGTGAGTGGGTAATGGCGCCAACCCCACCACCCGGGGTCGTCATGTAGGGTATGTGTTCGTATCCGCTGTTCAGCTGCAGTCCCACGGGGGGCCATTGCATGAGCTACTGACTTCTGACGGCGATTGGGTACCTCTGTCTATGTTCTGGGAGGTGTGCCCTAGGGTGAGATAGGTATAGATAGGCAACTTACCCAAGCCGGGGTAACGCCCGGGAAGTCAGAGCCCGATGTCGGAGACGGTTGCAATGGTGGAGGACTTCTTTCGCTATGGAGCAACCTTTCTCCATTATAAATTACAAGCGCCGTAAAGTAATTGCAACAGAAGCAGCACCACCAACAACTGGTTGTTACTTTGTAATTTCGCGAACTGAAGAAGGTCAAAATTTTGAGAAGGTGAACCCTTTTATTATACAGAAGGGCATTGACACTATTGCAGGTGCGGTTCAGTCCTGCACTCGTCTTCTCGGATTGGTTCATTGTTGGTTCAAACCAAATCCGAACAACAGAGTAAGTCCTTGTTGTGCGCCACGCATCTCCACGGCTATCCTATCCATGTTGAGAAGCACCGCACCTTGAATTCCTATCGAGGCGTTGTCACCACGCATAGCCTCGATGGTATATCGGACGAGGACGTCGTAGAATATCTTGCAGACCAGAAGGTGACAGCGGTTCATCGAGTGCAGGCCAAACGCGACGGGGTATTAGTACCCACTCGTACCCTGTTTATGACCTTTGATGGCGTCGATCTGCCCACGAGCATTTCAGCAGGGTACGAACGCATTGCGGTGAGGCCCTATATTCCTAGAACTCTCCGTTGTTTTAAATGCCAACGTTTTGGGCATACGCAAGTCTCTTGCAAGAGTGCCGTTTCCATGTGTGCCTCTTCTAGTGAGCCCTCACACGATGGTACCTGTTTATCCGCCCCCGTCTACGTAAACTGCAAAGGGTGTCATTCTGCTCCATTTGCCAACTTTCTGCGGTATTTGGACGAGAAGACGGGTAAAGGAGAAACTCTAATTCGCCGAAGCCAGGAGGGGTTACCATACGCGCCAACCTTCGCTCCTGCGATCGGGAATATTCAGCTCTGTTGTTGCCTCGCCAGTACCCCAGAGGGATGCCGAGACTCGGACTTGGACGATGACTGTATTGACCGCCACTACCATCTGGCCGTCTTCTTTTGGCACAGTTACAAAGCCATCTAAGCCTGGTATTAAAGTACTGAAGTCCCAAGTCCTTGAGAACAAATCAAAGCAGAAACTATGCCAAGAAGTTTTTTTGAAAGACCCTCCGCGTTCACGCCGTAAGAAAGGTTCACCTTCTCCTCCTCGAAGGTCGTAGTCCCAGGATGCTCCTGAGACGAGCCGCGCTCAGCGGCACCCTTCGCCCATTGCAACCCAGAACCGAATCTCGGCGCTTGAATCGGTTTCTGGCGCTGAGCGCGTGGGTCTTCCCTTCGGGGAGCCTATGGAGTCTGACCAACTCCATACCCAAAACCCGAGCCCAAAGGTTAAACAGAAGGTAATTTTGAGCCGCCATTCTAAGTAAGAAGTTTATCCCTTTTATTCATGGCTATCCTGACCTGGAATTTGCGTGGTGTACGATCGCATAGGGTAGAACTGCAACTTTTATTGCGTTCCCATTCACCTATGGTCGTGTGTTTGCAGGAGACCAAGCTTCGCCCTCAAGATCCTTTTGATCTCCGTGGGTAGCTCCGGTTCGCTACGATCTTGAACCGGATGAGGGCACTCCTGCTCATGGAGGTGTCAGGTTTTTAGTGCGTAACGACGTTCATTTTCAAACTCTCACTCTTACGTCCGACTTGCAAGCTGTTACTGTTAGGCTTCAATTACCCGGCTTTTTCTTTTCTGTTTGCTCTGTGTATTCCATCGTCTTCCCTCACTCACGCGGACATTCGAGAACTCCTGTCGGCTCTCCCAACACCATTTCTTCTGTTGGGAGATTTTAATGCCCATCACCCCCTGTGGGGTTCGCCAAGGGCTTGTGCGAGGGGAACTCTTCTTTCCGACATTTTTGATCTGTTCAACCTCTCCATCCTCAATACAGGTGAACCTACTTTTCTTTCCGATTCATCTGGTACATTCTCTCACTTATACCTTGCCGTTTGCTCCATCTAGCTTGCTGGTCCTCTGCAGTGGAACGTCGTCGCTGACACCTACTCCAGCGACCATTACCCCTGCATTGTTTCTCTTTTGTCTCACCACGTCCCGCATACCAGAGTACCTACCTGGATATTCCGAAAAGCCGACTGGAGATTGTATTCCAGCCTCGTGTGTTTTGCGGACCAGCTCTTCACTGACGTTAACCAAATGGTGCAGCACCTTTCGTCTACGATTCTATCTGCCGCCGGACGCACAATTTCCCGTTCATCCTCTCACCCTCGGCGTATTCCTGTTCCGTGGTGGAACGAGGACTGTCCGGACGCCGTTCGTTCCGGTAGAGCTGCGCTTAGGGTGTTTCGGCGACACCTTACACTTGATAATTTGGTTACTTTTAAACAAACGCGCGCCAGGGCTCGTCGCATTATTCAGGATAGCAAGAAGGCGTCCTGGACTCGTTTTGTCGAGTCTTTTAATCGCTTCAGGCCTTCATTTGTAGTTTGGGATTAACTTCGTCGCTTCTCCGGTAAAGTGTCGCATTGTACTGTTTCTGGCCTTCAGGTTTCCAATGCCACCATAGTGGATCCGGCTGCCATTGCTAACACTCTGGGTGCTGCCTTTGAGGCGGTTTCCAGTTCAGCCCATTATTCCGCCGACTTTCGCTCTCTCAAAGACCGGCTGGATTCCGAGACATGTAATTTTCGGAGTGTTATAATGAACTTTTCACAATAAGGGAGCTCTCCATTGCTCTAGGCACTCCGCTCCTGGGCCGGATGGTATTCATGTCCTGATGTTATAGAACCTTTCAGCCGACAGTAAACTCTTTCTCTTACAGGTCTATAACCGTATTTGGCAAGACGGCTTTTTTCTTCCGTTTGGCGCGAAGCCACCATTGCCCCTATACTTAAGCCTGGGAAGGATCGCCAACTACCTTCCAGCTACCGCCCTATCTCCCTCACCAGTTGCATTTGCAAGGTGATGGAGCGCATGATCAACGGGCGGTTGACGTGGTGGCTTGAGACTCAGAAACTTCTAGCGAACGATCAGTGCGGATTTCGTCGTCATCGCTCTACCGTCGACCATCTGGTCTCTCTGTCGACGCATGTTATGAATGGGTTTCTGAGAAAGTGTCAAACAGTGGCTGTGTTTTTGACCTGAAGAAAGATTATGACACCTGTTGAAGGGGCAGCATTTTACGTACACTTCACGCTTGGAATTTACGCGGTCGTCTTCCTATATTTCTTCTGGAGTTTATGACGGACCGCGTCTTTCGTGTACGTGTGGGCTCGGTTTTATCTAATCGTTTTATTCAAAAGAACGGAGTACCGCAGGGCTCTGTACTCAGTGTCACATTTTTGCAATTTCTATCAACCCCATTGTTGATTGTATTCCACCAGGCATTTCATCGTCCCTTTTTGTTGACGATTTTGCCATTTATTGCAGTTCACGGCGGACCTATGTACTCGAGCGCTGTCTCCAGAGCTGTATCGACCGTCGCTACGCCTGAAGTAACGCCAACGGCTTTAATTTCTCCGCCGAAAAATCCGTCTGTACCAATTTCTGGAGCCGGAAGGCTTTCTCTCCGCCCTCTCTCTATCTTGGGGAGGGTATACTTCCGTTTGCAGACGAGGCGAAATTTTTGGGATTGATCTTTGATAGAAAGCTGAGCTGGATTTCGCACATTTCCTTTTTAAAAGCAAAGTGTGACCGTTCTCTTAATCTTTTACGTGTTTTAAGCGGGACATCCTGGGGAGCAGATCAGACCGTCCTTCTGCATCTTTATAGCTCTTTGGTCCGATCCAAGCTTGATTACGGGTGCATTGTCTATTCGTCGGCTCGTCAATCTGTGATACGTGGATTGAATGCCATTCACCATCGTGGCATAAGAGTCGCTACGGGGGCCTTTCCAACCAGCCCTGTTAACAGTCAGTATGCTGAAGCTGCAGAGCCTCCGCTGTTCTTCAGGCGTGAGATGCTTTTGTGCAGCTATGCATGTCAACTCTCAAGCTTGCCTGACCACCCGTCCTTCGAGATATTTTTTGAGGATTCGCTTGATCGGCAATATATATTTAGCTCCTCTGCATTGCTTCCTCCAGGGGTTCGATTTCGACAGCTTCTTCGGCATTTGGACGCTACGACAGCGCCGGCCCTTCTCAGGTGGGGGAACGCGTTTTCCTCCTTGGTTGCGCGCTGAGGCCCACTGTCACCATGGGTTGACGTCGATACCGAAGAATGAGACCCCTGCTTCAGTCCTTATATCCGCGTTTTTAGAACTACAGGAAAATTCGGGGACTGTCATTTTATATATACTGATGGGTATAAGACTGATGTTGGAGTAGGATGTGCCTTTGTGTTTGGTGCACAGAGTTTCACCTTTCGTTTTCCTGGACAATCTTCGATTTATACCGCGGAACGCTTTAGTATATATCAATGTGTTTTATACATTCAGCGGCAAGTCTTACAGCACTGTGTTTGTACGGACTCTCTGAGTGCCCTTCAGAGTATTACCGCGCTGTACAGTTACCACCCGCTCGTACAGCGCATTCATGGTCTGCTCTATCGTTTGGTGCTTCTGGCATCAGCGTTTCCTTCGTGTGGATTCCAGGTCATGTGGGCATCTCAGGGAACGAGTCTGCCGACGCCGCTGCCAAATCGGCGCTTTTAACACCCAGATATTTTACCTGTGTCGTTTCTTCCTCAGATTTTTACGTTATTTTACGATACCGCATCCTCTCGCGTTGGCGCGATGAGTGGGCGGCTCTTAGGGGGAACAAGTTACGGGAGGTTAAATCTCTTCCGTTAGACTGGGGTACCTCTTCTCTTTCTTCTCGTTGGGAAGAGGTACTTTTAGCTCGTTTACGAATCGGACATTACCTTTTTAGTCATAGATATCTGCTTAGTGGTGACCCCGCACCACTCTGTGAGCAATGTGATCCGCCCTTAAAGGTGCGTCACAGTTTAACAGAGTGTCAAGTTTTAGCTCCGTTGCGCGTTCGTGTGGGCCTGCCTGTTGGCATAGCCAACGTTTTGGCAGACGACGCGCGTGCTGTAGAATTGCTTTTACGTTTTATAAGTTACAGTGACTTTAATCGGCGCATTTGATGCGCTGAGCGTCTTTGAGCTTTGCGATTTTCTATTGTCCGTTTTAATGCGGCTCTTTTTCCGGGCGGGCATACGACGCTCATGTCCCTCGCATTCTACAGTTCTTGACACGTTATTTTACTCTTTTATTGACAATGTTTTTAGTGTGTTGGCTTTTAGAATTTGATAATTTGTCTTTTAGTTTTCTCGACATAGCGGGTTTGAGTACCTTGTTTTAATTTTTGGATTTTAAATTTTATATCTTGTAAGAGTGTTTTTTATATTGCTTTTTTGATTTTTCGGCAATAAACTATTGTAAAAATTCAAAGCCTGTGTCCTGCGGTGTTCGATTTTCTAAATCAGTGTCGGTTTCAAAACTCGCGCTTGCTATTTCTACCATCTTGGACCGCTGTATTATGTCTTTTTATATGATTAATTTCTCATGGCGCTCGCATTATCTGTCCACAATATAAATTGTTATACTTCAATTTATCGCAATTCGTTGTAAAGTTAATGTATACTTTATATTACCAGGCTTCTGCTTTCTTTGATTGAAAACGTTATTCGTTTATCTAGTATAACGTACGTAAATAATAAATGGCGGAAATTATGAATTTAGAACAAAAGTGTAAATGAAATTACAGAAAAAGCAGAAGGAATAACACGGAAGTACTTACACCTCCAAAAAAAATCCAGTAAGCAATATGACATATTATTTAATCGCTTCGTAGTCTGAGGTAAGGCAAAACATGTTGAACATAATTTCACTGAAAATGGCTGCTAGCGATTCAACAAAATATCTCGCTTTTTTAACGTCATTTCTCTTGTTTCAAGAACCATATTCTAAATGTGATCTCTGTTAGTTTCAGGAATCGATGTAATATATATTTTTACTTTCTCTACTACGTATAGTAATTAGGGGAAGTATTGTATTCCACCCAAAAATTCGATACCGAGATTTCACCGGAAAGCATTTTTGGAAACATGTCTGTGTGTGTATGTGTGTGTGTGTGTGTGTGTGTGTGTGTGTGTGTCTGTGAACAGCATAACTCAGAAACGAACAGTCGGATAAACACCAAACTTGGTATTTAGGTTCAGTATCTTCCAGAGATGCGACACGAAGGTTTTCAAGAAAATCCCCCATCCCAGATTACCCTTTACATGGAACATTTTTCGAAAATTGTAATTTTCTCAAAAATGGCTCTAACGATTTATCATATGTTTAAGATATTTTCATGACAAATGAAATGCATATCTGGAATTTTCGGGAATGTCTCCAAAAGTATTCTTCATTATGAACGACTTTTGCATAACTAGTAAACCATAAGAGATAGACAAAATTTTACTACAAAAAATGTAGATCGCGTTAAAATACACGATTTATGTTATATACATTTTTTTGTTGAGTGAACCATTTTCAAGATGATGTTTGTTATTCCGTAAAATTTTCCAATACTAATAGGTGGGGCTTTAAACTTTGAACTTTCCTTTGTTCAATGATGTGTTGTATGTATTGCTATCTATGGTCGTTTAATAGAAATAAATATTTCTATTCCTTCTTTTTGAATAACCCTGTATATTATTTCACTAAGAATTGCACATGGTTTGAAAAAAATATTAAGGTAAGTAAATAACGAAATGACATAAATACTCATTAGAAGAGTTAGGAAACAGAATGTGTGATAAATTTAACACTTCAAGGTAACAATAAAAGCAATTTAACAGCAGTTCATCATAAAGCGTAAATTTAAGCTTCAATTTTGCAATTAGGAATGTTTACGAAACTAGGGCCTTTAACACGTGCATATACTATTTTTAAACAGGCTCGAATTTGTAAAATATTAACAATGATACATTCTTTTATTTCCAATTATTATATATAACTAACTGAAATTAAATGCATATATCGTATGGGTCTTCTAATCCGACGGATTGGTAACTAGGTAACCCTGTATTTTACAGACGATGCAAAATGCAGGTGCTGATTAGGGCTACGGTGGTGCTCGTTGTTAACGTGCTCTAGTAATACAATGGTTAACATACTGGAAAGTCATGGTCAAGGTGCAAATAATTTTTATTATTCATTTTTACGTTTTCTGCTACGTATAGTAAGTAGGGGAGCTATTGTATTCCAACCAAAAATTCGATACCGAGATTTTACCGGAAATACATGTTTTGAGACCCGCTGAATCCAAAAAAAGCATTTTTGGAAACATCATGTGTCTGTCTGTGTGTGTCTGTGAACAGCATAACTCAGAAACGAACAGTCGGATAAACACCAAACTTGGTATTTAGTGTATTAAGTCGTTTTGTGTGTTTCAGTATGCAAAGATTCAATCCATTGTTTCAATACAGCGTGCATTTCGTTGTAAGTTCAACAAAGAGCCGCCTCGTCATAAAAAATTTACAATTGATACAATAAATTCGTAGGAGATGGTTTCGTATGCAAACGGAAAAGCACTGGTCGTCCTCGCATATAAAATAGTGCTCATTTTGAACACTTCTTCTTCTTTCATTCTTTAACCTCCTCTTATGTAGGACTTACACCCCTGGGGGGTGCCTGGGGTCAGAGGCCCGTTGAGGAGCAGACACTCATGGATCTGACAGAATATCCAGGATGGGTGATCAGCCCGATGCCTGGTATGGGAGGAAGGAAGTAGATGAAACGAAATGATGGTGAAATGGATGAAAGGAAAGATGATGATGGAGCAGTTATGGCGGGGGAAACTGGAGAACCCGGAGAAAACCCGCCCAGACGCCGCTTTGTCCACCACAAATCCCACATGCGGGTCCCTGGGATTGAACACGGCCACCTCGGTGAGAGGCGAGCGGTCTAACCACTCGGCCACGGAGCCAACCTATTTTGAACACACAAAATCCATTTTTGAACTTTTCTCTATTCAGTGATGTATCGCATGTGTCGCTATCTATTGTCGTTCATTAGAAATAAATATTTAAGGTCCTTCTTTTTGAATAACCCTGTATAGAAGATTCTGTATGAGGAATATCTGAGACATGGTAGCAGTTAAGAGTGCACCGCATCAAATTTTATTGTTATTGAATTCAGATGTTCAGGCAGTTACATGAATCTTTCTCGTGACTTCTAGAACGCTTTTAGTTTTCGGTGATGGAGAATATATTTGTACTTAGCAGATAGTTCAACAAAAGTGACCTTACGCTGTCCCAAATTTGCGCCGCTTGCCAACAGCTGCATGTGAGAAAATGCTACCCTGCCAGGAATCGATTCAGAACTCTACTACAAAGACACCTCCGAAGAGTTCCAACCGCAGCGGCCCCCACCTCCAGGCCAGCCCGGTAAGATGGGAACTGCACAAAACTCTGAGAGTGCACTACCAACTTTTAAGCACAAAAAGAAGCTTTCGCCTAGTAGTGACGTCACAGATCGCCTTTGTCTTTGCCGGAGGAATTCTATAGCCATTTGTATAATTGGAGAGACGGCAAGGCAGTCACCTGCAATTCCACTCAACCCCGTTGTCGTTAAGTTGCCCTACAGTTATATGTTAAGTTGCGAAACTGGGTGCTGGGGGAATTACAGAAGGTTTCACGTTTATTGGATGCTCCTGATCAGGACTGCATTTGAGGGCATTTTTAATATTCAAAGTTAATTCTCACGCATTAAGTGAACAATGCGCTCAGAGGAAATACCGTGGCAGCTGCTAAAATGTAATCTGTGTAAGTGTGTTGGGTAAAACAAACGAATGACTTTCTCTACCCTGTAGTGTTTATTAGTGGGTATACAAGCTATTCTTACTTAAGTTATTACTTTCTCTACTACGTATAGCAAGAAGGGGAAGTATTGTATTTCACCTTTTGGAAACACGTCCGTGTGTGTGTGTGTGTGTGTGTGTGTTTGTGAACAGCATAACTCAGAAACGAACAGTCGGATAAACACCAACATTGGTATTTAGGTTCGACACGAAGGTTTTCAAAACCCCCCAGATTACCCTTTACATGGAACATTATTCGAAAATTTTAATTTTCTCAAAAATAGCTCTAACGATTTTGATTAAAATATCATATGTTTAGGATACTTTAATGACAAATGAAATGTATATCTCGAATTTTCTGGGAATGTCTGCAAAAGTATTCATTGTGAACGACTTTTGGATAACTGGTAAACCATAAGAGATAGACAAAATTTTACTACACAAAAAATGTAGATTGCGTTAAAGTACACAATTTATGTCCTATACATTTTTTTTGTTGAGTGAACCATTTTGGAGATATTGCTTCTTATTTCCTTAAATTTTCCAATACTTATACTTTGTCTCAAATGGGAATTCGTTATTCATTTGTTTTGTTCTGATAATGCAAAGAGAATGGAATACTCCACATAGCAACCAGCTCTTAAAAGTTTGACTATCGCTTAAAGCCTACCAATTCCTCTTGCATCTACAAGAAAATTAGCAATAAGATTAACATCTCGATATCTCTATTAACATGAATCATATGGAGAATAAGCGTTTGTAAAAATTGTTTGTACAAGAGTAGAGAAAGTCATGTGAGTGTAACACATCAGATTTTTTTTCTTTCTACTACATTTTAATCCAAATAAACCGAACAGAAATAGCTACATTACACATTTCATTATAGCTAAAGAAGGAGCAGCGATAGTCAAATGTTTAAGAACTGGACGCTATATGGCGGCCTTAAAATTGCGCAGGTCTTCGCACTCCTTGCTTGGAAGACTGCGCCGGAGAGGTGCCTTAGCTGTATCTGTTGGATGCAGTTCCAGGTTCGATGCCCGCGCAGGTTAGAATCGACGCGGTGGAGTGGTAGGTACAGGAGAAGTAATGGTGTAATGACAGAGTTCACCGTACCCGATTTATGTCCTTCATTCGACGTGGCTTCATCTTCATCGGCAAATCTCCGTAGAAAGGTGATTGAAATATAATACAGTTTAATTTGTCGCGGTATCGTTGTGTTATCTTATTTGCTGAGCTCCTGTTATTGTTTTATTATTTTGAATTTTGAGTTCTTTGTCCTCCGGCTAGCTATTATTACTCAGTCGAGCAAATCTCTTGAACAGGGTGTGTAAACGGAAAGGAGTTGTTACTAAAAGATAACACTGATAAAAGAATTTGTTTTTACACTTTTATTGCCGTCACACTATTAATTTCACATATTTACTCTTGATACACGCCCGACTGAAACTGTTATATTTTCGAATGTAACTATAATCACTTATTTGCCGCGCATTATTAATTCGAGAATTTCACATTTTTTGTAACTAACTTTACGACGCGAGAGATTCTGTAGGATTGCATAACGTGTACTTCGTGAATACTTCTGTTAAACTGCGCGACGTGTAACCCGTGAATGATTCTATTAAACTGTGCGATACTTGTTCTGGCTTCATAATTTATACTCCCTCACCCCGATATGCCTAAACATTATAACAGAGCTGCTATTGGTTAATAAAACGCGCCAACATTAGCGTCTATTTTTATATCCAATCAAAATTACGAACACATATGCTCTAGGAAAGATATTCCCTCCAATTCTAAAGAAAAGCGCGCTACTCTGACGTCATTTGCTTGTCTCTTCTAATTAATAAACGACTCACCCCCTCGTTTCATTGTTACCTGCTCCTATTGTCAGTTTCAGTGAGGCCGTGTAAACTTATTTCCTAACAATGCTTATAATTAACAAACATCTCAAATCATTGTCATACAATAATGCTAATTTACACTACAATCACTCTGGCATTTAAAATGTTGTGATATAGAATACAGCCTCAAATTTTCGCTTTTGCCCTGGCTATTTGCTCAGTGGAGATGCACGCATGGACTTTACAGTCTATTAGAAGTGCTAATAAGTTCGTTGACTTCGGTAGTGGAACTAAGGAAGGCTGAGGAGAATTTACTAGTCATCATAGTATTTGATTTACTGCAACTTATTATCCACTTTCTAAAAACTGAATAATGTTCCTGTTCATTCAGAACTTGATATTGGATTCGTGAATCACAAATGTTAATTAATATGTTGCACTTACACTTCGCCACAAAACGGACCCCATTTGCGCGCCAACTTTGTATTACGAGTAGCATGAAATCCTGGTGTGTAACTGCAAATCAACTCCTGAATTTTGAGGTAAACTTTTGACTATTCATAGGTTACGATTCCCCACTTAGAATTTAAGGATCTGATCTCTCATTGGAGGAATTTTTGCGGCTCTCTCAGGGTGGTTAAATATTACTTCATTTATATATATTCTGATTGGTTAGTTTATGTACATCACGTGACTCTTTCTAGGGCTTCTCTCGGTAATTTTCCATTCTAGGTTATATACCCTTCACTCTATATTTCTCGAGCGTTTTTTGGGGGGGAGGATCAAAGGGGATTGTAGCGAAGGATTGGAGATAGGTAGCGGGGTTCCGCAGAAGCACCCCCGGTGTAGGTTTGCTGCTGCGGAAGGCAGGAGCGAGTAGGTGGTATGTTTTCTCAGCATCCAGACCTGGCTGAAGCCCTGACTGGAGCCTGGGGGATAGGAAGGTGTATCTTTATTAATGAATCAAAAGTCTGCACTAGAGTGCTTGGGAGTGGCCTCAGACAAAGAAGATCATAACATTTTACCCCAGTTCTAATACAATAGATCCCAACTTTCTCTGCACATAGGAACAGCATATTTTCTACAAAACTGCAGAGTTTAGGACATCTTAAAACTAGTGAAACAGGAACATTACATATAAGACAAATATTACATTACACAAAAATGACTGTTTGCACGGTATCCACATTACACACATATATAAAAATAATCATTAAACAAATCAACACATTTTAAAATTAATCTGGGCACATTCTGTCTCAAAATTCCATACTGTTTCCATGCAATCGTGAGAAACAAAAATGAATAAATAAATAAAATATGAATGTATTATCCTGGCACCCGGGACATACAATCAAACCTTACATTTATTCTTAAATACATAACATTTTATATTACATCAAATTGTTTCAGATAAAATAACTACCAACTACACAATACATAAAAGTTAAAGAAGTATAATGGAAATTTTTAGATTAGAGCAAAGAATAAACAAAAGTAAATTACAATTCTAAATTCTATATGTATCTACATTTGCTGGAACCTGCAAACTTAGCAACTGGTGACCAGCTACTCTCTACTCCTATTTAACTATATTCACTGGAAACCAGTGAAAATGTATTGGTGGCCAGCACAAAACCTTCTACTAAGCTACTAATCATATTAATAAGTTGATTCATACTTTCTTTAAACAATTTCTTAATTAAAAGTTAAAGTTGTATATTTATAACATTTCATTGTTTATGTAATAATCATTTGATTTATAGGAGTTTAGTATTTTATTTAATTTATTAATATTGTTATTTATGCATTCATGTGTTTATTATCTTGCTTTTTATTTACCTTATAAAATTTTATTTAATCTCCATATTAATTTTATATTACTATCTTCTTTTTTAATTTATTATATATACATTTTAAATTTTACCACTGTATAGTAAACCTTTACCTCTTGTAACCAAACACTAATTCTTCTTTCTTCTATTACTACTTTACCCCACAACATTTCACTTCACTCACATCCTCCATTTTATTCTAACACCAACTCCACCTCCTACATAAACTCCAAACTTCCCCTCCTATTACTAAAATAATAACAAATGCATGCCTCCATGCATATAGCATCACCATAACTCCTCTTACAATTCCCCCCAAACCACATTAACTACCCCTCCAACAATGGCGAATCTGCTCCTCCAAAGATGAGCCTGCTCCACAACACCATTTTCATCCCTCCTTTTCTCTTATTCCTCAATCCTCCTCCCATAATCACCACATTTTTCTCCTTCCCGTCATCTTAATTAAAATCCTCCACTCTTTGCCCATTCCTGTCATCCCGAAAAAACAACACAGAGCCTTTCTCTATTTATTCCTAAATTTCGGTCTAATTAAGTATTAATATTCATCATTACTTCTTCTCATTTCCTTCTCCTCTTCATTCTCCGTCAACAATTATTGTAAGCTAAACATAACTTCACTTATACTTCTATCTTCTCCCATACCTATATTTTGATTTATTATTCCAATCCCTCAGATCTTCTCATTTCCTCTATTCCTTTCGGTAATTGTTCTCTACTTACTTTTGGTAATATATATTTTTCCCACGCTGTTTTACTTACACAATTTGTTAATTGTAAATATTTAATTAAATCAGGATGTCTTAAAATTGTTTACATGGTATATTGTTCTAAATCAACCGTGAGAAACAATCGAAAATCAACAGGACTTGAAAAGAAAGAGAGAACTACCAAAGCTTGTATACCCAAAGTGGGTATACAAGCTTGGTTGAAGCGTCGTTCATCGCTCTGTCTGAGGAGCTCCAGTGGTTGAACGGGTCTTCGAAGCAGGAACTGTTTTTCGCGATTCTCCGTGGCCTGTCTGCCTGCGACCGTAGTCTCCTGTGGTTCCTTCACTTCATTCCTTCCTTCCTCCTGACGGGTGATAGCCCTCAGACGCAGTGCGTGAGGTGGTATATCCTATATCCTATAAGTAAGAATACATTACATTCCACCCCAAATAGACATCGAGATTCCAACAGAAGTATACGTATTGAGGCTCCGGAAACCAAAAAACGGGTATTTCTAGAAAAATCTAATGTGTTACACTCACATGACTTTCTCTACTCGTGTACAAACTATTTTTACAAACGCTTATTCTCCATCTACCTCATGTTAATCGAGATAAACATTTGCAGACTCTATCTTATTGCTAATTTTCTTGTAGATGTAAGGGGAATATATATTTACAAGGGTAATATAGAAATACAGCAGCCTTTAAGCACATACATATCTCTTAATAGCTGGTTGCTAGATGCAGCACCATTCCCTTTTCCACAGATTAATACTCTTTGCATATCAACGACAAAAAAATGAATAACGAATTCCTATTTGAGAAAAAGTATAAGTATTGGAAAATTTAAGGGAATAACAAGCAATATCTCGAAAATGGTTCACTCAACAAAAAAAATGTATATGACATAAATTGTGTATTTTAACGCGATATACATTTTTTGTGTAGTAAAATTTTGTCTATCTCTTAGGGTTTACCAGTTATGCAAAAGTCGTTCGCAGTGAAGAATACTTTTGGAGACATTCCCAGAAAATTCAAGATACACATTTTATTTGTCATGAAAATATGTTAAACATATGATATTTTAATAAAAATCGTTAGCCATTTTTGAGAAAATTAAAATTTTCGAAAAATGTTCTATGCTTTTTTTGGATTCAGGGGGTCTCAAAACATGTATTTCCGGTGAAATCTCGGTATCAATTTTTGGGTGGAATACAATACTTACCCTACTTACTATACGCAGTACAGAAAGTAAAAAGTGACCAATAAATCAGAAACCAAAAAGTTGCGCATATATACCAGACTTGGTGTCTAAAAACCGGAAGGATGGCACAACAAGATTTGTAAGAAAATCCCCCATCCAAAACTACCCTTTACATAGACCGAGCGAGGTGGCTCGGCGGTAACGTGTGCGACACGTATTCGAGAGGTCTCGATTTCGATCTCTGGCATGCGTCTATTCTGAGTCGTAGATTTTTCGTGGTTTCCGCTGGTGGGAGGCTAATGCGGGGTTGGTTCTTCTTCTATCCCTCATTCTTGTATCTATCATCTTCATTGTCATCTGCATTAGGGTTGTAGGACCTGTTCGGCGGGTTGCGGCTGCGGGTGGCTATGCGCTCTGTAGAGGTTTCATCCCTGACAACGTTACGGGGCTGCTCAGTTAGAATCCGGGTGGGTCAGCGGAAGATACGTTCGATCTGGAAACGTTAGGAACCCCGTACATTCTTACAGCCGCCTTCATCGGGTCTCACCGCTCATCACTCGCTCCTGAGGTCACGATAGAAGCAAAAAGGGCCGTTGTGTCCTATTTTCCGTTGCATTTGGATATAGGTACATCGTATAGTGTATTTGTGTATTTGAGATTGAGAGTATTTATTACTTTCTCTAATACATTCAGTAAGTAGGGGAAGTATTATATTTTACCCCAAAATTCGATCCCGAGATTTCACCAGAAATACATGTTCCGAAGTGTCCTGCATCCAAATAAAGCATTTTTGGAAACGTCCGTGTGTGTGTTTGTGTTGTCCGTGTGTTTGTCTGTGACCAGTAAAACTCAAAAACGAAAAGTACAATAAATACCAAACTTGGTATTTGAGTTAGTATCTTTCAAGGATGCGACACGAAGATTTTCAAGAATATCTACCCCTTATGAAACATTTTTCCACAATTTTGATTTTCTCAAACTTTCTGTAACGATATTGCTTAAAATATCCTATGTTTAAGACATTTTCATGGCAAATGAAATGTATATCTTGAAATTTTTGGGAATGTTCCCAAAAGTCCTCTTCATTCTGAATGACTTTTGCTAAACCGGTACACCGTAACAGATAGACACAATTTTACTACACAAAAAATGTAGATTTCGTTAAAATACACAATTTATGTCATATACATTTTTTTGTCAAGTGAACCATTTCGGACATAATCCTTTGTATTTGTTTGAGTTTTCCGATACTTATACTTTTCTCAAATGCGAATCCATTATTCGTTTTTTTATGTCCTGTACATTCAAAGAGAATGAAATGAGCTACATAGCACCCAGCATTTAAAAGATTTGACTGTCGCTTAAAGCCTACCATATTACCCTTGCACCTACAAGAAAACCAGCAATAAGATTAACATGAAGCAGATGGAAAATAAGCGTTTGTAAAAATAGTTTGTACAAGAGCAGAGGAAGTCATGAGAGTGCAACACATCAGATTTTTTCCCCCCATCTTGTGCGCGCAGAAACATGTAGCTAGTTGGGGAGGTGGGAATACGAAATGTTTGTGTTAATACGGATTGTTGGGTGTTGTTGTTTATGTAGGGATACATATCGGATTCAGTCCTGATCCCTGGTAATGTATTGCTTTACATGACGCGCAATTGTGGGCACAGAAATTGACGGTACACAACAGGAAGTGTAGGGGAAATTGTTGACAGTACAGCGAAAGTAAAGAAGGGGGAAGTGATAAAATGTAGAAGACAGAGCGGGTGATGTAACTAAATGGAAGATTAGTGAAACTGATGCAGTGAATGAGCGAAAGGAATAATTATAGAAAAATCTGATGTTACACTCGCATGACCTTCTCTACTCTTCTACAAACTAATTTTACAAACGCTTATTCTCCATATGCTTCATGTTAATCGAGATGTTAATCTTATTGCTAATTTTCTTGTAGATGCAAGGGGAATTGGTAGGCTTTAAGCTATGGTCAAATATTTTAAGAGCTAGTTGCTATGTGGAGTATTCCATTCTCTTTGCATTACCAGGACAAAAAAATGAATAACGAATTTGAGAAAAAGTATAAGTATTGGAAAATTTAAGGGAATAACAAGCAATATCTCGAAAATGGTTCACTCAACAACAAAAATGTGTATGACATAAATTGTGTATTTTAACGCGATCTACATTTTTTGTGTATTAAAATTTTGTCTATCTCTTATGGTTTACCAGTTATGCAAAAGTCGTTCACAATGAAGTATACTTTTGGAGACATTCCCAGAATATTCGAGATATACATTTCATTTGTCATGAAAATATCTTAAACATATGATATTTTAATCAAAATTGTTACAGCCATTTTTGATAAATTTAAAATGTCGAAAAATCTTCCAAGTAAAGGATAATCTGGGGTGGGGGGATTTTCTTGAAAACCTTCGTGTCGCATCTCTGGAAGATACTGAACCTAAATACCAAGTTTGGTGTTTATCAGACTATTCATTTCTGAGTTATGCTGTTCACAGACACACACAGATACACAGGACATGTTTCCAAAAATGCTTTATTTGGATTCAGGGGGTATCAAAACATGTATTTCTGGCGAAATCTCGGTGTCGAATTTTTGGGTGGAATACAATACTTCCCCTACTTACTATACGTAGTAGAGAAAGTAAAAATGAAAAATAGGTGGTAATAACGAATGCACGGCACGAAGCAGAAGATCCGGTTGCTATGCACTAGGGTCTCTGGACACGTGACGAAACATAATGGCATGGTTACAGGGATGAGGCTTAGAAGCTAACTGCCCGCCACAGCTCAATCTAGGAGTTATCCACTAACAGATACCTCGCGATATGACCTAAGTACAAAGCCAGCAAAGCAAGGGCGTCGAGGATATCAGAATATTTTACATATTTTACTGCCAAAACTGCAACTGGCAACAAGTACAACTGTACTGAGAGACTAGGCTGTGAAGGGTGACTGACAAGCATTCTCAGCTCTTGGACCGTCATTAGCGCACCCCCCTCCATTCCTAGACATGTCAGATAGCTTCAAAATAATCATGTTTCAACTCAAACCTCACCTAATGTAGTGTTGATTGTCTCTGGCTTCTCAACTCAGAGGTGCCGATTCCATTCTTAGCTAGGTCGGGGGAAATTTCATTTAAGCGGAATGATTGCCTACCCTCTGCAAAACCGAGCGAGGTGGCGTTGCGCTAACGTGTGCTACTCGCATTCGGGAGGTCCCGGGTTCGGTCTCCGGCAACCACCTGTTCTGATCCATAGGTTTTGTAGTTACCCGGATCGGCAGGCGAATGCTTGGGGATAGTTTATCTTCTACCACGACTCCGACTCCTCTAATCCCTGATCTCGTCTTCGAGTGGAGTATCGAGAGGATGCATTCGATCTGGAAACGTTAGGAAACCCGTTCAAGCTTACGCCCGTCGTTATCCGGATCTGATCGCCCTTCGCGTTCCCCCTCGACCCTCCCTCACAGGGGTCATGGTAGAAGCAAAATGGGCTGTTTTGGCCTACTTGCCGTGCTCTGCCGCGGCCGCTCTTTTCATCCATATCCTTACCTTTTACCCTTCGCAGAATCTGGAAATATGAATGTGTTTCCTAACGAAAATCGGTAAAATTTACAGTCCATGTGTCAGTGGTTTCTAATGTCAAAGCTCCAATATCACCATAGAAGTTAAACGGGGCTCTACAAATGAAAAAATCTGATGTGTTACACTCACATGACTTTCTCTACTCTTGTACAAACTATTTTTACAAACGCTTATTCTCCATATGCTTCATGTTAATGGAGATATCGGGATGTCAATCTTATTGATAATTTTCTTGTAGATGCAAGGGGAATATGGTAGGTTTTAAGCGATAGTCAAATATTTTAACGCTGGTTGCTATGTGGCGCATTCCATTCTCTTTGCATGTCCAGAACATAAAAAAATGAATAACGAATTTGAGAAAAAGTATAAGTATTGGAAAATATACGGGAATAACAAGCAATATCTCGCAAACGCTTCACTCAACAAAAGAAACGTATATGACATAAATTGTGTATTTTAACGCGATCTACATTTTTCGTGTAGTAACATTTTGTCTATCTCTTATGGTTTACCAGTTATGAAAAAGTCGTTCATAATGAAGAATACTTTTGGAGACATTCCCAGAAAATTCGAGATATACATTTTATTTGCCATGACAATATCGTAAACATATGATATTTTAATCAAAATCGTTAGAGCCGTTTTTGAGAAAATTAAAATTTTCGAAAAATGTTCCATGTAAAGGGTAGTCTGGGGTGAGGGGATTTTCTTGAAAACCTTCGTGTCGCATCTCTGAAAGATACTGAACATAAATACCAAGTTTGGTGTTTATCCGACACTTCGTTTTTGAGTTATGCTGTTCACAGACACACAGACACACAGACAGACACACAGACACACAGACACACAGACACACAGACAGACACACACACGGACATGTTTCCAAAAATGCTTTTTTTGGATTCAGTGAGTCTCAAAAATGTATTTCCGGTGAAATCTCGGTATCGAAATTTTGGGTGGAATACAATACTTCCCCTACTTACTATACGTAGTAGAGAAAGTAAAAATCTGATGTGTTACACTCACATGACTTTCTCTACTCTTGTAAACTATTTTTACAGACGCTTATTCTCCATATGCTTCATGTTAATCGAAATGTTAATCTTATTGCTAATTTTCGTGTAGGTCCAAGGAGAATATGGTAGTATTTAAGCGATAGTCAAATGTTTTAAGAGCTGGTTGCTATGTGGCACATTCCATCCTCTTTGCATGTCCAGGACAAAAAAATTAATAACGAACTCCCATTTGAGAAGAAGTATTGGAAAATTTAAGGGAATAACAAGCAATATCTCGGAAAAGGTTCACTCAAAAAAAATGCATATGGCATAAATTGTGTATTTTAACGCGATCTACATTTTTTGTGTAGTAAAACTTTGTCTATCTCTTATGGTTTACCGGTTATGCAAAAAGTCGTTCACAACGAAGAATACTTTTGGAGACATTCTTAGAAAATTCCAGATATACATTTCATGTCATGAAAATATCTTAAATATATGATATTTAATCAAACTCGTTAGAGCCATTTTTGAGAAAATACTAATTTTCGAAAAACGTTGCATGTAAAGGGTAATCTGGGGTTTTTGGGATTTTCTTGAAAACCTTCGTGTCGCGTCTCTGGAAGATACTGAACCTAAATACCAAGTTTGGTGTTTATCCGACTGTTCGTTTCTGAGTTATGCTATTCACAGTCAGACACACATACAGACACACACACGGACATGTTTCCAAAATTTGTTTTTTTTGGATTCAGGGGGTCCCAAAACATATATTTTGGGTGAAATCTCGGTATCGAATTTTTGGGTGGAATACAACACTTCCCCTACTTACTATACGTAGTAGAGAAAGTAAAAAGGCTGATGTGATAAATTCACACAACTTTCTCTACCTTCTATCGTTTATTAGTGGATATACAAGCTATTCTTATTTAAGCTTATTTTTATATCATTACATTTTAATCCATATAAATATTTCCAGAAATAGCTACATTGCACATTTCGTTACAAAGAGAACAGCGATTGTCAAATGTTTAAGAACAGGACGCTAAAAATTGAGTTTTATTTATGGCCGCTCTATAACTGCTTAGGTCCTTAGCGTCCCATTCTATATTGGCCGTGAAAGACCGGTAATTTTGCTCAGAGGTCTCCTTATCAGGCTTGAGGTTCTTTTACGTGCCGTAAATCTACGACACGGGACCACAGGCTTTACTTCCCTTCTGAAGTAAGTCATGCTAAGGATTTTTACGCCCGAAAAAATCCAGCGCACTCCCCCAGGTTAGAACCCGCGACCTCGGGAACTAGAGGCTGGCATGGTAACCACTACACCACGGAGTATGCCGGCCTTAAAATTCCATACTGTTTCCATGCAATCACAGGAAACAACTGAATGTTGACAGGACTTCCAGAGAATGAGCAAGTAATGAACAATTCGAACCATTAATAACGGATATCTCAGAAATGCCTTATGCCACAAAAAACTTATTTCAAATAAATGCTATGTTTTAAAGTGATCTGTAATTTTTGTAAGGTGCGTTTTCGTCTATCGCTTAATGTTTACCAGTTTTACAAGATTGTACAAAATTCCTTCCAAATGAAGAGGGCTTCATAGGCTATTCCCAGAAAATTCAAGATATACATCTTATTTGTCATGTAAATATCTTTAATATGTTGCATTTTAAACAAAACCGTTAGTCATTTTTCAGAAAATCAAAAATTTGGAAAAATCTTAAATTTAAAGGGTAGTTTGCACAGGAGGATTTTCTTGAAAGTCTTCGTGTCGCATCTTTGGAAGGTACCAAACATAAAATAATACCAGAATTGGCGCTTATCAGATTTTTCGGGTTTGCATTGTGCTGTTTTACAGTCACACATAGACATACCTACACACTGACGTTCTTCTAAAATCCTCGAACCCGCACTAGTCTTCAAATCCAATCCCACCCCCTTTCTTTCTTCTACACAAGATTCGATTTTAGGTGAATATACCTGTGAAATTTAGTAAAAATATAAACATTTTCAATTTTTTATTTTTTGCAATGTTGTTATTCTGTAATCTTGCGCCGTGGTGCGTGGACTAGAGCGTGGATCTCTGGTTCACGGCCATGGAATGTGCCCGGGTTCGATCCCATCCATGGGGGTTTGGATTTTATGCCCCGCGTATAGAAACGGTGACCCCTTAGCATCGTGAGGAAAGTGAGGAGCTGCGATAGCCAGTGACCGACCATGGAGGCCAGCATTCTGTTTGGAGGATCTTTCTGTATTCGTTGGATGTTCGCCCACTTCTGCCGCACGTACTTACGTGAGGCCGGCAGGTCAAGGCCCTTGATGGACTGTAGGGCCACGGGATGATGATGATTATTATTATTATTATTATTATTATTATTATTACTTTGTACTTTTACTTGTAAACATTTGATTTTTTAATATAAATAATTTTAAACTTACAGATGGCTGCTTGATTGGTCCTTAAACATTTAGATCTGCTCGGAACTTTATACTCGCTTTTTATCATTACCGTTTTTTCGTCTTTTTTACTATTCAAAATGCTCCTTCGACCACAGTGTATAACTTATTAGCTTGAAATTTTCAGAACTGCTTCAGAAATTACGAATTTAAAAACTGTTGTTCACTAGTTAAAAAATATTAAAAAATTCAATTTAAATTAATCATTTTCCATAACTGAGATTATAAAATATGAACAATTCAATAACATATACACTTTTTTTATCTTAAAAGTATTTAAAGTTAAGAAATGGCAATATAAACATTTCTTTGCTTTTGTATACTACGCTAAAATTATTTGGGAGCGATACGATAAACGTTAGGGTTCATGGAACATTTCATATCACCATATCAAAAGTAATTAATTGTGGATGCAAAATTTATATTTTAGTAACGGTTTCACATCGATCGTTGAAATTGTATATGCTCTACATCTTTTACGTTCTGAGTAAATGGTACAAAAGTCTAATGTGATACATTCATACGACTTTCTCTACGCTGTATCGCTTATGTGTGTATACAAATTATTCTTTCCAAAGTTTATTTTCATTTTAATCCAGATAAATCTTTCCGTAAACAGCTGCATTACACATTTCGTACAGATACGAAGAGAATAGCGATAGTCTAAACAACTGAATGTCGAAAATACTTGAGAAGAATGACCAAGTATTGAACAATTCGAACCGTTGATAACAGATATCTTGGAAATGGCTAATGCTACGAAAAGTTATTTGAAATCTTCGTCTATCGCTTAACGTTTACCTGTTATACAAGATTGTACAAAATTCATCTTAAATGAAGTGAACTTCATGGGCTATTCCCAAAAAATTCAATTATATTTTAATCAAAATCGTTATAGTATTTTTGAGAAAATAATAAGATTTCGAAATATGTTCCATGTAAAGTGTAGTTTAGGGTGGGGATTTTCTTAAAAATGTTCTTGTCGCATCGATGGAAGATACTGGACCTAAATACCTAGTTTGGTATTTATTCTACTTTTACTTATGAGTTATGCAGTTCATAGACACACACACACACACACACGGGCCTTTTCCTAAAAGTGCTTTTTCTGGATTTAGTGGCCTCAAAACGTGTATTTCCGGTGAAATCTAAATATCGAATTTTTGGCTGAAATGCAATACCTTCCCTACATAGTAGAAAAGGTAAAAAGTCAAAGCAAACCGATGAAAACTGTAAATTTTTTGATTTTCATAGATGCATTGCTTTAAGTAAACTCGTCATTCTGTGCTAATGGGTATCCCGAACTAATGATCAAAAAACCGCTGCAAGCTGACCCTTCTGAGGGAGGAGTGCAAACACTTGAAGACGCCGGCATAAAAATCGGGTGGCACGTTTTGAATTGAAGCCAAAGTTCATAAGGTGGTGCAGTTGTGCTGGCGGGTGAAAGGTTTTCAAACCCTGAGCTGCAAAATAAAGCAAACAAAATAAAAGCAACGCCAACAAAGAAAAATAGAAAAGAATGGGACCGCGCGTTTTCAGTCGTGGCTTGCCTTCGTGAAGTCGTGAATTCAAATCCCTTGTAACAAATTCCGACCAGGTTTATTTCGTGGTTTCCCGTAGTCGTCAGATAGATACAGAATTCAATAGATTCAGATATTCAATACCACAACTTAAAGTTCCACCAACGGTATAAATTAAATAATAAAAAGAAATCTGATGTGTTACATTTATATGACTCGCTGCCCACCCCTTCGTTTATTCCGGGATATACAAATTATTCTCACCAAAGTTTGTTTTCCTATCCACTTCATTTTAATCGAGACAAATCTTTCCGGAAATAGCTGCATCACACATTTCGTTATAGATACAAACGGAATGACGATAGTCAAATGTTTAGAATTGGACATTATACGCCGGCTTTAAAATTCTACATTCTTTCCATTACATCGCGAGAGAAACTGAAAATCGAGTGCCTTAAAATACCGGATACTTAGGAAATGACTGATGCCACAAAAAAGATATTTAAAATAAATTGTGTTTTTTAAAGATATGTAAACACACACTGCGGTTTGTGAAAATTGCAACACCAAGAAGGAAACGCATGAATTCAATAAATTTAATACCACAAGTTAGGTACATGACAAGTAACAAATGCTAAACTTTTCAAATCTATACATGACCTTTGAACCCTAATATTCAGTATTTGGTGAGGCCTCCATTCGCTGCAATTAGAGCTGCTGTACGCCGTGGCATTGAATCAAAAAGATTCTGAAAAAGTTTCTGAGGGATTTCCCTCCACGCAGTTTGTATTTGAGCCCACAAATCCGTGACACTGATTACTGGAGGATTGTTACGCACCAGATGCCGACCAACCATATCCCAGACATGTTCGATGGGCGACATGTCAGGCGAGCGTGCAGGCCAGGGAAGCAATGGTACCCGTTTGCTCTTTGAAGAAGGCTTGTACATTACTCGCAATATGTGGCCGGGCATTGTCCTGTTGAAATGTGGCCTGAGGAGATGCTGAAGCAGGTGGAGTACCTCAGGCTCTACAACCACCGTTAGGTACCGGTTGCTGTTCAAAGTGCCGTCAATTCGTCGGGAGAAATTGTTTTTGTAAGCAATGGCGTCCCAAAACAATCACATTTGGTGTTTGTCCGCTATGCCGCTCAAAAATGCAGCCCTCCAGGTTGCGCTCACCACGGTACCGCCGGACACGTATGCGCCATCACTGTAGGACACGTTGAAGCGGGAGTCGTTCGAAAAGACTACATTTTGCAACTTAGCAGATTGACGGTGTTCACGTGCCCATTGCAGTCGAAGGAGCTTGTGGTTTCTGGATAATGGAGCCTACGTAATGACATGTATGCAACCAGTCCAACCTGCAGCAGACGGCGACGAACCGTTGATGCAGACAAGTTCACACCTGTTGCAGTGCGTCGAGCCAATACTGTGGATGAAGCTGTACGGTCCGTTATGGCCGTGCGGATAAGATGACGGTCATCCCATTCTGTGGTCAATTTCCGTGGTTCAGTACCCGCTCTTCGCTGCTTGCGACCTTCATCTATCCACTGCTTCCACACACGCATTACTGTCGTAGCAGCATGCCCTGTACGAGCCGAAATGTCACGGTATGACAAACCCGCTTCCCGGAGACCGATCATTCTGCCCCGTTCGAACTCGCTCACATGCCTATATGGCTCCCTTTGACGTGGTCGAGGCATACTGGCACCTATTTTATTATTTCCACGTTGTTTGACAGCTCTGCACTGAGTAGTACTCTGGGCGCTACGCTGACTTTGTCGGACCGACACGACAGGGCACTGCTCGGCCTACGTGTACCCCATCTCTCTACAAACCTAATCTTTTATTGCTTGCACACTCTTTTACACTTCCACCAAGTTTGGAGTCATTCGGGAAAATATTTCTTGGTGTTGCAATTTTCACAAACCGCAGTAATATATATATATATATATATATATATATATATATATGTTTGTGCAGTACGTTTTCGTCTATCCATTAACCTTTACCAGTTATGCAGGATTGTATAAAATTCTTTATTAATGAACAGTTCTTCAAAGGCTGTCGCCGGAAAATTCAAGATAAGGTGCAATACGTTCTAATTTTTGTGCAAATATCTTTAATATGTTGTATTTTAACCCAAATCGTTACAGCCATTTTTAAAAAATAAAAGATTTAGAAAACTATTCCATTTAAAGGGTAGTTTGGAGTGGGTGATTTTATTGAAAATCTTCGTGTCACATCTTTGAAAGGTACTGAATCTAAATACCAAGTTTGGTGTTTATCTGATATTTCGTTTTGGAGTTTGCTGTTTACAGACGCACAGATATTTTTTATAAAAATTATCTAAAAATGAAATCTCAGTATGTACTGATAGAGAAAGTAATAAAGTAAATGGCACAGGAAGACGCCTACATATCTATATCTTCAGTTACTCAAACAGTTACACAGAACAGGCATCACACTACCTACATGTAGATATATACTCACAAGACAGTAATCACACTAACACAAAAGTTAATTTTACGATTGAATCAACAATAACAAACGCTGCCTCTGTCATCTGGTGGTTAGCAAGCTAGCTTCCATATTCAGAGATTCCGGCTGGATATGGCTTCGATTTCCGGTTGGAGGATGGGACTTTTTTGTAGTCAGGATTATTCCCCGTCCTTTCTAGAGTCTGGAAGTATGAGTGAGAGTGTAACTGTCTGTGTGAATGTAATGTTTATAAACAACTCAAACGTACAAAATAGAAACGAATGAACATCATTGCCAATGAGCAATTGTTCCAAAGGCAAAGCCACCGATATGACCTTAGATGTTAGAGGCGGCATATAAACGGAACAACAACAAAACTAGTAACAAACTAAACTGCAGTAGCACATGCAAAAAATCACGTGTTTCAAAGAAACTAGAATTAACACTTGTGCTAAAAAAATCTGATGTGTTACACTCACATGACTTTCTCTACTCTTGTACAATCTATTTTTACAAACGCCTATTCTCCATATGCTTTATGTTAATCGAGATATCGAGATGCCAATCTTATTGCTAATTTTCTTGTAGATGCAAGGGGAATATAGTAGCTTTTAAGCGATTGTCAAATATTTTAACGCTGGTTGCTATGCGCGCATTCCATTCTCTTTGCAAGTCCAGGACATAAAAAAATGAATAACCAATTTGAGAAAAAGTATAAGTATTGGAAAATTTAAGGGAATAACAAGCAATATCTCGAAAACGGTTCACTCAACAAAAGAAATGTATATGACATAAGTTGTGTATTTTAACGAGATCTACATTTTTTGTGTAGTAAAATTTTGTCTATCTCTTATGGTTTACCACTTATGCAAAAGTCGTTCACAATGAAGAATACTTTTGGAGACATTCCCAGAAAATTCGAGATATACATTTCATTTCTCATGACATTATCTTAAACATATGATATTTTAATCAAAATCGTTAGAGCCATTTTTGAGAAAATTAAAATTTTCGAAAAATGTTCCATGTAAAGGGTAGTCTGGGGTGGGGGGATTTTCTTGAAAACCTTCGTGTCGCATCTCTGGAAGATACTGAACCTAAATACCAAGTTTGGTGTTTATCCGACTGTTCGTTTTTGAGTTATGCTGTTCACAGACACACACACACACACAGACACACACACAGACACACACACGGACATGTTTCCAAAAATGCTTTTTTTGGATTCAGGAGGTCTCAAAACATGTATTTCCGGTGAAATCTCGGTATCGAATTTTTGGGTGGAATGCAATACTTCCCCTACTTACTATACGTAGTAGAGAAAGTAAAAACAGGATATAAATGTAACTTGAGATGATTTTGCAACATACTGTGTCCTGTATTCTAATGTTTGTTGAACATTTTAAAAGGGAATATTGTAAATTTCCAGCAGACTCCCCATTTAACTACTCTAGTTATTATAGATTTTACAGACCTTAGCAAGTTTTCAATAGAGTCAACACAACAATTTGAACACGGTTCTCCCGCTTTACGTGCGGTTGCTGTAACCATTTAGCTACTATGACAATGTGCAGGTGGGACATTGAATTTCCCCAATTGACTCAAGATCTGTTGTCCAGTAGCTCAATGATTAGAGCAACCGCATGGGAAGCAGGAGAACCACCGGTTATGGCATTGAATTTTTCAGTTGACTCTGTTAAAAACGTACCAAGATCAGGCTAAGGTCTGTAACAATATAATTAATTTCAATTCTTTATACATATAACAATAATAAGGTAAAACCTTAAGAAGCCCGTAAACCAGCGCTTAAGTACTTGCGATAGCAGGTCCCCACTGAAATTGTCATCTCGAGTGAGATGCCTTAGTGGTTTGTCTGGGACAGAACTTGCGTGTGAAATTTCTAAAATCACAACTTCATTTCCATTCATCTGAAATTTTGATACAGCAACAAGGAGTTAACGTATACTTAATATGCACAACAAATTTTATGTATATTTTAAAATTAGTTTCGAATATATTAATCTTTTTGTAATTTTTGCTTTGTTGTTTTGGAAAATTGCTTCACACCTCTCCATTACTTTTAAGGAAATTAATATTTTACAATTAAACTCTTGAATACTGTATTAATAAATCTTATAGATGAATTTTAAATTCTCCTAGTAGTTACGGAGAAAATAAAAGCCAAATACGTGTACTTAAACATTTACACAATATGATTATTATTATTATTTAATATCACAACTAAGCATGTTAAAATAGCCTGTCATAGTTTTCTATTTGCTCTACCAGTACATAGTAGGTGGAGCAGGTGTTGTACTCCACCCAAAATTTCGAAACCAAGAAACGGAAATACAGGTTTTGAGGCCTACTGAATCAGAGAAAAGCATTTTTAGAAAAAATTTCCGTTTACGTGTGTCTGTGAACAGCATACCTTAAAAACGAAACGTCGGATAAACACAAACTTGGTATTTAGGTTCAGCATCTTCTAAAGATGCGGCACAAAGGTTTTCAGGGAAATCCTCCCAACCTAAACTAACCTTTACATGGAATATTTTTCGAAATTTTTTGTTTTATAAAAATATCTCTTAACGATTTTGGTTAAAAATTAAATAATATCATATATTAATGATATTTAAATGACAAAATATATCTTGAATTTTCTGGGAATAACCTATGAAGTCCTCTTCATTCATTTTGTGAAATCTTATATAACTAGTAAACGTTAAGCGATAAACGAAAACATACTACACAAGAAATCTAGATCTCTTTAAAGAACACAACTT
Organism: Deroplatys truncata; assembly: GCA_030765065.1. NCBI lineage: Eukaryota > Metazoa > Arthropoda > Insecta > Mantodea > Mantidae > Deroplatys > Deroplatys truncata. Next base: position 53,701,780 of record CM060987.1, read on the forward strand.
ATTTCAAATACATTTTTGTGGCATTAGCCATTTCCGAAATATCCCTTCTTAATACTTCGAATTGTTCCTTGCTTGATCATTTTATAAAGTCCTTTAAACATTCAGTTATTTCTCGCGATTGTATGAAACAATATGGAATTTTAAGGCCAGCATATAGCGTCTAGTTTTTAAACATTTGACTATCACTGCTCTCTTTGTATCTATAACGAAATGTATAATATAGCTATTTCTGCAAAGATTTATTTGGACTAAAATGAAGTAGGTAGTAAAATAAGATTTAGTAGGAATAGTTTGTATACACTAATAGGCGATAGATTTAGAGAGTGTTATTTATAATGAGATGTGCAAAATTTTAATCACATGTCGAAAACTACATTATGTGAAACGGTTTGAAAACGACAATGTGCCGACAAATGGCAGCGTGAGGAAAGAAGTATTAAAAATCTGATGTGTTACACTCACATGACTTTCTCTACTCTAGTACAAACTATTTTTACAAACGCTTATTCTCCATCTACTTCATGTTAATCGAGATAAACATTTGCAGACTCTATCTTATTGCTAATTTTCTTGTAGATGTAAGGGGAATATATATTTACAAGGGCCATATAGAAATACAGTAGCCTTTAAGCACATACCTATCTCTTAATAGCTGGTTGCTAAGTGCAGCACCATTCCCTTTCCCACAGATTAATACTCTTTGCATATCCCAGACAAAAAAATGAATAACGAATTCCCATTTGAGAAAATAAGTATTGAAAAATTTAAGGGAATAACAAGCAATATCTCGAAAATGGTTCACTCAACAAAAAAAATGTATATGACATAAATTGTGTATTTTAACGCGATCTACATCTTTTGTGCAGTAAAAGTTTGTCTATCTCTTATGGTTTACCAGTTATGCAAAAGTCGTTCACAATGAAGAATACTTTTGGAGACATTCTCAGAAAATTCAAGATATACATTTTATTTGTCATAAAATATCTTAAACATATGATATTTTAATCAAAATCGTTAGAGCCATTTTTGAGAAAATTAAAATTTTCGAAAAATCTTCCATGTAAAGGGTAATCTGGGGTGGGGGGGATTTTCTTGAAAACCTTCGTGTCGCATCCCTGGAAGATACTGAACCTAAATACCAAGTTTGGTGTTTATCTGACTGTTCGTTTCTGAGTTATCCTGTTCACAGACAGACACACAGACACACACATGGACATGTTTCCAAAATGCTTTTTGGATTCAGGGGATCTCAAAACATGTATTTCCGGTGAAATCTCGGTATCGAATTTTTGAGTGGAATACAATACTTCCCCTACTTACTATACGTAGTAGAGAAAGTAAAAATTACAACGCTAAAATAACATTTCTTCTAACTTTATGCTGTTTTAAAGGCATTCAGTGCATATACATGCACACCTTTTCTTTTTCAGTATTTGAAGATTCCGGGGGCCTCTCTTGAATGACTTACTCACTTTTAATATAGGCAAAACATATCATTTTTTTTTAAGTTTTATAGGTAGTTAGTCTTACAGGTAGACATTTCATTTGCTATATCACATGCTTTAATAGGTCTACAGCTATAAAATTACATAGAACTGAAGTAAGTTTGTAATGTTTAATTACACTAAAATAATTATTTATTGATGTTGGTATGGATGGCCTTTTTACACAGATGGGTACCTTAAGAAGCCAAGAACATTAACCACTCAACCGCAGTCTTGTTTATTTACATGTTACGCAAGAAGAGTTCCACTGCGGAGGGAGTTTCCTTACGTGCAGTGCACGTATAAAAATAGTGTTAAAAATTATAATTACAATTTCATTAAGATTTTTTAGCCCCTTTAGCTCTGTGCTATGTTTACTGAATGCATGCCCAAATTAGTACACGTGGAAACGGTATACTCAGGGGAGCCTGATTATCCGGAAAAGCCAAATGCAGAGTAGGGGAAGAAAGGAAAATTGAATGGGAGAAGGAAAGTAGTATAGGAGTGCCAGAGAACAAACTGAAACAGTAGATTTTAGAGGAAAAGCATGGATGCAGGAAAACATAAGAATGATAATAATAGTAAGGTGCTCCAGATGTTTACAGGACATGATGTCCTTGCTCATACTCTGAATCCGGCGCCATATCATGGTCCTGTATGTTGGTAGCAGCTGTTGATTATAGCAGTGCAATGAAGATAGCGTTACCGCATGTTGCATGTGAACTAATGCTAGGAGAGGCAACTCTCTTCGCTGCTTCGAACCATTTGGCACTGGACGTGTTAGCGCATCTAAACGGTGTTCAGTAGCTTCCTGGCACGGTTATGATATTTGGGTTTCCTCTAGCTAACAGTTATGACATGTTGTCTCAGCTTGTCTGTCCTAGAAATGTATAGGGTTACATGGTGGTTGTATAATCTAAAATAGCAATGTTGGCCAAAATTGTTCGAGTCAGGGAAACCTCGAAATATCTAACTACAGGTATATGACTCTCATTTATTACCTATTTGACCACCTACCCATAAGAGAAAATATTCTCTTCTTCTTTTACGGATTAGGTTAAAAATCTGTTCCAGTTTGATACGTAATTATTGACAGGAAGATATAAATAATTAAATAAAGAAATGATGGAAAGATAAAGAAATAATAAAGAAATAATTCCATATATTGAATCAATGTCTAAGGTTGAGTTGAAAAGATTTGTCCAGAAAGAAAAAGGTAATTGGCGAGTCATATTAAGTAAAGTCATTAGTAACAGCCGAAGTAGCAAACGCGTTAGTATAAAAGTTGAATGCAGATAGAGTTATAGTTCAGTACGTTTGCAGGGTCACCTAGCAACCTGCTATTAAGAGATATGTATGTGCTTAAAGGCTACTGTTTTTCTATATTGCCCTTGTAAATATATTTTCCCCTTACATCTACAAGACAATTAGCAATAAGATAAGAGCCTGCAAATGTTTATCTCGATTAACATGAAGTAGATGGAGAATAAACGTTTGTAAAAATAGCTTGTACAAGAGTAGAGAAAGTCATGTGAGTGTAACACATCAGATATTTTTTTTTATGTTCTTGACTTGCAAAGATAATTACATTTGATACATAGCGACCAGTTCTAAAAATATCTATCGCTTAAGGCGTACTATGTTTACCTTGTTTTGTATTTGCAAGAGTAATATAGAAATACAGTAGTTTTTAAGCATAGACATATCTCTTAATAGCTGGTTGCTATGTGCAGCACCATTCTTTTTGCTACAGATTAATACTTTTTTTTATTCTATTTTATTTTACGTAGCTTTAACTCCTTGGTCATATCGCGACGGATCTGTTGGTGGATATCTCTTAGAACGATATGTGATGGGCAGTTAGCCTTCTAGGTCTCATTCTTGTAATCCCTGCTTCACGCTGTGCAGATGACATTAGAGTGCCGTCCAGTCTAACTGCTTACATTGTCTGAGAATAGATGGCATAGCATTCGCTAATACCACTTGTTTTTCATTTTACCATTGTTTTAGACTTAAGATGGAACTTTGGGTCGTGGTATTAAATATCCAATCCAGTATTTACCTTGGGGACTGAGTAAGACCACGACAAAACCTCAGACAGATTGGTCGGCCCACGAGATTAATACTCTTTGCATATCCAAGACAAAAAATGAATAGCGAATTCCCATTTGAGAAAAAGTAGTCTTGAAAAATTTAAGAGAGTAACAAGCAATATCTCGAAAATGGTTCACTCTACAACAAAATATATGACAAACTGTGTATTTTAACGCGATCTACATTTTTGTGTAGTAACATTTTGTCTCTCTCTTATGGTTTACCATTTACGCAAAAGTCATTCACAAGGAAGAATACTTTTGGAGACATTCCCAGAAAATTCAAGATATACACTTCATTTGCCATAAAAATGTCTTAAACTTATGATACTTTAATCAAAATCGTTAGAGCCATTTTTGAGAAGATAGAAATTTTTGAAAAATGTTCCATGTAAAGATTAATCTGGGGTGGGGGGATTTTCTTAAAAACCTTCGTGTCGAAACTCTGGAAAATGCTGAACCTAAATACCAAGTTTGGCGTTTATCGGACTGTTCGTTTCTGAGTTATGCTTTTCACAAACACACACACACAGGACATGTTTCCGAAAATACCTTTTTTTGGATTCAGGAGGCCTCAAAACATGTATTTCTGGTGAAATCTCGGTGTCGAATTTTTGAGTGGAATGCAATACTTCCCCTACTTACTATACGTAGTAGAGAAAGTAAAAAAAGAATAACGAATTCCTATTTGAGAAAAAGTATAAGTACTGGAAAATTCAAACAAATAACAAGCAATATTTCGGAAATGGTTCACTCGAAGAAAAAAATGATGAGAAATAAATTGTGTGTTTTAACGAGATCTATATCATTTGTATAGTAACATTTTGTCTATCTGTTACGGTTCACCAGTTATGGGAAAGTCATTCAGAAGAGGACTTTTGGGGACATTCTCAGAAAATGTAAGATATACGTTTAATTTGCCATAAAAATATCTTAAACATATGGTATTTTAATCAAAATCATTAGAGGCCATGTTTGAGAAAATCAAAATCTTCCATGTGTTCCATGCAAAGGATAGTTTGGATTGGGGGATTTTCTTGAAAAACCTTCCTATAGCATCATTGGAAAATATTCAACATAAATACCAATTTTGGTATCCATGCAACACTTCGTTCTTCAGTTATTCTGTTCAGTCACACATACGGACCTTTTCTAGAAACACTTTTTTTTTTAAATTCAGGGAGTTTCATAACATGAATTTTCGGTGAAATCTCGACAACAAAGTTTTGAATGGAATGCAATTATTTCCTTATTATTGAACCTATATGAATATTAAATAGTGCAGGTACAGCTATATCCCTGTCTCACACACAAGTCACTCCAGGGATCAACCAGGAAAGAAAAGTTTTATAATTTTAATATAACTTAGATAAAACTAAAATAATGACTTTCAAGAGAAAATACACTGTTAGATAAAATCATGTTTGAAAATAAAGTTCCAGAACAGGTTGCATTCTTTAGGTTCTTATAACAGTTATTAAAACGTAATAGATCTATGAGGTCTTAGATAAAATTCACCAATTTCAGCACATGTGTGGCACTATAAACAGAACGCTAAAAAGGAAGAATAAAAAATCTGATGTGTTACACTCACATGACTTCTTCTACTCTTGTATAAATTATTTTTGCAAACTCTTATTCTCCATCTATTTCATATTAATCGAGATAAACATTTGCAGATACGATCTTTGACATGCAAAAAGAATTACATTTTACACATAGCGACCAGTTCTAAAAATATTTGACTATCGCTTAAGGCGTACTATGTTCCCCTTGTTTTGTATTTGCAAAGGCAATATAGAAATACAGTAGGCTTTAAGCACATACATATCTCTTAATAGCTGGTTGCTAGGTGCAGCACTATTCTCTTTGCCACAGATTAATACTCTTTTCATATCCAAGACAAAAAATGAATAACGAATTCCCATTTTAGAAAATAAGTATTGAAAAATTTAACGGAATAACAAGCAATATCTCGAAATTGGGTCACTCAACAAAAAAAATGTATATGACATAAACTGTGTATTTTAACGCGATCTACATTTTTGTGTAGTAAAATTTTGTCTATCTCTTATGGTTTACCAGTTATGCCAAAGTCGTTCACAATAAAGAATACTTTTGGAGACATTCCCAGAAAATTCAAGATATACATTTTATTTTTCATAAAAATATCTTAAACATATGATATTTTAATCAAAATCGTTATAGCCATTTTTGAGAAAATTAAAATTTTCGAAAAATCTTCCATGTAAGGGGTACTCTGGGGTGGGGGGATTTTCTTGAAAACCTTCGTGTCGCATCCTTGGAAGATACTGAACCTAAATACCAAGTTTGGTGTTTATCCGACTGTTCGTTTCTGAGTTATGCTGTTAACACACACACACACACACACAGACACACACACGGACATGTTTCTAAAAATGCTTTTTTTGTATTCAGGGGGTCTCAAAACATGTATTTCCGGTGAAATCTCGGTATCGAATTTTTGGGTGGAATGCAATACTTCCCCTACTTACTATACGTAGTAGAGAAAGTAAAAAAGAACAACGAATTCTCAGTTGAGAAAAAGTGTAAGTGTTAGAAAGCTCAAAGAAATAACAAGGAATATCTCGAAAATGGTTCACTTTACAAAAAAAGAATGTTTGGCATATATTGTGTGTTTTAACGAGATCTACATTTTTATGTAGTAAAATTTTGTCTATCTCTTGCGGTTTACCAGTTATGCAAAGGTCACTTTTGGGGACATCCCCAGAAAATTCAAGATATACATTTTATATGGCCATACTAATGTCTTAAAAATATGTTACTTTAATCAAAATCGTTAGAGCCATTTTTGAGAAAATAAAAATTTTCGAACAATGTTCCATGTAAGGGGTAATTTGGGGTGGGGGGATTTTCTTGAAAGCTTTCATGTCTCATCCCTGGAACATATTGAACCTAAATACGTAGTTTGGTGTTTATCCGACTTTTCGTTTTTGAGTTATGCTGTTCACCGTCAGACAGACACACTCGCAGACACACAAGACATACACATGGACATGTTTCCAAAAATGCTTTATTTTTTATGTCCTGGACATGCAAAGAGAATAGAATGCTCCCATAGCAACCAGCGCTTAAAAGATTTGACTATCGCTTAAAACCTACCATATTCCCCTTACACCTACAAGAAAATTAGCAATAAGAGAGATTCTGCAAATGTTTATATTGATTAAAACGGAGCAGATGGAGAATAAGCATTTGTAAAAATGGTTTGTACAAGAGTAGAGAAAGTAAGGTGAGTGCAACACATCAGATTTTATTTTTCTAGACTTCAACTTTATAAGTCCTCGTATGTGCTCCACCGTTCTCAAGGGAACATGCTACTCTGTTGCTAACTGCTATTAAAGTAACATAACTACATTTGGTAGCGGCATATGTGATTCAAAGGAGGGGAACATCTCGGGCGACGCGACCTTCAGAAGTATTGCGGCTGCCACTCTCCAGGAGGAAGGGATGAGGGAAGGAACCACAAGAGGCTACAGGCCGTAGGTAGACAAGGCACAGAGACGCGCGGAAGTGCCTAACATTTCCAAGCTCGCAGACCATTACACTGCTGAAGCCGCCGCCGAGAGAGGGCAAAGAACGACCCACCAATCAAGCAGCCCTCTTGTGTGCAAGGGGAATACCCTTTTCATTGAGCATACATCCATGCCATCTGTCCGGCACCCCATATGTCACTAAACCTATAAGCCCGCCTGCAAGATGAGATGGAAAGGAATCGCGGTAAAGAATAAACCACTCCAGGACTCGCCTGCCGACCCCAGACAAACCACGAAAAACCCATGGGTCAGAATGAGCGGTCGCAAACGTTACCGGCGACAACTCGCTCGGTGCTTACAATGGGTAATTGCTTTCGGCACCTTCCGCATTTGTCTCAATCAGTGGCACAGAAAGTTATTAAAACTAAAAATCTGATGTGTTACACTCACATTACTTTCTCTACTCTTGTAAAACTATTTATACAATCTCTTATTCTCCATCTATTTCATATTAATAGAGATAAACATTTGCAGAAACGATCTCTTGACATGCAAAGAGAATTACATTTTACTCATAGCAACCAGTTCCAAAAATATTTGACTCTCGCTTAAGGCGTACTATGTTCCCCTTGTTTTGCATCTGCAAGGGCAATATAGAAATACAGTAGCCTTTAAGCACATACATATCTCTTAATAGCTGGTTGCTAGGTGCAGCACCATTCCCTTTGCCACAGATTAATACTCTTTGCATATCCAATACAAAAAATGTGATGTGTTACACTCACATGACTTTCTCTACTCTTGTACACACTATTTTTACAAACGCCTATTCCCCATATGCTTCATGTTAATCGAGATATCGAGATGTCAATCTTATTGGTAATTTTCTTGTAGATGCAAGGGAAATATGGTAGCTTTTAAGCGATAGTAAAATATTTTAACGCTGGTTGCTATGTGGCGCATTCCATTCTCTTTGCATGTCCAGGACATAAAAAAAATGAATAACGAATTTGAGAAAAAGTATAAGTACTGGAAAATTTAAGGAAATAACAAGCAATATCTCGAAAACGGTTAACTCAACAAAAGAAATGTATATGACATAAGTTGTGTATTTTAACGCGATCTACATTTTTTGTGTAGTAAAATTTTGTCTATCTCTTATGGTTTACCAGTTATGCAAAAGTCGTTCACAATGAAGAATACGTTTGGAGACATTCCCAGAAAATTCGGGATATACATTTCATTTCTCATGACATTATCTTAAACATATGATATTTTCATCAAAATCGTTAGAGCCATTTTTGAGAAAATTAAAATTTTCGAAAAATCTTCCATGTAAAGGGTAGTCTGGAGTGGGGGGATTTTCTTGAAAACCTTCGTGTCGCATCTCTGGAAGATACTGAACCTAAATACCAAGTTTGGTGCTTATCCGACTGTTCGTTTTTGAGTTATGCTGTTCACAGACACACAGACAGACAGACACACACACGGACATGTTTCCAAAAATGCTTTTTTTGGATTCAGGAGGTCTCAAAACATGTATTTCCGGTGAAATCTCGGTATCGAATTTTTGGGTGGAATGCAATACTTCCCCTACTTACTATACGTAGTAGAGAAAGTAAAAATTAATAACGAATTCCCATTTGAGAAAAATTATTGGAAAATTTAAGGAAATAACAAGCAATATCTCGAAAATAGTTCACTCAACAAAAAATGTATATGACATAATTTGTGTATTTTAACGCGATCTTCATTTTTTGTGTCGTAAAATTTTGTCTATCTCTTATGGTTTACCAGTTATGCAAAAGTCGTTTACAATGAACACTTTTGGAGACATTCCCAGAAAATTCGAGATATACATTTCATTTCTCATAAAAATATCTTAAACATATGATATTTTAATCAAAATCATTAAGAGCCATTTTTGAGGAAATAAAATGTTCTATAAATGTTCCATGTAAAGGGTAATCTGGGGTAGGGGAATTTTCTTGAAAACCTTCGTGTAGCATCTCTGGAAGATACTGAACCTGAATACCAAGTTTGGTGTTTATCCGACTGTTCGTTTCCGAGTTATGCCGTTCACACATACAGACATGTTTCCAAAAATGCTATTTTTGGTTTTAGGGGGTCTCAATACATATATTTCCGGTGAAATCTCGGTATCGAATTTTTGGGTGGAATACAATACTTCCCCTACTTACTATACGTAGTAGAGAAAGTAAAAATTGCTGGATAAGGTTCCAAGTGTGGGTCGATAGTTGGGGAAGATATGCACCCAGAGAGCTAACGTTCTCTATTATGTAAAGAAGTTTTGAAAAATCTTGAAAATATAGGGGTTTATAATACATAACAAGTGATAAAATGAGTAAGTGAAGTTATTTACAGATGCCGTAATGCAGCTAAGTGTAACAAATAATTTTACAACAATATGTACGTATTTAGCAATAATCTATAATCAAGTTTGAATGCGTATGTTGGGAGTTAATTGTAGTTATCTAATGACAGAAGAAAAGTACACATGTCTAAATGGGCGCAAAATATATAGGGTGTAACTTATTAATAACGCAAACCTGAGCGGTTTAAAGTATACGATAGTAAAAGCAAAAACGTTCCAGTATACATGGGTCAGCAAACGAGCCATGTGCGAGATAATTGAAAATGTGTGATTACAAGCCGCCACTGATTTCATTAAGTAACATCGTTCTAATTAGTACAAATGAATTTGAAAAGTAGACTTTTCGTTTAATAATTGCTATTCTAAGTTGCCTCAAAATTCACTCATAGCTTAACTTAACAAGGAATACAATTCTAATTTAAAATGTCACATGGTATTAATACTGTACACACTCCCCTATTAGAGGAGGCGTTCAAAATGTCGTCCTCGTATCTGCATGCAATACTGTGCTCGTTCTGCAATGAGTTTCGAATTCTTTCAAACACCCCGGATCATAAGCATGTACAAATTCTCTGCTCCACTACTTCAACGGTATGAATGGGAGTGCTGTGCATTACACTTTTGGGGTGACCTTATATAGAAAAATCAAAAGGATTGAGAGCAGGTGATCTTGCAGCCCAAGGTACAGGTCCTCCTCGACCTATCCATCTTGGACCATATCCTCATGTTAGATGTCTTCTTACAGTAGTAGAAAAATGTGCCAGTTTTCCATCATGCATGTTCGATATACTGCGATTGCTCAAGGGGAACATCTTTAAGCAGTATACATCAGTGGCGGCTCATAACCACACATTCGCTATAATAAATCTCGCACACGGCTTGTTTGCGGACCCATGTTTACCGGAACATTTTACTTTCTCTACTATGTATAGTAAGTAGGGGAAGTATTGTATTCCACCCAAAAATTCGATACCGAGATTTCACCGGAAATATATGTTTTGAGACCCCCGGAATCCAAAAAAGTATTTTTGGAAACATGTCCGTGTGTGTGTCTGTGTGTGCGTCTATGAACAGCATAAATGAGAAACGAACAGTCGGATAAATACCAAACTTGGTATTTAGGTTCAGTATCTTCCACAGATGCTACACGAAAGTTTTCAAGAAAATCCCCCCACCCTAGATTACCCTTTACATGGAACATTTTTCAAAATTTTAAGTTTCTCAAAAATGGCTCTAACGATTTTGATTAAAATATCATATGTTTAAGACATTTTCATGTCAAATAAAATGCATATATCGAATTTTCTGGGAATTTCTTGAAAGTATTCGTCATTGTGAACGACTTTTGCATAACTGGTAAACCACAAGAGATAGACAAAATGTTACTACACAAAAAATATATATCGCGTTAGAATACACAATTTATGTCATATACATTCTTTTTGTTGAGTGGACCATTTTCGAGATATTGCTTGTTGTTCCCTTTAGTTTTTCAATACTTATTTTCTCAAATGGGAATTCGTTATTCATTTTTTTTGTCTTGGATATACAAAGAGTATTAATCTGTGGCAAAGAGAATGGTGCTGCACCTAGCAACCAGCTATTAAGAGATATGTATGTGCTTAAAGGCTACTTTATTTCTATTTTGCCCTTGCAAATACAAAACAAGGGGAACATATTAGGCCTTAAGCGATAGTGAAATATTTTTAGAACTGTTCGCTATGTGTAAAATGTAATTCTCTTTGCATGTCAAAAAATCGTTTCTGCAAATGTTCATCTCGATTAATATGAAATAGATGGAGAATAGAGTTTGTAAATATGATTTGTACAGGAGTAGAGAAAGTCATGTGAGTGTAACACATCAGATCTTTTGCTTCTATTATCGTATACTTGCAACCTCCTCATTTTTCGCAATTATGATACATCGTGTATAATATCTATAATGGTTCATTTTATATGCACTGTACTTGCTCGTAATGATCATCTCGCGTTTAAAAGTTTAAAACCTGCCACTACGTTTACATTTACAATATTTTATCACTACTTCTTGAACCTAAATTTTGACCCGTTCAATCATTTGCATTTTACGGCAAACAATCCAATGAAAGACTTACTGCAGTCACCGTGTAACCCATTTGTGCCTATTTTAGGGTGTTGAATTAATTCCAGAAAGGACAATAAATATAATGAGTGACATATCGAAATATGGATGAAAGAGAGCATGCATGAACTGATCTCACTGTGGTAGTATTCGCTGTGTTGTGGCTCACTTCGAAGCCAAGAGATATCTCGCTCTCGAAAAGCAGGTAGCCCCTCCCGAAGGAAGGACAGTGAAACAGGTGACTGCTGACGGGGCGTGGATGTTTAGAGGAAATATCTGCTACAAATGTGCAACATCTTAAGTATTTTCTTATGTCAAGTTTTTAGCTCCGATCAATTTAATGCCACCTTTGGCTCCACTGACGTTTACGAGGACAGCTTCTGAAACGACGACTAGTTTTGGTCAGTAACATGACAGGGTGCATCATTTCCAAATATAACCCAAATCCGACATTTCTTTCATGATCATCTGCATTAACATCATGACAATGGTCATCACCATAATCACTACAATTCTACAGGTTTATACAAATTATCTGTTTCAACTCGAATTTATTATCGTTAGACACTTCTTTCAGATCAATCTTGTCTTCGTCGTCCCATATATACATAGATCAATGCTTCATAATTAATTGTTATACTTTCTTAACATACGAAGACTTCTTTAAATTTTAAGTTGCTTTTGAAGTCAATTCGTTTTAGTTTTGAAGCTGAATAGTGTTTTTACCATATCGACTACATAAAGGTGAATGGATAAAATGAATTCAAACATGATCTTGGAGACCTAAATCACCAAAGCTAGCCTACATTCCTCTTAAGGACTGAGGGAAACTCCTACTTGATTCGGAGAATTAATCCAACAAGGATTCGAACTGGCCCCACAATCTGTGAAGCAGTAATGTCGCCGCTACTTCATTTAGTTATTTGTATTCCAGGATAACCATTTTATTGACCAATGCCCCTTCCTTTGAAGAGTTTGCGCCTGCCAAGAACTGTACTTTGTTTCGATAGAAATAAACAAAAGTATGTTGTGTTTATTTGTTTTAGGAGTGGAAAATTCAAGAAAAATAAAACGCCAGTTCCTTCCCAGATATTCGCAATTTGTCACGCTGTCACATCTCGGCCTGAGGTCGTGTCAACATTTGCCGAACTCAGTCTGTCTGTCACGGGTCACAACATATTGATTTATAGACAAACGTTTGGACAGGCAGGGTAAATCATGCTTTTGGAGATGCATGGAATAAAATGACTTTTTGCTTGTTGCAATTATCTGCTCACTGTTTGAGTGAATCACCTATCATTTCCCTTGGCATGTGTCAGCTTTAAATGAGTACGGCATAGAAAGCACATTTCCGCAAATTCAAGACAAAATATCTTCTACTAATACCTTATCGAATGCAAGGCGCTGCTTTTTATCTGCCGTTCTTTTGATTTCGAAAGTGTAGGGTAGCTTTCAATAGCGACTTGCCGAAAGCCAGGCATAATAAGTATGATACTCTCGAACTTGCATTGAGAAGTGCTGGTTTTTGGTGTAAAGCTCATTGTCACTTCCGTGATCCTAATATAGCGCTCGTCTGAAACTTGGATGAGATTAGTCGGTATAGGCCATTAACAATAGGATTATCATTATAACTTGCATTAATATTAAGGTTGAGTGCTTTAAAGCCTCACATCCAAATCTAGGCCGTCTCATACTTTGTTCTTCAACAGTATTTGGTTTTTTTCTGAAATACATTTTCCTGTTTCAAAATATTGCAAACACACTGTTCCAAATTTCACGTATGTAAGTTGATAAAGTAATAAATGGTCTGCTTCTGGAACTTAAAATACCAGGTGTTAAAAAAAGTATTCCATATTTTGAGAGGTCGTAGTATGAACCAAAACAATAAAAAAAATATGATGTGTTACACTCACATGACTTTCTCTACTCTTGTACAATCTATTTTTACAAACGCCTATTCTCCATATGCTTTATGTTAATCGAGATATCGAGATGTCAATCTTATTGCTAATTTTCTTGTAGATGCAAGTGGAATATGGTAGCTTTTAAGCGATGGTCAAATATTTTAACGCTGGTTGCTATGTGGCGCATTCCATTCTCTTTGCATGTCCAGGACATAAAAAAAATGAATAACGAATGTGAGAAAAATTATAAGTATTGTAAAATTTAAGGAAATAACAAGCAATATCTCGAAAACGGTTCACTCAACAAAAGAAATGTATATGACATAAGTTGTGTATTTTAACGCGATCTACATTTTTTGTGTAGTAAAATTTTGTCTATCTCTTATGGTTTACCAGTTATGCAAAAGTCGTTCACAATGAAGAATACTTTTGGGGACATTCCCAGAAAATTCGAGATATACATTTCATTTCTCATGACATTATCTTAAACATTTGATATTTTCATCAAAATCGTTAGAGCCATTTTTGAGAAAATTAAAATTTTCGAAAAATCTTCCATGTAAAGGGTAGTCTGGGGTGGGGGGATTTTCTTGAAAACCTTCGTGTCGCATCTCTGGAAGATACTGAACCTAAATACCAAGTTTGGTGCTTATCCGACTGTTCGTTTTTGAGTTATGCTGTTCACAGACACACACACAGACACACACACACACACAGACACACACACACACAGACACACACGGACATGTTTGCAAAAATGCTTTTTTTGGATTCAGGAGGTGTCAAAACATGTATGTCCGGTGAAATCTCGGTATCGAATTTTTGGGTGGAATACAATACTTCCCCTACTTACTATACGTAGTAGAGAAAGTAAAAATGAATAACGAATTTGAGAAAAAGTATAAGTATTGGAAAATTTAAGGGAATAACAAGCAATATCTCGAAAACGGTTCACTCAACAAAAGAAATGTATATGACATAAGTTGTGTATTTTAACGCGATCTACATTTTTTGTGTAGTAAAATTTTGTCTATCTCTTATGGTTTACCAGTTATGCAAAAGTCGTTCACAATGAAGAATACTTTTGGGGACATTCCCAGAAAATTCGAGATATACATTTCATTTCTCATGACATTACCTTAAACATATGATATTTTAATCAAAATCGTTAGAGCCATTTTTGAGAAAATTAAAATTTTCGAAAAATGTTCCATGTAAAGGGTAGTCTGGGGTGGGGGGATTTTCTTGAAAACCTTCGTGTCGCATCTCTGGAAGATACTGAACCTAAATACCAAGTTTGGTGTTTATCCGACTGTTCGTTTTTGAGTTATGCTGTTCACAGACACACACACACACACACAGACACACACACGGACATGTTTCCAAAAATGCTTTTTTTGGATTCAGGAGGTCTCAAAACATATATTTCCGGTGAAATCTCGGTATCGAATTTTTGGGTGGAATGCAATACTTCCCCTACTTACTATACGTAGTAGAGAAAGTAAAAAGTTCAGTCAATATAGCCTCTAAAATACCTACTTTAAGAGCTGAGCACTTGATCACCTTTGCTGCTGTGAAGCGTCTCTTTACTGCAAGCTCTTAGCTATTACCTACGTACGACCTACAGCAGTCAGTAAACAAATAAGGACACGCTACTCTTGATATTATCCATGGTTACAGCATGCAGTAAACCTCTGTTAGGGTTATTACTGCAAACCGTATTCACAGTTCTGGTAATTGCAAAGCATATTCTTATTAGTTTTAATGGAATCACTTTGTGTTTTAATAAGTTTCTGAAATACGTTTACACTGTAGTTTTATCTTGAAATGTATGGTCTATGCAACCCCCATTAATGATGTACAAATGCTACAGGAAGGCGTCATCAATGCCTGCCAGAGCGTCCATGACCAACCTGGAGTGGTGAGAGTGCGTTATTCTCCAAGACGTCGGTCAGAAGCATGCTTTACTATGAATGGGCAAAATTTTGAGTACCTCCTTTACCGATGAATTGACATGAGATTTTATTTATGAAAGTTCTTTAACTGCTGTGGTCCTTAGCGTCCCGTTCTCCATTGGGCATGAAATTTCGGAAATTTTGCTCAGGGACCTCTTTATCAGACTTGAGCTTCTTTTACGTGCCGTAAATATACGACACGGGACCACTGGCTTTACTTACCTTCCAAAGGAAGCCATGCTAAGGTATTTTACGCCCGAAAAAATCCATCGTCCTCCGCTGGGTTTGAACCCACGACCTCGGGAACTAGGGGTTAGCACGGCATCCCTAGATCACGGAGGATGACTCCTTTAGCGATGGTTCACAAGTGCAGGTCGTATGTAATCACAAGCAGAAGCTAAGCTGTTTTACAGTAAAGAGTAGTGTGTCCTCATTTGTTTACTGCATTCTGTAGGTCATACGTAATAGCTAAGAGCTTGCAGCAAAAGAGATGTTTCACAATAGCGAAGATGAACAAGTGCTTATAGATCTTAAGGTATGCATTTTAAAGCCTATGTTTACTGGAACTTTTTTTTTTGACTATGCTACCACCTCTCAAAATATCATTCTGTATATTTCCAAATTTAACATTCTGTATACATAATGCAATTTCAGTATACTCGTCGTGTGCCAGAAATATTTCCAAGCGCGCTCACGCAAGCAGCGTCGCTCAATTGAAATAGGGCCTCGACGCGGGCGAGCGCTTCTCTTCCAGTTTTTGGCTGTTATGTAGTCAGCACATCAACCTTATAAAGTCGTAGCTGCTTTTGCCTCAAGAGGTCAACACAGTATCGACACTCAAGTAATATTATTATGTGATACTGATTTTAATTATAGAATTGATCGTAATATACTGCTCTGTACAAAAAAGTAGAATTGGGCACGAATTGATAGTTCACCCGTTATATTCCAGAAAGGAGTTATATGGTAATATTTCATGTATGGCTTTTTGCCAAGTTTTATCTCTTCGTTATTTTATAAAAGCCAATTAATTTATGGCTTGCACATTGCGTCGCGGTAGTTTGAGAGAACCGAAACTGTTTTTAAACGTGTTGCCTCTCCATTACCGTCATATAATTTTGTATACTTATTTAAGCTCCATTACTTCATCCGTTTGACATATTTATCATTATAATTATTGTATTTTCTGAAACAGTTACTTTTGATAATATATTATACAGTTTAACTGGACATGCACATGCATAATTACTTGCACGAGTCGCCATTCTTTCCTTTCTGTACCTTCCAACTTTTCCCTTTGTTATTGTAGTCATCTGTGAGCGAAAGTAAAAAACAACGTCAGGCCTCCAGAGATTATTAGCATTCTTTATATACGTATAGTCCATCCAGTCTTAAAACGGGACTTGATGTAAACAAAACATTTTTGTATCCCTACGCGTTAGCCTCGTGTTTGTATCAGCTGTGGAGAACAAACTGCTCATTATCGAATGTAAACTGAAGAGAGGCGAAAGACAACTCACAGAATTACGAGTAAATGGAAGCTACAAACTTTTTAGTTTTTACTATTTATATTTGTTACTGTTTCATATTAATGAAAAGCTTCAAACTATGATTAACGTACTGCTTGAAAACCCACAGATAATTTCGGATATTTAAGGTATTATACAGGGTAGACCATTTAAGTTGTGACTGTACAATATTTCCAAAACTAAGCGTTGTAGAAAGAAATGTCCTGAATAACAGTTGCTTGATATTATGGGGGAAAGTAAATGCCATTAATTGTGTTTTGTTTGGAACGTTGTGATGGTCATTTTAGGATCAAGTTAGTTTTTACCTTCTCTAATACGTATAGTAAGTAGGGGAAGTATTGCATTCCACCCAAAAATTCTATACTGAGATTTCACCGGAAATGCATGTTTTGAGACCCTCTGAATCAAAGCATTTTTAGGAAAAGCCCCTTGTGTGTATCTTTGAACAGCATACTTCAAAAACGAAAAGTCGATAAATACCATACTTGGTAAAAATGGCTCTAAAGATTTTGATTAAAATATCATATGTTTATGATGTTTTCATGACAAATGAAGTGTATATCTTGAATTTTCTGGGAATGTCCTCAAAAATCCTCTTCATTGTGAATGGCCTTTTCATAACTGGTAAACCATAAGAGAGATATAAAATGTTTGTAGACAAAAATGTAGATCTCTTCAAAACACAGAGCTTATATCCTACTCATTTTTTGTCACGTGAACCATTTCCAAGATATTCCTTGTTATTTGTATGAATTTTCCAATACATACGTTTTCTCAAATTGGAATTCGTTATTCGCTTTTTATGTCCTAGACATACAAAGAGAATGGAATGCTCCACATAGCAACCAGCTCTTAAAAGATTTGACTATCGCTTAAAGCCTACCCTGTTCCCCTTGCACCTACAAGAAAATTAGGAATAATTAATATGAAGTAGATGGAGAATAAGCGTTTGTAAAAATAGTTTGTACAAGAGTAGAGAAAGTCATGTGAGTGTAACACACTAGGTTTTTTAAAATGGGAACCTACAATTAGGGTACATTTAAATTGATCCTAAAACACAACTTCCTCTAAATAAAACACAACTAGCGGCTTCTCTAAAAGACGACAGTCAATTCCAGAGGTAACTCACCAGAGGATGAAAAAGAAAGGTTATGCCCTCACTGTCATGGTCTTGAATATCACATTCCGTTCCAGGTTTGGGCAACAATCCCAATGACAAAAGTTTTTCTGCACTTGACAAAGTTTTTATGAAAAGTGTTAATTTTAAAACATACACTTATGAATCTAAGGGACTGTAAGTGAGGCATAGTGGTAATAAATGTCCATCTCCTATATATATATATATATATATATATATATATATATTGTGAAAAGAAAGAATTTGAGATTATCTACATCATCATTCGAGGTTTTGGGAACGTATCTCCAAGGATATGCTGTTTTATAAGTCCAACATAACTTACTGTATGCTTATAAAATTAACATACGAATGTATGATATGAAAGAATGAACATTCAAATGTAGTTTCACGATTTATATAAGCAGTTCTAGATGTGTTGCACTCACATGACTTCCTCTACTCTTATAATACTATTTTTACAAACGTTTGTACTCCATATTCTTCAAATTAATCGAGATAAACGTTTGTAGAAACAATCGTATTGCTAATTTTCTTGTAGATGCAAGGGGAATATGGTAGGTTTTAAGCGATAGTCAAATCTTTTAAGAGCCGGTTGCTATGTGGCGCATACCATTGCCTTTGTATGTCCAGGTCATAAGAAAACCGAATAACGAATTCCTATTAAAAATATAACTATTGGAAAATTCAAACAAATAACAAATGTTCACACCACACAAAAAATGTATATGACATGAATTGTATGTTTTAACGCAATCTACATTTTTTGTGTAGAAAAATTTTGCCTATCTCCTACGGTTTACCGATTATGCAAAAGCCATTCAGAACGAACATTTTGGGAACATTTCCAGAAAATTTAAGATATACATTTCATTTGTCATTAAAAATATCTTAAAAATATGATATTTTAATCAAAATCGTTAGAGCCATTTTTGAGAAAATAAACATTTTCGGAAGGTGTTCCATGTAAAGTGTAGTCTGGGGTAGGGAATTTTCTTGAAAATCTTCCTGTTGCATCTTTAAAAATACTGAATCTAAATACTAGGTTTGGTATTTATCCGACTTATCGTTTTTGAGTTATGCTGTTCACAGACACACATGGACCTTTTTCTAAAAATGATTTTTTTTTATTCAGTGGGCCTTAAAGCATACGAAATCTGGGTATCGAATTTTTGGGTGGAATGAATTCTTCCCCTACTTACTTACGTAGTAGAGAAAGTATTTATATTTACTTACCTGAGAAGCACATGGTTGATGTATTTGAGCAGACATTTTGATGTCTTGTTAGGCCATATTCTTCACTGTGTAGTTAAGACTCGCATACAGAGAGTGCAGAAAAATTTATTTCGACAGTAGCTTTAAAGTGCCACCTAGCCAGGGATTATGCTCACTACTAGTTACCGTGCATATTTTCCTTGGAGGGAAATTCAAAAGTGTATGTATTTTACAGGACACATTACCAATTTAAGGATAATTGGTCAGTTTTTCCCGACCCTAGTTTTAATTGAATGCATTTACGGCACCTCCAGATTTTCCTACAATGTTTATGATTCTAGGTGTGATGGGCTGCGCACAAGTCCTGAATAATAGAGGTTAATCTTTCGAGATTTGTGTTGCGGGCATTAATTCATATAAATGAACATGTGAAACAAAGAAATGGATTTACGTTTCAGCATATAATAATGTTTGTGAAATAAATTGAAATCCCATTTGAGTTAATTCATTCCTGTTTACTTTATATTATTTACAGTGTGTGACCTAATTGCCCGCATTTAATGGACGCAGCCCCTATTCCCCACCAGATCAGTAGTTTACGTTCGACCCGCCCTTTAACTCAGCCACACAGCCGTCATTAAATTCATGTTTGTGTGTCGTAAAGTCATTACCGGAGCATCCCGCATAATTTCACTGCTCAAATATTGGCTTTTGGGGAATGGGTTTACGTCCTTTTTGTGTGGACCACTGTCACTGATGAAAGTGTGTGCTTTTAAACTCAGGATGCGGGTTTAGACCCGTAATTATAGTCAACAAACTTGTTTTACATGGCGACAGTTGTTCGTTATAAAAATATAAGCTTTAAATACAACAGAATTGCATTCTAATAGTGATGATTCTGAAATAAATGTTAACATACATATTTTCCTGTCTCCTCTGAAATGTAAAAGTAATATCAATATTTAAAACGGTCATAAACTGCGGAGTTATTAGCATTCCCATTACAGCTTATAAATTATATACCGGCACATTAAATATAAAGTTAAAAGCTTCTGTTGAAAGAATGCAGTTTTAGAAATGGATAGCTATTTGTGGACAATACTTTTGTGATTCTAATTATCTATGAAATATAGGGGATAAAGTTGTCAAAGTTTTTAAAATTTGTTGGCTTTCAGATTGCTTTTGGTTCAGTTAAATTATGATAAAATTATAAAACAATAGGGGAACAGTGCTATAAAATGTAATCCAATATTAGAACTTGGAAGCTGTTTGAAACATTTGGGTTGGGGTTATTCCAAATATTTTAATACTCACGACCACCACCACTTAGGGTTTGATACGGTCCAAAATGGCACGGTAATTATTGAAAAATTAAATTCCAGTATTAAACTAAGAGTATCAAAAAAGTATCGAAGGTTTATCTCAAAGTATTAGAAATCCTTCGATTCCACCAAATATCGAGGTCCCATCCCTACCTTTTTGTACTAGCTATTTGTGTGCTGTTATGTTTATTTATTATGTTTGTATAACTGTACTAATAATATTAGAATTTATCAGATTTTATGAAACCCACTGTTGAGCATATGGAAAAAGAAGAATTCCAATGAACGGTTTGGCGTATGACCAAATCTTTCTGATAGAACTAGGAACAGAAACCTTATGTTAGAGTGACAACTGGAATTGATGCTAGAATAACATCAAATAAAAGAACAGCAATGAAAAATTGCTTGGAGAATATTTAGGTTGACTTCAACAATCTCGACCCAATGGCTCCGCAGCAAGGACCATGCAAATATTGTTTTAGAAAGAGACAGAAAGTTCTAAATTGAGATTGTTTTTAAAAAATCTGATGTGTTACACTCACATGACTTTCTCTACTCTTGTACAAACTATTTTTACAAACGCTTATTCTCCATATACTTCATGTTATTCGAGTTATGGATATGTCAATCTTATTGTTAATTTTCTTGTAGATGCAAAGGGAATATGGTAGGTTTTAAGCGACAGTCAAATATTTTAAGCGTTGGTTGCTATATGGCGCACTCCATTCTCTTTGCATGTCCAGGACATAAAAAAAAATCTGATGTGTTACACTCACATAACTTTCTCTACTCTTGTACAAACTATTTTTACAAACGCTTATTCTCCATATGCTTCATGTTAATCGAGATGTCAATCTTATTGGTAATTTTCTTGTAGATGCAAGGGGAATATGATAGGTTTTAAGCGATAGTCAAATAGCTGGTTGCTATGTGGCGCATTCCATTCTCTTTGCATGTCCAGGACAAAAAAATGAACAACGAATTTGAGAAAAGTATTGGAAAATTTGAGGGAATAACAAGCAATATCTCGAAAACGGTTCACTCAACAAAAGAAATGTATATGGCATAAATTGTGTATTTTAAGGCGATCTACATTTCTTGTGTAGTAAAATTTTGTCTATCTCTTATGGTTTACCAGTTATGCAAAAGTCGTTCACAATGAAGAATACTTTTAGAGACATTCCCAGAAAATTCGAGATATACATTTCATTTCGCATGACAATATCTTAAACATATGATACTTTCATGAAAATCGTTAGAGCCATTTTTGAGAAAATTAAAATTTTCGAAAAATGTTCCATGTAAAGGGTAGTCTGGGGTGGGGAGATTTTCTTGAAAACCTTCGTGTCGCATCTCTGGAAGATACTGAACCTAAATACCAAGTTTGGTGTTTATCCGACTGTTCGTTTCTGAGTTATGCTGTTCACAGACACACAGACAGACGCACACACAGACACACATACGGACATGTTTCCAAAAATGCATTTTTTTTGATTCAGGGGACCTCAAAACATATATTTCCGTTGAAATCTTGGTATCGAAATTTTGGGTGGAATACAATACTTCCCCTACTTACTATATGTAGAAGAGAAAGTAAAAATAGCATTGTTCCATTCCGTTTGCATTCTTATATTTTAATTTAATTTATATATTTTAAATGGTTTGTTTCAGTTTACAGTATTATAAATCCCTTATTATTCTGCAATAAATATCCTTATAATTCAGAACTTAGAATGTTTAGAATGTTAAAATTCTTTCGCTTAGTAGCTTCATATGAATTATACAGGATGTTCTGAAATTTCCCTTAAAAACTTTTAGGACTTGTAGAGAGGACTGAAAGATCATGTTTTGAATAGGAACCCATGTCGGAACAATTTCAAGTCGGTTTGCTTGTTATGCAACCGACTAGTTCACGAAGAGCAGCTCATATCATTTTACCTCTACCCTACATCTCTACCCTGGTTTGAGCCTGTAGAGCCAGCAGAAGAAATTTTGGCACGAATTGTAGTAGCTGTACAACAAATTGCATAGATACCAGGAATAGCGGAGAGACCTTACCAGAACATCATTCGTAGTTACAATGTGTGCACCACCTTTAGTGGTGGTTACATGAACCAGAGTTGTAGTGCATCAGAATGCCAATCAGACTGTGACGAAGAGAAATACAGATTGTTCAATTTAACTGTAAACAAAAGTGTTTGTGAAAATCGATTATTTCCTGTTTATTTCTTTAGTAGTATTGCCTAATAGTTGAATTGTAAGGAAAGTGATGTACTGAGTCCAACTAAAGTACTTAAGCAAATGTGGTCGCTTTGAACACCTGTTTTCAAATGCTTACAACACGGAAACGGACATGTATTTCTATTCAAAACATGATCTATTCAGTCCCCTCCACAAGCCATAAAAGTTTTGTAAGAGCAATTTCCGAATATCCTGTAGGGGAAGGTGGGGTAAGAGTGCCATATCGGGTAAGAGTGTCAGCCCCCTTTAACTGCAAAAATACGGGCTTAGTGACTTTGTTGCAAGGTTGGGTACACTGAGTTAGATGGCATGTTTGTTGGGCTGTGCATTACAGCAGCTCTAAAAATTTATTGTGTTTGTTGTATAATAAAGTACTTTTTTCATAATTGTGATCTTATATTTCCATGACAGGAAACACAATTTATTCCCAGGTAAGGTAATTTCTGGTATATCTCAATTATTACGGCTTAACCCCACTTATATGAGAATCCAACTGCATGCGAAGAGTTGGTAGTGTATGCAGCCGCCACTCCATGGTGTCACTAGACGTAATCCCGTGCAGCTGGGGGCAAAAGTGTCAGATGACTCTGGGGCAAGAGTGCCAGAGTGACACTCTTAACCCGTACTTTGAACATAGTACAAACAATTCATTGTAACAAAATTTATAAATCAGAAATACAGAGAAAAATGGATAGTGAAAATACCGAAGATGCAAGCATCCTGCCCCTACAGAATGATAAGAAATGCAAAGGAGTTCATTCCTATAGCTTCTACTTCGAGGGAAAGCTTTTACTTCGTTGATGAAAAGGAATCAGATAAAATTAAACCTGTTTCCAAAACTCCAGTATTGGAACTATTTCCCCACTTCCAATTCATAGAAGACCTTTTCCTAAAATTCCAACCCTAAGAGGAAGAAAACCTGATAAATCGGTTATCCTGACCAGCAGCCCACATAAAATATGCTTGAAAGCAAACAAGCTTCTATTAATCGCTCAACTACCACAAAGATTCTGTTAAAATCAAAGATGCAGAAGAAGAAAGCAATGTGTGATACTGCAACGTCACAGAGAACTACTGAAGACCAGAAAAAAGACGATGTCTACTTTTGCTTAATTTGCCAAGAAAGGTTATCAGATCCACCTGATGAGCCAATGGTTCAGTGTCAAGAATGCAAAGGAATGTCTCATACAGATTGTACAGACTTTAATGACGTGAAAGGAACCTTTATGTGTGATATTTGTAGGGAATAATGATGTCTCAGTTTGTTCAATGTATGTGACACTCTTACCCCAGCCTATGGGGTAAGAGTGTCAGATGACGTTTCTTTATGTAAATCAAAATATCACAATGTTTGGGAGAGTCTGTCTTAATACTTTATCATGTTCTTGTGTAATGATAGCTTATCTAGTATACGGGAGAAAAATTACGTGTGATTCTGTTTAGAGGAAGAAAATAGTGTTTGAACCTTAACATGGCACTCTTGCCCCACCTTCCCCTATGTATAAAAACAGATTTGTTTGAATGCACTGCAATAGAAACACTATAATGTTATGTTTTACTTTTGGGGTGCACTTGTACCGGTTGGTATTCCATATATAATTTTTATTCTCGGTATGACAAGGGTTAAGATGTACAAATATTGAAGAAATTACTGATTTTTACTTTCTCTACTACGTATAGTAAGTAGGGGAAGTATTGTATTCCACCCAAAAATTCGATACCGAGATTTCACCGGAAATACATGTTTTGAGACACCTGAATAAAAAAAAAAAGCATTTTTGGAAACATGTCCGTGTGTGTCTCTGTGTCTGTCTGTGAAAAGCATAACTCAGAAACTTATAGTTGGATAAACACCAATATTTAGGTTCAGTATGTTCCAGAGATGCGACACGAAGATTTTCAAGAAAATCCACCCACCACAGATTAACCTTTACATGGAACATTTTTTGAAAATTTTAATTTTCTCAAAAATGGCTATAATGATTTTGATTAAAATATCATATGTTTAAGATATTGTCATGACAAATAAAATGTATATCTTGAATTTTCGGGGAATGTCTCCAAAAGTATTCTTCATTGTGAACGACTTTTGCATAACTGGTAAACCATAAGAGGTAGACAAAATTTTACTCACACAAAATGTAGATCGCGTTAAAACACACAATTTATGTTATATACATTTTTTTGTTGAGTGAACCATTTTCGAGATATTGCTTGTTATTCCCTTAAATTTTTCAATACTTATTTTCTCAAATGGGAATTCGTTATTCATTTTTTTGTCTTGGATATGCAAAGAGTATTAATCTGTGGGAAAGGGAATGGTGCTGCACCTAGCAACCAGCTATTAAGAGATATATGTGCTTAAAGGCTACTGTATTTCTATATTGCCCTTGTAAATATATATTCCCCTTACATCTACAAGAAAATTAGCAATAAGATAGAGTCTGCAAATGTTTATCTCGATTAACATGAAGTAGATGGAGAATAAGCGTTTGTAAAAATAGTTTGTACAAGAGTAGAGAAAGTCATGTGAGTGTAACACATCAGATTTTTACTTATTACTATTATTATATGTGCCTAACGCTTGTTTCATTTCAAGAAATATTAGCTTATTTACGAGTACAGTAAGTTCATTAGCGCTTGTAGACTTCAGATATATTCAAGTCTTTTAAAGTGGGTCGCTATGTAATGGCTTAGAAACAGTATTCTCTTTCCATGACGAGAAAAACAACGAATAGCGACTTAACAGTTGTAAAAAAGTATAAGGTATTTGACAATTAAAACCAATAATGAGTATCTTGGAAATTCTTAATATAGAAAAAATGTATGTGACATAAATTGTGTGCTTTAACGACATCTACATCTTTGAGTAGTAAGATTTTATCTATCTCTTAAGGCCTATACATACGGAGACATTTCTTGCACAAGAGATGGCACCACTGAATGGCACAATATCTTGCACCACTGACGTGTATGCCATCTAGCATGGACGTATGTACACTCGGCACCACTTCAGATAACCTCAAAAATACTGTTCCTTGAAAAACTCCATCGCTCGTGTAAATATCTGCAGTGACTGTGCTGGTCCCTTTTTTGGGCTGCACATGGTCCTTCAGAAATATCCATTTTTACATTCTCTACTACGTATACTAAGTAGGGGAAGTATTGTATTCCACCCAAACATTCGATACCGAGATTTCACCGAAAATACATGATTTGAGTCTCCCTGAATCCAAAAAAAGCAATTTGGGAAACATGTCCGTGTGTGTGTCTGTGAACACCATAACTCAGAAACGAAGTCAGATAAACACCAAACTTGGTATTTAGGTTCAGTATGTTCCACAAATGCGACAGGAAGGTTTTCAAGAAAATTCCCCCACCCCAGATTACCCTTTACATGGAACATTTTTCGAAAATTTTAAATTTCTCAAAAATGGCATTAACGATTTTTATTAAAATATCATATGTATAAGATATTTTCATGACAAATGAAATGTATATCTCGAATTTTCTGGGAATGTCTCCAAAAGTATTCTTAATTGTGAACGACTTTTGCATAACTGGTAAACCATAAGAGAGAGACAAAATTTTACTATACCAAAAATATAGATCGCGTTAAAATACACAATTTATGTCATATACATTTTTTGTTGTTGAGTGAACCATTTTCGAGATATTGCTTGTTATTCCCTTAAATTTTCCAATACTTATACTTTTTCTCAAATGGGAATTCGTTATTTATTTTTTGTCCTGGTAATGCAAAGAGAATGGAATACTCCACATAGCAACCAGCTCTTAAAATATTTGACTATCGCTTAAAGTCTACCAATTCCCTTTGCTTCTACAAGAAAATTAGCAATAAGATTAACATCTCGATTAACATGAAGCATATGGAGAATAAACTTTTGTATTGTAAAAATAGTTTGTACAAGAGTAGAGAAAGTCATGCGAGTGGAACACATCAGATTTTTCAAAGTACTACACTGTGGGCATGTAAATTTGTTGTCCTCCAGAGACACTTTTTGGATTATTTACTTTGTTAAACACTGTAACAATAGTGATGTGTAAACTGTTCATTTTATTTAGGATTTCAACATTTTTTAAAGGCCTTATTTCCTTTAACGCATTACATACATTTTTAAAACCCTCTGTCTTGCATGCTTAATATGATAAAAAGACGACTTGTTGTGAAGACTTCTTGGTATAAGTTTTGGTGAGCACATCTATCGCAGTTTTGGACCATTTCATGTTTAGAAAGATATATGAAATTATAAATAATCATCAATAGTATGATAAACAAACTTAAGTACTCAGCATAACATATAGAATCAAAGTCGCGATCGAATAATATTCTCGACTAGCAAGCAGGTGGTAAAGAATATACATTGCCGTTTGTGAAAATTGCAACACCAAGAAGGAAACGCATGAATTTAACCCCACAGGTTAGGTACATGACAAGTAACAAATGATAAACTTTTCAAATCTATACATGACCTTTGAATCCTAATATTCAGTATTTGGTGTGGCCTCCATGCGCTGTAAATAGAGCAGTTATACGCCACGCCATTGTATCAAAAATTTTCTGAATAAGTTCCTGAACGATTTCCCTTCACGCAGTTTGTATTTGAGTCCACAAATCTGTGACACTGTTTGATGGAGGACGTGACGCACCAGGTGCCGACCAACCATATCCCAGACATGTTCGATGGGCGACATGTCAGGCGAACGTGCAGGCCAGGGAAGCAATGGTACCCGTCGCTCTTCGAATAAGGCTTGTACATTCCTCGCAATATGTGGCCGGTTCCCTATTGAAATGTGGCCTGTAGAGATGGGGGAGTGCCTCAGGCTCTACAACCACCGTTAGGTACCGGTTGCTGTTCAAAATGCCCTCAATTCGTAGCAGGTGAGATCGGTTGTTGTAACCAATGGCGCCCCAAACCATCACAACTGGTGTATGTCTGCTATGCCGCTCAACAATGCAGTAATGGCATGCATGCAACCAGTCCAACCTACAGCAGATGGCGATGAACCGTTGATGCAGACAAGTACACACCTGTTGCAGTGCTCCAGAGTCGAGCCAACAATGTGGATGAAGCTGTACGGTCCGTTATGGCCGTACGGACAAGATGAGGGTCATCGCGTCCTGTGGTCATGTTCCGTGGTTCAGTACCCGCTCTTCGCTGCGTACGACCTTCATCTATCCACTGCTTCCACATACGCATCACTGTCGTAGCAGCATGCCCTGTACGAGTCGAAATGTCACGGTATGACAAACCCGCCTCCCGGAGACCGATCATTCTGTCCCGTTCGAACTTACTCATATGCCAATATGGCTCCTTTCATGTCGACGAGGCATACTGGCACTCTTTTTATTGTTTCCACCTTGTTTGACAGCTCTGCACTGACTACACTGGCGCAACACTGACTTTGTCGGACCGACACGAGAGGGCTTTGCTCGGCCTACATGTACCCCATCTCTCTGCAAACCTAATCACTTATTGCTTGCACATTGTTGTACACTTCCACCAAGTTTGGAGTTATTCGGGAAATTCTTTCTTGGTGTTGCAATTTTCACAAACGGCAGTGTAGTAATTGCCATTTGGAAGCAATGTCATGTCATGCCAGTAGATGGCATGGAAGATCAAGTACACACAGAGATATTTTCTATATGGCGCCATCTCTTCCACAAGAAATGACTCCGTCTGTACAGGGTTTTACAGTTCACAAGTTATATAAGTCATTCTGAATGAAAAGGAATTCAGAGGCTATTCTCAGAAATTCAAGGTGTAGATTTTGTCGACTAATTTCTTAAAAAATATGGTATCTCAATCAAAATCCCGAAAACCGTTTTTGAGAAAATAAAAAAATAAGGAAAATATAAAAGTTAGGTGGAGGAATTTTTCAAAAAATTTCACAGTCTTAAATTTGGTCAGTGGTTATTCGCATCCATACGTTAACTTTGGGAGAGCCGTCTGGAATTCCAGTTACTCCACTGGTGGTGTGTCAGCCCGGATGATGCAATTATGTCGCTTTTTTACTTTACTACGTATAGTAAGTAGGGAAAGTATTGTATTCCTCCCAAAAATTCGATACCGAGATTTCACCGGAAATACATGTTTTGAGACCCCCTGAATCCAAAAAAAGCAAACTTGGTATTTAGGTTCAGTATCTTCCAGAGATGCGACACGAATGTTTTCAAGAAAATCCCCCCACCCCAGATCACCCTTTACATGGAAGATTTTTCGAAAATTTTAATTTTCTCAAAAATGGCTCTAACGATTTTGATTAAAATATCATATGTTTAAGATATTTTCATGACAAGTAAAATGTATATCTTGAATTTTCTGGGAATGTCTCCAAAAGTATTCTTTATTGTGAACAACTTTTGCATAACTGGTAAACCATAAGAGATAGACAGAATTTTATTACACAAAAATATAGATCGCGTTAAAATACACAATTTATGTCATATACATTTTTTTTGTTGAGTGAACCATTTTCGAGATATTCCTTGTTATTCTCTTAAATTTTTGAATACTTATTTTCTCAAATGGTAATTCGTTATTCATTTTTTTGTCTTGTATATGCAAAGAGTATTAATCTAAGGCAAAGATAATGGTGCTGCACATAGCAACCAGCTATTAAGATATATATATATATATATATATATATATGCTTAAAGGTCACTGCAAATACAAAACAAGGGGAACATAGTACGCCTTAAGCGATAGTCAAATATTTTTAGAACTGATCGTTATGTGTAAAATGTAATTCTCTTTGCATATCAAAAGATCGTTTCTGCAAATGTTTATCTCGATTAATATCAAATAGATGGAGAATAAGGGATTGTAAAAATAATTTGTACAAGAGTAGAGAAAGTCATGTGAGTGTAACACATCAGAATTTTTTTGTTAGTGACGGGAATAGGTAGGTGAAGTTAAGGTGTGGAATTGAAAGGAGAAGCGAGGAAAGATATTGGGGTTCCGCTGAGCAGCCCCGATAGTGTGAAATGTAGCTGCCTGTTATTGCGCTGGCAGTGAGTATAGGAAATGTCCAGGTGACAGCCATGACCGTTCCAGGGCCCTGGCTGCTACTGCGGGGAGTGGATCAGGATTGTATGGGGTTTTTGTTTGTCTTTATTGAATTATTTAAAGAGTACTTGAGCGCCCTCGAGAATTGCGCTCAGTAACCCTTCCACAGGTATGGAAAGTGACCTCGTCGCTAAATAAGATGTACTCTAGGATGCTGCAATTTCCATTTCATTCAAGCAAATCCACGCACATGCTCATACGTTCTGTCATCACCTCGTCATGTAATTGACGGCCTCTTTTTCTTATTATTTTTTCAGCGCGTATCGCAGCATTTTACGTATCCTTGAGCCTGGAATGTCGAGTTCCATTGACAATTGCCGCACCGATTTTTAACTGTGTTCAATGGATCTCATGATATCTCTGCAGAGGTTGATGAACAGCCTTGTCCGGGCTCGTTCTTAACGCTTAAACTTGTCAACTTAACTGTTTTTCTTGTCAGTAGGTCCAGTTTATCGAATCTCACCATACGACAACCTCTGCAGCCTCCACGTTATAATGGCTATCCTCTCATTCACATCATGCACGTTCATTTGTCTATAACAATGGACCACATGTTTTAGCTGTACCATGAAGCCAATGCATTGTTTCCAGCAACAATTACATTTAAATCTATAATGCACCTGCAATACACGTTACCCCTAGATTTCCTGTTTCTAAAAAATATATACTTAATTTCTGGACTGCGTATCTGTGACATTTAATCAAAATCGTTGCATCCATTTTAGAAAAATAAGACTTTTCCAAAACATCTGATGTGATATATTCACACGACTTTCTCTATATGACTTGTTTATTAGTGGGTATACAAATTATCCTTACCAAAGCTTATTTTTTCTATCTACTCTATTTTAATCGAGTTAAACCTTTGCAGAAATAACTGCAGTATGCATTTCGTTATAGATATAACGAGAACAGCGATAGTAAACTGTTTAAAAAAACTAGACCCTATATGCTGGCCTTAAAATTCCATACTGTTTCCATGCAACCGTGAGAACCAACTGAATGTTGACAGCACCTTAAGAGAATGACCAATAATGAACAATTCGAACATTTAATAACGGATATCTCGGAAATGGCTTATGCCACAAAAAATTTATTTGAAATAAATTGTGTATTTTAAAGAAATCTACATTACTTGTGTAGTACGTTTTCGTCTATCGCTTAACATTTACCAATTATATAAGATTATACAAAATTCCTACCCAATGAAGAGGACTTCACAGGCTATTCCCAGAAAATTCAAGATATACAGCTTATTTGTGATGTAAATATCTTTGATATATGGTATTTTAATCAAAATCGTTGTAGCCATTTTTTAGAAAATTAAAATTTTCGAAAAGTGATCCATGTAAGGGGTAGCTGTTGGAGGGGGATTTTCTTGAAAATCTTATTCTGTTCACACATACACACATGGAGCCTTTGCTGTATTTTTTTTATTCAGAGGACCTTAAAGCGTATATTTCTGGTGAAATCTCAAATATCGAATTTTGGGTGAATGCAATATATTCTCTATCTTCTAGGTACGTGTCGAGAAAGCTAAAAAGTGTAAAGGCAAGGGTTTGTTCATTGAATATATATTATTTTTAGTTTTCGGTGTATAATATAAACATGTATAAAACCATGTTTTATTATGCTAATTCTGCAACTCTAACAGTTTCGCACTCTCGAATAGCCAACAACGTTTTTACGACGTTAATAAAGTTTGCATCCCGTATTGTCAAAGGCAATTATAACGTTTGTGGTGGTGATAGTGATGGTATTATAATAATTTTTTTATCCATCTTCATAAATAGTTAAATCCTGGCGGAATGTCAGTACCTTTCACTATTTCGGCCGACGTGGCTGGCGTTGAAGCTACAGGACTGTATTCAGATAGGCTTTCACATTACTCCTCATTTTCAGATGTCGCTGCCGGAGTTTCCGACAGCGGCACACAAACTTCGTACATCACTTTTTCAATTAAGGTTCTGTAAACCTCACTTGCTGTGCGGATGTAACGTGCTGATTTAAATTTGATGCATGTTGTGGCTTAAAACATGGTGAAAATGTTTCTCCGAATATTTTACACACCGCTCTATTGTCACCCACTTAAAAATTATTCCACACTTCACTCATATCTTAATTGGTATCACGACTCTACATAATATGGGACAATGAACGAAGCGACATGCCTCTCAAAATTTGTCGAAATCAAACTCAGTTTGGTCAAAGTGTGATTGCGTAGCCACAAGCTAACAGAATGAAGGAAAAAAAATCTGATGTGTTACACTCACATGACTTTCTCTACTCTTGTACAAACTATTTTTACAAACGCTTATTCTCCATCTACTTCATGTTAATAGAGATAAACATTTGCAGACTCTATCTTATTGCTAATTTTCTTGTAGATGTAAGGGGAATATATATTTACAAGGGCAATATAGAAATACAGTGGCCTTTAAGCATATACATATCTCTTAATAGCTGGTTGCTAGGTGTAGCACCATTCCCTTTCCCACAGATTAACACTCTTTGCATATCCAAGACAAAAAAAATTAATAACGAATTCCCATTTGAGAAAATAAGTATTGAAAAGTCTAAGGGAATAACAAGCAATATCTCGAAAATGGTTCACTCAACAAAAAAAGTATATGACATAAATTGTATATGTTAACGCGATCTACATTTTTGTGTAGTAAAAGTTTGTCTATCTCTTATGGTTTACGAGTTATGCAAAAGTCGTTCACAATAAAGAATACTTTTGGAGACATTCCCAGGAAATTCAAGACATACATTTTATTTGCCATAAAAATATCTTAAACATATGATATTTTAATCAAAATTGTTAGAGCCATTTTTGAGAAAATTAAAATCTTCCATGTAAAGGGTACTCTGGGGTGGGGGGATTTTCTTGAAAACCTTCTTGTCGCATCGTTGGAGGACACTGAACGTAAATACCAAGTTTGGTGTCGTTTCTGAGTTATGCTGTTCACAGACAGACACACAGACAAACAGACGGCAGACACACAGACACACACACGGACATGTTTCCAAAAATGCTTTTTTTTGGATTCAGGGGGTCTCAAAACATGTATTTCCGGTGAAATCTCGGTATCGAATTTTTGGGTGAAATACAATACTTCCCCTACTTACTATACGTAGTAGAGAAAGTAATATATACATGAAAATACATGTTCTGAAACTCGCCTGAATGTCCGTGTGTGTTCTCTGTGTTTGTGTACAGCATAACTAAATAAAGCAAAAAATCTGATAAATGCCAAACTTGGTGCTTAGGTTCAGTACCTTCTAAAGATGCAACGCGAAGATCTTCAAGAAAATCCCCCTGCCCCAAACAATCCTTTACACGGAACATTTTTTTTAAACTTTTGAACTACTAAGGAATGGCTTTAACGAATACCATATATTAAAGATAGTTACATGACGAACAAGATGTGCATGTTGAATTTTCCGTGAATAGCCAATGGAAATCCTCTTCATTCGGAAGGAGTTTTGTATAATCTTGCATAACTGGTAAACTTTAAGGGATAGACGAAAACATACCACACAAAAAATATAGATGTCTTTAAGATATAAAATTTAACTCGAATAAGCTTTTTTGACGCATAAGTCATTTCTAAATATCCGTATTTAATGGTTGATATTGTTCATTACTTGGTCATTCTTTAAAGTCCTGTCAATATTCAGTTGTTTCTCGCGATTGCATAGAAAATGTATGGAATTTTAAGGCCGTCATATAGTTTCCAGTTCTTAAACATTTGACTATCACTGTTCTCTTTGTATGTACAACCAAATGTAATGTAGCTGTTTCTTCAAAAGTTTATTTGCGTTAAAATAGTAGGAGGAAAAATAAGCTTTAGTAAGCGTAGTTTGCGTGGCCACTAATAAAGATAGAGGGGAGAGAAATTCATATTAATGTATCACTCAGATTTTTAAGCATTGATTTAACTCGCGTCTAAAGTGGGAATTCGTTTCGGCTAAATTCACGAATTATGAGCAGCATAGTATGTAAATGTAAAAGCTTAGAGCGGGTCACTTACCAAGCTAGACGGCACTAGAAACAACGCGTATGATGCGTTAGCTAACCATCTTCATTAAAGTTCAGTTAACGTTGCATGTTACATATGCATATCCTCATCCATTCAATTTTTGTATGTTTCCGTTTATATATTATAAGAGAGAATGCAGTGTGGCAGTGATTTACCAACAGGAGATAGTCATGGGCAATAGTCAACAATGATGAATCCAGCAATACTTACGTGACGTATGCTAGATAACAATGTGAAGCTTCGCGCTCTAATCATTTCTTATTTTTCCAACGCAAATGAAAAGCAATTAAATTTAAAGCTTTAAAGTATTGAGAGAGTATTGAACCGAGCGAGGTGGCGCCGCCGTAATGTGTGCGACTCCATTCGGAAGGTCTGGGTTCAAACTCCGGGGTCGGCCAACTTGATCGAAGGTTTTTATCAGTTTTTCTCGGTCGCTAGGTTGGATAATTTGATCCGCGAATTTTCCTATCATCCCTTTCATTATACATTTCATTCCCTTCTTCAGCGCTGCACCAGGCATTGGGCTAATCGCTCATCCTGGATTTGCTATGAACCAGAGTTTGCTTGCTCCTCGACAGGGTGCTGACCCAAGGCATTAGCTTCTAAGTCCTTGGGGTGTAAGTCCTACAAAGAGGAGGGTAATCTGTTGAAGAAAAAGAAGTATTGAAGCTTCATTTCACAGCATTAGATGCACTTCTATGCTGCGGAGTATCGAGGTATTAACAGTGTTCGTGTCCTATCCATAGTTTAAGTAATGCCAGAATATCTTTTAATTCGAGTAATACCATGTCACATTGCATTAGATTTTTACACAGTTTTTCTGATTATAAACAAGTGAGAAGTAGTTTGTTTACGTTCACATTTGTTCATTTTTTATGGTTACAAATGTATGTTTGCAGTCCGTTTATAATAGTAAACGCGTGTGCAGTTCAGCATCGTTCTTTGAGGAACCCTTATAATCGTTTCACAACAACCTCTTATCAGACTGGCAGTACATGAAGTGAGCAACATTACACAAAAGACTATGGGAATTTGAAACTTGGGAACTGAAACTCCACGTGGAGTCAATATGTGTTTGTCACTTCCTTAAAATCAGGTTGGTTATTGGTCCTCGAGGACAGAGATTGATTTATGGCAGTAATTAGTTGTAGGTAAAGTGCTTTTCCTTTGTGAAGTAACTGTACTCTCGTTTACTAAACAGACTTCTACTCTGATATCGTTGATTTAGGCATTTTCAGTATGACCCAGAGTAAACAACTGCAGTAAAATTTGGAAGCTGGTTGCACTAAAGGAACAGGTACCAAACAAAATTCAAATACACCCACTAAACGCTGAAGGCATTGGTTGTGGGAAACAGTTAATTTGAGAAAACTGAAAATAACATCTAAAGAGAAAACGAGTGGATAAGAAAGAAGGAACATAGAACGTTGCACATGGCTTGAGGCATATGACAAAAAGAAAGGACGAGTATTTTGTAGTAGAGCAAGAATATTGTTTAGGAAAACATTTAACATGCTTTTAAGTTTCACTAAATGTATTAAAACGTAAAGGTAAGAATGCACGTGAGGCCCCCCAACCTGGGCAGAGCACAGTACGCAGACTCCCGGCTATTTTTGCTTCTACCATCACCCTTGGGAAGGAGGGATGAAAGGAGAGACCAGAAGGGCGACCAGATCCGGATGATGACTTGCGCAAGCATGAACGGGGTCCATAACGGTTCCAGTTCGAACGCATCTGATGCCGTTCAAGCCCACTCACAAGTCCCTAATCCCGGTGTCCCCCCCCCTAAAAGGGCCGCATCGGAAGTGGGTCCTGACGAGCGAGCCCGACCAAGTCAGGAAGAAACCTCCATAAAGCGCACATCCACTGCCCAGTTGCAACGCACGGAACACTGTCACCTGGTCCTACAAACCTGGAACAGATAACAATGAAGGAAATTATGGGTGCATAAAATAGGGAGAGTCACTGTAGAAAAGGAACCACAACAGCATTCGCCTACCGAACCGGGGAAACCACGGAAAACCCATGGGGCAGAGTGGTCGAGCCTCGCACATTACCGTGGAGCCATCTTATTCGCCACAAAACTAATATTTAGAAGCAACAATGGTCGAATAGTTCATTTATTATCTAATTAATGTTTCCGCAGATGGAAATTTAGCCTCTCAAATTAACCATGTTGTTCGTGGCCTTACCGTGTACATAATAGTATGCGAACTCCCCAACATATGATACGGCAGCTTCTGTTTAATGCCGCTAGATCACGGTCGTTCAAGAATCTGTCTGATGTAGTGATAGTAATAAGATACAATCTAAGATCTGAAGGGGTTTTAGTGGGCAGTGCCATTCTCTAATACGACTCCCAAACTCTCAGCTTATCTGGGGTAAGTGCGTAGAATGGATTTTCCCACCACTTGAACAAAAATGAGGAAGAAACCAAGGCAATTTTATTAGATTAACATGCTCGATCTTTCAGTCATGTTGAGATCTTCCTGCTAGAGCTTGCTAACACTGATGACACAATTCGCCTCCTGTAAAGCCATGGAAATAAAGAACCAATTTACTACTTGTTTTGATTCCAACTTTCTGTTCTAGATATAGAAACGTGGTCTTTTGACCCAAGAGGAAGTGGATTAAATTAGGAATAATGGCAGATTGCTACTTGAAAATATATTCTATAAATTAATTAACAAGCCGAATTTCTTCAATTTAATAAACTGATACTTCAATAACATAAATAATTACAATTAACAAACCCTTATTCGTTCACCATTCTTTACGGCTTCAATGCTTTAAATTAAATTAAAGTAATTACAGAATTGCTTCCTGCTCTCACATTTACTGATATATTTCAAAACTAACCGCAATAAGTCTATAGTTCAGAAGATCAATCTTTTCCAGGTAAAGAATTACTAAAAAGAATTTTAAATACGTTAAGCCAAAAATGAATTTAGAAATACCGTCCAGAATGCCTTCTATCTAAACGCTGTACTGTTGTTTTCCTCGTAATCTAGCTCGCCGTCGAAGAAAGACTCATCAGCCTTGTGGACAGCACATTGAAGAAAGCTGGAACTGATCCGGCGCCTGCGCAATCGCTGACCACCATCGCCTGACGTACTGCGTGACTCAAAATGACTGCGCCCTTTCTTCTTCTTGTTGTCGTCTCCTTGAGAACCACTACCATAGTCGTTTCACTTCTGTTCCCGTACATGTCAGCCTTCCTTTAGTACAGCCCAGTCGCCTAAAGTAGATTTCTCCGGGGAGGGTCAATTTGGCACAATATTCACATTCATTTTACTAGCAATTATGCTAAAATTTTCAGAGAGCTGAATGGAATAGGGCGATATGCGTTTTAACTTAATAGCGTGTACATAATTGAAGTTTACGGTGATACAATTCTCAAGTGAACCAGAATCATCCAAGGGTGCTTCTTGCACAGGAGCTACCACTGGTTGACGGTAAACGATTTTAAATCCCAAAGGACACCATATAAATTTATGTAGATATCAAATGATGTGTTGAACAATAAGAAGTAGTTTGAAACATATGTGGAAAGACAAACAATTGATGTTTTATAAAGCATAGCTATGTGGGCCCTTTTATAAGGGCGTGAATCATGGATTCTCACGGAAAACACATGAAAACCACATCCAAGTAGCAGAAATTAAATTCCTATGAACTGTTTAGAGGATGCACCAGAAGGTACGGAATAACAAATGGAATAAATAAGACAGGATTTGGGTATTTATGCAATAAATTATACAATTTTACACTATA
Source organism: Deroplatys truncata (assembly GCA_030765065.1). NCBI lineage: Eukaryota > Metazoa > Arthropoda > Insecta > Mantodea > Mantidae > Deroplatys > Deroplatys truncata. The sequence continues at coordinate 53,739,586 of CM060987.1, forward strand.
GAAAAATTGGAGAGAATGTCTGCAACGGATGGAAGATGCTCGTGTCCCGAAATGGCCTTAAAATATCAACTCTCAGGGAGAAGGAACATAGGGCGATTCATAAAGAGATGGCAATGAGACCGTAATAGGCCGGAGCACCTAATACTGGTCAGGAGGAAGGACACCACTGGCCATTTATGAAAGAACAACGTCAGGCATGTATTATATTATTCCTAAACTACCAGTTCTAAAAGGAGGAGTACCCGTTGCTTTGGGCGATTCGCTCACGACCTATTCACCGTCACGGGTAGCTGAGGTCGTTAAGGCACAGTCTCATTGGTAGGAGGCCCGTACCGTCCTACCTCACTGAGATTTTTTTCAGCTTTTCCTCAGTCCTCAACAGGCAAATGCCGAGGAAGTACTCTAAACTTAAGTTTCGAACGTTTCTTTCCCAATTATTATTTCATTTCATGTATAAGTGTCCATCGCCTGCAGTGCCGCATGCAGTAAGAACGGGAGTAATAAGGCTAAGTTAAACTAACGAAGAGGGCCCCCAGAACCGAGGTATAGCACCGCCCCTTGTGCTTCTATCAGTGACTGCCGGAAGGGAAGGTAGATATACGAAGGATTGCCAGATTCGGGTTACAACGGGAGCAAGCATAGTCGGGTTCCCTAACGCTTCCGGATTGAACGCCGCCCAGTCCTGCCCACAAGCCACCGAACCTCCGGTAGTCCCCCCCATGTTGGAACCCACTCGGAGGAGAGACGTGACTGAACATTCCTGCAGCGACACCAGGGAATATACCTCTACATGCACAAGTCACCGCCCGCCCTGCCGAACACCGCCGTCATCTCTTACGTCCTATGCGAGTACAGGAAATGAGAGGAAGGAGAGCTGTGGTAGAAAATGAACCACCCCAGCATTCGCCTGTCGACCCAGGGAAACCACAAAAAACGCATGGGACAAAATGGGCGGGGAATGGAACCCGGGTTCTTCCGAATGCGGGCTACAGACCAGACATTGCCACCTGAGCCATTCCGCTCAGTAAGAACGGGTGTTATACAGTACTAAAAAAACGAACCATTCATCTCTATTTGGAAGCCATTCCCAAGAAAGCTGTCAACGGCCTTTCAAATATATGACGTATCCATGTGATATATTGCATGTGACCTCGGATCAGTATAGAAGGTTATTGAATATTAACTTCACCACATAATCCTTTTGGGCCGCACGTTGTTGGAACGCAGCTGTCGCTAATGGCGTTTCTGTTATGTTTAAGCAACACGGGGCACCAACACATTACAGATCAGTTGATCATTATTTGTTAGGGACCGTGGCCTAATGGACTTTCCGTGCTATACGTTGCTTACTGCAGTGACTTCAGTAACGCCCAAATTTGTGTGTCGGACTTGTAGCAAAACATTAAACGTGTTGAACATGGCGGTTATCCAAGCAAACGGTAATCAGCCCGATTTGTGGCTGCGGTTCGCAGTTTGACGTGTTATTGTATTGGGCTTGATTGATTGAGTGTTGGATTAGCCGTCTGATCCTGCTGTAGTAAAACAGTGACGTCGTCTCTTGTTTAGGGGTGTTCAAATAGACATAGCTCAAATCAGATTTATTTGTAGACACATTTAAGGGGAGACGAAATGCCTGGAATTGCCAAAAAATAAGATATTTAGCTTCTTGTGCAGTCTTATTAACAAGACTTTGTCCTTTAATTTGATTTACAGGTATTTTTTTCATTCTATACAAAATGATTATATTTTAAATATTTTTAAAAATCGAATATGTAACATGCACATGACTTTCTATGCCTATTTGAGTAATATCTCTTATTAGTGGGTATACAAATTATTCTTGCGAAAGTTTCTTTTTCTTCTGCTACATTTCAATCGAGATAAGCATTTGCAGAAATAGCTACACTATTGTTGATTTGTTATAGATACAAAGTGAATAGTGATAGTCAAATTTTTTTGGAGTTCGACACTCTAAACCTGGGGCCACACTGCCTCCACGTGACCCAGGGGGGAGAATGTCAACCGAGTGACTCTCCTATCCCCTAGGGTCTTTCCTTTGGGTCGGCACCTGGAAATTTTAAACCGAAACCGATTTCAGAGCCTAACACTTACGCGCGTCAATCCCAAAAGACTACCGAGATCTCGGTGGGGTCGACAGCAACTTAGAACACTGTCTAACGGCTATCCAGGGCGGTACCGGAGGACCTTGAGGCATCTCAGAACCGCGTCTGGACGTTTACCGCCAGACGTACACAATCTCCCATGGGAATCGGGAACCACTGTCCCGTCGAGTCCAACCCAATCCAATTCAAACAACTCCCTGACGAAAATCGCGAGAAACAATTGAAAATCGATAGGACTTTCAAGGAATGGCTAAGTATTGAACAATTCGAACCATTTATATTATAGAAATGTGCGATGCCACAAAAAAGTAATTTGAAAGCAGTTATGTGTTTTAAAGAGCTCTACATTGCTTGTGAAGTACGTTTTCCTCTATCTCTTAACGTTTGACAGTTATACAAGGTTATATAGAATTCCTTCCGCATGAAGAGGACTTCATAGACTATTCTTTGAAAATTCAGGTTATACCTACACTCTGTAACGATTTTAATCAAAATAGCTAATGCTACTTTTTAGAAAATGAAAAAAATTTCGAAATGTCTTCCATGTAAAGTGTAGCTTGGGATGAGAGGATTTTCTTGAAAATCTTTGTGTCGTCATCTTTGGAAGGTACTGAACTTAAATAACAAGTTTTGTGTTGATTGACTCTTCGTTTTTGAGTCATGCTGTTCACAAACGAATATATTTTATTCAGGGAGCCTCAAAACATGTATTTCGGTGAAATATCTGTATCGAATTTTTGGATGGGATGTAACACCTCTACCTACTAGGTACGTGGTAGTGAAAGTGAAAATATACTGCGTCTGCTATTTTGCACAGTGAATTCTGCACCAGTTCAAAGAAAAAAAATCTGATGTGTTACACTCACATGACTTACTCTACTGTTGTACAATCTATTTTTATAAACGCTTATTCTCCATCTACATGTTAATCGAGATAAACATTTGCAGACTCTATCTTATTGCTAATTTTTTTGTAGATGTAAGGGGAATATATATTTACAAGGGCAATATAGAAATACAGCAGGCTTTAAGCACATACATATCTCTTAATAGCTTGTTGCTAGGTGCAGCACCATTCCCTTTGCCACAGCTTAATACTCTTTGCATATCCAAGACAAAAAAATGAATAACGAATTCCCATTTGAAAAAATAAGTATTGAAAAATTTAAGGGAATAACAAGCAATATCTCGAAAATGGTTCATTCAACTATATGTATATGACATAAATTGTGTATTTTAACGCGATCTACATCTTTTGTGTAGGAAAATTTTGTCTATCTCTTATGGTTTACCAGTTATGCAAAAGTCGTTCACAATGAAGAACACTTTTGGAGACATTCCCAGAAAATTCAAGATATACATTTTATTTGTCATGAAAATATCTTAAACATATGACATTTTAATCAAAATCGTTAAGAGCCATTTTTGAGAAAATTAAAATTTTCGAAAAATCTTCCATGTAAAGGGTAATCTGGGGTGAGGGAATTTTCTTGAAAACCTTCGTGTCGCATCTCTGGAAGATACTGAACCTAAATACCAAGTTTGGTGTTTATCCGACTGTTCGTTTCTGAGTTATGCTGTTCACAGACAGACACACACGGACATGTTTCCAAAAATGCTTTTTCTGTATTCAGGGGTCTCAAAACATGTATTTCCGGTGAAATCTCGGTATCGAATTTTTGGGTGGAATACAATACTTCCCCTACTTACTATACGTAGTAGAGAAAGTAAAAACATCATATGGATTGAAAGCTCTCTTAAGTATGACAATTTCTTTGTGCTCAGACCACGTGGTTTGTATCTTTGCAAACGTATGGTAGTTTTTTTTGTCCATTTTTGCTTTGCACAGGTTTTTCCAATGACTTGTGAATCTACTTTTGTGTTAACATGAATGGTTAATTTTAAAAAGAGATAATTGCTAACAATTTTAATCATAAGACAGTATATTAAGAAAATCATCATAACTTCCTTAATAAACGAACTTATGGGTACAAGCAAATCAGAGAACTTATAAGGCATTCATCTCCTTAAAAACTTCGGACTCGTGTATTAACCAGAGGATAATGGGTCTTAGATGCAGCAGATTTAAGATTAGTGTCATAGGACGTGTAATCTCCGACTAAGTCCTCCATGAAGTCTTATCTGAAGCTAATGCAGTAATGAAAGTCAATTTCTGTAGCATGCTGAAACGTGTTTTGTGTAGTAGGTTCAAATCACGAAACCTAAATAGAAGAATGTTCCGTAATAATGTGGTCTCACTCTATTCTTTTCTGCCTTCATCTTCACGTTTTGCGGAAAGTGTGATTTACGGCGAAAGTGTGATTTATCAGCATAAGCTGATATAACAGAAACTCCATAGGATATGGCCACACCGAAGAACAAAACATAGAAATTTAAATGTGCGAATTACTAACAGTAATGGATAAAACGAATTCATAATTTCATTATTCTACTTCGTCCTATTGCAGGCTGCAAATCAGTACATCGCTAAAGTTTCACAAACATTTTGAAAAGTTTTTTTGGGCATTTTGTTATTTTTACTTTCTGTACTATAATTAGGGAAAGTACTATGTTTCACCCAAACAATCGACACCGAGAATTCGCCGGAAATACATGTTTTGAGATTTTCCCAATCAAATTAAAGCATTGTTTGAAATATGTCCCTGTTTGTTATTTATCCGACTTTAAAACAAATTTGGTATTTAGATTCAATATCTAAAGAATGGAACCAGGGATTTTAACAAAATACCCCAACTCAAACTACCTTTCATATGGAAGATTTTTCCAAGTTTTTGATTTTCTAAAAAATGGCTGTAACTATTACTTCCTCTACTACGTATAGTAAGTAGGGGAAGTATTGCATTCCACCCAAAAATTCGATACCGACATTTCACCGGAAATACATGTTTTGAGACCCCCTGAATCCAAAAAAAAGAATTTTTGGAAACATGTCCGTGTTTGTGTGTATCTGTGAACAGGACAACTCAGAAACAGGATAACTTTTGCATAACTGGTAAACCATAAGAGAGAGACAAAATCTTACTATACAACAAATGTAGATCGCGTTAAAATACACAATTTCTGTCATATACATTTTTTTTGTTGAGTGAACCATTTTCGAGATATTGCTTGTTATTCCCTTAAATTTTTCAATACTTATTTTCTCAAATGGGAATTCGTTATTCATTTTTTTATCTTGTATATGCAAAGAGTATTAGTCAGTGGCAAAGGGAATGGAGCTGTGCCTAACAACCAGCTATTAAGAGATATGTATGTGCTTAAAGGCTACTGTATTTCTATATTGCTCTTGTAAATATATATTCCCCTTTATTTTCGAGGGAATAAACTCACTTTTTAGACACATAATTAAAATGTCTTTATTTGATCTATCTGCATTCGCCCATAGCTAGTTTTTACTTTCTCTACTACGTATAGTAAGTAGGGGAAGTATTGTATTCCGCCCAAAAATTTGATACCGAGATTTCACCGGAAATACATGTTTTGAGACCCCCTGAATCCAAAAAAGCATTTCTGGAAACATGTCCGTGTGTGTGTCTGTGAACAGCATAACTCGGAAACGAACAGTCGGATAAACACCAAACTTGGTATTTAGGAGCAGTATCTTCCAGAGATGCGACACGAAGGTTTTCAAGAAAATCCCCCCACCCCAGATTACCCTTTACGTGGAACATTTTTCGAAAATTTTAATTTTCTCAAAAAAGGCTTAACGATTTTGGTTAAAATTGTGGCAGTAATTTGTATCACAATAATGTAAATGCCAGAGTGATTGTAGTGTAAATAGGCATTATTGTATGACATTGATTTGAGATGTTTGTTAATTATAAGCATTGTTAGGAAATAAGTTTACACGGCCTCACTGAAACTGCCAATAGGGGCGGATAACAATGTGCGAGGTGGTGAGTTGAATGTTAATTAGAAGAGACAAACAAATGACGTCAGATTGGCGCGCTTTTCTTAGAAATAGCGGGAATATTTTTCCTAGAGCATATGTTTTCGTAATTTTTGATTGGATATAAAAATAGGCGCTAATGTTGGCGCGTTTTATTAACCAATAGCAGCTCGGTTATAATCTTTAGGCATATCGGGGTGTGAGAGTATAAAAAGCTAAAGTAGAGGCAGATTTCGTCAGTCCAACAGAAGCATTCACGCGTTATACGTCGCACAGTTAGTTCATCAGAATCGTTCGCGGGTTACACGTCGCGTAGTTCAACGGAAGCATACATAAAGTACACGTCGCAATTCTACAGAATCTCTCGCGTCTTAAAGTTTGTTATAAATGTGAAACGCGAATTAATAATGTGCAGTAAATAAGTGATTATAGTGATATTAGAAAATATAACAGTTTCAGGTTGGCGTGTATCACGAATCAATATGTGAACTTAATTGTGACGGTAATAAAAGTGTAAAAACAAATTCTTTTATCAGTGTTATCTTTGAGTAACAAAATCCTTTCCGCTTACACACCCTGTTTAAGAGATTTGCTCGACTGAATAATAAGAATAATAATAGCTAGCCGGAGCACAATGAACCCAAAATGCAAAATAATAAAACAATAACAGGCGCCCAGCAATAAGATAACACGAAGTGACTGCGACAAATTGGCTTCCATACATGGGGCATATAAACATAAAGCATCTTCCAACTACCAACTAATAACAAATATACCACTTCAAAATATCATATGTTTAATATATTTTCATGACAAATAAAATGTATATCTTGAATTTTCTGGGAATGTCTCCAAAAGTATTCTTCATTGTGAAGAATAAATCTTGCATAACTGGTAAACCATAAAAGATAGACGAAATTTTACTACACAAAAAATGTAGATGGTGTTAAGATACACAGTTTATGTCACGTGCATTGTTTTTTGATGAGTGAACCATTTTCGATATATTGCTTGTTATTCCCTTAACTTTTTCAATACTTCTCTCAAATGGGAATTAGTTATTCATTTTTTTTTGTCTTGGATATGCAAAGAGTATTATCTGTGGCAAAGAGAATGGTGCTGCACATAGCAACCAGCTATTAAGAGATATGTAAATGTTTAAGGGCTACTGTATTTCTGCATTACCCTTGCAAATACAAAACAAGGGGAACATAGTACACCTTAAGCGATAGTCAAATATTTTTAGAGCTTGTCGCTATGTGTAAAATGTAATTCTATTTGCATGCCAAAAGATCGTTTATGCAAACGTTTATCTCGATTAATATGAAATAGATTGAGAATAAGAGTTTGTAAAAATAGTTTGTACAAGAGTAGAGAAAGTCATGTGAGTGTAACACATCAGATTTTTAAAATTGTGTTTACGCTGTTTTTGTTTGACACTTCGGGCTGTAAGCAACAAACTGAGTGCACGCAATATTTCACTAACACTTTTTTTAACTTGCTATTATATGATGTCACTACTGTCATCCTCATCATCATCATCTAACGGTACTGTTGTGCTGTCTTCGCTCATTGAATAAGTGTTTGGAATTTAGCCCCTGTTGAATGATACCATGTCCAACCGCCTCCGTGTAGTAGTTGTATGCCGTGTATAAACTATAGGTTATTTGGTGGTGGTGGTGGTGGTGGTGGTGGTGGTGGTGGTGGTGGTAGTGGGTTTTTAGGGCGCTTATGTGCCAGTTTCTCACTGATCTGTGTTTGCTTGGAATTGCGCCGTTGAGTTCTGCAACACTTTTAACGCACAAAGTGTTATTTGCACCGGTCAAATACGACGCAGTTGTGCCCCTGGCATAACAAACTAAGTATTTAAAGCATGCATCTCGTTCTAATCTCAAAAATAATGGTTTATTACCAAATCCTCTTACATTCCAGGTTGCTACTATAATAATGTCGCGTATGCCATAGCTCGTAGTGCGCTTTCGATTGCGTTGGTTGAATTTTGCCGGCCTAAAGGTTGTAAAGGTGGTAGCTCCACCATTTAACTAGTCTGTGTGGCGTTCGTAACGCAACCACGATGAAATTTCATTACAGGTAAGCTTCAAAGAAACAGAATTGGTTTGGATTTTGTGATCATATATAGCTATTGGATAGGAAGGCGAGAATCCGATTGTATTCAAACCAGGTTACTGCTAGTGTGCTAAAATAAATGTACATTGTCTCACTTGTCAGTGAAAATGAACAGCATTTTCGTTGTACATGAAGACTGACAAAATCCTACAGTCGAGAGGAACGCCCGACAACGCTGCACTATGAAACACTAAGGTCTTCTAATTGGCATTATTGGGTTTGTTAGCTTTGAGACAGTGACTTATAGCATGTTTCACTCCCTCTAGGCCCGCATATTTACGCTTATATAAATAAAAAAATCTGATGTGTTACACTCACATGACTTTCTCTACTATTGTACAAACTATTTTTACAAACGCTTATACTCTATATGCTTCATGTTAATCGAGATGTTAATCTTATTGCTAATTTTCTTGTAGATGCAAGGGGAATTGGTAGGCTTTAAGCGATGGTCAAATATTTTAACAGCTGGTTGCTATGTGGTGTATTCCATTCTCTTTGCATTAGCAGGACAAACAAGCAATATCTCGAAAATGTTTCACTCAACAAAAAATGTATATGACATAAATTGTGTATTTTCACGCGATCTACATTTTTTGTGAAGTAAAACTTTATCTATCTCTTATGGTTTACCAGTTATGCAAAAGTCGTTCACAATGAAGAATACTTTTGGAGGCATTCCCAGAAAATTCAAGATATACATTTTATTTGTCATGAAAATATCTTAAACATATGATATTTTAATCAAAATCGTTACAGGCATTTTTGAGAAAATTAAAATTTTCGAAGAATGTTCCATTTAAAGGGTATTCTGGGGTGGGGGGATTTTCTTGAAAACCTTCTTGTCGCATCTCTGGAGGATACTGAACCTAAATACCAAGTTTGGAATACAATACTTCCCCTACTTACTATACGTAGTAGAGAAAGTAATAATGGTCTGTTTAATAAAATGTATACGGCCATACCTTGGCGTGTGAGAAGCTTAGAGACATCGAAGATGATGTTGGAAGTGATCACCATGTACCTCAAGGTATGCCTGGATATGCCTTCCCACGTTGACTTCAACATTCTGGGAGCGAGAAAGCAATCTACTGCCGAACGTTGTCTTTCATTTGTATAAGAGTCCGTTTCAATTTTTGCACAGCTGTGAAAGGTTATGCGTGAAGTTTTGCTTTTATTTGCAATTCATTGACATATTCTTTTCAAAGTCTACGTAAATACTTATTTGGTGATGTCATCACTATGTTTTTCACATCCTGCGTCGTTATTTCTGGCAGTTTGGACGACCATCTCCATGGACACCCAAAAAGTTTCCCATTGTTTCAAATTTATTTACTAGATAGTGAGTGTAAGACTTTGCAGGCTGTTTTCCGACACCAAACTGAACAGTAAATAGCCTCAGGTACTTCTTTGTGTACTCAGTTTTTCAGTACCTGCGAACAATAAGGACACTGTTCCAATAAACATTGATACATACCGTTCTGTACTGTACTGTATTCAAACAGAACTCTACACTGACCCTATACTGCAGGGTGCTTTACAGTGAAACGACAATCTCACAATAAGCTAAAACAAGAAAACAAGCAAGCATGCGACCGTAGTAACATAAGATGACTGACTCATGTTGCGATTGTGACGCTAATTCTTAGTATTACCACACTTCTCATACACCAAGGTGTGACTACAGCAAATTTTATTAAATTACGACCATTACTTTACGCTCTGTCGTCGTGTTCCTTATTCGTATTATTAAAATGGAAGAGCCTAAACTAGGAAGCGATCGGACCTAAGATGTAAGGTGATGGCAAGACCGATAAAAGATAACAAGACTGCCCCCACAAGCATTTGTTCACAATAGTCAAATCCGAGTATATTGGGTTTAATTAACAAGCGTTTGCTTCATCACCATATCCAGCACAACAAACAATGTTTATTTTCCGTACTCACACATTTTCAGAAATCTTAGGTGATAATGAGTTCAAATAAATCTCATAACTATTGCAGAGGGAAAGATAAGTTAATTATCTTGACATAAACACATAACAGATTTGCCCATTTAGCTCGGTCACTACAGATCTTCACCACACGTTTGCCGAGTCATTAAACAGATCAACATGATACAGAATTTCAATGAGATGAAAACGACAAATGAATTTAAAATGAGTTAAAATCAAATTAGAATTGTAATTTCAAAGGCATAGACAAGGATTGGCATGCTTACCATTATTATGTGTGCACTGTGTTAAAAATTGTAAATTAAGAATTGTTGGAAAATGCTATATATATGTAAGCTTTAATATTTGCAAGAAATAAGAACGGAAGAAAAGAAAATTGAATAACGCTATTAGAGAAAACACGTTAAGGAATGAACGAAGATATTGCATTCGCAATACTTATACACAACGGGAAATGAAATAAGGAAATAAAAGTGAAAACCAAAATAGAAACATGTTAAAGAAGGAATTCATATTGTAAATTTGTTATTTATATCAAAATGTAATTTGCTTAGCATAAATAATTTGTATGCATGTTATAATTTATCTCGTTGCGCGTAATAACCAAGCAGAAGTTAAACAACATTCAATTTTTTTTAATTACACTCAAGAAATTTTCACAAGAAGCCAACATATTGAGTTAGGCTTAAGGAAATTGTTTAAATTATGAATCATATTATATTGTGTACATGCTAAATGAGTTATCAACAAAGATTTGTGATATATAAAATGTTATGGATGTGAAAGCAATAAAATAATGAAGTAAGGAAGGTTGAATTATAAAGGGTAAATATTGTTCTAAAATATAATTTTAAATTGTATGAAAAAAAAACAAATCACTCGGCGGATACAATAATACCAACTTTGCTATTGGTGCGATAAATACAAATCAGGCAATTACGAGTGAACGGGACAACGGGACGACCAGATCCAGCATCCAGTATTCAGAGCACACCAGAACCCAGACCCACAAACCCTGTTGCAAATACCACTATCAAATAATTCCCGTGATGACGCAAAGTAAGCCTCTCTCTAAATATGTTCATTAGATAAACTCTGTACACATTAACAGTTTAAATGAACTCTCAACACTTAACAACTTGTATAAAGCTTAACGAGAATTATAAAAATAAAAGCAATTAAATATTGTCAAAAACAGCTAAAGGAACTCGCACACTACATATAAGAATCAAATGATCAGGCAGAAATAAAGCATACGCATAATAGATACGGACCCTCGTCTCAGATAGAGGGCCCCTGGCAACCCACTCACCATCCACAAAGTCGAGGACGGGTGTCGATTATCGACTTCGCGGTCATAAAGAATTTCCCTTTCCATATCTAATTCACATCGCTCAACGCATTATACTCAGATCATAATCTCGTGTTAGTCGAGGGTTACACAAGGGTTACCAGCCACGACATCCCGATTCAACGCTGGAAGTCGATTGGAACTGCGTCAAGGTTTGCCTCAACGACTCCAACCTATCCAACCCTAGAATAACAGATATTCCAACCCTGGAGGCGGCGGTCTCCTTCACATCCATCGTGGTATGAACAGTTCATAACCTCGCTGTCCAAACCCCAGCTCCTTTACACCCGGGCACATTTCCTGTCGAACTCCTCCTTCTTATCCGTCGATCCTGGTCAGCACGGCGACTCTATCAGTGTCACCGCACGCTACATAACCGAGCGCTTCATAGGCATTTACGCCGAGAGGTCTGTGATCGCCTACGCGAGTAGAGGGTGCGCGCATGGGAGGACATATTGACCCGTATGAACCTCGAGGATGGAGACGTGTGAAAGATCGCTAAACAACTCCGAAAACGCGGAAGTCAGCACTCCTTCTCACTTCTAGTCACCCAAGCCCTGGGCTTCCATCCCCAAGTCAAAGCCGATGTGTTTGCCGACTATCCTGAGCGGACTATGCGGTCTCGAGATCACCTCCAGAATGATGCCTTCTACGAATGCACTCGGAGGGAGATTCGCCGATACCTTCGACGACCTCCGGATGATGCAAATAGACTTCCTGTCGTGAGATCTAGCGAAATCCAGGGAGCACTCCGGCGTCTCAACCCCAAAAAGGCAGCGGCAGCTGACAGGCTTACACCCACCATGCTACGCTGTCTTTCCTTCAGGTTCGTGTCCTTCAACATGTGTCTAACCCTTGCCACTTTCCACGCGAGTGGAGGAAAGCCGAGGTGATTGTATTTTGAAACCGGGAAACATCCGCTTCATCCTGCCAACTACAGATCCATCGGCCTCCTATCAGTCCTATACTATCAGCATGCTCGTCCCCCACCTTGTGTATTTGGGATGCTAACTATAGCGTAGGTGGTGAAAGATATTTCAGTAAATTCAATTTAATTTTAATGACAGGAGAACAGGAATGGCAGCATAAATTGTTGAAATATGTTCTATGGCTTCATTTAGCTTGCCAGAGTCCTGACTTGAATCCTATAGAACACCTTTGGGATGTTTTGGAACGCCGACTTCATGCCAGGCCTCACCGACCTACATCGATACCTCTCCTCAGAGACATTCAAGCTGTCCCTGCACACCAGTTCGGCTTCCGTCCTGGGCACTCGACCCCCTAGCAGTTGCTGCGCGTGTTGAAGGCTGTTATCCCAGGATACCAGGACAGGGGTTACACCGTGGCAGTTTCTCTGGACGTTAAGAAGGCCTTCTCGACGACCTGGCATGCGGGTCTCCTCCTGAAACTAATCCACCTGGAGCTCCCTACACACATCTTGCAATTATTACACATATAGCTTAAACGCCGTACTTTTGTAGTGTCAGTTGCAGGACACAAATCTATTACGGCCAATAAGAGGCGGAGTCCCGGAAGGTTCTGTGCTATCCCTCACGCTGTTTAGCATGTATATGGCCGATCTCCCTACAGAGCAGCACGTCAACATAGCACAGAATATGCTGACGACGTGCTCCTGTATTGCACAGATAAAAACCCGCGCAGAGCCTTCAACGCCCTTCAGACACACCTCCGCCTTCTCCAAGAGTGATGCAAGCGTTGGCGGTTATCAAAAAATCCGGTAAAAAGCCACGCCATTCTCTTTACCAGGCGCCGCTTTCCCACAAACATCTCCACATTCACATACCTACTTGGGAGTTAAGCAGATAAAGGCCTAACATTTGGGGAGCATATCCAGGACCTTGCACATCGGGCCTCTGGGGCTACGGCTTCATTGTACCCTATGCTGAGGTCGGGGATGCCCGTTGCTCTTAAGCTACGCCTTTTTCGAGCGCTCATATTCCGTCCTGCTTTACGCTTGCGAGATCTGGGGCATGGCCGCCGACTACGTTCTGCTGCTTCTGCAACGGATGCAGAATAGGGCCCTTCGAGCTATGCATTCTGTATACCGCTCCTTTCCCGTGAGACTGCTTCACGAATGCTCATCTGTTCCTACGTGGAGCATGAAATTAGGCGCCGGGCCGCAAAATTTTACGACCAGTTGCCATAACATCGGAGCGCCCTCGTTCGGTCTCTAGGGGTTAATAAACCAATCCAGAACACGCCGCCTGAAGCGTCACCGGCTTCCCGCATGGTATGCGGCACATCCGGTAACGATGGAGCACCTCCAACAGAAGCTAAGGCTGAGCTTCTATATGATTTCTCCAAAAAAGTGCTTGAATTGTCAAAATTACAACCCTCACAAAATGTTTTGGGTAAACAAATACAGTATAGCCCCGATAATTCGAATCCCGGTATTTCGAGGTTCCGTGTAATTTGAGCTGGTTTTAAGAAAATTAAAATTTTACATAAAAGCGGAGTAAAATCCGTCAGCATGCACATTTTAAGCACTTCCGAATGTGTTACATTTTGATAATTCTTTTAATTTTCCATGTACAATACAGGTAAAAATTGTCCTACTTAGTGGAAATAATTGTTCTTTCACACAAGCCGTGTGTTGGACAGGGTTGGAAAGGTAGAATCAGACGACTGAAAAATTCAATGCCAAAGCCGGGATTTGAACCACGGATCTCCCGGTCTCCGTCCGGTTGCTCTAACCACTGAGCTACCATGGCAACATGCCGGCACGCCATTAAATTGACCTAATAGTGGTTGAAACTAAAAACCCGGGACTTAAGTACTTACAAAGAATGTAAGTCGCCATTGGGGTATGACATCTCAATACATTTGAGATCTTCTTGTGGTTTACCGGGAAAAATTCGAGTCAGCTGGAGAATTTAATGGCGTGCCGGCATATTGCCATGGTAGCTCAGTGGTTAGAGCAACCGGACGGAGACCTGTAGATCCGTGGTTCAAAACCCGGCTATGGCATTGAATTTTTCAGTCGTCTGATTCTATCTGTCCTACTTAGGGTTTTCGTTCATAATGCACAGAAATAACCTTGGCCTCAGACTGCTAATGCATTCCTATTACAGATGGACAGGTACCAAGGTTTCGAGGAATGCCCTTATACTTTCTTTGTCGACCGTTCACTAATTGGGACCGCCTGAAAATCAGTTGTACAGTGCATACCATCCTTATTGTTACTCCTATTGTTGTTCTTACTCAGCAACAGTGGTCATTAAAATACGCTTAAGTAAAAATACATATTTTACAACATAGACTGACCGTTGTTGTATGTAAATGGTTGTGTAGCAGTGAGCCCACCTGTGTAACATTAATTTTAAAGTATTGTACGTATGTAACTGTGTGTTTCTTAATGCGACTGTACGAGTATGAAACAGAAGCTTTGAAACGACTGTTATAGACAAAGGAGAAACATTAGAAAAACTTGCTGCTGAGTATCGAGTCGGTGAAGTGACAGTTGGAGATCGGCGTAGAAACAGAGACAAAATTGAGAAGTTTACATCTAACAAGTGTTCTATTTCGTCATTTGAACGGAAATAGAGTGAAGCTTTGTTCACTTAGTTTACTCAACAAAGCCAAAAAAGGTAACCCAATTTCAGGACCTGTTCTGCAAGAAGAAGCTGTATTTTTAAAGAATGAGTTAATGGAAGCTGAGGACGATTTTAATGCAAGTTCAGGATGGTTGGATTGCTGGATGAAGTGATACGGCGTGAGACAGCTTGAAATTTGCTGTGAAAAACATTTCTACGAATTCTCAAACTGTTTAACAATTTTTTGAAAATTAAGAAAAATCTGATGTGTTACACTCACATGACTTCCTCTACTCTTGTACAAACTATTTTTACAAACGCTTATTCTCCATATGCTTCATGTTAAACGAGACAAACATTCGCAGACTCTGTCTTATTGCTAATTTTCTTGTAGATGTAAGGGGAATATATATTTACAAGGGCAATATAGAAATACAGTAGTCTTTAAGCATAGACATTACTCTTAATAGCTGGTTGCTAGGTGCAGCACCATTCTCTTTGCCACAGATTAATAATCTTTGCATATCCAAGACAAAAAAATGAATAACGAATTCCCATTTGAGAAAATAAGTATTACAAAATTTAAGGGAATAACAAGCAATATCTCGAAAATGGTTCACTCAACAAAAAAAATGTATATAACATAAATTGAGTATTTTAACGCGATCTACATTTTTTGTGTAGTAAAATTTTGTCTATCTGTTATGGTTTACCAGTTATGCAAAAGTCGTTCACACTGAAGAATACTTTTGGAGACATTCCCAGAAAATTCAAGATATACATTTTATTTTTCATGAAAATATCTTAAACATATATTTTAATCAAAATCGATAGAGCCATTTTTGAGAAAATTAAAATTTTCGAAAAATGTTACATGTAAAGGGTACTCTGTGGTGGGGGGATTTTCTTGGAAACCTTCGTGTCGCATCTCTGGAATATACTGAACCTAAATACCAGGTTTGGTGTATATCCGACTGCTCGTTTCTGAGTTTGCTGTTCACAGATACACACAGACAGACAGACCACAAACACACGGACATGTTTCCAAAAATGCTTTTTTTGGATTCAGGTATCTCAAAACATGTATTTCCGGTGAAATCTCGGTATGGAATTTTTGGGTGGAATACAATACTTCCCCAACATACTGTACGTAGTAGAGAAAGTAAAAATGGTACAAGAAGAAAATCTTACTCCTGATCAACTGTATAATTGTGATGAAACACGACTAAATCATATTTCTGTATAATGCGAGGTTTTTGTAATTCAGCCCCAATTAGCTCGAATTACCGGGGCTCTAGTGTAACACCAACGGTGCACAAAAGTCGTTGCACCATGACCGGCAAGCGTTGAGGTGCAAAATTTGCTACCTCCTTTCACTTCCCTGCATAAATTTCACCAGACACGCTACAAACCGCACATCCCGTCACTACGTGGGCGCGTACATGATTAACACTTCTTCAGGATGCCCTCAGCCTGCAACATGTAGTCGTCATCAGATATAAAATCAATGATAGCATATGTAA
The DNA here is from genome assembly GCA_030765065.1 of Deroplatys truncata. Lineage (NCBI taxonomy): Eukaryota > Metazoa > Arthropoda > Insecta > Mantodea > Mantidae > Deroplatys > Deroplatys truncata. Next base: position 53,756,129 of record CM060987.1, read on the forward strand.
ATCACACCTTTGGCTCCACGAAAAACAACTACGTTTTAATTCCGAAAAATCTGCTTAACGAAAAAAGGCAACGGACAAATCAAGGTAAAGAAGGCAGTCAGAAATCCCTTTTCCAATTTAAACATTTGTCTTAATTAGCCATACAATAAACATCCCAAGGAAGAGATGTGTCCGCCCACACTGGCAGAATAGAACTCCATGATCCAGGTGAACCGTGAAACGTGTTTTTCTGTCCCAAGACGAAGTGGATTGAATGTAGGAATAATGGCAGATTTCTACTTGAGTATATATTGCATAATTAATTAATAAGCCGAATTTCTATATTTAATAAACTTGCACTTCAATAATATACACAATTACGGTTTTAGAAACCCTTATACTTTCACAATTCTTTACGTTCTTTACGGCTTCAATACATTAAATTAAATTACAATAATTACGTACTTGCTTCCTGCTCTCACATTTACCGATATATTTGAAATCTAAAACCCCAATAAGTCTATAGTTTTCGACAATCAATATTTTCCCGGTGAATAATTACTAAAGAGAATTTTGAATAGGTTAAGCCAAAAACGAATTTAGAAATACCGTCCGGAATGCCTTCTGTCTAAACGCTGTCCTGCTGTTTTCCTCGTAACCTTTCTCGCCGTCGAAGAAAGACTGATCAGCCTTGTGGACTGCACGTTGAGGAGAGCTGCAACTAATCGCGCGCTTGCGCAGTCGACGATCACCATCGCCTGACGTACTATACGGCTCAAATTAACTGCGCCCTTTCTTCTTGTTGTTGTCACTACTATAGTTGTTTCACTTCTGTTCCCTTAGATGTCAACCTTCCTTTAGTGGAGCCCGTAGTCGCCTAGAGTAGATTTCTCCGGGGAAGGTAAATTTTGGCACAAGCGCGACCTGAACTAGGCACCGAAAACGACCGGCACGCCACATACGGCAACTAATAGAAACCCAGTCGATAAACCACGCCAGCTAGCGAAATTATTTGGAATTCGTTAGCCGAAATGGCGCAACAAGAATGAAACTAATGTATCATTAGCACAACTTTGATTTCTGTAAGCGTAAATCTACGACCGAGAGAGATTGAAACACACAGCATGCTCATAATGTTATGTGATCCATAAAACTGAGACATAAACTTTTATTGTTATCTATGGCAGTTACGATGTAAGGGAATTGGGCATCAAATCATCGGAACTCGCAAGCACTCATACTTTTTTACACGTAAAGATGAAGGTACGATTCACGGAGGGGCCCCCGGAAACGGGGCAGAGCACCGCACGCAGGCCAGTCGGCCCTTTATGCTTCCAACGTTCACTGGGAAACAGGGATGAGGGGAAAGACCCGAAGGGCTACCAGATCCGGATGCCGACGGGTGCAAGCATGAACGGGGTTCCTAACGTTTCCAGATAGAACGCATCCGACACCGCGTGGTCCCAACCAACTCAGCGGAGCCCCACACTGAGGAGAGACCTAACTGAGCGGTATCGCAGCGACGCCAGAGAAGAAACCTTTACAGAGCGCAAGCCACATCCCAGCCGCAACCCGCCGAACACCGTCGTCTGGTCCTATAACCTGAAACAGAAGACAAGGAAGATGATGGCTACAGGAAATGAGAGGAAGGAGTGTCGTGGTGGAAGATAAACCATCCCAGCATTCGCCTGGCGACCCGGGGAAACCACCAAAAACCAATGGGCCAGTGTGTGCGGTCGCCGGGAATCGATCCCGGAACCTCCCGAATGCGGGCCACAGATGTAACTGCCTGGCCATTCTGCTCGGTTTTTTATATATAAGTTCTGGACATACCGAGAAACCTGCTTTATCATATAGGATTTACCATTGGTTAGCATTTCTTGGTAATAACTTAAAAACGTAAAGTAGGATATTAATACGCCACAAGCACCGCAGATTATGAATTCGTGGGCGCCGTGTTTTAAGCCTTTGATATTATACGATTACGACTGCCTCGCCTCATTTCCACAAATAGATTTCTCAAGAGCTGTGAAATCATTTCCAACATTTGGCTCTAGAGCAATTAGGATCTATTTTGTTCGAAAATATAAACAGGTTTAATTGAGAAACTATTCTGCTTTTATAGCCTTGTTATGTTCTGAGAGTCAAACAGCCACAAAAAATCTCGCGTGTATCCGTTTACTGTAGTCTAATGTTGGTTGGGTATAGTTAAAAGACGAGTTAATGGTCAAAGGCAACTGTGATAATGGCACCTCTTCAGATCTGTCTCTTAAGGAAGTTTTTATGATGCATGCTTTAGACCATAGTGTGAATGCTCTTTTGCGAGATGACAGTAATAGGTAAATATAACACGTTAGATATAAACGAACCCATAGCTGAAATTTAATAAAAAAATTCAGTAAACTTAAGTTAGTTTTTATATACAAAACTTCATGTGTTACATTCACATGACATTCTCTACCCTCTATTGTTTTAGAGGGTTTACAAATTATTCTTACAAAAGCTTATCACTTTCTCTACTACGTATAGTAAGTAGGGGAAGTATTGTATTCCACCCAAAAATTCGATACCGAGATTTCACTGGAAATATATGTTTTGAGACCCCCTGAATCCAAAAAAGCATTTTTGGAAACATGTCCGTGTGTGTCTGTGAACAGCATAATTCAGAAACGAACAGTCGGATAAACACCAAACTTGGTATTTAGGTTCAGTATCTTCCAGAGATGCGACACGGAAGGTTTTCAAGGAAATCCCCCCCGAAGATTACCCTTTACATTGGAACATTTTTCGAAAATTTTAATTTTCTCAAAAATGGCTCTAACGATTTTGATTAAAATATCATATGTTTAAGATATTTTCATGACAAGTAAACTGTATATATCGAATTTTCTGGGAATGTCTCCAAAAGTATTCTTCATTGTGAACGACTTTTGCCTAACTGGTAAACCATAAGAGAGAGACATAATTTTACTCCACAAAAAATGTAGATCGCGTTAAAATACACAATTTATGTCATATGTATTTTTTGTTGTTGAGTGAACCATTTTCGAGATATTGCTTGTCATTCGCTATGGGAATTTGTTTTGCGTTTTTTTTGTCTTGGATATGCAAAGAGTATTAATCTGTGGTAAAGAGAATGGTGCTGCACATAGCAACCAGCAATTAAGAGATATGTCTGTGCTTATATTGCCCTTGCAAATACAAAACAAGGGGAACATCGTACGCCTTAAGCGATAGTCAAATATTTTTAGAACTGTTCGCTATGTGTAAAATGTAATTCTCTTTGCATGTCAAAAGATCGTTTATGCAAATGTTTATCTCGATTAATATGAAATGGATGGAGAATAAGAGCTTGTACAAGAGTAGAGAAAGTCATATGAGTGTAACACATCAGATTTTTTTTCTATCGCCTTCATTTTATTCTAGTTAAATATCTGCAGAATTGACTGCATTAAACATTTGATATCTATTGTTTCATAATTTTTCAGGTTTAAAAACGACTCAAGCTTTTGGATAATCTTTCACCCCTAACATTTTTTTACAGGCAGTGCAATATTTCAAAAGTTTTGAAGATAGATGTGGCGGAAGGCGTGGGTGGAGGCTAAAATAAATACAAAATCTGCGGATATTTTATTCCCATTTCTGTGAATATTAGTGAATTTTGGTTTATTATTGTGACTAGCATGGGATTTTTATGAAATTACAGTTCTAAGAGTTGGAGCGAGTGGCACCGTGGTAACTTGTGCGACTGGCATTCGGGAGGTTCCGGTTCAAACTTCCGGGGCCGACCAATCTAACCGAAGGTTCTGTTTTTTTTTTCTCTTCGACAAAACATTGACTGGTACGTCCTACAAAGATCAGGGTAATCCGTTATGGAAGAAATTGTAAGAGGTAACGGGGAGAAATTAGCATAAAAAGTCTTCTAGATTATTGTACAAAGAGCGCTAAAGAAAATCTCACTGCATCTCGTGTTTACGTCACATTATTTATCGTTGTACGTGGCCTTGTGAGCCATGACCATTTCATTGGCTGCTTTAGGCCACGGTGCAAGGATATGCCACTCTTTCTGCTAAACAGTTGCACCAATAACCACAACAAAGGTTACAAAATGGCGTAGAAACGAAATATATGTTTACGCTCTTGATCATATTGGCTAAAAGAGAAAGAGGTAGATTGAGTGAATTCAGTTTGTCATGCAGACCTCTTATCGAGATTGGGAGCCGTACCTTATTGGCTAACGCAGGACACGCCTTTGAAAGGGTTAAAAGCTAAGGGAAAAACTTGAAGGAGCGCCCAGGTTAGCGAAATGTAGAATGTGCAGTGTGAGAAAATTTTCAAATTAAAGCTTGAATGGCGTGCATTAAATACATAGCAATACTTTATAACAAAAAAATAAACAGAACTGTATTCTCACAGTGGTATCAATGCTTTTTTCTGCTTGGAAGCAAACATGGCTAAGTAAATAAATAAATAAGGCAGCATAGTTTCCCTCTAATTCAAACTACAATTGGTTAATACATCTTTACTAACATATTGCTGATCATAGGAATACAACAGAATTATAGACAAAAATATAACCCAATTTTATTGCCATAATATGTATGTTATATCCGATAAACCATACGCACACATTTATCTCTAGTTTCTAAACACGATCAGTCAGTTATAACAAAAGAGTAATTTGCATTTAGTAAACGGATATCATCATCTGAGGATGTTTTACGGGGAATGCCTTCTTTTGAACGAGTATGTATACCGTCTTCCCCACTTTTCTGGAATATTTTTATCCAGTAATTTACTATAAAAACACTTATGCACTACCGTTGCAATTGCTGTAACAGTGCGACCAGCCTCCCACATACCCACGAGTAATTTTGCTAGTATATGGCATGACTGTTTCTGAGACAATAAACATGTTTTGGTTTCAACAACGCCAGAAGAAGCAAATGCATCAACCTCCCCTCGTTTCCCCCTTATTGCTATGTTATCAAGCCACCGTGCTCTGCGATAGGTAAGACGAAAGACACGCCTCAAAAGACCCCAGAAAACGATACAAATTTCGCCCAAGATTTTCTTTGGTGCTGTTTGTAGCTATACAATAATTTCAGTTACCAGGAAAATTTAATTAAATTGTTATTGAAGTTTTAAAAAGCCACCTGTTCAACATCGGGTATGGCAGCTAATAATAAACAGGGCTTCCTGGTATGACTGGGAAGCATACAGAAGTTAAGCTAACCACAATACGTATTGAATACTGCTGCGTTTTTACTGTATTTCCGAGCGAGATGGCGCAGGCGGTGGCGCGTGTGACTCGCATTCGGGAGGTCGTGGGTTCGGGAGGTTTTTCTTTCGGAGTTTCCCCGGTTCGCTAGGCGAATGCTGGGAAGGTTAATTACATACTCCAAATTTCCTGTCCCTCCATTTCACCTCGTTTCTCATTTCACACATTTCACCTACTTAGTTGTTTCAGGTTTGCAAGTGTCGGCGAGAGCCTCGGTGTTGCATGGAAGCGGCAAAAGGATACTCTCTGTAAAATTTCGTCCCTGTAATGGGGACGGTCTCAGTGTCCAGGGCTCCTAGGGGAATGTGCTAGCCTGCAGGGGGAGAGGAGCCGATGGTGCCATCCGCCACCGGGTTCTTTCAACCTGGAAACTAGAGACCCTGCCCTTCGCTCTGTCGTGCCTCCTGACCCGGCCTCCCTCTGTTTCCTCTCACCTCATCCATCCATCCATCCATCCATCCCACCCGGAGGTGCTCCACTAGGAATCTACGCACAAACGTCCTCCTTAGACCGAGGTCTTAAACAATATAAATAAACCATATGGACAAAGAAAGTCAATATAATACATTAGAGTTTCATTTCTTTTCTATCGTAAACGCATTGTGTGTTTATATAACATACGATGTACGTTGTGTAAGTATTTAACGCTTTAACATTAAAGTAACATACTGGCGCTGTTCTGCTGGTCTCCTTGGTGCGTGCCTTTTACTTTTCGAAACACCTGGCACTTCCATTTTTGGGATTAACATCAGCTTACCTCACGCCAAGGGATAAATCTCCTTCCTTCATCTGAGAAGCCAAACGTAGGTGTTGGCAAAGGTTTACCAATACTCTGCGAATGTGAATAACACGCTTCTGCGGTTATTGTGTGTATGTCGATCACATACATACATTCCAGTAGTTCACTCAACTGAGTGGCTTTGCTAAAAGTGACAGTTCACGCTTGCGTAGTAAGGCTTCCTCTGACTGGCTGTCACACTGCATCAGCGCTACCCTGCTGGCAGAACTGCATTTACTGAAAACTTGTCTACTGAAGTTAAAATGTATACTCGGTCAAACTAAAGGTCCTTTCGGTGAGCGCACGGTTCACAACCGTCAACTTCTGTGCACCGCTTTGGCTAACTCTAGTGTACAGTGAAGAATATATTTATTAGCTCCACGTATGGACGTCAATTTGAAGTAGAATTGTTCTTTAACGTTGTTCGCTGCTATGTATGAAAAGCCGATTTGAAGTAGGAGTTATATTATGTTTCAACTGTTGGGGAGCCGAACTTAAAATTCGTTGCAACCGCACGTAAAATAAACAGTGTTTTCCGGTGGCCTTTGCCCCAAGTTTAAAGAAATATTAACTTTGTAATTAAACTGTTTCTTTTAATATTTATGTTTGCCTCGGCTACGTCAGTATTATTTTAGAGACATGGATATCTTGGCAGGGCGTGATGCGACAAGAATGTAGGCTTACACAGACTATTGTTTCACTTCACTCCTTTTATTAATACTTGATACGATTTAAATAACACTTCACTGAAATAGAGAGCTGTGAGATTCTTTTTATTAATTAATTACACTTTTTAACACGTATTCTTAATTTTCTTCTCACACGAATACGTATTAGATCTCTCGAGGACGCACAAGCAACACACCCAGTTATGAGCACTGTTTGGAGGCAACTGAAAGGATTCAACCGCCTAAACTTGTAAATTTCTGTATTTCAAGTCTGTGATTGGCTGATCCTAGTCCAATAGAATACCTTCATTTAAATAAAGCCTTTTCAGGTTGTTGATTGGCTATTTTTAAACTGTCTCAAAGTTTACATTAATGCTGCTCTAATAATGACCAGTAGAATTTAAACTTCCTTACTCATTATTGCCTCAAGGTTACCTCATTATTACCTCATTGTTAGCAACTTGAAACTTATTACTCTCACAGCTCCTACATTATTAAATTACGTAATACATTCACATAACATTATTACACATGGATACAATAATATAAGCATATGCAATGACTGTTACATACATTTTAGAAATTATTACATATAAATATTGCTTCAAGGCCGGCTGTTATTGAATTTACATGGTATATAATTAGACTGAAATCATTTAAGTGTTAGAATACTGCCTCAACAGTCACAAGGCGCTGATTTGGGCTACCTTCACAACGTGCAGTGGTTAAGCTACTTAACATCTATGCAAGCAGATCGTAGTGGATTGTTATCTTTTATTTTTTGCAACTTGTTTTATTGTAATATGGTTAAACAATATTGCTTATGATACTTCATTTTACTTACACATATAGTTATAAATAATTGTAAAACTTGTGATTATAAAATTAAATGAATATGGCACCTCCTCCCTACCGATCAATTAATGTCGTGGTTGTTAGCTAGCCCCATGACTAAATAAATGCTACATAGATAAAAATTAAGAAATTTGTTATATTTTTATCCGTGTAGTTTAAATTAAAAGGAGGGGGAGTTGATTAGCTCGAAGGAAGTTTGAACAGTCTACCACTGAGCTAAGAGTGCTGCAGTAAGCGTGGCATTATAAAGAGCTTTTGTCATACTCTGCTTGAGAACTATAAATCAATAAAGTGTATTTTGGTTACACAACATTATTCAGCGTTAAAACACCTGAAATATCTGTCTATTTGAAATTCCGTACAGCTAATAAAAGGTAAGTTTCCATTTAAAAAAATCTGATGTGTTACACTCACATGACTCTCTACTTTTGTACAAACTATTTTTACAAACTCTTATTCTCCATATATTTCATATTAATCGAGATAAACATATGCAAAGAGAATTACATTTTACACATAGCGACCAGTTATAAAAATATTTGACTATCGCTTAAGGCGTACTATGTTCCCCTTGTTTTGTATTTGCAAGGGCAATATAGAAATACAGTAGCCTTTAAGCATAGACATATCTCTTAATAGCTGGTTGCTATGTGCAGCACCAATCTCTTTGCCACATATTAATACTCTTTGCATATCCAAAACAAAAAAATGAATAACGAATTCCCATTTGAGAAAATAAGTATTGAAAAATTTAAGGGAGTAACAAGCAATATCTCGTAAATGGTTCACTCAACAAACAAAATATATGTGATATAAATTGTGTATTTTAACGCTATCTGCATTTTTAGTGTAGTAAAACTTTGTCCATCTCTTATGGTTTACCGGTTATGCAAAAGTCATTCACAATGAAGAATACTTTTGTAGACATTCCCAGAAAATTCAAGATATACATTTTATTTGTCATGAAAATATCTTAAAAATATGATATTTTAATCAAAATCGTTAGAGGCATTTTTCAGGAAATTAAAATTTTCAAAAAATGTTCCATGTAAAGGGTAATCTGGGGTGGGGGGGATTTTCTTGAAAACATTTGTGTCGCATCTCTGGAAGATACTAAACCTAAATACCAAGTTTGGTGTTTATTCGACTGTTTGTTTCTGAGTTATGCTGTTCACAACAGACACAGAAACGGACATGTTTGCAAAAATGCTGTTTTTGGATTCAGGGGGCCTCAAAACACACATTTCCGGTGAATACAATTTTTTGGTGAAATACAATACTTCCCCTACTTACTATACGTAGGTAGTAGAGAAAGTAAAAATTAAATGACCACCACAACTTCCTCCAAATAAAACAGACTAATGACTTTCACTTTCCCCCATAATATCAAACAACTTTTATAAAAGACATTTCTTTCTACAGCGCTTAGTTTCGGAGATATTGTACAGTCTCAACTTAAATGGTCCACCCTGTATAAATATACCTACAGAGCTTCGCTCTCATGCTTCTTTTAATGATGCCAGTGTGTTTCTAACATAAATTTCGTTTCGTGTTAAACTGTTGGTGCTTCTGAGTGACCACTCCAGTCAGCAGGGGAAAGTATGCTATCTATTCAACGACCTAATTATACGAGGAGCATATGCAACAGAAGAATAGAAGTTGTTAACTTCAAATACAATAAACGTATCTGCTGCTTGAATTGCAAACGTTCGCTTCGTATAAGCCATTGTGTTGGCAATGTTTTATGACGGGCTTAAACCGCGAGTGTGTCGCTTCTTTCACATCATGATATAGGTAAATTTGGACATCTCTACGCATTAAACGGGTTTTGTATGCGCTATGCGGTTACCATCACACTGAGCTAACGTTTGACGATAAATTCCAGCAGGATTAGCGGCCTTTGTTGAAAATAATCTTATCACGGCACACTGTAGCGGGGAAGAACATTCATATTTATTTAATCACAGCGTCCCCAAAACAGAGCGAGAGAACAGTGCCGAAGCTACAGTATTTCCACGAAAAGCATTTTGTGGTTTCATTTAGTGAGTTATTAGTTTTGACAGATTATGCCATAATTGCTTATTTATATTTTCGTTCGGTGTGACGTTACTCCATTGCTGTGCGTCACTATCGTGGAGTACGGTTTTTTCTCTGATCTTCTCTACTCATTCTTCTACAAACTATTGCATCAGAAGGTTATACTACTTCTTCATAATTCAGATTTATTCACATTTACACTTTTGGGTGTATGATACATTAGGAAAGTGGCAGAGAAGGTATTGCAATCCAACCCAAAAATTTAATACCGAGATTTCACCGGAAATACATGCTTTGAGGTGCCCTGAATCCAAGTAAACCATTTTGGAAACATGCCCGTGTGCGTGTGTGTGTCAGTCTGTGAACAGCATAACTCAAAAATGAAAACTCTGATAAATACCAAACTTGGTATTTAGTTTTGTATCTTCCAAGGATACGACTCGAAGATTTTCAAGAGAATTGCCCCACCTCCAGACTACTCTTTACATAGAACATTTTTCGAAAATTTTGATTTCCGCAAAAATGACTAACGATTGATTAAAATATCATGTGTTTAAGATACTTTTATGGCAAATGAAATGTATATCTTGAATTTTCTGAGAATCCCCAAAAGTCCTCTTCATTCTGAATGACTTTCGCATAACTGGTAATTCGGAAGAGAGAGAGAGAGAGAGAGAGAGAGAGAGAGAGAGACCAAAGTTTACTACACAAAAAATGTAGATCTCGTTAAAACACACAACTTATGCTATATGCATTTTTCTTTCAAGTGAACAATTTCCGAGATATTTCCTTGTTATGTGTTTGAATTTTCCAATAATTATACTTTTTCTCAAATGAGAATTCGTTATGGCTTTTTTTAATGTCCTGCCCCCATATAGCAACCAGCTCTTAAAGGATTTGACTATCACTTAAAGCCTACCATATTTCCATAAGAAAATCAGCAATAAGTTTTTTGCAAATGTTTATTTAGATTAACTACAGTAGATGGAGAATAAGCGTTTATAAAAATAGCTTGCACAAGATTAGAGAAAGTCATGTGAGTGCAACACATCAGGTGTTTAGGAAAGTGTCCCTGTGTGCGTCTGTGTATATCCGTGAACGCATAGCTCAAAACGATAAGTTCAGTACCTTTCAAAGATGCAACACGAATACTTTCAAGAAAATCCCCCCACTCCAAACTACCATTTACATGGAACATGTTTTAATTTTCTAAACAGTAGCTCCAACGATTTTGATTAAAATACCACATATTAAAGATATTTACATGACAAATAAAATCTACCTCTTAAATTTTCTGTAAATACCATATGAAATCCTCCACATTCAGAAGGAATTTTTTATAACCTTGCATAACTGGTAAACCTTAAGCGATAGACGAAAGCGTACTATATAAAAAAAGTAGATCTCTTTAAAACGCACAATTTCTTTCAAATAAGTCTTTTTGCGGTATAAACTATTTCTGAGATATCCGTTATTAATGCTTCGAGTATTTCATTACAAACATTCTTTTAAGTCATTTCAACATTCAGTTGTTTCTCGCGATTGCATGGAAACAGTATGGAATTTTAAGGCCAGCATATAGCGTCCAGTTCTTAAACATTTGACTATCGCTGTTCCCTTTGTATCTATAACGAAATGTGTAATGTAGCTATTTCTGCAAAGGTTTATTTGGATTAAAATGTAGTAGATAGAAAAATAAGCTTTCTGTAAGAATAGTTTGTATACCCACTAATAAACGATAGAGGATAGAGAAAGTCATGCGTATGTTATCACATCCGATTTTTACTTTCTTTATGGCCTACCTATAGTTGATAAGTATGTCGAGCAACAGTTTGATATTGAGATTTTATTGGAAATAGACGTTTCTGGATTCACGGATCGTTGGATTCACCCCCAAACTACCGTTATACATAAAAATGTTTCTTTATTTTTTCATTTCTCAACGGCTACTATGATTTTTATTAAAATGTTACATGTTTAATGTATGACATGGAAAATAAAATGTATATGGAACTTGCGTATCTTGTGAACTACCTTTTATTCGAATGAATTTTGTATAATTTTGATAGCAGGAAAATCTAAAAGATAGTTACAAAAATATTAGCATTCAGAAAATGTAGAGGTTATTGAAATACACGAATTTTGTCAAATATATTTTTCGTAGCATTAGTCGTTTTCGAAATATTCTATGTTGCAAATTTATACCTTTCGTAAACGTCACCAAACGGACATGTTCCGTTTTTCCTCCTTTCTTTTCTTTCCATTACAAGAACTGTTACCACGAATGAACATTACAATGCTGTTTCCACGTGTTCAAACGTTCTTTCTTAATTTGAAACAACTCCTAGTAAAAGTATACGCGTGTAATGCAGAGGGGATATAAGAAACACAGTTTATATAGATAGTAGTAGTGGTAGTGGTGGTTGTGGTTAACAAGATACGTACGTGAATTTGTCATTGGTACAGAAACTCGTGCTATATCACATACTATTTATGTTAGTTTGTCACTTTGTATTATAAAGTATCTTTGTTTCTCTTGTTGATCAGTTTTCTCTTTCCTCAGAAATATTCATAAATGGCATACATATCTGCTTTAAAATGAATTTATAGCTGAGGTTTGCAACGGTAGCTTATCACTGATATTACTATAGGCAACTTTCATATTATAAGTTCCAATGAAAAGTATTAAACACCCATAAATTGCTGTAATACACTGTGTTTGCGGTTTAGTGGTTTAAACTGTCGCTGCAGCCATTGACTGTGAAATTACATTAGAAAGGGATTAAATAACGGACATAATTAGCGCATTGAATTCCTGCCCACGTTCATTAAAATACCAAGTAACCTTAATGGAGTAAAAGTGAGATATTAATTAAAAATTGTCAACGAGCCCTAGACATGACGATAATATTTAAAAAACTAATGAAAGTTCATTTGCTTTACAGATTCAATAAAGGTTTCATCCTTAAAAATCTGATGTGTTAAACTTTACTCTTGTACAAATTTTTATAAACGCTTATTCTCCATATACTTCATGTTAATCAAGATAAACATTTGCATAAACTTATCTTATTGCTAATTTTCTTGTAGGTACAAGGGGAATATGGTAGGTTTAAGCGAAAGTCAAATCTTTTAAGAGCTGGTTGCTATGTGGAGCATTCCATTATCTTTGCGTGTTCAGGACATAAAAAAAATCTGATGTGTTACACTCACATGTCTTTCTCTACTCTTGTACAAACTATTTTTACAAACGCTTATTCTCCATGTGCTTCATGTTAATCGAGATAAACATTTGCAGACTCTATCTTATTGCTAACTTTCTTGTAGATGTAAGGGGAATATATATTTACAAGGGCAATATAGAAATACAGTAGCCTTTAAGCACATACATATCTCTTAATAGCTGGTTGCTAGGTGCAGCACCATTGCCTTTGCCACAGATTAATACTGTTTGTATATCCAAGACAAAAAAATGAATAACGAATTCCCATTTGAGAAAATAAGTATTGAAAAATTTAAGAGAATAACAAGCAATATCTCGAAAATGGTTCACTCAGCAAAAAAAATGTATATGACATAAATTGTGTATTTTAACGCGATCCACACTTTGTGTGCAGTAAAATTTTGTCTATCTCTTATGGTTTACCAGTTATGCAAAAGTTGTTCACAATGAAGAATACTTTTGGAGACATTCCCAGAAAATTCAAGATACACATGTTATTTGTCATGAAAATGTCTTATACATATGATATTCTAATCAAAATCGTTAGAGGCATTTTTGAGAAAATTAAAATTTTCGAAAAATGTACCATGTAAAGGGTAATCTGGCATGGGGGGATTTTGCTTGAAATCCTCCGTGTCGCATCTCTGGCGGATACTGAACCTAAATATCAAGTTTGGTGTTTATCCGACTGTTCGTTTCTGAGTTACGCTGTTCACAGACAGACACACAGACACACACACGGACATGTTTCCAAAGATGCTTTTTTTGGATTCAGGGGATCTCAAAACATGTATTTCCGGTGAAATATCGGTATCGAATTTTGGAGTGGAATACAACACTTCCTTACTTACTATACGTAGTAGAGACAGTAAAAGAATAACGAATGCCCGTTTGAGAAAAAGTATAATTGTTGGAAAATTCAAACAAATAACAAGCAGTATATTGGAAATGGTTCATTCCACAATAAGGTGTATATGGCATAACTTGAGTGTTTTAACGAACTCTGCATTTTTTGTGTAGAAAAATGTTGTCTATCTCTTACGGTTTATCAGTTATGGAAAAGCAATTCAGAAAGAAAAGGACTCTTTTATGGACATTTCCAGAAAATTCAAGATATACATTTTGTTATTCATGAAAATATCTTAAGTATATGATGTTTTACACAAAATCGTTAGAGCCATTTTTGAGATAATAAACATTTTCGAAAAAGATTCCATGTAATGAGTGGCCAGTGGTGGGGGATTTCTTGAAAATCTTCGTGTCGCATCTTTGAAGATACTGAATCTAAATACCAAGTATGGTATGTATCCGATGTTTCGTTGTTGAGTTATGCTGTTCGCAGACACACACACGGACCTTTTACTAAAAGTAATTTTTACTTTCTCTACTACGGATAGTAAGTAGGGGAAGTATTGTATTCCACCCAAAAATTCGATACCGAGATTTCACCGGAAATACATGTTTTGAGACTCACTGAATCCAAAAAAAGCATTTTTGGAAACATGTCCGTGTGTGTGTCTGTGAACAGCATAACTCAGAAACGAACAGTCGTATAAAAACCAAACTTGGTATTTAGGTTCAGTATCTTCCGGAGATGCGAAGCGAAGGTTTTCAAGAAAATCCCCCCACCCCAGACTACCCTTGACATGGAACATTTTTCTAAAATGTTAATTTTCTCAAAAATGGCTCTAACGATTTTGATTAAAATATCATATGTTTAAGATATTGTCATGAGAAATGAAATGTATATATCGAATTTTGTGGGAATATCTCCAAAAGTATTCTTCATTGTGAACGACTTTTGCATAACTGGTAAACCATAAGAGATAGACAAAATTTTACTACACAAAAAATGTAGATCGCGTTAAAATACACAATTTATGTCATACACATTTCTTTTGTTGAGTAAATTGTTTTCGAGATATTGCTTGTTATTCCCTTAAATTTTCCAATACTTATACTTTTTCTCAAATTCGTTATTCATTTTTTTATGTCCTGGACATGCAAAGAGAATGGAATGCCCCACATAGCAACCAGCGTTAAAATATTTGACTATCGCTTAAAACCAAGCATATTCCCCTTGCATCTATATGAAAATTACCAATAAGATTGACATCTCGATATCTCGATTAACATGAAGTATATGGAGAATAAGCGTTTGTAAAAATAGTTTGTACAAGAGTAGAGAAAGTCATGTGAGTGTAACACATCAGAATTTTTTACTTTGTCTACTACGTATAGTAAGTAGGGAAAGTATTGTATTCCACTAAAAAATTCGATACCGAGATTTCACCGGAAATACATGTTTTGAAACCCCCTGAATCCAAAAAAAAGCTTTTTTGGAAACATGTCCGTGTGTGTGTCAGTGTGTCTGTCTGTGAACAGCATAACTCAGAAACGAACAGTCGGATAAACACCAAACTTGGTATTTAGGTTCAGTATCTTCCAGAGATGCGACACGAAGGTTTTCAAGAAAATCCCCCCACCCCAGACTACCCTTTACATGGAAGATTTTTCGAAAATTTTAATTTTCTCAAAAATGTCTCTAACGATTTTGATTAAAATATCATATGTTTAAGATGTTTTCATGACAAATGAAATGTATATCTCGAATTTTCTGGGAATGTCTCCAAAAGTGTTCTTCATTGTGAACGACTTTTGCATAACTGGTAAACCATAAGACATAGACAAACTTCTACTGCACAAAAAATGTAGATCGCGTTAAAATACACAATTTATGTCGTATACATTTTTTTGTAGAGTGAACCATTTTCGAGATATTGCTTGTTATTCCCTTAAATTTTCCAATACTTATACTTTTTCTCAAATCGCTATTCATTAGTTTTATGTCCTGGAAATACAAAGAGATTGGAATGCGCCACATAGCAACCAACGCTTAAAAGATTTGACCATCGCTTATAACCTAACATATTCCTCTTGCATCTACAAGAAAATTAGCTATAAGATTGAGATCTCGATTAACATGAAGCATATTGAGAATAAGCGTTTGTAAAAATAGTTTGTACAAGAGTAGAGAACGTCATGTGAGTGTAGCACATCAGAATTTTTTGGATTCAGAGGGCCGTAAAAGATGTATTTCCGGTGAAATCTCGGTATCGAAATTCTGGGTGGAATGCAATATGTCCGCCACTTAGTATACACAGTAGGGAAAGTAAAAATATTTTCGTTTGCGGTAAGATCGAAGTTTAGATTGACTTTACAGAACAAGGCTTTCCCCAAGATTTAATCAGCGTTGAGACAAGTGATGCAATAAATTAAAAGCTATTATTATAAATCAAGGGCTCAGGCAGGAATACCCACTACTGCCAACACTTTTTAATGTTTATATATCGACGGAGCTATTAAAAATGACAAAGAAGCTTAAAAGACTGTTTCAGTCAGATGACGTAAACACAATATCGATGAATAGCATCTAAGAACGCCTTGGAGATCACCCAATCGCGGCTTAGATTACAGTATCGCATCCAGAAGAAGTGACAATCGTACTCAATAATTATACTGTCTGTCGTTTGTTTCCGTTTGCGGAAGTTTCAAAATATAATGGTAGATTTAAGTTTTGATCAAGCACCCTCGTTTTGTTAATTTGTTTTAAAACTAAATGCTCTTCCAAGAGTGTGCATTTTTAATTCTTTAATGTGACATTTTACCATTCTTTTTTCATAATTCATCACTTGCTTTTACTTATTTACTTAGACACCTTCCTAATATGTAGAGCTAACATACCCTACGACTTGCAACCATGCCTTGGGTACGAGGTCTGTAGAGGAACAGCCAAACATTGTTTCGGAGAATCGGTCCGTAGCCAAGTATTATGGTTTTGAGGGAAGGAGATGATATGAAATGAAGGTGAAATAGATGGAAGGAAAGGTGTGGATAGAGCAATTGGTGGAATGAATGGCGGGGGAACCGGAGAACCTGAAGAAAACGCGCCCAGACACCGCTTCGCCCACCACAAATCCCACCGCCTTGGTGGGAGACCAGCGTTTCAGTTGATGTTAATGGTGTAATATGTGGCGATAACTAATTTATTTAAACAGAACGGAAGTGTAACTTAACCTTTATAAGGTATATGTGATACCAATGCCGACATTGTTTACCTATATAGATTTTATTTTTGAAATATTCGTAATAAATATCACTGGAGATTTTAAGCTTCATAAAATAACTTCTGTCGCGCTACGCACTCTTATAAGATTACTATGACATTTATAAACATAGAGTAGATATTTTCCTTATTCTGATTGCGAGGATAAATTTATTTTAGCAGAAATAAGGCTAAGATGTAAAACGTTTGAAATGAACTACAGTTTTAACTTGAAAACGGATAACTACTGCTAAAAAGAGTGTAACTTACAGAAAATTGACACTGTCGCTCTAAGATTATTTAATTGAGAAAACAACAGAACAAATTTCTAATTTTAAGAATTTGGATCTTAAAATCTCAAACATATGAACTATACTTAATGTAAAGTTACAGAAATTCAAATGCATTTCGGTACAACTAAAACAATCTGATATGATACATTCCCAAGGCCTTCTCTACTTTCTGTATTAGTGGGATTACAAACTATTCTTACTAATCTTTCTATCTACCATATTTTAATCCAAATAAACCCTTGCAAAAATAACTACATTACACATTTCGTTATAGATACAAAGAGAACAGCAACACTCAAATGTTTAAGAACTGGACGCTATATGCTGGCCATATTCCATTCTGTTTCCATGCAATTGTGAGAAACAGCTGAAAAGCGATGAGACTAAAAGAATGCAAGTGTTGAGCAATTCTAACGTTTAATAACGGAATACCTTATACCACAGAAAAACTTATTTTAAGTAAATTATGTGTTTTGAAGAGATTTACATTTTTTGTATGGTACGTTTTCGTCTATCACTTGTTTACTAGTTGTACAAGATTGTACAAAATACCTTACGAATGAAGAGGACTTCAGGAAATATTCTCAGAAAATTCAAGATATACATTTTATTTGTCATGTAAATATCTTTAATATATGGTATTTTAATCAAAATTGTTAGGGTGATTTTTGAAAATATCAAAGTTTTCGAAATAATGTTTCATGTAAAGGGTAGTTCGGAGTGGGAGGATTTTCCTGAAAATCTTCGTGTCGCATCCTTGGAAGGTACTGAACGTAAATATCAAGTGTTGTAGTTATCCGACTTTTCGTTTTAGGAGTTAACGCTGTTCACAAACACACACACAGAGCTTTCCTAAATATGCATTTTTTACTTTCTCTACTACGTATAGTAAGTAGGAGAAGTATTGTATTCCTCCCAAAAATTCAGTACTGAAATTTCACAGGAAATATGTTTTGATGCCCTCTGAATCCTAAAACAAAAAGAATTTTTGGAAACATGTCCGTGCGTCTATCGTGTGTCTGTGAACAGCATCAACTAGAAACGAACAGTCGGATAAACACCAAACTTGGTATTTAAGTTCAGTACCTTCCAGAGATGCGACACGAAGGTTTTCAAGAAAATTCCCCCACAGCAAATTACCCTTTACATGGAGCATTTTTCGAAAATTTTAATTTTCTCAAAAATGGCTCTAACGATTTTGATTAAAATATCATATGTTTAAGATATTTTCATAACAAATGAAATGTATATCTCGAATTTTCTGGAAATGTCTCCAAAAGTATTCTTAATTGTGAAAGACTTTTGCATAACTGATAAACCATAAGAGATAGACAGAATTTTATTACACAAAAATGTAGATCGCGTTAAAATACACAATTTATGTCATATACATGTTTTTTTGTTGAGTGAACCATTTTCGAGATATTGCTTGTTATAAACTTAAAATTTCCAATACTTACACTTTTTCTCAAATGGGAATTCCTTACTCATTTTTTTGTCCTGGTAATGCAAAGAGAATGGAATACTCCACATAGCAACCAGCTCTTAAAATGTTTGACTATAGCTTAAAGCCTATCAATTCCCCTTGCATCTATAAGAAAATGAGCAATAAGATTAACATCTCGATATCTCGATATCTCAATTAACATGAAGCATATGAAGAATAAGCTTTTGTAAAAATAGTTTGTACAAGAGTAGAGAAAGTCATGTAAGTGTAACACATCAGATTGTTTATTCAGGGTGCCACAAAACATATATTTCCGGTGAAATCTCTCAATTGAATTTTTGGGTGGTACGTGGTAAAGAAGGTAAAAAGCACAACATAAATTAAAATTGAATTCTATAAAACAATACCAGTACCAATTCGCATGTATGCAGCTAAAAACTGAATATTAAGCAGGGCGGAAAGGGAAACGCAAGAATTATCTTTGCAAAATGTGAATTTTCGACCAATTGAAAGCTATTACTCGTAGTTATACGCTAGGTGAAAAGGAGTAATACTAGAACCCTATTCCGACACGGGTGACCGAGTTCGTTAAAGCACGGACTCGTGAGCGAGATATCCGCAGTTCAAACACCGCCAGGACTGTCCTCCCTGACTGTTGCTCTAGTTTTTTTTTTTCAGATTTCATAAATGGCAAATGCGGGGAGGTAGCCTAAACTTTGGCGTGACTTCATTGTCGCCGCCTTCTGTGGTGCCGTATGTAATAAGAATGGATGTTAAACAAAAAATGAATAAATATTGAGTGAATTATTCGCTAAATAATTTTATATTTGCTGTAGGTCATTTCAGATGATTTGATTTATTATTCTTCTGACTGGTATTTATAATTTCTTCTTTTAATTATGTTCAAGATGGTCTTAGGTTTGTTAGATGACGACTGTATTTAGCTTACATAGAAAAACTTTTCAGCTTCATTTATAACCTCTTTGAGCATTTTGGAGTAATTGTTTTATCTCTTGTTTATATCTAGTACAGTTACTTTCTCTACTACAGATTGTCTCAACCTTAAGAGACAGTAGTATGGAGATAAATAGGATATCTCTGTCTCTATCTAACGCATGCATGTTGCCATTAGCTTTGTCCTTTTCCACTCTCGTGCTGTCGCAACGTGCTAATAACATGATGTAAATGTTCAGTTTTATATATTTCAGCTTTTAACACATATCCTATGCAGAATTTTTTTACTTTCTCTACTACGTTTAGTAAGTAGGGCAAGTATTGCAATCCACCGAAAAACTCGATACCGAGATTTCACAGGAAATACAAGTTTTGAGGTCCTACGAATTAAAAAAATGCACTTTTATAACTCAAAAACTAAAATTCGGATAAATACCAAACTTAGTATTTAGATTCAGTATCTTTCAAAGAAGCAATACGAAGATTTTCAAGAAAACCCTCCCATCCAACTACCCTTTACATGGAACATGTTTCGAAATTTTTTATTTTCTCAAAAGATAAAACATGGCTCTAACGGTTTTGATGAAAACAAAATATGTTTAAGATATTTTCTTTGCATAATGTATATCTTGAATTTTATAGGGATGTCCCCAATCCTTTCTAAATGACTTTTGCATAACTGGTAAGCCATAACAGTTAGACAAAACTTTCCTACACAAAGATGTAGAGCTCGTTAAAACACACAATCTCTGTCATATACATTTTTATCTGGAGTGAGCCATTTCCGAGATATTCCTTGTTGTTCGTTTGAATTTTCCAGTACTTACACTTTTTTCTTAATTGGGAATTCGTTATTCGTTTTTTTATTGTCCTGGACATTCAAACAGAATGGAATGCTCCACATAGCAACCAGCGAATAAAACATTTGACTATCGCTTAAAGCCTGCCCTATTCCCCTTGTACCTATAAGAAAATTAGCGATAAGATAGTTTTTGCTAATGTTTATCTTGATTAACATGAAATAGATGGAGAATAAGCGTTTATAAACATAGTTTGTAGAAGAGCAGAGAAAGTCATCTGAGTGTAACACAGATTTTTTTCTCGATCAGAGTATAGCATTTTAATGCCTTTAGGGCAGAAATTTCTAAAAATAAAACAAGCTGTTCAGTAAAAGTCCGTTATTTCCTGTTTCTATGCTTATAACGCAGTAACTAAAAGAGTAAAGGGTGGAACGTATCAATATTTTTTTTTCTCAGCTAAAGTAAACTTGAGTGCTGATACCTGCCCAGTTTGAATTATCTATTGGGTGTTATAATTTTTAAATTAATCACTTTTGGAAAATTCTAAACCTATGCAGTAGAAAAGTCAGCCAGGGAGAAACTTTTTTGTTATAGGGTTTACAACGGGAACCAATCGAGAGAAAATGTTGGAGTGTGGCAGTATTTTAATACCTGAATAATTTCAATTGTATTTTATAATGAGTAAATTCAATAACAGCCCGCCTTGAAACAATATATATGTAATAATTATTTTTAAATGTATGTAACAGTCATTGCATATGCTTATTTTTATTGTAAAACATGTTTAATGATGTTATGTGAATACGTTACATACTTTAATAATGCAAGAGCTGTGAGAATAATAAGTTTTAAGTTGCTAACAATGAGGTAATAATGAGGTAACCTTGTAGCAATAATAAGTTAAAAGACTTTGTATCTTACTAGTCATGATTAGAGCAACGAAAATGTAATTTCTGTGACAGTTTAAAATTAGCCAATCAAAGCAAATAAAAGTTTTAAGTAAAATGCAGATACTCTATTGGACTAGAAATTAGCCAATCAGAGACTTGAAATACCGAAGCTTACAGGTTTAACGGTTGAAATAATGTTCAGTTGCTGGCAAACCTTGGTAGTGACCAGATGGAAGATGTGTTCTATACAGAAATGTTACGTGTGAATCGTAAAAGTGTTAAAGTATCTCACAGCTCTTAAAAAGTGTAGTGCTTTATTAAATTGTGCAAAGGATAAATAAAAGAAGTGAGTTTTAAAAACTTAAAAATCTGTGTATGTCTACAGTTCTTGTTGCACCGTACCCTGTCTAAGATATACATGACTCTACAAACATTACTGACGCAGCCGAGGAAAAACTCAAACATAAATAATATATAGAAGCAGTTTTAATAACAAAGTTAAATATTATAGTGTAAAACTTGGAGTGTAAGAACAAAAAAAAACATCTTTAAATCAGCTTCTCATACGTAGGCAGCATATTGCGTAACAACAGTAACTATTACGTAATCAACAAAATTCAAACCGACGCCCAAAGCGTGTTGCAAACTTCTTAAACAAAGTAAACTCCAAGAACAATACTTCTTCAAGTTGGGCTTCCAATGCATGAAGCTTAATAAATTACGTAAAAAATAAATTAAGTAACTCAACACCTTCTCAAGAGGGTTGGAGACAGTTTTTAAAGGAAGTGGTAATCCTATAACTTCTTGCATTCATTGTGTATGACAAATAAACGTCATCCATGTATTCAGCTAAAGGCGCCAGGCGCAAGGCGAGGACAGCATCAGTTATAAGGAAGTGATTACGTTTTCACCGTGAAGAGCGATGGAGGTTATTTATTTAAAATATTATGTAAATATGCAAAATAATAATGGTGTTGGATTATTCATGTAAAATCTGTGTTAATAAGCCAGTAAAAGAAACAGCTAAAGCTACCGGGTGTTCAGAAACAGTAGTGTATAGGATAAAAAGAAAGAAAGAAAGAATGAATGAAGGTACCTCTAAGGACGCCATGAGAAATGAAAGCAAAAAGAGTGGGGAAAGCAATAAACACCCTACATTAACGCTATATGATGATAAAGCGCAGAACGGAGTGCGGCGCATCGTTCATTCTTTAAAAACATTCCATCCACATTGAATGCAATTTTGTCTAGGGTAAACAGTGATGATACCACACCAACTAAAACTTCTATCATTTTATACCTCCATATTTCTTTGATAATACATCTTTTTATGCCTGTAAATTCGTATTTCATGGTATTAAAACTATAAACAGGAGAGAGAAATTGCAGGTGAGAATTAAATTTTTACAATAGCCTTAAATATCACTGCAGATATTTCACTATATGGTGATGTGTCATTTACAAGATGACATTAAATTGGCAAACCGATAGCAGTTGGGCGCCAAATGTTCCTAGCGTGCCATGTGGCAACAGCTCGCCCCTTTAACCTGTATTGTATTTAAGCGTGAGACGCGATGTAGCTAGGTATAAGGCCCTCTTTTGTGCATATAAGATATTTGACACCTTGTGTTAGCCAGACATTCCTAGAAGTATTATTAATTTTCTATACATTTGAACGAAGACTTTGAGCTTTAAGCCTTTATGAAAACATTTAAGAAGTTAAACTTGTTATTTACATTGCTTGTCTTGTATATTTCTCCACATTATTGTTCGTATGCTGGTTATTAAAGACGTTTGTGTTTTCACTGTTAATTTTATAGCTGATTGCACAACCAGCGGATGGCTAAGGTGGTTACGTCTGAGGGCCTCATTCGGAAGGTGATCCCTGGTGACCGCCCACGATTGACAAATTAGTTTTTCGGGATTTTCTTTCATCCCCCGAATTTTCTGTCCCTCCATTTCGTTCCATTCTTCCTTTCATTCATCGTTCATCCCATTGGTCTCTTTCAGGATCGGAAGTGTCGGCGATGGTGTCTCGGTGCAGCGTGGCAGGGGTAAAGGATGCTCTTTGTGACTCTCCCCGTCCCTCGGCTTTCGACTGGCTGCCGGGTATCCAAAACCCCCTTGCGTGGGGTGGGGTTCCCGGTCTGCCTGTCCGTCTGCCGCGGGTCTCTATCTGGAAACTTAGGGATTGCCGTGCCGTCGCTCCTGGTTCCGGCCACCCGGTGTCTCCTCTCGCCTCATCCTTCCTCCCGAGGAGGCCCCATCATGGGGCGTAGGTGCAATATCCACTTTGGATCGGTGACGAGTCCCCTCCATAGTCAATCCAATCTAATACCTGATTACACAGTTCTATACTTTGAAACTGGGAAAGTAATTAATTTTGAGTAACTGTCCATCATGAATTAATTTGGGAACCATTAATTATTCAGTTGGAGTTCATGGTACTCCTTTATAGACATATCTGTGATACTATTGGGTACACATTTTGTCGGAATGCCCACAGTGAGAGAACCAGTGAACAATTAAATGCACAGAAAAATTTTTAATTCCTACTACGAGGAGATGGGCATATTGGGATCTACTGGCTGTCCAGAAGAAGTGGCAAAACATAGGCAATTTCATGGCTAAAGTGCGCGAAGCCAGATAAAGTTTGTTCAGTTAGTGATGACTTTTTTGTTTTGTCACCTTTAACTTGTATCTTAAATATGCATGTACGGTCAATGGCCTTATGCATTCAGCATTTGTGTAATAAATGTAATACTTAAATACGAATAAAGATACGTTATCTATTTATCTAATAAATAAGTGTTTGAGAGTATTTTTGTCTCCATCGCAAGAGCTCGTTATTTTCACTAAATATTTGATGCTGTTTCCGAATTTTGTAGGTAACTAAGACTTATTGCTTAGTTTTAAATAATTCCTGAGTAACGCAATGTGTTAGAGTAAGTTTTAATATGAATACTATAATACGTATGTAACGAATATACGTGAATTTGTAGAGAAAGTTATCACATCGGCTTTTTCCCATGACTAACACGGCATTTAGTTGAGGTTCAATATTGTTTCATAGAGTATTTCAGTACAGGAATGTGTGGGCCGTTACAACTCAACCCACATTAGTTTCAAATATTGCTGTTGCGGTGGTTTGGAACGTTAGTGAACCGTAACTCCCCACGCTTGATCTTCATGTTCATGTTCCCCATTTTGTGATCTGCATAATTATGCTATTTCAGTTTGCATGACGTATTTAGGAATGGTAAGCATGTTATATTAGATAAAAGGGGCCTTGTGTTCGGCTTTGACGGAGTGGATATACGAAGGACAGTTTCAAACGTTCATTGCGTCGCGCTGCTGGTGTTGCAGAAAAAACTTCAGTGGCAAAAGGTTGCCCATCAGATTTTATCGGTTTTATCCATAAGATCCTTGTACATGTTCAAATCTTTGTCCAGTTCAGTGCTTTACAAGGATTTCTATAAGCTATCACAACTTCACAACTTTTCTTGTTATGTTAGTTCCAATATTATTTAAAATTTTGAAAGCAAATGACATGCTCTAAACGGTCAACGATGGTATAATGACTTAATGACTCTGGCCAATGAAATGCGAGTACTTACTCGATTCACGAAACCTGCAACATAGCTGAAAGCAAAAAATAAACCAAAATGACCACTTGGGGTACGGTATCGTATACAAACTGATTAGTTTATACGAAAGTTGGCCATGTCTGTATATTGCGGGCTCCGTGAATTACCACATGAAGACGGGGTACATGAAGAAATTGCTAGATGTATTTCAAAGTATACAATATTATATTAATGCAAGGTTACATAATGTAGTTAGGCTATAAATTCGTACAATTTCCATTGCACTCCTCAATCGCAATCTGATTTCATTGAATATTGTTATACACCGGGGTGAGGCCAAAAGGTTTTGCAGCTAAATATTAAATTTAGTTACCCCGGCATAAACATTGGGGGATGTAGACTGGGGCAGCGAGAGGACCAACAACCTAGCTGCACAAATCTAAAGCAGGCGTGGGATATTCATAACAAAATACACATTTAACGCATCACCTGTGGTTTATTATAATTGATAATGGTACCACTACATCGCTCACAACAGCTTACAGGACAGGCATTGGAGGGAGAGGTTCCACACACACAAACCACGCACACACAATCACTCGCCCTGAAGACACACACAAGATACACTACTTCTAGACTGGGAGGTGGGGGGAAGAAATGCCACGCCTGACGGAAATTTAAACTCCCAATCAAAATGATTAGTTCAACAATGTCATGCTACACAGCAATAATGTGTCCCACGCGACGATGCACACATATACATGCTACATCATGTAATAATAGTAATATGTAATTACATAAAGACCAATATTTCATTGCAAATTATTATGCCGTGATCTGATAGTAAATTAGTTACCACTTGATAAATTATCAGTGTGTTCTGAAGGGGGTTACACGTTCATGACATTGTCAAGTCTTTCACCTGAGTGGCTGGAAGGCATGCTTCGCAACGAGGTCCGCAACAGTTCCTGACTGAGTCCGTCTCGTATTGATATGAGGTCAACAGTCTGGCAATTCAAACATTAACTTGTGAATACAGTATTGTTTCAGGCTCAGGTGCGAAAGAAAAATGGGGAGTAGGATGTAGGACACCTGGCGCACTGCGACCAATTTGATCTACTGTAACTATAACCACCATCACAGAGACACGCAGAAGTACCTAATATTTCCAGTTTGAACACCCACGCACAACGCGAATGCATCCACGGCATCTACCCGGTACTATCACCACCGCAGGACCCGAAAACACACCTGGGATGTGAAACGGAATGAAATAAAAGGAAATGGGGCGAATGAAAAATCGTAGTAAGAACACACCGACCCGGCATTCGCCTTGTCGAACAGGGGAAAACCACGAGAACCCCAGGTCAGAGGGGACGGTCACCGGGAATGGAACCCGGGACCTCCCGATGGCTCAGACGTTGAGTGCTGAGCCATCCCGCTCCTAAAGAAGGTAGTAAAACAAAATAAAGTGAAGTACTGGGGCCAAGTAAGGGTTGGGGGCTGGGAGCGACAGAGGCGGTTGACTATTTCCTTAACAACATAAACCACTGCACATTAATTTGGCACGATTCCACGCACCCGAGTAAGAACATATTTCACTCATGGTATCCTTGTCGCTCCGTTTTCAAGCTCACCTTGCTAACGGAGACTTTTTCTGCACTACTTCATGAATTACGATACTATAAAGAATATGAGAAAAGACGCTGATAACTCGACTTAAATTCTGCCGAGATTGTCAAGAATCTTTCTTATGAAGTTAATACGCTAACTTTGTACATATTAAATCAAACTTTGATGTAATATTACCAGGTATTTCTCTTGAAGCTGTATGTATCCGGCTTCACGATGCAGCGCAGAGAGTGAAGCACAATGAAAACGAATTACAAGTTTCCAAAGGGAGAGTAGCTGGCAATATATAGTTTTTTTATCCACTTTCCGTTCATGCTGTCTTGATGAAAAGTTAAATTCCCTGCATTCAGTGCAGGTAACCTAACGTACCTGTATGGCCTTAATGAATACTGGCATACATAAAATATGGCCCATAGTGGAACGGAGCTGTTTATGTTTGTGCTGACAAAATATAGCCACACCCCCTACCAGCGGGACCACTTCTGTTTTTCGAAGATAATTCTAGCCACTGGATTGACAGGGTACTTTATCACCCCAAAAGTAGGCATGGCCGAACTGTCGAAGGGTAACATCACAACTTAAACATTGTATTACCGAGCGGAATGGCTCAGGCGATTACGTCTCTGACCCGCTTTCGAGAGGTCCCGGGATCTATTCCCGGCGACCAACCACTCTGGCCCATGAGTCTTTCGTGGTTTTTCCAGTTCGCCTGGCAACTGTTGTGGTGGTTAATCTTCTACCACAACTCTTCTTCCTCTCATTTCCTGTATCCATCATCTTCCTTGTCATGTGTTTCAGGATTGTAGAACCAGGCGATGGTGTTCGGCCGGTTGCGGCTGGGCGGTGACTTGCGCTCTAAAGGTTTCTTCCTTGGCGTCGCTGCGGTACCGCTCAGTTAGGTCTCTCTTCAGCGTGGGACTACGCTCCGGAGAACCCTGGAGTTTGGTGGCTTGTAGGAAGGGACCGTGCGGCTTCAGTTGCCTTCTATCTGGAAACGTTAGGGACCCCGCCAATGCTTTGGATCTCTCCGCTTATCCTCCCTCCCAGAGGTCACGCTGGGAGCACAATGGGCCTACTGCCCTGTATGTGGTGCTCTGCCCCGATTCCGTGGGTTCTCCGTGATACGTACCTTTACCTTTAAACCTTTTATTTTCATGTAAACCTTATATCTTCATGCCACATTGCCGTTTCATTAATGCTAGTTTTTTAAGTTCCAATTATACCCCACCTTTAACTACGTTGGTCTTATTGGCGGCCCTTCCTTTGGAACGTATTGCCTATTGGCAATGGTGTTAACTCGTGTTCTCTTGTCGTTGGGTTTCTTGCAGTTTGAATTTTTTCATTAGATTACACACACACACACACACACACACACACACACACACACATTCATACTTCTAGACTATGGGGAGCATACGGAATAGTCTTGGCTAGAGAAAACTTCCCATCCCCAGCCGGGAATTAAACCCAGGAACCAGGCAGGCAGGTGCTCTACCGATTGAGCTACGGGGCCAGCCCCTAGTTTTGTTATTGCCGTTTAGTAGCAGCAAAACCTTAACCTTCGTCTCCATGTAGCTGATGAAAACTCTCACATAAATGTCATAGATGTCTTTCAGATTTAACCATATATGCAAATGATTCTTCACCCCTTCTTCTGGAACGCCGAAATATTTGTAATTGATTTTGCCTTTCCTTGTGTGCCAATTGTAGTAAAACATTTTATTTGTCATGTAAATACCTTTAAAATATTGTCGTAGCCTCTTCTTATATTTACTCAAAAATGATGGGGCAACTCGCTTGCAAAGAATGTACCGGTAAATTAATCAAACTTCTTACACGGCGAGGCTACGACGAGGGACGCAGCTAAAGAAAGTACAGAAAATATTACTAAACCGAAACGTTACATGGCTTAAAGGAAGGAATGACTCTACACTAACATAATTAAAACTTTCAGAGAATGGATGGCTGATGAATTTATTATATAAAGATAGATAACGTAGTGCTTACACTCTTAGCCCACATGTCCGCCGGCGAGGCCACATGGCTTGGCACGGAGAAGGCAGTTGCACGTCCTTACAGCTCGAAGGTCACTCCCTGACTCCTTTCTCAAGCCACGCTATCCTCAAGCGTCAGAGACGCTAAACAACTCATCCCCTCCTAAAGATTCTTAACTCTCCCTACCCCAAGTTCCAACTGCCATCTCAAATCCCGGTGACCAGAGAGACGTAGGTCCTATAATCTCTGCATACGTCACATCATGGTACTTTAATCAAAATTCTTAGCTATTATTTAGAAAATCAAACATTTCTAAAAATGTTCCATGTAAAGTGCAGCTGGGGGATTCTCTTGAAAACGTTTGTGTCGCATCGGAAGGTACTGAACCTAAATACTAAGGTTAGTATTTATCCGACTTTTCGTTTTTGAGTTATGCTGTTCACACACAGGCGCGCGGATTTTTCCTAAAAATAATTTTGATTTTGGATCAGGGGACCCCAAAACATGTGTTTCCGGTGAATTCTCGGTATTGAAATTTAGGATGGAGCGTAATACCTTCTGTACCTACTATATTCATGGTAGAGAAAGTAAAAATGGTGTAAGATCTGTCCTTGTCATGCGGCATGCAACAATTGGCTATTAGCCTCATGCTTAAGAAATTTGGCCAGAAGGGAAGAAGAGGTGTAGATCTGCAACTTAGTCGATTCATATACGCACTTTGTCGCACTTCTCAGTGGCTTGTGTTATCTTATTTGCTGGGCGCCTATTGTTTAATTATTTTTAAATTTAGGTTCTTTGTCCTCCTGCTAGCTATTATAACTCGGTCGAGCAAGTATCTCTAAGCAGGGTGTGTAAACGGAAAGGAGTTGTTGCTAAAAGATAACACTGATAAACAAATTTGAATCTAGACTTTTATTGCCATCACACTTAATAAATAATTGACATATTTAATCTTTATACATGCCTGACTGAAACTGTGATATTTCCGAATGTAACTGCAGTCGTTTTAGCTGCCGCGCACCAATTACTTCGCGTACTTTACATTTTTGTAACTAACTCTGCGACGTGCACCTCGTGAGAGATTCTTCAAAACTGTACGACACTTCCTTATGGCTCGAGAATATATACTCTTTCACCTCGAATTGCCTAAACATTATAATATAGTTCCTATTGGTTACTAAATTGCGCCCACTTCAGCGTCTGTTTTGGTCAGCCAATCACTACTACTAACATATATGCTCTAGGGAAGATATTCCCTCCATTTCTAAAAAAGGCACGCTACCCTGACGACATTTGTTTGTTACCCACTTCTATTGTCAGTTTCAGTTAGGCCGTGTAAACTAATTTCCTAACAATACTTATGGCTAACAAACATCTAAAATCCTGTGCATACAATAATATTAATTTACACTACAATCACTCTGGCATTCACAGCATGTTGTGATATAAAATATTGCCTCAACTTCTAATAGAATTGATATCTCTTACTTCTCCTTTCTCTATATTTTAGCCCTATTAATTCACGAGATTCATGAAGCGAAAACAGTGATGACCTGAATATTTTTATTTTACTTTCTATTTCCCTGGTCCTTGGTTATTTATTGAATAGTCTCAGTGTTACTTCTGTCGCTGTAATACTGCGAATGCACTGTCGCCTACTTCCTTTCAAGACCATGTGCAAAGTGGTTGTGCATTTTGATTCCTGGCTACGGTTTTTATTTCTCTGCTGCTTAGCTATTGGATTGTGAAGCGGAGGGAATTCGGCACCGATTCAGAAATGAGGATATTGTACAGACCCCCACGAGAGGGTGGGAGTGTGGGATGAGGTAAAGGGAGAGACCGGGTGGCCAGAACCAGGAGTGACGGCACAGCAATGATTGCCACTTTCCAGATTGAGTCACCCCAGCACTTGGACAGGTAAACCGGTAACCCCGCCTCCACACAGGGTCCATGCCCCCCACGGAATGATCCTTATATCCCAGCAGCCAGTTAAGGCCGAGGTACGGAGAAAGTTTACAGAGCATCCTTTTCCCTGCTACGTAGCAACGAACACCATCGCCGACACTACTAATCCTGGAACATACCAAACAGGGTGAAGGATGAATGAAACGATTAATGGAACTTATTCGGGGGATGAAAAATACCACTCCATCATTCGCCTGAAAATTCGGAAAAAAAACATGAGTCAGGGTGGGCAGTCG
Source organism: Deroplatys truncata (assembly GCA_030765065.1). NCBI lineage: Eukaryota > Metazoa > Arthropoda > Insecta > Mantodea > Mantidae > Deroplatys > Deroplatys truncata. The sequence goes on from CM060987.1 coordinate 53,786,854, forward strand.
CCGGGAATCGATCCCATGACCTCGCGAATGCGGGCCATAGACGTTACTGCCTGAGCCATCCCGCTCATCCCAAGAATTCGATACCGAGATTTCACCGAGAATACATGTTTTGAAACCCCCGGATCCCCCAAAATATTTGTGTGTATGTGTGCCCGCGCATTCGATACATACCAAGCTTGATATTTAAGTTCTGTATCTTCCAAAGATATGACACTAGGATTTTTCAAGAACATCCCTTAACCCAAATTACCTTTTAGATGGAAAATGTTTTGATATTTTTTAATTTCTGAAAAATGGCTCCTACGATTTGTATTAAAAGGACATATGTTTACGATATTTTCATGACAGTTAACAAAATGTACATCCAATTTTCTGGAAATACGAAGTACTCTTCATTCTTATGTCCTTTGTGTAACTGCTAAACCGTAAGCGACTGCACAAAAAATATAGATCTCTTTAAAGCACCCAGTTTATGCTAGGTATATTTTTTGTAGCGAAAACCACTTTCGAGATATTCTTTGTTACTGGTTGGACTGTCCGATAGTTTTATTAACTGTCATGAAAATGTCGTAAACATATGGCCTTTTAATACAAATCGTAGGAGCCATTTTTCAGAAAGAAAAGAAACATCGAAACATTTTTCATGTAAAAGGTAGTTAGAGTTGGTAAGTTTCCTTGAAAATCTTCATGTCACATCTTTGGAAGATACAGAACTTAAATACCAATTTTGATATTTATAGGACACTGCGTTTTTGAGTTATGCTGTTCACGCAGACTCGCACATACACGAACCTTTTTCTAAAAATGTTTTCTTTTTATTCAGAGGGCCTGAAAACTTATAATTCCGATTAAATCTCGTATTGAATTTTTGGGTGGAATGCAATACTTCCCCTACTTAATATACTTAGTAGAGAAAGTAAAATAAGTAAATAAATAAATAAAATACAAAAAAACCCTCATTGATGCGCCCCTTTACCTCTCAATATGAACTAAAGCTTACCGGTCGTAAGAATAATTAGTTTATTATATCTCTGTGTCTCGCTTGCAATTATTGCACTAATTAAAACCTTCTGAAATAATTTTAATTCATGATACTGAATTGCTCTTTCACACGTGCCATGTGTAGGCTTAAGTTGGAGAGGTAAAATCATGTTACCATAGCTCAGTTGGTTAAAGCTACGGAACTGAAACCCGAAGTTCTGTGGTTCAAATCCCGGCTGGGACATTTAATTTTTCAGTCCGATTCTATCTACAATATTGACTAATTGACCTAATACTGGTTAACTATGAAACCCGGGACTTAAAGGTACTTGTAAGTTGTCATGGGGTGTGTTACCTCAAAATTTAAGAACGCCTTGTGGTTCACCGGGAAAAATGTGAATTATTTCAGGAACTTAATGTCGTACCAACATGTTACCATTGTAGTAATTGAATCAGGTGGAGCTACGACACAGCCACCCAAAGCCGAAGATCAGTGATTCGGATCCTATAGCATTGAATTTTTACTTCCAATGTAGCACTTTTCTCTCCAGACAAGCTGAGAAGGTAAACATTTCGGGAATATCGGCTTTAATGTTTTCTCCGAGAAAACACAGTACAGAACTTTTTCTCACCAGAACAAAAATTGCATTGATCTCGAGTCTAATTTGAATGACCTTTGTACAGGTCGATAAAAGTACTGCTTCGCACGCTTTGTGAGCCTTCAAAGGCTCGTTTCACTATCAGAAACGACACGGATCCACTCAAGAGAGCTCTTATTGTGGGCTGAGATGCCGCTTTCATCTGCTCTAGTGTTCTTCAGCCTTTCTCTGTAAACAGATCTGGAAAGAAATACGAAAGAGTTTTTATATACACAGTGCGTGTGCTGCAAATACTACGGAAATATCCGGATTAATTTTTTCTTTCTATACTACGCAGAGTGAGTGAGTGAAAAGCATAACTCAGGAACGAAAAAGAAAAAGGGCGAAGTATTGCATTCCAGCTAAAAATTCGATACCGAGATTTCACCGGAAATACATATTTTGAGGTACGCTGAATCCAAATAAAGCATTTTTGGAAACATGTCCGTGTGTCTGTCTATCTGTGAACAGTATACCTCAAAAACGAAAAGTCAGATAAATACCAAACTTGGTATTTGGGTTTAGTATCTTCCAAGCATGCGACACGAATATTTTCAAGGAAATATCCCCACAACAAACTACCCTTTACGTGGAACATTTTTTAAAAATTTCGATTTTCTCAAAAATGACTAACAATTTTGAATAAAATGTCATATTTATAAAAAATGAAATTTATATCTTTAGTTTTGTGGGAAGTCCTCAAGAGTCCTCTTCATTCTGAATGACTTCCACATAACTGGTAAACGCAAGAGATAGAAAAAAATTTACGACACAAAAATGTAGATCCCCTTAACAGAGAGTTTATGTCATATACACTTTTTTTCGAGTGAACTATTTCCGAGATGTTCCTTGTTATTTGTTAGAATTTTCCAATACTTACACTTTTTCTCAAATGGGAATTCGTTACTCGTTTTTTTTTTTGTCCTGGACAAACAAAGAGAATGAAATTCATCTTGCACTTGCAAAAAAATTAGCAATAAGATGTTTCTGCAAACATGATGATTAAGTTGATTAACATGAAGTAAATGGAGAATAAACATTTGTAAAAATAGTTCGTACAAGAGTAGAGAAAGTCATGTAAGTGGAATACATCAGATTTTTTCTTTCTATACTACGTGTAGTAACCGGGAAGTACTGTATTCCACCCAGAAATTCAATGTCGAGATTTCAATGGAAATATATGTTTTGAAGCACCCTGAAACCCTACAAAAAACGCATTTTGGAGAAATGGTACATGTTTTGTGTGTGTGTGTGTGTGTATGTATGAGTGTTGGTGAGTGAGTGAACAGCATAACTAAAAAACGAAACGTCGGATAAATACCAAACTTAGTATTTAAGTTTGATATGTTTCAAACATGTGACAAGAGGATTATGAAGAAAGCTCCCTTATGCCCTGCTACCTTTATATGGAACATTTTTCAAAACATTTTATTTTCTAAAAGCTGTGTCCAAGATTATGATGAAAATACCATATATTAAAGAAATATACATGACAAATAAGATATTTATATTAAATTTTCTGAGAATAGTCTTTGAAGTCTTCTTCATTTGGAAGGAATTTTCTGTAATCTTGTGGAACTGCTAAAGTTAAGCGTACACGCAAACCTAGTTCACAAAAAATGTAGCACTCTTTAAAACACACAATATATTTAAGATATTTTTGTGGCGTAAGGCATTTCTAAGAAATCCGTTATCAATGTTTCGTTATTCATTTCTTGGTCATTCTTTTAGAGTCCTTTCATCATCCAGTTGTTTCTCGCGATTGCAATGAAATGGTATGCAGTTTTAAGGTCAGCGTATAGCGTCCAGGTCTTAAACATCTGTTCCCTTTTTATCTATAAAAATATGTAATGTAGATACTTCTGCAAAGTTTTATATGCATTAAAATGAAGTAGATAGAAAAATAAGCTTTAGTAAGAATAGTATGTATACCCACTAATAAGCGATGGAGTGTAGAGGAGATGACGTGAATGTATTACATCAGAATTTTTTTTGTTCCATTTATAACCCAAATCGTCTATTCTTAATTATAATTAAGTTTGGTTAAGTTTTCGGGGTAGTCGGGTACCTAAGTTATGAAATAATATCAAGAGTTCGCGCATATGTTGTCATAAAGTTAGCTTACAAACGTGTGATAACTCCGCTATACCTGCGCTAACTCACACCGTTCCTATGTTTTCACCAGCGTGCTGCTAACTTAATCTCCCTCTGTCATAACTACGCAACACGTCGTTTATTCTGCCCAGTAGCTAAGGAGTTTTCCACATAACCTACTGTATCCCGACTGTCCCGGTTACGTGTTGTGTTTGGAAGCGGCAAAGGAACACCTTCATATAATTTACAAATTTAATTGTTGTTGATCTACCGTGCTTCTGTGGTGTCGTCACCCTACTCCGACCGTGATGTCTGTCTTCAGTCATGATACTGATTTTATGATAATGAGCGGAACAGGTCCCCACATACTGACACGGTAGCTTATATGGAAACGATTAAAGGAAGTCGGTTGGTCTCCATTTCGGAGCTGCTTGCAGTTCGACTATTTCCGGAATTTTCCGTAATTATACGAATACACTACGCTTGTCACACTAATTATGTATGTTGTTCAGGAAAGCCGTTCTCTGTGGGTGAAGATTTAATTGTGAAAGTTCAGCAGTGCCCAGAGCTATACAATCTGTCACATAAGCATTATGATAACGCCTGGTTAATGTAACATCCGGAAGGTTAAAATACCTCTCAACAGTAAAACTAAACAAATCTGATGTGTTACACTCACATGACTTTCTCTACTTTTGTACAAACTATTTTTACAAACGCTTATTCTCCATCTACTTCATATTAATCGAGATAAACTTTTGCAGACTCTATCTTATTGCTAATTTTCTTCTAGATGTAAGGGGAATATATATTTACAAGGGCAATATAGAAATACAGTAGCCTTTAAGCACATACATACCTCTTAATAGCTATTGCAGCACCATTCCCTTTCCCACAGATTAATACTCTTTGCATATCCAAGACAAAAAATGAATAACGAATTCCCATTTGAGAAAATAAGTATTGAAAAATTTAAGAGAATAACAAGCAATATCTCGAAAATGGTTCACTCAACAAAAAAATGTATATGACATAAATTGTGTATTTTAACGCGATCTACATTTTTTGTGTAGTAAAATTTTGTTATCTCTTATGGTTTACCAGTTATGCAAAAGCCGTTCACAATGAAGAACACTTTTGGAGACATTCCCAGAAAATTCAACATATACATTTTATTTGCCATGAAAATATCTTAAACATATGATATTTTAATCAAAATCGTTAGAGCCGTTTTTGAGAAAATTAAAATTTTCGAAAAATCTTTTATGTAAAGGGTATCCTGGGGTGGGGGATTTTCTTGAAAACCTTCGTGTCGCATCTCTGGAATATGCTGAACCTAAGTACCAAGTTTGGTGTTTATCCGACTGTTTGTTTCTGACTTATGCTGCTCATAGACACACACAGACATGTTTCCAAAAATGCTTTCTTTTTTGGATTCAGGGGATCTCAAAACATGTATTTCCGGTGAAATCTCGGTATCGAATTTTTGGGTGGAATACAATAATTCCCTTACGCCCTATACGTAGTAGAGAAAGTAAAAACACCGCAGATTAGGCGATGTATTTTTCTTTGTGACCCATTACTTATTTAAACAGAGATGACATACGAGATCAAAACGAAGCATGAACACAGCCGGAGTACAGTTGGAACGCTGTAAATGATTGAAAATCTCGTGTAATTTTGGTATAAGACGGTACTTATACTATCTAAAGAAGAGGATATGGCGTCTCATAAAACATAAAGCGTGTTTCAAATCGGCGTGAATTTAAAATAATAATGTTTAAATTTAAGAACATAAATAAATATATAATCATAATATGCACCGGGTGGATATAAGCTCAATGGACAAACTTTCAGAGTTGAGGGTTGTTAGTTGAGTAACTGCTATCCATGTTTATAGGAAATATGTGTTATCTTTGTGAACAAAACACATCTTTGACCCATGTTTAAAGAGCGAAGAAAACGTTCACACAGGGAAGTTTGCTTCGCACGGACTTGGTTGTTGTTCTTCACTTCGCCCCCAAGACTTGAACGATGTATTGCTCAGTCCTGTCTCGCGTGTTATTTCAGGCAGTGTGAGTAATAGGAATGGAGGGCTTTTATGCTGAGTTCCCCAATATGCACCTACTGTCCATTCCAAACCAGAGTGCCCTTTCACTGAAAACAAACTCTTTGTATTATCCTCGCGAAAGTAGTTCGCAATCCCCGCCCATAATGGCTGCTTGTTCCCCTCTCACGTGCTTGTTGAACACTATTTAAATCTCTAAGAACGCGCCCTGCCTGAGAATTATAGCTCAAAATGCAACCTGAGGTAACAATCTATTTTATAAGTCTTCGGAAACGAACGTTTTACTTACGTTAATCGTAATCCTCGGGCAAAGATGAAACGTCCAAATCCGAATCCCCCGAAGATGACTCAGCTGCCAAATCGGAATCAGAACTACTCTCCAAAATAATGACAAGCTTATCCACAATTCCACAGCACTGTCGCACTTAAAACAAGTTCCCTCTTCTATGTTCTATTATGTCTGTTTATATTCCCTGAGCGCTTTGGTTACACTTCTCACTGAAACGCCTGTAAAATCCGATATTAGTTTCGCAATATGCACTAATGCAAGTTTCGGGTATTTTTATAATAGTGAGTTGAATATGTGAAGAGGAGTTTGTTTTTCGCCATTTTTAAACTGTTTCCCGCCTTTATATTTGAACAGTTTATTCGCACTACACGCAACTTCCTCTGCCATGTGAACTCAAATACCAACTGACTAAATTGTTTATTCGTTACTCAGATAGCGCCTCTGGGAATTCATTGCTGCATTTCTTGTGTACGTAAGATAGTGGCAGTCATGCATGCAGTTGGTATTAACAAGCAAGATACTCTCGGCGTTAGCGCAATAGCAGACGAAATCATATTTTGTAATCTCTTAACAGCTAGTATATATCCATTACCTTTAACGACGAGTTCTTATGATAACCGCAATAAAATGTGCAGTTCTATACCTTTTTTGCTCTAATATTTCATAATACAATACATGTATTAAGGAACTATTTACGTTGGCGTAAGAGTATATTCTTGGGTTCGTGACAAGCAGAAGCATGGGCTTCTGGTTACATCAGAGGGACCTCTGGTTTTGAATGGACAATAGTGTATGGTTCTTTGGGATGTATTGGTAAAGCAGTACGACGCTATGCAGAAATGTATCCGCAGTGATAGTAACCTGACACACCACATTCACGCCTGTACATAGGCGCCTACGAGAAACCGGGTCCTTGGCCTTGCGAGGTAGTCGGAACATCGCTCTTGTGGAGATGTTAAATGTGATTGTAGTCAATCCTTTTTCTAGTGGTTGCTGTGTTGCACGAGATATGAAAGAGGGACAAGGAAGCATTCTTAAAATCTTACTTGAGCAGCAGTTCCATCCGTGTAAAGGTACTCGTCGACGCTGCAACTTAAATGACTTGCAACTTAGAACTGCGCAACAAAAGTGGAGTTGCATCGTGTAAACTGCCAAGCAAGTAGGAAAATTGCACGCGCAACTCGAATTCAGCGCAGCTTCTAAGTGGCGTGCAACTTAGAAAGTTGCTTCGTCTACGCAGCGAAAAAAAGAAAGTTGCGCCATCTGAAAGTGGCTTGAACAGTTTAGAAAACTTTTGTGGCGTATTCCGTGCAACTTTGTTGTCTGCTGTGGTAGTAAATAGCTGTTTGAGAGGTAGGTACAAGGATTATAATTTGTGTTACACTAAATACAGAATTAAGACAGATACGTGCATTTTATTTCCTTAACAATACGAACAATTTAATAATGTCCTTAACAATATATGGACGAGGGAAATGACAAAAAATCTGATGTGTTACACTCACATGACTTTCTCTACTCTTGTACAATCTAATTTTACAAACGCCTATTCTCCATATGCTTCATGTTAATCGAGATATCGAGATGTCAATCTTATTGCTAATTTTCTTGTAGATGCAAGGGAAATATGGTAGCTTTTAAGCGATAGTCAAATATTTTAACGCTGGTTGCTATGTGGCGCATTCCATTCTCTTTGCATGTCCAGGACATAAAAAAAATGAATAAGGATTTTGAGAAAAAGTATAAGTATTGGAAAATTTAAGGAAATAACAAGCAATATCTTGAAAACGGTTCACTCAACAAAAGAAATGTATATGACATAAGTTGTGTATTTTAACGCGATCTACATTTTTTGTGTAGTAAAATTTTTGTCTATCTCTTATGGTTTACCAGTTATGCAAAAGTCGTTCACAATGAAGAATACTTTTGGAGACATTCCCAGAAAATTCGAGATATACATTTCATTTTTCATGACATTATCTTAAACATATGATATTTTCATCAAAATCGTTAGAGCCATTTTTGAGAAAAATAAATTTTCGAAAAATCTTCCATGTAAAGGGTAGTCTGGGGTGGGGGGATTCTCTTGAAAACTTTCGTGTCGCATCTCTGGAAGATACTGAACCTAAATAACAAGTTTGGTGTTTATCCGACTGTTCGTTTTTGAGTTATGCTGTTCACAGACACACAGACACACACACGGACATGTTTCCAAAAATGCTTTTTTTGAATTCAGGAGGTCTCAAAACATGTATTTCCGGTGTAATCTCGGTATCGAATTTTTGGGTGGAATGCAATACTTCCCCTACTTACTATACGTAGTAGAGAAAGTAAAAAGTTTATTGAAATGATTGAGACCAAAGATTGCTTGTGGAGGGTAGACACTGCGGATTACAGAAATAAACAAAAGCGACAAAATGCGTTACGTGATATAGAAATAGAGTTCTACATGTCAGCAGAGGAAATTAAAGTAAAAATCCACAGGTTGAGAACCCAGTTCACCAACGAAAGGAACAAAATGAAGGCAGGGAAATCTGGAAGTGGTGCAAAAGACAAGTATAAAACAAAATGGGAATTTTACGATGCACTGCAGTTTGTTTTACCACACCAGCACCAACAATGGTGCAGTAGATGAGTAATTCTTGGTAAGTACCAACACACATTAAATGTAGCGATATTGCCATGGAACCTCCCCTTCACGGCAAAAAGTACTTTTTGAATTCCTAACTTTTTTGCTGCAGTAGGAGGATTCATAATTACAGTTCTTTGCAACGGCACAAAGTCTTAGTTCTTGTTGTGCCAAATATAAGAAATAAATACATCTTTGACTGATAGCTGCTGCCTAAAAAAAAAAATCACATTGACTATATAGATGACAGCCGAACGTGTTATGTATTAAACTCGGTAATGTTGCCGCTCCATTATTTTAAGCCAAATTACCTGTGGCTAGAAATCTCAGTGTCAATACGCTGTTGCTGATATTGACCTTCTCATTATTGTATCTTACTTTTGTATTACAGGTGCTATTCTTCTAAGCAGATAATTAAAATCAACCGCTGACATGCGTAGGAAATTCTAAATTTTGATCTCCGTCGTAGAGCTCTTGCAGCAAGTTGTTTACAACCCCACAATATTCGCGACTTAAAATCCACTCTCTTACTCAACACTTTCTGGCCGTCCTTTTACGTTTCTCTCTACGTCGACGAAGTAAAATAAGAGACAGGCATGCTACGGATAAAACTTCATTATCAGACGACATATTCGCCACAGAACACCAAAGCACACAGCTGACTAGAAAGTGGCATGCAGAAAAATTACCGCCACAAATATAGCATCGTGTAAACGCTCGGTGCACCATTTCTGTGGACATGCCACTTTTATAGTGGCGCAACTCGAAATCGTGCAACTTTGCAAGCTGTGTGTAAACAGAACGTGCCACATTTGTGGCCCGGAAGAAAAGTGGCATGCCATAAAACTGGCATCGTGGACGAGTACCTTAAGATGCATGAATTGTAACCAGCTACCTTACATATCGATTGGATTTTGCAGAAAGGCTCTTACAGCAATGTGTGGACAAAGTCCACATTTCTGAATTTATATTGCACACAGACGAGGAATTTCCAACGGAGGAACAGCCATATATGGTATGACGAAAACTAATACACTAATGTGACAACGTTTATCTGTGAATCTATGGGCTGGTATTATGCACTAATATTTTATTTGGGTTTTTTATTTTTCCCACCAGACTGGATAGAGTTGCGTAAAAACACATACTTCCCTATAGTTCTTACTTTCTCTACTACGTATAGTAAGTAAGGGGAGTATTGTATTCCACCCAAAAATTCGATACCGAGATTTCACCGGAAATACATGTTTTGAGACCGCTGAATCCAAAAAAAGCATTTTTGGAAACATGTCTGTGTGTGTCTATGAACAGCATAAGTCAGAAAGGAACAGTCGGATAAACACCAAACTTGGTATTTAGGTTCAGTATCTTCCAGAGATGCGACACGAAGATTTTCAAGAAAATCCCCCACCCCAGACTACCCTTTACGTGAAACATTTTTCGAAAATTTTAATTTTCTCAAAAATGGCTCTAACGATTTTGATTAAAATATTATATGTTTAAGATATTGTCATGAGATATGAAATGTATATCTCGAATTTTCTGGGAAAGTATTCTTCATTGTGAACGACTTTTGCATAACTGGTAAACCATAAGAGATAGACAAAATTTTACTTCACAAAAAATGTAGATCGCGTTAAAATACACAATTTATGTCATATACATTTCTTTTGTTTAGTGAACCGTTTTCGAGATATTGCTTGTTATTCCCTTAAATTTTCCAATACTTATACTTTTTTCTCAAATTCGTTATTCATTTTTTTTATGTCCTGGACATGCAAAGAGAATGGAATGCGCCACATAGCAACCAGCGCTTAAAATATTTGACTATCGCTTAAAACCTACCATATTCCCCTTGCATCTACAAGAAAATTAGCAATAAGATTGACATCTCGATACCTCGATTAACATGAAGCATATGAAGAATAAGCGTTTGTAAAAATATTTTGTACAAGAGTAGAGAAAGTCATGTGAGTGTAACACATCAGATTTTTGCAAGATGTTCTGCTGATGGTTACATGACGGGCGCCGATACACTTTTTATTAAATATTAAGAGATCTGCATACACAGTTCGGGTAGCGATGGACTGGTCATTGTGGTGCTATTCCATGACCAGCTGGATCCTAGAAATAACGCAGACGTACTTATTCTTTTAGGGTTCACGTGTAGAACCTAGTTTGCAAGCCTCCAGTCGATTCTCGCATGGAGCTGGGTGCCATCGCTGAAGAAATGAACCAATCTCCTGGGATGCTAGTGTGTGCAACAGTTCATAATGCGTGGATGTAAATCTTTTTGTGATCACTGCGGTCGACACTAACGAACTGTAAAGAAGCAGGTCTAGGTAGGTATAATTCCGTGCAATAACATAACAAGTATGAGCAGTCATGTAACTAGTGTACGTGTTTTGACTATGGGTTGTTGCATTACTCATTTACAGTAGTGTAATTTGTTTTGCAAGTTTGGTTATGTGTTGCTGTACAATTATATGGTATCAGAGTCATTAGAGGTAATATCAGTTGAGTGATTTACGTCTATCATGAGGCATAACATGTCTAACACGTCAACATCAAATTACTCGATAACGAGCTGCCGTTAGCTCCGTCTGTGCCGTATAGCCAAACGCTCAACAAGCGTCCCTGAAGAAACCCTACAAGTTTGTCAGTATAGTTCATGTGTACCCTATGTTGCTTGTTGGTGAATCTGTTGGCGATAGTGCTGAAGAGCTCCCCTTTACAATTAATTACTGCTATAATTACACAATTCCTCGCCATAGACGAATATTTCTGTGGCAAAGGATTTCTCTTGTTTATTATGTATAGAAAATACTCAGCTTATAACTAACTTTAGGGTGAAAATTAGCAATTGATGGTATTATTTGGATAGAAAAATACAAAATGGTGTAATTTCAAGAGAGAAATATAACTTCGTTTAGGATTATTCCAGTGCCTACAGATGATTCCAGCTATACTAACAGTTATAAATTTGATGAACACGTTACATTTCAGTAACCACGACTATGTGGGACCAAAGAAATTCATCATGTAAATGCAGGTGGATGACTTCCTGTTATAACTAAATCTGGCGAGATAATTATTATAATTAAGCAAAAATATACAGTTTTCTTCAATTCGTCCATGTTGGACCCCATACTTATTACTATCAATGTGTTGGACAGGAATATCCGACTAATCCCATTTCTCTCGAAGGTGTGGAAGGTTTGTTATGGTAGCCAGTGTTATAATTACAAGACTTGAATTCTATGAAATCTGTGAATATTAACTTTTACTGTTAATAGTCAGAGGCTTCCTGAAACGCAGAAATAGACACTTATAAACAATTTTAGAACTTTCTCACATACTGGACGTCTTTGCATAATTAGTAAGCAATTTCTCCAGACGATCAAAAGCCGTTTATATGAAGAATGAAAACCTTTATCGCCATTTAGAGGCTTAAGCCATTAATGATATGAAAATAAAGATAACTTAAAATGGTTTAAAAAGAACTGAACACTGCCTATTACGTACCAGAGTTTCTTTTTCTCCGATGTAAACAAGCGATTATTTAAATCTAGAGAGTTTTAAACAGTCACATTGTATTTTAAAAGGCTAACACAGTTGGTGCAAGGATGGCGCTTTTTGTAATAACAAAATTATATTTTTATGCTTTTAACCTTCCTCTAATAACTTTGGTATTATATTCCATCCAAAAAGTAAACTTCGATATTTCACTGGAAATTCAAAAAGGACATTTAGAAAACATCCGCGCGCTCATAGCGTAACTCAAAAAACTAAATGTCGGACAAATACCAAAATTGAATTTCTACGAAATAACACACAAGCTTCTCTTTAGATAGGAAAATATTCGTTGATTTTTATTAAGGTTCTGAACAAAATATTGTCTGTTTGAGACTAGAAATAAAACTTATACCACGAATTTTATATGAAAATTTTATGATTTCGTTTTGCGTAACTTGAAAACTTAGGAGAGAGGCAAAACTTAATTTCAGAAAAAAATTTCGTGCATATTAAAATGTAAAATTTTTATCCAATAATTTTTTAGTAGTGTTAGACTTTTTGGAAATACTCCATTCCATATGATTTTTATTTTCTTAAGTAATTATGCTTGCTTGAAAGTGCAAGAATGTGTGTATGGGAATCTTGTAATTTTACGCACACTTCAAGTAGACCGTGAACGCTCGTACACTGTCTTTCAGCAGGATAAGGCGACCTGTCACAATTCACGCAAGTCAGTTTCACAAATTCATGAAAGATTCATAGATGAGAAGACTGTCAGCAAAAGAATGTGGCCGCAGCGATTCTCGCTCCTATCCAGCTGTTACTCTCATCTGTAGGGAAGTTTGAAGGAAAAATCTTCTTCTGAAGGCAAAATTGTACACAAAAATTCCAAGGACAATATTGCGGCTTTGTCAATGTTTAAGTCTAATGTTCTCAATGTCGTGGCTAAACTTCGGATATCGTTTTCTCCATTTCGGGGTTCATTTCC